>BSBM01001197.1:17480000-18842500 GCA_027924585.1 Larix kaempferi | reverse complement strand
AATAACTAGTTTATCAACCTTGGTTTTAAGAAGGAACTTTATAGGCTAGGACTCTTTCCCCTTAGTGGAGATAGGTTGGCTGCATTTTCACTTCCCTTATCCACATGTATGCAAGCTTAATCTTCTTAGGTAACTTGACACAAGTAGGAGAACCAAGATCATTCTGACCCTTCATGATGGAAGATCCTTACTTGTACTTGTGTAGACGACCTAACATGCTTTAGATTTATACGCTAAGTAAGCCTCAAGGCATGCTCGAGGAACCCCTATCGCTTCTTCGAGAAAAGTAGTCACTTTTAGTTAAATAAGGTTATCATTCTTATGTTTATGTTCAACATTTTAAAATATCATGAAAGAGTGAGGGTGTTTTGGTTAAGTGGCAGATTTATGGGAATTTTGTATTAGCCCTCCACCCATTTTAAGAGTGAGGGTGTTTTGGTTAAGTGGTAGATTTATGGGAATTTTGTATTAGCCCTCCACCCATTTTAAGAGTGAGGGTGTTTTGGGAATTTTGTATTAGACATCCCATGAAAACTTTCTCTAAAGGATTTTGCTTTTATTCTTAGTTTGAGACATAATTTTTAATCGTCACCTAAAGGACCAACTCCATGCATGCCATATATGATCAAAATACACTATGCGTGGGCACAAAATATAGTCTTACTTCATTGAGTAGTGCAACATATAACACCAAGAACCATTGAGTGTGAATACTATCTAAAAGTAACAGGCTACGCCTTGGTGAGGATGCCATATGATACATATATATGCAGGGCTCGTCTATTCTTCATGCAACTAATTAATATTTTGATGAAGTATGATGCAGGCCTGTGTGGATAATATGAGGGTCGATTTATTTGATTCACTAGACCATTTATCTCTCTGTCAAAACCATTTTCATTAAGATCTTGTAGCCTTTAAATCCCACTTGGTATGAAATATATAGTATAACTAAGGATAGCGAGCATGGGGATCAAACCTATGATAATTATCTCACCATCTTTATTAACTTGAGGACTTTCTCCCCACTATGCAAATTCATTATATGACTTTTGTATTTAAAATCGCATTCCATGATGCTCGCAAATGCATCATAATGACTTTCTCCCCACTATGCAAACCAATCAACATTTCCATGCAGGAGGAATTGTTTTGAATCAATAGAGAATTGATTCAAAGATAACATGGATGGAATTGATTCACGAGGGATAAAATACACATGATGGTACAAATTGTCCCAAGGAAAAAAATTCTTTAGGGTCAATATATTATCATGTAAGCACTAAGTACAGGTAAATTCATAAGGCAACATTTTGGAATAGATATGGCCATTTTGAATTTATGGTGATATCATTTGGTCTTAGAAATGAACCAACTATCTTCATGTCCTTTATGAACAATATTTATAGTTAATATTTTGATAATTTTGTACTATTATTATTTATTGACGACATACTCATCAACTTTATTCCAAATTTAACACACGTGATTTCTAGAAAAAAAAATTCAATGTTTAGGGAATATAAAGGATAAAGCTATCATGAAATGGCATACCCCTTGGGCCAAGTTAAGTAAAGATCTCTTAGTGGAGGCCAACTTGGGCCAAGTATTGAATTTCCAATAATGATATGAAGTATTGAATTTCCAATAATGATATGAGGAGATCTAAGAGATCTTGATGTGAAAATTCATGCTGACTATATTTTCTTACAGTAATTCAACGGTTACCTTATCAATTATTTTTTCTCAGTTCCACCAAGCCTGTACTAGTATAATTTGGCGAATGTCCGTATACGCTCCATTGAATGCAAGGCCATCTATTGGGACTTATGATCAGGGTCAATGCATGAGACCAAGAAGGCGAGTGATACTTTGGTCACTTTTTTTTTATTAAATGCTATTAGACTTAGCTTATATATATTTGACTGAAGGTATCTAATAATATTTAAATTATTTTTTTTAATAATTTTTTCATATTGTTTTTAAAGAGACAATAGTTGGAATTAAGGATATATAGTTTTTATAGAGACAATATGTCTTTAATTTTAGATATTATCTTAAAAGAGACAAAAATGAAATCGAGACAATAATATTTGTCTTCTATATAGTCTTTATAGAGACAAACTTTTAAGACAATAATTTGAGACACTGGCTTAAAGACAATATTTAAGACAACACACAAGTTTTTTTTTGTCTCAATTTAAGACAATTTAGCCAAAATATGTCTTAAATATTGTCTTAAAACCCCCCTCTATGTAATAGTGTATTGGGAGAATAATTGCTTGATGATTAGATATTGAAGAATCTTCATGTAATGTCCCCATTTTGACCCCCTTTGTATTAAATCGTAAATGATGTAAATATTGTAATTAATCGTGGTGAGGAGCTCAAGGCCAAGGCCCCACCGTTGATTTAGCGTTTCATGTATCGGCAATTAAAAATAGATGCCTACGGTTCTTGTGCGAGATGGGCACAATGTATATAAGACATCATGTAATTATGAATTTTCAATGAAAAACCCACAACCGGCTATGCAATGCAACAAAAGAGATGGGGCATGGTTCTACAAGGAATAGGGAGGGAAATTATTCAAACCCTTGAGCCAATAGTATTAATCCATGTGTCAATGGGGAAACCCATAAACCACCAACTACCCATTTTGTCTCATGTACCCAATCATTTAATTTTTCCAAGAAATTGGTTAAGGCAGTTAATGCCTTGGGAATGAAAGAGTATGGGCAAGCCATTTTCGTGCATGGGCAAGCCATCAACCTGGAAATTCGTGTTTTGCCTCCTTGTGCGAGAAAGCACCCACAAAATTATGCCCAAAGCGATTCTGAATGGGCAGTCTTCACTCATTCACGCAGTGGGAGCTATCTGTGTCTTTCCCCTTCACGTTTTTCAGCAAAAATCCTGCATTTTTCCATGCCTGGAAGTTCGTTTTTGTATATATAGCAGCCTGGGAGAGAAGGGCCATGTTTTTGGGGACTATATGGAAGTCGTTTTTGCCCCTAAATGCCCAAGGACGTTTTTCTAAAAACGGACTTGGCTTCCCTGGGTTGTTTCCCAACTTCCCATTTCATTTTTGTGGGTTCCCACGTTTTGCTGAGCTAGCTGAAACCCCATCACATGCATCTACCTGTAAAAACGTTTTATCCTGCCCATGATTGTGTTCTGCTATGGAGTGCATCCTCATTTTTGGTTTGAACCTGTGAATTGAAGTTTTGGAGTGGTAGTGGACAGAAGTAGCTTGATAAACCTAGTGGGGGAGACAACCTCTCAAGAAGATCAAGAGGGCTTTGGTTACTCTTCTATGCATGCCCTGAGAGCACTAGATAGGGAAGGTATGGCTTGAGGGACTGTACAGCAGTGAAAAGAATACTTCCTTGTGCTGGGTGTGTAGGTATTGTGGGTGCCAAGCTAGATAGATCTTGCAAAGGTTATCTCTGGCTCTGTGCTGGAGCTCACTAGCTTAGCAATTCTTCCCTCCCATGTCCTAGCAGCCTGATAAACCCAATTGCAGATTGGCTTGGCTCATATTGGTGTATGCTTGGCTATGTGTGAGTCTGTTGTTCCCTGATTCCTTGTAGAGATCATGCCCAGCTCGGGGGTGGCAGTGGTGCTGAGAGATTGAGGAGCACACTGGCCTACGGTTGGGTGGAACGTTGCAGTTGCATAGCCAGTTGCGTGGGACTACTTTTGCATAAGATAAGTATTCTCTTGTGTTAATTTGGCAATTATCATTTGAGGAATAATGGAATGAATGCTGGGTGTGCTATTGAATTAAATTCCGCTGTGTTTTTCTTATGATTATGCATACCATATGATCTTTTATAATTCTGCCAAGGTCTCTGTTTAATGAATGTCACAGAATGTTGAATGTATGTTAGATATCAGCATGATTTACTTTATCTCTGTTGAGTTCTATAGCATGCACATGTACATGTCCTTGTATCAATGAGTTGATTTTAATAAATATAGGGCTAATTGCCCGGATTGAGCACTATGATCCTCTCTATCACGATGGTATGATAGAGGGGACATTACACTTCAATCCACGACCTGAATTTCTGAAAACTGTTAACCAAGGATTCTACAAGAAGAAATAGATCTAGTCTCTTCCCAATACCACACAAACAGTCTCTTAATACTTCAACTGCCGCCCATTTGAGCAGAGGATGATCCACGAGATTGGATCTCTGAAGCAGACTAGTGAAATAATCCAAAAGTTCATCCTCATTAGCAAAAGGCCCCCAAAGCTGTGCCGGCGAGAGGGTAAAATTAAGATCACATGCAATAATCAGATTAAGGATGTTCAAAATACCATCCCTTTCCAAGGCATCCCAAAATGGAACTCTATCTTTATAAGGTCCATATATATTTAGGACAACAAGATTCTAGTTGTTTGCAAGAAATTTTCCTGCAAGTTAACCCCTAAAAGCTTTAGATGCCTTAAAATCTTTGATTAAGGAGTTCCATCGAGAGGTCAAACCATCAGACAAACCACACACATAAATAAGACTAAAATTCAACCCACACAAAATTTTGGTAAAAACCTCAATAGCATGTTGTGACGAACACATTGTCTCCTGAATTAAGATTATGTCAAGGCTAGTAACTATAATATGATATAATATAGTATTTTTTATTTAACTTGATAATTAAATAATAATAAAAGAATTAAAATATTTTATTTTAATTCAATAATTTAAAATTTAATCCATCCAATGTTTATAATCACTTTTAATTACTCATCTACACTAAATACAAATATATAACATCTCTATAAAATTAATACTAAAACATAAAATATAACTAATGTGAATAATTATATTATCATTTTTATCTAAGCATATATAGATGCCTTAAAATCTTCGATTAAGGAGTTCCATCGAGAGGTCAAACCATCACACAAACCACACACATAAATAAGACTAAAATTCAACCCACACAAAATTTTGGTAAAAACCTCAATAGCATGTTGTGACGAACACATTGTCTCCTTAATTAAGATTATGTCAAGGCTAGTAACTATAATATGATAGAATATAGTATTTTTTATGTAACTTGATAATTAAATAATAATAAAAGAATTAAAATATTTTATTTTAATTCAATAATTTAAAATTTAATCCATCCAATGTTTATAATAACTTTTAATTACTCATCTACACTAAATACAAATATATAACATCTCTATAAAATTAATACTAAAACATAAAATATAACTAAGGTGAATAATTATATTATCATTTTTATCTAAGCATATATATGATAAAAATTATGTGACTTGTGTATAGAGCAAGAGAATACGACCTCGGATGAGAGCACAACTGGAAGTTTATGTGAGGCCTAGTCCTGGTGAGTTTCACTAAATTTAGTTCTCTGTAATTGGGATTTCTGTCAATTTGTTTCTTTTTTCTGCTGCTACTTTGTTTTTGTAAAGATAGCGCCAATATATCGCTTTTGAAGCAATGGCCTCAAGCTTTCGAGCATCGTTCATCAGATCGATATTTATTTTCTTTAATTACGGAGAATCTGCAGAAGCTAATTAAGGAGCTCAATGGTGTGCAGAGCTAAGGGAATTATGACTAATTGTATGTTAATTAAATTGTTTTCTTGTACAACTAGAGTAGCACCTTAAAATATCCACGATTAATGGGTTCAACTAGAGTAGCACCCTATACGCCTTAAATATCCACCATTAATGGGTTCCATCTAAACATCGAACCACACGCATCAATAACACTAAAATTCCACCTACTCAATTTTGGTGAAAATAAAATAACATTTTTTACTTAACTTGTTAATTAAAAATAATAAAAGAATTAAAATATTTAATTTTAATTAAATAATAGAAAATTTAATCCAGCTAATGTTTATAATCACTTTTAATTACTCATCTACACTAAATACAAATATATAACAACTCTATAAAAGTAATACTAAAACATAAAATGTAAATGAGGTGAATAATTATATTATCATCTTTATCTAAATATATATATGAAAATAAAAATTAATGTCATTAATTTTTATTAAAAAAAATAATATAAGTATATTTTAAATAGATTTTCAAACTTAAATAAAAAATTAATACATTCATTTATTTTTATTTATTTATAGTTTATTAATAAATATATAGTTATATATCTTTATTTAAAGTTAGAATATAAATCATTTTAATTTTAAGAAAAATAACAAAAGAGAATTTTAAAATTAAAAATTTCAAAAAAAATTGAAAAATCCATCCCACTAGAATATATAGATGTATGAAACATAAATTAAAACATTTTAATTCTCAAGCTTGCTATTTCTTTTTAAAGAATTGAATAATAAAATCTGGAATTTTTTTATTTGAAATTTTGATCTTCAAACTAGTTTGAAAAGTTTGTTCAATTCAGTCCATCTCATTATTATGTTTTAAAAGAGAAAAATTCTTAATTTAATTTACTAAACAAAAGTTATGCAAAATCTGCTTATCTTCCCACGTATTAACTCCTAAATTTACATAATAAATATACAATTTCAAAAAACAAAATATATCTATATTGTAATAGAACAGACAGTAATGACAAGACATGCAGAAATAACAAAAATAGAACAGTAATCCTGTAAACTAAATAACATAACAATTCTGCAATATAAAAACATTGTTGAAATTACAAAATAAATAAGGATAAATATCCAAGTTCTTTTGCTTGAACTTGTTATTGTCAAGAGATATTGTCAACAGCGGTCTGCACGCCTTCATCTAACATATTGTCAAGAGCGGTTTGATCCAGAGAGAGAAGAGTAATCCACGTTGAGAAATGAAATTCAAATCTTATGGCCAGTGAAGCTGAAGGAAAGGACAAAGGTGAAAGAATGAAAGTGTTCAGAGGTGCCGAAATCGGTCAACAGAAAAACAAACACAACCATTAGCACATCAAAGGAGGCAAAGTTCAGACAACACATGAAAGAAGCACTAGAACTGCTAGGGAGATATGAATCAGATAATAGCGAGGTAAAAGATGGCATCGATATGGCTGGGGTGTTTGTGTGGAGCCTGACCAAACATGCCCTCGATAATGGTTTAGTCAGAAAGAAACAAAAACAAACAGATGCCCTACTCTATCTTAGATACCGGCTCTTCAAGATGGAGACCTTTGTTGTTATTGTAGAGTCGAGGAGCAAGCTGTGGCTGAACAGTGACGCCAGGTGGAATCGCAGCAATTCAATCCTCTCCTTTAAGGGATCATTGCAGTAGCTTGTCATCATTCCCATGGTGGACGAAACAACAGATGGCAGTTGTGGAGACTGGAGAGTAACATAGAAACCATGCGCAAAGTCTTCGATATGTATGAAAAGCATTTGTCCAAAGGAGAAGTATATCTACACCATCTACAATATCTCCATCTACTCACTTTAAGAAAACATGTGAATGCATGGTTTCAACTCATCTCCTCTTGCCTAAAATCTCCATATTTAACAATACCAATATACACAGTAAAAATACAGGAAGCTAAAACTACACATTTAACATCGTTAAACTCCTATTAAAGCAAAAAAAAGCATTAAACTGGAGCTTGCTATACAAATATCCATAATCACTGTGCAAATATCCATAATCACTACATTTGCAAAGCTTGCAAAGTTCAGCAAAAGGACATAAAACCTGAAACCCGAACCAAATGTCCAAAGAAAGCAAAATAATTAAGTTCCAACAAAACTAAATTAGCAAAAAGACATGAAAAGACGTGATCTCCATTATATGGAAAGCACTCTAATATTAGTTTTAAATTTCAATCGTAACGGCAGACATAGTCACAGCATAATCCACAGACTCCGTTGGTCTCTGAATGGGAACGACAGCCCACTCTCCTGCTGCACATCCTATAGGCGGAGGCTTCAACATATAGAAAACATTATCGCGCCCACGCCCAGTACCCTCAACATAACCACTGACAAAAATCATGTCACGCCAGGCTACGCAGTACTTAATCGTTCCGGCAAGGGTTTGTGGAAGAGAACCCACTGCCCTCCAAACGTTTTCATTGGAGTCATATTCCTGAATCGTTCCCTGCTCCTTCTGTAAGCAATAGAAGCGCCCGTCCGAAGAAGCAGCCGTACATCCAAACGATCTAGGGCCATTCCAATCCCCCACCGTCCACATATTTGGAAGAGTTGTCCACGTCCCCGTTTTTGGATCATAAACTTCCGCATCCTCAGGATGACTGTTACCACCAATAACGAAGAATTTGCCGTCTATGAAAGCACCAAAGCAATGCGCCTCCTTCCTTCGGTTCATATCAGGAAGAAGCTTCCACTCGTCTTCCTCCACATTGTAAACTGCCGCTCCTCGCTGAACTTCTCGATCGTAGTCAGTTCCTCGGGCATTGTAAACGACTTCTCCATCTTGGTCAGCTCCTCCGGCAATGTAAACCAGTCCATCGGGGGAGACGGAGCAAGCGAAATACTTTCTGCAATGTAAACGATTCCTTCCGGCGAGATGGGGTATGTCTGCGCCGCGGCTCCATCTACCAGATGAGAAATCATAAATGAAAACGGTGTGGAGTAGCTGCAAGAAGCTGGGGTTCCATCCACCTATCACAAGAAGCTTCCGATTCACAGAAACGCAGCGGCAATGCATTGGAATTCCATGATGATCGCCAGGGAAGTGGGGAAGGCGAGGGAGTGTTTCCCAGGTGCCTTGCTGAGGGTCATACACAGTAATCACAGTACAATATTTCAAGTTTGTTAACTCGATCAAGCATATACATTGCTGAGAAACCCCGATATTTCTTCTTTCTTCATAGAACTGCGGATTCGTCACCGTGGCCTCCCAGCTTCTGCATACGGCTGCGAGGTTATTGTGGGATGTGTAAGGCACTCTTAGGAGACATTCTAGACCTAATTCCTCTGGAAGAGCTGGAAAAAGTTCCATAATCAATTGCACTACACCAAATACAAACTGATATTATTGGAACAGAGTCTGCTAATGATTCTATTGGAAGCGAGTATGAAGATTAGACTTACAATTTAACGCCGGAGGCCTGGGCTTTAAAGACTAAAGGTCACACGGCAGATGCGAGTAAACAGCCGTGAAGAGAGGACAACGAAGTTCAAGATAAGATATTTTAGGGTCTTAAAATAACAAGGATCTTACAAAATAAATGTTATTACTTCATAAATTAATATTATTATTTCAGAAAATAATATTATTAGAGTAATGTTAGGTCATTATGCTGTGAGTTTAGTTGTGGTTAAGTGGTAAATTGGTAAATTAATATTATTACATTAATGTTAGTTCACTACGTGGTTGGTTTAGTTGTGGTTAAATGGTAAATTTGTAGGAGTTTTTTTATTAGCGCTCCACTTTTCTAGGGCACTATTTTGTGACTTTCCACCCATTTTAAAGAGTGAGGGCTTTTTGGTATCTAAAATTTGAAATATTTAGGTGACATGTTCAAGTGTGATAATTGAGGAGTGTTTGATTATGGTTGAAGAGATTATAAGGCACTATTTTGTGTTTAGTTGTGATTAAGTGGTAGATTTATTGGAATTTGTTATTAACCCTTCACCCATTTTAAGAGTGAGGGTGTTTTGGTATCTAAAATTTGAAATATTTAGGTGACATGTTCCAGTGTGATAATTGAGGAGTGTTTGACTTTGGTTGAATAGATTATAGGGCACTATTTTCTGTTTAGTTGTGGTTAAGTGGTAGATTTATGGGAATTTGTTATTAACCCTACACCCATTTTAAGAGTGAGGGTGTTTTGGTATCTAAAATTTGAAATATTTAGGTAACATGTTAAAGTGTGATAATTGAGGAGTGTTTGACTTTGGTTGAACAGAGCGAAGTTCAAGATAAGATATGCCAGCGTTTCAAAATAACAAGGATCCGAAACAATAAATATTATTACTCCGTAAATTAATATTATTATAATATTATTACTCGTAAAATAATATTATTATAGTAATGTTAGGTCACTATGTTGTCTATTTACTTCTGGTTAAGTGGTAATGTTAGGTCACTATGTTATGGGTTTAGTTGTGGTGAAGTGGTAGATTTATAGGAGTTTTTTATTAGCACTCCATCTTTATAGGGCACGATTGTGTATGTTTAGTTGTGGTTAAGTGGTAGATTAAGGGAGTTTTTTATTAACCCTCCACCTATTTTAAGAGTGAGAGCATTTTGGTATCTAAAACTAGAAACCTTTAGGTGACATGTTCAAGTGTGATAATTGAGGAGTGTTTAACTTTGGTTGAAGAGAGTAGAGCGAAGTTCAAGATAAGATATGCTAGGGTTTCAAAATAACCCTCCACCCATTTTAAGAGTGAGGGAGTTTTGGTATCTAAAATTGGAAATCTTTAGGTGACATGTTCAAGTGTGATAATTGAGGAGTGTTTGACTTTGGTTGAAGAGAGCACAAACAATAAATATTATTACTGAGTAAATTAATATTATTATAATATTATTAGTCCGTAAAATAATATTATAATAGGAATGTTTGGTCACTATGTTGTCGGTTTAGTTGTGGCTACGTGGTAGATAAGATATTGTAGGGTTTCAAAATAACAAGGATCCAAAACAATAAATATTATTACTCCATAGAATAATATTATTATAGTAATGCTAGGTCACTATGTTGTCGGTTTTGTTGTGGTTAAGTGGTAGATTTATGGGAATTTGTATTAGCCATCCACCCATTTTAAGAGTGAGGGTGTTTTGGTATCTAAAATTTAAAATCTTTAGGTGACATGTTCAAGTGTGATAATTGAGGAGTGTTTGACTTTGGTTGAAGAGAGCAGAAACAATAAATATTATTACTTAGTAAATTAATATTATTAGAACAACTTGGACCAATGGCCGAGCTGGTTGTGAGAGTATACATAAAAGACTGGATCGCTTTTTGGTTAAAGCTGATCTTTTAAATTTATGGGGAAGGCACAGGTCATGGATTGCAAAATCAAAATTTTCAGACCATTAGCCTGTTTTATTTCAGTTTGATGACACAATTTGCAAAATAAATTATCCTTTTAAATTCAATTGTGTGTGGTTGAGGAATGAGGATTTTTGCAAGATGGTGGGATCTTTCTCGGAACATGATGAAAAAGATCATGACTTGAATCCTATGGACTCTTTCGTTGCAAAGCTTCGTAGACTTAAGGGTTTAGTGTCGACTTGGATAAAGAGAAAACTGAGAGCTGACCTTTGCGATATTAAGACTCTGGAAAAAGAGCTTCAGGTGTTGGCTCATTTAAACATTCAGGAGGATTGTGATATTTAAATCGGTAAGAAAATAAAGGAACTTGAAAGGAAAAAGGAAGAATTACTTATCCATGAAGAATTGGAGTGGAGGCTAAAGAGGAGGTCTATATGGATTGAAGCGAGAGATAGGAATATTAGATTCTTTCATGCTTTTGCCACTCACAGTAAAAGCACTAATTGTATTTGGGAGTTGAATGATACCTTAGGGAATGTTGTTACAGGTCTGGATGAACTATTAAAAGCTGCTAAAGATCATTTCAATAATGCTTACAATGACTCTAGAAATCACAATTTGATCTCCCAGCTAAGGGTGGCCAGACACTACTCAGCTATGATAGATGGTAATATTGCTGCAGATTTGAATAACGAAGTCACTCTACAGGAAATTGAGATGATCTTGAAGGGATTCGCCAAGGAAAAAAGTCTTGGCCTAGATGGGTGGACAATTGAACTTTTCCTGGCATTTTTTGATGTCACCGGGCATGAGATTTTGGAGATGGTTGAATTCTCTCAGGTGGAAGGATATATTTCTAATGGCCTAAATTATACCTTCTTAACTTTAATCCCTAAATTTGGTAAGCCTATATCCTTTGGATATTTCAGGCCCATAGCTCTGTGTAACTTGGCATATAAAATAATTTCAAAGATTATTGTTGTCAAAATAAAACCTATGTTGTCTCGATGCATATTTGGGGAGCAGTTTGGTTTTTTGCAAGATAGACAGATTTTAGATGCCATCGGAATTACCCAGGAGGTTATACATACAGTGAAATCAAGGAAGATGGATGCATTGCTATTGAAGATTGATCTTGAGAAGGAATATGACAGAATTGATTGGGGCTTCTTGTGTCTGATTCTTATACAAATTGGTATGCCCCCTCTTGTTCAAAGATGGATTATGGCCTGTGTTACAAATGCCAACATTTATGTATTGGTTAATGGAGCACCATCAATTTTCTTCAGGATATCTAGGGGTGTTCGACAAGGTTTCCCACTATCGCCTTTACTCTTTCTCCTGATTATAGAAGGGCTCAGTAGGCTGACTGGGTCAGCCAAAGCTACTGGAATTATCAAAGCTATTTCTTTTTTTGAAGACTTGTCACATACTCACTCCTTTTTTGTTGATGATGGTCTATTAGATGGGTTAGATTCGGAGGTGGAATGGCAATAGTAGTGTCTTATCATGAAAGAATTTTGTAATGCTTCAGGTATGTTATTCAACCGAAGGAAGTCCATTATATATCAATTTGGGATCGAGGAAAATAAACTGGCTGTTTTTAAAAGATTGATGCCTTATCAATTCTGCAATTTGGAGGACGGGTTTAAGTACCTTGGTTATTTTCTTAAGCCTTGTGCTTACAGGAGGAATGACTGGCTGTGGCTTGTTGAGAAGGTGGAAAAAAAGATCAGCCATTCGACCTATAGGCTTCTGTCTATTGGAGGGAGGCTTACTTTGGTAAAATCTATCCTTACAGGCATACCTATATATTGGTTTTCATTTATGCAGATCCCCTTCTTTATCATAATTTGTATTAGGAAGCTTTTCTTTCAACTTTCTTTGGACTGGGGGGCTGACTAATTGTAGTATGGTCATGACTCGGTGGCATTATATAGCCCGTCCTGAAAGTGGTGGAGGGTGGGGAATCGGGAATCTGCCTTTATTCAATTGTTCCCTCAAAATGGAAAGCTTGTGGTGGGGACTATTTGGTCCCACCCTGTGGACTAATTTGCTCAGAATAAAATATATCAAGATGGATGTGTTCAACTGGATTCGGAATCCAAATAAAAAAATCATGGGAGCATCACCTATATGGGAAGGATTTATTAAAGTATATAATATGGTTGCTAAAGACTTATCCTGGAAGGTAGGAAATGGAAAAAACATATTGGTGGGGATTGACCCAATTGTGGGCATGGATGAGGAATATGTTCTATGTGATGAAATCATTAAAACCCTGCATCGCTTTGATTATGCTACTCTCAACAAAATCAAGAGAGTTAATACTAGACAATCTCATACATACCGGATCACAACAATGGAAATGGGTTTTGAATTTAATGAGGCTACTGAATGGTCTCGGTACATTAGCAAACTAAACTCTATGGGTTGCAGACTTTCCTTAGAAAATGATAGCCTTGTCTAGACAAATATTAAAGCTACTGGAATGGTTACTGCAAATTTAGCCTACAAGGAAATTATCACCCACCGCGGCATGTATCATGCAAACTGATGGTATAAGGTTATTTGGAAGTGGAAAATTCCTATGAAGGTTCAATGTTTTTTGTGGCATGATTTACAGGGCAGTCTAAAAACTTGGAAAAATCTTGTAAAAAAAGGTTGGGTTGGACCAAGTTTTTGTTATTTATGCAGGAATAATTATGAATATACTCAACATATCTAGGTGGAATGTGAGTTCACCAGAACACTATGGAAACATGTCATTGCACAACTTAAATTGGATCAGTAATGGGATTCGGTTAATTTTGTGGAATGTGTATATAAGTGGCATACGAGGTGCAAAATTCTTCCACATCTGCCAGCTTTGATTTCATGGCATATTTGGTGGGTAAGTAATAAAGCATTATCTGGAGATAAAGGCCCCAGTTTATATTATTTTTATAATAGAATACTTGCTTCTTTGAAGGATTTCAATTATATTTCAGGACAGGTGGGCACAAAACAACTTGGAATTTTCAAAATTCCTCACCATAATCCGGTTGCTTTTTTTGATGGTTCGGCAATTGATGGAGCATGTGTTGTAGGGGGAGGGATATATCTCAACAAGGTCCATTATTTCACACTTATGATGAACTATGGAAAAGGAACAAACACCAGAGTTTAATTACTTGGGATGTGGTGCGTAATTTCTATTGCTACCATTATGGGTTTGTATGCATTGACTGGTTTTGGTGACTCTAGGGTGGCGATTAAATGGGCTCAAAAATATTTTAAATTAAATATCCTATCATTGTATCAGTGGTGTAGCAGGATTCGAGAAAAGATTCAACTCTTCAATGATATCACCTTTGAA
The DNA here is from genome assembly GCA_027924585.1 of Larix kaempferi. Taxonomy (NCBI): domain Eukaryota; kingdom Viridiplantae; phylum Streptophyta; class Pinopsida; order Pinales; family Pinaceae; genus Larix; species Larix kaempferi. The sequence goes on along the minus strand of BSBM01001197.1, from coordinate 18,828,214 downwards.
CACATTTTTCGCCAATATAATCAAATTGTTGATTCACTTTCTAAGGAAGCACATGGTGGAACAGAAGGATTTTTTTTTGGGTGGAATTCCTAGAGAATCAGAGCAACGATAAGGGATTGGTCAATTTGTATGACCATCTGCAGTTTTGAGCCCCAAGTTTTACTATGTTTTTTTGTTGTTTTGATGAGCACCATACGATAATTGACTATCATTGTCGAACGTTAGATTTTTACTAAACATAAGTCTGGATTGACTTATAAATTTTGTACTATTTAATTCGTATTTAATGAATATCAATAGTACCATTTTTTTCACTGAAAAAAAAGAATATTATTACTACGTAAAATAATATTACAATAGGAATGCTACGTCACTATTTTGTCAGTTTAGTTTTGGTTAAGTGGTAGATTTATGGGAATTTTTTATTAACTCTCCACCCATTTTAAGAGAGAGAGTGTTTTGGTATCTAAAATTTGAAATATTTAGGTGACATGTTCGAGTGTGATAATTGAGGAGTGTTTGACTTTGGTTGAAGAGAGTGAAGTTCAAGATAAGATATGCGAGGGTTTCAAAATAACAAGGATTCGAAAGAATAAATATCATTATTCCGTAAATTAACATTATTATAATATTATTACTGTGTAAAATAATATTATTATATTAATGTTAGGTCACTATGTTGTCGGTTTAGTTGTGGTTAAGTGGTAGATTTATAGGAGTTTTTTATTAGCACTCCATCTTCATAGGTGTAACATCTCCATAAATGTGTTAGTGTTATTTTGAGAAAATAAAATTTTTGCTCCTCCAGCCATTAACCAATCACACTTTAATAACATAAGAGACCTCAATTACTTATAATATCCTTCCTTGATACTGGTTATTATAAAAGAATGAAACATAATGACATAACATACCCATGTGTCGATTCAGTATCTTAAGGGGAACCTTGAGAACTCTTTTCATATTGATCATTTACTCCTTATCATATCGCTTTAGCACTATTTAGTTAAATGGTTAGCATTTCACTTTCCTTGTCAACTTCATCCACACTAAGAAATGATGCGAACACAATGTACTAAACATTATTAGAAAACATATATAAAATGATCATGAGTAATTATTGGCTATTAAACTCCTCGCTTAATTCTTCATGAAATACTTTGATATAATATAGAATCATCTATCATAAAAGTACTGCTGCACAATTTCTTTTATCCTAACTGGAGTGACTATAAAGATATAGAAACTGCACACTATAATGATAAATTCCTACAATAAACTTATCTAACTCATTAGTTCGTATTTGAATATTTAATCCACTATCGTGAATATGGAAGCTTTTGCCCCATTCGTAATAAACACGTATGCGACTAAACCGAACAATAATACAACTCAATGGGACTCATGTGAACCAAATAAATCACCAAAAGGAAACAACCTTTTGAGGAAACATAACCATATACATTTACACGACAACAATGACATTATAACACACATAAGATCGAGACAGAATCTAGGTGGTTCACCCACTCTAGGGCTACGTCCACAAGTGCTGCATCATATATTCTTGGTTTGGATAGAGATTTACATTCTGCGACTCAGTGATCTCACCTTTCACATTCAAAAGCCTCTAATGCGAAAATCCTCTCTCCTAGAGGGTACATTCAAACAAACAAGAGTCGATCTCAAAATGTTACAGGAATCTCTTACACACTGATACTATACAGCTCCAGATATAGATATCAACTAGACTCCTAGAGGGATGAATCTCTAAATCTTACTCTGCATAAGACAAATAATACAAACACAAATTCACCTCCTTCCAAAAAAAAGATGTTTGCGAGGATCCTTCCAAGCATCCGAGCAATCAATCCACAATAATACAAGCCCACAACTAACATTAGTCTTACATATATGAACCTGCATGCAATTATAATTATATGAAACAATTGAGTACAATTTATAACACTCAGCATATGCATATCTATAACACGGGGATTCACCACCACCCAGGTTATCTCTGGACTTATTATATATGTTTAATCGCTACCACTCATGCGAAATGACATGGATCTAGGATTTCATTACAGCAACATTAAGCTGAACGGAGTAAGAAGGAATCCTTGGTTTCATTACAGTAGAGTTAAGATAAACCGGTCAAAATGAATGAGACCTCAATGTATTCAACATTAAAACCTAGATAAATATTCTTATAGCAATCTACCAAGCACCACGCTCAGGATTGTCGGCTTTAAACATATTTAGCAAAACCCAGACTTATGCATATCGTATTCCTCAAAGGTTCACATGGAATGATCCGAGACCATACATGAATGAAGGGGGAAGGCCGACTATGGTCTTCCATATGGCGCTACTCTGGCTTTTAGAGATCCTCAATTAATCAAACAGAAGTATGAGAATTATAACATCAATTAGAACTTATCTAAGATCATTCAAAAATGAAGGAGACTACAAATCTACAATAGCTCTACTCTGGAATTAAATAGTTTTAAGCTAACATCCATTATTTACCGGGAACACTGAATTCAACAACATTTATTTGATCCATATCCACAGTTGTATTTTCTGATCGACAATTTCGATCTGAAAGCATATTTTAACTCTACTATCGATTAAGGGCGAAATTCATTTATTCAGAAGTAAATATACCATTTACTAATCTAAACGCACTTCCAAAATTTATTGACACCATCGATCGGATCACATAGCTCGCCTCTACTATCGATTGGGGGAAAAATACTTCAACAGAAGTCCAGACAGAGATATGGAAGGTATACTAGTATGTAGGGGTATCAAAACCACCCTCTGTCTACAGACAGGGATCGTTAAGGCGATACCTAAGCGGAGTTACCTACGATATACATTCAGACTACGGGAAGAGATCGCTATGTCGATACTTAGGTAGAGATTATAAATATATCAAAAAAAATTAAACAAGCTTCCCTTTGATATAAGTCGACCCTCGTGGGATCGCTCAACTCCACAAAAGAGTAAGATAGAAAGACATAACATCTTAAGCCATCCATCCATAAGGTGGTGGGCGTCAAACATCTCGATCGAAAATACTAATTAAAAATAAATACAAACAGAAGCAAAGCTCAAAAGCGCCTAGCGCCATACAACCCCAACACCCACTGTGACTCTGATCTAATAGATCGAGTATCCCCCGCGTTACTAGCTTTGGGTTGCGATCGAGTAGCAGTGATATATATATATATATTTACCAACTATAATTTAATCGATTAAACATCCACACAGTATTAATAGATTTGGGCTGCGATCCATATATGAGAATAACTATCCATATGATGACTCTATAATTTAAAATGTAGAGATCCCTTACCAAATTTTTATAGGGATTCAGTTTGCAAGACTTCATGGTAATGACCCTTACCCAACTCCTAAGCTAGATCGTTTTTCCCTTATCGCAGGGACCCTTTCCTCGGTAAGTATGCCATCCTTGATCACATAGATTCCTACAAGTTCATATCGTAGAGGTCTCTCTCAGGTTGCCCCGATCTTCTTTCGGTTATCAGAGTTTTCCCCAGCCCCCCTCTCATTTTCTCGACTATCCAAAGGTATATAGCAGAGATCGTTTTTCTAAACAGATCACGTTATCCACCAGAAGTAGTTCTCTCTGATCAACAACACATGTATAGACCCAGCGTCACATGCCAGAATCGCTCAACCTCCCCCTTTCCATCGAACTCGACTATTATAAAAAGGGGCCTCGCCCTTGATTCAATTGACAAATGGTATGCTATAAGGAGACAAGTGGCGGCTTAACTAGAGCTCAATACTCCACTAAAGGGACAACTCTCACTAGAATCTTCGCCGAGCATTCTAAATGGCTACACGATTTTCTTTTTTATCTTCTATAGTTAATTTAGAAATTGGTGGGGTTAGTCCTCCTTAGATATAATAAAAGAAAAGGCTATAACTATATAATTAGTCGGCGCTATTTAGTTGCATCGGCCTTGATGATAAATATCCATTCTTCATGGATAGTTAAGTGATGTTTGACATAGATATATTTGTTTACATGTAAACTCCAATAAGTCTTTGTTAAGCACATTTATACATATAGGTTAATAATAACCTATTTTTTTTGCTCATTATTTTATACCTGAGGTATCTCTCTTTAATACTTCCAAGATAATAACATAGTGAAGATTTATAAAACCCATTTTCTTTTATCTCTAGGTTTTATATTCGTCGGAGCTGAAACAAATTTATTGAAGGTAACTATATATATATTATAAATAATATATATATAGTTATATAGTTATACTATTCAAGATCTAAACAAGCGTTTATTCTAGAGGTGGTTGTGCGACCTCATTGTTATTTCTTGGCTGTTAATCACTTAGAAAACCTCTTTAGGACTCGAAGCTAACTTAGGATTAAGATAACCTACGATGAATTTATATATCAAGTTAATCAAGTAAACACCATTGTTTATTTACAAAAATGAGGGCATAAAGGAGGGATATTACATCCTCCTCCCCTTAAAATTAACACCGTCCTCAGTGTTCATACTTTCTGCAATTAGTCTTCTCTTCTAGAATCATCATTTTCTTGCTTCATCATTTTTTTTTTTTTGACTTTCTTTGAACTTTCATGATTTCTATACGTTAGTATTGCTCGTAACCTTCATTTTCAACTTCAAAACTAGAAAAATATTGTTTAGTAAAACACATCGTTAATCCCATAATCAACTTAGAAGCATAAAGAATGCGCCCCATATCATTTGTAATCCATGGAATATCCTTAGTGTTTGTTTGTGTTTTTATCATCACAAGCACACATAATTCCAGTGCTTCAAAGAATGTAGATTATTAATTAATTAAAATGCATTATTCACTTGATCCAGGGAATTATTGCCTAGCACTCCAGTGCTCTCAGAGTCTCAGAGCAATCCCTTCGGAAATTCTCGCCTAACACCTGAGTGCTCACACAGCGTTTCTTTCGGAGACTCTTTCCTAACACCATAGTGCTCACGCAGCAATTCTTTTGGAGACTCTTGCCTAACACCATAGTGCTCACACAGCAATTCTGTCTCTCATGCATACTAAGCAGCGTCCTGCCTCCCGCATATGCATTATGTTATAGTTTTCCTAGGTCTTTACAACCAACCGATTCTTTCGAGAATCCTGGTGGTTGTCAACTCCCCGATCTCTAGGGAGTGTTTCAGTGCCCTTAATGCACTTTTACGTAATTCTCCTCAAGCCTTCTCGCTTGAGTCCAGGAATCTATTCCCCTCAAGCCTCCTCGCTTGAGTCTAGGAAAATCTCATTCAAATTCATCAGTTATTTCGTCATATTACATTTTATAACCATACAATTTCTCTGACCAATTTGGTCTAGTTCTTTATTCAACAATAATTAACAATAATAAAAGATGCAATGTGGATCTTTCATCCTCACCCCTTTATTGTACCATGCATAATATATTAAGTTTTTGTCTTTCAACAAGTTCCATCGAGTTTTTGCCATCTGCCAAATTCAATTGTTAGTAACACTTTATATAACAAAATCAAATATTTGTAAATAAGAAAATCATTCATTCTTCATACTACAACATCCATACTTGATCATCTGAAGTAAACGTTTCCTCCTTCCAAGCATAACTAACTTACTTAATAGGATTACATAATTCCTTGAACACGAAATAATATTCTTCCTATGATGACCCGTGGACATTATGATTTCTTAACCTTGAATGTTATCCTTCACCATTTCAAACACACTTCCTATTTTAGTTATACAACTTCTTTTGTATATACCAACATCACATAACCAATTTTCTAAAACATACTTGCATACCTTATAATGATAACCATATACCTTTGTAAGGGTGACCGCATATCTTCTTATTATAAGATCCTCATATGTCGAGGTACCAGTTTACCTGTATCATCACATATTAGTATTACACTAAATATTACATGAATCTATATATCCCATTTTTACCTCTTGACTGTTGTAGTGATGTGTGGGAATATAACATCCCGCTCGACCACAACATTAAATGTGTTAGTCGTAAAAAGAAAAAATGTAATTAAATCATAAGAGCAATCATGTATAAAACATATGTCAATCATCACCTTGACTTGTTTCATAAAAACTTATACATCAATTACTGTTAAATATTACTTCTGATCTATCATGGAAATTCCATGATATTAAAGGTTTTCCTTAACTCCTAATGTGGATATCAGAAAATTAAAGTGTCATGTATTACCATTCCGTGGCGGTTCTCGTTTTTCAATACTTTTATTCATACAACAACACATACTCACCATTAATTACATCTATGCATTCATTATGTGAACAATATGATTAACTAAAATTTTATCTCTTGACCCAAAATAATCATTTTGACACCACATATAATTGTATGTGACAACAAATCATCATAAATCATGATCTCATAAAAGTATAGTTTTTATTACTACCACTCATAGTATCCCAACATCCATGAAGATGAGATCATGCATTTCCATCATATATTCTATTATTTATCCAACTTTTCCCTCGCAGTCATAGGGAAATTTTCAAACTCTCTTAGTTTGTAGTTAACGGAATCTAGACTAGAAAGTCTACATTTCTTGTGGAAGGTTAGTTCGGCTGTATGCATTTTACCAGAATTTATTAGTTATGTCAACAACATAAATTTATCATTCAAAGTGGCTTTATATATGAAAGGAACTTGACAGTTCCTAACATAATCAAAACATTAGACTATCTTCTATAGTAAAAAATTAGCATATATAATTACTTTATAAAAGACTTAACAGATATAAGTTGCTTATTTTATCTATCTGAATCTCATCTTCAGAAACCCTGACGAATGGATCAATAAAATTCAATTAGACAGAAACAATCAACAAAATGTATCAACCCTATTCTCCTATATGACGCGTTTACTGAAACTGAAAGATATCCACTTCTAAGAATAACAATAAAGGTAGAGAAGGAAATAAGTATTTAAGACGAATTATCAAATCAACAGATTTAGGAGAGTTCCTTAGTTTAGCACATTCACAACTAGGATGACTTTCAATCTACGAAGACTCATTCCACAAAACCATAACCGTTATCATTCTAAAGACTATTTTCTCGTCATCCAATGAATCTAATTGTAAAATAGGAGGATATATTCATCAGCTAATATTTACCAATAACAGATCATTCATCTCCATAATGAAACCTATACTATCCTTACCTACAAACAATGTTGCGCCATTATAATGCTTTCACCAAATGAAACATACTTACTTGCAATTCAATGATGACTTGTAAGCTACCTGTTGTCGATCCGTTGAAATGAAATTTTCTATTGCGTCTTGTGTCGCCAGTTCGACTAACTCATACATGTTTTCCCCGACTAAGCCCAAATAAGCCCGAGTGTTTGCAACCTGTGCTCTGATACCATATGTAACATCTCCATAAATGTGTTAGTGTTATTGCAATACAAGAGATGGAGCATTAGGGGAATTTTTCTCTTGTAGTTCAGCGAACTTGCTCTGGGGTTCTGGAGCTTGACTACTCCACGAATTGGTTGGGTTGAACAACGAAGCCATTCTTGTTTTCCTAGCTTTGGTAACAAGTTCTTGATCTACACTATAGAATAGTTTTTAAAATTTTATTCTGCAAAATATTTTACATTTCAATAGATTTGTTACTATAACATATTTCAGTTGTGCATTCTTGTAATAAATTGCAGAATCACTTTAGTTGATAATTGTTCAGACTTTCATGAAAACCTAGGTTAGTTTAGTATTTAAATTATCCCTTATTAACTCAAGATTTAATTTAAGAAGTATTTTTTTTACTGGGTACTGTTTGTCTTGCACACATTTTTATTTATATTAGCAACTGGTAATCTCTTTCAAATAACTGAAATCGTCTGGATCAAACTTGACTTTTGAGTTTAAAGATTTATCAAGAAACATAGTACTAGCACCAAAAACGTATCTTTCACTATAGCATCTTATTAGAACAACTACATAAAGGTTAATCAACGGATTTCCATTTTTTTAAATTGGTAAGATTCTAGGGTAGAGCAAAGCGATCGTTTACAATGTATAAACAAGTTTACTATTGTTAATATGAATTTTCTTTTTTTAGTAATTTTAAAACCCTAAGCTCTGCAAACCAAAATGGGATTTTTAGACCCAGCCTTAAACAAATTTAAAGTTTGAAGCGGTGGTAGATCTAGCCGATAGGGATTTTTGGGTAAATACTGCTAGAACGATTAAGCCTGAACCTAATTGGGATAGACCCTTTATAGTTTTAATCTGTATCTTTTTTTTATATATACTTAACTACTTTCGTGCTTTCGAAACTCACAAGGGTTTTCTCCTTTTAAAATTAATGTAAAGGTTGTTAACTAGAGCATGAATGACTTTTACAAACCTTATGGTATATGTTGGTTTAAGGCTAAAACCTTATTCTATTTTCGTTAAGACTGATTTTGACAGTTTCCTTGCATTTAGATCACGCATAGATTCTAGGCATTGCGTTTAAGCTGAAATAACACTTATAAATTAATTGTATCGATTTAAAAACAGTCATCAACTTGCAGAAACTATAAACATTTATGCATACAACATTGGGATGCGCAAGAGCTATTGCTTAGGTTCAAATCGCTTAGGGTTTCTTTTGGAAAACTATTCATGACGCCAATGGCAGAGTCTGGGCCAGGAATTGTTTTTAATACATTTTCTCTTACAGTCATCCTCTAATAAGAACCTTCCTTTCTATTTTCATTTTTTTATCTGAAAGAATTGAAATGGCGTAGCCTGATGATAATAACTTAAACAATAGATAATACAATACATTTAAGTCAAAATTCAAGCACTAGAAAATACTTTAAAGACAGTTTCAAACAACCCTCTTTATATTTAAAAGTCAGGTTTAGACTACAGACTTTATGTTCAAGGAGGCCGATCCAAAATGCAGATATTTTAGCGGAATTCCCATATTCATATAAATATTTACATCAACTATGAACCGAGGTTTGCATTTTTGAAACATTCATAATAAAACTGAAGTCGTTATATCCATTATTACATCTTGGGCGAAACCCCAAGTATAGGCTTTAAAAGCCATAGCTGATACATTCTGAAATTGTAAAATACAGAATTGAATTCACGCCCAAAGGAACCAGTCTGTCGCCTTTTAGCTCGACAGGTAGGGCTTCACATTTCTCCACATGGTAACTCAACCTTTTAACCAAGACTCTTACAACCAGCTTTCGTCAATACTGTTGAATTACATTTTAACTAGGGCCGACAAGAGGATCATTGATATGGGGCCCGAGGCTTACCTGTGAAGTCAAACTCCGGGTTGCTTGGCTTTCACCTTTTGTGCCAGTCACAATCTTGAACGCCTGAGAAATCCCTCCAATCATTTAACATGGCACACGAAATTATGAAATTGTAAATGTATAAGCTTGTATGGAAATACAGAGTTAAAAAGATTTAAGTTCCAATTTTACCTCAATTGTTTTAGTAGTAGTAGACTTTGGATGCTCGTATCTTATTACAAGAACATCTTCAGAAATATTTTTTCTTTTATCGGTAAATCCTCTGCATAGTTTCGTGGTGCAAGATAGCTATGGCTGCTAAACAAAGCTCAGCTCTCCAAACTGTTTTGTAAAGATACGTATTATCACAACCCTAGCAAGGGTTCGCGAGAAGTCTCCCTACATGTGAGAGCCCCGTGATGGATTTTATTATGGCCGGCTATCTTCCATTATCCTTATTGCATTTGGAAAACCCACTTCATATAGTTTGGAGGACTCTTAATTCTCTTGATCTAATATCATCACCTTGAGCTTTGTTACAATAACTAGTTTATCAACCTTGGTTTTAATAAGGAACTTTATAGGCTAGGACTCTTTCCCCTTAGTGGAGATAGGTTGGCTGCATTTTCTCTTTCCTTATCCACATGTATGCAAGCTTAATCTTCTTAGGTAACTTGACACAAGTAGGAGAACGAAGATCATTCTGACCCTTCATGATGGAAGATCCTTACTTGTACTTGTGTAGACGACGTAACATGCTTTGGATTTATACGTTAAGTAAGCCTCAAGGCATGCTCGAGGAACCCCTATCGCTTCTTTGAGAAAAGTAGTCACTTTTAGTTAAATAAGGTTATCATTCTTATGTTTATGTTCAACATTTTAAAATATCATGAAAGAGTGAGGGTGTTTTGGTTAAGTGGCAGATTTATGGGAATTTTGTATTATCCCTCCACCCATTTTAAGAGTGAGGGTGTTTTGGTTAAGTGGTAGATTTATGGGAATTTTGTATTAGCCCTCCACCCATTTTAAGAGTGAGGGTGTTTTGGGAATTTTGTATTAGACATCCCATGAAAACTTTCTCTAAAGGATTCTTGCTTTTATTCTTAGTTTGAGACATAATTTTTAATCGTCACCTAAAGGACCAACTCCATGCATGCCATATATGATCAAAATACACTATGCGTGGACACAAAATATAGTCTTACTTCATTGAGTAGTGCAACATATAACACCAAGAACCATTGAGTGTGAATACTATCTAAAAGTAACAGGCTACGCCTTGGTGAGGATGCCATATGATACATATATATGCAGGGCTCGTCTATTCTTCATGCAACTAATTAATATTTTGATGAAGTATGATGCAGGCCTGTGTGGATAATATGAGGGTCGATTTATTTGATTCACTAGACCATTTATCTCTCTGTCAAAACCATCTTCATTAAGATCTTGTAGCCTTTAAATCCCACTTGGTATGAAATATATAGTATAACTAAGGATAGCGAGCCTGGGGATCAAACCTATGATAATTATCTCACCATCTTTATTAACTTGAGGACTTTCTCCCCACTATGCAAATTCATTATATGACTTTTGTATTTAAAATCGCATTCCATGATGCTCGCAAATGCATCATAATGACTTTCTCCCCACTATGCAAACCAATCAACATTTCCATGCAGGAGGAATTGTTTTGAATCAATAGAGAATTGATTCAAAGATAACATGGATGGAATTGATTCACGAGGGATAAAATACACATGATGGTACAAATTGTCCCAAGGAAAAAAATTCTTTAGGGTCAATATATTATCATGTAAGCACTAAGTACAAGTAAATTCATAAGGCAACATTTTGGAATAGATATGGCCATTTTGAATTTATGGTGATATCATTTGGTCTTAGAAATGAACCAACTATCTTCATGTCCTTTATGAACAATATTTATAGTTAATATTTTGATAATTTTGTACTATTATTATTTATTGACGACATACTCATCAACTTTATTCCAAATTTAACACACGTGATTTCTAGAAAAAAAAATTCAATGTTTAGGGAATATAAAAGATAAAGCTATCATGAAATGGCATACCCCTTCGGCCAAGTTAAGTAAAGATCTCTTAGTGGAGGCCAACTTGGGCCAAGTATTGAATTTCCAATAATGATATGAAGTATTGAATTTCCAATAATTATATGAGGAGATCTAAGAGATCTTGATGTGAAAATTCATGCTGACTATATTTTCTTACAGTAATTCAATGGTTACCTTATCAATTATTTTTTCTCAGTTCCACCAAGCCTGTACTAGTATAATTTGGCGAATGTCCGTATACGCTCCATTGAATGCAAGGCCATCTATTGGGACTTATGATCACGGTCAATGCATGATACCAAGAAGGCGAGTGATACTTTGGTCACTTTTTTTTATTAAATGCTATTAGACTTAGCTTATATATATTTGACTGAAGGTATCTAATAATATTTAAATTATTTTTTTTAATAATTTTTCAATATTGTTTTTAAAGAGGCAATAGTTGGAATTAAGGATATATAGTTTTTATAGAGACAATATGTCTTTAATTGTAGATATTATCTTAAAAGAGACAAAAATGAAATCGAGACAATAATATTTGTCTTCTATATAGTCTTTATAGAGACAAACTTTTAAGACAATAATTTGAGACACTGGCTTAAAGACAATATTTAAGACAACACACAAGTTTTTTTTTGTCTCAATTTAAGACAATTTAGCCAAAATATGTCTTAAATATTGTCTTAAAACCCCCCTCTATGTAATAGTGTATTGGGAGAATAATTGCTTGATGATTAGATATTGAAGAATCTTCAATCCACGACCTGAATTTCTGAAAACTGTTAACCAAGGATTCTACAAGAAGAAATAGATCTAGTCTCTTCCCAATACCACACAAACCGTCTCTTATTACTTCAACTGCCGCCCATTTGAGCAGAGGATGATCCACGAGATTGGATCTCTGAAGCAGACTAGTGAAATAATCCAAAAGTTCATCCTCATTAGCAAAAGGCCCCCAAAGCTGTGCCGGCGAGAGGGTAAAATTAAGATCGCATGCAATAATCAGATTAAGGATGTTCAAAATACCATCCCTTTCCAAGGCATCCCAAAATCGAACTCTATCTTTATAAGGTCCATATATATTTAGGACAACAAGATTCTAGTTGTTTGTAAGAAATTTTCCTGCAAGTAAACCCCTAAAAGCTTTAGATGCCTTAAAATCTTCGATTAAGGAGTTCCATCGAGAGGTCAAACCATCAGACAAACCACACACATAAATAAGACTAAAATTCAACCCACACAAAATTTTGGTAAAAACCTCAATACAATGTTGTGACGAACACATTGTCTCCTGAATTAAGATTATGTCAAGGCTAGTAACTATAATATGATATAATATAGTATTTTTTATTTAACTTGATAATTAAATAATAATAAAAGAATTAAAATATTTTATTTTAATTCAATAATTTAAAATTTAATCCATCCAATGTTTATAATAACTTTTAATTACTCATCTACACTAAATACAAATATATAAATTCTCTATAAAATTAATACTAAAACATAAAATATAACTAACGTGAATAATTATATTATCATTTTTATCTAAGCATATATAGATGCCTTAAAATCTTCGATTAAGGAGTTCCATCGAGAGGTCAAACCATGAGACAAACCACACACATAAATAAGACTAAAATTCAACCCACACAAAATTTTGGTAAAAACCTCAATAGCATGTTGTGACGAACACATTGTCTCCTGAATTAAGATTATGTCAAGGCTAGTAACTATAATATGATATAATATAGTATTTTTTATTTAACTTGATAATTAAATAATAATAAAAGAATTAAAATATTTTATTTTAATTCAATAATTTAAAATTTAATCCATCCAATGTTTATAATCACTTTTAATTACTCATCTACACTAAATACAAATATATAACATCTCTATAAAATTAATACTAAAACATAAAATATAACTAAGGTGAATAATTATATTATCATTTTTATCTAAGCATATATATGATAAAAATTATGTGACTTGTGTATAGAGCAAGAGAATACAACCTGGGATGACAGCACAACTGGAAGTTTATGTGAGGCCTAGTCCTGGTGAGTTTCACTAAATTTAGTTCTAGGATTTCTGTCAATTTGTTTCTTTTTTCTGCTGCTACTTTGTTTTTGTAAAGATAGCGCCAATATATCGCTTTTGAAGCAATGGCCTCAAGCTTTCAAGCATCGTTCATCAGATCGATATTTATTTTCTTTAATTACGGAGAATCTGCACAAGCTAATTAAGGAGCTCAATGGTGTGCAGAGCTAAGGGAATTATGACTAATTGTATGTTAATTAAATTGTTTTCTTGTACAACTAGTGTAGCACCTTAAAATATCCACGATTAATGGGTTCAACTAGAGTAGCACCCTATACGCCTTAAATATCCACCATTAATGGGTTCCATCTAAACATCGAACCACACGCATCAATAACACTAAAATTCCACCTACTCAATTTTGGTGAAAATAAAATAACATTTTTTATTTAACTTGATAATTAAAAATAATAAAATAATTAAAATATTTAATTTTAATTAAATAATAGAAAATTTAATCCAGCTAATGTTTATAATCACTTTTAATTACTCATCTACACTAAATACAAATATATAACAACTCTATAAAAGTAATACTAAAACATAAAATGTAAATGAGGTGAATAATTATATTATCATCTTTATCTAAATATATATATGAAAATAAAAATTAATGTCATTAATTTTTATTAAAAAAAATAATATAAGTATATTTTAAATAGATTTTCAAACTTAAATAAAAAATTAATACATTCATTTATTTTTATTTATTTATAGTTTATTAATAAATATATAGTTATATATCTTTATTTAAAGTTAGAATATAAATCATTTTAATTTTAAGAAAAATAACAAAAGAGAATTTTAAAATTAAAAATTTCAAAAAAAATTGAAAAATCCTTCCCACTAGAATATATAGATGTATGAAACATAAATTAAAACATTTTAATTCTCAAGCTTGCTATTTCTTTTTAAAGAATTGAATAATAAAATCTGGAATTTTTTTATTTGAAATTTTGATCTACATCCTAGTTTGAAAAGTTTGTTCAATTCAGTCCATCTCATTATTATGTTTTAAAAGAGAAAAATTCTTAATTTAATTTACTAAACAAAAGTTATGCAAAATCTGCTTATCTTCCCACGTATTAAATCCTAAATTTACATAATAAATATACAATTTCAAAAAACAAAATATATCTATATTGTAATAGAACAGACAGTAATGACAAGACATGCAGAAATAACAAAAATAGAACAGTAATCCTGTAAACTAAATAACATAACAATTCTGCAATATAAAAACATTGTTGAAATTACAAAATAAATAAGGATAAATATCCAAATTCTTTTGCTTGAACTTGTTATTGTCAAGAGATATTGTCAAGAGCAGTCTGCACGCCTTCATCTAACATATTGTCAAGAGCGGTTTGATCCAGAGAGAGAAGAGTAATCCACGTTGAGAAATGAAATTCAAATCTTATGGCCAGTGAAGCTGAAGGAAAGGACAAAGGTGAAAGAATGAAAGTGTTCAGAGGTGCCGAAATCGGTCAACAGAAAAACAAACACAACCATTAGCACATCAAAGGAGGCAAAGTTCAGACAACACATGAAAGAAGCACTAGAACTGCTAGGGAGATATGAATCAGATAATAGCGAGGTAAAAGATGGCATCGATATGGCTGGGGTGTTTGTGTGCAGCCTGACCAAACATGCCCTCGATAATGGTTTAGTCAGAAAGAAACAAAAGCAAACAGATGCCCTACTCTATCTTAGATACCGGCTCTTCAAGACGGAGACCTTTGTTGTTATTGTAGAGTCGAGGAGCAAGCTGTGGCTGAACAGTGACGCCAGGTGGAATCGCAGCAATTCAATCCTCTCCTTTAAGGGATCATTGCAGTAGCTTGTCATCATTCCCATGGTGGACGAAACAACAGAGGGCAGTGGTGGAGACTGGAGAGTAACATAGAAACCATGCGCAAAGTCTTCGATATGTATGAAAAGCATTTGTCCAAAGGAGAAGTATATCTACACCATCTACAATATCTCCATCTACTCACTTTAAGAAAACATGTGAATGCATGGTTTCAACTCATCTCCTCTTGCCTAAAATCTCCATATTTAACAATACCAATATACACAGTAAAAATACAGGAAGCTAAAACTACACATTTAACATCGTTAAACTCCTATTAAAGCAAAAAAAAGCATTAAACTGGAGCTTGCTATACAAATATCCATAATCACTGTGCAAATATCCATAATCACTACATTTGCAAGCTTGCAAAGTTCAGCAAAAGGACATAAAACCTGAAACCCGAACCAAATGTCCAAAGAAAGCAAAATAATTAAGTTCCAACAAAACTAAATTAGCAAAAAGACATGAAAAGACGTGATCTCCATTATATGGAAAGCACTCTAATATTAATTTTAAATTTCAATCGTAACGGCAGACATAGTCACAGCATAATCCACAGACTCCGTTGGTCTCTGAATGGGAACGACAGCCCACTCTCCTGCTGCACATCCTATAGGCGGAGGCTTCAACATATAGAAAACATTATCGCGCCCACGCCTAGTACCCTCAACATAACCACTGACATTAATTTTTCTCCTTTTAAAATTAATGTAAAGGTTGTTAACCAGAGCATGAATGACTTTTACAAACCTTATGGTATATGTTGGTTTAAGGCTAAAACCTTATTCTATTTTCGTTAAATTATTCACTATGTTGTCACACATCGTAATGTTAGGTCACTATGTTGTCTATTTACTTCTGGTTAAGTGGTAATGTTAGGTCACTATGTTATGGGTTTAGTTGTGGTGAAGTGGTAGATTTATAGGAGTTTTTTATTAGCACTCCATCTTTATAGGGCACGATTGTGTATGTTTAGTTGTGGTTAAGTGGTAGATTAAGGGAGTTTTTTATTAACCCTCCACCTATTTTAAGAGTGAGGGCATTTTGGTATCTAAAACTA
Organism: Larix kaempferi; assembly: GCA_027924585.1. Taxonomy (NCBI): domain Eukaryota; kingdom Viridiplantae; phylum Streptophyta; class Pinopsida; order Pinales; family Pinaceae; genus Larix; species Larix kaempferi. Next base: position 18,811,768 of record BSBM01001197.1, on the reverse strand, counting down.
GAAACCTTTAGGTGACATGTTCAAGTGTGATAATTGAGGAGTGTTTAACTTTGGTTGAAGAGAGTAGAGCGAAGTTCAAGATAAGATATGCTAGGGTTTCAAAATAACCCTCCACCCATTTTAAGAGTGAGGGAGTTTTGGTATCTAAAATTGGAAATCTTTAGGTGACATGTTCAAGTGTGATAATTGAGGAGTGTTTGACTTTGGTTGAAGAGAGCACAAACAATAAATATTATTACTCAGTAAATTAATATTATTATAATATTATTAGTCCGTAAAATAATATTATAATAGGAATGTTTGGTCACTATGTTGTCGGTTTAGTTGTGGTTAAGTGGTAGATAAGATATTGTAGGGTTTCAAAATAACAAGGATCCAAAACAATAAATATTATTACTCCATAGAATAATATTATTATAGTAATGCTAGGTCACTATGTTGTCGGTTTTGTTGTGGTTAAGTGGTAGATTTATAGGAGTTTTTTATTAGCGGTCCACTTTTATCGGGCACTGTCTTGCGTTTAGTTGTGGTTAAGTGGTAGATTTATGGGAATTTTGTATTAGCCATCCACCCATTTTAAGAGTGAGGGTGTTTTGGTATCTAAAATTTAAAATCTTTAGGTGACATGTTCAAGTGTGATAATTGAGGAGTGTTTGACTTTGGTTGAAGAGAGCAGAAACAATAAATATTATTACTTAGTAAATTAATATTATTAGAACAACTTGGACCAATGGCCGAGCTGGTTGTGAGAGTATACATAAAAGACTAGATCGCTTTTTGGTTAAAGCTGATCTTTTAAATTTATGGGGAAGGCACAGGTCATGGATTGCAAAATCAAAATTTTCAGACCATTGGCCTGTTTTATTTCAGTTTGATGACACAATTTGCAAAATAAATTATCCTTTTAAATTCAATTGTGTGTGGTTGAGGAATGAGGATTTTTGCAAGATGGTGGGATCTTTCTCGGAACATGATGAAAAAGATCATGACTTGAATCCTATGGACTCTTTCGTTGCAAAGCTTCGTAGACTTAAGGGTTTAGTGTCGACTTGGATAAAGAGAAAACTGAGAGCTGACCTTTGCGATATTAAGACTCTGGAAAAACAGCTTCAGGTGTTGGCTCATTTAAACATTCAGGAGGATTGTGATGTTGAAATCGGTAAGAAAATAAAGGAACTTGAAAGGAAAAAGGAAGAATTACTTATCCATGAAGAATTGGAGTGGAGGCTAAAGAGGAGGTCTATATGGATTGAAGCGAGAGATAGGAATATTAGATTCTTTCATGCTTTTGCCACTCACAGTAAAAGCACTAATTGTATTTGGGAGTTGAATGATACCTTAGGGAATGTTGTTACAGGTCTGGATGAACTATTAAAAGCTGCTAAAGATCATTTCAATAATGCTTACAATGACTCTAGAAATCACAATTTGATCTCCCAGCTAAGGGTGGCCAGACACTACTCAGCTATGATAGATGGTAATATTGCTGCAGATTTGAATAAGGAAGTCACTCTACAGGAAATTGAGATGATCTTGAAGGGATTCGCCAAGGAAAAAAGTCTTGGCCTAGATGGGTGGACAATTGAACTTTTCCTGGCATTTTTTGATGTCACCGGGCATGAGATTTTGGAGATGGTTGAATTCTCTCAGGTGGAAGGATATATTTCTAATGGCCTAAATTATACCTTCTTAACTTTAATCCCTAAATTTGGTAAGCCTATATCCTTTGGATATTTCAGGCCCATAGCTCTGTGTAACTTGGCATATAAAATAATTTCAAAGATTATTGTTGTCAAAATAAAACCTATGTTGTCTTGATGCATATTTGGGGAGCAGTTTGGTTTTTTGCAAGATAGACAGATTTTAGATGCCATCGGAATTACCCAGGAGGTTATACATACAGTGAAATCAAGGAAGATGGATGCATTGCTATTGAAGATTGATCTTGAGAAGGAATATGACAGAATTGATTGGGGCTTCTTGTGTCTGATTCTTATACAAATTGTTATGCCCCCTCTTGTTCAAAGATGGATTATGGCCTGTGTTACAAATGCCAACATTTATGTATTGGTTAATGGAGCACCATCAATTTTCTTCAGGATATCTAGGGGTGTTCGACAAGGTTTCCCACTATCGCCTTTACTCTTTCTCCTGATTATAGAAGGGCTCAGTAGGCTGACTGGGTCAGCCAAAGCTACTGGAATTATCAAAGCTATTTCTTTTTTTGAAGACTTGTCACATACTCACTCCTTTTTTGTTGATGATGTTCTATTAGATGGGTTAGATTCGGAGGTGGACTCGCAATAGTAGTGTCTTATCATGAAAGAATTTTGTAATGCTTCAGGTATGTTATTCAACCGAAGGAAGTCCATTATATATCAATTTGGGATAGAGGAAAATAAACTGGCTGTTTTTAAAAGATTGATGCCTTATCAATTCTGCAATTTGGAGGACAGGTTTAAGCACCTTGGTTATTTTATTAAGCCTTGTGCTTACAGGAGGAATGACTGGTTGTGGCTTATTGAGAAGGTGGAAAAAAAGATCAGCCATTGGACCTATAGGCTTCTGTCTATTGGAGGGAGGCTTACTTTGGTAAAATCTATCCTTACAGGCATACCTGTATATTGGTTTTCATTTATGCAGATCCCCTTCTTTATCATAATTTGTATTAGGAAGCTTTTCTTTCAACTTTCTTTGGATTGGGGGGCTGACTAATTGTAGTATGGTCATGACTCGGTGGGATTATATATCCCGTCCTGAAAGTGGTGGAGGGTGGGGAATCGGGAATCTGCCTTTATTCAATTGTTCCCTCAAAATGAAAAGCTTGTGGTGGGGACTATTTGGTCCCACCCTGTGGACTAATTTGCTCAGAATAAAATATATCAAGATGGATGTGTTCAACTGGATTCGGAATCCAAATAAAAAAATCATGGGAGCATCACCTATATGGGAAGGATTTATTAAAGTATATAATATGGTTGCTAAAGACTTATCCTGGAAGGTAGGAAATGGAAAAAACATATTGGTGGGGATTGACCCAATTGTGGGCATGGATAAGGAATATGTTCTATCTGATGAAATCATTAAAACCCTGCATCGCTTTGATTATGCTACTCTCAACAAAATAAAGAGAGTTAATACTAGACAATCTCATACATACCGGATCACAACAAAGGAAATGGTTTTTGAATTTAATGAGGCTACTGAATGGTCTCGGTACATTAGCAAACTAAACTCTATGGGTTGCAGACTTTCCTTAGAAAATGATAGCCTTGTCTAGACAAATATTAAAGCTACTGGAATGGTTACTGCAAATTTAGCCTACAAGGAAATTATCACCCACCGCGGCATGTATCATGCAAACTGATGGTATAAGGTTATTTGGAAGTGGAAAATTCCTATGAAGGTTCAATGTTTTTTGTGGCATGATTTACAGGGCAGTCTAAAAACTTGGAAAAATATTGTAAAAAAAGGTTGGGTTGGACCAAGTTTTTGTTATTTATGCAAGAATAATTATGAATATACTCAACATATCTAGGTGGTTAAGTGGTAGATTTATAGGAGTTTTTTATTAGCACTCCATCTTTATAGGTGTAACATCTCCATAAATGTGTTAGTGTTATTTTGAGAAAATAAAATTTTTGCTCCTCCAGCCATTAACCAATCACACTTTAATAACATAAGAGACCTCAATTACTTATAATATCCTTCCTTGGTACTGGTTATTATAAAAGAATGAAACATAATGAAATACCATACCCATGTGTCGATTCAGTATCTTAAGGGGAACCTTGAGAACTCTTTTCATATTGATAATTTACTCCTTATCATATCGCTTTAGTACTATTTAGTTAAATGGTTAGCATTTCACTTTCCTTGTCAACTTCATCCACACTAAGAAATGATGCGAACACAATGTACTAAACATTATTAGAAAACATATATAAAATGATCATGAGTAATTATTGGCTATTAAACTCCTCGCTTAATTCTTCATGAAATACTTTGATATAATATAGAATCATCTATCATAAAAGTACTGCTGCACAATTTCTTTTATCCTAACTGGAGTGACTATAAAGATATAGAAACTGCACACTATAATGATAAATTCCTACAATAAACTTATCTAACTCATTAGTTCGTATTTGAATATTTAATCCACTATCGTGAATACGGAAGCTTTTGCCCCATTCGTAATAAACACGTATGCGACTAAACCAAACAATAATACAACTCAATGGGACTCATGTGAACCAAATAAATCACCAAAAGGAAACAACCTTTTGAGGAAACATAACCATATACATTTACACGACAACAATGACATTATAACACACATAAGATCGAGACAGAATCTAGGTGGTTCACCCACTCTAGGGCTACGTCCACAAGTGATGCATCATATATTCTTGGTTTGGATAGAGATTTACATTCTGCGACTCAGTGATCTCACCTTTCACATTCAAAAGCCTCTAATGCGAAAATCCTCTCTCCTAGAGGGTACATTCAAACAAACAAGAGTCGATCTCAAAATGTTACAGGAATCTCTTACACACTGATACTATACAGCTCCAGATATAGATATCAACTAGACTCCTAGAGGGATGAATCTCTAAATCTTACTCTGCATAAGACAAATAATACAAACACAAATTCACCTCCTTCCAAAAAAAAGATGTTTGCGAGGATCCTTCCAAGCATCCGAGCAATCAATCCACAATAATACAAGCCCACAACTAACATTAGTCTTACATATATGAACCTGCATGCAATTATAATTATATGAAACAATTGAGTACAATTTATAACACTCAGCATATGCATATGTATAACACGGGGATTCACCACCACCCAGGTTATCTCTGGACTTATTATATATGTTTAATCGCTACCACTCATGCGAAATGACATGGATCTAGGATTTCGTTACAGCAACATTAAGCTGAACGGAGTAAGAAGGAATCCTTGGTTTCATTACAGTAGATTTAAGATAAACCGGTCAAAATGAATGAGACCTCAATGTATTCAACATTAAAACCTAGATAAATATTCTTATAGCAATCTACCAAGCACCACGCTCAGGATTGTCGGCTTTAAACATATTTAGCAAAACCCAGACTTATGCATATCGTATTCCTCAAAGGTGCACATGGAATGATCCGAGACCATACATGAATGAAGGGGGAAGGCCGACTATGGTCTTCCATATGGCGCTACTCTGGCTTTTAGAGATCCTCAATTAATCAAACAGAAGTATGAGAATTATAACATCAATTAGAACTTATCTAAGATCATTCAAAAATGAAGGAGACTACAAATCTACAATAGCTCTACTCTGGAATTAAATAGTTTTAAGCTAACATCCATTATTTACCGGGAACACTGAATTCAACAACATTTATCTGATCCATATCCACAGTTGTATTTTATGATCGACAATTTCGATCTGAAAGCATATTTTAACTCTACTATCGATTAAGGGCGAAATTCATTTATTCAGAAGTAAATATACCATTTACTAATCTAAACACACTTCCAAAATTTATTGACACCATCGATCGGATCACATAGCTCGCCTCTACTATCGATTGGGGGAAAAATACTTCAACAGAAGTCCAGACAGAGATCAGGAAGGTATACTAGTATGTAGGGGTATCAAAACCACACTCTGTCTACAGACAGGGATCGTTAAGGAGATACCTAAGCGGAGTTACCTATGATATACATTCAGAATACGGGAAGAGATCGCTATGTCGATACTTAGGTAGAGATTATAAATATATCAAAAAAAATTAAACAAGCTTCCCTTTGATATAAGTCGACCCTCGTGGGATCGCTCAAATCCACAAAAGTGCAAGATAGAAAGACATAACATCTTAAGCCATCCATCCATAAGGGGGTGGGCGGCAAACATCTCGATCGAAAATACTAATTAAAAATGAATACAAACAGAAGCAAAGCTCAAAAGCGCCTAGCGCCATACAACCCCAACACCCACTGTGACTCTGATCTAATAGATCGAGTATCCCCCGCGTTACTATCTTTGGGTTGTGATCGAGTAGCAGTGATATATATATATATATATATTTACCAACTATAATTTAATCGATTAAACATCCACACAGTATTAATAGATTTGGGCTGCGATCCATATATGAGAATAACTATCCATATGATGACTCTATAATTTAAAATGTAGAGATCCCTTACCAAATTTTTATAGGGATTCAGTTTGCAAGACTTCATGGTAATGACGCTTACCCAACTCCTAAGCTAGATCGTTTTTCCCTTATCGCACGGACCCTTTCCTCGGTCAGTATGCCATCCTTGATCACATAGATTCCTACAAGTTCATATCATAGAGGTCTCTCTCAGGTTGCCCCGATCTTCTTTCGGTTATCAGAGTTTTCCCCAGCCCCCCTCTCATTTTCTCGACTATCCAAAGGTATATAGCAGAGATCGTTTTTCTAAACAGATCACGTTATCCAACAGAAGTAGTTCTCTCTGATCAACAACACATGTATAGACCCAGCGTCATATGCCAGAATCGCTCAACCTCCCCCTTTCCATCGAACTCGACTATTATAAAAAGGGGCCTCGCCCTTGATTCAATTGACAAATGGTATGCTATAAGGAGACAAGTGGCGGCTTAACTAGAGCTCAATACTCCACTAAAGGGACAACTCTCACTAGAATCTTCGCCGAGCATTCTAAACGGCTACACGATTTTCTTTTTTATCTTCTATAGTTAATTTAGAAATTGGTGGGGTTAGTCCTCCTTAGATATAATAAAAGAAAAGGCTATAATTATATAATTAGTCGGCGCTATTTAGGTGCATCGGCCTTGATGATAAATATCCATTCTTCATGGATAGTTAAGTGATGTTTGACATAGATATATTTGTTTACATGTAAACTCCAATAAGTCTTTGTTAAGCACATTTATACATATAGGTTAATAATAACCTATTTTTTTTGCTCATTATTTTATACCTGAGGTATCTCTCTTTAATACTTCCAAGATAATAACATAATGAAGATTTATAAAACCCATTTTCTTTTATCTCTAGGTTTTATATTCGTCGGAGCTGAAACAACTTTATTGAAGGTAACTATATATATATTATAAATAATATATATATAGTTATATAGTTATACTATTCAAGATCTAAACAAGCGTTTATTCTAGAGGTGGTTGTGTGACCTCATTGCTATTTCTTGGCTGTTAATCACTTAGAAAACCTCTTTAGGACTCGAAGCTAACTTAGGATTAAGATAACCTACGATGAATTTATATATCAAGTTAATCAAGTAAACACCATTGTTTATTTACAAAAATGAGGGCATAAAGGAGGGATATTACATCCTCCTCCCCTTAAAATTAACACCGTCCTCGGTGTTCATACTTTCTGCAATTAGTCTTCTCTTCTAGAATCATCATTTTCTTGCTTCATCATTTTTTTTTTTGACTTTCTTTGAACTTTCATGATTTCTATACGTTAGTATTGCTCGTAGCCTTCATTTTCAACTTCAAAACTAGAAAAATATTGTTTAGTAAAACACATCGTTAATCCCATAATCAACTTAGAAGCATAAAGAATGCGCCCCATATCATTTGTAATCCATGGAATATCCTTAGTGTTTGTTTGTGTTTTTATCATCACAAGCACACATAATTCCAGTGCTTCCAAGAATGTAGATTATTAATTAATTAAAATGCATTATTCACTTGATCCAGGGAATTATTGCCTAGCACTCCAGTGCTCTCAGAGCAATCCCTTCGGAAATTCTCGCCTAACACCTCAGTGCTCACACAGTGATTCTTTCGGAGACTCTTTCCTAAAACCATAATGCTCATGCAACAATTCTTTCGGAGACTCTTGCCTAACACCATAGTGCTCACACAGCAATTCTGTCTCTCATGCATACTAAGCAGCGTCCTGCCTCCCGCATATGCATTATGTTATAGTTTTCCTAGGTCTTTACAACCAACCGATTCTTTCAAGAATCCTGGTGGTTGTCAACTCCCCGATCTCTAGGGAGTGTTTCAGTGCCCTTAACGCACTTTTATGTAATTCTCCTCAAGCCTTCTCGCTTCAGTCCAGGAATCTATTCCCCTCAAGCCTCCTCGCTTGAGTCTAGGAAAATCTCATTCAAATTCATCAGTTATTTCGTCATATTACATTTTATAACAATACAATTTCTCTGACCAATTTGGTCTAGTTCTTTATTCAACAATAATCAACAATAATAAAAGCTGCAATGTGGATCTTTCATCCTCACCCCTTTATTGTACCATGCATAATATATTAAGTTTTTGTCTTTCAACAAGTTCCATCGAGTTTTGGCCATCTGCCAAATTCAATTGTTAGTAACACTTTATATAACAAAATCAAATATTTGTAAATAAGAAAATCATTCATTCTTCATACTACAACATCCATACTTGATCATCTGAAGTAAACGTTTCCTCCTTCCAAGCATAACTAACTTACTTAATAGGATTACATAATTCCTTGAACACGAAATAATATTCTTCCTATGATGACCCGTGGACATTATGATTTCTTAACCTTGAATGTTATCCTTCACCATTTCAAACACACTTCCTATTTTAGTTATACAACTTCTTTTGTATATACCAACATCACATAACCAATTTTCTAAAAAATACTTGCATACCTTATAATGATAACCATATACCTTTGTAAGGGTGACCGCATATCTTCGTATTATAAGATCCTCATATGTCGAGGTACCAGTTTACCTGTATCATCACATATTAGTATTACACTAAATATTACATGAATCTATATATCCCATTTTTATCTCTTGACTGTTGTAGTGATGTGTGGGAATATAACATCCCGCTCGACCACAACATTAAATGTGTTAGTCGTAAAAAGAAAAAATGTAATTAAATCATAAGAGCAATCATGTATAAAACATATGTCAATCATCACCTTGACTTGTTTCATAAAAACTTATACATCAATTACTGTTAAATATTACTTCTGATCTATCATGGAAATTCCATGATATTAAAGGTTTTCCTTAACTCCTAATGTGGATATCAGAAAATTAAAGTGTCATGTATTACCATTCCGTGGCGGTTCTAGTTTTCAAATACTTTTATTCATACAACAACACATACTCACCATTAATTACATCTATGCATTCATTATGTGAACAACATGATTAACTAAAATTTTATCTCTTAACCCAAAATAATCATTTTGACACCACATATAATTGTATGTGACAACAAATCATCATAAATCATGATCTCATCAAAGTATAGTTTTTATTACTACCACTCATAGTATCCCAACATCCATGAAGATGAGATCATGCATTTCCATCATATATTCTATTATTTATCCAACTTTTCCCTCGCAGTCATAGGGAAGTTTTCAAACTCTCTTAGTTTGTAGTTAACGGAATCTAGACTAGAAAAGCTACATTTCTTGTGGAAGGTTAGTTCGGCTGTATGCATTTTACCAGAATTTATTAGTTATGTCAACAACATAAATTTATCATTCAAAGTGGCTTTATATATGAAAGGAACTTGACAGTTCCTAACATAACCAAAACATTAGACTATCTTCTATAGTAAAAAATTAGCATATATAATTACTTTATAAAAGACTTAACAGATATAAGTTGCTTATTTTATCTATCTGAATCTCATCTTCAGAAACCCTGACGAATGGATCAATAAAATTCAATTAGACAGAAACAATCAACAAAATGTATCAACCCTATTCTCCTATATGACGCGTTTACTGAAACTGAAAGATATCCACTTCTAAGAATAACAATAAAGGTAGAGAAGGAAATAAGTATTTAAGACGAATTATCAAATCAACAGATTTAGGAGAGTTCCTTAGTTTAGCACATTCACAACTAGGATGACTTTCAATCTACGAAGACTCATTCCACAAAACCATAACCGTTATCATTCTAAAGACTATTTTCTCGTCATCCAATGAATCTAATTGTAAAATAGGAGGATATATTCATCAGCTAATATTTACCAATAACAGATCATTCATCTTCATAATGAAACCTATACTATCCTTACCCACAAACAATGTTGCGCCATTATAATGCTTTCACCAAATGAAACATACTTACTTGCAATTCAATGACGACTTGTAAGCTACCTGTTGTCGATCCGTTGAAATGAAATTTTCTATTGCGTCTTGTGTCGCCAGTTTGACTAACTCATACATGTTTTCCCCGACTGAGCCCAAATAAGCCCGAGTGTTTGCAACCTGTGCTCTGATACCATATGTAACATCTCCATAAATGTGTTAGCGTTATTGCAATACAAGAGATGGAGCATTAGGGGAATTTTTCTCTTGTAGTTCAGCGAACTTGCTCTGGGGTTCTGGAGCTTGACTACTCCACGAATTGGTTGGGTGGAACAACGAAGCCATTCTTGTTTTCCTAGCTTTGGTAACAAGTTCTTGATCTACACTATAGAATAGTTTTTAAAATTTTATTCTGCAAAATATTTTACATTTCAATAGATTTGTTACTATAACGTATTTCAGTTGTGAATTCTTGTAATAAATTGCAGAATCACTTTAGTTGATAATTGTTCAGACTTTCATGAGAACCTAGGTTAGTTTAGTATTTAAATTATCCCTTATTAACTCAAGATTTAATTTAAGAAGTATTTTTTTTACTGGGTACTGTTTGTCTTGCACATATTTTTATTTATATTAGCAACTGGTAATCTCTTTCAAATAACTGAAATCGTCTGGATCAAACTTGAATTTTGAGTTTAAAGATTTATCAAGAAACATAGTACTAGCACCGAAAACGTATCTTTCACTATAGCATCTTATTAGAACAACTACATAAAGGTTAATCAACGGATTTCCATTTTTTTAAATTGGTAAGATTCTAGGGTAGAGCAAAGCGATCGTTTACAATGTATAAACAAGTTTACTATTGTTAATATGAATTTTCTTTTTTTAGTAATTTTAAAACCCTAAGCTCTGCAAACCAAAATGGGATTTTTAGACCCAGCCTTAAACAAATTTAAAGTTTTAAGCGGTGGCAGATCTAGCCGATAGGGATTTTTGGGTAAATACTGCTAGAACGATTAAGCCTGAACCTAATTGGGATAGACCCTTTATAGTTTTAATCTGTATCTTTTTTTTATATATACTTAACTACTTTCGTGCTTTCGAAACTCACAAGGGTTTTCTCCTTTTAAAATTAATGTAAAGGTTGTTAACCAGAGCATGAATGACTTTTACAAACCTTATGGTATATGTTGTTTTGGGAATTTTGTATTAGACATCCCATGAAAACTTTCTCTAAAGGATTCTTGCTTTTATTCTTAGTTTGAGACATAATTTTTAATCGTCACCTAAAGGACCAACTCCATGCATGCCATATATGATCAAAATACACTATGCCTGGGCACAAAATATAGTCTTACTTCATTGAGTAGTGCAACATATAACACCAAGAACCATTGAGTGTGAATACTATCTAAAAGTAACAGGCTACGCCTTGGTGAGGATGCCATATGATACATATATATGCAGGGCTCGTCTATTCTTCATGCAACTAATTAATATTTGTATGAAGTATGATGCAGGCCTGTGTGGATAATATGAGGGTCGATTTATTTGATTCACTAGACCATTTATCTCTCTGTCAAAACCATCTTCATTAAGATCTTGTAGCCTTTAAATCCCACTTGGTATGAAATATATAGTATAACTAAGGATAGCGAGCCTGGGGATCAAACCTATGATAATTATCTCACCATCTTTATTAACTTGAGGACTTTCTCCCAACTATGCAAATTCATTATATGACTTTTGTATTTAAAATCGCATTCCATGATGCTCGCAAATGCATCATAATGACTTTCTCCCCACTATGCAAACCAATCAACATTTCCATGCAGGAGGAATTGTTTTGAATCAATAGAGAATTGATTCAAAGATAACATGGATGGAATTGATTCACGAGGGATAAAATACACATGATGGTACAAATTGTCCCAAGGAAAAAAATTCTTTAGCGTCAATATATTATCATGTAAGCACTAAGTACAAGTAAATTCATAAGGCAACATTTTGGAATAGATATGGCCATTTTGAATTTATGGTGATATCATTTGGTCTTAGAAATGAACCAACTATCTTCATGTCCTTTATGAACAATATTTATAGTTAATATTTTGATAATTTTGTACTATTATTATTTATTGACGACATACTCATCAACTTTATTCCAAATTTAACACACGTGATTTCTAGAAAAAAAAAATTCAATGTTTAGGGAATATAAAAGATAAAGCTATCATGAAATGGCATACCCCTTGGGCCAAGTTAAGTAAAGATCTCTTAGTGGAGGCCAACTTGGGCCAAGTATTGAATTTCCAATAATGATATGAAGTATTGAATTTCCAATAATGATATGAGGAGATCTAAGAGATCTTGATGTGAAAATTCATGCTGACTATATTTTCTTACAGTAATTCAACGGTTACCTTATCAATTATTTTTTCTCAGTTCCACCAAGCCTGTACTAGTATAATTTGGCGAATGTCCGTATACGCTCCATTGAATGCAAGGCCATCTATTGGGACTTGTGATCAGGGTCAATGCATGAGACCAAGAAGGCGAGTGATACTTTGGTCACTTTTTTTTTATTAAATGCTATTAGACTTAGCTTATATATATTTGACTGAAGGTATCTAATAATATTTAAATTATTTTTTTTAATAATTTTTTCATATTGTTTTTAAAGAGACAATAGTTGGAATTAAGGATATATAGTTTTTATAGAGACAATATGTCTTTAATTTTAGATATTATCTTAAAAGAGACAAAAATGAAATCGAGAATAATTGTCTTAAAACCCCCCTCTATGTAATAGTGTATTGGGAGAATAATTGCTTGATGATTAGATATTGAAGAATCTTCAATCCACGACCTGAATTTCTGAAAACTGTTAACCAAGGATTCTACAAGAAGAAATAGATCTAGTCTCTTCCCAATACCACACAAACCGTCTCTTATTACTTCAACTGCCGCCCATTTGAGCAGAGGATGATCGACGAGATTGGATCTCTGAAGCAGACTAGTGAAATAATCCAAAAGTTCATCCTCATTAGCAAAAGGCCCCCAAAGCTGTGCCGGCGAGAGGGTAAAATTAAGATCGCATGCAATAATCAGATTAAGGATGTTCAAAATACCATCCCTTTCCAAGGCATCCCAAAATGGAACTCTATCTTTATAAGGTCCATATATATTTAGGACAACAAGATTCTAGTTGTTTGCAAGAAATTTTCCTGCAAGTAAACCCCTAAAAGCTTTAGATGCCTTAAAATCTTTTATTAAGGAGTTCCATCGAGAGGTCAAACCATCAGACAAACCACACACATAGATAAGACTAAAATTCAACCCACACAAAATTTTGGTAAAAACCTCAATAGCATGTTGTGACGAACACATTGTCTCCTGAATTAAGATTATGTCAAGGCTAGTAACTATAATATGATATAATATAGTATTTTTTATTTAACTTGATAATTAAATAATAATAAAAGAATTAAAATATTTTATTTTAATTCAATAATTTAAAATTTAATCCATCCAATGTTTATAATCACTTTTAATTACTCATCTACACTAAATACAAATATATAACATCTCTATAAAATTAATACTAAAACATAAAATATAACTAATGTGAATAATTATATTATCATTTTTATCTAAGCATATATAGATGCCTTAAAATCTTCGATTAAGGAGTTCCATCGAGAGGTCAAACCATCAGACAAACCACACACATAAATAAGACTAAAATTCAACCCACACAAAATTTTGGTAAAAACCTCAATAGCATGTTGTGACGAACACATTGTCTCCTGAATTAAGATTATGTAAAGGCTAGTAACTATAATATGATATAATATAGTATTTTTTATTTAACTTGATAATTAAATAATAATAAAAGAATTAAAATATTTTATTTTAATTCAATAATTTAAAATTTAATCCATCCAATGTTTATAATCACTTTTAATTACTCATCTACACTAAATACAAATATATAACATCTCTATAAAATTAATACTAAAACATAAAATATAACTAAGGTGAATAATTATATTATCATTTTTATCTAAGCATATATATGATAAAAATTATGTGACTTGTGTATAGAGCAAGAGAATACGACCTGGGATGACAGCACAACTGGAAGTTTATGTGAGGCCTAGTCCTCATGAGTTTCACTAAATTTAGTTCTCTGTAATTGGGATTTCTGTCAATTTGTTTCTTTTTTCTGCTGCTACTTTGTTTTTGTAAAGATAGCGCCAATATATCGCTTTTGAAGCAATGGCCTAAAGCTTTCCAGCATCGTTCATCAGATCGATATTTATTTTCTTTAATTACGGAGAATCTGCAGAAGCTAATTAAGGAGCTCAATGGTGTGCAGAGCTAAGGGAATTATGACTAATTGTATGTTAATTAAATTGTTTTCTTGTACAACTAGAGTAGCACCTTAAAATATCCACGATTAATGGGTTCAACTAGAGTAGCACCCTATACGCCTTAAATATCCACCATTAATGCGTTCCATCTAAACATCGAACCACACGCATCAATAACACTAAAATTCCACCTACTCAATTTTGGTGAAAATAAAATAACATTTTTTATTTAACTTGATAATTAAAAATAATAAAAGAATTAAAATATTTAATTTTAATTAAATAATAGAAAATTTAATCCAGCTAATGTTTATAATCACTTTTAATTACTCATCTACACTAAATACAAATATATAACAACTCTATAAAAGTAATACTAAAACATAAAATGTAAATGAGGTGAAAAATTATATTATCATCTTTATCTATATATATATATGAAAATAAAAATTAATGTCATTAAATAGATTTTCAAACTTAAATAAAAAATTAATACATTCATTTATTTTTATTTATTTATAGTTTATTAATAAATATATAGTTATATATCTTTATTTAAAGTTAGAATATAAATCATTTTAATTTTAAAAAAAATAACAAAAGAGAATTTTAAAATTAAAAATTTCAAAAAAAAATTGAAAAATCCATCCCAATAGAATATATAGATGTATGAAACATAAATTAAAACATTTTAATTCTCAAGCTTGCTATTTCTTTTTAAAGAATTGAATAATAAAATCTGGAATTTTTTTATTTGAAATTTTGATCTTCAAACTAGTTTGAAAAGTTTGTTCAATTCAGTCCATCTCATTATTATGTTTTAAAAGAGAAAAATTCTTAATTTAATTTACTAAACAAAAGTTATGCAAAATCTGCTTATCTTCCCACGTATTAACTCCTAAATTTACATAATAAATATACAATTTCAAAAAACAAAATATATCTATATTGTAATAGAACAGACAGTAATGACAAGACATGCAGAAATAACAAAAATAGAACAGTAATCCTGTAAACTAAATAACATAACAATTCTGCAATATAAAAACATTGTTGAAATTACAAAATAAATAAGGATAAATATCCAAGTTCTTTTGCTTGAACTTGTTATTGTCAAGAGATATTGTCAAGAGCGGTCTGCACGCCTTCATCTAACATATTGTCAAGAGCGGTTTGATCCAGAGAGAGAAGAGTAATCCACGTTGAGAAATGAAATTCAAATCTTATGGCCAGTGAAGCTGAAGGAAAGGACAAAGGTGAAAGAATGAAAGTGTTCAGAGGTGCCGAAATCGGTCAACAGAAAAACAAACACAACCATTAGCACATCAAAGGAGGCAAAGTTCAGACAACACATGAAAGAAGCACTAGAACTGCTAGGGAGATATGAATCAGATAATAGCGAGGTAAAAGATGGCATCGATATGGCTGGGGTGTTTGTGTGCAGCCTGACCAAACATGCCCTCGATAATGGTTTAGTCAGAAAGAAACAAAAACAAACAGATGCCCTACTCTATCTTAGATACCGGCTCTTCAAGACGGAGACCTTTGTTGTTATTGTAGAGTCGAGGAGCAAGCTGTGGCTGAACAGTGACGCCAGGTGGAATCGCAGCAATTCAATCCTCTCCTTTAAGGGATCATTGCAGTAGCTTGTCATCATTCCCATGGTGGACGAAACAACAGATGGCAGTGGTGGAGACTGGAGAGTAACATAGAAACCATGCGCAAAGTCTTCGATATGTATGAAAAGCATTTGTCCAAAGTCTTCGATATGTATGAAAAGCATTTGTCCAAAGGGGAAGTATATCTACACCATCTACAATATCTCCATCTACTCACTTCAAGAAAACATGTGAATGCATGGTTTCAACTCATCTCCTCTTGCCTAAAATCTCCATATTTAGCAATACCAATATACACAGTAAAAATACAGGAAGCTAAAACTACACATTTAACATCGTTAAACTCCTATTAAAGCAAAAAAAAGCATTAAACTGGAGCTTGCTATACAAATATCCATAATCACTGTGCAAATATCTATAATCACTACATTTGCAAAGCTTGCAAAGTTCAGCAAAAGGACATAAAACCTGAAACCCGAACCAAATGTCCAAAGAAAGCAAAATAATTAAGTTCCAACAAAACTAAATTAGCAAAAAGACATGAAAAGACGTGATCTCCATTATATGGAAAGCACTCTAATATTAATTTTAAATTTCAATCGTAACGGCAGACATAGTCACAGCATAATCCACAGACTCCGTTGGTCTCTGAATGGGAACGACAGCCCACTCTCCTGCTGCACATCCTATAGGCGGAGGCTTCAACATATAGAAAACATTATCGCGCCCACGCCCAGTACCCTCAACATAACCACTGACAAAAATCATGTCACGCCAGGCTACGCAGTACTTAATCGTTCCGGCAAGGGTTTGTGGAAGCGAACCGACTGCCCTCCAAACGTTTTCATTGGAGTCATATTCCTGAATCGTTCCCTGCTCCTTCTGTAAGAAATAGAAGCGCCCGTCCGAAGAAGCAGCCGTACATCCAAACGATCTAGGGCCATTCCAATCCCCCACCGTCCACATATTTGGAAGAGTTGTCCACGTCCCCGTTTTTGGATCATAAACTTCCGCATCCTCAGGATGACTGTTACCACCAATAACGAAGAATTTGCCGTCTATGAAAGCACCAAAGCAATGCGCCTCCTTCCTTCGGTTCATATCAGGAAGAAGCTTCCACTCGTCTTCCTCCACATTGTAAACTGCCGCTCCTCGCTGAACTTCTCGATCGTAGTCAGTTCCTCGGGCATTGTAAACGACTTCTCCATCTTGGTCAGCTCCTCCGGCAATGTAAACCAGTCCTTCGGGGGTGACGGAGCAAGCGAAATACTTTCTGCAATGTAAACGATTCCTTCCGGCGAGATGGGGTATGTCTGCGCCGCGGCTCCATCTACCAGATGAGAAATCATAAATGAAAACGGTGTGGAGTAGCTGCAAGAAGCTGGGGTTCCATCCACCTATCACAAGAAGCTTCCGATTCACAGAAACGCAGCGGCAATGCATTGGAATTCCATGATGATCGCCAGGGAAGTGGGGAAGGCGAGGGAGTGTTTCCCAGGTGCCTTGCTGAGGGTCATACACAGTAATCACAGTACAATATTTCAAGTTTGTTAACTCGATCAAGCATATACATTGCTGAGAAACCCCGATATTTCTTCTTTCTTCATAGAACTGCGGATTCTTCACAGTGGCCTCCCAGCTTCTGCATACGGCTGCGAGGTTATTGTGGGATGTGTAAGGCACTCTTAGGAGACATTCTCGACCTAATTCCTCTGGAAGAGCTGGAAAAAGTTCCATAATCAATTGCACTACACCAAATACAAACTGATATTATTGGAACAGAGTCTGCTAATGATTCTATTGGAAGGGAGTATGAAGATTAGACTTACAATTTAACGCCGGAGGCCTGGGCTTTAAAGACTAAAGGTCACACGGCAGATGCGAGTAAACAGCCGTGAAGAGAGGACAACGAAGTTCAAGATAAGATATTTTAGGGTCTTAAAATAACAAGGATCTTACAAAATAAATGTTATTACTTCATAAATTAATATTATTATTTCAGAAAATAATATTATTAGAGTAATGTTAGGTCATTATGCTGTGAGTTTAGTTGTGGTTAAGTGGTAAATTGGTAAATTAATATTATTACATTAATGTTAGTTCACTACGTGGTTGGTTTAGTTGTGGTTAAATGGTAAATTTGTAGGAGTTTTTTTATTAGCGCTCCACTTTTCTAGGGCACTATTTTGTGACTTTCCACCCACTTTAAAGAGTGAGGGCTTTTTGGTATCTAAAATTTGAAATATTTAGGTGACATGTTCAAGTGTGATAATTGAGGAGTGTTTGATTTTGGTTGAAGAGATTATAAGGCACTATTTTGTGTTTAGTTGTGATTAAGTGGTAGATTTATTGGAATTTGTTATTAACCCTTCACCCATTTTAAGAGTGAGGGTGTTTTGGTATCTAAAATTTGAAATATTTAGGTGACATGTTCGAGTGTGATAATTGAGGAGTGTTTGACTTTGGTTGAATAGATTATAGGGCACTATTTTCTGTTTAGTTGTGGTTAAGTGGTAGATTTATGGGAATTTGTTATTAACCCTACACCCATTTTAAGAGTGAGGGTGTTTTGGTATCTAAAATTTGAACTATTTAGGTAACATGTTAAAGTGTGATAATTGAGGAGTGTTTGACTTTGGTTGAACAGAGCGAAGTTCAAGATAAGATATGCCAGCGTTTCAAAATAACAAGGATCCGAAACAATAAATATTATTACTCCGTAAATTAATATTATTATAATATTATTACTCGTAAAATAATATTATTATAGTAATGTTAGGTCACTATGTTGTCTATTTACTTGTGGTTAAGTGGTAATGTTAGGTCACTATGTTATGGGTGTAGTTGTGGTGAAGTGGTAGATTTATAGGAGTTTTTTATTAGCACTCCATCTTTATAGGGCACGATTGTTTATGTTTAGTTGTGGTTAAGTGGTAGATTAAGGGAGTTTTTTATTAACCCTCCACCTATTTTAAGAGTGAGGCCATTTTGGTATCTAAAACTAGAAACCTTTAGGTGACATGTTCAAGTGTGATAATTGAGGAGTGTTTAACTTTGGTTGAAGAGAGTAGAGCGAAGTTCAAGATAAGATATGCTAGGGTTTCAAAATAACCCTCCACCCATTTTAAGAGTGAGGGAGTTTTGGTATCTAAAATTGGAAATCTTTAGGTGACATGTTCAAGTGTGATAATTGAGGAGTGTTTGACTTTGGTTGAAGAGAGCACAAACAATAAATATTATTACTGAGTAAAATAATATTATTATAATATCATTAGTCCGTAAAATAATATTATAATAGGAATGTTTGGTCACTATGTTGTTGGTTTAGTTGTGGTTAAGTGGTTGATAAGATATTGTAGGGTTTCAAAATAACAAGGATCCAAAACAATAAATACTATTACTCCATAGAATAATATTATTATAGTAATCCTAGGTCACTATGTTGTCCGTTTTGTTGTGGTTAAGTGGTAGATTTATAGGTGTTTTTTATTAGCGGTCCACTTTTATCGGGCACTATCTTGCGTTTAGTTGTGGTTAAGTGGTAGATTTATGGGAATTTTGTATTAGCCATCCACCCATTTTAACAGTGAGGGTGTTTTGGTATCTAAAATTTAAAATCTTTAGGTGACATGTTCAAGTGTGATAATTGAGGAGGGTTTGACTTTGGTTGAAGAGAGCAGAAACAATAAATATTATTACTTAGTAAATTAATATTATTAGAACAACTTGGACCAATGGCCGAGCTGGTTGTGAGAGTATACATAAAATACTGGATCGCTTTTTGGTTAAAGCTGATCTTTTAAATTTATGGGGAAGGCACAGGTCATGGATTGCAAAATCAAAACTTTCAGACCATTGGCCTGTTTTATTTCAGTTTGATGACACAATTTGCAAAATAAATTATCCTTTTAAATTCAATTGTGTGTGGTTGAGGAATGGGGATTTTTGCGAGATGGTGGGATCTTTCTCGGAACATGATGAAAAAGATCATGACTTGAATCCTATGGACTCTTTCGTTGCAAAGCTTCGTAGACTTAAGGGTTTAGTGTCGACTTGGATAAAGAGAAAACTGAGCGCTGACCTTTGCGATATTAAGACTTTGGAAAAACAGCTTCAGGTGTTGGCTCATTTAAACATTCAGGAGGATTGTGATGTTGAAATCGGTAAGAAAATAAAGGAACTTGAAAGGAAAAAGGAAGAATTACTTATCCATGAAGAATTGGAGTGGAGGCTAAAGAGGAGGGCTATATGGATTGAAGCGAGAGATAGGAATATTAGATTCTTTCATGCTTTTGCCACTCACAGTAAAAGCACTAATTGTATTTGGGAGTTGAATGATACCTTAGGGAATGTTGTTACAGGTATGGATGAACTATTAAAAGCTGCTAAAGATCATTTCAATAATGCTTACAATGACTCTAGAAATCACAATTTGATCTCCCAGCTAAGGGTGGCCAGACACTACTCAGTTATGATAGATGGTAATATTGCTGTAGATTTGAATAAGGAAGTCACTCTACAGGAAATTGAGATGATCTTGAAGGGATTCGCCAAGGAAAAAAGTCTTGGCCTAGATGGGTGGACAATTGAACTTTTCCTGGCATTTTTTGATGTCACCGGGCATGAGATTTTGGAGATGGTTGAATTCTCTCAGGTGGAAGGATATATTTCTAATGGCCTAAATTATACCTTCTTAACTTTAATCCCCAAAGTTGGTAAGCCTATATCCTTTGGATATTTCAGGCCCATAGCTCTGTGTAACTTGGCATATAAAATAATTTCAAAGATTATTGTTGTCAAGATAAAACCTATGTTGTCTCGATGCATATTTGGGGAGCAGTTTGGTTTTTTGCAAGATAGACAGATTTTAGATGCCATCGGAATTGCCCAGGAGGTTATACATACAGTGAAATCAAGGAAGATGGATGCATTGCTATTGAAGATTGATCTTGAGAAGGAATATGACAGAATTGATTGGGGCTTCTTGTGTTTGATTCTTATACAAATTGGTATGCCCCCTCTTGTTCAAAGATGGATTATGGCATGTGTTACAAATGCCAACATTTATGTATTGGTTAATGGAGCACCATCAATTTTCTTCAGGATATCTAGGGGTGTTCGACAAGGTTTCCCACTATCGCCTTTACTCTTTCTCCTGATTATAGAAGGGCTCAGTAGGCTAACTCGGTCAGCCAAAGCTACTGGAATTATCAAAGCTATTTCTTTTTTTGAAGACTTGTCACATACTCACTCCCTTTTTGTTGATGATGTTCTATTAGATGGGTTAGATTCGGAGGTGGAATGGCAATAGTAGTGTCTTATCATGAAAGAATTTTGTAATGCTTCAGGTATGTTATTCAACCGAAGGAAGTCCATTATATATCAATTTGGGATCGAGGAAAATAAACTGGTTGTTTTTAAAAGATTGATGCCTTATCAATTCTGCAATTTGGAGGACGGGTTTAAGTACCTTGGTTATTTTCTTAAGCCTTGTGCTTACAGGAGGAATGAATGGTTGTGGCTTGTTGAGAAGGTGGAAAAAAAGATCAGCCATTGGACCTATAGGCTTCTGTCTATTGGAGGGAGGCTTACTTTGGTAAAATCTATCCTTACAGGCATACCTGTATATTGGTTTTCATTTATGCAGATCCCCTTCTTTATCATAATTTGTATTAGGAAGCTTTTCTTTCAACTTTCTTTGGACTGGGGGGCTGACTAATTGTAGTATGGTCATGACTCGGTGGGATTATATAGCCCGTCTTGAAAGTGGTGGAGGGTGGGGAATTGTGACATCCCTCTCCAATGAGGAAAAAACATTATGTCTGATTTATTTTAAATTATTTTATTAATTTTGAGATTATGCAATGAGGAAGCCAGATGAGAAATCAACTGACTTAAGTCCTAGGAGGACTGTTATAAACAAACAATTTTATTATATTATTAAAAGAATGAGTAGGAACAGCCAAGTTAAATGAGGAGATCATGCATGTAGAAGTGGGGGACAAGTTAGAGTTAGCCTCAGGGAAACCAGAACAAGTGTCAGGAGTGTATTTAAGACACTAGACACACCCTGAAAATTAGGGATTTGATTAGCTGTGAAAATTCCATGAGGAATTGGCTGCTAATGGTAAGACCTAGGCAAAACTATAAAAACATGGCATATGTGAGGAGGCAGGACGCTGCTGAGTATGCTGGAAAGAATTTCACTTGCTGTGTGAGCACTTTGTGTTAGGCAAGGGATTCAGGAAACAAGACTGAGTTGAGGCTAGCTGTCCACATTTCTCTATGCATGTATCTGGCTCGGGGGTGATTGCGTACAGACTTGGTGTCTGTACCTAATCTACGGTTGGGAGGAACGTGGTTGTTCCTACTGCATTTGGTTTACAAGCTCCAGGTTTTGTGATCTCAGACACCAAGTATTCTATTATTTATCTGACTCCATTGTTAAAATATAGTGTTTATAATGTTCAAATATTTATGTTATTTATCTGCCCCATGTATTAAAAATTTTAGAGTTTACAATGTCTAAGTAATCCTGTTATTCGACTAATGTTTGATCTGTATTATAGATATTTAGTAAGGAGGATAAAACAGCGACGATTTCTGTACATTCTCATTAGATATTATATCGATTTTTCATTGTTTATAATTTGATCTATAAAGCCTCAGGAAAGAAATTGCATGATTCTGTATATTCTTATTGTTTAATGCATCGATCTTCTTTGTTATAAACAGAGTTATAAAGCCTCGTCGGGGTATTACAGGATTTTCTTTTACATTCTTTTGTTTATTATATATTATTTATTTAGAGTCTAGGGCATAATACTGTACCTTCTTTATACCCTATGACAAATAAAAATATGGATCATGACTGGTACAGGAATTCTCTAGACAGAAATTCCACGATTTCCTGTGGACGTCGTTAGGGTATTTAGATATATAATTATTAAAAAACCAAAAATAAATACACTTACATTCACATCTGGAAATGCCACAAGATTATCGCAGACTTCTTAAAGATTTAGGTTACGAAAATAAATAGGGAAAAATTATAAAAAAGAAACTCAGAGTGTTCAATTAAGAACGCAGAGGTTTTTCTGAGAGGTATCGTGATTGATACGTCTTTATCCATTTTAGGCCTTTAAGTTACAGCAATTTCAGTTCTGGAGAATGCCGGCAGTGGTAGTCAACCACTGAATTTAATTTTAATACGAAGATCAGATTTTCGAATGCCATTGTAGGTTATTATAACTCCGCCACTAAATCGGAATCAGTACAGTCCCTCAAGCTTAGTGAATGAAATTAGTAATTTCGATCTGAGACCCCAAAACGCATTTGAAATGAATATATAATTCTTAGTACATAACCCGAGACTCCATTTCTTTTTGAAATAGCTTTACGAAGGGCCTTACAGGTTCCATTACGAATGTGTTCAGGGATCCAGAAGAGCCCTTCGACTATGAATTAAGATCTACCCAATTTTGTTTTAAGAAAACGAACCCTGCTTTAGATTATAAGAGTCTGAATGGCGCCTATCAAATTCACTAGATGGCACACCGAGATTGAAAACAAGTAATTCAAGCATGAGAACGGGAATCATCAGAGATCTAATTAATATGGCTCCACTCAATCAAAAATGAAGTCATTTTGTCATACAACTACCATACAGGCATGCGAAAAGGATAGAATAGAGAATACAGAGACCGTTGCCCTAGTCTGTCTAGAATACATAAGAAAACGAAACATGGCTTCATATAAACCTTGTATTGCTACCTGAGCAAGATTTGTAAAGAAAAAAATATCCACAATTACATTCTCAGTAATAACCAGAGACTGTAGAACCACGATGATCAAATCTATATCATTCCTAGCATTACAAAATGATTCGAGTTTTGATAATGGATTAAAACCCTTCGGAAGAGTATGAGACAGAAACCGTGATCTCAAACCCTGACAATTCATTATGATCCTCTCTAGAAGATAGAACTACAGAAAGAAATATCACAAAAAGAATAGTATTACATCGGATTCGTGGAAAAAGACCCAGGCCACAACGAATCCTTAAAGCTTCAAATGAACTAACTATGAATTGAAAACTACAAATTTTCTTGTTGCCGTTGAAGAAGACTCCCCATGTTTTCCTATCATCATACGAAGGCCAAGGAGGAGCGATACCACTTACCGTTAGGGAGGGTCCCCTCTGCGACCTGCGTTGCCTCGAACCGGGAATATCTGCATCTTTAATAAACAGAACTTTATTAATAGAATGGCGATAGAATGACACTACAAATCTAGCTGAAAGAAATGTCAAGTTATACTTGAAGTTACCTCCGAGGGTTTGCAGGGACACTTTGGCTGCGTCTTTAATATAAGTAGAACTCCCTCTGGAGGAATCCCATTGGCAGTTAGTCCATCCTTCTCATTGTAGAAGAACTTATAGAGATAGTAAAGGATTGAGGTAGCATGCGAGTTCGCCAGGGTTTGGTTGAGCAAAAATCGTGAACCCCTTTTTTTTGAATGCCCCAAAATCAAAATGGTTCCAGAGAATTTCGAAGTCTGTGGAGGAGTTACTTACCCCAACGCCATGACAACAAACCCTGTCCTGTATGATGTAGGTGGCATCATAAAACTTCACGCCGATTAAATGAAGTCACATGGCCGTCCTGAAAACAGTAAATGACCCGGTACGAACACCCTGTCGAGTTGCAGGTGTCATTCCATTTTACATCCACATTGAAGGTGTTACGTGGTTCCAATTTACCCGCTTTACTTCGTTGGGAAGTGCATGGTACCCTACAGTTAAATATAAAAGTAACTCATAAGTCTTCCTTTTGGAAGGGTTTACAGTTTAATGAATAGATTATTTAATTTCCTAGCTAATAAGACATGTAGTAACAATCAGGATTTATCTTTTTGTGTTGGAACGACTTTAGTGATATTAATTGTTCTTTCGACATGCTATTGGGACTTAAGGTTTTGTGGTTCATACCTATATGCTTGATAATAGTGTGAGGATTTCGAAATTAGGTTGGTACAAGGAGTTGTTTGACAATCATAATAACATAATTACTGTTCCAAATTTAAGAGCTTGTTTGAATGTATGATATGTGCAAATGCGACGCTAGGTCTTGTACAAAACTTTAAGACTTGGTTTGTTAAAAATCCATACCTTGTAACCGACGTCATGGAAAAAATCCAGAAATATAGGAACCTGCATACCAGGAAGAAGGGAGTATTAGCCGCAGCTAAGTAAGTGGTATGACGAAGTGATAACCTTCTAACTAGTAGGAAAACAAGGGTAAGGACACCTGTAAGTCCAGTATTACAAATACACTAACAATTTCAGATACTGATAAGCGTAGAACTGTCTCTTCTTTTAAGCATTTCAAAGTGGACTGAAGATTACAAAGTTGAGATATAAATGAAAAAGAACAAACAAATTTTTTTTTTTATGGAGATTTGACATATGGTATCAGAGCTAGATTCAACCTTGTCGCCTTCGAAACACTTAGTTTTTGTTGCGCAGGAAATATAAATTTAATATATATATTTGAATGTGCATGCGTATGTTCCAGTTTTGAAATTTCAGATGACTTCGCACGAGGAATACGAAGAAGAGCCTAAAGGAAACGAACAGGCAAGAACAGCAGAACATTCGGAAGCAAGCCAGGTACTAGAAACAATGAGAAGCCTGATCGTGGAGATACAGAGTTTCAAAGCAGACAATGAGCAACTGAAGAAGGCTCAGGAAAAACAGCAAGAAATCAATGAGATTTTGCTGCAGAGCCTTCATGAAAGGAACAATGGCGAAAAACAGAAGGAGGATACTAAGAGGAAAGAGGAGACTGACGAGAACGCTGAAAAGAAGGGAGATTCCTCCAATTAGACCCAAAAATCTGATCATCAAGACAAGACTATGGGAAAAAGGAAGGTTGACCATCTGGAGGGTGAATTCAAAAAAATAAAACCTACTAGTTTTGATTTTGAATCAAAAACTGGCGAAGAAGCAGAAGCCTGGCTGCTAGACATAAAGAAATACTTTCAGATCTACAATTACTCCAGTAATATGAAAATCAGAATGGCTGTGTACAACCTAAAGGGGAAGGCCAGCATATGGTGGCAAGACCTAAAGATTTCCCAGGGACTGAAAGAAAAGAACCTCGAATGGTCGGAATTTAAGAAATATTTCAAGAAACAGTACTTATCAGAAAGTTATTATGAAAGAAAAACCAAGGAATTTTACGAATTAAAGCTGGGTCAAATGACAATGGAAGATCTTATCAATAAATTCCTAGACTTATTACGGTTCGTCCCATATATCAAGGAAGATAAAATGAAGGTACAGCGGTTCTTAAGCTGCCTGCCACAGTCATATAAAGATCGAATTGAGTTCAACAATCCCAGAACTTTAGAGGAAGCACTGAGAAAGGCCAGATTGTGTTTTGAGCAATACAAACAAAGAAATGATACTACTAAAGCATGGAAGGACAAGAAACAGGAAAAGTTTAACCAGCGGAAGAAAGGTTACAAACCCCCGCCCTTCAGGAACATGCCCAAAAACTTCCAGGGAAATTCATTTCCCAGAAATGAACAGTTACAGCAGAAAACTTTCAAAGCCCCTAACATGGGAATAAAAGGAAGCATCGGTACTCCTAAGGAAACCCTGAAATGCTGGGAATGTGGTGAAGCCCATTTACGCAGGAATTGTCCTCGATACAATGAAACAAACAGGGTACTGCATAATATACAAGAAGCATCCACGGTGGGAGACATTGGGAAAAGTTATCATCGAATTAATGCAGCCTTGGAGGACCGACAGGCAGATCATCAATCTGCAATTGTGGAAATTGAAGGTACAATCTCTGACCATACTTGTACTATTTTAATTGATCATGGGGAAACTTTAAGCTACATCACTCCCAAGATGATGGAGCACTGTCAACTCACCAAGGTAAAGCACCCAAAGCCCTGGTTAGTTAAGTTAGCTACTGGAGCAAAGAGGAAGGTAACTGAATATATATCTGATTGTGAACTTCAAATACAGGATCACAAAATGAAGATTAATTTAAATGTGTTGCCTTTAGGATCTTACGACATGATAATAGGTATGGACTGGCTTAAAAAATATCGAGTAGCACTGAACTGCTTTACCAAAAACTTTACCTACATTGCAGAAGACCAAACTCTAAGAACAGTGATTGGAAAACAAAAACCTGTTTCTGTTAGGCAGATTTCTGCTATGCAGCTAAAGAAGTGCATGCGGAAAGGATGCAAGATTTACGATGTAAGAGTATCTGATTTACTTCTCAATGAAAGTCAGACTTCCATAGCAGAGCATCCTGTCTTAGGTGAGTTCCTAGACGTATTTCCAGAGGAAATACCGGGGTTACCGCCTCAACGAGAAATAGATTTCTCCATTGAACTCTTACCAGGATCAGCACCAGTGTCAAAGGTACCTTATATAATGAGTATCCCAGAATTGACGGAATTAAAGATTCAGATTCAAGAATTACTAGACAAAGGGTATATAAGACCTAGTGTCTCGCCTTGGGGTGCACCGGTTCTGTTTGTCAAGAAAAAAGATGGGACTCTAAGACTATGTATTGACTATAGGCAACTGAATAAGGTAACTGTTAAAAATAAATACCCTTTACCACGAATCAATGATTTGTTCGACCAAGTAGGGGGAGCTAGGATCTTTTTCAAACTGGATCTTCGATCTGGGTACCATCAGATTCGTATTAAAAATGAATACATAAGTAAAACCGCCTTCCGTACCCGATACAGACATTATGAATTTGTAGTAATCCCTTTTGGGTTAACCAACGCCCCTGCCACATTCATGTGTTTAATGAATGGTATCTTCAACAAATATCTAGATCAGTTTGTGTTGATTTTTATTGATGATATCCTAATATACTCTAAGTCGGAGGAAGAACATGAACAGCATATAAGAATCGTATTGCAAACCTTGAGGGACCACCAGTTGTATGCAAAGTTGGAGAAATGTGAGTTCTTTAAAAAAGAAATCCAGTACCTAGGCCATATTATTTCTGCTGAAGGAATTTCAGTCGACCTGCAGAAAATTAAAGCCATAGCGGATTGGCCAATACCGAGAGATGTAGCTGATATTAGATCTTTCATGGGACTCACAGGTTACTACCGGAGGTTCATTGAGGGATTCTCGAAGATCGCCTATCCCATTACCTCACTACAGAAAAAGGGGATAAAGTTTGTGTGGTCCTGCAAGTGTCAAGAAAGTTTTGAACGACTCAAAGAGCTGCTCACCAAGGAACCTATTCTAAAAGTAGCAGACCCATGTAAAGAATACACGGTCTGTACGGATGCAAGTAAAGAGGGAGTAGGAGGAGTACTGTCCCAAGACGGACATGTAGTATGTTATGAATCACGAAAATTAAAGAAGCATGAACGCAACTACGTGGTTCATGACTTGGAATTAACAACAGTAGTACACGCACTGAAAATGTGGCGTCACTACCTGCTGGGAAAGAAATTCTTGTTATTAACTGATAACAGTTGCGTCAAGAACCTATTTAACCAACCAGGACTCAATGCCAGCCAGGAAAGGTGCATGGCCTTCTTAAGTGAATTCGAATTTGATGTAAAACACATAAATGGTAAGGAAAATACGGTGGCAGATGCACTTAGTCGAAGGACCCACGAGGTGTACGAGATAGTAATGAGTCAACCAGAAAGTAATCTCATGAACAAAGTAATAATGGCGAGCAAACAGGACGCAGAATACATAAATCTGCAAAGTAAAATTCAGCAAAACGAGATAAATATGAACGGGACAAATTTCAAAATGGATCAGAGAGGTCTGATTTGGTTCAAAGATAGGCTATACATGCCTAATGTTGCAGAATTTAAATTGTTTATTCTAAATGAGATGCACAAACCCCCTTTTGCAGGTCACCCCGGGTATAAAAAAATGATAACAGCCCTCAGAAAACAGTTCTTTTGGCCTAAATTAAAAACTGAACTAGCTGATTATTTATCTAAATGCTTGGAATGTCAACAGGTGAAGGCAGATCATAGACATCCTGCTGGGTTATTACAACCATTACCAATTCATGAATGGAAATGGGAAGTAATTTCACTAGATTTTATCACAGGTTTGCCGAGAACCCAACGACAACATGATTCCATAATGGTGGTGGTTGACAAATTTAGCAAATCGACGCATTTCATTCCGGTAAAGACCACCTACAAGGCAGCAGATATTGCAGGAATATTTCTAAAGGAAATATTCAGATTGCATGGAGTACCAAAAATGTTAATTTCAGATAGGGATGTAAAATTTACCTCCAAGTTCTGGAGATCTTTATTTGCAGGTTTGGAAACAAAAATTAATTTCAGCACGAGTTATCACCCTGAAACAGATGGACAGACTGAACGTACAAATCAGATCATTGAAGAAATGCTGAGAATGTACGTCATGGAGAGACCCAACAAATAGGAAGACTACTTACATCTGGTAGAGTTCGCTTGCAACAATGGGTACCAAGCATCATCAAGGATGAGTCCATTCGAAATTCTTTATGGGAGAAAGTGCACTACCCTAGTTAGCTGGGATAGCCTGGTCGATCGCTTATTGGTAGGACCAGATTTGCTGAAAGACATGGAACAAACAGTCCAAAGGGTACAGAAGAATTTAAAGGTGGCCCAGGACCGCCAAAAGAGCTATGCTGATCTAAAAAGACGAGATAAAGAGTTCTCAGTTGGAGACCATGTATACTTGCGGGTTAAACCAAAGAAAAGCTCACTACGGCTAGGGAGCTGCAATAAACTGGCACCACGATTCTGCGGGCCTTTTCAAGTACTTGAAAGGATTGGATTCGTAGCCTATAAACTGGCATTACCCGCACACTTAAAAATTCATAATATTTTTCACATTTCACTACTAAAAAAATATATTCATGATTCCACTCATATTATTGATTGGAATTTGATACAGGAGGCTCCAGAAGGCGAATTTCAAGTGGAACCTTTACGCATTCTGGACAGGAAAGAAACAGTACTTCGGAACCGAGCCATCGCTCAGGTAAAGGTACAATGGAGGCACGTTAGTCCCGAAGAGGCGACCTGGGAATTGGAAAGCGAAATACGGGAAAGGTACCCGAATCTATTCCCAGAACCGATGGATGAAGACTAGAACACTGAGGATAGTGTTCACAAAAAGGGGGCAAGGATGTGACATCCCTCTCCAATGAGGAAAAAACATTATGTCTGATTTATTTTAAATTATTTTATTAATTTTGAGATTATGTAATGAGGAAGCCAGATGAGAAATCGGCTGACTTAAGTCCTAGGAGGATTGTTGTAAACAAACAATTTTATTATATTAATAAAAGAATGAGTAGGAACATCCAAGTTAAATGAGGAGATCATGCATGGAGAAGTGGGGGACAAGTTAGAGTTAGCCTCAGGGAAACCAGAACAAGTGTCAGGAGTGTATTTAAGACACTAGACACACCCTGAAAATCAGGGATTTGATTAGCTGTGAAAATTCCATGAGGAATTGGCTGCTAATGGTAAGACCTAGGCAAAACTATAAAAACATGGCATATGTGAGGAGGCAGGACGCTGCTGAGTATGCTGGAAAGAATTTCACTTGCTGTGTGAGCACTTTGTGTTAGGCAAGGCATTCAGGAAACAAGACTGAGTTGAGGCTAGCTGTCCACATTTCTCTATGCATGTATCTGGCTCGGGGGTGATTGCGTACAGACTTGGTGTTTGTACCTAATCTACGGTTGGGAGGAACGTGGCTGTTCCTACTGCATTTGGTTTACAAGCTCCAGGTTTTGTGATCTCAGACACCAAGTATTCTGTTATTTATCTGACTCCATTGTTAAAATATAGTGTTTATAATGTTCAAATATTTATGTTATTTATCTGCCCCATGTATTAAAAATTTTAGAGTTTACAATGTCTAAGTAATCCTGTTATTCGACTAATGTTTGATCTGTATTATAGATATTTAGTAAGGAGGATAAAACAACGACGATTTCTGTACATTCTCATTAGATATTATATCGATTTTTCATTGTTTATAATTTGATCTATAAAGCCTCAGGAAAGAAATTGCATGATTCTGTATATTCTTATTGTTTAATGCACCGATCTTCTTTGTTATAAACTAGAGTTATAAAGCCTCGTCGGGGTATTACAGGATTTTCTTTTACATTCTTTTGTTTATTATATATTATTTATTTAGAGTCTAGGGCATAATACTGTACCTTCTTTATACCCTATGACAAATAAAAATATGGATCATGACTGGTACAGGAATTCTCTAGACAGAAATTCCACGATTTCCTGTGGACGTCGTTAGGGTATCTAGATATATAATTATTAAAAAACCAAAAATAAATACACGTACATTCACATCTGGAAATGCCACAAGATTATCGCAGACTTCTTAAAGATTTAGGTTACGAAAATAAATAGGGAAAAATTATAAAAAAGAAACTCAGAGTGTTCAATTAAGAACGCAGAGGTTTTTCTGAGAGGTATCGTGATTGATACGTCTTTATCCATTTTAGGCGTTTAAGTTACAGCAATTTCAGTTCTGGAGAATGCCGGCAGTGGTAGTCAACCACTGAATTTAATTTTAATACGAAGATCAGATTTTTGAATGCCATTGTAGGTTATTATAACTCGGCCACTAAATCGGAATCAGTACAGTCCCTCAAGCTTAGTGAATGAAATTAGTAATTTCGATCTGAGACCCCAAAACGCATTTGAAATGAATATATAATTCTTAGTACATAACCCGAGACTCCATTTCTTTTTGAAAGAGCTTTACGAAGGGATTTACAAGTTCCATTACGAATGTGTTCAGGGATCCAGAAGAGCCCTTCGACTATGAATTAAGATCTACCCAATTTTGTTTTAAGAAAACGAACCCTGCTTTAGATTATAAGAGTCTGAATGGCGCCTATCAAATTCACTAGATGGCACACCGAGATTGAAAACAAGTAATTCAAGCATGAGAACGGGAATCATCAGAGATCTAATTAATATGGCTCCACTCAATCAAAAATAAATTCATTTTGTCATACAGCTACCATACAGGCATGCGAAAAGGATAGAATAGAGAATACAGAGACCGTTGCCCTAGTCTGTCTAGAATACATAAGAAAACGAAACATGGCTTCATATAAACCTTGTATTGCTACCTGAGCAAGATTTGTAAAGAAAAAAATATCCACAATTACATTCTCAGAAATAACCAGAGACTGTAGAACCACGATGATCAAATCTATATCATTCCCAGCATTACAAAATGATTCGAGTTTTGATAATGGATTAAAACCCTTCGGAAGAGTATGAGAAAGAAACCCTGATCTCAAACCTTGACAATTCATTATGCTCCTCTCTAGAAGATAGAACTACAGAAAGAAATATCACAAAAAGAATAGTATTACATCGGATTCGTGGCAAAAGACCCAGGCCACAACGAATCCTTAAAGCTTCAAATGAACTAACTATGAATTTAAAACTACAAATTTTCTTGTTGCCGTTGAAGAAGACTCCCCATGTTTTCCTGTCATCATACGAAGGCCAAGGAGGAGCGATACCACTTATCGTTAGGGAGGGTCCCCTCTGTGACCTGCGTTGCCTCGAACCGGGAATATCTGCATCTTTAATAAACAGAACTTTATTAATAGAATGGCGATAGAATGACACTACAAATCTAGCTGAAAGAAATGTCAAGTTATACTTGAAGTTACCTCTGAGGGTTTGCAAGGACACTTTGGCTGCGTCTTTAATACAAGTAGAACTCCCTCTGGAGGAATCCCATTGGCAGTTATCCATCCTTCTCATTGTAGAAGAACTTACAGAGATAGTAAAGGATCGAGGTAGCATGCGAGTTCGCGAGGGTTTGGTTGAGCAAAAATCGTGAACCCCTTTTTTTTGAATGCCCCAAAATCAAAATGGTTCCAGAGAATTTCGAAGTCTGTGGAGGAGTTACTTACCCCAACGCCAGGACAACAAACACTGTCCTGGATGATGTAGGTGGCATCGTAAAACTTCACGCCGATTAAATGAAGTCACATGGCCGTCCTGAAAACAGTAAATGACCCGGTACGAACACCCTGTCGAGTTGCAGGTGGCATTCCATTTTACATCCACATTGAAGGTGTTACGTGGTTCCAATTTACCCGCTTGACTTCGTTGGGAAGTGCATGGTACCCTAAAGTTAAATATAAAAGTAACTCATAAGTCTTCCTTTTGGAAGGGTTTACAGTTTAATGAATAGATTATTTAATTTCCTAGCTAATAAGACATGTAGTAACAATCAGGATTTATCTTTTTGTGTTGGAACGACTTTAGTGATATTAATGGTTCTTTCGACATGCTATTGGGACTTAAGGTTTTGTGGTTCATACCTATATCCTTGATAGTAGTGTGAGGATTTCGAAATTAGGTTGGTACAAGGAGTTGTTTGACAATCATAATAACATAATTATTGTTCCAAATTTAAGAGCTTGTTTGAATGTATGATATGTGCAAATGCGACGCTAGGTCTTGTACAAAACTTTAAGACTTGGTTTGTTAAAAATCCATACCTTGTAACCGACGTCATGGAAAAACTCCAGAAATATAGGAACCTGCATACCAGGAAGAAGGGGGTATTAGCCGCAGCTAAGTAAGTGGTATGACGAAGTGATAACCTTCTAACTAGTAGGAAAACAAGGGTAAGGACACCTGTAAGTCCAGTATTACAAATACATTAACAATTTCAGATACTGATAAGCGTAGAACTGTCTCTTCTTTTAAGCATTTCAAAGTGGACTGAAGATTACAAAGTTGAGATATAAATGAAAAAGAACAAACAAAATTTTTTTTTATGGAGATTTGACATATGTTATCAGAGCTAGATTCAACCCTGTCGCCTTGGAAACACTTAGTTTTTGTTGCGCAGGAAATATAAATTTAATATATATATTTGAATGTGCATGCGTATTTTTCAGTTTTGAAATTTCAGATGACTTCGCACGAGGAATACGAAGAAGAGCCTGAAGGAAACGAACAGGCAAGAACAGCAGAACATTCGGAAGCAAGCCAGGTACTAGAAACAATGAGAAGCCTGATCGTGGAGATACAGAGTTTCAAAGCAGACAATGAGCAACTGAAGAAGGCTCAGGAAAAACAGCAAGAAATCAATGAGATTTTGCTGCAGAGCCTTCATGAAAGGAACAATGGCAAAAAACAGAAGGAGGATACTAAGAGGAAAGAGGAGACTGACGAGAACGCTGAAAAGAAGGGAGATTTCTCCAATGAGACCCAGAAATCTGAGCATCAAGACAAGACTATGGGAAAAAGGAAGGTTGACCATCTGGAGGGTGAATTCAAAAAAATAAAACCTACTAGTTTCGATGGAGAATCAAAAACTGGCGAAGAAGCAGAAGCCTGGCTGCTAGACATAAAGAAATACTTTCAGATCTACAATTACTCCAGTAATATGAAAATCAGAATGGTTGTGTACAACCTAAAGGGGAAGGCCAGCATATGGTGGCAAGACCTGAAGATTTCCCAGGGACTGAAAGAAAAGAACCTCGAATGGTCGGAATTTAAGAAATATTTCAAGAAACAGTACTTATCAGAAAGTTATTATGAAAGAAAAACCAAGGAATTTTATGAATTAAAGCTGGGTCAAATGACGATGGAAGATCTTATCAATAAATTCCTAGACTTATTACGGTTCGTCCCATATATCAAGGAAGAAAAACTTAAGGTACAACGGTTCTTAAGCTGCCTGCCACAGTCATATAAAGATCGAATTGAGTTCGACAATCCCAGAACTTTAGAGGAAGCACTGAGAAAGGCCAGATTGTGTTTTGAGCAATACAAACAAAGAAATGATACTACTAAAGCATGGAAGGACAAGAAACAGGAAAATTTTAACCAGCGGAGGAAAGGTTACAAACCCCCGCCCTTCAGGAACATGCGCAAAAACTTCCAGGGAAATTCATTTCCCAGAAATGAACAGTTACAGCAGAAAACTTTCAAAGCCCCTAACATGGGAATAAAAGGAAGCATCGGTACTCCTAAGGAAACCCTGAAATGCTGGGAATGTGGTGAAGCCCATTTACGTAGGAATTGTCCTCGATACAATGAAACAAACAGGGTACTGCATAATATACAAGAAGCATCCACGGTGGGAGACATTGGGAAAAGTTATCATCGAATTAATGCAGCCTTGGAGGACCGACAGGCAGATCATCAATCTGCAATTGTGGAAATTGAAGGTACAATCTCTGACCATACTTGTACTATTTTAATTGATCCTGGGGCAACTTTAAGCTACATCACTCCCAAGATGATGGAGCACTGCCAACTCACAAAGGTAAAGCACCCAAAGCCCTGGTTAGCTCAGTTAGCTACTGGAGCAAAGAGGAAGGTAACTGAATATATATCTGATTGTGAACTTCAAATACAGGATCACAAAACGGAGATTAATTTAAATGTGTTTCCTTTAGGATCTTACGACATGATAATAGGTATGGACTGGCTTGAAAAATATCGAGTAGTACTGAACTGCTTTACCAAAAACTTTACCTACATTGCGGAAGACCAAACTCTAAGAACAGTGATTGAAAAACAGAAACCTGTTTCTGTTAGGCAGATTTCCGCTATGCAGCTAAAGAAGTGCATGCGGAAAGGATGCAAGATTTACGCTGTAAGAGTATCTGATTTACTTCTCAATGAAAGTCAGACTTCCATAGCAGAGCATCCTGTCTTAGGTGAGTTCCTAGAAGTATTTCCATAGGAAATACCAGGGTTACCGCCTCAACGAGGAATAGATTTCTCCATTGAACTCTTACCAGGATCAGCACCAGTGTCAAAGGTACCTTATAGAATGAGTATCCCAGAATTGACGGAATTAAAGATTCAGATTCAAGAATTACTAGACAAAGGGTATATAAGACCTAGTGTCTCGCCTTGGGGTGCACCGGTTCTGTTTGTCAAGAAAAAAGATGGGACTCTAAGACTATGTATTGACTATCGGCAACTGAATAAGGTAACTGTTAAAAATAAATACCCTTTACCATGAATCAATGATTTGTTCGACCAAGTAGGGGGAGCTAGGATCTTTTCCAAACTGGATCTTCGATCTGGGTACCATCAGATTCGTATTAAAAATGAAGACATAAGTAAAACCGCCTTCCGTACCGGATACGGACATTATGAATTTGTAGTAATCCCTTTTGGGTTAACCAACGTCCCTGCCACATTCATGTGTTTAATGAATGGTATCTTCAACAAATATCTAGATCAGTTTGTGTTGATTTTTATTGATGATATCCTAATATACTCTAAGTTGGAGGAAGAACATGAACAGCATATAAGAATCGTATTGCAAACCTTGAGGGACCACCAGTTGTATGCAAAGTTGGAGAAATGTGAGTTCTTTAAAAAAGAAATCCAGTACCTAGGCCAGATTATTTCCGCTGAAGGAATTTCAGTCGACCCGTAGAAAATTAAAGCCATAGCGGATTGGCCAATACCGAGAGATGTAGCTGATATTAGATCTTTCATGGGACTCACAGGTTACTACCGGAGGTTCATTGAGGGATTCTCGAAGATCGCCTATCCCATTACCTCACTACATAAAAAGGGGATAAAGTTTGTGTGGTCCTGCAAGTGTCAAGAAATTTTTGAACGACTCAAAGAGCTGCTGACCAAGGCACCTATTCTAAAAGTATCAGACCCATGTAAAGAATACACGGTCTGTACGGATGCAAGTAACGAGGGAGTAGGAGGAGTACTGTCCCAAGACGGACATGTAGTATGTTATGAATCACGAAAATTAAAGGAGCATGAACGCACCTACGTGGTTCATGACTTGGAATTAACAGCAGTAGTACACGCACTGAAAATGTGGCGTCACTACCTGCTGGGAAAGAAATTCTTGTTATTAACTGATAACACTTGCGTCAAGAACCTATTTAACCAACCAGGACTCAATGCCAGACAGGCAAGGTGCATGGCCTTCTTAAGTGAATTCGACTTTGATGTAAAACACATAAATGGTAAGGAAAATACGGTGGCAGATGCACTTAGTCGAAGGACCCACGAGGTGTACGAGATAATAATGAGTCAACCAGAAAGTAATCTCATGAAAAAAGTAATAATGGCGAGCAAACAGGACGCAGAATACATAAATCTGCAAAGTAAAATTCAGCAAAACGAGATAAATATGAACGGGACAAATTTCAAAATGGATCAGAGAGGTCTGATTTGGTTCAAAGATAGGCTGTACATGCCTAATGTTGCAGAATTTAAATTGTTTATTCTAAATGAGATGCACAAACCCCCTTTTGCAGGTCACCCTGGGTATAAAAAAATGATAACAGCCCTCAGAAAACAGTTCTTTTGGCCTAAATTAAAAACTGAACTAGCTGATTATTTATCTAAATGCTTGGAATGTCTACAGGTGAGGGCAGATCATAGACATCCTGCTGGGTTATTACAACCATTACCAATTCCTGAATGGAAATGGGAAGTGATTTCACTAGATTTTATCACAGGTTTGCCGAGAACCCAACGACAACATGATTCCATAATGGTGGTAGTTGACAAATTTAGCAAATCGACGCATTTCATTCCGGTAAAGACCACCTACAAGGCAGCAGATATTGCAGGAATATTTCTAAAGGAAATATTCAGATTGCATGGAGTACCAAAAATGGTAATTTCAGATAGGGATGTAAAATTTACCTCCAAGTTCTGGAGATCTTTATTTGCAGGTTTGGAAACAAAAATTAATTTCAGCACGAGTTATCACCCTGAAACAGATGGACAGACTGAACATACAAATCAGATCATTGAAGACATGCTGAGAATGTACGTCATGGAGAGACCCAACAAATGGGAAGACTACTTACATCTGGTAGAGTTCGCTTGCAACAATGGGTACCAAGCATATCAAGGATGAGTCCATTCGAAATTCTTTATGGGAGAAAGTGCACTACCCCAGTTAGCTGGGATAGCCCGGTCGATCGCTTATTGGTAGGACCAGATTTGCTGAAAGACATGGAACAAACAGTCCAAAGGGTACAGAAGAATTTAAAGGTGGCCCAGGACCGCCAAAAGAGCTATGCTGATCTGAAAAGACGAGATAAAGAGTTCTCAGTTGGAGACCATGTATACTTGCGGGTTAAACCAAAGAAAAGCTCACTCCGGCTGGGGAGCTGCAATAAACTGGCACCACGGTTCTGCGGGCCTTTTCAAGTACTTGAAAGGATTGGATCCGTAGCCTATAAACTGGCATTACCCGCACACTTACAAATTCATAATATTTTTCACATTTCACTACTAAAAAAATATATTCATGATTCCACTCATATTATCGATTGGAATTTGATACAGGAGGCTCCAGAAGGGGAATTTCAAGTGGAACCTTTACGCATTCTGGACAGGAAAGAAACAGTACTTAAGAACCGAGCCATCGCTCAGGTAAAGGTACAATGGAGGCACGTTAGTCCTGAAGAGGCGACCTGGGAATTGGAAAGCGAAATACAGGAAAGGTACCCGAATCTATTCCCAGAACCGATGGATGAAGACTAGAACACTGAGGACAGTGTTCACAATAAGGGGGCAAGGATGTGACATCCCTCTCAAATGAGGATAAAACATTATGTCTGATTTATTTTAAATTATTTTATTAATTTTGAGATTATGTAATTAGGAAGCCAGATGAGAAATCGACTGACTTAAGTCCTAGGAGGACTGTTGTAAACAAACAATTTTATTATATTAATAAAAGAATGAGTAGGAACAGCCAAGTTAAATGAGGAGATCATGCATGGAGAAGTGGGGGACAAGTTAGAGTTAGCCACAGGGAAACTAGAACAAGTGTCAGGAGTGTATTTAAGACACTAGACACACCCTGAAAATCAGGGATTTGATTAGTTGTGAAAATTCCATGAGGAATTGGCTGCTAATGGTAAGACCTAGGCAAAACTATAAAAACATGGCATATGTGAGGAGGCAGGACGCTGCTGAGTATGCTGGAAAGAATTTCACTTGCTGTGTGAGCACTTTGTGTTAGGAAAGGGATTCAGGAAACAAGACTGAGTTGAGGCTAGCTGTCCACATTTCTCTATGCATGTATCTGGCTCGGGGGTGATTGCGTACAGACTTGGTGTTTGTACCTAATCTACGGTTGGGAGGAACGTGGCTGTTCCTAGTGCATTTGGTTTACAAGCTCCAGGTTTTGTGATCTCAGACACCAAGTATTCTGTTATTTATCTCACTCGATTGTTAAAATATAGTGTTTATAATGTTCAAATATTTATGTTATTTATATGCCCCGTGTATTAAAAATTTTAGAGTTTACAATGTCTAAGTAATCCTGTTATTCGACTAATGTTTGATCTGTCTTATAGATATTTAGTAAGGAGGACAAAACAGCGACGATTTCTGTACATTCTCATTAGATATTATATCGATTTTTCATTTATTATAATTTGATCTATAAAGCCTCAGGAAAGAAATTGCATGATTCTGTATATTCTTATTGTTTAATGCATCCATCTTCTTTGTTATAAACTAGAGTTATAAAGCCTCGTCGGGGTATTACAGGATTTTCTTTTACATTATTTTGTTTATTATATATTATTTATTTAGAGTCTAGGGCATAATATTGTACCTTCTTTATACCCTATGACAAATAAAAATATTGATCATGACTGGTACAGGAATTCTCTAGACAGAAATTCCACGATTTCCTGTGGACGTCGTTAGGGTATCTAGATATATAATTATTAAAAAACCAAAAATAAATACACTTACATTCACATCTGGAAATGCCACAAGATTATCGCAGACTTCTTAAAGATTTAGGTTACGAAAATAAATAGGGAAAAATTATAAAAAAGAAACTCAGAGTGTTCAATTAAGAACGCAGAGGTTTTTCTGAGAGGTATCGTGATTGATACGTCTTTATCCATTTTAGGCGTTTAAGTTACAGCAATTTCAGTTCTGGAGAATGCCGGCAGTGGTAGTCAACCACTGAATTTAATTTTAATACGAAGATCAGATTTTCGAATGCCATTGTAGGTTATTATAACTCGGCCACTAAATCGGAATCAGTACAGTCCCTCAAGCTTAGTGAATGAAATAAGTAATTTCGATCTGAGACCCCAAAACGCATTTGAAATGAATATATAATTCTTAGTACATAACCCGAGACTCCATTTCTTTTTGAAATAGCTTTACGAAGGGCCTTACAGGTTCCATTACGAATGTGTTCAGGGATCCAGAAGAGCCCTTCGACTATGAATTAAGATCTACCCAATTTTGTTTTAAGAAAACGAACCCTGCTTTAGATTATAAGAGTCTGAATGGCGCCTATAAAATTCACTAGATGGCACACCGAGATTGAAAACAAGTAATTCAAGCATGAGAATGGGAATCATCAGAGATCTAATTAATATGGCTCCACTCAATCAAAAATGAAGTCATTTTGTCATACAGCTACCATACAGGCATGCGAAAAGGATATAATAGAGAATACAGAGACCGTTTCCCTAGTCTGTCTAGAATACATAAGAAAACGAAACATGGCTTCATATAAACCTTGTATTGCTACCTGAGCAAGATTTGTAAAGAAAAAAATATCCACAATTACATTCTCAGTAATAACCAGAGACTGTAGAACCACGATGATCAATTCTATATCATTCCCAGCATTACAAAATGATTCGAGTTCTGATAATGGATTAAAACCCTTCAGAAGAGTATGAGACAGAAACCCTGATCTCAAACCCTGACAATTCATTATGCTCCTCTCTAGAAGATAGAACTACAGAAAGAAATATCACAAAAAGAATAGTATTACATCGGATTCGTGGCAAAAGACCCAGGCCACAACGAATCCTTAAAGCTTCAAATGAACTAACTATGAATTGAAAACTACAAATTTTCTTGTTGCCGTTGAAGAAGACTCCCCATGTTTTCCTGTCATCATACGAAGGCCAAGGAGGAGCGATACCACTTATCGTTAGGGAGGGTCCCCTCTGCGACCTGCGTTGCCTCGAACCGGGAATATCTGCATCTTTAATAAACAGAACTTTATTAATAGAATGGCGATAGAATGACACTACAAATCTAGCTGAAAGAAATGTCAAGTTATACTTGAATTTACCTCCGAGTGTTTGCAGGGACACTTTGGCTGCGTCTTTAATACAAGTAGAACTCCCTCTGGAGGAATCCCATTGGCAGTTAGTCCATCCTTCTCATTGTAGAAGAACTTACAGAGATAGTAAAGGATCGAGGTAGCATGCGAGTTCGCCAGGGTTTGGTTGAGCAAAAATCGTGAACCCCTTTTTTTTGAATGCCCCAAAATCAAAATGGTTCCAGAGAATTTCGAAGTCTGCGGAGGAGTTACTTACCCCAACGCCAGGACAACAAACCCTGTCCTGTATGATGTAGGTGGCATCGTAAAACTTCACGCCGATTAAATGAAGTCACATGGCCGTCCTGAAAACAGTAAATGACCCGGTACGAACACCCTGTCGAGTTGCAGGTGGCATTCCATTTTACATCCACATTGAAGGTGTTACGTGGTTCCAATTTACCCGCTTGACTTCGTTGGTAAGTGCATGGTACCCTACAGTTAAATATAAAAGTAACTCATAAGTCTTCCTCTTGGAAGGGTTTACAGTTTAATGAATAGATTATTTAATTTCCTAGCTAATAAGACATGTAGTAACAATCAGGATTTATCTTTTTGTGTTGGAACGACTTTAGTGATATTAATGGTTCTTTCGACATGCTATTGGGACTTAAGGTTTTGTGGTTCATACCTATATCCTTGATAGTAGTGTGAGGATTTCGAAATTAGGTTGGTACAAGGAGTTGTTTGACAATCATAATAACATAATTATTATTCCAAATTTAAGAGCTTGTTTGAATGTATGATATGTGCAAATGCGACGCTAGGTCTTGTACAAAACTTTAAGACTTGGTTTGTTAAAAATCCATACCTTGTAACCGACGTCATGGAAAAACTCCAGAAATATAGGAACCTGCATACCAGGAAGAAGGGAGTATTAGCCGCAGCTAAGTAAGTGGTATGACGAAGTGATAACCTTCTAACTAGTAGGAAAACAAGGGTAAGGACACCTGTAAGTCCAGTATTACAAATACATTAACAATTTCAGATACTGATAAGCGTAGAACTGTCTCTTCTTTTAAGCATTTCAAAGTGGACTGAAGATTACAAAGTTGAGATATAAATGAAAAAGAACAAACAAATTTTTTTTTTTATGGAGATTTGACATATGGTATCAGAGCTAGATTCAACCCTGTCGCCTTGGAAACACTTAGTTTTTGTTGCGCAGGAAATATAAATTTAATATATATATTTGAATGTGCATGCGTATTTTCCAGTTCTGAAATTTCAGATGACTTCGCATGAGGAATACGAAGAAGAGCCTGAAGGAAATGAACAGGCAAGAACAGCAGAACATTCGGAAGCAAGCCAGGTACTAGAAACAATGAGAAGCCTGATCGTGGAGATACAGAGTTTCAAAGCAGGCAATGAGCAACTGAAGAAGGCTCAGGAAAAACAACAAGAAATCAATGAGATTTTGCTGCAGAGCCTTCATGAAAGGAACAATGGCAAAAAACAGAAGGAGGATACTAAGAGGAAAGAGGAGACTGACGAGAACGCTCAAAAGAAGGGAGATTCCTCCAATGAGACCCAGAAATCTGAGCATCAAGACAAGACTATGGGGAAAAGGAAGGTTGACCATCTGGAGGGTGAATTCAAAAAAATAAAACCTACTAGTTTCGATGGAGAATAAAAAACTGGCGAAGAAGCAGAAGCCTGGCTGCTAGACATACAGAAATACTTTCAGATCTACAATTACTCCAGTAATATGAAAATCAGAATGGCTGTGTACAACCTAAAGGGGAAGGCCAGCATATGGTGGCAAGACCTGAAGATTTCCCAGGGACTGAAAGAAAAGAACCTCGAATGGTCGGAATTTAAGAAATATTTCAAGAAACAGTACTTATCAGAAAGTTATTATGAAAGAAAAACCAAGGAATTTTACGAATTAAAGCTGGGTCAAACGACGATGGAAGATCTTATCAATAAATTCCTAGACTTATTACGGTTCGTCCCATATATCAAGGAAGAAAAACTGAAGGTACAGCGGTTCTTAAGCTGCCTGCCACAGTCATATAAAGATCGAATTGAGTTCGACAATCCCAGAACTTTAGAGGAAGCACTGAGAAAGGCCAGATTGTGTTTTGAGCAATACAAACAAAGAAATGATACTACTAAAGCATGGAAGGACAAGAAACAGGAAAAGTTTAACCAACGGAAGAAAGGTTACAAACCCCCGCCCTTCAGGAACATGCCCAAAAACTTCCAGGGAAATTCATTTCCCAGAAATGAACAGTTACAGCAGAAAACTTTCAAAGCCCCTAACATGGGAATAGAAGGAAGCATCGGTACTCCTAAGGAAACCCTGAAATGCTGGGAATGTGGTGAAGCCCATTTACGCAGGAATTATCCTCGATACAATGAAACAAACAGGGTACTGCATAATATACAAGAAGCATCCACGGTGGGAGACATTGGGAAAAGTTATCATCGAATTAATGCATCCTTGGAGGACCGACAGGCAGATCATCAATCTGCAATTGTGGAAATTGAAGGTACAATCTCTGACCATACTTGTACTATTTTAATTGATCCTGGGGCAACTTTAAGCTACATCACTCCCAAGATGATGGAGCACTGTCAACTCACAAAGGTAAAGCACCCAAAGCCCTGGTTAGCTCAGTTAGCTACTGGAGCAAAGAGGAAGGTAACTGAATATATATCTGATTGTGAACTTCAAATACAGGATCACAAAACGAAGATTAATTTAAATGTGTTTCCTTTAGGATCTTACGACATGATAATAGGTATGGACTGGCTTGAAAAATATCGAGTAGTACTGAACTGCTTTACCAAAAACTTTACCTACATTGCGGAAGACCAAACTCTAAGAACAGTGATTGGAAAACA
Source organism: Larix kaempferi (assembly GCA_027924585.1). NCBI lineage: Eukaryota > Viridiplantae > Streptophyta > Pinopsida > Pinales > Pinaceae > Larix > Larix kaempferi. The sequence goes on along the minus strand of BSBM01001197.1, from coordinate 18,767,607 downwards.
GAAACCTGTTTCTGTTAGGCAGATTTCTGCTATGCAGCTAAAGAAGTGCATGCGGAAAGGATGCAAGATTTACACTGTAAGAGTATCTGATTTACTTCTCAATGAAAGTCAGACTTCCATAGCAGAGCATCCTGTCTTAGGTGAGTTCCTAGACGTATTTCCAGAGGAAATATCGGGGTTACCGCCTCAACGAGAAATAGATTTATCCATTGAACTCTTACCAGGATCAGCACCAGTGTCAAAGGTACCTTATAGAATGAGTATCCCAGAATTGACGGAATTAAAGATTCAGATTCAAGAATTACTAGACAAAGGGTATATAAGACCTAGTGTCTCGCCTTGGGGTGCACCGGTTCTGTTTGTCAAGAAAAAAGATGGGACTCTAAGACTATGTATTGACTACAGGCAACTGAATAAGGTAACTTTCAAAAATAAATACCCTTTACCACGAATCAATGATTTGTTCGACCAAGTAGGGGGAGCTAGGATCTTTTCCAAACTGGATCTTCGATTTGGCTACCATCAGATTCGTATTAAAAATGAAGACATAAGTAAAACCGCCTTCCGTACCCGATACGGACATTATGAATTTGTAGTAATCCCTTTTGGGTTAACCAACGCCCCTGCCACATTCATGTGTTTAATGAATGGTATCTTCAACAAATATCTAGATCAGTTTGTGTTGATTTTTATTGATGATATCCTAATATACTCTAAGTCGGAGGAAGAACATGAACAGCATATAAGAATCGTATTGCAAACCTTGAGGGACCACCATTTGTATGCAAAGTTGGAGAAATGTGAGTTCTTTAAAAAAGAAATCCAGTACCTAGGCCATATTATTTCCGCTGAAGGAATTTCAGTCGACCCGTAGAAAATTAAAGCCATAGCGGATTGGCCAATACCGAGAGATGTAGCTGATATTAGATCTTTCATGGGACTCACAGGTTACTACCGGAGGTTCATTGAGGGATTCTCGAAGATCACCTATCCCATTACCTCACTACAGAAAAAGGGGATAAAGTTTGTGTGGTCCTGCAAGTGTCAAGAAAGTTTTGAACGACTCAAAGAGCTGCTGACCAAGGCACCTATTCTAAAAGTAGCAGACCCAGGTAAAGAATACACGGTCTGTACGGATGCAAGTAAAGAGGGAGTAGGAGGAGTACTGTCCCAAGACGAACATGTAGTATGTTATGAATCACGAAAATTAAAGGAGCATGAACGCAACTACGTGGTTCATGACTTGGAATTAACAGCAGTAGTACACGCACTGAAAATGTGGCGTCACTACCTGCTGGGAAAGAAATTCTTGTTATTAACTGATAACACTTGCGTGAAGAACCTATTTAACCAACCAGGACTTAATGCCAGAGAGGCAAGGTGCATGGCCTTCTCAAGTGAATTCAACTTTGATGTAAAACACATAAATGGTAAGGAAAATACGGTGGCAGATGCACTTAGTCGAAGGACCCACGAGGTGTACGAGATAATAATGAGTCAACCAGAAAGTAATCTCATGAACAAAGTAATAATGGCGAGCAAACAGGACGCAGAATACATAAATCTGCAAAGTAAAATTCAGCAAAACGAGATAAATATGAACGGGACAGATTTCAAAATGGATCAGAGAGGTCTGATTTGGTTCAAAGATAGGCTGTACATGCCTAATGTTGCAGAATTTAAATTGTTTATTATAAATGAGATGCAAAAACACCCTTTTGCAGGTCACCCCGGGTATAAAAAAATGATAGCAGCCCTCAGAAAACAGTTCTTTTGGCCTAAATTAAAAACTGAACTAGCTGATTATTTATCTAAATGCTTGGAATGTCAACAGGTGAAGGCAGATCATAGACATCCTGCTGGGTTATTACAACCATTACCAATTCCTGAATTGAAATGGGAAGTGATTTCACTAGATTTTATCACAGGTTTTCCGAGAACCCAACGACAACATGATTCCATAATGGTGGTGGTTGACAAATTTAGCAAATCGACGCATTTCATTCCGGTAAAGACCACCTACAAGGCAGCAGATATTGCAGGAATATTTCTAAAGGAAATATTCAGATTGCATGGAGTACCAAAAATGGTAATTTCAGATAAGGATGTAAAATTTACCTCCAAGTTCTGGAGATCTTTATTTGCAGGTTTGGAAACAAAAATTAATTTCAGCACGAGTTATCACCCTGAAACAGATGGACAGACTGAACGTACAAGTCAGATCATTGAAGACATGCTGAGAATGTACGTCATGGAGAGACCCAACAAATGGGAAGACTACTTACATCTGGTAGAGTTCGCTTGCAACAATGGGTACCAAGCATCATCAAGGATGAGTCCATTCGAAATTGTTTATGGGAGAAAGTGCACTACCCAAGTTAGCTGGGATAGCCCGGTCGATCGCTTATTGGTAGGACTAGATTTGCTGAAAGACATGGAACAAACAGTCCAAAGGGTACAGAAGAATTTAAAGGTGGCCCAGGACCGCCAAAAGAGCTATGCTGATATGAAAAGACGAGATAAAGAGTTCTCAGTTGGAGACCATGTATACTTGCGGGTTAAACCAATGAAAAGCTCACTCCGGCTGGGGAGCTGCAATAAACTGGCACCACGGTTCTGCGGGCCTTTTCAAGTACTTGAAAGGATTGGATCCGTAGCCTATAAACTGGCATTACCCGCACACTTAAAAATTCATAATATTTTTCACATTTCACTACTAAAAAAATATAATCATGATTCCACTCATATTATTGATTGGAATTTGATACAGGAGGCTCCAGAAGGCGAATTTCAAGTGGAACCTTTACGCATTCTGGACAGGAAAGAAACAGTACTTCGGAACCGAGCCATCGCTCAGGTAAAGGTACAATGGAGGCACGTTAGTCCTGAAGAGGCGACCTGGGAATTGGAAAGCGAAATACGGGAAAGGTACCCGAATCTATTCCCAGAACCGATGGATGAAGCCTAGAACACTGAGGACAGTGTTCACAATAAGGGGGCAAGGATGTGACATCCCTCTCCAATGAGGAAAAAACATTATGTCTGATTTATTTTAAATTATTTTATTAATTTTGAGATTATGTAATGAGGAAGCCAGATGAGAAATCGACTGACTTAAGTCCTAGGAGGACTGTTGTAAACAAACAATTTTATTATATTAATAAAAGAATGAGTAGGAACAGCCAAGTTAAATGAGGAGATCATGCATGGAGAAGTGGGGGACAAGTTAGAGTTAGCCTCAGGGAAACCAGAACAAGTGTCAGGAGTGTATTTAAGACACTAGACACACCCTGAAAATCAGGGATTTGATTAGCTGTGAAAATTCCATGAGGAATTGGCTGCTAATGGTAAGACCTAGGCAAAACTATAAAAACATGGCATATGTGAGGAGGCAGGACGCTGCTGAGTATGCTGGAAAGAATTTCACTTGCTGTGTGAGCACTTTGTGTTAGCCAAGGGATTCAGGAAACAAGACTGAGTTGAGGCTAGCTGTCCACATTTCTCTATGCATGTATCTGGCTCGGGGGTGATTGCGTACAGACTTGGTGTTTGTACCTAATCTACGGTTGGGAGGAACGTGGCTGTTCCTACTGCATTTGGTTTACAAGCTCCAGGTTTTGTGATCTCAGACACCAAGTATTCTGTTATTTATCTGACTCCATTGTTAAAATATAGTGGTTATAATGTTCAAATATTTATGTTATTTATCTGCCCCATGTATTAAAAATTTTAGAGTTTACAATGTCTAAGTAATCCTGTTATTCGACTAATGTTTGATCTGTATTATAGATATTTAGTAAGGAGGATAAAACAGCGACGATTTCTGTACATTCTCCTTAGATATTATATCGATTTTTCATTGTTTATAATTTGATCTATAAAGCCTCAGGAAAGAAATTGCATGATTCTGTATATTCTTATTGTTTAATGCATCCATCTTCTTTGTTATAAACTAGAGTTATAAAGCCTCGTCGGGGTATTACAGGATTTTCTTTTACATTCTTCTGTTTATTATATATTATTTATTTAGAGTCTAGGGCATAATACTGTACCTTCTTTATACCCTATGACAAATAAAAATATGGATCATGACTGGTACAGGAATTCTCTAGACAGAAATTCCATGATTTCCTGTGGACGTCGTTAGGGTATCTAGATATATAATTATTAAAAAACAAAAATAAATACACTTACATTCACATCTGGAAATGCCACAAGATTATTGCAGACTTCTTAAAGATTTAGGTTACGAAAATAAATAGGGAAAAATTATAAAAAAGAAACTCAGAGTGTTCAATTAAGAACGCAGAGGTTTTTCTGAGAGGTATCGTGATTGATACATCTTTATCCATTTTAGGCGTTTAAGTTACAGCAATTTCAGTTCTAGAGAATGCCGGCAGTGGTAGTCAACCACTGAATTTAATTTTAATACGAAGATCAGATTTTCGAATGCCATTGTAGGTTATTATAACTTGGCCACTAAATCGGAATCAGTACAGTCCCTCAAGCTTAGTGAATGAAATTAGTAATTTCGATCTGAGACCCCAAAACGCATTTGAAATGAATATATAATTCTTAGTACATAACCCGAGACTCCATTTCTTTTTGAAATAGCTTTACGAAGGGCCTTACAGGTTCCATTACGAATGTGTTCAGGGATCCAGAAGAGCCCTTCGACTATGAATTAAGATCTACCCAATTTTGTTTTAAGAAAACGAACCCTGCTTTAGATTATAAGAGTCTGAATGGCGCCTATCAAATTCACTAGATGGCACACCGAGATTGAAAACAAGTAATTCAAGCATGAGAACAGGAATCATCAGAGATCTAATTAATATGGCTCCACTCAATCAAAAATAAAGTCATTTTGTCATAAAGCTACCATACAGGCATGCGAAAAGGATAGAATAGAGAATACAGAGACCGTTGCCCTAGTCTGTCTAGAATACATAAGAAAATGAAACATGGCTTCATATAAATCTTGTATTGCTACCTGAGCAAGATTTGTAAAGAAAAAAATATCCACAATTACATTCTCAGTAATAACCAGAGACTGTAGAACCACGATGATCAAATCTATATCATTCCCAGCATTACAAAATGATTCGAGTTTTGATAATGGATTAAAACCCTTCAGAAGAGTATGAGACAGAAACCCTGATCTCAAACCCTGACAATTCATTATGCTCCTCTCTAGAAGATAGAACTACAGAAAGAAATATCACAAAAAGAATAGTATTACATCGGATTCGTGGCAAAAGACCCAGGCCACAACGAATCCTTAAAGCTTCAAATGAACTAACTATGAATTGAAAACTACAAATTTTCTTGTTGCCGTTGAAGAAGACTCCCCATGTTTTCCTGTCATCATACGAAGGCCAAGGAGGAGCGATACCACTTACCGTTAGGGAGGGTCCCCTCTGCGACCTGCGTTGCCTCGAACTGGGAATATTTGCATCTTTAATAAACAGAACTTTATTAATAGAATGGCGATAGAATGACACTACAAATCTAGCTGAAAGAAATGTCAAGTTACACTTGAAGTTACCTACGAGGGTTTGCAGGGACAGTTTGGCTGCGTCTTTAATACAAGTAGAACTCCCTCTGGAGGAATCCCATTGGCAGTTAGTCCATCCTTCTCATTGTAGAAGAACTTACAGAGATAGTAAAGGATAGAGGTAGCATGCGAGTTCGCCAGGGTTTGGTTGAGCAAAAATCGTGAACCCCTTTTTTTTGAATGCCCCAAAATCAAAATGGTTCCATAGAATTTCGAAGTCTATGGAGGAGTTACTTACCCCAACGCCAGGACAACAAACCCTGTCCTGTATGATGTAGGTGGCATCGTAAAACTTCACGCCGATTAAATGAAGTCACATGGCCGTCCTGAAAACAGTAAATGACCCGGTACAAACACCTTGTCGAGTTGCAGGTGGCATTCCATTTTACATCCACATTGAAGGTGTTACGTGGTTCCAATTTACCCGTTGGACTTCGTTGGGAAGTGCATGGTACCCTACAATTAAATATAAAAGTAACTCATAAGTCTTCCTTTTGGAAGGGTTTACAGTTTAATGAATAGCTTATTTAATTTCCTAGCTAATAAGACATGTAGTAACAATCAGGATTTATCTTTTTGTGTTGGAACGACTTTAGTGATATTAATGGTTCTTTCGACATGCTATTGGGACTTAAGGTTTTGTGTTTCATACCTATATCCTTGATAGTAGTGTGAGGATTTCGAAATTAGGTTGGTACAAGGAGTTGTTTGACAATCATAATAACATAATTATTATTCCAAATTTAAGAGCTTGTTTGAATGTATGATATGTGCAAATGCGACGCTAGGTCTTGTACAAAACTTTAAGACTTGGTTTGTTAAAAATCCATTCCTTGTAACCGACGTCATGGAAAAACTCCAGAAATATAGGAACCTGCATACCAGGAAGAAGGGAGTATTAGCTGCAGCTAAGTAAGTGGTATGACGAAGTGATAACCTTCTAACTAGTAGGAAAACAAGGGTAAGGACACCTGTATGTCCAGTATTACAAATACATTAACAATTTCAGATACTGATAAGCGTAGAACTCTCTTCTTTTAAGCATTTCAAAGTGGACTGAAGATTACAAAGTTGAGATATAAATGAAAAAGAACAAACAAATTTTTTTTTTTATGGAGATTTCACAGGAATCGGGAATCTGCCTTTATTCAATTGTTCCCTCAAAATGAAAAGCTTGTGGTGGGGACTATTTGGTCCCACCCTGTGGACTAATTTGCTCAGAATAAAATATATCAAGATGGATGTGTTCAATTGGATTCGGAATCCAAATAAAAAAATCATGGGAGCATCACCTATATGGGAAGGATTTATTAAAGTATATAATATGGTTGCTAAAGACTTATCCTGGAAGGTAGGAAATGGAAAAAACATATTGGTGGGGATTGACCCAATTGTGGGCATGGATGAGGAATATGTTCTATCTGATGAAATCATTAAAACCCTGCATCGCTTTGATTATGCTACTCTCAACAAAATCAAGAGAGTTAATACTAGACAATCTCATACATACCGGATCACAACAATGGAAATGGGTTTTGAATTTAATGAGGCTACTGAATGGTCTCAGTACATTAACAAACTAAACTCTATGGGTTGCAGACTTTCCTTAGAAAATGATAGCCTTGTCTAGACAAATATTAAAGCTACTGGAATGGTTACTGCAAATTTAGCCTACAAGGAAATTATCATCCACCGCGGCATGTATCATGCAAACTGATGGTATAAGGTTATTTGGAAGTGGAAAATTCCTATGAAGGTTCAATGTTTTTTGTGGCATGATTTACAGGGCAGTCTAAAAACTTGGAAAAATCTTGTAAAAAAAGGTTGGGTTGGACCAAGTTTTTGTTATTTATGCATGAATAATTATGAATCTACTCAACATATCTAGGTGGAATGTGAGTTCACCAGAACACTATGGAAACATGTCATTGCACACCTTAAATTTCATCAGTAATGGGATTCGGTTAATTTTGTGGAATGTGTATATAAGTGGCATACGAGGTGCAAAATTCTTCCACATCTGCCAGCTTTGATTTCATGGCATATTTGGTGGGTAAGTAATAAAGCATTATTTGGAGATAAAGGCCCCAGTTTATATTATTTTTATAATAGAATACTTGCTTCTTTGAAGGATTTCAATTATATTTCAGGACAGGTGGGCACAAAACAACTTGGAATTTTCAAAATTCCTCACCATAATCCGGTTGCTTTTTTTGATGGTTCGGCAATTGATGGAGCATGTGTTGTAGGGGGAGGGATATATCTCAACAAGGACCATTATTTCACACTTATGATGAACTATGGAAAAGGAACAAACACCAAAGTTTAATTACTTGGGATGTGGTGCGTAATTTCTATTGCTACCATTATGGGTTTGTATGCATTGACTGGTTTTGGTGACTCTAGGGTGGCGATTAAATGGGCTCAAAAATATTTTAAATTAAATATCCTATCATTGTATCAGTGGTGTAGCAGAATTCGAGAAAAGATTCAACTCTTCAATGATATCACCTTTGAACACATTTTTCGCCAATATAATCAAATTGTTGATTCACTTTCTAAGGAAGCACATGGTGGAACAGAAGGATTTTTTTTTTGGGTGGAATTCCTAGAGAATCAGAGCAACGATAAGGGATTGGTCAATTTGTATGACCATCTGCAGTTTTGAGCCCCAAGTTTTACTATGTTTTTTTTGTTGTTTTGATGAGCACCATACGATAATTGACTATCATTGTAGAACGTTAGATTTTTACTAAACATAAGTCTGGATTGACTTATAAATTTTGTACTATTTAATTCGTATTTAATGAATATCAATAGTACCATTTTTTTCACTGAAAAAAAAGAATATTATTACTACGTAAAATAATATTACAATAGGAATGCTACGTCACTATTTTATCAGTTTAGTTTTGGTTAAGTGGTAGATTTATGGGAATTTTTTATTAACTCTCCACCCATTTTAAGAGTGAGAGTGTTTTGGTATCTAAAATTTGAAATATTTAGGTGACATGTTCGAGTGTGATAATTGAGGTGTGTTTGACTTTGGTTGAAGAGAGTGAAGTTCAAGATAAGATATGCCAGGGTTTCAAAATAACAAGGATTCGAAAGAATAAATATCATTATTCTGTAAATTAACATTATTATAATATTATTACTGTGTAAAATAATATTATTATATTAATGTTAGGTCACTATGTTGTCGGTTTAGTTGTGGTTAAGTGGTAGATTTATAGGAGTTTTTTATTAGCACTCCATCTTTATAGGTGTAACATCTCCATAAATGTGTTAGTGTTATTTTGAGAAAATAAAATTTTTGCTACTCCAGCCATTAACCAATCACACTTTAATAACATAAGAGACCTCAATTGCTTATAATATAATTCCTTGATACTGGTTATTATAAAAGAATGAAACATAATGACATAACATACCCATGTGTCGATTCAGTATCTTAAGGGGAACCTTGAGAACTCTTTTCATATTGATCATTAACTCCTTATCATATCGCTTTAGTACTATTTAGTTAAATGGTTAGCATTTCACTTTCCTTGTCAACTTCATCCACACTAAGAAATGATGCGAACACAATGTACTAAACATTATTAGACAACATATATAAAATGATCATGAGTAATTATTGGTTATTAAACTCCTCGCTTAATTCTTCATGAAATACTTTGATATAATATAGAATCATCTATCATAAAAGTACTGCTGCACAATTTCTTTTATCCTAACTGGAGTGACTATAAAGATATATATCATTATTCTGTAAATTAACATTATTATAATATTATTACTGTGTAAAATAATATTATTATATTAATGTTAGGTCACTATGTTGTCGGTTTAGTTGTGGTTAAGTGGTAGATTTATAGGAGTTTTTTATTAGCACTCCATCTTTATAGGTGTAACATCTCCATAAATGTGTTAGTGTTATTTTGAGAAAATAAAATTTTTGCTCCTCCAGCCATTAACCAATCACACTTTAATAACATAAGAGACCTCAATTACTTATAATATACTTCCTTGATACTGGTTATTATAAAAGAATGAAACATAATGACATAACATACCCATGTGTCGATTCAGTATCTTAAGGGGAACCTTGAGAACTCTTTTCATATTGATCATTTACTCCTTATCATATCGCTTTAGTACTATTTAGTTAAATGGTTAGCATTTCACTTTCCTTGTCAACTTCATCCACACTAAGAAATGATGCAAACACAATGTACTAAACATTATTAGAAAACATATATAAAATGATCATGAGTAATTATTGGCTATTAAACTCCTCGCTTAATTCTTCATGAAATACTTTGATATAATATAGAATCATCTATCATAAAAGTATTGCTGCACAATTTCTTTTATCCTAACTGGAGTGACTATAAAGATATAGAAACTGCACACTATAATGATAAATTCCTACAATAAACTTATCTAACTCATTAGTTCGTATTTGAATATTTAATCCACTATCGTGAATACGGAAGCTTTTGCCCCATTCGTAATAAACACGTATGCGCCTAAACCAAACAATAATACAACTCAATGGGACTCATGTGAACCAAATAAATCACCAAAAGGAAACAACCTTTTGAGGAAACCTAACCATATACATTTACACGACAACAATGACATTATAACACACATAAGATCGAGACAGAATATAGGTGGTTCACCCACTCTAGGGCTACGTCCACAAGTGCTGCATCATATATTCTTGGTTTGGATAGAGATTTACATTCTGCGACTCAGTGATCTCACCTTTCACATTCAAAAGCCTCTAATGCGAAAATCCTCTCTCCTAGAGGGTACATTCAAACAAACAAGAGTCGATCTCAAAATGTTACAGGAATCTCTTACACACTGATACTATACAGCTCCAGATATAGATATCAACTAGACTCCTAGAGGGATGAATCTCTAAATCTTACTCTGCATAAGACAAATAATACAAACACAAATTCACCTCCTTCCAAAAAAAAGATGTTTGCGAGGATCCTTCCAAGCATCCGAGCAATCAATCCACAATAATACAAGCCCACAACTAACATTAGTCTTACATATATGAACCTGCATGCAATTATAATTATATGAAACAATTGAGTACAATTTATAACACTCAGCATATGCATATGTATAACACGGGGATTCACCACCACCCAGGTTATCTCTGGACTTATTATATATGTTTAATCGCTACCACTCATGCGAAATGACATGGATCTAGGATTTCGTTACAGCAACATTAAGCTGAACGGAGTAAGAAGGAATCCTTGGTTTCATTACAGTAGAGTTAAGATAAACCAGTCAAAATGAATGAGACCTCAATGTATTCAACATTAAAACCTAGATAAATATTCTTATAGCAATCTACCAAGCACCACGCTCACGATTGACGTCTTTAAACATATTTAGCAAAACCCAAACTTATGCATATCGTATTCCTCAAAGGTGCACATGGAATGATCCGAGACCATACATGAATGAAGGGGGAAGGCCGACTATGGTCTTCCATCTGGCACTACTCTAGGTTTTAGAGATCCTCAATTAATCAAACAGAAGTATGAGAATTATAACATCAATTAGAACTTATCTAAGATCATTCAAAAATGAAGGAGACTACAAATCTACAATAGCTCTACTCTGGAATTAAATAGTTTTAAGCTAACATCCATTATTTACCGGGAACACTGAATTCAACAACATTTATCTGATCCATATCCACAGTTGTATTTTCTGATCGACAATTTCGATCTGAAAGCATATTTTAACTCTGCTATCGATTAAGGGCGAAATTCATTTATTCAGAAGTAAATATACCATTTACTAATCTAAACGCACTTCCAAAATTTATTGACACCATCGATCGGATCACATAGCTCGCCTCTGCTATCGATTGGGGGAAAAATACTTCAACAGAAGTCCAGACAGAGATCAGGAAGGTATACTAGTATGTAGGGGTATCAAAACCACACTCTGTCTACAGACAGGGATCGTTGAGGCCATACCTAAGCGGAGTTACCTACGATATACATTCAGACTACGGGAAGAGATCGCTATGTCGATACTTAGGTAGAGATTATAAATATATCAAAAAAAATTAAACAAGCTTCCCTTTGATATAAGTCGACCCTCGTGGGATCGCTCAACTCCACAAAAGTGCAAGATAGAAAGACATAACATCTTAACCCATCCATCCATAAGGGGGTGGGCGGCAAACATCTGGATCGAAAATACTAATTAAAAATAAATACAAATAGAAGCAAAGCTCAAAAGCGCCTAGCGCCATACAACCCCAACACCCACTGTGACTCTGATCTAATAGATCGAGTATCCCCCGCGTTACTAGCTTTGGGTTGCGATCGAGTAGCAGTGATATATATATATATATTTACCAACTATAATTTAATCGATTAAACATCCACACAGTATTAATAGATTTGGGCTGCGATCCATATATGAGAATAACTATCCATATGATGACTCTATAATTTAAAATGTAGAGATCCCTTACCAAATTTTTATAGGGATTCAGTTTGCAAGACTTCATGGTAATGACGCTTACCCAACTCCTAAGCTAGATCGTTTTTCCCTTATCGCACGGACCCTTTCCTCAGTCAGTACGCCATCCTTGATCACATAGATTCCTACAAGCTCATATCGTAGAGGTCTCTCTCAAGTTGCCCCGATCTTCTTTCGGTTATCAGAGTTTTCCCCAGCCCCCCTCTCATTTTCTCGACTATCCAAAGGTATATAGCAGAGATCGTTTTTCTAAACAGATCACGTTATCCACCAGAAGTAGTTCTCTCTGATCAATAACACATGTATAGACCCAGCGTCATATGCCAGAATCGCTCAACCTCCCCCTTTCCATCGAACTCGACTATTATAAAAAGGGGCCTCGCCCTTGATTCAATTGACAAATGGTATGCTATAAGGAGACTTGTGGCGGCTTAACTAGAGCTCAATACTCCACTAAAGGGACAACTCTCACTAGAATCTTCGCCGAGCATTCTAAACGGCTACACGATTTTCTTTTTTTATCTTCTATAGTTAATTTAGAAATTGGTGGGGTTAGTCCTCCTTAGATATAATAAAAGAAAAGGCTATAATTATATAATTCCTCAGCGCTATTTAGGTGCATCGGCCTTGATGATAAATATCCATTCTTCATGGATAGTTAAGTGATGTTTGACATAGATATATTTGTTTACATGTAAACTCCAATAAGTCTTTGTTAAGCACATTTATACATATAGGTTAATAATAACCTATTTTTTTTGCTCATTATTTTATACCTGAGGTATCTCTCTTTAATACTTCCAAGATAATAACATAGTGAAGATTTATAAAACCCATTTTCTTTTATCTCTAGGTAACTATATATATATTATAAATAATATATATATAGTTATATAGTTATACTATTCAAGATCTAAACAAGCGTTTATTCTAGAGGTGGTTGTGTGACCTCGTTGTTATTTCTTGGCTGTTAATCACTTAGAAAACCTCTTTAGGACTCGAAGCTAACTTAGGATTAAGATAACCTACGATGAATTTATATCTCAAGTTAATCAAGTAAACGCCATTGTTTATTTACAAAAATGAGGGCATAAAGGAGGGATATTACATCCTCCTCCCCTTAAAATTAACACCGTCCTCGGTGTTCATACTTTCTGCAATTAGTCTTCTCTTCTAGAATCATCATTTTCTTGCTTCATCATTTTTTTTTTGACTTTCTTTGAACTTTCATGATTTCTGTACGTTAGTATTGCTCGTAACCTTCATTTTCAACTTCAAAACTGGAAAAATATTGTTTAGTAAAACACATCATTAATCCCATAATCAACTTAGAAGCATAAAGAATGCGCCCCATATCATTTGTAATCCATGGAATATCCTTAGTGTTTGTTTGTGTTTTTATCATCACAAGCACACATAATTCCAGTGCTTCCAAGAATGTAGATTATTAATTAATTAAAACGCATTATTCACTTGATCCAGGGAATTAATTCCTAGCACTCGAGTGTGCTCAGAGCAATCCCTTCGGAAATTCTCGCCTAACACCTCAGTGCTCACACAGCGATTCTTTCGGAGACTCTTTCCTAACACCATAGTGCTCATGCAGCAATTCTTTTGGAGACTCTTGCCTAACACCATAGTGCTCACACAGCAATTCTGTCTCTCATGCATACTAAGCAGCGTCCTGCCTCCCGCATATGCATTATGTTATAGTTTTCCTAGGTCTTTACAACCAACCGATTCTTTCGAGAATCCTGGTGGTTTTCAACTCCCTGATCTCTAGGGAGTGTTTCAGTGCCCTTAACGCACTTTTACGTAATTCTCCTTAAGCCTTCTCGCTTGAGTCCAGGAATCTATTCCCCTCAATCCTCCTCGCTTGAGTCTAGGAAAATCTCATTCAAATTCATCAGTTATTTCGTCATATTACATTTTATAACCATACAATTTCTCTGACCAATTTGGTCTAGTTCTTTATTAAACAATAATTAACAATAATAAAAGCTGCAATGTGGATCTTTCATCCTCACCCCTTTATTGTACCATGCATAATATATTAAGTTTTTGTCTTTCAACAAGTTCCATCGAGTTTTGGCCATCTTCCAAATTCAATTGTTAGTAACACTTTATAAAACAAAATCAAATATTTGTAAATAAGAAAATCATTCATTCTTCATACTACAACATCCATACTTGATCATTTGAAGTAAACGTTTCCTCCTTCCAAGCATAACTAACTTACTTAATAGGATTACATAATTCCTTGAAAACGAAATAATATTCTTCCTATGATGACCCGTGGACATTATGATTTATTAACCTTGAATGTTATCCTTCACCATTTCAAACACACTTCCTATTTTAGTTATACAACTTCTTTTGTATATACCAACATCACATAACCAATTTTCTAAAACATACTTGCATACCTTATAATGATAACCATATACCTTTGTAAGGGTGACCGCATATCTTCTTATTATAAGATCCTCATATGTCGAGGTACCAGTTTACCTGTATCATCACATATTAGTATTACACTAAATATTACATGAATCTATATATCCCATTTTTACCTCTTGATTGTTGTAGTGATGTGTGGGAATATAACATCCCGCTCGACCACAACATTAAATGTGTTAGTCGTAAAAAGAAAAAATGTAATTAAATCATAAGAGCAATCATGTATAAAACATATGTCAATCATCACCTTGACTTGTTTCATAAAAACTTATACATCAATTACTGTTAAATATTACTTCTGATCTATCATGGAAATTCCATGATATTAAAGGTTTTCCTTAACTCCTAATGCGGATATCAGAAAATTAAAGTGTCATGTATTACCATTCCGTGGCGGTTCTAGTTTTCCAATACTTTTATTCATACAACAACGCATACTCACCATTAATTACATCTATGCATTCATTATGTGAACAACATGATTAACTAAAATTTTATCTCTTAACCCAAAATAATCATTTTGACACCACATATAATTGTATGTGACAACAAATCATCATAAATCATGATCTCATAAAAGTATAGTTTTTATTACTACCACTCATAGTATCCCAACATCCATGAAGATGAGATCATGCATTTCCATCATATATTCTATTATTTATCCAACTTTTCCCTCGCAGTCATAGGGAAATTTTCAAACTCTCTTAGTTTGCAGTTAACAGAATCTAGACTGGAAAGTCTACATTTCTTGTGGAAGGTTAGTTCGGCTGTATGCAGTTTACCAGAATTTATTAGTTATGTCAACAACATAAATTTATCATTCAAAGTGGCTTTATATATGAAAGGAACTTGACAGTTCCTAACATAATCAAAACATTAGACTATCTTCTATAGTAAAAAATTAGCATATATAATTACTTTATAAAAGACTTAACAGATATAAGTTGCTTATTTTATCTATCTGAATCTCATCTTCAGAAACCCTGACGAATGGATCAATAAAATTCAATTAGACAGAAACAATCAACAAAATGTATCAACCCTATTCTCCTATATGACGCGTCCACTTCTAAGAATAACAATAAAGGTAGAGAAGGAAATAAGTATTTAAGACGAATTATCAAATCAACAGATTTAGGAGAGTTCCTTAGTTTAGCACATTCACAACTAGGATGACGTTTAATCTACGAAGACTCATTCCACAAAACCATAACCGTTATCATTCTAAAGACTATTTTCTCGTCATCCAATGAATCTAATTGTAAAATAGGAGGATATATTCATCAGCTAATATTTACCAATAACAGATCATTCATCTCCATAATGAAACCTATACTATCCTTACCTACAAACAATGTTGCGCCATTATAATGCTTTCACCAAATGAAACATACTTACTTGCAATTCAATGACGACTTGTAAGCTACCTGTTGTCGATCCGTTGAAATGAAATTTTCTATTGCATCTTGTGTCGCCAGTTCGACTAACTCATACATGTTTTTTCCGACTGAGCCCAAATAAGCCCGAGTGTTTGCAACCTGTGCTCTGATACCATATGTAACATCTCCATAAATGTGTTAGTCTTATTGCAATACAAGAGATGGAGCATTAGGGAAATTTTTCTCTTGTAGTTCAGCGAACTTGCTCTGGGGTTCTGGAGCTTGACTACTCCAGGAATTGGTTGGGTGGAATAACGAAGCCATTCTTGTTTTCCTAGCTTTGGTAACAAGTTCTTGATCTACAATATAGAATAGTTTTTAAAATTTTATTCTGCAAAATATTTTACATTTCAATAGATTTGTTACTATAACGTATTTCAGTTGTGAATTCTTGTAATAAATTGCAGAATCACTTTAGTTGATAATTGTTCAGACTTTCATGAGAACCTAGGCTAGTTTAGTATTTAAATTATCCCTTATTAACTCAAGATTTAATTTAAGAAGTATTTTTTTTAATGGGTACTGTTTGTCTTGCACATATTTTTATTTATATTAGCAACTGGTAATCTCTTTCAAATAACTGAAATCGTCTGGATCAAACTTGACTTTTGAGTTTAAAGATTTATCAGGAAACATAGTACTAGCACCGAAAAAGTATCTTTCACTCTAGCATCTTATTAGAACAACTACATAAAGGTTAATCAACGGATTTCCATTTTTTTAAATTGGTAAGATTCTAGGGTAGAGAAAAGCGATCGTTTACAATGTATAAACAAGTTTACTATTGTTAATATGAATTTTCTTTTTTTAGTAATCTTAAAACCCTAAGCTCTGCAAACCAAAATGGGATTTTTAGACCCAGCCTTAAACAAATTTAAAGTTTGAAGCGGTGGCAGATCTAGCCGATAGGGATTTTTGGGTAAATACTGCTAGAACGATTAAGCCTGAACCTAATTGGGATAGACCCTTTATAGTTTTAATTTGTATCTTTTTTTTATATATACTTAACTACTTTCGTGCTTTCGAAACTCACAAGGGTTTTCTCCTTTTAAAATTAATGTAAAGGTTGTTAACCAGAGCATGAATGACTTTTACAAACCTTATGGTATATGTTGGTTTAAGGCTAAAACCTTATTCTATTTTCGTTAAGACTGCTTTTGACAGTTTCCTTGCATTTAGATCACGCATAGATTCTAGGCATTGCGTTTAAGCTGAAATAACACTTATAAATTAATTGTATCGATTTAAAAACAGTCATCAACTTGCAGAAACTATAAACATTTATGCATACAACATTGGGATTCGCAAGAGCTATTGCTTAGGTTCAAATCGCTTAGGGTTTCTTTTGGAAAACTATTCATGACGCCAATGGCAGAGTCTGGGCCAGGAATTGTTTTTAATACATTTTCTCTTACAGTCATCCTCTAATAAGAACCTTCCTTTCTATTTTCATTTTTTTATCTGAAAGAATTGAAATGGCGTAGCCTGATGATAATAACTTAAACAATAGATAATACAATACATTTAAGTCAAAATTCAAGCACTAGAAAATACTTTAAAGACAGTTTCGAACAACCCTCTTTATATTTAAAAGTCAGGTTTAGACTACAGACTTTATGTTCAAGGAGGCCGATCCAAAATGCAGATATTTTAGCGGAATTCCCATATTCATATAAATATTTACATCAACTATGAACCGAGGTTTGCATTTTTGAAACATTCATAATAAAACTGAAGTCGTTATATCCATTATTACATCTTGGGCGAAATCCCAAGTATAGGCTTTAAAAGCCATAGCTGATACATTCTTAAATTGTAAAATACAGAATTGAATTCACGCCCAAAGGAACCAGTCTGTCGCCTTTTAGCTCGACAGGTAGGGCTTCACATTTCTCCACATGGTAACTCAACCTTTTAACCAAGACTCTTACAACCAGCTTTCGTCAATACTGTTGAATTACATTTTAACTAGGGCCGACAAGAGGATCATTGATATGGGGCCCGAGGCTTACCTGTGAAGTCAAACTCCGGGTTGCTTGGCTTTCACCTTTTGTGCCAGTCACAATCTTGAACGCCTGAGAAATCCCTCCAATCATTTAACATGGCACACGAAATTATGAAATTGTAAATGTATAAGCTTGTATGGAAATACAGAGTTAAAAAGATTTAAGTTCCAATTTTACCTCAATTGTTTTAGTAGTAGTAGACTTTGGATGCCCGTATCTTATTACAAGAACATCTTCAGAAATATTTTTTCTTTTATCGGTAAATCCTCTGCATAGTTTCGTGGTGCAAGATAGCTATGGCTGCTAAACAAAGCTCAGCTCTCCAAACTGTTTTGTAAAGATACGTATTATCACAACCCTAGCAAGGGTTAGCGAGAAGTCTCCCTACATGTGAGAGCCCCGTGATGGATTTTATTATGGCCGGCTATCTTCCATTATCCTTATTGCATTTGGAAAACCCACTTCATATAGTTTGGAGGACTCTCAATTCTCTTGATTTAATATCATCACCTTGAGCTTTGTTACAATAACTAGTTTATCAACCTTGGTTTTAATAAGGAACTTTATAGGCTAGGACTCTTTCCCCTTAGTGGAGATAGGTTGGCTGCATTTTCTCTTCCCTTATCCACATGTATGCAAGCTTAATCTTCTTAGGTAACTTGACACAAGTAGGAGAACCAAGATCATTCTAACCCTTCGTGATGGAAGATCCTTACTTGTACTTGTGTAGACGACGTAACATGCTTTAGATTTATACGCTAAGTAAGCCTCAAGGCATGCTCCAGGAACCCCTATCGCTTCTTTGAGAAAAGTAGTCACTTTTAGTTAAATAAGGTTATCATTCTTATGTTTATGTTCAACATTTTAAAATATCATGAAAGAGTGAGGGTGTTTTGGTTAAGTGGCAGATTTATGGGAATTTTGTATTCGCCCTCCACCCATTTTAAGAGTGAGGGTGTTTTGGTTAAGTGGTAGATTTATGGGAATTTTGTATTAGCCCTCCACCCCTTTTAAGAGTGAGGGTGTTTTGGAAATTTTGTATTAGACATCCCATGAAAACTTTCTCTGAAGGATTCTTGCTTTTATTCTTAGTTTGAGACATAATTTTTAATCGTCACCTAAAGGACCAACTCCATGCATGCCATATATGATAAAAATACACTATGCGTGGGCACAAAATATAGTCTTACTTCATTGAGTAGTGCAACATATAACACCAAGAACCATTGAGTGTGAATACTATCTAAAAGTAACAGGCTACGCCTTGGTGAGGATGCCATATGATACATATATATGCAGGGCTCGTCTATTCTTCATGCAACTAATTAATATTTTGATGAAGTATGATGAAGGCCTGTGTGGATAATATGAGGGTCGATTTATTTGATTCACTAGACCATTTATCTCTCCGTCAAAACCATCTTCATTAAGATCTTGTAGCCTTTAAATCCCACTTGGTATGAAATATATAGTATAACTAAGGATAGCGAGCCTAGGGATCAAACCTATGATAATTATCTCACCATCTCTATTAACTTGAGGACTTTCTCCCCACTATGCAAATTCATTATATGACTTTTGTATTTAAAATCGCATTCCATGATGCTCGCAAATGCATCATAATGACTTTCTCCCCACTATGCAAACCGATCAACATTTCCATGCAGGAGGAATTGTTTTGAATCAATAGAGAATTGATTCAAAGATAACATGGATGGAATTGATTCACGAGGGATAAAATACACATGATGGTACAAATTGTCCCAAGGAAAAAAATTCTTTAGGGTCAATATATTATCATGTAAGCACTAAGTACAAGTAAATTCATAAGGCAACATTTTGGAATAGATATGGCCATTTTGAATTTATGGTGATATCATTTGGTCTTAGAAATGAACAAACTATCTTCATGTCCTTTATGAACAATATTTATAGTTAATATTTTGATAATTTTGTACTATTATTATTTATTGACGACATACTCATCAACTTTATTCCAAATTTAACACACGTGATTTCTAGAAAAAAAAATTCAATGTTTAGGGAATATAAAAGATAAAGCAATCATGAAATGGCATACCCCTTGGGCCAAGTTAAGTAAACATCTCTTAGTGGAGGCCAACTTGGGCCAAGTATTGAATTTCCAATAATGATATGAAGTATTGAATTTCCAATAATGATATGAGGAGATCTAAGATATCTTGATGTGAAAATTCATGCTGACTATATTTTCTTACAGTAATTCAACGGTTACCTTATCAATTATTTTTTCTCAGTTCCACCGAGCCTGTACTAGTATAATTTGGCGAATGTCCGTATACGCTCCATTGAATGCAAGGCCATCTATTGGGACTTATGGTCAGGGTCAATGCATGAGACCAAGAAGGCGAGTGATACTTTGGTCACTTTTTTTTTATTAAATGCTATTAGACTTAGCTTATATATATTTGACTGAAGGTATCTAATAATATTTAAATTATTTTTTTTAATAATTTTTTCATATTGTTTTTAAAGAGACAATAGTTGGAATTAAGGATATATAGTTTTTATAGAGACAATATGTCTTTAATTTTAGATATTATCTTAAAAGAGACAAAAATGAAATCGAGACAATAATATTTGTCTTCTATATAGTCTTTATAGAGACAAACTTTTAAGACAATAATTTGAGACACTGGCTTAAAGACAATATTTAAGACAACACACAAGTTTTTTTTTGTCTCAATTTAAGACAATTTAGCCAAAATATGTCTTAAATATTGTCTTAAAACGCCCCGCTATGTAATAGTGTATTGGGAGAATAATTGCTTGATGATTAGATATTGAAGAATCTTCAATCCACGACCTGAATTTCTGAAAACTGTTAACCAAGGATTCTACAAGAAGAAATAGATCTAGTCTCTTCCCAATACCACACAAACCGTCTCTTATTACTTCAACTGCTGCCCATTTGAGCAGAGGATGATCCACGAGATTGGATCTCTGAAGCAGACTAGTGAAATAATCCAAAAGTTCATCCTCATTAGCAAAAGGCCCCCAAAGCTGTGCCGGCGAGAGGGTAAAATTAAGATCGCATGCAATAATCAGATTAAGGATGTTCAAAATACCATCCCTTTCCAAGGCATTCCAAAATGGAACTCTATCTTTATAAGGTCCATATATATTTAGGACAACAAGATTCTAGTTGTTTGCAAGAAATTTTCCTGCAAGTAAACCCCTAAAAGCTTTAGATGCCTTAAAATCTTCGATTAAGGAGTTCCATCGAGAGGTCAAACCATGAGACAAACCACACACATAAATAAGACTAAAATTCAACCCACACAAAATTTTAGTAAAAACCTCAATAGCATGTTGTGACGAACACATTGTCTCCTGAATTAAGATTATGTCAAGGCTAGTAACTATAATATGATATAATATAGTATTTTTTATTTAACTTGATAATTAAATAATAATAAAAGAATTAAAATATTTTATTTTAATTCAATAATTTAAAATTTAATCCATCCAATGTTTATAATCACTTTTAATTACTCATCTACACTAAATACAAATATATAACATCTCTATAAAATTAATACTAAAACATAAAATATAACTAAGGCGAATAATTATATTATCATTTTTATCTAAGCATATATATGATAAAAATTATGTGACTTGTGTATAGAGCAAGAGAATACAACCTGGGATGACAGCACAACTGGAAGTTTATGTGAGGCCTAGTCCTGGTGAGTTTCACTAAATTTAGTTCTCTGTAATTAGGATTTCTGTCAATTTGTTTCTTTTTTCTGCTGCTACTTTGTTTTTGTAAAGATAGCGCCAATATATCGCTTTTGAAGCAATGGCCTCAAGCTTTCAAGCATCATTCATCAGATCGATATTTATTTTCTTTAATTACGGAGAATCTGCAGAAGCTAATTAAGGAGCTCAATGGTGTGCAGAGCTAAGGGAATTATGACTAATTGTATGTTAATTAAATTGTTTTCTTGTACAACTAGAGTAGCACCTTAAAATATCCACGATTAGTGGGTTCAACTAGAGTAGCACCCTATACGCCTTAAATATCCACCATTAATGGGTTCCATCTAAACATCGAACCACACGCATCAATAACACTAAAATTCCACCTACTCAATTTTGGTGAAAATAAAATAACATTTTGGTGAAAATAAAATAACATTTTTTATTTAACTTGATAATTAAAAATAATAAAAGAATTAAAATATTTAATTTTAATTAAATAATAGAAAATT
Source organism: Larix kaempferi (assembly GCA_027924585.1). NCBI lineage: Eukaryota > Viridiplantae > Streptophyta > Pinopsida > Pinales > Pinaceae > Larix > Larix kaempferi. The sequence continues at coordinate 18,745,349 of BSBM01001197.1, read as the reverse complement.
TAATCCAGCTAATGTTTATAATCACTTTTAATTACTCATCTACACTAAATACAAATATATAACAACTCTATAAAAGTAATACTAAAACATAAAATGTAAATGAGGTGAATAATTATATTATCATCTTTATCTAAATATATATATGAAAATAAAAATTAATGTCATTAATTTTTATTAAAAAAAATAATATAAGTATATTTTAAATAGATTTTCAAACTTAAATAAAAAATTAATACATTCATTTATTTTTATTTATTTATAGTTTATTAATAAATATATAGTTATATATCTTTATTTAAAGTTAGAATATAAATCATTTTAATTTTAAGAAAAATAACAAAAGAGAATTTTAAAATTAAAAATTTAAAAAAAATTGAAAAATCCATCCCATTAGAATATATAGATGTATGAAACATAAATTAAAACATTTTAATTCTCAAGCTTGCTATTTCTTTTTAAAGAATTGAATAATAAAATCTGGAATTTTTTTATTTGAAATTTTGATCTTCAAACTAGTTTGAAAAGTTTGTTCAATTCAGTCCATCTCATTATTATGTTTTAAAAGAGAAAATTTTTTAATTTAATTTACTAAACAAAAGTTATGCAAAATCTGCTTATCTTCCCACGTATTAACTCCTAAATTTACATAATAAATATACAATTTCAAAAAACAAAATATATCTATATTGTAATAGAACAGACAGTAATGACAAGACATGCAGAAATAACAAAAATAGAACAGTAATCCTGTAAACTAAATAACATAACAATTCTGCAATATAAAAACATTGTTGAAATTACAAAATAAATAAGGATAAAGATCCAAGTTCTTTTGCTTGAACTTGTTATTGTCAAGAGATATTGTCAAGAGCGGTCTGCACGCCTTCATCTAACATATTGTCAAGAGCGGTTTGATCCAGAGAGAGAAGAGTAATCCACGTTGAGAAATGAAATTCAAATCTTATGGCCAGTGAAGCTGAAGGAAAGGACAAAGGTGAAAGAATGAAAGTGTTCAGAGGTGCCGAAATCGGTCAACAGAAAAACAAACACAACCATTAGCACATCAAAGGAGGCAAAGTTCAGACAACACATGAAAGAAGCACTAGAACTGCTAGGGAGATATGAATCAGATAATAGCGAGGTAAAAGATGGCATCGATATGGCTGGGGTGTTTGTGTGCAGCCTGACCAAACATGCCCTCGATAATGGTTTAGTCAGAAAGAAACAAAAACAAACAGATGCCCTACTCTATCTTAGATACCGGCTCTTCAAGACGGAGACCTTTGTTGTTATTGTAGAGTCGAGGAGCAAGCTGTGGCTGAACAGTGACGCCAGGTGGAATCGCAGCAATTCAATCCTCTCCTTTAAGGGATCATTGCAGTAGCTTGTCATCATTCCCATGGTGGACGAAACAACAGATGGCAGTGGTGGAGACTGGAGAGTAACATAGAAACCATGCGCAAAGTCTTCGATACGTATGAAAAGCATTTGTCCAAAGGGGAAGTATATCTACACCATCTACAATATCTCCATCTACTCACTTTAAGAAAACATGTGAATGCATGGTTTCAACTCATCTCCTCTTGCCTAAAATCTCCATATTTAACAATACCAATATACAAAGTAAAAATACAGGAAGCTAAAACTACACATTTAACATCGTTAAACTCCTATTAAAGCAAAAAAAAGCATTAAACTGGAGCTTGCTATACAAATATCCATAATCACTGTGCAAATATCCATAATCACTACATTTGCAAAGCTTGCAAAGTTCAGCAAAAGGACATAAAACCTGAAACCCGAACCAAATGTCCAAAGAAAGCAAAATAATTAAGTTCCAACAAAACTAAATTAGCAAAAAGACATGAAAAGACGTGATCTCCATTATATGGAAAGCACTCTAATATTAATTTTAAATTTCAATCGTAACGGCAGACATAGTCACAGCATAATCCACAGACTCCGTTGGTCTCTGAATGGGAACGACAGCCCACTCTCCTGCTGCACATCCTATAGGCGGAGGCTTCAACATATAGAAAACATTATCGCGCCCACGCCCAGTACCCTCAACATAACCACTGACAAAAATCATGTCATGCCAGGCTACGCAGTACTTAATCGTTCCGGCAAGGGTTTGTGGAAGAGAACCCACTGCCCTCCAAACGTTTTCATTGGAGTCATATTCCTGAATCGTTCCCTGCTCCTTCTGTAAGAAATAGAAGCGCCCGTCCGAAGAAGCAGCCGTACATCCAAACGATCTAGGGCCATTCCAATCCCCCACCGTCCACATATTTGGAAGAGTTGTCCACGTCCCCGTTTTTGGATCATAAACTTCCGCATCCTCAGGATGACTGTTACCACCAATAACGAAGAATTTGCCGTCTATGGAAGCACCAAAGCAATGCGCCTCCTTCCTTCGGTTCATATCAGGAAGAAGCTTCCACTCGTCTTCCTCCACATTGTAAACTGCCGCTCCTTGCTGAACTTCTCGATCGTAGTCAGTTCCTCGGGCATTGTAAACGACTTCTCCATCTTGGTCAGCTCCTCCGGCAATGTAAACCAGTCCTTCGGGGGAGACGGAGCAAGCGAAATACTTTCTGCAATGTAAACGATTCCTTCCGGCGAGATGGGGTATGTCTGCGCCGCGGCTCCATCTACCAGATGAGAAATCATAAATGAAAACGGTGTGGAGTAGCTGCAAGAAGCTGGGGTTCCATCCACCTATCACAAGAAGCTTCCGATTCACAGAAACGCAGCGGCAATGCATTGGAATTCCATGATGATCGCCAGGGAAGTGGGGAAGGCGAGGGAGTGTTTCCCAGGTGCCTTGCTGAGGGTCATACACAGTAATCACAGTACAATATTTCAAGTTTGTTAACTCGATCAAGCATATACATTGCTGAGAAACCCCGATATTTCTTCTTTCTTCATAGAACTGCGGATTCTTCACCGTGGCCTCCCAGCTTCTGCATACGGCTGCGAGATTATTGTGGGATGTGTAAGGCAGTCTTAGGAGACATTCTCGACCTAATTCCTCTGGAAGAGCTGGAAAAAGTTCCATAATCAATTGCACTACACCAAATACAAACTGATATTATTGGAACAGAGTCTGCTAATGATTCTATTGGAAGCGAGTATGAAGATTAGACTTACAATTTAACGCCGGAGGCCTGGGCTTTAAAGACTAAAGGTCACACGGCAGATGCGAGTAAACAGCCGTGAAGAGAGGACAGCGAAGTTCAAGATAAGATATTTTAGGGTCTTAAAATAACAAGGATCTTACAAAATAAATGTTAAATAAATGTTATTACTTCATAAATTAATATTATTATTTCAGAAAATAATATTATTAGAGTAATGTTAGGTCATTATGTTGTGAGTTTAGTTGTGGTTAAGTGGTAAATTGGTAAATTAATATTATTACATTAATGTTAGTTCACTACGTGGTTGGTTTAGTTGTGGTTAAATGGTAAATTTGTAGGAGTTTTTTATTAGCGCTCCACTTTTCTAGGGCACTATTTTGTGACTTTCCACCCATTTTAAAGAGTGAGGGCTTTTTGGTATCTAAAATTTGAAATATTTAGGTGACATGTTCAAGTGTGATAATTGAGGAGTGTTTGATTTTGGTTGAAGAGATTATAAGGCACTATTTTGTGTTTAGTTGTGATTAAGTGGTAGATTTATTGGAATTTGTTATTAACCCTTCACCCATTTTAAGAGTGAGGGTGTTTTGGTATCTAAAATTTGAAATATTTAGGGGACATGTTCGAGTGTGATAATTGAGGAGTGTTTGACTTTGGTTGAATAGATTATAGGGCACTATTTTATGTTTAGTTGTGGTTAAGTGGTAGATTTATGGGAATTTGTTATTAACCCTACACCCATTTTAAGAGTGGGGGTGTTTTGGTATCTAAAATTTGAAATATTTAGGTAACATGTTAAAGTGTGATAATTGAGGAGTGTTTGACTTTGGTTGAACAGAGCGAAGTTCAAGATAAGATATGCCAGGGTTTCAAAATAACAAGGATCCGAAACAATAAATATTATTAATCCGTAAATTAATATTATTATAATATTATTACTCGTAAAATAATATTATTATAGTAATGTTAGGTCACTATGTTGTCTATTTACTTGTGGTTAAGTGGTAATGTTAGGTCACTATGTTATGGGTTTAGTTGTGGTGAAGTGGTAGATTTATAGGAGTTTTTTATTAGCACTCCATCTTTATAGGGCACGATTGTGTATGTTTAGTTGTGGTTAAGTGGTAGATTAAGGGAGTTTTTTACTAACCCTCCACCTATTTTAAGAGTGAGGGCATTTTGGTATCTAAAACTAGAAACCTTTAGGTGACATGTTCAAGTGTGATAATTGAGGAGTGTTTAACTTTGGTTGAAGAGAGTAGAGCGAAGTTCAAGATAAGATATGCTAGGGTTTCAAAATAACCCTCCACCCATTTTAAGAGTGAGGGAGTTTTGGTATCTAAACTTGGAAATCTTTAGGTGACATGTTCAAGTGTGATAATTGAGGAGTGTTTGACTTTGGTTGAAGAGAGCACAAACAATAAATATTATTACTAAGTAAATTAATATTATTATAATATTATTAGTCCGTAAAATAATATTATAATAGGAATGTTTGGTCACTATGTTGTCGGTTTAGTTGTGGTTAAGTGGTAGATAAGATATTGTAGGGTTTCAAAATAACAAGGATCCAAAACAATAAATATTATTACTCCATAGAATAATATTATTATAGTAATGCTAGGTCACTATGTTGTCGGTTTTGTTGTGGTTAAGTGGTAGATTTATAGGAGTTTTTTATTAGCGGTCCACTTTTATCGGGCACTATCTTGCGTTTAGTTGTGGTTAAGTGGTAGATTTATGGGAATTTTGTATTAGCCATCCACCCATTTTAAGAGTGAGGGTGTTTTGGTATCTAAAATTTAAAATCTTTAGGTGACATGTTCAAGTGTGATAATTGAGGAGTGTTTGACTTTGGTTGAAGAGAGCAGAAACAATAAATATTATTACTTAGTAAATTAATATTATTAGAACAACTTGGACCAATGGCCGAGCTGGTTGTGAGAGTATACATAAAAGACTGGATCGCTTTTTGGTTAAAGCTGATCTTTTAAATTTATGGGGAAGGCACAGGTCATGGATTGCAAAATCAAAATTTTCAGACCATTGGCCTATTTTATTTCAGTTTGATGACACAATTTGAAAAATAAATTATCCTTTTAAATTCAATTGTGTGTGGTTGAGGAATGAGGATTTTTGCAAGATGGTGGGATCTTTCTCAGAACATGATGAAAAAGATCATGACTTGAATCCTATGGACTCTTTCGTTGCAAAGCTTCGTAGACTTAAGGGTTTAGTGTCGACTTGGATAAAGAGAAAACTGAGAGCTCACCTTTGCGATATTAAGACTGTGGAAAAACAGCTTCAGGTGTTGGCTCATTTAAACATTCAGGAGGATTGTGATGTTGAAATCGGTAAGAAAATAAAGGAACTTGAAAGGAAAAAGGAAGAATTACTTATCCATGAAGAATTGGAGTGGAGGCTAAAGAGGAGGGCTATATGGATTGAAGCGAGAGATAGGAATATTAGATTCTTTCATGCTTTTGCCACTCACAGTAAAAGCACTAATTGTATTTGGGAGTTGAATGATACCTTAGGGAATGTTTTTACAGGTCTGGATGAACTATTAAAAGCTGCTAAAGATCATTTCAATAATGCTTACAATGACTCTAGAAATCACAATTTGATCTCCCAGCTAAGGGTGGCCAGACACTACTCAGTTATGATAGATGGTAATATTGTTGCAGATTTGAATAAGGAAGTCACTCTACAGGAAATTGAGATGATCTTGAAGGGATTCGCCAAGGAAAAAAGTCTTGGCCTAGATGGGTGGACAATTGAACCTTTCCTGGCATTTTTTGATATCACCGGGCATGAGATTTTGGAGATGGTTGAATTCTCTCAGGTGGAAGGATATATTTCTAATGGCCTAAATTATACCTTCTTAACTTTAATCCCTAAAGTTGGTAAGCCTATATCCTTTGGATATTTCAGGCCCATAGCTCTGTGTAACTTGGCATATAAAATAATTTCAAAGATTATTGTTGTCAAGATAAAACCGATGTTGTCTCGATGCATATTTGGGGAGCAGTTTGGTTTTTTGCAAGATAGACAGATTTTAGATGCCATCGGAATTACCCAGGAGGTTATACATACAGTGAAATCAAGGAAGATGGATGCATTGCTATTGAAGATTGATCTTGAGAAGGAATATGACAGAATTGATTTGGGCTTCTTGTGTCTGATTCTTATACAAATTGGTATGCCCCCTCTTGTTCAAAGATGGATTATGGCCTGTGTTACAAATGCCAACATTTATGTATTGGTTAATGGAGCACCATCAATTTTCTTCAGGATATCTAGGGGTGTTCGACAAGGTTTCCCACTATCGCCTTTACTCTTTCTCCTGATTATAGAAGGGCTCAGTAGGCTGACTGGGTCAGCCAAAGCTACTGGAGTTATCAAAGCTATTTCTTTTTTTGAAGACTTGTCACATACTCACTCCCTTTTTGTTGATGATGTTCTATTAGATGGGTTAGATTCGGAGGTGGAATGGCAAGAGTAGTGTCTTATCATGAAAGAATTTTGTAATGCTTCAGCTATGTTATTCAACCGAAGGAAGTCCATTATATATCAATTTGGGATCGAGGAAAATAAACTGGTTGTTTTTAAAAGATGGATGCCTTATCAATTCTGCAATTTGGAGGACGGGTTTAAGTACCTTGGTTATTTTCTTAAGCCTTGTGCTTACAGGAGGAATGACTGGCTGTGGCTTGTTGAGAAGGTGGAAAAAAATATCAGCCATTGGACCTATAGGCTTCTATCTATTGGAGGGAGGCTTACTTTGGTAAAATCTATCCTTACAGGCATACCTGTATATTGGTTTTCATTTATGCAGATCCCCTTCTTTATCATAATTTGTATTAGGAAGCTTTTCTTTCAACTTTCTTTGGACTGGGGGGCTGACTAATTGTAGTATGGTCATGACTCGGTGGGATTATATAGCCCATCCTGAAAGTGGTGGAGGGTGAGGAATCGGGAATCTGCCTTTATTAAATTGTTCCCTCAAAATGAAAAGCTTGTGGTGGGGACTATTTGGTCCCACCCGGTGGACTAATTTGCTCAGAATAAAATATATCAAGATGGATGTGTTCAACTGGATTCAGAATCCAAATAAAAAAATCATGGGAGCATCACCTATATGGGAAGGATTTATTAAAGTATATAATATGGTTGCTAAAGACTTATCCTGGAAGGTAGGAAATGGAAAAAACATATTGGTGGGGATTGACCCAATTGTGGGCATGGATGAGGAATATGTTCTATCTGATGAAATCATTAAAACCCTGCATCGTTTTGATTATGCTACTCTCAACAAAATCAAGAGAGTTAATACTAGACAATCTCATACATACCGGATCACAACAATGGAATTGGGTTTTGAATTTAATGAGGCTACTGAATGGTCTCGGTACATTAGCAAACTAAACTCTATGGGTTGCAGACTTTCCTTAGAAAATGACAGCCTTGTCTAGACAAATATTAAAGCTACTGGAATGGTTACTGCAAATTTAGCCTACAAGGAAATTATCACCCACCGCGGCATGTATCATGCAAACTGATGGTATAAGGTTATTTGGAAGTGGAAAATTCCTATGAAGGTTCAATGTTTTTTGTGGCATGATTTACAGGGCAGTCTAAAAACTTGGAAAAATCTTGTAAAAAAAGGTTGGGTTGGACCAAGTTTTTGTTATTTATGCAGGAATAATTATGAATCTACTCAACATATCTAGGTGGAATGTGAGTTCACCAGAACACTATGGAAACATGTCATTGCACACCTTAAATTGGATCAGTAATGGGATTCGGTTAATTTTGTGGAATGTGTATATAAGTGGCATACGAAGTGCAAAATTCTTCCACATCTGCCAGCTTTGATTTCATGGCATATTTGGTGGGTAAGTAATAAAGCATTATTTGGAGATAAAGGCCCCAGTTTATATTATTTTTATAATAGAATACTTGCTTCTTTGAAGGATTTCAATTATATTTCAGGACAGGTGGGCACAAAACAACTTGCAATTTTCAAAATTCCTCACCATAATCCGGTTGCTTTTTTTGATGGTTCGGCAATTGATGGAGCATGTGTTGTAGGGGGAGGGATATATCTCAACAAGGACCATTATTTCACACTTATGATGAACTATGGAAAAGGAACAAACACCAAAGTTTAATTACTTGGGATGTGGTGCGTAATTTCTATTGCTACCATTATGGGTTTGTATGCATTGACTGGTTTTGGTGACTATAGGGTGGCGATTAAATGGGCTCAAAAATATTTTAAATTAAATATCCTATCATTGTATCAGTGGTGTAGTAGGATTCGAGAAAAGATTCAACTCTTCAATGATATCACCTTTGAACACATTTTTCGCCAATATAATCAAATTGTTGATTCACTTTCTAAGGAAGCACATGGTGGAACAGAAGGATTTTTTTTTTGGGTGGAATTCCTAGAGAATTAGAGCAACGATAAGGGATTGGTCAATTTGTATGACCATCTGCAGTTTTGAGCCCCAAGTTTTACTATGTTTTTTTGTTGTTTTGATGAGCACCATACGATAATTGACTATCATTGTAGAACGTTAGATTTTTACTAAACATAAGTCTGGATTGACTTATAAATTTTGTACTATTTAATTCGTATTTAATGAGTATCAATAGTACCATTTTTTTCACTGAAAAAAAGAATATTATTACTACGTAAAATAATATTACAATAGGAATGCTACGTCACTATTTTGTCAGTTTAGTTTTGGTTAAGTGGTAGATTTATGGGAATTTTTTATTAACTCTCCACCCATTTTAAGAGTGAGAGTGTTTTGGTATCTAAAATTGAAATATTTAGGTGACATGTTCGAGTGTGATAATTGAGGTGTGTTTGACTTTGGTTGAAGAGAGTGAAGTTCAAGATAAGATATGTCAGGGTTTCAAAATAACAAGGATTCGAAAGAATAAATATCATTATTCCGTAAATTAACATTATTATAATATTATTACTGTGTAAAATAATATTATTATATTAATGTTAGGTCACTATGTTGTCGGTTTAGTTGTGGTTAAGTGGTAGATTTATAGGAGTTTTTTATTAGCACTACATCTTTATAGGTGTAACATCTCCATAAATGTGTTAGTGTTATTTTGAGAAAATAAAATTTTTGCTACTCCAGCCATTAACCAATCACACTTTAATAACATAAGAGACCTCAATTGCTTATAATATACTTCCTTGATACTGGTTATTATAAAAGAATGAAACATAATGACATAACATACCCATGTGTCGATTCAGTATCTTAAGGGGAACCTTGAGAACTCTTTTCATATTGATCATTTACTCCTTATCATATCGCTTTAGTACTATTTAGTTAAATGGTTAGCATTTCACTTTCCTTGTCAACTTCATCCACACTAAGAAATGATGCGAACACAATGTACTAAACATTATTAGAAAACATATATAAAATGATCATGAGTAATTATTGGCTATTAAACTCCTCGCTTAATTCTTCATGAAATACTTTGATATAATATAGAATCATCTATCATAAAAGTACTGCTGCACAATTTCTTTTATCCTAACTGGAGTGACTATAAAGATATAGAAACTGCACACTATAATGATAAATTCCTACAATAAACTTATCTAACTCATTAGTTCGTATTTGAATATTTAATCCACTATCGTGAATACGGAAGCTTTTGCCCCATTCGTAATAAACACGTATGCAACTAAACCGAACAATAATACAACTCAATGGGACTCATGTGAACCAAATAAATCACCAAAAGGAAACAACCTTTTGAGGAAACATAACCATATACATTTACACGACAACAATGACATTATAACACACATAAGATCGAGACAAAATCTAGGTGGTTCACCCACTCTAGGGCTACGTCCACAAGTGCTGCATCATATATTCTTGGTTTGGATAGAGATTTACATTCTGCGACTCAGTGATCTCACCTTTCACATTCAAAAGCCTCTAATGCGAAAATCATCTCTCCTAGAGGGTACATTCAAACAAACAAGAGTCGATCTCAAAATGTTACAGGAATCTCTTACACACTGATAGTATACAGCACCAGATATAGATATCAACTAGACTCCTAGAGGGATGAATCTCTAAATCTTACTCTGCATAAGACAAATAATACAAACACAAATTCACCTCCTTCCAAAAAAAAGATGTTTGCGAGGATCCTTCCAAGCATCCGAGCAATCAATCCACAATAATACAAGCCCACAACTAACATTAGTCTTACATATATGAACCTGCATGCAATTATAATTATATGAAACAATTGAGTATAATTTATAACACTCAGCATATGCATATGTATAACACGGGGATTCACCACCACCCAGGTTATCTGTGGACTTATTATATATCTTTAATCGCTACCACTCATACGAAATGACATGGATCTAGGATTTCGTTACAGCGACATTAAGTTGAACGGAGTAAGAAGGAATCCTTGGTTTCATTACAGTAGAGTTAAGATAAACCAGTCAAAATGAATGAGACCTCAATGTATTCAACATTAAAACCTAGATAAATATTCTTATAGCAATCTACCAAGCACCACGCTCAGGATTGTCGGCTTTAAACATATTTAGCAAAACCCAGACTTATGCATATCGTATTCCTCAAAGGTGCACATGGAATGATCCGAGACCATACATGAATGAAGGGGGAAGGCCGACTATGGTATTCCATATGGCGCTACTCTGGCTTTTAGAGATCCTCAATTAATCAAACAGAAGTATGAGAATTATAACATCAATTAGAACTTATCTAAGATCATTCAAAAATGAAGGAGAGTACAAATCTACAATAGCTCTACTCTGGAATTAAATAGTTTTAAGCTAACATCCATTATTTACCGGGAACACTGAATTCAACAACATTTATCTGATCCATATCCACAGTTGTATTTTCTGATCGACAATTTCGATCTGAAAGCATATTTTAACTCTACTATCGATTAAGGGCGAAATTCATTTATTCAGAAGTAAATATACCATTTACTAATCTAAACGCACTTCCAAAATTTATTGACACCATCGATCGGATCACATAGCTCGCCTCTACTATCGATTGGGGGAAAAATACTTCAACAGAAGTCCAGACAGAGATCAGGAAGGTATACTGGTATGTAGAGGTATCAAAACCACACTCTGTCTACAGACAGGGATCGTTAAGGCGATACCTAAGCGGAGTTACCTACGATATACATTCAGACTACGGGAAGAGATCGCTATGTCGATACTTAGGTAGAGATTATAAATATATAAAAAAAAATTAAAGAAGCTTCCCTTTGATATAAGTCGACCCTCGTGGGATCGCTCAACTCCACAAAAGTGCAAGATAGAAAGACATAACATCTTAAGCCATCCATCCATAAGGGGGTGGGCGGCAAACATCTGGATCGAAAATACTAATTAAAAATAAATACAAACAGAAGCAAAGCTCAAAAGCGCCTAGCGCCATACAACCCCAACACCCACTGTGACTCTGATCTAATAGATCGAGAATCCCCCGCGTTACTAGCTTTGGGTTGCGATCGAGTAGCAGTGATATATATATATATATTTACCAACTATAATTTAATCGATTAAACATCCACACAGTATTAATAGATTTGGGCTGCGATCCATATATGAGAATAACTATCCATATGATGACTCTATAATTTAAAATGTAGAGATCCCTTACCAAATTTTTATAGGGATTCAGTTTGCAAGACTTCATGGTAATGACGCTTACCCAACTCCTAAGCTAGATCGTTTTTCCCTTATCGCACGGACCCTTTCCTCGGTCAGTATGCCATCCTTGATCACATAGATTCCTACAAGTTCATATCGTAGAGGTCTCTCTCAGGTTGCCCCGATCTTCTTTCGGTTATCAGAGTTTTCCCCAGCCCCCCTCTCATTTTCTCGACTATCCAAAGGTATATAGCAGAGATCGATTTTCTAAACAGATCACGTTATCCACCAGAAGTAGTTCTCTCTGATCAACAACACATGTATAGACCCAGCGTCATATGCCAGAATCGCTCAACCTCCCCCTTTCCATCGACCTCGACTATTATAAAAAGGGGCCTCGCCCTTGATTCAATTGACAAATGGTATGCTATAAGGAGACAAGTGGCGGCTTAACTAGAGCTCAATACTCCACTAAAGGGACAACTCTCACTAGAATCTTCGCCGAGCATTCTAAACGGCTACACGATTTTCTTTTTTATCTTCTATAGTTAATTTAGAAATTGGTGGGGTTAGTCCTCCTTAGATATAATAAAAGAAAAGGCTATAATTATATAATTAGTCGGCGCTATTTAGGTGCATCGGCCTTGATGATAAATATCCATTCTTCATGGATAGTTAAGTGATGTTTGACATAGATATATTTGTTTACATGTAAACTCCAATAAGTCTTTGTTAAGCACATTTATACATATAGGTTAATAATAACCTATTTTTTTTGCTCATTATTTTATACCTGAGGTATCTCTCTTTAATACTTCCAAGATAATAACATAGTGAAGATTTATAAAACCCATTTTCTTTTATCTCTAGGTTTTATATTCGTCGGAGCTGAAACAACTTTATTGAAGGTAACTATATATATATTATAAATAATATATATATAGTTATATAGTTATACTATTCAAGATCTAAACAAGCGTTTATTCTAGAGGTGGTTGTGTGACCTCATTGTTATTTCTTGGCTGTTAATCACTTAGAAAACCTCTTTAGGACTCGAAGCTAACTTAGGATTAAGATAACCTACGATGAATTTATATATCAAGTTAATCAAGTAAACACCATTGTTTATTTAAAAAAATGAGGGCATAAAGGAGGGATATTACATCCTCCTCCCCTTAAAATTAACACCGTCCTCGGTGTTCATACTTTCTGCAATTAGTCTTCTCTTCTAGAATCATCATTTTCTTGCTTCATCATTTTTTTTTTTGACTTTCTTTGAACTTTCATGATTTCTATACATTAGTATTGCTCGTAACCTTCATTTTCAACTTCAAAACTAGAAAAATATTGTTTAGTAAAACACATCGTTAATCCCATAATCAACTTAGAAGCATAAAGACTGCGCCCCATATCATTTGTAATCCATGGAATATCCTTAGTGTTTGTTTGTGTTTTTATCATCACAAGCACAAATAATTCCAGTGCTTCCAAGAATGTAGATTATTAATTAATTAAAATGCATTATTCACTTGATCCAGGGAATTATTGCCTGGCACTCCAGTGCTCTCAGAGCAATCCCTTCGGAAATTCTCTCCTAACACCTCAGTGCTCACACAACGATTCTTTCGGAGACTCTTTCCTAACACCATAGTGCTCACGCAGCAATTCTTTCGGAGACTCTTGCCTAACACCATAGTGCTCACACAGCAATTCTGTCTCTCATGCATACTAAGCAGCGTCCTGCCTCTCGCATATGCATTATGTTATAGTTTTCCTAGGTCTTTACAACCAACCGATTCTTTCGAGAATCCTGGTGGTTGTCAACTCCCCGATCTCTAGGGAGTGTTTCAGTGCCCTTAACGCACTTTTACGTAATTCTCCTCAAGCCTTCTCGCTTGAGTCCAGGAATCTATTCCCCTCAAGCCTCCTCGCTTGAGTCTAGGAAAATCTCATTCAACTTCATCAGTTATTTCGTCATATTACATTTTATAACCATACAATTTCTCTGACCAATTTTGTCTAGTTCTTTATTCAACAATAATCAACAATAATAAAAGCTGCAATGTGGATCTTTCATCCTCACCCCTTTATTGTACCATGCATAATATATTAATTTTTTGTCTTTCAACAAGTTCCATCGAGTTTTGGCCATCTGCCAAATTCAATTGTTAGTAACACTTTATATAACAAAATCAAATATTTGTAAATAAGAAAATCATTCATTCTTCATACTACAACATCCATACTTGATCATCTGAAGTAAACGTTTCCTCCTTCCAAGCATAACTAACTTACTTAATAGGATTACATAATTCCTTGAACACGAAATAATATTCTTCCTATGATGACCCGTGGACATTATGATTTCTTAACCTTGAATGTTATCCTTCACCATTTCAAACACACTTCCTATTTTAGTTATACAACTTCTTTTGTATATACCAACATCACATAACCAATTTTCTAAAACATACTTGCATACCTTATAATGATAACCATATACCTTTGTAAGGGTGACCGCATATCTTCTTATTATAAGATCCTCATATGTCGAGGTACCAGTTTACCTGTATCATCACATATTAGTATTACACTAAATATTACATGAATCTATATATCCCATTTTTACCTCTTGACTGTTGTAGTGATGTGTGGGAATATAACATCCCGCTCGACCACAACATTAAATGTGTTAGTCGTAAAAAGAAAAAATGTAATTAAATCATAAGAGCAATCATGTATAAAACATATGTCAATCATCACCTTGACTTGTTTCATAAAAACTTATACATCAATTACTCTTAAATATTACTTCTGATCTATCATGGAAATTCCATGATATTAAAGGTTTTCCTTAACTCCTAATGTGGATATCAGAAAATTAAAGTGTCATGTATTACCATTCCGTGGCGGTTCTAGTTTTCCAATACTTTTATTCATACAACAACACATACTCACCATTAATTACATCTATGCATTCATTATGTGAACAACATGATTAACTAAAATTTTATCTCTTAACCCAAAATAATCATTTTGACACCACATATAATTGTATGTGACAACAAATCATCATAAATTATGATCTCATAAAAGTATAGTTTTTATTACTACCACTCATAGTATCCCAACATCCATGAAGATGAGATCATGCATTTCCATCATATATTCTATTATTTATCCAACTTTTCCCTCGCAGTCATAGGGAAATTTTCAAACTCTCTTAGTTTGTAGTTAACGGAATCTAGACTAGAAAGTCTACATTTCTTGTGGAAGGTTAGTTCGGTTGTATGCATTTTACCAGAATTTATTAGTTATGTCAACAACATAAATTTATCATTCAAAGTGGCTTTATATATGAAAGGAACTTGACAGTTCCTAACATAACCAAAACATTAGACTATCTTCTATAGTAAAAAATTAGCATATATAATTACTTTATAAAAGACTTAACAGATATAAGTTGCTTATTTTATCTATCTGAATCTCATCTTCAGAAACCCTGACGAATGGATCAATAAAATTCAATTAGACAGAAACAATCAACAAAATGTATCAACCCTATTCTCCTATATGACGCGTTTAATGAAACTGAAAGATATCCACTTCTAAGAATAACAATAAAGGTAGAGAAGGAAATAAGTATTTAAGACGAATTATCAAATCAACATATTTAGGAGAGTTCCTTAGTTTAGCACATTCACAACTAGGATGACTTTCAATCTACGAAGACTCATTCCACAAAACCATAACCGTTATCATTCTAAAGACTATTTTCTCGTCATCCAATGAATCTAATTGTAAAATAGGAGGATATATTCATCAGCTAATATTTACCAATAACAGATCATTCATCTCCATAATGAAACCTATACTATCCTTACCTACAAACAATGTTGCGCCATTATAATGCTTTCACCAAATGAAACATACTTACTTGCAATTCAATGACGACTTGTAAGCTACCTGTTGTCGATCCGTTGAAATGAAATTTTCTATTGCGTCTTGTGTCGCCAGTTCGACTAACTCATACATGTTTTCCCCGACTGAGCCCAAATAAGCCCGAGTGTTTGCAACCTGTGCTCTGATACCATATGTAACATCTCCATAAATGTGTGAGCGTTATTGCAATACAAGAGATGGAGCATTAGGGGAATTTTCTCTTGTAGTTCAGCGAACGTGCTCTCGGGTTCTGGAGCTTGACTACTCCACGAATTGGTTGGGTGGAACAACAAAGCCATTCTTGTTTTCCTAGCTTTGGTAACAAGTTCTTGATCTACACTATAGAATAGTTTTTAAAATTTTATTCTGCAAAATATTTTACATTTCAATAGATTTGTTACTATAACGTATTTCAGTTGTGAATTCTTGTAATAAATTGCTAAATCACTTTAGTTGATAATTGTTCAAACTTTCATGAGAACCTAGGTTTTTACTGTTTGTCTTGCACATATTTTTATTTGTATTAGCAACTGGTAATCTCTTTCAAATAACTGAAATCGTCTGGATCAAACTTGACTTTTGAGTTTAAAGATTTATCAAGAAACATAGTACTAGCACCAAAAACGTATCTTTCACTATAGCATCTTATTAGAACAACTACATAAAGGTTAATCAACGGATTTCCATTTTTTTAAATTGGTAAGATTCTAGGGTAGAGCAAAGCGATCGTTTACAATGTATAAACAAGTTTACTATTGTTAATATGAATTTTCTTTTTTTAGTAATTTTAAAACCCTAAGCTCTGCAAACCAAAATGGGATTTTTAGACCGAGCCTTAAACAAATTTAAAGTTTGAAGCGGTGGCAGATCTAGCCGATAGGGATTTTTGGGTAAATACTGCTAGAACGATTAAGCCTGAACCTAATTGGGATAGACCCTTTATAGTTTTAATCTGTATCTTTTTTTTATATATACTTAAATACTTTCGTGCTTTCGAAACTCACAAGGGTTTTCTCTTTTAAAATTAATGTAAAGGTTGTTAACCAGAGCATGAATGACTTTTACAAACCTTATTGTATATGTTGGTTTAAGGCTAAAACCTGATTCTATTTTCGTTAAGACTGATTTTGACAGTTTCCTTGCATTTAGATCAGGCATAGATTCTAGGCATTGCGTTTAAGCTGAAATAACACTTATAAATTAATTGTATCGATTTAAAAACAGTCATCAACTTGCAGAAACTATAAACATTTATGCATACAACATTGGGATTCGCAAGAGCTATTGCTTAGGTTCAAATCGCTTAGGGTTTCTTTTGGAAAACTATTCATGACGCCAATGGCAGAGTCTGGGCCAGGAATTGTTTTTAATACATTTTCTCTTACAGTCATCCTCTAATAAGAACCTTCCTTTCTATTTTCATTTTTTTATCTGAAAGAATTGAAATGGCGTAGCCTGATGATAATAACTTAAACAATAGATAATACAATACATTTAAGTCAAAATTCAAGCACTAGAAAATACTTTAAAGACAGTTTCGAACAACCCTCTTTATATTTAAAAGTCAGGTTTAGACTACAGACTTTATGTTCAAGGAGGCCGATCCAAAATGCAGATATTTTAGCGGAATTCCCATATTCATATAAATATTTACATCAACTATGAACCGAGGTTTGCATTTTTGAAACATTCATAATAAAACTGAAGTCATTATATCCATTATTACATCTTGGGCGAAATCCCAAGTATAGGCTTTAAAAGCCATAGCTGATACATTCTTAAATTGTAAAATACAGAATTGAATTCACGCCCAAAGGAACCAGTCTGTCGCCTTTTAGCTCGACAGGTAGGGCTTCACATTTCTCCACATGGTAACTCAACCTTTTAACCAAGACTCTTACAACCAGCTTTCGTCAATACTGTTGAATTACATTTTAACTAGGGCCGACAAGAGGATCATTGATATGGGGCCCGAGGCTTACCTGTGAAGTCAAACTCCGGGTTGCTTGGCTTTCACCTTTTGTGCCAGTCACAATCTTGAACGCCTGAGAAATCCCTCCAATCATTTAACATGGCACACGAAATTATGAAATTGTAAATGTATAAGCTTGTATGGAAATACAGAGTTAAAAAGATTTAAGTTCCAATTTTACCTCAATTGTTTTAGTAGTAGTAGACTTTGGATGCCCGTATCTTATTACAAGAACATCTTCAGAAATATTTTTTCTTTTATCGGTAAATCCTCTGCATAGTTTCGTGGTGCAAGATAGCTATGGCTGCTAAACAAAGCTCAGCTCTCCAAACTGTTTTGTAAAGATACGTATTATCACAACCCTAGCAAGGGTTAGCGAGAAGTCTCCCTACATGTGAGAGCCCCGTGATGGATTTTATTATGGCCGGCTATCTTCCATTATCCTTATTGCATTTGGAAAACCCACTTCATATAGTTTGGAGGACTCTCAATTCTCTTGATTTAATATCATCACCTTGAGCTTTGTTACAATAACTAGTTTATCAACCTTGGTTTTAATAAGGAACTTTATAGGCTAGGACTCTTTCCCCTTAGTGGAGATAGGTTGGCTGCATTTTCTCTTCCCTTATCCACATGTATGCAAGCTTAATCTTCTTAGGTAACTTGACACCAGTAGGAGAACCAAGATCATTCTAACCCTTCGTGATGGAAGATCCTTACTTGTACTTGTGTAGATGACGTAACATGCTTTAGATTTATACGCTAAGTAAGCCTCAAGGCATGCTCCAGGAACCCCTATCGCTTCTTTGAGAAAAGTAGTCACTTTTAGTTAAATAAGGTTATCATTCTTATGTTTATGTTCAACATTTTAAAATATCTTGAAAGAGTGAGGGTGTTTTGGTTAAGTGGCAGATTTATGGGAATTTTGTATTCGCCCTCCACCCATTTTAAGAGTGAGGGTGTTTTGGTTAAGTGGTAGATTTATGGGAATTTTGTATTAGCCCTCCACCCATTTTAAGAGTGAGGGTGTTTTGGAAATTTTGTATTAGACATCCCATGAAAACTTTCTCTAAAGGATTCTTGCTTTTATTCTTAGTTTGAGACATAATTTTTAATCGTCACCTAAAGGACCAACTCCATGCATGCCATATATGATAAAAATACACTATGCGTGGGCACAAAATATAGTCTTACTTCATTGAGTAGTGCAACATATAACACCAAGAACCATTGAGTGTGAATACTATCTAAAAGTAACAGGCTACGCCTTGGTGAGGATGCCATATGATACATATATATGCAGGGCTCATCTATTCTTCATGCAACTAATTAATATTTTGATGAAGTATGATGAAGGCCTGTGTGGATAATATGAGGGTCGATTTATTTGATTCACTAGGCCATTTATCTCTCCGTCAAAACCATCTTCATTAAGATCTTGTAGCCTTTAAATCCCACTTGGTATGAAATATATAGTATAACTAAGGATAGCGAGCCTGGGGATCAAACCTATGATAATTATCTCACCATCTTTATTAACTTGAGGACTTTCTCCCCACTATGCAAATTTATTATATGACTTTTGTATTTAAAATCGCATTCCATGATGCTCGCAAATGCATCATAATGACTTTCTCCCCACTATGCAAACCGATCAACATTTCCATGCAGGAGGAATTGTTTTGAATCAATAGAGAATTGATTCAAAGATAACATGGATGGAATTGATTCACGAGGGATAAAATACACATGATGGTACAAATTGTCCCAAGGAAAAAAATTCTTTAGGGTCAATATATTATCATGTAAGCACTAAGTACAAGTAAATTCATAAGGCAACATTTTGGAATAGATATGGCCATTTTGAATTTATGGTGATATCATTTGGTCTTAGAAATGAACCAACTATCTTCATGTCCTTTATGAACAATATTTATAGTTAATATTTTGATAATTTTGTACTATTATTATTTATTGACGACATACTCATCAACTTTATTCCAAATTTAACACACGTGATTTCTAGAAAAAAAAATTCAATGTTTAGGGAATATAAAAGATAAAGCAATCATGAAATGGCATACCCCTTGGGCCAAGTTAAGTAAAGATCTCTTAGTGGAGGCCAACTTGGGCCAAGTATTGAATTTCCAATAATGATATGAAGTATTGAATTTCCAATAATGATATGAGGAGATCTAAGAGATCTTGATGTGAAAATTCATGGTGACTATATTTTCTTACAGTAATTCAACGGTTACCTTATCAATTATTTTTTCTCAGTTCCACCGAGCCTGTACTAGTATAATTTGGCGAATGTCGGTATACGCTCCATTGAATGCAAGGCCATCTATTGGGACTTATGGTCAGGGTCAATGCATGAGACCAAGAAGGCGAGTGATACTTTGGTCACTTTTTTTTTATTAAATGCTATTAGACTTAGCTTATATATATTTGACTGAAGGTATCTAATAATATTTAAATTATTTTTTTTAATAATTTTTTCATATTGTTTTTAAAGAGACAATAGTTGGAATTAAGGATATATAGTTTTTATAGAGACAATATGTCTTTAATTTTAGATATTATCTTAAAAGAGACAAAAATGAAATTGAGACAATAATATTTGTCTTCTATATAGTCTTTATAGAGACAAACTTTCAAGACAATAATTTGAGACACTGGCTTAAAGACAATATTTAAGACAACACACAAGTTTTTTTTTGTCTCAATTTAAGACAATTTAGCCAAAATATGTCTTAAATATTGTCTTAAAACGCCCCGCTATGTAATAGTGTATTGGGAGAATAATTGCTTGATGATTAGATATTGAAGAATCTTCAATCCACGACCTGAATTTCTGAAAACTGTTAACCAAGGATTCTACAAGAAGAAATAGATCTAGTCTCTTCCCAATACCACACAAACCGTCTCTTATTACTTCAACTGCTGCCCATTTGAGCAGAGGATGATCCACGAGATTGGATCTCTGAAGCAGACTAGTGAAATAATCCAAAAGTTCATCCTCATTAGCAAAAGGCCCCCAAAGCTGTGCCGGCGAGAGGGTAAAATTAAGATCGCATGCAATAATCAGATTAAGGATGTTCAAAATACCATCCCTTTCCAAGGCATTCCAAAATGGAACTCTATCTTTATAAGGTCCATATATATTTAGGACAACAAGATTCTAGTTGTTTGCAAGAAATTTTCCTGCAAGTAAACCCCTAAAAGCTTTAGATGCCTTAAAATCTTCGATTAAGGAGTTCCATCGAGAGGTCAAACCATGAGACAAACCACACACATAAATAAGACTAAAATTCAACCCACACAAAATTATGGTAAAAACCTCAATAGCATGTTGTGACGAACACATTGTCTCCTGAATTAAGATTATGTCAAGGCTAGTAACTATAATATGATATAATATAGTATTTTTTATTTAACTTGATAATTAAATAATAATAAAAGAATTAAAATATTTTATTTTAATTCAATAATTTAAAATTTAATCCATCCAATGTTTATAATCACTTTTAATTACTCATCTACACTAAATACAAATATATAACATCTCTATAAAATTAATACTAAACCATAAAATATAACTAAGGTGAATAATTATATTATCATTTTTATCTAAGCATATATATGATAAAAATTATGTGACTTGTGTATAGAGCAAGAGAATACAACCTGGGATGACAGCACAACTGGAAGTTTATGTGAGGCCTAGTCCTGGTGAGTTTCACTAAATTTAGTTCTCTGTAATTAGGATTTCTGTCAATTTGTTTCTTTTTTCTGCTGCTACTTTGTTTTTGTAAAGATAGCGCCAATATATCGCTTTTGAAGCAATGGCCTCAAGCTTTCAAGCATCATTCATCAGATCGATATTTATTTTCTTTAATTACGGAGAATCTGCAGAAGCTAATTAAGAAGCTCAATGGTGTGCAGAGCTAAGGGAATTATGACTAATTGTATGTTAATTAAATTGTTTTCTTGTACAACTAGAGTAGCACCTTAAAATATCCACGATTAATGGGTTCAACTAGAGTAGCACCCTATACGCCTTAAATATCCACCATTAATGGGTTCCATCTAAACATCGAACCACACGCATCAATAACACTAAAATTCCACCTACTCAATTTTGGTGAAAATAAAATAACATTTTCTATTTAACTTGATAATTAAACATAATAAAAGAATTAAAATATTTAATTTTAATTAAATAATAGAAAATTTAATCCAGCTAATGTTTATAATCACTTTTAATTACTCATCTACACTAAATACAAATATATAACAACTCTATAAAAGTAATACTAAAACATAAAATGTAAATGAGGTGAATAATTATATTATCATCTTTATCTAAATATATATATGAAAATAAAAATTAATGTCATTAATTTTTATTAAAAAAAATAATATAAGTATATTTTAAATAGATTTTCAAACTTAAATAAAAAATTAATACATTCATTTATTTTTATTTATTTATAGTTTATTAATAAATATATAGTTATATATCTTTATTTAAAGTTAGAATATAAATCATTTTAATTTTAAGAAAAATAACAAAAGAGAATTTTAAAATTAAAAATTTTAAAAAAAATTGAAAAATGCATCCCATTAGAATATATAGATGTATGAAACATAAATTAAAACATTTTAATTCTCAAGCTTGCTATTTCTTTTTAAAGAATTGAATAATAAAATCTGGAATTTTTTTATTTGAAATTTTGATCTTCAAACTAGTTTGAAAAGTTTGTTCAATTCAGTCCATCTCATTATTATGTTTTAAAAGAGAAAAATTCTTAATTTAATTTACTAAACAAAAGTTATGCAAAATCTGCTTATCTTCCCACGTATCAACTCCTAAATTTACATAATAAATATACAATTTCAAAAAACAAAATATATCTATATTGTAATAGAACAGACAGTAATGACAAGACATGCAGAAATAACAAAAATAGAACAGTAATCCTGTAAACTAAATAACATAACAATTCTGCAATATAAAAACATTGTTGAAATTACAAAATAAATAAGGATAAATATCCAAGTTCTTTTGCTTGAACTTGTTATTGTCAAGAGATATTGTCAAGAGATATTGTCAAGAGCGGTCTGCACGCCTTCATCTAACATATTGTCAAGAGCGGTTTGATCCAGAGAGAGAAGAGTAATCCACGTTGAGAAATGAAATTCAAATCTTATGGCCAGTGAAGCTGAA
Source organism: Larix kaempferi (assembly GCA_027924585.1). Lineage (NCBI taxonomy): Eukaryota > Viridiplantae > Streptophyta > Pinopsida > Pinales > Pinaceae > Larix > Larix kaempferi. The sequence goes on along the minus strand of BSBM01001197.1, from coordinate 18,722,343 downwards.
GGAAAGGACAAAGGTGAAAGAATGAAAGTGTTCAGAGGTGCCGAAATCGGTCAACAGAAAAACAAACACAACCATTAGCACATCAAAGGAGGCAAAGTTCAGACAACACATGAAAGAAGCACTAGAACTGCTAGGGAGATATGAATCAGATAATAGCGAGGTAAAAGATGGCATCGATATGGCTGGGGTGTTTGTGTGCAGCCTGACCAAACATGCCCTCGATAATGGTTTAGTCAGAAAGAAACAAAAACAAACAGATGCCCTACTCTATCTTAGATACCGGCTCTTCAAGACGGAGACCTTTGTTGTTATTGTAGAGTCGAGGAGCAAGCTGTGGCTGAACAGTGACGCCAGGTGGAATCGCAGCAATTCAATCCTCTCCTTTAAGGGATCATTGCAGTAGCTTGTCATCATTCCCATGGTGGACGAAACAACAGATGGCAGTGGTGGAGACTGGAGAGTAACATAGAAACCATGCCCAAAGTCTTCGATATGTATGAAAAGCATTTGTCCAAAGGGGAAGTATATCTACACCATCTACAATATCTCCATCTACTCACTTTAAGAAAACATGTGAATGCATGGTTTCAACTCATCTCCTCTTGCCTAAAATCTCCATATTTAACAATACCAATATACACAGTAAAAATACAGGAAGCTAAAACTACACATTTAACATCAAACTCCTATTAAAGCAAAAAAAAGCATTAAACTGGAGCTTGCTATACAAATATCCATAATCACTGTGCAAATATCCATAATCACTACATTTGCAAAGCTTGCAAAGTTCAGCAAAAGGACATAAAACCTGAAACCCGAACCAAATGTCCAAAGAAAGCAAAATAATTAATTTCCAACAAAACTAAATTAGCAAAAAGACATGAAAAGACGTGATCTCCATTATATGGAAAGCACTCTAATATTAATTTTAAATTTCAATCGTAACGGCAGACATAGTCACAGCATAATCCACAGACTCCGTTGGTCTCTGAATGGGAACGACAGCCCACTCTCCTGCTGCACATCCTATAGGCGGAGGCTTCAACATATAGAAAACATTATCGCGCCCACGCCCAGTACCCTCAACATAACCACTGACAAAAATCATGTCACGCCAGGCTACGCAGTACTTAATCGTTCCGGCAAGGGTTTGTGGAAGAGAACCCACTGCCCTCCAAACGTTTTCATTGGAGTCATATTCCTGAATCGTTCCCTGCTCCTTCTGTAAGAAATAGAAGCGCCCGTCCGAAGAAGCAGCCGTACATCCAAACGATCTAGGGCCATTCCAATCCCCCACCGTCACATATTTGGAAGAGTTGTCCACGTCCCCGTTTTTGGATCATAAACTTCCGCATCCTCAGGATGACTGTTACCACCAATAACGAAGAATTTGCCGTCTATGAAAGCACCAAAGCAATGCGCCTCCTTCCTTCGGTTCATATCAGGAAGAAGCTTCCACTCGTCTTCCTCCACATTGTAAACTGCCGCTCCTCGCTGAACTTCTCGATCGTAGTCAGTTCCTCGGGCATTGTAAACGACTTCTCCATCTTGGTCAGCTCCTCCGGCAATGTAAACCAGTCCTTCGGGGGAGACGGAGCAAGCGAAATACTTTCTGCAATGTAAACGATTCCTTCCGGCGAGATGGGGTATGTCTGCGCCGCGGCTCCATCTACCAGATGAGAAATCATAAATGAAAACGGTGTGGAGTAGCTGCAAGAAGCTGGGGTTCCATCCACCTATCACAAGAAGCTTCCGATTCACAGAAACGCAGCGGCAATGCATTGGAATTCCATGATGATCGCCAGGGAAGTGGGGAAGGCGAGGGAGTGTTTCCCAGGTGCCTTGCTGAGGACAAATCCCCGGACCCTGGAGAAAACAATAAATATTATTACTCCATAGAATAATATTATTATAGTAATGCTAGGTCACTATGTTGTGGGTTTTGTTGTGGTTAAGTGGTAGATTTATAGGAGTTTTTTATTAGCGGTCCACTTTTATCGGGCACTATCTTGCGTTTAGTTGTGGTTAAGTGGTAGATTTATGGGAATTTTGTATTAGCCATCCACCCATTTTAAGAGTGAGGGTGTTTTGGTATCTAAAATTTAAAATCTTTAGGTGACATGTTCAAGTGTTATAATTGAGGAGTGTTTGACTTTGGTTGAAGAGAGCAGAAACAATAAATATTATTACTTAGTAAATTAATATTATTAGAACAACTTGGACCAATGGCCGAGCTGGTTGTGAGAGTATACATAAAAGACTGGATCGCTTTTTGGTTAAAGCTGATCTTTTAAATTTAGTCCATTGGTTCTAGCTTGGGTGGTTGGGAGGAATGTTTGTTACCCTCCCCACCTAGGTTCAATTTTTGTAAGTGACATATTGCTCTTGTTGAGCCCATATTGTAATAATTGTAATTCGTGCCACCTTGATTCTCTAGAATAGCAGGTGGTGACCATTTCCCCAGGTGGACTAGCCCTCTAACAAACGGTGAACCACCTTTTGAAGAAAAAAAAAAGCTGATCTTTTAAATTTATGGGGAAGGCACAGGTCATGGATTGCAAAATCAAAATTTTCAGACCATTGGCCTGTTTTATTTCAGTTTGATGACAGAATTTGCAAAATAAATTATCCTTTTAAATTCAATTGTGTGTGGTTGAGGAATGAGGATTTTTGCAAGATGGTGGGATCTTTCTCGGAACATGATGAAAAAGATCATGACTTGAATCCTATGGACTCTTTCGTTGCAAAGCTTCGTAGACTTAAGGGTTTAGTGTCGACTTGGATAAAGAGAAAACTGAGAGCTGACCTTTGCGATATTAAGACTTTGGAAAAACAGCTTCAGGTGTTGGCTCATTTAAACATTCAGGAGGATTGTGATGTTGAAATCGGTAAGAAAATAAAGGAACTTGAAAGGAAAAAGGAAGAATTACTTATCCATGAAAAATTGGAGTGGAGGCTAAAGAGGAGGTCTATATGGATTGAAGCGAGAGATAGGAATATTAGATTCTTTCATGCTTTTGCCACTCACAGTAAAAGCACTAATTGTATTTGGGAGTTGAATGATGCCTTAGGGAATGTTGTTACAGGTATGGATGAACTATTAAAAGCTGCTAAAGATCATTTCAATAATGCTTACAATGACTCTAGAAATCACAATTTGATCTCCCAGCTAAGGGTGGCCAGACACTACTGAGTTATGATAGATGGTAATATTGCTGCAGATTTGAATAAGGAAGTCACTCTACAGGAAATTGAGATGATCTTGAAGGGATTCGCCAAGGAAAAAAGTCTTGGCCTAGATGGGTGGACAATTGAACTTTTCCTGGCATTTTTTGATGTCACCGGGCATGAGATTTTGGAGATGGTTGAATTCTCTCAGGTGGAAGGATATATTTCTAATGGCCTAAATTATACCTTCTTAACTTTAATCCCTAAAGTTGGTAAGCCTATATCCTTTGGATATTTCAGGCCCATAGCTCTGTGTAACTTGGCATATAAAATAATTTCAAAGATTATTGTTGTCAAGATAAAACCTATGTTGTCTCGATGCATATTTGGGGAGCAGTTTGGTTTTTTGCAAGATAGACAGATTTTAGATGCCATCGGAATTGCCTAGGAGGTTATACATACAGTGAAATCAAGGAAGATGGATGCATTGCTATTGAAGATTGATCTTGAGAAGGAATATGACAAAATTGATTGGGGCTTCTTGTGTCTGATTCTTATACAAATTGGTATGCCCCCTCTTGTTCAAAGATGGATTATGGCCTGTGTTACAAATGCCAACATTTATGTATTGGTTAATGGAGCACCATCAATTTTCTTCAGGATATCTAGGGGTGTTCGACAAGGTTTCCCACTATCGCCTTTACTCTTTCTCCTGATTATAGAAGGGCTCAGTAGGCTGACTGGGTTAGCCAAAGCTACTGGAATTATCAAAGCTATTTCTTTTTTTGAAGACTTGTCACATACTCACTCCCTTTTTGTTGATGATGTTCTATTAGATGGGTTAGATTCGGAGGTGGAATGGCAATAGTAGTGTCTTATCATGAAAGAATTTTGTAATGCTTCAGGTATGTTATTCAACCGAAGGAAGTCCATTATATATCAATTTGGGATCGAGGAAAATAAACTGGCTGTTTTTCAAAGATTGATGCCTTATCAATTTTGCAATTTGGAGGACAGGTTTAAGTACCTTGGTTATTTTCTTAAGCCTTGTGCTTACAGGAGGAATGACTGGCTGTGGGTTGTTGAGAAGGTGGAAAAAAAGATCAGCCATTGGACCTATAGGCTTCTGTCTATTGGAGGGAGGCTTACTTTGGTAAAATCTATCCTTACAGGCATACCTGTATATTGGTTTTCATTTATGCATATCCCCTTCTTTATCATAATTTGTATTAGGAAGCTTTTCTTTCAACTTTCTTTGGACTGGGGGGCTGACTAATTGTAGTATGGTCATGACTCGGTGGGATTATATAGCCCGTCCTGAAAGTGGTGGAGGGTGGGGAATCGGGAATCTTCCTTTATTCAATTGTTCCCTCAAAATGAAAAGCTTGTGGTGGGGACTATTTGGTCCCACCCCGTGGACTAATTTGCTCAGAATAAAATATATCAAGATGGATGTGTTCAACTGGATTCGGAATCCAAATAAAAAAATCATGGGAGCATCACCTATATGGGAAGGATTTATTAAAGTATATAATATGGTTGCTAAAGACTTATCCTGGAAGGTAGGAAATGGAAAAAACATATTGGTGGGGATTGACCCAATTGTGGGCATGGATGAGGAATATGTTCTATCTGATGAAATCATTAAAACCCTGCATCGCTTTGATTATGCTACTCTCAACAAAATCAAGAGAGTTAATACTAGACAATCTCATACATACCGGATCACAACAATGGAAATGGGTTTTGAATTTAATGAGGCTACTGAATGGTCTCGGTACATTAGCAAACTAAACTCTATGGGTTGCAGACTTTCCTTAGAAAATGATAGCCTTGTCTAGACAAATATTAAAGCTACTGGAATGGTTACTGCAAATTTAGCCTACAAGGAAATTATCACCCACCGCGGCATGTATCATGCAAACTGATGGTATAAGGTTATTTGGAAGTGGAAAATTCCTATGAAGGTTCAATGTTTTTTGTGGCATGATTTACAGGGCAGTCTAAAAACTTGGAAAAATCTTGTAAAAAAAGCTTGGGTTGGACCAAGTTTTTGTTATTTATGCAGGAATAATTATGAATCTACTCAACATATCTAGGTGGAATGTGAGTTCACCAGAACACTATGGAAACATGTCATTGCACACCTTAAATTGGATTAGTAATGGGATTCGGTTAATTTTATGGAATGTGTATATAAGTGGCATACGAGGTGCAAAATTCTTCCACATCTGCCAGCTTTGATTTCATGGCATATTTGGTGGGTAAGTAATAAAGCATTATTTGGAGATAAAGGCCCCAGTTTATATTATTTTTATAATATAATACTTGCTTCTTTGAAGGATTTCAATTATATTTCACGACAGGTGGGCACAAAACAACTTGGAATTTTCAAAATTCCTCACCATAATCCGGTTGCTTTTTTTGATGGTTCGGCAATTGATGGAGCATGTGTTGTAGGGGGAGGGATATATCTCAACAAGGACCATTATTTCACACTTATGATGAACTATGGAAAAGGAACAAACACCAAAGTTTAATTACTTGGGATGTGGTGCGTAATTTCTATTGCTACCATTATGGGTTTGTATGCATTGACTGGTTTTGGTGACTCTAGGGTGGCGATTAAATGGGCTCAAAAATATTTTAAATTAAATATCCTATCATTGTATCAGTGGTGTAGCAGGATTCGAGAAAAGATTCAACTCTTCAATGATATGACCTTTGAACACATTTTTCGCCAATATAATCAAATTGTTGATTCACTTTCTAAGGAAGCACATGGTGGAACAGAAGGATTTTTTTTTTGGGTGGAATTCCTAGAGAATCAGAGCAACGATAAGGGATTGGTCAATTTGTATGACCATCTGCAGTTTTGAGCCCCAAGTTTTACTATGTTTTTTTGTTGTTTTAATGAGCACCATACGATAATTGACTATCATTGTAGAACGTTAGATTTTTACTAAACATAAGTCTGGATTGACTTATAAATTTTGTACTATTTAATTCGTATTTAATGAATATCAATAGTACCATGTTTTTCACTGAAAAAAAAGAATATTATTACTACGTAAAATAATATTACAATAGGAATGCTACGTCACTATTATGTGAGTTAAGTTTTGGTTAAGTGGTAGATTTATGGGAATTTTTTATTAACTCTCCACCCATTTTAAGAGTGAGAGTGTTTTGGTATCTAAAATTTGAAATATTTAGGTGACATGTTCGAGTGTGATTATTGAGGAGTGTTTGAATTTGGTTGAAGAGAGTGAAGTTCAAGATAAGATATGCCAGGGTTTCAAAATAACAAGGATTCGAAAGAATAAATATCATTATTCCGTAAATTAACATTATTATAATATTATTACTGTGTAAAATAATATTATTATATTAATGTTAGGTCACTATGTTGTCGGTATAGTTGTGGTTAAGTGGTAGATTTATAGGAGTTTTTTATTAGCACTCCATCTTTATAGGTGTAACATCTCCATAAATGTGTTAGTGTTATTTTGAGAAAATAAAATTTTTGCTCCTCCAGCCATTAACCAGTCACACTTTAATAACATAAGCGACCTCAATTACTTATAATATACTTCATTGATACTGCTTATTATAAAAGAATGAAACATAATGACATAACATACCCATGTGTCGATTCAGTATCTTAAGGGGAACCTTGAGAACTCTTTTCATATTGATCATTTACTCCTTATCATATCGCTTTAGTACTATTTAGTTAAATGGTTAGCATTTCACTTTCCTTGTCAACTTCATCCACACTAAGAAATGATGCGAACACAATGTACTAAACATTATTAGAAAACATATATAAAATGATCATGAGTAATTATTGGCTAGTAAACTCCTCGCTTAATTCTTCATGAAATACTTTGATATAATATAGAATCATCTATCATAAAAGTATTGCTGCACAATTTCTTTTATCCTAACTGGAGTGACTATAAAGATATAGAAACTGCACACTATAATGATAAATTCCTACAATAAACTTATCTAACTCATTAGCTCGTATTTGAATATTTAATCCACTATCGTGAATACGGAAGCTTTTGCCCCATTCGTAATAAACACGTATGCGCCTAAACCGAACAATAATACAACTCAATGGGACTCATGTGAACCAAATAAATCACCAAAAGGAAACAACCTTTTGAGGAAACATAACCATATACATTTACACGACAACAATGACATTATAACACACATAAGATCGAGACAGAATATAGGTGGTTCACCCACTCTAAGGCTACGTCCCAAAGTGCTGCATCATATATTCTTGGTTTGGATAGAGATTTACATTCTGCGACTCAGTGATCTCACCTTTCACATTCAAAAGCCTCTAATGCGAAAATCCTCTCTCCTAGAGGGTACATTCAAACAAACAAGAGTCGATCTCAAAATGTTACAGGAATCTCTTACACACTGATACTATACAGCTCCAGATATAGATATCAACTAGACTCCTAGAGGGATGAATCTCTAAATCTTACTCTGCATAAGACAAATAATACAAACACAAATTCACCTCCTTCCACAAAAAAGATGTTTGCGAGGATCCTTCCAAGCATCTGAGCAATCAATCCACAATAATACAAGCCCACAACTAACATTAGTCTTACATATATGAACCTGCATGCAATTATAATTATATGAAACAATTGAGTACAATTTATAACACTCAGCATATGCATATGTATAACACGGGGATTCACCACCACCCAGGTTATCTCTGGACTTATTATATATGTTTAATCGCTACCACTCATGCGAAATGACATGGATCTAGGATTTCGTTACAGCAACATTAAGCTGAACGGAGTAAGAAGGAATCCTTGGTTTCATTACAGTAGAGTTAAGATAAACCGGTCAAAATGAATGAGACCTCAATGTATTCAACATTAAAACCTAGATAAATATTCTTATAGCAATCTACCAAGCACCACGCTCAGGATTGACGGCTTTAAACATATTTAGCAAAACCCAGACTTATGCATATCGTATTCCTCAAAGGTGCACATGGAATGATCCGAGACCATACATGAATGAAGGGGGAAGGCCGACTATGGTCTTCCATCTGGCGCTACTCTGGCTTTTAGAGATCCTCAATTAATCAAACAGAAGTATGAGAATTATAACATCAATTAGAACTTATCTAAGATCATTCAAAAATGAAGGAGACTACAAATCTACAATAGCTCTACTCTGGAATTAAATAGTTTTAAGCTAACATCCATTATTTACCGGGAACACTGAATTCAACAACATTTATCTGATCCATATCCACAGTTGTATTTTCTGATCGACAATTTCGATCTGAAAGCATATTTTAACTCTGCTATCGATTAAGGGCGAAATTCATTTATTCAGAAGTTAATATATACCATTTACTAATCTAAACGCACTTCCAAAATTTATTGACACCATCGATCGGATCACATAGCTCGCCTCTGCTATCGATTGGGGGAAAAATACTTCAACAGAAGTCCAGACAGAGATCAGGAAGGTATACTAGTATGTAGGGGTATCAAAACCACACTCTGTCTACAGACAGGGATCGTTAAGACGATACCTAAGCGGAGTTACCTACGATATACATTCAGACTACGGGAAGAGATCGCTATGTCGATACTTAGGTAGAGATTATAAATATATCAAAAAAAATTAAACAAGCTTCCCTTTGATATAAGTCGACCCTCGTGGGATCGCTGAACTCCACAAAAGTGCAAGATAGAAAGACATAACATCTTAAGCCATCCATCCATAAGGGGGTGGGCGGAAAACATCTGGATCGAAAATACTAATTAAAAATAAATACAAACACAAGCAAAGCTCAAAAGCACCTAGCGCCATACAACCCCAACACCCACTGTGACTCTGATCTAATAGATCGAGTATCCCCCACGTTACTAGCTTTGGGTTGCGATCGAGTAGCAGTGATATATATATATATATTTACCAACTGTAATTTAATCGATTAAACATCCACACAGTATTAATAGATTTGGGCTGACATCCATATATGAGAATAACTATCCATATGATGACTCTATAATTTAAAATGTAGAGATCCCTTACCAAACTTTTATAGGGATTCAGTTTGCAAGACTTCATGGTAATGACGCTTACCCACCTCCTAAGCTAGATCGTTTTTCCCTTATCGCACGGACCCTTTCCTCGGTCAGTACGCCATCCTTGATCACATAGATTCCTACAAGTTCATATCGTAGAGGTCTCTCTCAGGTTGCCCCGATCTTCTTTCGGTTATCATAGTTTTCCCCAGCCCCCCTCTCATTTTCTCGACTATCCAAAGGTATATAGCAGAGATCGTTTTTCTAAACAGATCACGTTATCCACCAGAAGTAGTTCTCTCTGATCAACAACACATGTATAGACCCAGCGTCATATGCCAGAATCGCTCAACCTTCCCCTTTCCATCGAACTCGACTATTATAAAAAGGGGCCTCGCCCTTGATTCAATTGACAAATGGTATGCTATAAGGAGACAAGTGGCGGCTTAACTAGAGCTCAATACTCCACTAAAGGGACAACTCTGACTAGAATCTTCGCCGAGCATTCTAAACGGCTACACGATTTTCTTTTTTATCTTCTATAGTTAATTTAGAAATTGGTTGGGTTAGTCCTCCTTAGATATAATAAAAGAAAAGGCTATAATTATATAATTCCTCGGCGCTATTTAGGTGCATCGGCCTTGATGATAAATATCCATTCTTCATGGATAGTTAAGTGATGTTTGACATAGATATATTTGTTTACATGTAAACTCCAATAAGTCTTTGTTAAGCACATTTATACATATAGGTTAATAATAACCTTTTTTTTTTGCTCATTATTTTATACCTGAGGTATCTCTCTTTAATACTTCCAAGATAATAACATAGTGAAGATTTATAAAACCCATTTTCTTTTATCTCTAGGTTTTATATTCGTCGGAGCTGAAACAACTTTATTCAAGGTAACTATATATATATTATAAATAATATATATATAGTTATATAGTTATACTATTCAAGATCTAAACAAGCGTTTATTCTAGAGGTGGTTGTGTGACCTCATTGTTATTTCTTGGCTGTTAATCACTTATAAAACCTCTTTAGGACTCGAAGCTAACTTAGGATTAAGATAACCTACGATGAATTTATATCTCAAGTTAATCAAGTAAACGCCATTGTTTATTTACAAAAATGAGGGCATAAAGGAGGGATATTACATCCTCCTCCCCTTAAAATTAACACCGTCCTCGGTGTTCATACTTTCCGCAATTAGTCTTCTCTTCTAGAATCATCATTTTCTTGCTTCATCATTTTTTTTTTTGACTTTCTTTGAACTTTCATGATTTCTGTACGTTAGTATTGCTCGTAACCTTCATTTTCAACTTCAAAACTGGAAAAATATTGTTTAGTAAAACACATCATTAATCCCATAATCAACTTAGAAGCATAAACAATGCGCCCCATATCATTTGTAATCCATGGAATATCCTTAGTGTTTGTTTGTGTTTTTATCATCACAAGCACACATAATTCCAGTGCTTCCAAGAATGTAGATTATTAATTAATTAAAACACATTATTCACTTGATCCAGGGAATTATTGCCTAGCACTCCAGTGCTCTCAGAGCAATCCCTTCGGAAATTATCACTTTAAATCCCACTTGGTTTGAAATATATAGTATAACTAAGGATAGCGAGCCTGGGGATCAAACCTATGATAATTATCTCACCATCTTTATTAACTTGAGGACTTTCTCCCCACTATGCAAATTCATTATATGACTTTTGTATTTAAAATCGCATTCCATGATGCTCGCAAATGCATCATAATGACTTTCTCCCCACTATGCAAACCGATCAACATTTCCATGCAGGAGGAATTGTTTTGAATCAATAGAGAATTGATTCAAAGATAACATGGATGGAATTGATTCACGAGGGATAAAATACACATGATGGTACAAATTGTCCCAAGGAAAAAAATTCTTTAGGGTCAATATATTATCATGTAAGCACTAAGTACAAGTAAATTCATAAGGCAACATTTTGGAATAGATATGGCCATTTTGAATTTATGGTGATATCATTTGGTCTTAGAAATGAACCAACTATCTTCATGTCCTTTATGAACAATATTTATAGTTAATATTTTGATAATTTTGTACTATTATTATTTATTGACGACATACTCATCAACTTTATTCCAAATTTAACACACGTGATTTCTAGAAAAAAAAATTCAATGTTTAGGGAATATAAAAGATAAAGCTATCATGAAATGGCATACCCCTTGGGCCAAGTTAAGTAAAGATCTCTTAGTGGAGGCCAACTTGGGCCAAGTATTGAATTTCCAATAATGATATGAAGTATTGAATTTCCAATAATGATATGAGGAGATCTAAGAGATCTTGATGTGAAAATTCATGCTGACTATATTTTCTTACAGTAATTCAACGGTTACCTTATCAATTATTTTTTCTCAGTTCCACCGAGCCTGTACTAGTATAATTTGGCGAATGTCTGTATACGCTCCATTGAATGCAAGGCCATCTATTGGGACTTATGGTCAGGGTCAATGCATGAGACCAAGAAGGCGAGTGATACTTTGGTCACTTTTTTTTTATTAAATGCTATTAGACTTAGCTTATATATATTTGACTGAAGGTATCTAATAATATTTAAATTATTTTTTTTAATAATTTTTTCATGTTGTTTTTAAAGAGACAATAGTTGGAATTAAGGATATATAGTTTTTATAGAGACAATATGTCTTTAATTTTAGATATTATCTTAAAAGAGACAAAAATGAAATCGAGACAATAATATTTGTCTTATATATAGTCTTTATAGAGACAAACTTTTAAGACAATAATTTGAGACACTGGCTTAAAGACAATATTTAAGACAACACACAAGTTTTTTTTTGTCTCAATTTAAGACAATTTAGCCAAAATATGTCTTAAATATTGTCTTAAAACCCCCCTCTATGTAATAGTGTATTGGGAGAATAATTGCTTGATGATTAGATATTGAAGAATCTTCCATCCACGACCTGAATTTCTGAAAACTGTTAACCAAGGATTCTACAAGAAGAAATAGATCTAGTCTCTTCCCAATACCACACAAACCGTCTCTTATTACTTCAACTGCCGCCCATTTGAGCAGAGGATGATCCACGAGATTGGATCTCCGAAGAAGACTAGTGAAATAATCCAAAAGTTCATCCTCATTAGCAAAAGGCCCCCAAAGCTGTGCCGGCGAGAGGGTAAAATTAAGATCGCATGCAATAATCAGATTAAGGATGTTCAAAATACCATCCCTTTCCAAGGCATCCCAAACTGGAACTCTATCTTTATAAGGTCCATATATATTTAGGACAACAAGATTCTAGTTGTTTGCAAGAAATTTTCCTGCAAGTAAACCCCTAAAAGCTTTAGATGCCTTAAAATCTTCGATTAAGGAGTTCCATCGAGAGGTCAAACCATGAGACAAACCACACACATAAATAAGACTAAAATTCAACCCACACAAAATTTTGGTAAAAACCTCAATAGCATGTTGTGACGAACACATTGTCTCCTGAATTAAGATTATGTCAAGGCTAGTAACTATAATATGATATAATATAGTATTTTTTATTTAACTTGATAATTAAATAATAATAAAAGAATTAAAATATTTTATTTTAATTCAATAATTTAAAATTTAATCCATCCAATGTTTATAATCACTTTTAATTACTCATCTACACTAAATACAAATATATAACATCTCTATAAAATTAATACTAAAACATAAAATATAACTAAGGTGAATAATTATATTATCATTTTTATCTAAGCATATATATGATAAAATTATGTGACTTGTGTATAGAGCAAGAGAATACAACCTGGGATGAGAGCACAACTGGAAGTTTATGTGAGGCCTAGTCCTGGTGAGTTTCACTAAATTTAGTTCTCTGTAATTGGGATTTCTGTCAATTTGTTTCTTTTTTCTGCTGCTACTTTGTTTTAGTCTAATGGTCTTCTATATGTTGAAGCATCGTTCATCAGATCGATATTTATTTTCTTTAATTACGGAGAATCTACAGAAGCTAATTAAGGAGCTCAATGGTGTGCAGAGCTAAGGGAATTATGACTAATTGTATGTTAATTAAATTGTTTTCTTGTACAACTAGAGTAGCACCTTAAAATATCCACGATTAATGGGTTCAACTAGAGTAGCACCCTATACGCCTTAAATATCCACCATTAATGGGTTCCATCTAAACATAGAACCACACGCATCAATAACACTAAAATTCCACCTACTCAATTTTGGTGAAAATAAAATAACATTTTTTATTTAACTTGATAATTAAAAATAATAAAAGAATTAAAATATTTAATTTTAATTAAATAATAGAAAATTTAATCCAGCTAATGTTTATAATCACTTTTAATTACTCATCTACACTAAATACAAATATGTAACAACTCTATAAAAATAATACTAAAACATAAAATGTAAATGAGGTGAATAATTATATTATCATCTTTATCTAAATATATATATGAAAATAAAAATTAATGTCATTAATTTTTATTAAAAAAAATAATATAAGTATATTTTAAATAGATTTTCAAACTTAAATAAAAAATTAATACATTCATTTATTTTTATTTATTTATAGTTTATTAATAAATATATAGTTATATATCTTTATTTAAAGTTAGAATATAAATCATTTTAATTTTAAGAAAAATAACAAATGAGAATTTTAAAATTAAAAATTTCAAAAAAAATTGAAAAATCCATCCCACTAGAATATATAGATGTATGAAACATAAATTAAAACATTTTAATTCTCAAGCTTGCTATTTCTTTTTAAAGAATTGAATAATAAAATTTGGAATTTTTTTATTTGCAATTTTGATCTTCAAACTAGTTTGAAAAGTTTGTTCAATTCAGTCCATCTCATTATTATGTTTTAAAAGAAAAAAATTCTTAATTTAATTTACTAAACAAAAGTTATGCAAAATCTGCTTATCTTCCCATGTAGTAACTCCTAAATTTACATAATAAATATACAATTTCAAAAAACAAAATATATCTATATTGTAATAGAACAGACAGTAATGACAAGACATGCGGAAATAACAAAAATAGAACAGTAATCCTGTAAGCTAAATAACATAACAATTCTGCAATATAAAAACATTGTTGAAATTACAAAATAAATAAGGATAAATATCCAAGTTGTTTTGCTTGAACTTGTTATTGTCAAGAGATATTTTCAAGAGCGGTCTGCGCGCCTTCATCTAACATATTGTCAAGAGCGATTTGATCCAGAGAGAGAAGAGTAATCCACGTTGAGAAATGAAATTCAAATCTTATGGCCAGTGAAGCTGAAGGAAAGGACAAAGGTGAAAGAATGAAAGTGTTCAGAGGTGCCGAAATCGGTCAACAGAAAAACAAACACAACCATTAGCACATGAAAGGAGGCAAAGTTCAGACAACACATGAAAGAAGCACTAGAACTGCTAGGGAGATATGAATCAGATAATAGCGAGGTAAAAGATGGCATCGATATGGCTGGGGTGTTTGTGTGCAGCCTGACCAAACATGCCCTCGATAATGGTTTAGTCAGAAAGAAACAAAAACAAACAGATGCCCTACTCTATCTTAGATACCGGCTCTTCAAGATGGAGACCTTTGTTGTTATTGTAGAGTCGAGGAGCAAGCTGTGGCTGAACAGTGACGCCAGGTGGAATCGCAGCAATTCAATCCTCTCCTTTAAGGGATCATTGCAGTAGCTTGTCATCATTCCCATGGTGGACGAAACAACAGATGGCAGCGGTGGAGACTGGAGAGTAACATAGAAACCATGCGCAAAGTCTTCGATATGTATGAAAAGCATTTGTCCAAAGGGGAAGTATATCTACACCATCTACAATATCTCCATCTACTCACTTCAAGAAAACATGTGAATGCATGGTTTCAACTCATCTCCTCTTGCCTAAAGTCTCCATATTTAACAATACCAATATACACAGTAAAAATACAGGAAGCTAAAACTACACATTTAACATCGTTAAACTCCTATTAAAGCAAAAAAAAGCATTAAACTGGAGCTTGCTATACAAATATCCATAATCACTGTGCAAATATCCATAATCAGTACATTTGCAAAGCTTACAAAGTTCAGCAAAAGGACATAAAACCTGAAACCCGAACCAAATGTCCAAAGAAAGCAAAATAATTAAGTTCCAACAAAACTAAATTAGCAAAAAGACATGAAAAGACGTGATCTCCATTATATGGAAAGCACTCTAATATTAATTTTAAATTTCAATCGTAACGGCAGACATAGTCACAGCATAATCCACAGACTCCGTTGGTCTCTGAATGGGAACGACAGCCCACTCTCCTGCTGCACATCCTATAGGCGGAGGCTTCAACATATAGAAAACATTATCGCGCCCACGCCCAGTACCCTCAACATAACCACTGACAAAAATCATGTCACGCCAGGCTACGCAGTACTTAATCGTTCCGGCAAGGGTTTGTGGAAGAGAACCCACTGCCCTCCAAACGTTTTCATTGGAGTCATATTCCTGAATCGTTCCCTGCTCCTTCTGTAAGCGATAGAAGCGCCCGTCCGAAGAAGCAGTCGTACATCCAAACGATCTAGGGCCATTCCAATCCCCCACCGTCCACATATTTGGAAGAGTTGTC
This sequence comes from Larix kaempferi, assembly GCA_027924585.1. Taxonomy (NCBI): domain Eukaryota; kingdom Viridiplantae; phylum Streptophyta; class Pinopsida; order Pinales; family Pinaceae; genus Larix; species Larix kaempferi. Next base: position 18,706,424 of record BSBM01001197.1, on the reverse strand, counting down.
CACGTCCCCGTTTTTGGATCATAAACTTCCGCATCCTCAGGATGACTGTTACCACCAATAACGAAGAATTTGCCGTCTATGAAAGCACCAAAGCAATGCGCGTCCTTCCTTCGGTTCATATCAGGAAGAAGCTTCCACTCGTCTTCCTCCACATTGTAAACTGCCGCTCCTCGCTGAACTTCTCGATCGTAGTCAGTTCCTCGGGCATTGTAAACGACTTCTCCATCTTGGTTAGCTCCTCCGGCAATGTAAACCAGTCCATCGGGGGAGACGGAGCAAGCGAAATACTTTCTGCAATGTAGACGATTCCTTCCAGCGAGATGGGGTATGTCTGCACCGCGGCTCCATCTACGAGATGAGAAATCATAAATGAAAACGGTGTGGAGTACCTGCAAGAAGCTGGGGTTCCATCCACCTATCACAAGAAGCTTCCGATTCACAGAAACGCAGCGGCAATGCATTGGAATTCCATGATGATCGCCAGGGAAGTGGGGAAGGCGAGGGAGTGTTTCCCAGGTGCCTTGCTCAGGGTCATACACAGTAATCACAGTACAATATTTAAAGTCTGGGAACTCGATCAAGCATATACATTGCTGAGAAAACCCGAGATTTCTTCTTTCTTCATAGAACTACGGATTCTTCACCGTGGCCTCCCAGCTTCTGCATACGGTTGCGAGGTTATTGTGGGATGTGTAAGGCACTCTTAGGAGACATTCTCGACCTAATTCCTCTGGAAGAGCTGGAAAAAGTTCCATAATCAATTGCACTACACCAAATACAAACTGATATTATAGGAACGGGTGTAAATACAAATTGATATTATTGGAACAGAGTCTGCTAATGTTTCTATTGGAAGCGAGTATGAAGATTCGACTTCCAATTTAACGCCAGAGGTCTGCGCTTTAAAGACTAAAGGTCACACGGCAGATGCCACTAAACAGCCGTGAAGAGAGGACAGCGAAATTCAAGATAAGATATTTTAGGGTTTTAAAATAACAAGGATCTTAAAAAATAAATATTATTACTTCATAAATTAATATTATTATAATATTATTACTTCAGAAAATAATATTATTAGAGTAATGTTAGGTCATTATGTTGTCAGTTAATATTATTATAATATTATTACTTCAGAAAATAATATTATTAGAGTAATGTTAGGTCATTATGTTGTCAATTTAGTTGTGGTTAAGTGGTAAATTTGTAAATTAATATTATTATAGTAATGTTAGTTCACTACATGGTTGGTTTAGTTGTGGTTAATTGGTAAATTTTTAGGAGTTTTTTTATTAGCACTCCACTTTTATAGAGCACTATTTTGTGTTTCGTTGTGGTTAAGTGGTAGATTTATGGGAATTTGTTAGTAACCTTCCACCCATTTTAAAGAGTGAGGGCTTTTTGGTATCTAAAATTTGAAATATTTAGGTGGCATGTTCAAGTGTGATAATTGAGGAGTGTTTGACTTTGTTTGAAGAGATTATAAGGTACTATTTTATATTTAGTTGTGATTAAGTGGTAGATTTATTGGAATTTGTTATTAACCCTCCACCCATTTTAAGAGTGAGGGTGTTTTGGTATCTAAAATTTGAAATATTTAGGTGACATGTTCAAGTGTGATAATTGAGGAGTGTTTGACTTTGGTTGAATAGATTATAGGGCACTATTTTGTGTTTAGTTGTGGTTAAGTGGTAGATTTATGGGAATTTGTTATTAACCCTACACCCTTAAAATTTTAAGAGAGGGTGTTTTGGTATCTAAAATTTTAAATATTTAGGTAACATGTTAAAGTGTGATAATTGAGGAGTGTTCGACTTTGGTTGAACAGAGTGAAGTTCAAGATAAGATATGCCAGTGTTTCAAAATAACAAGGATCCGAAACAATAAATATTATTACTCCGTAAATTAATATTATTATAATATTATTACTCGTAAAATAATATTATTATAGTAATGTTAGGTCACTATGTTGTCTATTTAGTTGTGGTTAAGTGGTAATGTTAGGTCACTATGTTATGGGTTTAGTTGTGGTGAAGTGGTAGATTTATAGGAGTTTTTTATTAGCAGTCCATCTTTATAGGGCACGATTGTGTATGTTTAGTTGTGGTTAAGTGGTAGATTTAGGGGGTTTTTTATTAACCCACCACCTATTTTAAGAGTGAGGGCATTTTGGTATCGAAAATTAGAAACCTTTAGGTGACATGTTCAAGTGTGATAATTGAGGAGTGTTTAACTTTGGTTGAAGAGAGTAGAGCGAAGTTCAAGATAAGATATGCTAGGGTTTCAAAATAACAAGGATTACTCAGTAAATTAATATTATTATAATATTATTACCCCGTAAAATAATATTATTATAGTAATGTTAGGTCACTATGCTGTCAGTTTAGTTGTGGTTAAATGGTATATTTGTAGGAGTTTTCTATTAGCCCTCCACTTTTATAGGGCTCTATTTTTCTTTTAGTTGTGGTGAAGTGGTAGATTTATGGGAATTTTCTATTAACCCTCCACCCATTTTAAGAGTGAGGGAGTTTTGGTATCTAAAATTGGAAATATTTAGGTGACATGTTCAAGTGTGATAATTGAGGAGTGTTTGACTTTGGTTGAAGAGAGCACAAACAATAAATATTATTATGAGTAAATAATATTATAATAGGAATGTTTGGTCACTATGTTCTCGGTTTAGTTGTGGTTAAGTGGTAGATAAGATATTGTAGGGTTTCAAAATAACAAGGATCCAAAACAATAAATATTATTACTCCATAGAATAATATTATTATAGTAATGCTAGGTCACTATGTTGTCGGTTTTGTTGTGGTTAAGTGGTAGATTTATAGGAGTTTTTTATTAGCGCTCCACTTTTATCAGGCACTATTTTGCGTTTAGTTGTGGTTAAGTGGTAGATTTATGGGAATTTTGTATTAGCCCTCCACCCATTTTAAGAGTGAGGGTGTTTTGGTATCTAAAATTTAAAATCTTTAGGCGACATGTTCAAGTGTGATAATTGAGGAGTGTTTGACTTTGGCTGAAGAGAGCAGAAACAATAAATATTATTACTCAGTAAATTAATATTATTAGAACAACTTGGACCAATGGCCGAGCTGGTTGTGAGAGTATACATAAAAGACTGGATCGCTTTTTTGTTAAAGCTGATCTTTTAAATTTATGGGGAAGGCCCAAGTCATGGATTGCAAAATCAAAATTTTCAGACCATTGGCCTGTTTTCTTTCAGTTTGATGACACAATTTGCAAAATAAATTATCCTTTTAAATTCAATTGTGCGTGGTTGAGGAATGAGGATTTTTGCAAGATGGTGGGATGTTTCTGGGAACATGATGAAAAAGATCCTGACTTGAATCCTATGGACTCTTTCGTTGCAAAGCTTCGTAGACTTAAGGGTTTAGTGTCGACTTGGATAAAGAGAAAACTGAGAGTTGACCTTTGCGATAATAAGACTCTGGAAAAACAGCTTCAGGTGTTGGCTCATTTAAACATTCAGGAGGATTGTGATGTTGAAATCGGTAAGAAAATAAAGGAACTTGGAAGGAAAAAGGAAGAATTACTTATCCATGAAGAATTGGAGTGGAGGCTAAAGAGCAGGGCTATATGGATTGAAGGGTGTGTGCAAGAAGATGAGGGTCACTTTAGATGCAATGCTACTTTTTTCAAAACTCGTTCCTGATACATAAAACATAACACGTTTATGATATTTAGCACCTGCCATGGTAAGACCCGATCCTAACATGTCATTGGACATGTAGGATAGGTAACCATAACGTATACGCGTTATGTAGTTACAAAACGCGTACACGTTATGTAAATCTAAAAATGAATTTAAATACACAGTCCTGACGATTGCCGACCACCCGCGGCACTCACGCATCATAAACGCGAAATAGAGGTGAAATAGACCCTGGACGAGGACGGTTTGTGGCCTACTCAAGTATCGGTGTTGCTCGATTTAGCTGGAGGGGAGACAAATTCACTGGTGGATTGTCATCTAATCAGGTAATTCATTCACCCATACCATTTTTTTGTCATTTCTTAACCTAAATTACTATTTTTTTATTGTTTAAAACAACATAGTTTTGTAATATTGATAAAATTGGGAATAACCCAATCTCTAATTAAATTCACATCTCCCTTAACCAAGATGAGTGAATAATTAAAATGAATCCCTTTTCAAAAACTCAAAAATTCATAATCCAACCAAAAATTGAAAAAAATAAAACTCCCCCCTTTCTACAATGTATTCATCTAAGTCAGCCGACACGAGGACACGGAACACGAGTGTCCCCACCAGGCTTCAAATTTGAAGCCTTCAGGCCAATTCAAATTTTACCCACACGTCATAGAAGGCCACTTCAAATTTTACCATGCAAAAAAAATTTAATTTCATGGTAAGCCCTTCAATAATTAAATTAACTACTACTGTTTAAAATTGCAACAGAAGGGTAGCTTCAAATTTCACCCATCAACAATTTTTAGTGGGAAATTGGGAATGCGGCTACTAGCTAGGTGACTTGGGAGTGGGACTCGGTTACTCTCCAATATCCACGTGTTCGATCATCCATGGATCATGGACCATTGGGCCTCTAATAATATCATTGAGCAACTTACGTGGACGGGCTTACACTGAGTAGCCCTTGGCTTGAACGCTTCGAAGTTCTCGTGTTTGTAGCGAGCGCTTATGTGTTTAACACATTTAATGGCATCACCAAAATTATTAAACCTGGTAGGTGGCTCATACGTGTTGTTGCTAGCGGGCTTACCAAGTTACAAGTTATCACATACCAATTCGTGAATGCTGACTCCGTGAGTTAATTGAGTATTCAATGTATAATATATTATGTTAATGTGCCCCCGCGAATTTGGCATTTCAGACAAAATCCACAATCCATAAACTTCTTTTAATGTTGCAGGTTGTTGCTCCTGCCCGTGGCCCCTACCTATAGCCCTGTGTTTTCTTTGTTGTATCAAGTTAATCCTACCGTCTACGGCTCCCAGCCTCACACCCTGTGTTTTCTTTGTTGTATCAAGTCAATCCTGTAGCTCCCGAGTTCCACCTTTTGTTTTCTTTGTTGTATCAAGGAAATGCTCGAATTCCATGCTTCCATGGCTCTGACCATCAATATATAATATTGCATGAATAGAAACAAGCTTTTTCTTATACCCCTATTCCACTGTGGTTGAGCTACTTCCAAGTTCCACCTACCCTATCTCCTCCAGTTCTCCAGGAGAGTTTGCGAAATATGGTTGTGTTATATGACATATATAATGTTCAGTGCTGCTATATCCACTGAAAAATAAAGCCTCTCAACTTTACTACGTCAGTAAACATTGAAATTTTGATGTACTATTACATTTTCAAATGAAAAGAATAACTTATTTTTACATGGCAACATTGAAGGGTTCAATATCTCATAGCCCTTCATAGTGAAATGGGACCCCACCCTTCAAATTTGATCCCTGGTCCCCACTAGACACGGTGACCCCCAGAATTAGGACACGTAGGACACGGTGACCCCAGGAATTAATATATTTTTAAAATATATTAAAATTTAAAAATATAGACATATAGATCCAATAAAATTTAACATTTACAATTACAAATATTCAATAGAAATTACATTTACAATTACAAATATGAAATATTCAATAGAAATTAGATCATTCACAAATCACAACACATTTGTCATTCACAATCACAAATCACAATGAGACATTGAGACACATAGATGCAAACTCATCACTGCCTTGATCCTCCTCCTCCATGCTTGAATCAACAAACTCATCACTGCCCTGATCCTCTTCCTCCTCCTCCTCCTCCTCTCTTCCAATCTAACTAACTTACTTTTTAATTGTCAAATGTTTAATTTTAAGTTTTAAATCTATGTAAGTGAATGCCATTAAATTGCTTACTTGAGTTTGATTTAATACATGTTCAATTTTGAAGAGACATCATTATATACCATGTATATGTTTGTAATGATTTTCGTATTAATGTTTTTATTGTAGTTGCGGCTATGGATACCAATGCCGAGATATTGATTGAGCTTGCCCACTTGAAGGGCATAAGTGCAGCTTTTAGTGGTGGTGACAGGATTCACCGTTCACTTGCATCAACCTTGGATGCAATTATGGACACCATTTCACAATCTACCAATGTACTATATGATATTGCATCTTACAGAGAAAGAAAAAGACAACAATATGCTGATGGGCTAGACTACAATGCAATAAAAAAGTTGAAAATATCCAAAGAGATCATATTTGCATTGTTTAGGGACCCTCGGACGGGGAAAATCCCAAATGCAAACAGGCCGCATATCTCCATTGAGTGGTGCATGTTTCAACCATTTGTTGATAACTGGATGGACAGATGGTACATGGTTTTTGATATGCCACCACACAACAACAGGGAAATTCCCTTATATTTCCTTCGAAAGATGTACGCAGAGTTCGTGTTGCATAAACACGTTAACTATTTTGACATCTTGCAGTTTCAGGGGATCGGTGGGCGGATGCCCCAAAACTGACCCAATGCCAGGCTTCAAGACCAGGATTGCCCTATCCCTGCACCTCGCAGGCAGTTGCCTGGGCCAGATGTCCCACCTTCACATCGTATTATTCCGTAGACACGGGATGCATTTTTGAGTTTGGCACGGGCAGTTGTTCTCCATGGCACGATGGTTCAACATATGGGTGAGGAAGGGACATCTGTCCCTGGTGTGGTACATACACCAGCTCGTCACCATGCAGGACCATCAACTAGTGCAGGACCATCCACTAGTGCAGGACCATCAGGACCATCCACTAGTGCAGGACCATCGACACATCCCCATCCTAGTACTGATCCTCACGAATGCACATCATGTGGTCATCCCTGCTATGGTATTGCCTCAGATGTTTCCTTCAGTGGGTTTTTGAGAGAGGTATGTTGATGGTTAATTGTAATAAATTCTTCATTTATTTTCATCTTTGTACACATATATATAGTTTGAGCTAATATATTAATTTTGTGAACTTGCAGTTGATGCTTTATGTCTGTAGCGACGCCCCAGAGCCGGATGTTCCAAACTCTACAGGGGGGCATGATGCTACCCATTTGGTAGGCCCATCTTATATACCACCTATTTCCGTATCTCACATCGGGGTAAACATTTTAAAATTTCAGTTTTTTAATACTTGTTAATTTGTTAATTTCCACATACTTTACATTTTAGTTCATTAATGCTATCTACGGTCTAATATTTACAATTATTAAACTTGCAGATGGCAGATCGTTCACTGGGGAAAGGTAATGTGGAGGTAGTACCCATGGTCATACCGTCCCATGAAACATCTGGGCTCCAGGTAAACAATTAAAAATGACATTTTTTAAATACATGTTTGTTTGTTGAATCATGCATGTCTAACTACATGAATACTTGTTGACTGTAGGAACCATCCGAGACATTTGGACCATTTCCTGGATTTGTATCTCCCTCCAGGCCATTCGTGAACAAGGGTCGTGTGTATGTGAGGCATTCTACTCCTAGAAAGACTCCAGCTGCCCACGACCATGGGCTTACTCACACCATGGTAATGTATATCCTTCCATGATATTTGTTGTTTAACTTGAAATCCAGTGCATAAATCGTTTTTGTTAATGTTTCAATTGCATGTTTACTGCATCAGGAACCCAAGTTGTCTACTGAGAACCTCGCATCGATGGTTGATGCAGTAGTTAGTGCCGCATCTGCAATGGCAACTGATCACACATAGGTATGTAACTATTTCAACATTATCTTTACATAGTTTATTATTGTTGTCTATTGTTTATTCATGCATTTCTAACTATTTCAACATTTTTTCATTGTAGCCACCACCAGAAGGAGCAGTTCCTGGCCCCCCTGGTTCGACCATCCTGGATGTTCAACCAATGGCTCCATCTGCTACACAAGCAATGCAATCTCCTTTGTCAGTTGAGGTGAGATGTCCTTCAGTGACCAAGTGTTTCATGCACTTTCCATGCACTAGTTGATAATTGTTGAGCTAATGTATTAGTGTACATAGTTAGTTGAATTTAACAATTGATATTTAATTTGCAGGATCCAGAGATGCACATTGATCCTAGAGATGTGCCTAGAGGATCAATGTCGGGAAAGAACAAGAGGAAGCTTGAGTTTTGATAGTTTTGGATAGTTTTGGACACATGTGCTTTTGGATACTTTTGTATATATATGTACTTTTCAATACATTCAGTTTTGGAGACATGTACATTGACTTTATTGTGCATGTACTTTTGGAGACATGTACATTGACTTCATTGGATACATGTACTTTTGGATACTTTTGGATATACATGTACTTTTGGAGACATGCACTTTTGGATACTTTTGGATACATGTACTTTTGGAGACATGCACATTGACATGTAGTGAATGATACATTTCACTTTGTATTTGTTCTTCGGTTTCCACATGCTCTTGTGTCAATCTAATGTGTTGATTTGTGTGGATTATCTATTACTCATGAATGCACTATGTCAAAAGAACAAACTATTATATTCAAAGGTTTCAACGAATTCACTACATGCATGCACTAATTGGTATCTAATTAAAATTTGTGATTTTGGATGATCATTACAAGTTATGTCAAAGTTCTTGCTCGTGTAATTTATTCAAACTAAATGCAATACAATGTTTTTCAAGGTTTCAACGAACTCACTCATGCACACCCATTGCCATCAACTACCAATGAAAGTCTAACATTATGAGGTTCTTCTTTAAAAATGGGTAACATTTCCTTGATGATTGTAATTTGAGAACCATTTGTAGCCACTCATATAATACCATCTTCACTTATCTTTGTACATGATAATCCATAAAATGTGCTATGTTTTTTAACCTAAACAATCATCAAAAACCTAGAATTATAGGGATATGACAAAGAACCTTATGGGGCACCTTATATATTACCTAATTAGTTCAATATCTATTTATCCCACATTCATGGCATTTTAAATTTGTTGCATGCTAGCCATAATATATCATTTGATCATAATTAGGACATGCATCAATTGTTTGATACTCCTTTCTTGTATCTTTCATAAGGGCACACAATTCTCAATATGTGCAAGGTAAAGTATTTGATAGTTATAGGAAAATATTACCTAACAATCTATAAGAAAAAATCAATTTATGTACTTAATAATGGATATCGCAATGTAGTTATTACAATCACAAAAAATATTAAAAACTTATATTTATCATTAGATTTATTGTGTATACATTAGGATCTTTGTCATAACATTGTTTGAAATGTCATTCAATACCTTCAATTTTATCAACATCAAATTAGTAGACAAAGTGACTCATCTTTGATCTCTTGTATAGGCCTTTGTGTGCCTTATCAATAAGATGTACATCATGAATATTATCATAGGTCTCATACATAGGTGCATCCTCATCCATGCAAACAAAGGTGTCATGGATCAACCTATTATCCCTTTATTCTCAATAATATTAGTATCATTATCTTCCATAGGATCAAATTCAACTCCATCACCCCCATTATTGCTACTCTAAATTGTAGCCTTAGGAGTTTTGATCATGTGTTTTTGTCTCTTTAGAAGTTTTGAAATATTATACTCTTTCAAAAATAATATGGAAGTTCAAATATTTAAAAGTGGCTTAAATTATACAATGGACGGAAATTCACCAAGTGTCCCTGAACGACATTTTCATGCGACTTGCAACTCGACATAACTCGAAAACCGGACGTCGGACCGATGAATCGTCGACTCCGTTGGTCTCCTGGTGTGCTATTACCTCTAGGGGGCCCTCTCCCTTGTCTCCCCATGGCCCAGTGGCTTCGTTGTGCATTCATTTCATAAACTAGGGTTTTGCTCAGTTTAATTGCATGCAATCTCGCATTGGTGGGTCAACTCTGCAAAAACCTCCCCCGAGCCAGTGTTGGCAGTGTTCCCATGTCGGCATTGCCCACACACACTTGCAGGAGCCAACGGCATGCAATCTTCCTGCTCCATTTTCTTTTTGGCTCCTGGACGAAAATTCACCAAGTGTCCCTGAACGACATTTTCATGCAACTTGCAACTCGACATAACTCGGAAACCGGACGTCGGACCGACGAACCGTCAACTCCGTTGGTCTCCTAGCGTGCGATTACCTCTAAGGGGCCCTCTCCCTCATCTCCCCATGGCCCAGTGGCTTCATTGTGCATTCATTTCATAAACTAGGGTTTTGCTCAGTTTAATTGCATGCAATCTCGCATTGGTGGGTCAACTCTGCAAAAACCTCCCCCGAGCCAGTGTTGGCAGTGTTCCCACATCGGCATTTCCCACACACACTTGCAGGAGCCAACGGCACGCAATCTTCTTGCTCCGTCTGCTTTGTGGCTCCAAGATGGAAATTCATCAAGTGTTCCTGAACGACATTTTCATGCGACTTGCAACTCGACATAACTCAGAAACCGGACGTCGGACTGACAAACCGTCGACTCCATTAGTCTCCTAGCGTGCGATTACCTCTAGGGGGCCCCCTCTCTCATCTCCCCGTGGCCCAGTGGCTTCATTGTGCATTCATTTCGTAAACTAGGGTTTTGCTCAGTTTAATTGCATGCAATCTCGCATTGGTGGGTCAACTCTGCAAAAACCTCCCCCGAGCCAGTGTTGGCAGTGTTCCCACATCAGCATTGCCCACACACACTTGCAAGAGCCAACAACATGCAATCTTCCTGCTCCGTTTGCTTTGTGGCTCCCGGACGGAAATTCACCAAGTGTCCGTGAACAACATTTTCATGCGACTTGCAACTCGACATAACTCGGAAACCGGACGTCGGACCGATGAACCGTCGACTCCGTTGGTCTCTTGGCGTGTGATTACCTCTAGGGGGCCCTCTCCCTCGTCTCCCCATGGCCCACTGGCTTCATTGTGCATTCATTTCGTAAACTAGGGTTTTGCTGAGTTTAATTGCATGCAATCTCGCATGGGTGGGTGAACTCTACAAAAACCTCCCCTGAGCCAGTATTGGCAGTGTTCCCATGTCAGCATTGCCCACACACACTTGCGGGAGCCAACGACACGCAATCTTCCTGCTCCGTTTGCTTTTTGGCTCCCAGACGGAAATTCACCAAATGTCCGTGAACGACATTTTCATGCGACTTGCAACTCGATATAACTCGGAAACTGGATGTCGGACTGATGAACCGTCGACTCCGTTGGTCTCCTGGCCTGTGATTACCTCTAGGGGGCCCTCTCCCTCGTCTCCCCATGGCCCAGTGGATTCATTGTGCATTCCTTTCGTAAACTAGGGTTTTGCTCAGTTTAATTGCATGCAATCTCACATTGGTGGGTCAACTCTGCAAAAACCTCCCCCGAGCCAGTGTTGGTAGTGTTCCCACGTCGGCATTGCCCACACACAATTACAGGAGCCAACGGCACACAATCTTCCTACTCCGTTTTCTTTTTGGCTCCCGGACGGAAATTCACCAAGTGTCCCTGAACGACATTTTCATGCGACTTGCAACTCGACATAACTCGGAAACTGGACATCAGACCGACGAACCGTCGACTCCGTTGGTCTTCTGGCGTGCGATTACCTCTAGGGGGACCTCTCCCTTGTCTCCCCATGGCCCAGTGGCTTCATTGTACATTCATTTCGCAAACTAGGGTTTTGCTCAGTGTGGGAGTGTGCAATTTTTGCACGCGGGGGTCAACTTTGGAAAATCATCCACCGGGAAAGTATGGCTAGTGTTCCTAGCCCGAACCTGTCTAGACACAACTGCAGGACTCCCCAGAACCCGGTTTTGTTGCATGGTTGGAGTTCTATGCCCCCGGTAGGTATCCAGCAGGTGTCCCTGAAGGCCTTCTGGTAGTGAGACGGGACGAGCCATAGAATGAAGACCGTGGCTCGGATCAACGAACCGTTGACTTTGTTGGATTCAACACACCGGGATAGTGCAAGGGGTGCCCCTCCCCTCCTACCCGGTGGCCCATGTGTCACCTTGCAGGTCCATTTTGGAAACTAGGGTTTTGCTCAGTGTGGGATTGTGCAATTTTTGCACACGGGGGTCAACTTTGGAAAATCATCCACCACGCGGGTATGGCTAGTGTTCCTAACCTGAACCTGTCTAGACACTTTGGAAACTAGGGTTTTGCAGGTCCATGATGATGATGATGGTGATGATGATGAAGATGTTGATGATGATGGCTTGGTCTAAGGTGGTGCTCTCAAATAGCTAATTCATTATGAAATATTTAACAAGACATGAATTAAATTTAATATAAGTGTATTGTTTAATATAGTGAGCATGAATTGAATTAATTTTGTTGGGTGAAACCAATAACCAACATGATGAACATAATATAATTTTAGGGTTTACTGATCATATGTAAAAAATGGCATATTCATAAACTTGACATACAAGAGAACTTTTGGCATATTTATAAACAACGTAAACGTGAATTTGGCATATCATGAATGCAAAATTAACATATTCATATGAAACATACATGTGAAAATTGAGCATATATCAATATTCAATAACAAATAGTATAAATAGTATAGTATTAAAAGTATGTAACGTACCTCATCATGCTAGATCCCACCTATTATTATACAACCAAGCCCTCTGGATCATCTCTTATACTGACGGTCTCCATTAGTCTCTCGTGCTCTGTATCCGGTAAGAAGTAGCGTACCTTCGATGTATTTCGACTAGGCATTGTTCATACCTGAAGGTTTGTGCCAATGATTAAGTTGGTAAAGTGATACACACTTGCACCTGGTTTGTAATCCCTGTAAACATATCCACCCTTCTTTCTTCCATTGCTATCCTATGTCAAGTATTCACCTTTAACAACCATAGACCCAGTTGGAAAGTGGTTGTTTTCATCGTCAGTCATGGACACAATGAGGGTTTGCTTTCCATCTATACAGCGTGCCAACTAGTATTCATCACCCCATTCAGTATCTTTTGAGGAAACCATTGTGTATATGTGCCCTGCATTATATGATTCTAGGTATATGATCAAAATATTTTTTGTGCGATACAAGGCCATTAATGTGCATTTGAAGACTACGTAAACAAACAAAAAATGTTAAAGAAATGCATCATACCGGGTTGTACAAGGTCTGAGACATGATCAAAATCTGCAGAAATAGATGATTGGTCTCCTTCCAACGGAGTTAACTCAACAATTGCACGCTGATCAAGTGGAAGTGATATGCGATCCCATCCATCAACGCAATCCAATGATTCACACTCATCCCAGTCACCATCACAACAAGGTGGGCAAAAACAAGCGAGTTTTCTGGTCCAAATTTCAAATACTGGGTTATCAGAGCTTCGAACCGAATGAAAGCCACGAGTCCCAGGCACAGTCTTGCATTCCCATGCATGTGAACGATCTATGTCTACCACCTCCCAAAAAAATCTCTCCACATGTCTCTTTGTTGTGGATTCTACTCGCATAGTTGATTCCTCTCCCATTACTGACGTGCACCACCTGACTATAGATTGAGCATTTAGAATAGAAGATTTTGTAGATACTTTCAATTCCTCTCTTTGTAGGGCTGTTTTGACACATGCTCCGGCTCCATCATGCTCTCCTTTACCATGCCCAGTCTCAAAATAGTTCCACATATGTGGCACCGAACAGAGTGAAGTTGCTCTCGGACAGCAACAATCCACTATTTCTGGAGTTACAAAATGCGCACTCGTTATATAAATACAAAACATGTGCACGATATGTAGTGAAAAAACGCTAACGTGATATAGTCAAGCACAATAAATAGGTTAGGTGCACCGCTAGGGCAACGAACAAAATCAAAAGAAAACTAATAATTTATATGGTTACATACAAAACAAATGTTTTGTATGGTTTAATACCCCCTAGCTCTCTCCCAATAATCCCTAGATACCCCCTATCTCCTTCTAAATATCTATCCCTCATTCTCCCTACATCCCTCCCTACATGTTTCTTTCATGTTTCTTTCTCTCCCTTACTCCAGCCATGTCTCTACCACCCCACTCTCCATCTCTCCACCTTCTCTTTATCTTCGTCATTATCCCTCCCTATAGCACTTCTTGATGATGATCGTGATGGTGATGTTCAGATGATGATGATGATGATGATGAAGAAGATGATGGTGACATGATGGAGATGTTGATCTGATGAGGAAGATGATGATGATGATGGTGATGATGGTGATGATGATGAAGATGTTGATGAGGATGATGATGAAGATGAAGATGATGATGATGAAGAAGATGATGATGATGGAGATGTTGTGTTGATGGGGAACCTAGAGATGACAATGATGATGAAGATGGTGATGGTGATGGTGATGGTGATGACGATGAAGATTTTGATGATGATGCTGATGGTGATGATGATGAAGATGTTGACGATGATGGTGATGGTGATGTTTAGATGATGATCATGATGATGTTCAGAAGATCATGATGGTGATGATGGTGATGATGATGGAGAAAATGATGATGATGGATATGTTGATGAGGAACCTACGGATGCCAATGATGATGATGATGGAGATGTTGATGAGGAACCTACAGATGCCAATGATGATGGTGATGACGATGAAGATGTTGATGATGATGGTGCTGGTAATGATGATGATGATGATGATGATGATGGTGATGATGATGAAGATGTTGATGACGATGATGACGGTGATGAAGATGATGATGATGAAGAAGATGATGATGATGGAGATGTGTTGATGGGGAACCTAGAGATGACAATGATGATGAAGATGGTGATGGTGATGACGATGAAGATTTTGATGATGATGCTGATGGCGATGATGATGAAGATGTTGACGATGATGGTGATGGTGATGTTTAGATGATGATCATGATGATGTTCAGAAGATCATGATGGTGATGATGGTGATGATGATGGAGAAAATGATGATGATGGATATGTTGATGAGGAACCTACAGATGCCAATGATGATGATGATGGAGATGTTGATGAGGAACCTACAGATGCCAATGATGATGGTGATGATGATGAAGATGTTGATGATGATGGTGGTGGTAATGATGATGATGATGATGATGATGATGAAGATGAAGATGATGGTGACATAATGGAGATGTTGATTTGATGAGGAAGATGATGATGATGATGATGATGATGATGATGATGGTGATGATGATGAAGATGTTGATGACGATGATGACGGTGATGAAGATGATGATGATGAAGAAGATGATGATGATGGAGATGTGTTGATGGGGAACCTAGAGATGACAATGATGATGAAGATGGTGATGGTGATGGTGATGGTGATGACGATGAAGATTTTGATGATGATGCTGATGGCGATGATGATGAAGATGTTGACGATGATGGTGATGGTGATGCTTAGATGATGATCATGATGATGTTCAGAAGATCATGATGGTGATGATGGTGATGATGATGGAGAAAATGACGATGATGGATATGTTGATGAGGAACCTGCAGATGCCAATGATGATGATGATGGAGATGTTGATGAGGAACCTATAGATGCCAATGATGATGGTGATGACGATGAAGATGTTGATGATGATGGTGCTGGTAATGATGATGATGATGATGATGATGATGATGATGATGATGAAGATGATGGTGACATGATGGAGATGTTGATCTGATGAGGAAGATGATGATGATGATGATGATGATGATGGTGATGATGATGAAGATGTTGATGACGATGATGACGGTGATGAAGATGATGATGACGAAGAAGATGATGATGATGGAGATGTGTTGATGGGGAACCTAGAGATGACAATGATTATGAAGATGGTGATGGTGATGACGATGAAGATTTTGATGATGATGCTGATGGCGATGATGATGAAGATGTTGACGATGATGGTGATGGTGATGTTTAGATGATGATCATGATGATGTTCAGAAGAGCATGATGGTGATGATGATGGAGAAAATGACGATGATGGATATGTTGATGAGGAACCTGCAGATGCCAATGATGATGATGATGGAGATGTTGATGAGGAACCTACAGATGCCAATGATGATGGTGATGACGATGAAGATGTTGATGATGATGGTGCTGGTAATGATGATGATGATGATGATGATGAAGATGAAGATGATGGTGACATGATGGAGATGTGGATCTGATGAGGAAGATGATGATGATGATGATGGTGATGATGATGAAGATGTTGATGACGATGATGATGGTGATGAAGATGATGATGATGAAGAAGATGACGATGATGGAGCTGTGTTGATGGGGAACCTAGAGATGACAATGATGATGAAGATGGTGATGGTGATGACGATGAAGATTTTGATGATGATGCTGATGTTGATGATGATGATGATGATGATAATGAAGATGTTGACGATGATGGTGATGGTGATGTTCAGATGGTGATGATGATGATGATGATGATGATGATGATGGAGATGTTGATGAGGAAGGGGAAGATGACAATGATGATGAAGATGTTTATGGTCATGAAGATGATGATGATGGTGATGGTGATGATGATGGAGATGTTGAAGATGATGGAGATGGCGATGAAGATGATGATGATGATGATGATGGTGAAGATGATGAAGAAGATGATGATGATGGAGATGTTGACCTGATGACGATGAAGATGATGATTATGGTGATGATGATGAAGATGTTGATGCTGATGATGATGGTGATGAAGATGATGATGATGGAGAAGATGATGATGACGGAGATGTTGATGAGGAACCTACAAATGCCAATGATGATGATGATGATGAGGAACCTACAAATGCCAATGATGATGATGATGATGGTGATGACGATGAAGATGTTGATTATGATGGTGATGGTAATGATGATGAAGATGATGATGATGATGGTGATGGTGATGGTGATGTTTAGATGATGATGATGATGATGATGATGAAGATGATGGTGACATGATGGAGATGTTGATCTGATTCAAGGAAGATGATGATGATGATGATGATGATGGTGATGATGATGAAGATGTTGATGATGATGATGATGGTGATGAAGATGATGATGATGAAGAAGATGATGATGATGGAGATGTTGATGTTGATGGGGAACCTAGAGATGACGATGATGATGAATATGGTGATGGTGATGGTGATGGTGATGACAATGAAGATTTTGATGATGATGGTGATGGTGATGATGATGAAGATGTTGATGATGATGGTGATGGTGATGTTTAGATGATGATCATGATGATGTTCAAAAGATGATGATAATGATGATGGAGATGTTGATTTGATGAGGAATATGATGATGATGATGATGATGATGGTGATGATGATGATGGTGATGATGATGAAGATGTTAATGATGACGATGATGGTCATGAAGATGATGATGATGAAGAATATGATGCTGATGGAGAATATGATGCTCACAACTCCCTCTAGTCTCTCTCTCCCCAACCATCAATCTCTCTCTCTCTCTCTCTCTCTCTCTCTCTCTCTCTCAAACACACACACATACACACACATTATGTCACTTTCCATTCTCAAACCCATCCCCCCTCCATCCATATCTATCTCCAACTTTCTCCCTCCATCCCTCACCCTACCTTCTCTCCCTCCCTCTCTCATCGCCTGTCTCTCACCTTCTACCCCTCCCTCATGTTATCTTTCCCTCAACCTATCCCAATCTCTCCATCACTCCCTCTCTCTCACACACTTTATGTCCCTTCCCCCTCCTCTCATATTCTCTCTCTCTCTCCATCGCCACCACTCCCTGCATGTCTCCCACCAACACTTTTTGTCCCTCCCTCCCTATCTCTTATTTCATTCTATCCCCATCTATCTCTCACTCCCTCCAAATCCATTCCTCCCCATTGTCCCTCTCCCTCCCTCGCTCTATGTCTCTCCCCCCCTTGTATTCTTTATTTCTCTCTCACATCCCCCTTGCCTCCATCCATTCCCCCTTGTCACTCAAGTCTCACTTTCAACTTCTAACCCTATACCTCTTCAGAACCTATTCTACTCCTAATAGTGCTCTCAAGTTCCACTTCCCTTCACCCCCTGTAGCCCATCATGTTCTCATTCCCTTCATCTCTCCCCACTCAAGCTTCCAACATCCTTCTAGGACCTTGACCCTTTCCCACCCCTATTAAATATTAACCATAGATTCCCTTGACCCTTCCCCACCCCTTCTCAAATATTAAACAAAAATTCCCTTGAGTCTTCCACACCCCCTCTTTCTCAAGTATTAAACATGTATTTTATGATTTGAATAACGCGAGCGCATTTTGTAACTATATAACGTGTACGTGTTATGTAGTTATATAATGCGCACGTGCTAAGTAGTTATATAACGCGCACGCGTTATGTAGTTATATAACGCGTACGCGTTATTTACATCTAAAAGCGCGGCAATATTTTTGAATTTAAACAGGCCGAGTCACATGCTCACATGTCAACAATAATCCTATGTGTATGCTTTGGAGTTTGCTTCGGTAATTCCAAACCTATGCTATGTTAATGAAAAACCAAAGCTAATTGGGTATTTCTTCCAGTTTCTGGAGAAGCCTGTGCTTAGCCACTCGTTACAAGATGCTACACAGAGTCATTTTTGACGAAATCTTAGACACAAATAGCATTTTTTCTACAGATTCCAAATATGTAACTTTTATTTTGAAATATTAATTTTTCCTATTTTCTTTCAATTTCTTTTCTGTCCTACCTCCTTAACTCGTGAAACACACTGTTAGTGTTTCTTCCATAACTTTTTCAATTCTCAATCATTTCAAAAAAAAATGTATGGTGCACAAGAGGACACTAACCTCCACGTTCTATGAAAAACCCATTTCAAGATTTTTGCATTAAGACCTTCAAAGGCTCTACCCACAAAAGAGGTACTATTTTCGAGGTTTGATCACTTAGACAATTATAAAAAAATTATAAAATTACTAATTTAATTTTCGAAAAATAATGGTGCACAAGTGCTATGTGTTCTCTACAGGCATGCCGATTTTTGTAGCTTGATTCCATCATTTAGGCCCTCAAAGGCTCTACCCACAAAAACATATACCTTATCATTTGCCTGAAAAATAAAAAGTGTCTGTTAGGAAAAATGAAACTTGACATAGCTATGGAAATTTTCAATACATAAAAGTTATATATTCAGAAACGTGATTCAATTTCCTACATTTCATCTTTTTTACTCAATGCAGGATATTTTGAGTAAGTAGATCAAAAAATCCAAGTAAGTTGAGGGATGCCTGCTTTTTCAGTTTTCTATTGCATCTAACGCGCCAAAAGTGACCCTCATTAGCTTGCACTGACCCTGAAGCAAGAGATAGGAATACTAGATTCTTTCATGCTTTTGCCACTCACAAGAAAAGCACTAATTGTATTTGGGAGTTGAATGATACCTTAGGGAATGTTGTTACAAGTCTGGATGAACTATTAAAAGCTGCTAAAGATCATTTCAATAATGCTTACAATGACTCTGGAAATCACAATTTGATCTCCCAGCTATGGGTGGCCAGACACTACCTAGTTATGATAGATGGTAATATTGCTGCAGATTTGAATAAGGAAGTCACTCTACAGGAAATCGAGATGATCTTGAAGGGATTCGCCAAGGACAAAAGTCTTGGCCTAGATGGGTGGACAACTGAACTTTTCTTGGCATTTTTTGATGTCACCGGGCATGAGATTTTGGAGATGGTTGAATTCTCTCGGGTGGAAGGATATATTTCTAATGGCCTAAATTATACCTTCTTAACTTTAATCTCTAAAGTTGGTAAGCCTATATCCTTTGGATATTTCAGGCCCATAGCTCTGTGTAACTTGGCATATAAAATAATTTCAAAGATTATTGTTAGGATAAAACCTATGTTGTCTCGATGCATATCTGGGGAGCAGTTTGGTTTTTTGCAAGATAGATAGATTTTAGATGCCATCGGAATTACCCAGGAGGTTATACATGCAGTGAAATCAAGAAAGATGGATGCATTGCTATTGAAGATTGATCTTGAGAAGGAATATGACATAATTGATTGGGGCTTCTTGCGTTTGATTCTTATACAAATTGGTATGCCCCCTCTTGTTCAAAGATGGATTATGGCCTGTGTTACAAATGCCAACATTTATGTATTGGTTAATGGAGCACCATCAGTTTTCTTCAGGATATCTAGGGGTGTTCAACAAGGTTTCCCACTATCACCTTTACTCTTTCTCCTGATTATAGAAGGGCTCAGTAGGCTGACTGGGTCAACCAAAGCTACTGGAATTATCAAAGCTATTTCTTTTTCTGAAGACTTGTCACATACTCACTCCCTTTTTGTTGATGATGTTCTATTAGCTGGGTTAGATTTAGAGGTGGAATGGAAATAGTAGTGTCTTATCATGAAAGAATTTTGTAATGCTTCAGGTATGTTATTCAACCGAAGGAAGTCCATTATATATCAATTTGGGATCGAGGAAAACAAACTGGATGTTTTTAAAAGATTGATGTTTTATCAATTCTGCAATTTGGAGGATGGGTTTAAGTACCTTGGTTATTTTCTTAATCCTTGTGCTTACAGGAGGAATGACTGGCTGTGGCTTGTTGAGAAGGTGGAAAAAAAGATCATCCATTGGACCTATAGGCTTCTTTCTATTGGAGGGAGGTTTACTTTGGTAAAATCTATCCTTACAGGCATACCTGTATTTTGGTTTTCATTTATGCAGATCCCCTTCTTTATCATAATTTGTATTAGGAAGATTTTTTTTCAACTTTCTTTGGATTGGGGGGCTGACTAATTGTAGTATGGTCATGACCCGATGGGATTATATAGCCCGTCCTGAAAGTGGTGGAGCGTGGGGAATCAGGAATATGCCTTTATTCAATTGTTCCCTCAAAATGAAAAGCTTGTGGTGGGGACTATTTGGTCCCACCCTGTGGACTAATTTGCTCAAAATAAAATATATCAAGATGGATGTGTTCAACTGGATTCGGAATCCAAATAAAAGAATCATGGGAGCATCACCTATATGGGAAGGATTTATTAAAGTATATAATATGGTTGCTAAAGACTTATCCTAGAAGGTAGGAAATGGAAAAAACATATTGGTGGGGATTGACCAAATTGTGGGCATGGATGAACAATATGTTCTATCTGATGAAATCATTAAAACCCTGCATCGCTTTGATTATGCTACTCTCAACAAAATCAAGAGAGTTAATACTAGACAATCTCATACATACCGGATCACAACAATGGAATTGGGTTTTGAATTTAATGAGGCTACTGAATGGTCTCGGTACATTAGCAAACTAAACTCTATGGGTTGCAGACTTTCCTTAGAAAATGACAGCCTTGTCTAGACAAATATTAAAGCTACTGGAATGGTTACTGCAAATTTAGCCTACAAGGAAATTATCACCCACCGCGGCATGTATCATGCAAACTGGTGGTATAAGGTTATTTGGAAGTGGAAAATTCCTATGAAGGTTCAATGTTTTCTGTGGCATGATTTACAAGGCAGTCTAAAAACTTGGAAAAATCTTGTAAAAAAAGGTTGGGTTGGACAAAGTTTTGTTATTTATGCAGGAATAATTATGAATCTACTCAACATATCCAGGTGGAATGTGAGTTCACTAGAACACTATGGAAACATGTCATTGCACACCTTAAATTAGATCAGTAATGGGATTCGGTTAATTTTGTGGAATGTGTATATAAGTGGCATACGAGGTGCAAAATTCTTCCACATCTGCTAGCTTTGATTTCATGGCATATTTGGTGGGTAAGTAATAAAGCATTATTTGAAGATAAAGGCCCCATTTTATATTATTTTTATAAAAGAATACTGGCTTCTTTGAAGGATTTCAAATATATTTCAAGACAGGTGGGCACAAGACAACTTGGAATTTTCAAAATTCCTCACCATAAGCCGGTTGCATTTTTTGATGGAGCATGTGTTGTAGGGGGAGCGATATATCTCAACAAGGACCATTATTTCACACTTATGATGAACTAGGGAAAAGGAACAAACACCAAAGCTTAATTACTTGGGATGTGGTGCGTAATTTCTGTTGCTTCCATTATGGGTTTGTATGTGTTGACTAGTTTTGGTGACTCTAGGGTGGCGATTAAATGGGCTCAAAAATATTTTAAATTAAATATCCTATCATTGTATCAGTGGTGTAGCAGGATTCGAAAAAAGATTCAACTCTTCAATGATATCACCTTTGAACACATTTTTTGCCAATATAATCAAATTGTTGATTCACTTTCTAAGGAAGCACATGGTGGAACAGAAGGATTTGATTTTTGGGTGGAATTCCTGGAGAATCAAAGCAACGATAAGGGATTGGTCAATTTGTATGACCATCTGCAGTTTTGAGCCCCAAGTTTTACTATGTTTTTTTGTTTTTTTTATGAGCACCATACGATAATTGACTATCATTGTAGAACATTAGATTTTTACTAAACATAAGTCTGGATTGACTTATAAATTTTGTACTATTTAATTTGTATTTAATGAATATCAATAGTACGGTGTTTTTCACTCAAAAAAAAAGAATATTATTACTACGTAAAATAATATTATAATAGGAATGCTACGTCACTATTTTGTCAGTTTAGTTCTGGTTAAGTGGTAGATTTATGGGAATTTTTTATTAACCCTCCACCCATTTTAAGAGTGAGAGTGTTTTGGTATCTAAAATTTGAAATATTTAGGTGACATGTTCGAGTTTGATAATTGATGAGTGTTTGACTTTGGTTGAAGAGGTGAAGTTCAAGATAAGATATGCCAGGGTTTCAAAATAACAAGGATTCGAAAGAATAAATATTATTACTCCGTAAATTAACATTATTATAATATTATTACTCTGTAAAATAATATTATTATATTAATGTTAGGTCACTATGTTGTTGGTTTAGTTGTGGTTAAGTGGTAGATTTATAGGAGTTTTTTATTAGCACTTCATCTTTATAGGGCACTATAGTGTATGTTTAGTTGTGGTTAAGTGGTAGATTTAAGGAGTTTTTAATTAACCCTCCACCTATTTTAAGAGTGAGTGTGTTTTTGTATCTAAAATTTGAAACCTTTAGGTGACATGTTCAAGTGTGATAATTGAGGAGTGTTTAACTTTGGTTGAAGAGAGTAGAGCGAAGTTCAAGATAAGATATGCTAGGGTTTCAAAATAACAAGGATCTGAAACAATAATTACTCGGTAAATTAATATTATTACCGACATAGATCCATCTTAAACCCATATCTATCAAGCAACGAGAGGGATCCAATTTCTTGAGGTGTATTTGTTTTTTAAAATTTAAACTCAAGAAATTTGATATCTCTTGATTGATAGATCCAGATTTAAGTTTGAAGTTTTTATTTTATAAATGAAATCACTTTTCATAATATTTTATTTTATGATCCAACATGGATTTTTTTAAAATACTTTCCATAATTTATTGTTTTATGAGCGGACATGAATTTATTAATGGCCGACATAATATAATTTATTACTTTTTACTCTCTTTTTTACTCGTGTAACGTTACTGGACAAACGGATCGTGAAGCATATGGTAGTGATCATGAGGAGCTAGAGGCACATAATGGATTGCTTGTTGCACACAATGATTGGATTTTCATTACTGAAGTTGAGCGAGAAACCATCCTTTAATTCCAAAAAATAGGAGACATGAATAATGAGGAGGATGTTCAATGTGATGAGAAATCTAGACCTACAATTAGAATATTACCTCATAGAAAGAGGACACAAAGGAAGAAAATGGATAAAAACAAATAAACATCATACTTGTTCAGTGCCTCTGTTCAGGGTACTTCCTGTGCCTCCATTCAGTTTTTTTTGCTATTATAATCCTAATTTATATATCATCATACTTGTTCAATCAATATTCATGTTTCTTCAGTATTTGTTGCCCTGGATTGAGAATTGGATGATTACTTATATTTTCAATGATATGACTGTATTTTGCCCAAACATTTTCAAGGTTGCTTTTGAGAATTGCTAAGTTAAACATAGTTTTCTATTTAGCCTAAATAAATATTGGAATTTGTTCTCTTTTTTTCATAGCTAATATATATGTTAGTTGATTTTTTTGTTCATAAAGAATAGAGAGTCTAGTTAATTAGAATTTCTATTTTGAAACTTCGAATGTTTTTTTAGCAAAAATAATTGCAGCATATTGAGAACTTCGAATGTTTGAATTTATTTCAGCAGAAAATGTGCTCCCAAACAATAACAAGCTTTAGTTATCTTTATGAGATCGATCTTCAATGCCTTGACATCCCACACATCAGCTGAAATCGTGACAAGGGGAGCGTGACTATTTCTCTTTTTTCATTACTTGTATCCGTAGGATTTGTTAGTGATATGGTGAATAAGATGTTCTCTCCCTTCCATTACCCCCAATGCATTCATAAAATTCTCCTTCAAAATATCCAGATACCAGCTCTTCAAGACGGAGACCTTTGTTGTTATTGTAGAGTCAAAAGCAATCACAAGGCAGATGTAATGACATGTGTTGGAGAGAACAGTGGAGGAGCAAGCTATGGTTGAACATTGATGCCAGGTGGAATCGCAACAATTCAATCCTCTCCTTTGAGGGATCATTGTAGTAGCATGTCATCATTCCCATGGTGGACGAAACAATAGATGAAGCAGTGGTGGAGACTGGAGAGTAACATAGAAACTATAGGAAAAGTCTTCGTTGTGTCTGAAAAGCAATTGTCCAAAGGGGAAGTATATCTCCACCATATACAATATCTCCATTAGGTTGGTAAAGGCCATCTACTCACTTTAAGAAAACATGTGAATGCATGGTTTCAATTCATCTCCTCTTTCCTAAAGTCTCCATATTTAACAATACAAATATAGACAGTCAACGAAACCTAAAAATACAAGAAGCTAAAACTACACATTTAACATCCTGTCAATGTAACACCCCCAAAAATAATAAATATTGTATTATTTCTGTTGGAAAAAGACAATTAAAAACAATTATTATCATTTTATTATTTTTGACTGAAAAGCCAAAAATAAAACAATTGTATTTGAGAATATTTTTATTTTATAATAAAACTGGAGAAAAGAATGGATCTAGTTGTTGAAGAGTGTTTGTTGAACTACAAGAGGAAAATGACAACTGGCTAAAGCTGTAATAGATGCAAGAGGCATCATCCCTTAAAATCAGGTCACCACTCCTAGTTGAGTGCTAAAGAGAAGAAGTCTCATAAATGACCAAGTCTTAGGAAAACTACTATAAATAGTGGGTCCATGAGCAGCAGGAGGCTAGCATTGGAAAGGGATTGATATTGCAATACAAGAGATGGAGCATTAGGGGAATTTTTCTCTTGTAGTTCAGCGAACTTGCTCCGGGGTTTTGGAGCTTGACTACTCCAGGAATTGGTTGGGTGGAACAATGAAGCCATTCTTGTTTTCCTAGCTTTGGTGACAGGTTCTTGATCTACACTATAGAATAGTTTTTAAAATTTTATTCTGAAAAATATTTGTCATTTGAATCAATTTGTTACTATAACATATTTCAGTTGTGAATTCTTGTAATAAATTGCATAATCACTTTAGTTGATAATTGTTCAGACTTTCATGAGAACCTAGGTTGGTTTAGTATTTAAATTATCCATTATTAACTCAGAATTTAATTTAAGAAGTATTTTTTTTACTGGGTACTGTTTGTCTTGCACATATTTTTATTTATATTAGAAACTGGTAATCTCTTTCAAATAACTGAAATTGTCAAGATCAAACTTGACTTTTGAGTTTAAAGATTTATCAGGAAATATATTACTAGCACCGAAAACATATCTTTCACTCTAGCATCTTATTAGAACAACTACATAAAGGTTAATCAACAGATTTCCATTTTTTTTAAAATTGGTAAGATTCTAGGGTAGAGCAAAGCGATCGTTTACAATGTATAAACAAGTTTACTATTGTTAATATGAATTTTCTTTTTTTAGTAATCTTAAAACCCTAAGCTCTGCAAACCAAAATGGGATTTTTAGACCCAGCCTTAAACAAGTTTAAAGTTTGAAGCGGTGGCAGATCTAGCCGATAGGGATTTTTGGGTAAATACTGCTAGAACGATTAAGGCTGAACCTAATTGGGATAGACCCTTTATAGTCTTAGTCTATATCTTTTTTTTATATATACTTAACTACTTTCGCGCTTTCGAAACTCACAAGGGTTTTCTCCTTTTAAAATTAATGTAAAGGTTGTTAACCAGAGCATGAATGACTTTTACAAACCTTATGGTATATGTTGGTTTAAGGCTAAAACCTTATTCTATTTTCATTAAGACTGATTTTGACAGTTTCCTTGCATTTAGATCACGCACAGATTCTAGGCATTGCGTTTAAGCTGAAATAACACTTATAAATTAATTGTATCGATTTAAAAATAGTCATCAACTTGCAGAAACTATAAACATTTACGCATACAACATTGGGATTCGCAATCTTGAGCTATTGCTTAGGTTCAAATCGCTTAGGGTTTCTTTTGGAAAACTATTCATGACGCCAATGGCAGAGTCGGGGCCAGGAATTTTTTTTAATACATTTTCTCTTACACTCATCCTCTAATAAGAACCTTCCTTTCTATTTTCATTTTTTTATCTGAAAGAATTGAAATGGCGTAGCCTAATGATAATAACTTAAACAATAGATAATATAATACATTTAAGTCAAAATTCAAGCACTAGAAAATACTTTAAAGACAGTTTCAAACAACCCTCATTATATTTAAAAGTCAGGTTTAGACTACAGACTTTATGTTCAAGGAGGCTGATCCAAAATGCAGATATTTTAACCGAATTCCCATATTCATATAAATATTTACATCAACTATGAACCGAGGTTTTCATTTTTGAAACATTCATAATAAAACTGAAGTTGCTATATCCATTATTACATCTTGGGAGAAACCCCAAGTATAGGCTTTAAAATCCATAGCTGATGCAATCTTAAATTGTAAAATACAGAATCGAATTCATGCCCAAAGGAACCAGTCTGTCGCCTTTTAGCTCGACAGGTGGGTGGAAACGCGAAGGTGGATAACACTTTGGTGAGAATCGGCCGTCGAAGAACTATAGCAGCGGTTATTCAGCCGAATAAGTTTAATTATTCGGCCGAATAATTAAACTTATTCGGTCGAATCATTAAACTTATTCGGCCGAATAATAATTAATGGGCCACCGTTAGACCTAACGGTGGCCTCAATGTGTGTGCGAAGTTTTAGCCGGACGGAGAAAATGCACGGCGTTGTGTCCAATTATTCGGCCGAATAATTATTCTGCATAAAAGCTCCGCCGCGGCCATTCTCGGTCACTTTCACTTGATTATGTGGACCGCTTTGGTGCTGATGGTGGCCCCGCCTCTGCGTCAACGGTCTGCTCTGTCACCTGTCCACCCGTTCTGCTGTCTAGGTTGTCGTTGGCGAACTCCGCCACCCAATTCCGTGCTTCTGTGTGTCGCTGATCCGCCACCCTGCATGTGAGGATATGCTCGGTGGTTCGTTGTTGCTAGAGTGTTAGGAGGCCATACCCCGTCTCTTCCATTCATTTGTCTGCCACCCTCTGTTCCCGCCATCTGCACGTACGTGAGGTTCTGCCTTTCCTACGGGGTCGTATTTCTATTTCGGCGGTTGAACGCCATATGGTGGAGTCTGCATCTGGACAGTTAATGTTTATCGTGCAATTGCACATCTTTTGTGGAGCTTTCTTGTCGGAGTGTTCTCCTGTGGACATTCTAACATTAGTGAGGTGCTGTAGCTAGGGACATATCGACCCAGCGGTGTGCAGAGGTAAAAGTTTTCCTATCTTTCGTTTGTAATTGTTTTTTTTTGTCTTTAAGTTTCTTATTTAAGTTGTTATTGTTATTGCAGGTTTTCCTTTTCTTCATCTTCGCTCATTTTGTTTCGGCTGTTTCAAATTCCTCTTTGGGCTCTCTTCGGCCATATCTCAATTCGCCTAGTTTTGTTTCGGCTGCGTCTGAAGAGGTAAGTAGAATTTTTTTTCTAATTCACCTACTTTCATTTTGCCTGCAATCATTTCATCTACTTTCGTGTCGACTGTGTCTAAATCGGCAGAGTCCATGAAATCTGCCCAAATGGGCAGAGTCCATGATTTCTGCCCAAAATTGGGTTGTTTATGGACTCTGTCCAATTGGGCAGAGTTCATGAACTCTATCCAATTGGGCAGAGTTCATGACTCTGTCCAATTGGGCAGAGTTCATGGACTCTATCCAATTGGATGCAACCGAAACGAAAGTAGCCCAATTGGACAGAGTCCATGAACTCTGTCCAAATGGGCAGAGTTCAAGGACTCTGTCCAATTCCGTAGAGTTCTTAGACTCTCGTCAAATTGTATGTCAAAAATGATTTAAATTTAAATATAAAAGAGAATATATTGAGTGTTCAATTAGTTACTTTTTTTAAATTGTTGGTTTTGCCTGTGTTTAGAAATGAAAATAAAAGTAGGACAGTAATTTTATTTGCAAACGATATATCCCATTTATATATAGGCTTGTTTTATTTGCTGAACTCTGTCAACATGGACATGGACAGATTTCATGAACTCTGTTGAAATGGACGAGGACAGAGTTCATGAATTCTGTCAACATGGACATGGACTGAGTTCATGAACTCTGTCTATGTTTACAGAGTGCAGAGATCAATATATTAGTTCTATTACAAACTGTGTTGATAGATAGCTATAGATACAACCAAACTTTAGAGAATTAAACTCTACTTTTGATACAACAAAACTTTAAATGGACTTTAGGTACAACGAAACTATAGACATGAATATACTTTAATTTAGATGTACTATAGTAAGTTTTATACAATCGAACAATAATAGTCATAGTCATTTTATAAACTATTAGGTGATATTATGCCACAATGGTCTTGAGTTTCATTTTTGTAAAGGTGGTGATTCTTGGTATTATGTTTTTCTTTGTTTGCAACATGGAAAACTTGGAGAACATAATACCAAGAATCGTTACCGTTATCAGATTGAAATTGAAGACCATTGTCGAACATGGCCAATTTGGGAAACATGTCATTTAACTCCAAACATAGTAGTATGAATGGTCAATTTTTTTTTATTCTATGGAATAATGAGAATATTTGTAGATATAATTTATGTTTAGAGTATTAAAATATCTTGATTAAATTATTAATTTAAGAATCTGAAAACCATTATTGAACATGGCAAATTTGGAAAACATGTCAAACTCAAAACATAATACCATGAATTGTCAATTTTTATTTTATTTTATGCAATAATGAAATCATTTGAAGATGTAATTTATGTTTGAAGTATTAAAATATCAATTAAGTTATTAATTTAAGATTTAGGTTAGAAGTTAAAACAGGTTCATGAACTCATTCTTTGACATAAAGAAATGAACCCTTCACTTAGTACTTAACTATATTGGTTCCATTTATTTTAAACATCAAAAACACTTAGAAAATTGGTACATTAATTCTTCACACATCTAACAATATTAGCTATACTCTTTTTAAGAACTATTAGATGATATTAGGTAAATCTAGATCCTTGTTAAATAACTTAGTCTCTTTAGTAGTTAGGTTTTAGAATTTGTAGAATTAACATGTAAGATTTGAATATGTAATTAGTTGATACTTGTGCAAGTGGAGGCATTATATATCAAATGGAAAGAGAGGATTCTTTGAGGCGAAAGCGTAGGAGGTCTTCACAAAGTTCTGGGGTTGGTGTTACAAGTGATAATCGGAGGTTGTCAACCTCCCCTCGAGATTCTAGTTTATTGTATAGTTCACATTGACGAGGTGAAAGGGGTACAAATGATTCCCCTATATCTTTTGTGGAAGGACGTCGATCTCGACCCTCTATTGGTATATGAATATCGATCTTTTAACATGTATATGCAAATTATTTTTTTGTGTGTGCAAAATTTGTATTTGTGTTTAAACAAAACTTTATTTTCTTTTGCAGCAAAGCATGGCTCGGAAGATGCTTGTAATTCTATAGGGAGGGAGACAGAGCAAGCAAGGGAGACAGATGAGGGTGCAGAGCAAGGTTCTCAAGAGGATCACCATTCTACACGAGGTGATGATGGTCGAGCTAGGACACAATATGTTGAATTAATCGAGGGTTGTAC
Organism: Larix kaempferi; assembly: GCA_027924585.1. Classification (NCBI taxonomy): domain Eukaryota; kingdom Viridiplantae; phylum Streptophyta; class Pinopsida; order Pinales; family Pinaceae; genus Larix; species Larix kaempferi. Next base: position 18,676,254 of record BSBM01001197.1, on the reverse strand, counting down.
ACCCATTACAACATATCCATTTGATCTACCTCGGGAACTTCCATGGGAAAGTGGTGATCATCAAATGACTCTTGAAAGATGTAGATCCCACTACGACAAGTTGGAAAATGATTTGTCTACTATGGATCTCCCTCTAGAGAGTAAACAAAGTTTGGAGATTGTTTTGGGATCATTGCAAAACTTCACTCAGGCATATGAGAATCTCGGACCAACTACAGATGGTTTTGCAGATTTGATGCGAAGACGAAGGGAACAAGTGATGGGTCCAGAGAAATGGGATGTTGTGAAGGAGAGAGTGACGAAAGAACAGGCCAAATCAATGTTTAATTTCAAAGAAGGTCTGAAGCGAGAAATGTTGAAAGTGAAATATTTCAAGCATCGTGATCTTGCACATCTACTCTATGATCGGTTTCTTGCAGCCTATGGTCGATTTCCATGGAAGGATGAGGTTTCTCAATATTTTGCTAGATCTTTTTATGCTGAGTTTTTTTTAAATATGAAGCGAGACTATACCGATATTCATTCAAAATTTTATGGAGTTGGAAAGGGTCGAATATATAATCGAGAAGGTGCTCTTAGAGATCCTACAACTCTTCGACCTCCACCCCAGATATCTCGTCCACCTAGGTTGGTGGCATTAAGATCAGAGATAGAGCCCACATCTCAACTTGGGACAGCTGTAAGAAATTTTGTTGGCGATGGCTTACACCAGCATTAGTTGGAGTAGATGTGGGATTGGTTCGAAAAAGGGCTCGTTCTGCTATTCGTCAAAAGTTTGTTTACAAAACTAATGTTGAGATAGATGGAATGAGCATTGAAGATCTCAGAGCATATGCTAAGGTTTGTCGTGACCTAGCGGCAAATGTTATATCCAATGACACATCGAGTTTGGGAGAGGTTTGTTGACTATGATATGACTTGATCTTAATTAAATATTTTATTTATTTTGAATTGATTTCTTTTGTTACATTATATGAATGATAAATTATTTTTTTTGATCTAAAGTAATAGGTACATTATGTAAATGTTTAAATTGGTTGTAGTTTTCAAGAATGATGAATGAACATTCTTTCCACATTTCAACTAGCAAAAATCTAGAGAGAGAGGTACATATTTATTATTTAGATATTTGTAATTATGTTTGAATTTGATATATATATATATATATATATATTATTTTTTTAATGTTAATTTAACTATGCATCTTATTATTAATTTGACTTATCCATGCAGGTTTCTTTAGATACGAACTTTATAAATGATTTACCATTTATTGTGAGCTAATGTTTTTTTAATCTTTTTGTTTTAGTTTTAAGTTAATTGGCATAGTAATTTTTTTGGTTTGCATTATGTTTTATTTATTAATACAATTTAAATTTTAAGGGGGAGATATAGGTTCTTTGCTTAATGCAGCAGATATTGGTAGAGAGCTAATTTCGTTTAGTGCTTTAATTTTGTTCACTGCTTTAATATTTTAATTTTTATGGATTTAGATAAAATTTGTTCAAGTAATTTATGAGATTCATAAATTGATTTTATATATGTTGCAGCTTGGGTCTCTCAACTCTTTTGGAGGCAAAGAAAAAACTCCTTTGGAGGATGGTGGTGGACAATTTGGAGAATTTGATGTAATATTGTTAATATTTGAATTTTTTTTTATATATAAGTTTAATATTTTAATTTTCTGAATATAGTTTAAATAATTTAAATGATATTCATAATCTTTTTTTATACATGTTGCAAGGTGGGTTGAGTCCAGGGGGAGGCCCGAGTGGAGGATAGCATGGTGGACAATTTTTTTTTGTTGATATGCATCTAGATTGCAAAGATTTGTTTTGGACATGTTGAGGAGATTTATTTTTGGACTAGATATACATATATGGGTAAATTGAACTTGCATGTTCATGAGTATTTTTTTGAGGATTATATACATGTTCTTTGAACTTACATATTTTGGGAATCTTGGTTTAAATTATCTAGTTTATTTTTACTTATTTCGCATATTTGGTGTGATTTAAAGGTTTAGAATATGTATTTGCATGTTTAAATGAATGAATGAATATGTAAGAATGAATGTTAAGAATGTGATATTCTTGAATATTATGAAGTTTATGAAATATTATTTAGGGAATTTAAAAATGGATGAACATAGGTTTAAAGTTCATGAATGAGGAAGTTTTGATTGAAACATGAATGAATGTTAAGATTGAATATATTAAAAACAAAAATGTTATCTTTGAATGTTAGGAAGTTTAAGAATTTGTTAGAAGTTTTGATGGAAATATGGATGAACCAGGAAGTTTAAAAATCAATGTTAAGAACATGAATGTTATCTTTGAATGTTAGGACGTTTAGGAATGTTAGAAGTTTTGATAGAAATACATGGATGAACTAGGAAGTTTAAAAGTGAACACATGTTGAGTTCAAATTTTATGAATGTTAGGAAGTTTAGGAATGTTTGAAGTTTTGATGGAAATATGGACATGAACTAGGAAGTTTAAAAATGAAATTTAAGAACATGAATGCTATCTTTGAATGTTAGGAAGTTTAAGAATCTTAGAAGTTTTGATAGAAATATGGATGAAATAGGAAGCGTAGGAATGTTAGGAAGCTTAGGAATGTTAGGAAGATTATGAATGTTATATAAGTTTTGATGGGAATGTGATATCCCTCCTTCTTTCCCTATTAGTTTGATAAATGTATATTACAAATAAAGATGAAAGTATAAATATATATATATCAAGTAGTTATACTTATATGTATATAGATATAAGGAGAGAAAGTGGAGTTTTGTATGAAGTATCTTTTATTTAGTTTTAAACTATATTTATTAAAGATAAAATTATATACACTCCTAAGAGAGGAGGAAGTATAACATTTTATTTTTAGATTGCTATTTACTATGATACAATATGGTTGAAGAAGTATCGCAAAATTTATTTGTTTATACTAATTACAAAGAATTCTTTATTTTGAGAATATGTATAGCATATATGTGTACATTTTGTAACATATAACATACCAGGTATAGGTGTGTGAGATAGGCTTTGATTATAAAGATTTTCGAAAAAGAAAACCTAAGAAAGCTTTGAAAGAGTTAGAAAACTAAAATTGGTTCACTTATACCTTTATTAAGAGAACACCTATTCTTACTTGATTTTCCTCGGGAAGGCATCAGCTCCACATCTCGACCTTAACGCCACTACTCCCATGAGTTAGGGTTTTGTTTCCTTCTTTGTTGAAGTGAGGCGATCCGCCATTTAAAAGATTTGGGAAATATTTGTAGATGTGCAAAACGTTGGATATTGGGCGACACGTGTTGAGAATGGTGCTACTAAGATCCAAAAAGCTGGTCTCTTCCATTTATTAAAACTAGATTTTATTTTAGTAGTGGGGAAAGAAAGAGTACCAGAATCTTATACTAAACATCCACTAACTCTTCGTAGAAGCATTACAGCTAGTCCAGCTGACAGATGTCAACTCTCGGGGAAACACCATTCCATTTAAAAAAGAAACCGAGCTCGTGTATGGGGATAGTCGAGAAGGTGGAGGAAAATGATCGAAGAGGAGTGACACTTGTGTGCTTAAGTGCTCCATATTAAAGACATGGTAGGGTAATATAAAGGTGATTAAGAAATTTTAGGAGCTTGTCTCCTTGATTTGTCAACCACTGCCAACTACCGATTTGTCTTAGTGGAGGAACCGCCTTAACTGAGCTCCATGCTACTGCCAAAACTTCCACGATCTCTTAAGTAGTTGGAATCTTAATAGGCAATCTTTTAACAAGCTTTATTTTAGGGGATTGGTTTTCTGGCTCGCGAGGTATTTTAGTTGAAGGGTAGCGATGGGAAAAGGGGGGATTTTTTCTTACTGGAGTTTCAGAATGGAGTACCGGGACTGCGTAGACCATGATCGGGGAGTACTCATGGAACCTGGGTCGCACAGCCTTCACATTCTGATAAGTTGGTAGAGAAAGTTGCTGGAAAATCGTCCTATGTTTGACGGGTAATGTTAATCCAAACTCAATGAGGAATATTCATATATATACTGCTGTGAAATTCGTTGACGCCCATTCAATCCCTGGCAGAACATTGTCATAAAATTTTATTTAGCAGATATCCAATATTTAGCGAATCTCAGTTCGAGCTCTATTATTTATGAATTGATGAGAGCAGGACTGCCCATATAGAGCCGATCCCTGTGCGATTAGACTGTATATATATATATATATAAGATCCAATCCTTGTTTTAGATGGATATATGTTGATTTGAATGTTGATTGAGCTAGGCTTGATCCCATGCGTTAGGTTGATTTAAGGGTCGCAGCCATGAGGGACGCAGGAGAAAGGAAGGGGTACACCAGCGTGTGAGTAATGCTCCTTATAGAAGCGATCGCTGCAGCTGCAGTAAGATAGAAATAAAGATCTCAGTGATCTGAGGATTGTGGTTTTAGGTATTGTTTTTTGTTGAATATTCGATTTCTGCTTATTTCAACTCAGGTTTTTTTGTTATTGCGATGTAATTCTCTATATTTTGCTTTTGCGTGAGGGTATGAGGAAGGCGACTATGAGCAGATGCCAGCCCTTACTTGATATTTAGTATTCTTTATTATATGCATGTTGTGATGACAGCGTGAGATCTCCGTGGAGGTTGAAAAACATAGATAGGTATTCGCAGTCCATTGTTTCATTAGTCAGAATTCTCTGTAATTCTGATTTGAGTGCTGAATCGAATCAGATCGAAAACATGAGATCGTGGTTGAGGTTGAAGGTATAGGTATGTATTTGTGGTTCTTTGTTTCATTACTCAGTATCACTGCAATTTATGATTTGAATTGTTGAGCCACATTTGTTTAAAAAAAATAAATAAAGTCTGCTTTTAGATCGGAAATCTCTTTTTCCAGAACTGCTTGGATATTGAAGGCTTGTTACCTTTCTTGTATAGATTTTGGAGTACGTTAAATAAATAGCAAAAGATAGCTGTCCTTGCTTCAGGATTTTTATTGGTGATTTGGATTGTGTTCCCTTGCTTATGGCTGAAGAAACGATAAGTTCTGTTTATCTTAAAAATCGAAAAATCTCCTTCCCTCAGGTTCTGTACGGTGGATGAAATCGTGTTTATCCCTTCCGCCCATGACTGAAGGAAAAGGTTAACTGATCTGTATGTTGATAGAATTGTAGTTTTGGTATCTTGAATAAGACATCGATCTTGAGGATCGGTATTATCGAACTTTAGTTGCACCTTCTTTCTAGCTGTATGTATATATTTATATATGGCTTATTTTTAAAATTGATTAATTGAATGGTGTCGTGTTTGATGGATGAATCAAGGCGATCTCCTGGAGAGATTCGACCTACTCTATACTCTATTTTGTAGGGTTGAACATGACAGAGAGGAAACTCCATTAATATGTCTTGATGCCGTGACAGGGCTAACCCTGCAGACCTCTGTATAGCAGCTTTATTGTAATTATATATTGCAGCCATGTGATGGAAGGCTTCGAGTTTTAGAAGGAGATTTATCGCGACAATGTTGCTGGATTGTAATCCCTGTTTTTCTTTAAAGAATAATAAAAGATGCACACACACCTTTGTGGACTAGCCCGTGTACGGGTGAACCACGTTATATTTTGTCTCCTATGATTCCTATGGTGTTTTCAATGTGTCTTATGTATGAGTATTTGTTTCTGTCCTTAAAAATGTTTAGGATTTCTTTGATGTATACGACTCCTGTACAAGATTGGTTGTTGATATAATGCTTCGCTTAGGATTATGATTATATTGTTACCAATTAGATGTGTCTATCTTTAAAAGTTTATTTTGATATGCAAGGTTATTTTAAACAATGGAGTAAGTAATTCATGAAGAACTAGACATGTTAAAGTTAAAATGGCAATAGGAGAATTTATGGAATCTGTTGACCTTTGACATAAGGGAGTAAGTTTGGTAAGAATGTTTTAAATAATTCTATGTGTTAAAGTAGAAATTGCTAAATTTCTGAAAACTCACCAATACTAATCCGCTTATATATGGGGATGTTACATGTGATTTGGTTAATTGCTAGAGGAGCAAAGTTTATATTTTCTCAAAATAACACTAACAGATTCATGGAGATGTCACATATGGTATCAGAGCTTCGGTTGCAAACACTCGGGCTTATTGGGCTCAGTCGGGGAAAAACGAATACAAGTTCGTCGAACTAGGAAGGAAACTGCATCATATAAAAAAAAGGGGTAAAATTCCGTTCCAAAGAATTTCCAAGAAGTAAGCGACGAAACGTCTTGGAATTACGAGTAAGTACGTTTCATTTTGCTGAAGAGTTATAATGGAAGTGTCTATGGTTAACATTGCTAAAACATAAGATAAAATAACTTAAGTGTTTCAAATACTAACAAACCAATTGTTTTTTTGGATGCATGGAACAAATGGACAAGATTATACTATCGGAGTTAATCGTTGAATTCTTCAAGAAATATGAGAACCTCGTGACGAAGTAAGTTATTTCCAACCAAGACTCGTCCAATTAAATTGTAAGTATATGAGTCGTACTTTCATCTTTGTATAGTATGTTGTGTTAGATTACATACCGAAAACGGAAATTTTATTGATTTCAATAATGTTGATCATCCACCGTGTTGTATGATTAAGTAAATAGAGCAACAAGAATTGGGTAGATAAGTAGTTTCATAACTAGGGTATGGAAATGTGTGGTTTTCTCGTGAAAATAATTAAACCATATCACGCCGATAGGAAAATGCGGAAAAGATACACCTCTTCTTGTATGAAGATACATTTGTTGAAATTTGTTGGTTGACAAATTTTAGAAGGTTAAATTTGGCTTGGTCAGTTGAATGACAATGGAAGCAAGATTGCAGTCTAAGCATCTACTACCTTGAGAGTGAACTTACATACTTTTCAGTATAGATTACTTCCACAAATGAGTATTCCTAGTTACTATGTCAAAAAGAAACATTGTCACGAGTCTATCGGTAATCAATTTCATTTTTGTAGATAAGAGTATAGGATAAATGATTATAACACTAATTGTGTGGCTTTAGGGCATGCTTGTACCATTGCTGGTTAGTTCAACAAAAGGATAAAGGGTTATAAATACTTAAACTAAATGGTGTTAGTAAGAAAGTGGGTAAATAGCCTTACGCCCTACTATTATTTAAAAAAAAAAAAAAAACTAATAATCCTCTAGATAGTTGGAGACTATATATATATGAAGTTATATTGACGAAGAACATGATTCGAACGTGATCGAAAGTACGCATGGGTAATTAGTTAAGTTATCAAAATTGCAAAATTTTTATTGAGTGAAGATCTTCCCATTCGTGCATTTAAGTAAATCATGACTACGCAAAGGAGAATGTTTTTAAACATGCATGTTTTGAGCAAGAAGACAATATGTGAAAATAGGAGAAAGGATATTCAGTTGTGAAAAAGTTATATTAAAGCATCAAGATGTATGACCATTAACATGATTCTAATGTAGGAAACTGGAACTGATGTATTTCATACTTTTGGTAATGAAGGAAGCATCATTATGTTGATGTTAAGATTTTGTTCTTAAAGTATCAACTAGGAATTATAGGTTATGCATCTATATATCCACGTGCATTCTGAATAGTTACAAGGATGCTTATGATGAAAATGCATGAGTACATCTTTATATTCAAGGAATTCCTAAGATAGATGTTAGGAAACGAAGAGGGATGGTTATAAAAGTTAGACTATTATATGACCAAGAATTATGATGACTTGCTATCCAGGTACAAATTATCTGTTTTGTTAAGATATTATTTTGTTGTTGTTCACGTAATGATTGTGTAGATGCAAATCAAGTTTTGTCAAAAGAGTGTGTTTTGCGGTAGGAATGAGAATACTGGAAATATAGAAATAACATGAAAGGGTAATACAGGTTAGTAAGAAGCTATAAATTGCTGACGTCTTTATGCTGCTGCTAGGAATGAATGTTTTATATTATTATGAGTTAAGGAACCATTGAATGGAATTTCCATGTTAGATCAGAAGAAATCTTTAAATAGTAATCGATGTATACATTTTTATGAAACATGTAAAAATAAAAATAAAAATAAAATAAAAAAATGACGTTTGGACACATGTTACAGGTATAATTGTTCTTATGATTTAATTACCTTTATACAACTGACACTCTGAATGTGTTGTCAAACAATTTTATTCTTACACCTCACTACCTTACTGTAGTGCCCCTAGACTACTGTAGACATTGAGGGCACTTGCTTAGTGACCCAACTGTTTGAAACATTAATTAAATAACCTTTTGACCTTATTTTTTTGAGTATGTGTATCTGAACTGTTGAGGTAAATGAATAATTGCATATGTTAAACGATTAGCTATGACTATGGAAAATTATGTTGATGGATAATGCTTAACGACTAGCTGTATGGTGATTATGTATTTGGCGACGAAATGTATATTTGATAAGATGAATGAGCAGTTTGAATAAATCATAAATGTTTAACAATGCTAGAGTTAGAAACCAGATGATGATTGTTGAGAACAGTGCTACTAATAATTTGTTGCGAGAAGTGTGTGTAGAAACAAGTGAGACGGTTCACCAACGGACACACAAAGGAACATGGAGGGTCGTAGAGTACGGGTAAATCACACACAGGGGAAGCGACGACGATGTCAACTTCCGACAAGAATACCACGCATGAGCAGATAAGCATTGATCCGCTTGCTCAAGAGGAATGCGTGAGGGCGTACGAGGTGGGCCACGACGGAGTTGGTCACGTACGAGTTGAGGGGCGCGCAGTGAGAACGGACTCACTCCTCAGCGCCATTAGTCCCTAGATAGCATGTAGACGGAGGATGGATGGTAACGATTCCTAAAATCCCTACAAGAGTTCCCGCAAGTCAAAACGGAAATATGGTGGCAGAAGGGCCCAACGATGAGGTACCCTGTCGAGAACGGAAAGAATGGACGCAAGGACCCAACGAGGTGGTACCATGCCAAGGAATGGAAACCATGGATGATTGGACCCGACGGAGTGGTGCCATGTCAGAGAATTAAAAATTAAGGAACCAGGAGCCCAACGACGCGGCATCGAGATCCTAGTGAATTTGATTGTTAAATTAAATTGCATAAAAACTTAGGAGAATAACTCTAGATTATTGCTTAGCAAATGCATAACAATAGCTAAGACATTTGCACATGAATAGTTATTTTGTTGAGCATTTAAAATAATAGAAATCATTATTTAGGAACAAAATAGAATCCTAAGATTAGACACCTAGTCAACTAAAAGCTAGGAGTTGATTAAAATATCTGGGGGACAAACTAGAGCAAACTTAGGGGTGTAGGTGCACTTCCCAAAGAAACTGACACTTGGATGGGTGAGTGTTTTAATTAAATAATTAATTAAAAATAATTAATTATGCATGAAGCGACATGTGTCGCATGAGATTTCCTTTATAAGGAAGGCTTAGGGAATGGGTAAAGGGCCCATAATTTGGACGATTGTCGTAATTTTCGAATGCCTCAAAGACTTGCTGCTATCTAAGGGTTTGGCTTAGAAATCCTGGTGGGAAGGGAAGCCCAAGCTGAATTTCTGAAATACTTGTGTGAGCTCTACGACCCGAAGCTCGGGGGAGGCCATGCGACTGAAAGCATGAGCCTATGGTTGGGTGGCGAAGCTAACGGTTTCTTCGCCTATGGTTAAACGAGCTTTGCTGGAGGGATCCTACGGAAGACGCAGACAACAATGGACCAGCTGGATCGGGTTGACAGGTTAAGGTTTGCTTATTTTTGTTAAGTTATTCACTCTTTTATTTTATTTTTCCAATAACTATAATGGCTAATTTGTTTGTATGAAGTTTTTTTAAGTTTCAGGTTCAGTTCAAGGGGACCCTAAAGGAGGGGTCCTACACTTACAACTAGCAACAGGTAAAATGGGTTATACAGATTCATATTTAGTGCAATACTAATATGGGAGGGTACCAATAAATTGGTTCCTCGACATATGAGGATCTTATGATAAGGAGACATGCAGCCGCCATTATAATGCACATGGTTATCCTTATAAGGTACGCAAGTATGTTTTGACATTTGGTTATTTCCTATATGATAGTGTATACAAAGAAATGTTGTATAATTAAAATAGGAATTGTGTGGGAAATGGTAAAACCTAACATTCATAGTGTCCATGAATCACCCTAGGAAGAATGCTATATCATGTTCAAAGCATTATGTAACCTATAATCTAGCATATGTGTAGTAGGAAAGGATATTTTATATGATCACGTATAAATATCGTGGTAAGAAAGATGATTTTATATTTTAGGAAGAGATCTTCTTACAATAATTCGATTCTTTTTATTAAGGTGATACTAACAATTGAAATTGGGCAAATGGTAGAATTTATGGTCAAATAAGGTGATGAAGAATTCACATCACAATTGTGACTTATTCTTTTAAAATTTTATTAATTATTATTGAATAAAGAACTCGACCCAGATTGGTCAGAGTAATCGTATGGGTACAGAATGTATATGACGAAATAAAGTGATTAAATTGAAGGTGATTTTTCTAGACCCAAGCAAGCGGCTTGGGGAAAATAAATTCCGGGACTCAAGCGAGAAAGCTTGAGGGGAATTGTGTAAAGAGTGTTGTAATGGCATTGAAATACTCCCTAAAATCAGGGATTGAACAGCCACTAGGATTCTTGGAGAATCGGCTGGTTGTAAGACCTAGGCAAGCTATAATGAAATGTATATGTGGGAGGCAGGACGCTGCTTAGTATGCATGAAAGAAATGTTTGCTGCGTGAGCACTAAGGTGTTAGGCAAGACATGAATGAAATGTTTGCTGCGTGAGCACTAAGGTGTTAGGCAAAACATGAGAGAAATGTTTGCTGCGTGAGCACTAAGGTGTTAGGCAAGACATGAGAGAAAGGATTGCTGCGTGAGCACTAAGGTGTTAGGCAAGAATTTCCTGGATCAAGTGAATGCTGTTTGTTGATTTAGTCAATAGTATAGGATCATGGAGCGCTAGATTTACTCCATATATTGCAAGTGATATGTGCAATAAAGAACTCATGATTTATGTTTTTGAATTTGATTATGGAGTTTGATGATAAATTTGTTGCTAAACAATTTTTCTTTTAATCTAAGTTTTGTAGTCGGAAATGCAGATATGACTAATGGCGACTTATGGAAATTCATGAAAGTCTGAAGAAGGTAAAATTTATGAACACCGAGGACGGTGTTATGTTAAGGGGAGGAGGATGTGATATCCCTCCTTCTTTCCCTATTAGTTTGATAAATGTATATTACAAATAAAGATGAAAGTATAAATATATATATATATCAAGTAGTTATACTTATATGTATATAGATATAAGGAGAGAAAGTGGAGTTTTGTATGAAGTATCTTTTATTTAGTTTTAAACTATATTTATTAAAGATAAAATTATATACACTCCTAAGAGAGGAGGAAGTATAACATTTTATTTTTAGATTGCTATTTACTATGATACAATATGGTTGAAGAAGTATCGCAAAATTTATTTGTTTATACTAATTACAAAGAATTCTTTATTTTGAGAATATGTATAGCATATATGTGTACATTTTGTAACATATAACATACCAGGTATAGGTGTGTGAGATAGGCTTTGATTATAAAGATTTTCGAAAAAGAAAACCTAAGAAAGCTTTGAAAGAGTTAGAAAACTAAAATTGGTTCACTTATACCTTTATTAAGAGAACACCTATTCTTACTTGATTTTCCTCGGGAAGGCATCAGCTCCACATCTCGACCTTAACGCCACTACTCCCATGAGTTAGGGTTTTGTTTCCTTCTTTGTTGAAGTGAGGCGATCCGCCATTTAAAAGATTTGGGAAATATTTGTAGATGTGCAAAACGTTGGATATTGGGCGACACGTGTTGAGAATGGTGCTACTAAGATCCAAAAAGCTGGTCTCTTCCATTTATTAAAACTAGATTTTATTTTAGTAGTGGGGAAAGAAAGAGTACCAGAATCTTATACTAAACATCCACTAACTCTTCGTAGAAGCATTACAGCTAGTCCAGCTGACAGATGTCAACTCTCGGGGAAACACCATTCCATTTAAAAAAGAAACCGAGCTCGTGTATGGGGATAGTCGAGAAGGTGGAGGAAAATGATCGAAGAGGAGTGACACTTGTGTGCTTAAGTGCTCCATATTAAAGACATGGTAGGGTAATATAAAGGTGATTAAGAAATTTTAGGAGCTTGTCTCCTTGATTTGTCAACCACTGCCAACTACCGATTTGTCTTAGTGGAGGAACCGCCTTAACTGAGCTCCATGCTACTGCCAAAACTTCCACGATCTCTGAAGTAGTTGGAATCTTAATAGGCAATCTTTTAACAAGCTTTATTTTAGGGGATTGGTTTTCTGGCTCGCAAGGTATTTTAGTTGAAGGGTAGCGATGGGAAAAGAAGGGAATTTTTCTTACTGGAGTTTCAGAATGGAGTACCGGGACTGCGTAGACCATGATCGGGGAGTACTCATGGAACCTGGGTTGCACAGCCTTCACATTCTGATAAGTTGGTAGAGAAAGTTGCTGGAAAATCGTCCTATGTTTGACGGGTAATGTTAATCCAAACTCAATGAGGAATATTCATATATATACTCCTGTGAAATTCGTTGACGCCCATTCAATCCCTGGCGGAACATTGTCATAAATTTTTATTTAGCAGATATCCAATCTTTAGCGAATCTCAGTTCGAGCTCTATTATTTATGAATTGATGAGAGCAGGACTGCCCATATACAGCCGCTCCCTGTGCGATTAGATTGTATATATATATATAAGATCCGATCCTTGTTTTAGATGGATATATGTTGATTTGAATGTTGACTGAGCTGGGCTTGATCCCATGCATTAGGTTGATTTAAGGGTCGCAGCCATGAGGGATGCAGGAGAAAGGAAGGGGTACACCAGCGTGTGAGTAATGCTCCTTATAGAAGCGATCGCTGCAGCTGCAGTAAGATAGAAATAAAGATCTCAGTGATCTGAGGATTGTGGTTTTAGGTATTGTTTTTTGTTGAATATTCGATTTCTGCTTATTTCAACTCAGGTTGTTTTGTTATTACGATGTAATTCTTTATCTTTTGCTTTTATGTGAGGGTATGAGGAGGCGACTATGAGCAGATGCCAGCCCTTACTTGATTTTTAGTATTCTTTATTATATGCATGCTGTGATGACAGCGTGAGATCTCCGTGGAGGTTGAAAAACATAGATAGGTATTCGCAGTCCATTGTTTCATTAGTCAGAATTCTCTGTAATTCTGATTTGAGTGCTGAATCGAATCAGATCGAAAACATGAGATTGCGGTTGAGGTTGAAGTTATAGGTATGTATTTGTGGTTCTTTGTTTCATTACTCAGTATCACTGCAATTTATGATTTGAATTGTTGAGCCACATTTGTTTAAAAAAAATAAATAAAGTCTGCTTTTAGATCAGAAATCTCTTTTTCTAGAACTGCTTGGATATTGAAGGCTTGTTACCTTTCTTGTATAGATTTTGGAGTACGTTAAATAAATAGAAAAAGATCTCTTTCCTTGCTTCAGGATTTTTATTGGTGATTTGGATTGTGTTCCCTTGCTTATGGCTGAAGAAAACGATAAGTTCTGTTTATCTTAAAAATCGAAAAATCTCCTTCCCTCAGGTTCTGTACGGTGGATGAAATCGTGTTTATCCCTTCCGCCCATGACTGAAGGAAAATGTTAACTGATATGTATGTTGATAGAATTGTAGTTTTGGTATCTTGAATAAGACATCGATCTTGAGGATCGGTATTATCGAACTTTAGTTGCACCTTCTTTCTAGCTGTATGTATATATTTATATATGGCTTATTTTTAAAATTGATTAATTGAATGGTGTCGTGTTTGATGGATGAATCAAGGCGATCTCCTGGAGAGATTTGACCTACTCTATACTCTATTTTGTAGGGTTGAACATGAGAGAGAGGAAACTCCATTAATATGTCTTGATGCCGTGACAGGGCTAACCCTGCAGACCTCTGTATAGCAGTTTTATTGTAATTATATATTGCAGCCTTGTGATGGAAGGCTTCGAGTTTTAGAAGGAGATTTATCGCGACAATGTTGCTGGATTGTAATCCCTGTTTTTCTTTAAAGAATAATAAAAGATGCACACACACCTTTGTGGACTAGCCCGTGTACGGGTGAACCACGTTATATTTTGTCTCCTATGATTCCTATGGTGTTTTCAATGTGTCTTATGTATGAGTATTTGTTTCTGTCCTTAAAAATGTTTAGGATTTCTTTGATGTATACGACTCCTATACAAGATTGGTTGTTGATATAATGCTTCGCTTAGGATTATGATTATATTGTTACCAATTAGATGTGTCTATCTTTAAAAGTTTATTTTGATATGCAAGGTTATTTTAAACAATGGAGTAAGTAATTCATGAAGAACTAGACATGTTAAAGTTAAAATGGCGATAGGAGAATTTATGGAATCTGTTGACCTTTGACATAAGGGAGTAAGTTTGGTAAGAATGTTTTAAATAATTCTATGTGTTAAAGTAGAAATTGCTAAATTTCTAAAAACTCACCAATACTAATCCGCTTATATATGGGGATGTTACATGTGATTGGTTAATTGCTAGAGGAGCAAAGTTTATATTTTCTCAAAATAAAACTAACAGATTCATGGAGATGTCACAGGGAATATGGATGAACTAGGAAGTTTAAAATGAATGTTAAGAACATGAATGTTATTTTTGAATAGTATAGAAGCTTTGAAAGAGATACATGGATGAACTAGGAAGTTTAAAAGTGAACACATGTTGAGTTCAAATTTTAGGAATGTTAGGAAGTTTAGGAATGTTTGAAGTTTTGATGGAAATATGGATGAATTAGGAAGTTTAAAAATGAAATTTAAGAACATGAATGCTATCTTTAAATATTATGAAGTTTTTGGAATGTTAGAAGTTTTGATAAAAATATGGATGAAATAGGAAGTTTAGGAATGTTATGAAACTTAGGAATGTTAGGAAGATTATGAATGTTATATAAGTTTTGATAGAAATATGGATGAACTAGGAAGTTTAAAATGAATGTTAAGAACACATGAATGTTATCTTTAAATGTTAAAAAGTTTATGAATGTTAGAAGTTTTGATAGAAATATGGATGAACTATGAAGTTTAAAAGGGAACACATGTTAAGTTCAAATTTTAGGAAGTTTGAAAAATGAATATTATTTGTTCAAATTTTGATATATGGATTTTTAATTAATAATTCTTACTTTCAATGTTTAGGTACATTTGATGCGGCTGAAATCATGGCAAATGGGGATAACGGTTTTTCGTTTTTTAATCATAAGCGAAGATTATAGGATTGTGAAGTTTGTGCTAAATGTAGAGCCCCTCCTTTAGGGTCCCCTTGAACTGAACCTGAAACTTTAAAAACTTCATACAAACAAATTAGCCATTATAGTTATAAAAAAATAAAAAATAAAAGAGTGAATAACTTAACAAAAATAAGCAAACCTTAACCTGTCAACCCGATCCAGCTGGTCCATTGTTGTCTGCGTCTTCCGTAGGATCCCTCCAGCAAAGCTCGTTTAACCATAGGCGAAGCAACCGTTAGCTTCGCCACCCAACCATAGGCTCATGCTTTCAGTCGCATGGCCTCCCCCGAGCTTTGGGTCGTAGAGCTCACACAAGTATTTCAGAAATTCAGCTTGGGCTTCCCTTCCCACCAGGATTTCTAAGCCAAACCCTTAGATAGCAGCAAGTCTTTGAGGCATTCGAAAATTATGACAATCGTCCAAATTATGGGCCCTTTACCCATTCCCTGAGCCTTCCTTATAAAGGAAAATCTCGTGCGACACGTGTCGCTTCATGCATAATTAAATATTTTTAATTAACTATTTAATCAAAACACTCACCCATCCAAGTGTCAGTTTCTCTGGGAAGTGCACCTACACCCCTAAGTTTGCTCTAGTTTGTCCCCCAGATATTTTAATCAACTCCTAGCTTTTAGTTGACTAGGTGTCTAATCTATTTTGCTCCTAAATAATAATTTCTATTATTTTAAATGCTCAACAAAATAACTATTCATGTGCAAATGTCTAAGCTATTGTTATGCATTTGCTAAGTAATAATCTAGAGTTATTCTCCTAAGTTTTTATGCAGTTTAATTTAACAATCAAACTCACTAGGATCACGGTGCCGCGCCGTTGGGCTCCTGGTTCCTTAACTTTAATTCTCTGACATGGCACCACTTCGTCGGGTCCAGTCATCCATGGTTTCCATTCCTTGGCATGGTACCGCATCGTTGGGTCCTTGCATCCATTCTTTCATTTCTCGACAGGGTACCGCATCGTCGGGCCCTTCTGCCACTATCTTTCCGTTTTGACTTGCGGGAACTCTTGTAGGGATTTTAGGAATCGTTACCATCCATCCTCCGTCTACATGCTATCTAGGGACTAATGGCGCTGAGGAGTGAGTCCGTTCTCACTGCGCGCCCCTCAACTCGTACGTGACCAGCTCCGTACCGCATCGTCGGGCCCTTCTGCCACTATCTTTCCGTTTTGACTTGCGGGAACTCTTGTAGGGATTTTAGGAATCGTTACCATCCATCCTCCGTCTACATGCTATCTAGGGACTAATGGCGCTGAGGAGTGAGTCCGTTCTCACTGCGCGCCCCTCAACTCGTACGTGACTTGCGGGAACTCTTGTAGGGATTTTAGGAATCGTTACCATCCATCCTCCGTCTACATGCTATCTAGGGACTAATGGCGCTGAGGAGTGAGTCCGTTCTCACTGCGCGCCCCTCAACTCGTACGTGGCCCACCTCGTACGCCCTCACGCATTCCTCTTGAGCAAGCGGATCAATGCTTATCTGCTCATGCGTGGTATTCTTGTCGGAAGTCGACATCGTCGTCGCTTCCCTTGTGTGTGATTTACCCGTACTCTACGACCCTCCATGTTCCTTTGTGTGTCCGTTGGTGAACCGTCTCACTTGTTTCTACACACACTTCTCACAACAAATTATTAGTAGCACTGTTCTCAACGATCATCATCTGCTTTCTAACTCTAGCATTGTTAAACATTTATGATTTATTGAAACTGCTCATTCATCTTATTAAGTATACATTTCGTCGCCAAATACATAATCACCATGCAGCTAGTCGTTAAGTATTATCCATCAACATAATTTTCCATAGTCATAGCTAATCGTTTAACATATGCAATTATTCATTTACCTCAACAGTTCAGATACACATACTCAAAAATAAGGTCAAAAGGTTATTTAATTAATGTTTCAATCATCCTGGTCACTCAGCAGGTGCCCTCAATGTCTACACAAGTCTAGGGGCACTACATACACCCCTACTTATTTAGAACTTGGTCCTGAAGTTTAGAATAAAATGGAAAGCTACGACGCATCTCAGTTGCGTCCTCCCAAGTCGCATAGCTAGGACTGTAACTGTCCTACTGCACTTTGACTTGATCAATCAAGGCTAAGCATTTAAGCAAGAACTGATTAATCAATTAACCCAATCGACACATATAATTCAATCCATTAATTTATTTATCAACTATAGTCATGCACATCATCGGGTGATTCTCCCTTATTAAGACACATCCTAACTCGAAGGGCCACTTTATTGAAGTCTGTTACGCCGGGTCACTCGACAGGTGCTCTTAAAGTCCATAGTCATTTTAGGGGCATTACATACACCCCCTCTTGTATAGAACTTCATCCCGAAGTTAATTTTGTTCTCGTACTTCTGACACTAGGCTTAACTTTTAATTTCCTATTCTCACCTTCTTTTCATTTTCTTCTATTTTTCTCAAGCAATCATGGCCATAAGCACTAGTGGTTATAATCATTAGTTTTCTAGATCATCTAGTATGGTTCCAATACATCCACAAGAACTCAATCTTAATTTTCCGTAATACAGATCCAATAACATATTCATAACTGCTAGTACCAGATTAGATTTTCTATACCTTCTAGTCATGTACGACGGTTTACAATCTCCAAATTATCTACCTGTTGCATTGCGTCAATAGCCACCCAATAGTTTATCAAAGCATAACAAATCCAAGCAAGGTTTCAAATATAATTGGTTATCGTCCCTCCAAGATGAGAAGGTAAACATCATAAAACATGTAGTAATATATAATCACGGTTTTAACATATCAGGAGAGACCCTCAAATTGTCCCAAATCCAAATTCCATAAGAGTACTATTTCCAAATCCCCAAATGTGAGTTCTCAATTCGATAGGATTCCTAGGGTCGAAACTTAACGGTTTAGTCGACATATTAATATTTAACCTTTAGTCCTTTCATTAGTAACATTATGTCCAATTCGATGGTCTTGTCACATCCTTACCTCATTTCATCATTTTCGTTGTCATAGGACTACTTGTATAGACTCATCAAGTCGTATTATGTGTGCCTTCTCAACCCCATAGAGTTCTATCTCGGGCTAATTGCATTTTCATCAAGGGTTGACTATGTCCTCGGGTTAGCTACATTAATTTAAGTTCACTGTGTTGATCATCTCTATACATTGTTTTACTAAAATCGTCTTCGTTTGGTCCCTTCGGTGGAATTTCCAAGTTTCATCTTATGTGTCTATATAGTCTCATTGAGCCTATCTTAGGGTCTAGTCATTTGTTTATATTTGTCTCGTTATGTCATGAGGTTAGCATGATTGTGTTCAGCTCATCGTTTCAATACCTCATTTTTCAAAAAGTCGTCTTCATTTGGCCTTTTCGGGGAACTTTCCCCACTAATAATTTATCATTTACCATTGCGATAGTCATGTCGAGTTTGTACTTTTTTTATTCTCTTATTAACAACATTTTCATGCTGGGAAAAATTAGCATCATTGGGCTCAGTTTGTTATGCTAGCAACATTGATATAACGTTTTTCAAACTTCAAGTCCGTTTCACTTCCTTGATAAACTGTCAAAGTCTCGTCAATCTGAGCATCCCTTTTGTTTTGCAATTCGAATAACCTTTCACCTGGAATTCGTGATAACCAAACAAAACAAAAAGAATAAAATGGAACATAAGTAAGATGAAAATTACCCTATGTTAGACTTACGTGCTTGTTCATACAATCAACTATCAACTGACCAAAGTCTTAAAAGTATATGTAAATACACCTTTATGATCAATGATGCTTTCGATATTTATGAAAGCAAAAGATACTAGACCACAATATTTTCTTTTTCATTATATGCAACTATGCAATAAATTCATTTCAAAACATACATCAAATAGATATAAATGAGATTATTGCATAATAAGTATGAAATGCAACAACTTTTCATCCTAAGATACAATTAATTTCTACAAATTATAATTTAATGGATTACACCTTCACTCCACCAATACATAATCTTCAAGCAAGCATATTTAATATATAAACTAATAAACCATAATAATAGTACTATATAAAATACCTTAATCTCCATATATTATAAGTCAAGTATTTTGTGAATATAAATATATTATAATTCCTTAAAACTTACTAACCATAAAACTATTCTGATAACTCAATCCATATATATATAAAAACATTAACCCATTTATTAAGCCATATCTTGGTCCCCTTTTTTTTTTTTTACATACATAACATAACATGTAACTTCTAATACAACTAAACCATAACTTCCAACCTAACTAACAAGAAATATATACATATATATACTTCTTGTATGTAACCCATGTGTATATATAATAATATTTTTCATTGTATTTCATAAATCGTTCTATTCACTAATGTCACATTTTATATGTGCACTTTATTTCACACATCATGCATTGCTTTTAACTAACATTCAGCATTATGATACAAATATATATATATATATATATATATATATATATATATATAATTATTCGTATTCTCTAATATCACAGTTATTCAAATCTAAATCACTATATTTACCTACCATTAAAAAAAATCACATATATACTTTTAATTTTATATATATATATATATATTTTAATATTCTATTTTGACAAAATCAACACATTGAAACATCAACGCATACATTTCATCCCATTGCACGAACTCTAACTTAACATAGTGATG
This sequence comes from Larix kaempferi, assembly GCA_027924585.1. NCBI lineage: Eukaryota > Viridiplantae > Streptophyta > Pinopsida > Pinales > Pinaceae > Larix > Larix kaempferi. Next base: position 18,656,119 of record BSBM01001197.1, on the reverse strand, counting down.
GGTAGATATAAGTTAGGGAATTTCAACTCTATTAACTCATAGATCAAGCAGTTCACCTTAAATAACACAGGCTTAATTTGTAATCTATTCGACGACTACAACAATCTTACTAAGGGATATTTTATTTTCTCGTTCTAATTGATCAATATAATTATAACATTCAATTTTCTAAAAAGTCTTCATTTTTCAATCTCTTATTCGCTCAATACATATATATATAGATACATTCCCAGGTATTTAGACAATGGATCCCATTGAAATGGAATAATAGTTGCAAGTTTTATTTGGCCGTGAATATATATATGTGACTACAAATACATACAATAAATACTTTTTTTTTAAAAAGGCGAGAGTCATATATATATATGACTATGCATTTTCAGATATTTAAACAATGGATCCCATTGAAATGGAATAACACTTACAAGTTTTATTTGGCTATGATACGAAGCAAACATGTTTTGTTAATCCATCATATATTATCCCGCGGTAGAATAAAAGGTTTACAGAAATACGAAAGGTACATGCATAGATCGCATAGTTTATAAAGTAAGCTTTAGATTGAACACAAATCAGATCTAGAATTTCAATTTAAACAAAAGGTTTGAACACCCATTTGCAGGAATTATGAACAGAAGTCTAAAGCCCTATAAAACCAAATCTAAGACTGTAAATTTCTAGAACGCACTGTATAATGGCAAGGCATTAATACTCTCTTATCTCTATATGGGTAACAATAAAATAGTTAACTGATCCTTAGCCGACCCCTCTAACTATCTAACGCCTTCAATTTTTTTTTTTTATTTTTTTTTTTTTTTCCTTTTTCTTGATGTAGGGCCCCTTGGAAAAAGAAACTTCAAACAGAATCTTGATGGCTAGAAAGCATAAAATACTAATTATACTCTTAATACATTCATGTTCTTAGAGGATGGTTGAAGAAAGCCGCTAAGTATGAAAACTTTGGTTTGCAGAAAGAAAGAAAAAATACAGTGCAGTAACGATTCGATGCAAATTAAATCACAATCACAAGATCTGGAACAAGATTAGTGGCCCAATTACCAGATCTCGTTTTGAACTGGGCGTTTTAGGGTGTTTTTCTAGTAAATAGAAACTTTTGCACAAAGTTTGGTGTTGAGTATCTATAGGACCCTGTGCATGGCGGTTAAACCAGTGATTTTTAAAGAAAATGTTTCAGAGATTCAAGAAAGTAATTAATACGAAACTCGTTTATTAACTTACGACAGAGTTTCAAGAAACCGTCTGATATGATAGGGTTTGTTAGCCTATGACAAAGATTCAAGGAAATAATTAATACGAATATGGTTTATTAACATATGACAAAGATTTGTGAATGCGCAAATAGAGTTTCAAGATCTATACAATCAAGATTCAATTTTTCATCAAGGATTTTGGAGTGCAATTTGATTTCGAAAATTAAAGCAACAGAGAGTTTAAAATCTTACAACCAAGATTCATTTCTCATCAAAATCTGGAATGTGAATCCCTTCGAAATTTTAAACAACAGAGGGTTAAAATATTACCCCCAAGATCAAGATATAGAATGTGATTCGTTTTTTAAATTTAAAACAACAGAGAATTAACATCTTACAACCGGGATTCATTTCCCATCAAGATCTGGGATGCGAAATGATTTCAAAATTTAAGGCAACACAGAATTTATAGGGGTCAAATGACAGAGATCAGGAAGTCAGAAATTCGATGTGAATCCAAAGGTTGATCTCTGTATTAGAAAGTACAAAATCGTTATAAATTTTGAATTTAACCTGAAAATAAATCTAGGAAATCGATCAATCCAAGACCGAGCTCTGTAATGGAATACACAGAGTCGATCTGATGTTAATAAAATAAATAACCCAAAAAAAATGATCTGGAGAATCTATAGAATTAATGACTGAACTTCTGAAATTGAGACATACAGCATCGATCTAGCACGGGAAACAATCGTGGAAATAGATATAGTAACAGATCTAAATTCTATTAAATTGAAATCGACCTAAACTTGCATATATCCACTTCGATCTATTTTTAAATGACGGATCTCTGTAATTAAAAATGCAGAGTTAATCAAATTACCAGGTTTAAAACTCATATCAAATAAAACTAGGTTGATTTTCATATGTCAAATCGATCTATTTTAAATGACGGATCTCTGTAATTAAAAATGCAGTTAATCTAAACTTTCTAATAAACATCCTATCTAATCAAACAAACGAGATTTCAATGTTGTTATTCAGCGAATTCTGCTAATAAACTTTACAGACTATTCGAAATGCAACCAGAAATATACCCCTCAAATAAATTGCATTTTACAATATTTACCTCTCTCGCGGCTGCGTATGATGTTCTGAAAGTAGTGTCGGAGTTCTATGGGAAACGCGTGCCTTATTCCTCACCAAATTTCAAATTACGAATTGACCACCGATTATTCTGTAATGTACTTAGTGGGTTAAATTAATTTATGTCATTAAATGCATGAACTGTATGATACTCGTTAGGTATGACGGCGCTCTATGAGCTTTACTTCACATTTATAGCCATAAGATAATTTCATAAATTACGGGGATATCAGCTGGTTTCTAGGTAATGCGGTATCACAGAGAGGTGGATGCCCATTGAAGGTGTAGATAACGATGGAGTGCCGATATCATCAAAGTAGAAATAGCAGGCGGATCTTACGATGAAGATTGATTAAATTTCGGTCTTCCGTTGAGATTGAATTGAACATCCCACTTACTTCTCCAATCAGTGTCTAAGCCCGTTCCCGGTAACCCATATACGGTAAATTGGAGGAGAAAAACTGTTCGTATTTCATGAGTGTTTGTTGCTTATGCAAATAAAAATAAAGCGGGGATAATGGAGTTCAAGGATATTCCTAGATCTCCTGCTATGGCGTCTACTGGAACAGGACGAGAAGTTGTTGCGTTTAAGCATACATGGTGTTGTAGATAAATGCAGTTGTCAATCCGTGCGGAATTCAGCTCCAATTTTAGCTCAATTCCAGGAAGTGTAGTAAGTACTTACAGAATATTACATATTTATTTTGCGCAGAGAGTAGGGAAACACAATTCTCGTGCTGTGTTTAAGCGTGTGTCCGATAGAGAATTTTTCGCACCGATCGGTGCCACGATTATAGATACATATAGGTCATTATAATTATTTACGAATTGGATCAGATTCTTGGAAAAACAAGCCAATCAAATTCGAGTGGATGTGCAGGAATTTTTTTTAAAGATCAAATTACAGTCAGTCGCAAGGTCGAGTTACAGTTCATGACACGATTCAGTATTTAGACCGGAAGTTTGGAGCGGAATGTTTTAACTCAACAGCCACGATCCAAAGCTATCATGAGATCTGGATTCCCAACCAACACTCAAACGTAGTTTTTAGATGCAAAGTAATGTTGGATTGATATAATTCCACAGAGCCCGATAGTTAATTCCCAACCAACGGAGCTTTTAATTAAGCATCTGAGATCGATTAAAAAAAACAAATTCTGGGAATGCACAAAAATAAAATACCACAGGGTTGAACGGATCGGTCGTGGAGACTTAGATTCGTTTCTTAAGATCTGAAGATTTGGTGTTTTTAAAATGAAATTACAGTCACAGTTTTTAAATAGTCGAAAGAGCAGGAATCGACCAATTCCCTAAATATGGAATAAAGATTCGACCGGTGAGGTATAATGATCAGGAATTGAAGCTAAAATCAAATACAACTACGGACGAGTATAAAAGATTTACTAATCGGACGAAGAAAATAATGCAGCAAGTGATCCGGATCTGGTCTAGGTTCAAATCAACTCGGAGATTGCTATATGCAGAGTTATTCAATTCAGGATGACCCGGAGATCCAAAAATTTTTAATGAACAGCAAGATCTAAATTTTCGATTTAAGCAGAGACGTTTTAACTTCAACCAACGCAGAGACTTCAGATTTAATAAAAAAAAAAATCTGGTATTTCGATCTATACCGGATTAGCCATCTTCCGTTAAACACAGAAATTTTTTTAATTAAAAACATAAATAAACCCAGCATTTCGATCTATACTGGAATAGCCATCTTCAATCTGACACAGAAATTTTTTAATTAAAATATAAAATAAATCTAAACCCTCATTAAACACTAAATGTAATATGGAAATAATATTGAACCTGTTTCGGTGGTCGAGCAGGAAATCGAGTATGGTTGTGGCAGCAATTGATTCGAATGTCTAGATCGTCAAGTACCGACAATCTCTCGGTATAAATATGAGTCCGGTGCTCTCAAGGCTCGACTGGCTCTGATACCAAATGTAGAGCCCCTCCTTTAGGGTCCCCTTGAACTGAACCTGAAACTTTAAAAACTTCATACAAACAAATTAGCCATTATAGTTATAAAAAAATAAAAAATAAAAGAGTGAATAACTTAACAAAAATAAGCAAACCTTAACCTGTCAACCCGATCCAGCTGGTCCATTGTTGTCTGCGTCTTCCGTAGGATCCCTCCAGCAAAGCTCGTTTAACCATAGGCGAAGCAACCGTTAGCTTCGCCACCCAACCATAGGCTCATGCTTTCAGTCGCATGGCCTCCCCCGAGCTTTGGGTCGTAGAGCTCACACAAGTATTTCAGAAATTCAGCTTGGGCTTCCCTTCCCACCAGGATTTCTAATCCAAACCCTTAGATAGCAGCAAGTCTTTGAGGCATTCGAAAATTACGACAATCGTCCAAATTATGGGCCCTTTACCCATTCCGTGAGCCTTCCTTATAAAGGAAAATCTCGTGCGACACGTGTCGCTTCATGCATAATTAAATATTTTTAATTAACTATTTAATCAAAACACTCACCCATCCAAGTGTCAGTTTCTCTGGGAAGTGCACCTACACCCCTAAGTTTGCTCTAGTTTGTCCCCCAGATATTTTAATCAACTCCTAGCTTTTAGTTGACTAGGTGTCTAATCTATTTTGCTCCTAAATAATAATTTCTATTATTTTAAATGCTCAACAAAATAACTATTCATGTGCAAATGTCTAAGCTATTGTTATGCATTTGCTAAGTAATAATCTAGAGTTATTCTCCTAAGTTTTTATGCAGTTTAATTTAACAATCAAACTCACTAGGATCACGGTGCCGCGCCGTTGGGCTCCTGGTTCCTTAACTTTAATTCTCTGACATGGCACCACTTCGTCGGGTCCAGTCATCCATGGTTTCCATTCCTTGGCATGGTACCACATCGTTGGGTCCTTGCGTCCATTCTTTCATTTCTCGACAGGGTACCGCATCGTCGGGCCCTTCTGCCACTATCTTTCCGTTTTGACTTGCGGGAACTCTTGTAGGGATTTTAGGAATCGTTACCATCCATCCTCCGTCTACATGCTATCTAGGGACTAATGGCGCTGAGGAGTGAGTCCGTTCTCACTGCGCGCCCCTCAACTCGTACGTGACCAGCTCCGTCGTGGCCCACCTCGTACGCCCTCACGCATTCCTCTTGAGCAAGCGGATCAATGCTTATCTGCTCATGTGTAATATTCTTGTCGGAAGTCGACATCGTCGTCGCTTCCCTTGTGTGTGATTTACCCGTACTCTACGACCCTCCATGTTCCTTTGTGTGTCCGTTGGTGAACCGTCTCACTTGTTTCTACACACACTTCTCACAACAAATTATTAGTAGCACTGTTCTCAACGATCATCATCTGCTTTCTAACTCTAGCATTGTTAAACATTTATGATTTATTGAAACTGCTCATTCATCTTATTAAGTATACATTTCGTCGCCAAATACATAATCACCATGCAGCTAGTCGTTAAGCATTATCCATCAACATAATTTTCCATAGTCATAGCTAATCGTTTAACATATGCAATTATTCATTTACCTCAACAGTTCAGATACACATACTCAAAAATAAGGTCAAAAGGTTATTTAATTAATGTTTCAATCATCCTGGTCACTCAGCAGGTGCCCTCAATGTCTACACAAGTCTAGGGGCACTACATACACCCCTACTTATTTAGAACTTCGTCCTGAAGTTCAGAATAAAATGGAAAGCTACGACGCATCTTAGTTGCGTCCTCCCAAGTCGCATAGCTCGGACTGTAACTGTCCTACTGCACTTTGACTTGATCAATCAAGGCTAAGCATTTAAGCAAGAACTGATTAATCAATTAACCCAATCGACACATATAATTCAATCCATTAATTTATTTATCAACTATAGTCATGCACATCATCGGGTGATTCTCCCTTATTAAGACACATCCTAACTCGAAGGGCCACTTTATTGAAGTCTGTTACGCCGGGTCACTCGACAGGTGCTCTTAAAGTCCATAGTCATTTTAGGGGCATTACACTAAATTAGAGCAATGATTTTAAACAACAATTTGATGAATTTTCATCGATTTGTTGTAAATAATCATTTCTCTAATTTAGCATAAGATTCACAATCCTGAAATCTTTTCTTGTGATTAAACACAAATGATTGTTGTCTCCATTTGCCATGATTTCAGTTATGTGAACTTACACAAGTGATATTTTAAATTAAAGATTCGGGGCGGAGAGTGGCGACAACTACGGATCCGTTATCTCATCCTTTAATTGGTCTAATAGACATATGGGGACGTGAATAAAGTATTTCAGACAAAATTAAGACAAAAATTTTACACATTGAGGTTTTCATTACCAAATAATTTTAGACAAGCAATATTTTAAATTAAAGACTCGGGGCGGAGAGTGGCGACAACCACAGATCCGTTATCTCATCCCTTAAGTGGTCTAATAGACATATGGGGACCCGAATAAAGTATTTCAAACAGAATTAAGTCAAAAATTTTACACATTGAGGTTTTCATTATCAAATAATTTTTGAATTCAAATTTCAGCATACTAGAATATGATTATTTAAACTTTTATACTCCAGTTCCTTTCAAGATCATAAACATAAAAAGAAAAAAATATATTGTACACATTTGACAATGATATCGACAAAACCATTGATCTATTAATTTTAAATATATAGTTTTAAAAACATCGCAATGGAATGCCGTCTTCAATTATCTATTCATGGTCATGTTTGGACAGTTTCCATTTTTTATTTTTTAATTGTTTTTTCGATGGAACTTGAACCAATTTTATTCGAGATGCACATACTAAATGGCTTTATTGACAACATATGACATCAGGTTCATAATCCTGAAAGTAGACATAATTTTGAGTCATATGGGTTTGCTGAAAAAATAGCCCTTTAAAATGATGGATCCTCTCTCGTATGTATATCTGTTGTCATTGTAGTCTTCCAATAACTTCATTTTTCCTTCAGTGCATCACATCAAATAATACTTCACATTTTCGTTGTTTTCGACAGGTGCAATCACAACAAAAACATCTCCTGTACAAATTACAATTGATGTCAGGATTTTTAATTCAATTAAATTGACTAATATACATGTGTATAAGGTGAATGACAAGAATGAACAATCGACAAAACAGTGGTATTTGATCATTACCTTTTCTAACGAGATTTGAAATTCTGTCGCCATCAGATGATATTGCTATATCTTCTGATTCTAATTCTTCTATGCTTGCTAGTGGCATTTTTCCTTTAGGATTAATTTCTGTGTGTTTCCAATGTTTCACGTAGTTGTTCATTATGTTTTCACAAACTTCTGTAGGTTCAATATTTTCAGTGCAAATATGACAAAAGCATGATTGCTTTCTACTGTCAAATGCATAAATGTTTTGGAAGGCTTTTGTTTGAATAGAGTGAAAATCTCTAGTCCCTTGTATGGTGCTAGCGTCGTATGGTATTGATCTATTTATATCTTGGATCCCAACATGCCAAAAAAATCTAGTATAGTACACAAATAACAAATTTTGATGTTAGGTACACATACTTTTTTTTAAATTGACAATAAAATATAAATTAAAACATTTGTGTGTACATACCTGCGCACATTTTTTGATTGTTGATTATAATCATGGTTTAGATGTGATTTACACCATTGGACAACCTCTGCAGCTGAATGGAATCGTGCAGAACTATGGTTCATTTGCCCTTTTCGAAGTGGTTTTTTTTACACATGCTCCTGCACCATCATGTTCACCTTTTCCATGACTAGTTTCAAAGAAATTCCAGTGATGTTTGATGTTCAATTCTTTATGAAGTCGACACAACCAATAAAATGATCGCGAAGATTTAAATTGTCCAGCACATCCATCTGACCATATCCAATGCTCATTGAATTTAATGTTACGTTCCTTTAGTGAATTGTAGAAAATACTTTCAATACAATGCTGAACAAAATGTGTATCGTGTGTAAGATCGTCGCTGATATAAAAGTGATATTCTTTAATCATATCTCGATTGTCACACGTGCTTTCAATGCCATTAACATCCTGTTGAGAATGTCTATATAAAAGATGGACAAATATTGAAACTTGGTCAGAATAATAGTATTCACTCTGTATCTCTTTTTGTGCAGCAAATGTATAATTTTCTGCAAAGTCAACCACTGACAAAATTGTTCCTGGTGGAAAAATTTCACGAGACTGTTTGAATTGAAGGTCTTGCCATCGTGCTCTATGTGAATGTCTGGTGTATTTATAAATTTCACTTTCGAATTTCTTCAGAAAATCTGCCACACCTATTTTATCTTCTCGCAAATCAATCCTTTTGGAATGTACATCACTAGTACTTGTAATGTATTCATATCTTCTCCAATCAACGGTGACATTTAACAATGAGTGATCAGTATCGATAGGATATTTATTGTGGTATAAAACCAAATTTCCACAACGATTACAATGTTTTCCATCGACACATTTCTTATTATAAAATACTTCATCGTGATTTCTCTCACATAGGGTTTGAGATATGAATTCAAGTATTGTGGGCGGAGGTGGTGAATTTGTCCAAAACATTTTACCAAATTCAAGAAATGTGTCGTAATATAATTGGAATTGCACATGATAACGACAACAACATGTGTCACGGATAGTAATAGGTCTAACATACCATGGTTTTAGTTGCACAAATGTAGTGATTGACACATCAATTCCACGATGATCTTCCTTGAATTTATTGAACAATTGTATTTGTGTCATATCCATTATATGTTTTGGACTATTTACATATACTCCTTGTGATACTCTTTGTCATATTACATCTCTTGAATTTGGTGAAACTCGAGCATGTGTCAACCAATATTCCCATACAATATCTTTAAACCCTGCTCTTATTCTATCTTTGTAAGGTTGTCTACAAATAATTGCCAAACAAGCAAGTTCATCATTTTCATCTATTTGCATTCTGAATTTGCTATGTCTATATAATGTCTTTCTTGAGGTTCCAACTGTTTTTGCTAGCTGTGTTGTCAAACGTTTTTGTTTAGTACTAGTCGAAATAATTGTTGTATGAATTGCTCTTCGTGCAGCACTAATGTCTTTCTTCCTAGATTTTCTAAACATTTTTATTGCATCACCTATATTTTCTATCACATTATGTTTTAATTTCGACTCTTTGGTCGCCTTGTGAATACCCAATAATGATGTAGCATCTTCTAACATCTTGGTCACTAATAAACATCTCAAAATGTGTGCTTGTCCTACTGCTGAATAATTCTTCAGAACATCATCATAAATTTTTTGAGCCCGATATCGTGCAGCGTGTATGGGTATTTTTTTCATATTTATTGCAATCAACGTTTTCTAACGTTTCATCATCAATGGTGAAAGTACCTATACATCAAGATAAATTTAATTTAAAACATGTATCCAAAAATACAATTCATTATAAAAAATGAATTTGGAAAATACATTCAATATATACATACCTAGTCCAATTTTTGGTTCTTGAACTTGATCTTCAATATTGACTTCATCGACATTAGTATGTAAATCACTATTTACATCCTCAACAATGGTTTCTTCAACTTCAATTTGTTCCTCTTGTACTCTATTTTCAATTTCCATTTCATCGACATTATCATGTAAAACTGTATTTGTATCTTCAATAATCGTTGCTTGCGTTTCTGCAAGGCTTGCTTTGTTGGCATGATATTTAAGTTTTTTTTTCTCTATTATCATTATCATCAGCACGTTTACGATCATATTTTCTTTGACGGTTTCTCTTACTGCCCATGATTGTTTAATCTATAAATGATAAATTAAAGAATCATCATTTTATTGTAAATAAACAAAATGAAGATTTAAAAACAGTTACGAAATTTATGAACACATGAACTGAAATTTACTTCACCTTATCAAAATCTTGTACTTGAGTCTTTTGAAGAAAAAGTCTTTCGAAACAAGTTTCCTTTGAAAAGAACCTTCTTTAAATGAAATAAGAACTCTTTGACAATAAATCACCTTTGAAAAAATCCCATTGGAAAAGAATAAGAACACTTTCAAAATAAATCTTCTTTGTAAACCCACTGGAACAAAAAAAAAAAAACTTCATTGAAAAAATACCCGGGAAAAAGATTTTTTTGTAAAACCCTTTGCAACAAAATAACTTTTTTCGCAAAAATAACTTGGGAGACTTTGAAAAAATCGTTTTTCAAATAAATAAGAAGGAAAAATATATCTCCTTTGTAAAAATAACTTGAAATAAAATCTTATTTGCAAAAGTGCCTTGGAATAAAAACTCTGTAAATGCAAACTTTGGAAAGAAACATTTGCTGAAAAACCCATTGGAAAAGAATAAGAACACTTTCTAAATAAATCTTCTTTGTAAATCCACTGGAAAAAAAAAAATTCTTTGAAAAATGCCCGGGAAAAAGATTTCTTTGTAAAAATCTTTGAAACGAAATAACTTTTTTGCAAAAATAACTTGGGAGACTTTGAAAAAACCCATTTTCAAAGAAATAAGAAGGAAAGAAACGTTTTTTGCAAAAATATTTAAAAAAAAAAAACTTTGAAAAAATTCATTTTCAAATAAATAAGAAAGAAAAAGACAACTCCTTTGAAAAAATAACTTGGAATAAAAACCTATTGCAAATAACTAAGAAGTATAAAAGCTTGGAATAAAAACTTATTTTGTAAAAATGCCTTAGAAAAATAATCTTTCAATGTATTCCTTAGAAAGAAGTAACAAAAAAAATACTTCATAAAAAAACTCTCTTTACGAAAAAACTTTTTAGAAAATCCTTGCAAAAAAAACTCATTGCAAAGAAATGAAAAGTGCAAAAAGCTTGAAAAAAAAAATTTCTTTGCAAAAAGAGGTTCCTTACAAAATCCTTGGAAAAAAACCCATTGCAAAAAAAAAGAAATGCAAAAAGCTTGAAATAAAAACTCCTTTTGCAAAAAAATTCTTTCAATGTATTCTTTAGAAAGAAGTAAGAAAAAAAATACCTCATAAAAAAAACTCTCTTTGCAAAAAAAACTCCTTAGAAAATCCCTAAAAAAATATTCTAACCAAAAAATATGCGAAATTGAAATGTGCGAAATTAATCAAAGTATTTAGTTTTATTTATATAAGTGTAGAAAATAGTTTTTTTTTTGTTTTTGTTTTTTTGTTTTTTTTACGTTTGGTTATTCGGCCGAATAACCCTTGATTAAACTGACGTCGTCGTTACGAAAAATAGTTATTCGGCCGAATAACCTCTGAAATCTGAAAATCTGATTGCCACTCACAGTTTTCAGGTTTCTCCATTTTCAGAAAGTAAAAATGATCTCTTACACTATAAGGCGACTGTCAGACTTGATACCATTAGTTTCGTTATTGAATCTACTTTCCAAATATATAGATTTCTTTTTGTATGGGTAAGATCTGATATTTGTAATTGTTTGTTTTCTTAACAGGCGTTGAGTCTAGTTTCATCTCTTTCAAAATGCGGTGAAATGAAAAATCCATAACTTTAAAAATACACCACGAAAAAAATTGAGAAAACTATGGTGCAGTTAATTGGCGTGTCTACTTCAAAGGGTATTCATAGAATTTTTAGTTTTATATTCAGTTGAGAGAAAAGTTTTGTGACAAAAAATATGTTGAGAGTCGACAAGGTTTCTCCATTGATTGAATTCAAATAAATATAATAATTAGTATATAGATCCATTTGCTACAAACTTATAGTCATGCAGTAGTATATTGTGTGTAGATTGTTGTAACATATTTGTTTTTTGCAAAAAACAAGTTTAACAATGATTTTACGTGTGCGACAAAACATGGCTATTTTGTAGTCCTTTCGTTTTATAAGAACACACTGTCAAACATTTGTCGAATCGACATATCAAATCTCAATATAAAAAATTGAAAAAAATATGGATAGCAAGCTAACATAATTCTCTAAAAGTTTGATTTTTAGTGAAAAGTGAAATTCCAAACAAAAATATCACTTTTATTCGCCCAAAGATGGAAAACATGAAAAATTTAGAATTATTTTCTCACGGAACCCCCCAAAATAGACACTCATCTTCATGGATTCACCTAGGTAGGGCTTCACATTTCTCCGCATGGTAACTCAACCTTTTAACCAAGACTCTTACAACCAGCTTTCGTCAATACTGTTGAATTACATTTTAACTAGGGCCGACGAGAGGATCATTGATATGGGGCCCGAGGCTTACCTGTGAAGTCAAACTCCGGGTTGCTTGGATTTCACCTTTTGTGCCAGTCACAATCTTGAATGCATGAAAAATCCCTCCAATCATTTAACATGGCACACGAAATTAAGAAATTTGTAAATGTATAAGCTTGTATGGAAATACAGAGTTAAAAAGATTTAAGTTCCAATTTCACCTCAATTGTTTTAGTAGTAGTAGACTTTGGATGCCCGTATCTTATTACAAGAACATCTTCAGAAAATATTTTTTCTTTTATCGGTAAATCCTCTACATAGTTTCGTGGTGCAAGATAGCTATGGCTGCTAAACAAAGCTCAGCTCTCCAAACTGTTTTGTAAAGATAAGTACTATCACAACCCTAGCAAGGGTTAGCGAGAAGTCTCCCTACACGTGAGAGCCCCGTGATGGATTTTATTATGGCCGGGTATCTTCCATTATCCTTATTGCATTTGGAGAACCCACTTCATATAGTTTGGAGGACCCTCAATTCTCTTGATTTAATATCATCACCTTGAGCTTTGTTACAATAACTAGTTTATCAACCTTGGTTTTAATAAGGAACTTTATAGGCTAGGACTCGTTCCCCTTAGTGGAGATAGGTTGGTTGCATTTTCTTTTCCCTTATCCACATGTATGCAAGCTTAATCTTCTTAGGTAACTTGACACAAATAGGAGAACCATGATCATTCTGACCCTTCGTGATGGAAGATCCTTACTTGTACCTATGTAGACGACGTAACATGCTTTAGATTTATATGCTAAGTAAGCCTCAAGGAATGCTCGAGGAACCCCTATCGCTTCTTCGAGAAAAGTAGTCACTTTTAGTTAAATAAGGTTATCATTCTTATGTTTATGTTCAACATTTTAAAATATCATGAAAGACAACAAATAGGTTGACCATCTTATCACAAAGTAAAGAATTCAACTTACTAATGATCATAACTTAGATGTTTTATTTTTAACAAAGTATAGCTTGGTTAAATAGAAGGTATCTCAATGTGTTTGTGTGTCGCTCTTAAAGTCATGTGGCAGTATGTACTTATTACTTTTACGTATTAATATATATCTTTTTCCCCACATAGAAAAAAAAATATTTTGTGAAATTGAGGTTTATTACATATGGTATCAGAGTTGTGTTACAGCACTTGGCCTAAATCGGCCCAAACATTGTCGTTGTTATGAAAAGATTTTAACTAATAATATTTCTATTTTGTATTCTATTTCCCACTCTTACTAACTCTAGGATTAGAAGATGAACTATGTTGACAGGGATAAATGACAGAATTCGGAAGGCTTGAAGAGACACCCCCTTGAGATCCAGAAGGTAGTGGAGGAAACATACTTTGGGTACAGTTAAATGAAAGCAAAGATCCAGCTAATTTACAACAAACTGTTGAAGAATTAAGGGAAGAGTTAAAAAGAGTTACGGAGGAAAATGAACGAATAATGAAGGCTCAAGAAGAACTGAATACTATTTTACTGGCCAAAATACATAGCAATGAAAAGGATAAACATAAAGGCACTAAGGAGGATAAGGAAGCCACACCTCCTAAACCTAAAGGGAGAAAACTGGACTTTTCCAGCCATAGAGCTGGAACATCCAGTGAAGATTCATTGAATTAAGAACATCAAGACTTCAGTGAAAGTAGTGACCAGCATAAGAAAAAAAGGAAGTAAAGACTATATGAGGAAATTTCGACGGAATTCAAGAAGATCAAACCCCCCATGTTTAATGGTGAAATTGAAAAAGGTGAGGAAGTTGAATCCTGGTTATCAAGCATGAAGAAATATTTTCATATCTACAACTATTATGATGAACTTAAGGAAAAAATGGCCATATACAACCTAAGTGGAAAGGCTGATATATGGTGGCAGGACATCAAGAAAGTTAAAACCATAAAGGAACAGAGGGTAGATTAGAAAATATTTAAAAATTTATTTAAAGAGAAATATCTTTCAGAACAATTTTATGAAAAAAAGTCAAAGGAATTTTACAAGTTAAGATTAGGAGCCATGAGTATGAAAGAACTCTGCATTAAATTTCTGAGTGTACTCCATTATGTGCCATACATAATAGAGGAAATGCCAAAAATACAGTGCGTCCTCAGTTGTCTACCCACTTCGTTCAAAGAACGAATTGAATTTGATAACCCAAAGACACTAGAGGAAACCATGAGGAAGGAGAACTACTCTTATGAACAGAACAAGAACATAAGAGAAAGTATGCCAAGATGGAATGTAAGGAAACGGGACCACTTCCAGAAAAACAACAACAATAAATTTCACCAAAATGTTGGAAGTAACTACAGGGGATATCAGTGTAACAACCACAGAAATTACAAACCCCAACCCCATGCTATAAGAGAAAGAGAACCCTTTAAGAACCATTAAAGTGTTGAGAATGTGGTAACCACATTATTTTAAGGATTTCCCTAAAAGAAAAAAAACTTTTAATAAGGTTCACTCTCTTCAAGAAGCCATCACAGTGGGAGATATGGCGAGGAGCATGACTAGAATCAATGCTGCACTAGAAAATCGGCAGGCAGAACACCAAACGTCAATGGTTGAAATTCCAGATATGTTAAAGAATCATCATATTTCTATATTGATTGATCCAAGTGCAAGTTTAAGCTATTTAGCACCTAGAATTGTAGAATTATGTAATATTGTACCTGAAAATTTTGAAAAATCATGGTTGTTACAGTTAGCTATAGGTACTAAACGCAAGGTCAGAAGTAATGTTAAAAATTGTGAATTTTTTATGAATGAGTTAAAACCAAGTGCAAGTCCGAATATTTTACCTTTAGGTTCTTATGACTTATTGATTGGAATGGACTGGTTAGAGGAGCAGAAAGTTATATTAAATTGTCTTGATAAAACATTCACTTGCACAAATACTTTAGGAAATATAGTTAAGGTGACAGGAATTCCCAAAAAAAACCACTCTTAGACAAATATCAAGTTTACAATTGAAAAGGTCTATGAGAAAAGGATGTAAGGTTTTTGCTGTTTACATAATGGATAGTAGGGAATCTGAAGGTAAATTAAATTTAGATGATATACCAACTTTACAAGATTTTAAAGACATATTTCCAGAAGAAAATCAGGAACTGCCTCCAAAAAGGGATATAGATTTCACGATTGATATAATACCAGGAGCAGTACCAACATCCAAGACTCCATATAGAATGAATGTGATTGAACTTACAGAGTTAAAAACACAGTTACAATAACTTTTAGATTATAAATATGTTAGAGCCAGTGTTTCCCCTTGGGGAGCATCGGTTTTATTTATAAAGAAAAAAGACAGAACCTTAACATTATGTATAGATTACAAAAAACTGAATAAAATGACTTTAAAGAACTGATACCCCTTGCCCAAGATTGACGATTTGTTCGATCAACTCCAAGGGGCGACTGTATTCTCAAAAATAGATTTGAGATCTGGTTACCATCAGGTACGGATCAAGGATAAGGACATCTTCAAAACTGCCTTTCGAACTCGTTATGGAAATTACGAGTTCGTTGTAATGCCATTTGGCTTAACAAACACTCCTGTTGCCTTCATGAATCTAATGAATAATATTTTTAATGATTATTTGGATAAATTTGTCATTTTCTTCATTGACGACATTGATTTAGCCGAAGAATGAAATGGAGCATGAAGAACATTTAAGAATAGTACTGAAAATTTTAAGAGAACAAAAATTGGTTGCTAAGTTCAGCAAGTGCGACTTTTATAAAGACAGAATTCATTATCGAGGACATGTAGTGTCTAAAGATTGAATCTCGATTGGCCCCAATAAAATCAAATCCATCATGGAATGGTCGGTCCCTAAAAATGTTTCTGACATAAGGTCCTTTATGGGAATGGCAGGCTACTATCGGAAATTCTTTTAGGAATTTTCGAAAATAGCTTATCCCATAACCTCAGTACGGAAGAAGGGTAAAAGGTTTGACTGGAATGAAAAGTGTATGGAAAGCTTTAATAAATTAAAACATCTTTTAACCACTGCTCCTGTGCTGCTCCTATACTAAAAATAGTTGACCCGTCGAAAGATTTCGTCGTATGCACTGATGCATGTAATGAAGGGTTAGGTAGGGTTTTAACCCAAGAAAACCACGTCATAGCTTAGGAATGTCGAAAATTAAAGGAACATGAGAAAAATTATGCTACACATGATTTAGAACTTTCTGCAATTATTCATGCCTTAAAAATGTGGCAACACTACTTGATCGGAAGGAAATTTCTACTTATGTCAGATAACGTAAGCTTAAAATACTTGTTTGACCAACAGAACTTAAACGTTAGACAAACCGGGTGGATGTCCTTTTTAAGCGAATCTGGCTTTGAAATAAAACATATCAAGCATTAAGAAAACAAAGTTGTAGACACTTTAAGCCGTCATGCAAACTTTTTGTATGCAAGTAGTAATTACGAATCTGATCTGGAAAAACATATTTTAAATGCAGAAAATTTTGATGAAGAATATGAGATTTTACAGAAGAAAACTACTGAAAATTAAGGTAATCAGTTAAAGACTGATTTCCGTATTAATGAAAGAGGATTACTGTTGTTTAAAAGCAAAATTTACATACCAAATTCTGCAGAACTCAAGTTAACTGTTTTAAATGAATTACATAAGAAACCCTATTCAGGGCACCCAGGGTATCAAAAGATAGTGACCATGATTAGATAGGACCTATTTTGGCCAAACATGAAAAATGAAGTAGCAGAATATTTGGCTCGTTGCCTAGAACACCAGCAAGTCAAGGATGAACACCAACATCCAGCAGGATTGTTGCAGCCATTAGCTGTTCTAAAATGGAAGTGGGAAATGATTAGTATTGATTTTGTAACTGGCTTACCAAAAAAATTTAGACAACATGATTCGATCATGGTTGTAGTAGACAAGTTAAGTAAAGTTGCTCACTTTATTCCTGTGAAGTCTACATATGTAATATTCCTCCTTTATGCCCTCATTTTGTAAATGTAATCGATTATTGGTTTCTCATGAGGAGCTCAAGGCCAAGGCCCCACGAGAAAACCTGACAAACTTTTTATTTATTTGTTTAATTATGTTCATAGAAGAAGAAACCAAACATTGGACGCAACTAACCGACGACAGTCGAATCCACTAAAGAAGAGGAAAGGTTAAGGACACCCTTGAGTTTCTAAAGGATGATGTCTAAGAGTCTTTAGGACGCTCCTAGGTGACTGAACTACTTTGGTTGAGGGTGTAGAAAATGTAAAAGATGATTATTACTCTAAGGCATTTATGTGATGCCCTAAGCCGAAGAGGTAACGTTAGGACGTATCCATTAACATAACGCCATACGTCAAGGATGATTTTTTTTAGATTTATTATCATTAACCTACTCTAACAAGAGAGTGATGGAGAACCTATTAAAGCTAAAAAGGAGTTTAGCTAATTAAGTAATAACATGGCTTGGTACTCATCCTAGATAAGGAGTAGGTATACTTAATAATAATAACATACATATAAAAATATGTATGAAACTGAATTACGAAGCACACCATCATGGATGAATTTAGGGGCGAAATTTAGCACAATGGCGAAATTAAAGGGGTTTGAATTATTCAATGAGCGAATTTTGTATATTAAACCGATTTTCTATAAAATAATATATTCGTCCCCCTTTTATTATTAAAATATTTTCTTAAAACCAAATAGCCCTGAGTTATATATATGAAAAAATAGAAAAATAGAAAAATACATTTTCGTCCTATGAAATTCCCCGAGAATGAGCGTGTCGCCTTTGATTTCTAACCAAATTTGAGTCGGATCCTTTTCTCGCCCCCAAATTCCAGTAAAACTCCCTTAAAATCATGGATATCGCCCCCGATTTCACCCAGGTTTTGACTCAAATGCTTGGTTCGCCCCCAATTTCACCCAGGTTTTGACTTAGATCCCTGGCCGACCAATGATTTCCAGTAATGTCGAAGTGTAGTGGCTATTTTTCCCTACAACTATGGTGTAAATCTCCTTTACAGTTAATTTTATGCCCGAATTCCTTGTTTGAAGATTTTTTAATCCTAAATCCGTCCACATTTCATGGAATCCAAATTGAGGGGGACGATTTCATCCCTATAAAATTTGTAGCTTACTCAGTGTATCACCCAGTCACATAGTTACAAATAGCTCGCAGAGATTTGAGAATTGGGGTTCATGGTTAATCACTTAATCCTATTTTTTTCACAGTTCAAGAATCAACATTCCTGGGATTGGGGCTTGCATTGGACGAACATAGTCAGAGATTACACTATACAGGTATTTATTTTGTTTATTCTTTGCAATATGTCGAATGAGTACTAGGAGAAGACTGCAAGCACCTTAAATCACCACTGAAGTCTCCATTCAAAGACCTCAATGTATCTACTTTCCCCTTAATCACTATCTTAAAAGAATTGTTGTTACCTACGTCTTTACCTCAAGTTGCAATAATGAGGTTATGGTTGTCTATGTTTAGTTTATTATATAGAAGTCAGAGGACTTGCTTCATTGAAGGCCCTGCTTTACCTTCTTTTTGTGTACACAATTTTACAATGCTAATGAGACATTGAAGCTATTCAAAGTTGTAATTATCTGCCAAATTAGGATCTACAATTTCAGGCAATCTAGAACACGTTGCAATATATTGTTGGGTCCATGAACTACAATATTTTTGGTTTCCTGTGCTTCCCGCCTAGCTGTGATAAGTTCCAGAAGCAACACCCCATATTTTTATATATCACTCTTTTCCGTCAACTCTTGAGTGGTAACATATTTAGGGTCCATATACCCTGCAATGTGGGACAATATTTAAAAAATAATCATAAGCACCATTGGCTTGACAATTTTTTTTTGTCCTTGTTATCTTACCATTCTCAATTTCTAGTTTGATTTCTTTATTTGCATATTTATAAGGCATTTTGTCAACGAATTCTCATAATAACAAATTGGCTTATTGTAGGCAAAATTACTTAATTTGGCATATTTTGTTCTATTAGTTAAAGATAAGAAAATTTTATCTAGTAAGTCTTTTTAGTTTATAAAATATTGTGTAGAAGGGGTATGCATACCTATACCTAGGGTACATGATCCATGTGTTGGTATGTATACTTCATAGATAGTTTGATGTCAAGTAGGTACCCCTACATACCCACCCCAATCGTGTACAGCTGGTACAAACCACTGAAAAACCAAAGACGTACCTAGCTTCAAGTACTCATATCCAAATTGAGTACATTGGTGTGGCAAAATCTAAAAAAAAGTGATTGGTTTTAGAGAGGAATTTGAAAAATTAAATAATAAATCCTTAAACTAAAGGAATGTTGTGAGACCATCCTCCAAAACCCTAAACTACCACTTGTTATTCCCTTTCCTCAACTCATCAACACTAAAACATACTTAATTTTCACATTTTTGTTTACAACATGGAGAGAGAAGAAACCCAGCAATGAAGAAGAAAAAGATTTGGGATTTTGGTGTCTTTTTTCTTGCATAAAAATTCATGGACAATATATCCATTGGATTGCATGTGCTTGTATTGAACAATTTGGATGTGATATGTTTGTTAACTTTTGGAGTTACTCCAAAAGTGTTCTCACCTTGCTAAGAGAGCACTATGTTTCCTAGCCCCTTAATGATGCTTCATGGACATATGGATGGCCAAGTCTAGGCATATACTTAACCTTGTAATTCCATTTTGTATTGACACCCTTGTACCTAAAAGTCCCATTGACCTACTTTTGTGGTCATTTGTTGGACATTAATAAAATTATCTTACCTTATCTTATCTACTTACCTTTTTTCAAGGCACCCTCTTGCACAAACTCACCATAATTTGGATTCATTTACTGCTGATATACCTTAAGATAATAAATCCCCAACATCTAAATAATGAATCCATTCCAAGTACCATCTTGGAATCTTGTATCATAGGTATCATAGATCGGTCAAGGAGACAATCAAACTCTCAGTGTGTTTAAATCAATGGTACAGTAAAGAATATAAGTGATGATTTGGAGCAAAGTTATATGATTAGATCCACAATTTGAAGAGTGCTTATCCAAAGGATAAATTCCAGAAATATTATGTGTACTATGCTCAGATTTGATAGCAACCATATCTCCTTATCATTGGTCTTGCAATGAGTCTCTTTTGCAGCAGTCTTAAGTTCAACATATGGGGTGATATTAGCGTAAATCTATCTCAGTGGAACCTATTACAACAAATATAACAAGCTCTGGAGCAAAGGCTAACTCAGCTCTAATAATGAACATATACCTCTTATTTGTCAACTCCTTTTTCCTGTGATTTACGATAAAATTGTTTCTCAGTGAAGATTTGTATTTGGTCATATCTCTCTTATAACAGTCACTTAATTTTTTATTCAATTTATCAGGGTTAAATGCCTTTATCCACACAGAAACTAGACTCTCTAAAATTTAACCCCAATTTTTTGTACAAATAAATTTAAAAATGGATTTTTAAAAAGATTATGGTTTGGAGTTTGCCGATAGCACTTGTTGTATGTTGTTTAGAATGATTGTAAAAGCTAATATAATGACCGATTTGGTGAACATTATGTTTCAAAAATGTACTCTTTGTGAACACTGCGAACAACAAAATGACTATTGACATTATAACTCCTCCAATAAAAGAAGATGCCAAGAAGAAAACAATGGAAAATTTAGCCCCATCAAGAATCCTGGCTCCATGTTTGTTCACAAACCTCATAGTGCATGTACACAGGTTGAGGTAAGTAAAAGTGATCTTTGAGATAATATCATAACATCTCTTTAGTATAACATAAAAAGTTGCAAGTTATAGTTTAAATTTGCATACACATAATAACATATTTGGAATAAAAAATCTAAGAGGTATAAACATATCCAATGTATTTCTGGCGAGGCTGTGAAGGATTAAACCAAAAAATACTTAAACTTTGCAATATTATTTACCTGGAATGTCAAACAAGACCTTCAAGGAAAATCAACCATCCAACGCTCCAGCCATTCCCATCCAGAATTGCAACGGTCTAAATCATACTCCAAACATGGGAAACAGGCCAACACTCTTCATCATACCATACCCATAATTATATTGATGAAAATCATAAGTCTGCTAGGAACAAAAAGAAATAGGGTTACATGTTGCCTCCTTTTTAAATGCTTTAAACCCATATTCTATGCATTCATTGAATTACACAACAATGGTGATGAGGCATGGATGAAATACTCTCTTTTTTTCTCTGAGTTGCTCAAGATTGTCATAGAAGATTATTGCCACGAGTATCTTTCATCTTCATGCTTCAAGATGGTGACAACACAATTCTGATGGCTATTTCAAATGCCATGTTGATTCGAAATTACGCTCCCAAATACCTAGAAATGTAGATAGAGGCCACCACTGAGAACAAATCTAATAAACTGCCTGAAACCTCCCATCCTGTCAAGCAAACAACCTGATGGGGACTCTGTTTTTATTGAGTTATTTGACTTTTCAATGGGCCATAATGGAAGGGAGCGTGCAGAGGGTTCACGTTATCAAATGGTGAGGTAAAAGAAACTATTTGAGCAGAGTTCCACATATATACTTGATTCCCAAACACAATTATCATTTTATTATATAATGTCAATTACTAGTTCACATATGTCATTTTTGGTTTCAGTTATTGCACTACTCTTCAGTTCTGTTCCTTGAGCTCATTATTGCTGCCATCTTTCTCAATTATTGTGTTTTTCAAGTATTTTGTCTTGTCTAATGAAAGTTTGGATTTTTATTCTCTTGATTCGATCATTTCTTGTATGGACTCTGGAGGGTGTCATACTCATTTAAACTACACCTAAGGCACATTAGTTTTTAGAGTAAATGATATAGAATGGACATGATAATGTTCTCTGAATTGTCCTATCTTTTAGATGATCCTGATCACCAAGACTTGCAATGCTAGGATTCTTGAGATGTTATTGCACTCTGGTGGTCACATTGGCATTCACTTATAATGATAACTTAAGACTCTAGTAACAGATCTCCCCTTTGAGATTATCTGAGATTTTGTCACATTTATAATCCTAGATAAGGGGGTATGTGAATCAAGGAACACATTGCGGCCAAATAGTATCCATATACATCTATTGTCAATCCTCTCAGCCTTCCTACTAACCCACCCATTAGACAATAGGTACCATTCTCAAAATGGGGAGAAAGAACCTAGACTTCCTAGAGGATTTATTTCCACAGAAAAAATATAGCATGTCAGGGTGAATTTAACAAAATGACAATGAGTGCTATAAACGACTATTTTAGACAAAATGACAATGACGCTAATTCCTGAGCCTTTAGAACCGTCCTTAAAATGCAGCAGTAGTAAGTTGTATTCTGGATGACACTCTTCTTAAAGTCTGCAGTGAGAGGCAATTCTAGAGAAGGGAAATGACAGTATACCAGTCTACATTTCAGGATTGGGATGTAGGTTGCAGGGGAGAGTGGGAAGGTGTACAGGGCTTGTTTTCATGATCGATTCGGAGATCTGTCCATATATTACAGATATCGAATCTTGCAAAATAGAGTGCTACATCAGAAGATAATATACTACATTATGATTTGCCTCATGATCATCAATTGTATGATGGATCCACAACAGAGAAATTGAAGTATTTTCATTACTTCTTGGAGCAGCAAGAGAGAGATTGGAACTTGTATATTTGGACCAGTAAATGGTTAAGGTCAGTCCATATCTAAAGCCACTTTCCAATCCTTATTCTCAGCATGGAGAACGATCACTTTCAGAACCGAAGAGCACTCCAAAAGTGGATAGAGGTGATATGTGACAAGCAATTCAGTTTTGTTCAACATTCCAATATCAATTCTTATAAATTTAAGCGGGGAAGAGAACCGAAAAGGAGGGTTCCTGTTCATCGGGAATCTCATTTTTCTCATTTTCGTCGTAGACAAGTATACCATATTGATCTGCTTCTTTTACCTATTCAAAGAAATGGACGAGGATTGATTCTCCAGTAATTGTAGAAGCTGCGAAGGAGGTTGCAGGGAATATTAAACAATTTGTGGTATTCGTCAATCACTCCAGATCAAGAATTTTTTATCAGATTTGTTTATTAATCAATGATCTATTGGGGGAAGTGTCTTAGCGACTGAGACATGTCAATCTCATTAACTTACTCACCAGGGATATGGTGGATATGATAGAACGTTATAAAAGAAACAAACTTACCTGAAAAGAATAGAAATGAAGCAGAAACTAACGATAATCAAGGCAGACGTTTAAGCTCTCTTCGTAATAATAATCTAGACTATCATATAAAACCTGTATCTCATACATAGGGGATTGAGCAATTAGTGGAAGCTTTGAAGCTAAAAGACAAAGGAAAATTTCTCACCAAGAGATCACCGACACTCTGAGAAAAAAAATGTTACCCAACAAAAATACGGCGTGAAGTTAGTAAAGTGAGAACATAGTAGTTTAGACTCAATTATGACCCTGTAAATAAAATGGGTCTTGGAAAACCATGAGGAAACAAGACGTGGCTAGGAAGAAGGGAATGTTTACAAAACGTTACACGATAAAACAGTGGGTTGGGGAAGAAACGATGATGGAGGGTAAACGTAGACTCCAGAAAATGAAATAATTTGGGAATCTTGATTGCTAGAATAAACCCACCAACCAAGAAATGGAAGATGAAGGGCCACTTTCTACATTACTTGAAACACCCACAGGAGACTTATGTTGTGGGTGCAAGTGAGAACTTCATGGGGTTTGAACTGAATACCACTAGGAGCAATGTCATACTACACCTGTGTAATGCACAAACTTCTTTGACTCAAAAACTAAGTAATGCATAAATCTTCTATTAGTTTTAAGGATATCGAAATCTTTTGTTTTAAAAGGGCTATTTACTATAAAGATTGGAAAAAAGTACTATAGCAGGCCTATCCTTGGCATTGGAAGCCATCAATCAACCGTGGATCCCACAGCTTCATACAAGCCATATTCACAAATATTGGTTTTGACTCAAAGTTAGTTGCAAGGCATGAGTTCAGGGCATGAGTTCGACTGGGATACCCACTTGTCAAAACTCATGAATTCAGAAAACGATGAACTCCAACGCCCACACTTCTCCATCATCTCTCATTATTCGAGAATTTGTATTAACCACTAATTCCACCATATTGACTGATATTGTTACCACATGTGCATCCATCCGAATACAACAGCTTACCCTCATTACTTACGGGGGCATTAACTCCTTCATCCAAGTCAAACAATCAGTTGGGAAGGTTCTACACCTTCAATGTATGATGGTTAGCGTCATTCGTGTTCATTTGGATAATGCACCTTGTTTCTACAGAATTTGGGTTTCCTTGGTTTGAAGTAGTTGGGATTTTAGTTATCCCTGGGAGGGTGAGTCCTGGTTCCTCTTTTTCAGTAAATAAAATCAGAGATAAGTAAGGCTATTGTGGGTAGAATATTTAAACATTTCCTTCCCCCTTGTTGAGTTCAGTTTAAACCTGGGCAATCCCAAACTCCATGGACTGCCCAGGTTGTCATGGCAAATATCAGAGGGTCATATATGACATGGAGAGGATCCTTCACAGAGATGACGACTATATAAATGAAAATGGGATTTCCATTCTCTCCCTTTCCAACAAAGTCCAAAGCAATGAGTGTTCATCTAGCTGATAGACCGAATTATGAGCTAATGGACATTGTTTTGTTTTGTAGCAAATGAGACAAATACAAGCTCTAAAGGCAGCGTGTATGACTAAAACCACTATAAGGGCCATCATCAATGCACAAAATGGGACTTCCATTCTTTTCCTTTCCAACATAGTCCAAAGCAATGAGTGTTCAGTAGCTCAAGTAATTCTGAGCTGATGGAGATTGTTTTGCAGCAAAGGGGACAAATACATGCTCTCAAGGCAAAGTGTATGACTCTTAAAACCACTATGAATGTTCTTATCAGGGGCACCTTTCTCGGCAATATCAAACCATCAACAATCTCTAGCTTCTACTCCGATCGTCACCAAAGAAGAATCAACAATCTCTAGCTTTTACTCCGGTCGTCACCAAGGAAGAAAAAACAATTTTGTAAATGATTGAAGATATGAAACTTGAGAATCAAGGATTCCACCAAGACAATGGAGAACGAGGAGAAGCCCACAACAGGCATTTCTTTCACTAACATCTCTTCACTTAATTCTACCAATTTGTTGGCATGTCAAGATTCATGACCCCACATGTCCATTGGACCATTAAGGGACGAGATAACAGGTAGAGTTCCTACTTTCCTTGAATTTAGTTAGTGCAGTCGTGTTTCGTCGACACCTTCTAGTTGCGAGTGATCAAATACTGCTTGTGAAATGTATAAATAAATCCATCATCTCCTCATTCATACACTTGTTCATTTGAGAGTCTAGGAGTCGAGAGAGTCTAGAGTTGAGCTCCTGTTTATTTTCTTTTGTTGCACTATCTTAGTAATCTACAAAATCAAAAGCTTGATTCTTATTGGCAAAAAATTCGCCAAATTTTTACTATATTTTATAAATCAGTGAAAGATTCGCCAAGTTTTCACAATTTTTTATAATTAAGTGAAATATTCGCCAAGATTTTACAATATCTTATAATTTAGTAAAAGATTCGCCAATATTTTACAACATTATATAATGAAATGAAAGCTTTGCCAAAAAATTATATATACATATTATATTATTGATAAAATCGCCTTCAAGTTTTCCTATATATCGGGGAGATTCGCCCATTTTTTAAACATATAAATTTTGGGGGGGTTCTTAAAATCATCCCTGCACACCATACATCTATGTTGATGTATAGGATTTACCATATTATGATTGTTATATCTTATATATATATATATACTTCTCCTGGATAGGATGAAGCATGAACTCCAAAATGAAAATAGCACATACATTATATATTTATATATATGAACCTTTTGTTATGTCCTTCCTTATTGTAAAGGAGGGAACCATGGTTTATTTTTAATAGAAACAATATCTATCCCGCTCATCGTTCTCGACGGGTTCATTGAACCCACTTCAACTCTTTAAGAGGATGGTCTCTCATTTAGAGAACCAAGCGTAGCATAACATTGATACGTTGGCACGTGGAGCCTTCTTGGAAAATGGCGTTATTTACAAAGGAGGTAGAGTCCCTCGCCGACTACTCCTCCACGTAGTGGCTGAACGGAGGGGGGGTTTTGTTTTAAGGAGGCATTATGCTCTATCATTTGGGGGGGGGGAAGCATTGGATTTTAGTATTGGAATTGGCGGAAAATCTCTGCATATTCGAATATGCTTGTAGATCTCTTTGCGAGTAGGCCGTGTTAAATCGAGGACCAGAGGACGACCCTAGATCTGAAAATTCTACAATCGAGTTGTAGTTTAAAACCAAGTCTGGGTATCATGAGTGGAGAGGGATAGCTGCAAAGGTATCGCCATCGATAGGAATAGAAACTATTCGGTGATTCTAGATCTGCAGGCTAAGCATGTAGATATCATGGTGACATATTCTATACAGTACAATCCTCTGTACCTAGTGATACGACTTCTGCAACTTGATGGATGCGAATCCTCGCGACAGTGGTAGTAAAATACAAACTGACAGTGAATATTATGTAAGACGTATCTGTGCGAATGGGGGTAAGTACTCATGGCTTATTTCGGTATTATCACACTGGTTGAGTTTTCTTTTAGTAATCCTGATAGCTATTAATTTAGAAGCGGTCGACATATATATATATGCTCAGTTTTATGTATGTGATCACTATAGGAAATAGTGGATCTTTACTTGTAGTGAACTTTGAAAATACATATTGAGTATTATGCTTAGCCATCCTCTGTTAACTTAGTATGATAAAAGGATTTCCGGATTATAACTGAGTATGCAGAATCCATTTGTCATACAACCTGGTTGTCCAACCGATCCTTGCCTTGCAAGATGCAAAATGCCCGCGATCTCTACTGTCATCTAGATTAGTATCTGGGGTCTTAATTTTTAGCATTGTAGCCTTATCTTGATGACGTCTCTTGAATCTTTCGAGCCCTGATCCAGTTTAATTTTGTAGTTTGTATCAGTTTGTTATTGCTGCACAGAGTTGGGTGATCCCTCCTCAGTGAGGATCGAGCCCTGGTCCAGTTAAATTTGCTAGTATTGTATTAGTTTGTTATTGCTGCACAAAGATGGGCGATCCCTCCTTAGTAAGGATTAAGCCCTGATAGAGTTAAATTCTATAGATTTTGTATTCAGTTGGTTATACGCTACATAGATCGGGACGATTCCTCCTCAGTGAGAATCGAATCCCGGGACCATTCAGTTATTTAGATATCTATATGTGATTTATATTTGTGCTGCATAAACATGGGCGATCCATCCACAGTGATAATCAATACCCAACATCGTTGTTGAAACATTATCCCAAAGTCTCACACCTTTCCCCTCCGTGCCTTTCAAGAGAAAGAGCCTGTGGCGTCTCTTCAAGACTTGGTTTGTGTTGAAATTATGTCCTTCAACTTTGCATGAGAAGGATAGCGGAGTTGTATGTATTCTTGTAGTACACTGTGAAGTATGCAATCTTCACAATTGTGGATAGGCGGAGTGGTAGGATACTTTTATTAATACCTTTCAGAGTTATGAGAAATATATATCTAATTTATTTCTGTCAGATTTAGAAGAAGGGTTATTGATATTATTACCTTTATGGGATAATGAACCTGTGTCTATAAGAAACCTATCCTTTTACTTAAGTGGGTCCCATAAGGGATAACTTGAGAGATAGAGATCGATGTATATATATTTTCAAGGCACAGATGACGATTTCGATTTGAGCGATCTCTATGTGCGTTTTCTTTTATTTTGCGGGGATTCTGTTTTTCTCTTTTGGGCAGCTGGGGAAGCTTGATCCCGGTTGAATCATTTAGATCTACTTGTTTTTCCATTATGAGGTTTGTGTGGTATTTGAATCTAGATCTGCTTGTATTACATTTTGAGATCTGTGTGGTATTCTTGATATAGATCAGCGAGATACTGCATGGAGACTTGCACTGTATTCATTGGAAAATCGACGTGTATGCATCCATTGAATCTGCGTGATATATGATGTTAGATCTGCATCTATTTCCTTCTGATATCTGTGTGTATTCGAAGCTACACTTGCTTGTATTTTCCTTTTGAGACCAACACTAGTGCATGCAAAAACTAGAAATGGGGTTTATCCTTAGTTTAGAGTTGTGAGTACAAGGACTTAATGTCTGTCTTTCTAAGATCAGAGAAGATACTTTTCTTGAAATGAGTTAGGATAGATCTAATTGGAAATGCGATATTGTATAAAGGTTAGTAAGGTGGTTTTTCTACTCGGATAAAACATAATTAGTGTATGTTGAGAACATAGCTAATATAGGTATTATCATATGTAAACTATGGGAAATAATGGTAAGGCTTCTCACTTTGAATGTTAGAAGATGCTCTCCATGAGAGAGACTTCCAGGTAATGGAAAGTAAATAATGCAACCGCTGAGTTGCAGGATGTAATTATTATTTTGATGAAATAATATATTGCGACGAGTGTTTTGGATGTAGCCCAAGTTTTGGGTGAACCACGTTTATATTTGGTGTATTGTTGTAATGTGATTTATTGTTAAAATGTATTGAATGGTTATTATGTTGTCCATGTGGAGAAGATCTTATAAGTGTATGGTCCCCTGATTCTATAGTTCGTAGTCTTTATCTTATAGTAAAAACTCTGGGGATTCGATGCATTTGGCATGATGGAATTGCGTATATTCATATCGTGTGGTTGAAGGCATTAAATGGATCTGCATTTGTAATCTATGTGGCTTTTGATGATCTCTTGTGTAATTTTATGATTCTTTGTTTAAATTAGATGCTTGTGTCATTATTGCTTTCAATGTATATTATGTCAAAGTATTTCATGAAGAATTAAGTGAGGAGTTTAATAGCCAATAATTACTCATGATCGTTTTATAAATGTTTGCATCATTACTTAGTGTGGATGAAGTTGATAAGGAAGGTGAAATGCTAATCATTTAACTAAATAATACTAAAGCGATATGATAAGGAGTAGATGATCAATATGAAAAGAGTTCTCAAAGTTCCCCTTAAGTTACTGAATCAACACATGGGTATGTTATGTCGTTATGTTTCATTCTTTGATGATAACCAGTATCAAGAAAGTGTATTATAAAAAATTGAGGTCTTTTATGTTATTAAAGTGTGATTTGGTTAATGGCTAGAGGACCAAGAATTTTATTTTCTCAAAATAACACTAACATATTCATGGAGATGTTACATATGGTATCAGAGCAACATGTTACAAACACTTGGGCTTATTTGCGCTCAGCCAGAGGAATCAAGATGTGTTGGGCGAACTAGCAAGGGTACCAACTATTAAAGAGACAACAAAGAATTCCATTTCCAAGAAACGACACCAAGTAACAGACACCGTCATTAAAGTACAAGTAAGTATGTCTCATTTTGTGAAAACATTATATGGCATAAATTAGTCCATAGTAAACACAGTGTATGTTTCCTTCTGAAGTTGAATTATCTGTTTATTGGTAAATATTAGTCGCTAAATATCTTCTCTTACTCTCCAAGTAGATCCATTGGACTATGAGGAAGTACTCTTTAAGAATAGTAAGACTAAGAGAGTTAAGGTTTTTATGAAATGAGTTGTGAGTATATGGAAAGTTGGCATAGTTGGAAATATGCTAAACTGAGAAAACTCTCCTAAAATCTGTTGATTGGATAATTCGGCTTAAATACGTGTCACATTGCCTTTTTGTTTTTGAGAGTGGATACTTTTCGGTTCCAACAAACCTCTTATTGAGGGAGTAGGGTTGTTACATCTTGTATACTGTATATGACTAATCGGATTTGACTATTTAGATGATCTAGTGTTCCAACTATGCATGGAACTGTCAAGTCCCTTTCCATATAGAAAATCACTTTTCCTAAAACAACAAAGTTATGTTGTTAACATAACTAGTAATTTCTGTAAAAATGCATAGTGCGAGAGGACTCAACATGAAGGAATATCTAACCGGTGTATTTAAAATAATCCTTTAGTATTGAGGAAGCATAATCATGTTGATGCTAATATTTTTTCCCTTAAACACAAATTCTATTTTCATTACAGAGATATCAACTAGAAATTAAGGGTGTGTTACATATGTTAAACTAACCTTCTACAAGAAGTGTAAATTTGCTGGTCTAGGTTCTTTTAGCCAACAAGATTACAAGAGTTGAAAATTTTTCCCTAGGTTTGCAGGGAAATAATATATGTTGCAAATACATGATCTCATTTTTATTTCTTATCTCATTGATCTTTGCGATAGATACTAAGAGTAGTGGTAATAAAGGTTATACTTTTACGTGATGAAGATTTATGATGATTTGTTGTTCATGTACAACTATATGCATTGTCGAAGTGATTATTATGTTAAAGGATAAAAATTATGGTTAATCACGATTCACATAATGATCACATAGACGTAATTAAGTCTTGTCTAATGAGTGTGTTCTGTGGTATGAATAAAGGTATTAGAAATTATTACCGACATAGAATGGAAATACAGGTTAGTAGGGTGCTTTAAATTTCTGACGTCTTTATATTGTCGTAGGGAATGACTGTTTGATATTTGCATTATGAATTAAGGAAACCTTCTATGTCAAGGAATTTCAATGGTAGATCAGAAGAAATTAAAGTATAAGATTTTAGGAAACAGAATAAAGATGAGGATTGGACATATGTTATATGTATGATTTCCCTTATACAACTAACACTCGGGATGTTGGGGTCAAGCAAATGTTATTTCCCACACATCACTGTCGTACAACTATAAATTGGTAAAGGTAAGATTCATGTGATATTTAGTAATACTAATAAGTGATGATACAAGTAAACGGGTATCTGGATATACGAGGGTTTTACAATAAGGAGTTATGCAGTCGCCCTTACAAGGTTATGCGGATATCTTTATAAGGTATGCAAGTATGTTTTTAGACAATTGGTTATTTCTATATGATGTTAGTGTATGCAAAGAAAAGTTGTGTAACTAAAATAGGAATTTTGCTTGGTATGGTGAAAGATGTTTTAGTAGGATTATTATTGAATAAATAGATGTTGTATAGTGGTTGTGTACTAACATTGCAGGATTTCATTATGAAAATAACTAATCAAAATGGAAAGTGATTATTCACTGGGTTATATAGTTGAGTTAACCACTGAAGAGTAAGTGATGATTCACTTTGTACATCTTATTATATTAGTCATATTTCGAGTTTTAATAACCATGGATTAACAATGGATTATGTTATTTAGGTACTACCCTTTCGGGAGGTTATCATAATTATGACTGATGCCATGAACAAGGTGGAACGTTGATTATAAATCCATTTGTGTAGACAAGTTGCACAAAATCGAAAAAATTGCTCAGGAGTGAGTGATTTACATTTCGTTAAAGTATGGATTGCAGCATGGCACAAACCTTGACTGGTGAGAAATGTGCAATATTTATCATGAATTATAAGCAAATAATTAAATCTACTTACCATTGTTACATAACCTATTGCAAGAAATAATAAATGAATGTTATAAAAAAAATAAAAATTCTTTCCAAGACTCGAGGAAGAAGGCTTGAGGGAAATTAAGTAAGAGTGCATTAATGGCACTGAAACACTCCCTAGAAATGAGAGAGTTGACAACCGCCAGGATTCTAGAAAGAATCAGCTGGTTGTAAAGACCTAGGAAAACTATAACATAATGCATATGCGGGAGGCAGGACGCTGCTTAGTATGCATGAAAGACAGTATTGCTGCGTGAGCACTATGGTGTTAGGCAAGAGTCTCGAAAAGAATCGTTGTGTGAGCACTGAGGTGTTAGGCGAGAATTTCTGAAGGGATTGCTCTGTGAGCACTGGAGTGCTAGGCAATAATTCCCTGGATCAAGTGAATGATGTGTTTTAATTAATTAACAATCTATATTCTTGGAAGCACTGGAATTATGTGTGCTTGTGATGATAAAAGCACAAACAAACACTAAAGATATTCCATGGATTACAAATGATATGGGGCGCATTGTTTATGCTTCTAAGTTGATTATGGGATTAATGATGTGTTTTACTAAACAATATTTTTCCAGTTTTGAAGTTGAAAAATGCAGGTTACGAACAATACTAACGTACAGAAATCATGAAAGTTCAAAGAAAGTCAAAACAAAATGATGAAGAGGGAAAATGATGATTCTAGAAGAGAAGACTAATTGCAGAAGTATGAACACCGAGGACGGTGTTAATTTTAAGGGGAGGATGTAATATTCCTCCTTTATGCCCTCATTTTGTAAATGTAATCGATTATTGATTTCTCATGAGGAGCTCAAGGCCAAGGCCCCACGAGAAAACCTGACAAACTTTTTATTTATTTGTTTAATTATTTTCATAGACGAAGAAACCAAACGTTGGATGCAACTAACCGACGACAGTCGAATCCACTAAAGAAGAGGAAAGGTTAAGGGAACCCTTGAGTTTCTAAAGGATGATGTCTAAGAGTCTTTAGGACGCTCCTAGGTGACTGAACTACTTTGGTTGAGGGTGTAGAAAATGTAAAAGATGATTATTACTCTAAGGCATTTATGCGATTCCCTAAGCCGAATAAGTAACGTTAGGACGTATCCATTAACATAACGCCATACGTCAGGGATGATTTTTTTTAGATTTATTATCATTAACCTACTCTAACGAGAGAGTGATGGAGAACCTATTAAAGCTAAAAAGGAGTTTATCTAATTAAATAATAACATGGCTTGGTACTCATCCTAGATAAGGAGTAGGTATACTTAATAATAATAACATACATATAAAAATATGTATGAAACTGAATTACGAAGCACACCATACATCTATGTTGATGTATAGGATTTACCATATTATGATTGTTATATATATATATACTTCTCCTGGATAGGATGAAGCATGAACTCCAAAATGAAAATAGCACATACATTATATATTTATATATACGAACCTTTTGTTATGTCCTTCCTTATTGTAAAGGAGGGAACCATGGTTTATTTTTAATAGAAACAATATCTATCCCGCTCATCGTTCTCGACGGTGTAGTGCCCCTAGACTACTGTAGACATTGAGGGAACTTGCTTAGTGACCCGACTGTTTCAAACATTAATAAATTAATACTTTGATTTTATTTTGAGTATATTTATATGTAGTGCCCCTAGACTACTGTAGACATTGAGGGAACTTGCTTAGTGACCCGACTGTTTCAAACATTAATAAATTAATACTTTGATTTTATTTTGAGTATATTTATGATTACGATTGATTGTAAATCAATAAAATAATGATTTATGTTTGTGAGAAATGTGTGTAGCGATAGGTGAAACGGTTCACCGAAAGACACACAAAGGAACATGAAGGGTCGTAGAGTACGGGTAAATCACACACAGGGGGAGCGACGACGATGTCGACTTCCGATAAGAATACCACGCATGAGCAGATAAGCATTGATCCGCTTGCTCAAGAGGAATGCGTGAGGGCGTACGAGGTGGGCCACGACGGAGCTGGTCACGTACGAGTTGAGGGGCGCGCAGTGAGAATGGACTCACTCCTCAGCGCCATTAGTCCCTAGATAGCATGTAGATGGAGGATGGATGGTAACGATTCCTAAAATCCCTACAAGAGTTCCCGCAAGTCAAAATGGAAAGACGGTGGCAGAAGGGCCCAACGATGCGGTACCCTGTCGAGAACGGAAAGAATGGACGCAAGGACCCAACGATGCGGTACCATGCCAAGTAATGGAAACCATGGATGAGTGGGCCCGACGGAGTGGTGCCATGTCAGGGAATTAAAAATTAAGGAACCAGGAGCCCAATGGCGTGGCACTGTGATCATAGTGAGTTTGATTGTTAAATTAAACTGCATAAAAACTTAGGAGAATAACTCTAGATTATTACTTGGCAAATGCATAAAAATAGTTTAGACATTTGCACATGAATAGTTATTTTATTGAGCATTTAAAATAATAGAAATCATTATTTAGGAGCAAAATAGAATCCTAAGATTAGACACCTAGTCAACTAAAAGCTAGGAGTGGATTAAAATATCTGGGGGACAAACTAGAGCAAACTTAGGGGTGTAGGTGCACTTCCCAAAGAAACTGACACTTGGATGGGTGAGTGTTTTAATTAAATAATTAATTAAAATTATTTAATTATGCATGAAGCGACATGTGTCGCATGAGATTTTCCTTTATAAGGAAGGCTTAGGGAATGGGTAAAGGGCCCATGATTTGGACGATTGTCGTAATTTTCGAATGCCTCAAAGACTTGCTGCTATCTAAGGGTTTGGCTGAGAAATCCTGGTGGGAGGGGAAGCCCAAGCTGAATTTCTGAAAAACGTGTGTGAGCTCTACGACCCAAAGCTCGGGGGAGGCCATGCGACTGAAAGCATGAGCCTATGGTTGGGTGGCGGAGCTAACGGTTGCTTCGCCTATGGTCAAACGAGCTTTGCTGGTTATGGTTATGGTTTGTTTTAATTTGCTAGTTTATTCATTTATTTAGTTTATTTATCCAGTCATTATGCTTTCTAATCTCTTTTGTATCAAGTGGTTGAGTTTCAGGTTAAACAGCGAAGACCCTAGAGGAGGGGCCCTACATTTGGTATCAGAGCCAGTCGAGCCTTGAGGGCACCGAACTCACACTATTTAGGTGTTCATTGGTGACCGTGGCGATCAGCGACGGGATTAAAGTAACCATGTTAGCGGAAATTCACCTTCGACTGGAACAGTTGTTCCTATAGGTTCTTACTTCCTATATTAATTCGTATCTATATCTGTTGTACTTAAAAATTATAGATCTGAGTTTTTTTTTGCTGTATACTAGAAGTTTTATGTACAATTTTATTATTATATGATTCGAAGGAAGAGTTAGAGTTTAAAAAAAAAATACATGTAAATCTGATGATTCCAGCAAACGTTTGTATGTATGATTGTAGTAACTGAAATTGCATGTTCTATTCATCTCTGTCGTATTTCAAAGAAAAAAAAAATTTGGGGGTTTACGGAAGGCTTTCAGATATCTGTATTATTTATGCCTAGTGTTCACTTCCAGAAACGTAGATGCGAATTTAAAATGGCAACCCTTGTTTAAACTTCAGTACTTTAATTGCATTCCTGATTAATCAAATTGTTACTCCAGAAATGCAGATGCGAATTTCAATGTCAATCTCCTTCTAAACTTTAGTACTTTAATTGTAATTCCTGATTGATCTATTACTTACTGCCAGAAACGTAGGACCTCATATCTTGTAGATCTCTGTCTGTTATCAGCCTATCAAATCGTCTTTCTTAAGTAGATCCTTGTCTGCCTTTAGAACGCCAATGCATTCTTCTGTTGATCTATCGTTTCTTCCTGAAGTGAAAAGCTCATTTTATTGTTGATATCTGTAACTTTCAGACGGTGTAGTCATCTCACTGTACATATCCTGCATTCTGTTGTTACTTAAGGAGGTGTTATTTGATATTAAAGTGACTGGACCCTTGCACGATTTACCTTGCGGGGTCCCGATCGAATCCCTGTATACACTCAGTAAAAATTGAATTCTTGATCATTAATAATTCTTGTCTAATCAAAAGGAGCAGCTGACTCCTTAAACGTATTTGAAACCCTGTCTACAGGGAAAGAGCTCTCCACTGCTTCACATTGTTTGGGTATTTTAAAGTTTTGAACCAGAGATTTTCTTAATCGCCATTTTGACAGAGCGTTCAGAAAGAAGGAGATCTCTACCACAATCGATTAATTTCCTGTAGGGTGGTTGGAAACACTACATCACATCATCTCGATTTTCTGCTCAAACATGAAGAGCACTGTTAGATACAGATCCCGGCAGGAGCATATAGTTCTAGTGTATATTGCTGATCCAGTTTAGAGTTGATTTCACCTTGTCTTGAGATATTGATCCTTCCAACCCAAAAACCGATGACATCCTTTTCTTTGTAATTTAACCCATGTAAGTTGAAGGGCAGTCGACCTCTGATCATACTAGTGATCCGGTCTTGATAAGCCTACTAATCACCTAGAAGATCCCGGTAATCAGCATTCCTTCCAACGCGTGGCTGGCGAATTGATGAGAAGATCCCGGTTATAAATCACTTTATTTTTTTTTATATTTTATGTTCTGTGGGTTGAATTAAATACCGGATGTGCGTTTTATGCTTTTAATGCTGGTGATATCGTGGGGATCGTGAATGATAGACTATCACCACGGAACCCTTGCTTACGGCGATCCTGCTGCATACTCGGGCATCAACTCGATGTCTCAGTAAGAATCTCTCTCCTAGCATATTCCCTTCAGCTATTTGGTAGACCGGGGGTGATTTAGAACCATATGGTTAGTTTACTGTATATTCATTTAGTTAAACATTGATAACTTTAGAAATCGACACTTCTAATATTATCACAAGCGACCTGCAACATATAAATATATATATATATATATATATATATATGTTGATAGATGTTCATAAATAAATAAAAAATTAGTGAAACCTTGTATTTAAAGAGTCTGACCAAAACCAGAGAGATCTTAGTTTTGAATTATGTCAGTATGAAAATGGTTTACCTTATAAAGGTTTGATTGAACCCGAAGATTTCTGTCGATCAAACCTGAACGTACAGTTACCAGCCGGCAATCTGAGCACCCCGCGATTGGCGGCGGAACATAACTTGCACTTCCTTATGTCTGAGCAGCACTTTTAAAATATTGGAATCAGACATCACGGTGATCGACATGAATCAATGGATGACCGCAACTGACATCCACGTGTATAAAAAAAAAACATATGTTGTGGCACAGCTACGGTGTTGCATTATATCCCTGGCATGCATAAGAGTTCCCTGCGTTGGCACTTAGACTTTACATTTACTATTTACAATTCTGTTATGCATCTATCTCCCCTAAATTGTGGGCATAAAGATATTGTAATTATTATGAAATGTGAGTAGTTATAAAGGTTGTGAAATAAATTCTAAGCATTACCATTGTGATAAGAAGTAACATGAAGTATTATAATTAATAGGAAGATGATAGCTCGGCACTGTCGACCTGTTATGTGCGTGTTTGATCCAATGGCATTTAATCCCCACTTTTAATGTTGTCTCTTAATTAAAGAACCGCTATTAATCATATGTCGAAATGTTGTAATGTCATTTGAAACTGGAATCTGAACTATAGTTACAAACTTACAACTGCTCAGTTCTAAGTGTTGATCTCAACAAAATGCCACGTAGTGGTGGATTAGATAGCGAAAGGCGGTAGAGTCCCAGTGTATATTACTTGAATTGAATACAAACTAATTGTTATGTAATCGCTCCTGGTTAATTATGTACCGATTTGAATCTGAATGTTGGATGTATGTTAAACGGATGTATTACCTTTACACCGATGCTATGTTAATAGGAAATGCATTACACTTATAAACTACACAATGGTATTACGTGAATGATTATGGTGGACGAAGGAATCAAATCGTTCTAAAAGGCATTAAAAGGCATTAAAGATTATGTTAGGTGAGTATTCACTGAAATATATTTTGATGTATGTATTCATTTCGATTATAGTAAAGTACTCAATGTATTCACTGAAATATATTTTGATGTATGTATTAATTTCGATTATAGTAAAGTACTCAATGTATTTCACCCACACCTCAAGTAATTCTCAAACTTTAGAGAATCGAGTTATGTGGGGAGGATAATATATATATAATACATTTGAGAACACGGTTGGTGGGTAGAATTATTTTTATATATAGGTGGGTAGAATTATTTTGATATATAGGGAAATTATAGTTTTTACAAACTAAATATGTATATAAAGGTAAGATTTGATGGTATAGCATTAAATTGAAAATACACTGCATATTTTTCCATGCTCAGCGAATTACATTACTTTCTCGCAAATTTAGCACTAGAATGAAAAAGGAATGCATACTTTCTATATTCAAATGAATTACTTAACTTTAGAACAAAATGGTTGTATGATGTTTTAAATTATAAACGTTCCAAAATATATACTTATATTCCATTCAACACTCTAGAATCATGGGATAGGTCCAAGTATATATGTTAACTTGAGTGCATTCTAGAGTTAAAGAGTATGCTTGTTTCGAATCTAATCGAAATTGTTGATCACAAGGATCATAGTTCTCAATTTATTTGGGAGGTCTGAATGTGACGGAGTTCGGTTATGGGAGAATGATCTTGGAGAATATAACTTTACATATAATGTTTCTTTTATGGTTAAAAGTAAAAAGTGATAGTATTATATTAATGGCATTATTATGTTATAAACATTATAGTTGCCATAGAACAAGATATGTTTGTGATAAGTTAAGGTTAAAATTTATCTTATTATTATCCAAATTTATTATTTATTAAGTTGAATCTTTTATGAAATAGAGTTTAAATAACTAAATTGAAGAGAAAAGTATAATTATGAAATAGTGGTAACATAAATCCTTTTTAGAATATAATACTATTAGAGAGAAAAGTATAGTTATTAATATGGTGAGTAAATCATATTTTAAAGGATAGAAAACTATACAAATATAGATATAAGGACTTAACAAATGACTTAGATCATGGTTGAATTATTTAAAAATGTGGATCTTCAAAAGGGAAAAGTGAAATAATGTGTTTTTATATATTTGTATGTTTTTGAAAATGGATTAAGATATATATATAATATGATTAATAAATAATGTGTAATGCATATATATATATATATATATATTATGTGATTTTAAAGATACATTAATTATAATAGATTAGAAACTTTAAATGTATTAACTTAGTGTATGTTTAGTAGAAAAATATTTACTTGATGCATCATGGTATTTATATATATAGGTTGTAAAATAGAAGACAAATATATCGAACATGTTGAAAACCTAGGAGTATTTAGGTATTGAAAAATTGTACATTTTGTATACATTGGAGAATTGCATTTCACATATTTTGTTGAGGATTATTGAAAGAGATGCACTTATATACTTGTTCATATAAAAGGAAATGCATGTGATATTTTGAAAGAAATGCATGTTACATATTTATCGGTGGAATTGTGACCCTTAAGAAATAAAACTCTATGGTGGGATTGGATTGATAGGGATGGATAAGATGTAGCCTAGAATGTAGAAATGAAAAATTGCACCCTTAAGATTAATGGTTAAGTGTTACTTATTTAAGTTATAATTCAACTATGATAGAAGTTTAGAAAATCATGGTTGAGACAAGACCTTCATATATGTAGATATAAACGTTGACTTTTCAAAAAATTTTGAAGAATTGAAAGATTGGAGACTCTTTCTTGCTGAAACTTCCAATTGAGTATCGAAAGAGTAAAACAATGATGAATTTTATAAAATAAAGTATTGAAACGACAAGCTTGACGCAATTATGTTAACCTCTTGACATGACAAAAACAATTATGAAAAGACGACTAGACATTAAGACAAGAGTTGATGAGACTATATAGACACATAAGATGAAACTTGGAAAGCCCACCGAATTGGAGACCAAATGAAGAGGATTTTTAGTAAAGCGATGTACGGATATGATCATCAAAATTAAATGAAATAATTGAGGCTAATCTAAGGACATGGTCTAACGTTGACGAAATACAACTAGCCAATATAGAACTCAA
The DNA here is from genome assembly GCA_027924585.1 of Larix kaempferi. NCBI lineage: Eukaryota > Viridiplantae > Streptophyta > Pinopsida > Pinales > Pinaceae > Larix > Larix kaempferi. Next base: position 18,615,781 of record BSBM01001197.1, on the reverse strand, counting down.
TGAGGTTGAGAAAACACACATTGTACTACTTCATGAGTCTGTCAAAGTAATCTGGTGAGAACAGAAAGGATGAAATGAAGTAAGGATGTGATAAGCTCATTAACCTTGACATGATGATACTGATGAAAGGACTAGGAGATCAATTTTGATACGTTCGACTAAGTCAGTAAGTTTCGATACCTGGAAACCTATCGATTTGAGGACCAACATTATTAAAACATTTAGAGGGTTTTGGAAGTAGTCTTATGAGAATTGATTTTTTTTGGAATATTTTAGGGTCTCTCTTGATTTTTTAAAGACTATAATTATATCTTACCCATCTAAATTTGACTGAATATTTTATGATGATTACCTTCTCGTCTTGAAGGAAAGGAGAGCCCATGAATTTAAATTCTTGCTTGGATTTTGTTATACAAAATGATTGGGTAACTAGGGTGTGGCTACCGACGCAATATGGCTTGTAGTTAAAGTGGATGTCGTGGATCTTCGTAGATGATTATGAGGGTAAGTAGTCTAAGTTTGGATTGACAATTATGAAGGTATTTTTGGATTTGCATTACGCAGAATTATGATGAGTTCTCGAGGATGTATTGGAACCATGCTGATGAAATAGAAAACTAATGAATAGAACCATCAGCACTTATGGCCTTGATTGTTTGAAAAAAAAAAAAAAAAAAAAAAATTAGAAGAGAAAGACAATATGATAAAAATGGGAAACTAAAGATAAAGCCTAGCATCGGAATTACAAGAACAAAAGTTAACTTCGGGATGAAGTTTTAATAAGAGGGAGTGTATGTAATGCCTACCTCGGTACCTTAACTGTTTAGAATAATGAGGTACTAGTTTTGAAATGAACCGGCTAAGTAAAACATGAACCATTTGAATTTACTTTGAAAATACTTGAACGACAGTTGTAATTCCCATAAAATGATTGTGGACTTTAAGAGCACCTGTCGAGTGACTCGGCGGAACAGACTTCAATAAAGTGGCCCTTAGAGATAGGATGTGTCTTAATAAGGGAGAATCACCTGATGATGTGCATGACTATAGTTGATAAATGAATTAATGAATTTAATTATATGTGTGGACTGGGAAAATTGATTGATCAGTTCTTGCTTAAATGCTTAGCCTTGATTGGTCAAGTCAAAGTATAGTAGGACAGCTACAACCTTAGCTTTGTGACTTGGGAGGACGCAACTGAGATGCGTCATAGCTTTCCGCATTTATTCTGAACTTCGGGACGAAGTTCTAAATAAGTAGGGGTGTATGTAGTGCCCCTAGACTACTGTAGACATTGAGGGAACTTGCTTAGTGACCCGACTGTTTCAAACATTAATAAATTAATACTTTGATTTTATTTTGAGTATATTTATGATTACGATTGATTGTAAATCAATAAAATAATGATTTATGTTTGTGAGAAATGTGTGTAGCGATAGGTGAAACGGTTCACCGAAAGACACACAAAGGAACATGAAGGGTCGTAGAGTACGAGTAAATCACACACAGGGGGAGCGACGACGATGACGACTTCCGATAAGAATACCACGCATGAGCAGATAAGCATTGATCCGCTTGCTCAAGAGGAATGCGTGAGGGCGTATGAGGTGGGCCACGACGGAGCTGGTCACGTACGAGTTGAGGGGCGCGCAGTGAGAACGGACTCACTCCTCAGCGCCATTAGTCCCTAGATAGCATGTAGACGGAGGATGGATGGTAACGATTCTTAAAATCCCTACAAGAGTTCCCGCAAGTCAAAATGGAAAGACGGTGGCAGAAGGGCCCAACGATGTGGTACCCTGTCGAGAACGGAAAGAATGGACGCAAGGACCCAACGATGCGGTACCATGCCAAGGAATGGAAACCATGGATGATTGGGCCCGACGGAGTGGTGCCATGTCAGGGAATTAAAAATTAAGGAACCAGGAGCCCAACGGCGTGGCACTGTGATCCTAGTGAGTTTGATTGTTAAATTAAACTGCATAAAAACTTAGGAGAATAACTCTAGATTATTACTTGGCAAATGCATAAAAATAGTTTAGACATTTGCACATGAATAGTTATTTTGTTGAGCATTTAAAATAATAGAAATCATTATTTAGGAGCAAAATAGAATCCTAAGATTAGACACCTAGTCAACTAAAAGCTAGGAGTGGATTAAAATATCTGGGGGACAAACTAGAGCAAACTTAGGGGTGTAGGTGCACATCCTAAAGAAACTGACACTTGGATGGGTGAGTGTTTTAATTAAATAATTAATTAAAATTATTTAATTATGCATGAAGCGACATGTGTCGCATGAGATTTTCCTTTATAAGGAAGGCTTAGGGAATGGGTAAAGGGCCCATGATTTGGACGATTGTCGTAATTTTCGAATGCCTCAAAGACTTGCTGCTATCTAAGGGTTTGGCTGAGAAATCCTGGTGGGAGGGGAAGCCCAAGCTGAATTTCTGAAAAACGTGTGTGAGCTCTACGACCCAAAGCTCCGGGGAGGCCATGCGACTGAAAGCATGAGCCTATGGTTGGGTGGCGGAGCTAACGGTTGCTTCGCCTATGGTCAAATGAGCTTTGCTGGTTATGGTTATGGTTTGTTTTAATTTGCTCGTTTATTCATTTATTTAGTTTATTTATCCAGTCATTATGCTTTCTAATCTCTTTTGTATCAAGTGGTTGAGTTTCAGGTTAAACAGCGAAGACCCTAGAGGAGGGGCCCTACAGACGGGGTCATTGAACCCACTTCAACTCTTTAAGCAGATGGTCTCTCATTTAGAGAACCAAGCCCAGCATAACATTGATACGCTGGCACGTGGAGCCTTCTTGGCAAATGGCGTTATTTCCAAAGGAGGTAGAGTCCCTCGCCGACTACTCCTCCACGTAGTGGCTGAAAGGAGGGGGGGTTTTTTTTTAAGGAGGCGTTATGCTCTATCATTTGGGGGGGTCGGGAAAGCATTGGATTTTAGTATTGGAATTTGCGGAAAATCTCTGCATATTCGAATATGCTTGTAGATATCTCTGCGAGTAGGCCATGTTAAATCGAGGACCAGAGGACGACCCTAGATCTGAAAATTCTACAATCGAGTTGTAGTTTAAAACCAAGTCTGGGTATCATGAGTGGAGAGGGATAGCTGCAAAGGTATCGCCATCGATAGGAATAGCAACTATTCGGCGATCCTAGATCTGCAGGCTAAGCATGTAGATATCATGGTGACATATTCTATACAGTACAATCCTCTGTACCTGGTGATACGACTTCTGCAACTTGATGGATGCGAATCCTCGCGACAGTGGTAGTAAAATACAAACTGACAGTGAATATTTGGTAAGACATATCTGTGCGAATGGGGGTAAGTATTCATGGCTTATTTCGGTATTATTACACTGGCTGAGTTTTCTTTTAGTAATCCCGATAGCTATTAATTTAGAAGTGGTCGACATATATATATATGCTCAGTTTTCTGTATGTGATCGCTATAGGAAATAGTGGATCTTTACTTGCAGTGAGCTTTGGAAATACATATCGAGTATTATGCTTAGTCGTCCTCTATTAACTTAGTATGATAAAAGGATTTCCGGATTATAACTGAGTATGCAGAATCCATGTGTCATACAACCTGGTTTTCCAACCGATCCTTGCCTTGCAAGATGCAAAATGCCCGCGATCTCTACTATCATCTAGATTAGTGTGTGGGGTCTTAATTTTTAGCATTGTATCCTTACCTTGATGACGTCTCTTGAATCTTTCGAGCCCTGATCCTTTTTAATTTTGTAGTTTGTATCAGTTTGTTATTGCTGCACAGAGTTGGGTGATCCCTCCTCAGTGAGGATCGAGCCCTGGTCCAGTTAAATTTGGTAGTATTTTATTAGTTTGTTATTGCTGCACAAAGATGGGCGATCCCTCCTTAGTAAGGATTAAGCCTTGATAGAGTTAAATTCTGTAGATTTTGTATTCAGTTGGTTATATGCTACATAGATCGGGACGATTCCTCCTCAGTGAGAATCAAATCCCGGAACCATTCAGTTATGTAGATATCTATATGTGAGTTATATTTGTGCTGCATAAACTTGGGCGATCCATCCGCGGTGATAATCAATACCCAACATCGTTGTTGAAACATTATCCCAAAGTCTCACACCTTTCCCCTCCGTGCCTTTTAAGAGAAAGAGCCTGTGGCGTCTCTTCAAGACTTGGTTCGTGTTGAAATTATGTCCTTCAACTTTGCATGAGAAGGATAGCGGAGTTGTATGTATTCCTGTAGTACAATGTGAAGTATGCAATCTTCACAATTGTGGATAGACGGAGTGGTAGGATACTTTTATTAATACCTTTCAGAGTTATGAGAAATATATATCTAATTTATTTCTGTCAGATTTAGAAGAAGGGTTATTGATATTATTACCTTTATGGGATAATGAACCTGTGTCTATAAGAAACCTATCTTTTTACTTAAGTGGGTCCCATAAGGGATAAATTGAGAGATAGAGATCGATGTATATATATTTTCAAGGCACAGATGACGATTTCGATCTGAGCAATCTCTATGTGCATTTTCTTTTATTTTGCGGGGCTTCTATTTTTCTCTTTTGGGCAGCTGGGGAAGCTTGATCCTGGTTGAATCATTTAGATCTACTTGTTTTTCCATTATGAATTCTGTGTGGTATTTGAATCTAGATCTGCTTGTATTACATTTTGAGATCTGTGTGGTATTCTTGATATAGATCAGTGAGATACTGCATGGAGACTTGCACTGTATTCATTGGAAAATCGACGTGTATGCATCCATTGAATCTGCGTGATATATGATGTTAGATTTGCATCTATTTCCTTCTGATATCTGTGTGTATTCGAAGCTACACTTGCTTGTATTTTCCTTTTGAGACCAACACTAGTGCATGCAAAAACTAGAAATGGGGTTTATCCTTGGTTTAGAGTTGTGAGTACAAGGACTTAATGTCTGTCTTTCTAAGATCAGAGAAGATACTTTTCTTGAAATGAGTTAGGATAGATCTAATTGGAAATGCGATATTGTATAAAGGTTAGTAAGGTGGTTTTTCTACTCGGATAAAACATAATTAGTGTATGTTGAGAACATAGCTAATATAGGTATTATCATATGTAAACTATGGGAAATAATGGTACGGCTTCTCACTTTGAATGTTAGAAGATGCTCTCCATGAGTGAGACTTCCAGGTAATGGAAGGTAAATAATGCAACCGCTGAGTTGCAGGATGTAATTATTATTTTGATGAAATAATATATTGCGACAAGTGTTGTGGACGTAGCCCAAGTTTTGGGTGAACGATGTTTATATATGGTGTATGATGGTTGGTGTATTGTTGTCATGTGATTTATTGTTAAAATGTATTGAATGGTTATTATGTTGTCCATGTGGAGAAGATCTTATAAGTGTATGGTCCACTAATTCTATAGTTCGTAGTCTTTATCTTATAGTAAAAACTCTAGGGATTCGATGCATTTGGCATGATGGAATTGCGTATATTCATATCGTGTGGTTGAAGGCATTAAATGGATCTGCATTTGTAATCTATGTGGCTTTTGATGATCTCTTGTGTAATTTTATGATTCTTTGTTTAAATTAGATGCTTGTGTCATTATTACTTTCAATGTATATTATGTCAAAGTATTTCATGAAGAATTAAGTGAGGAGTTTAATAGCTAATAATTACTCATGATCGTTTTATAAATGTTTGCATCATTACTTAGTGTGGATGAAGTTGATAAGGAAGGTGAAATGCTAATCATTTAACTAAATAATACTAAAACGATATGATAAGGAGTAGATGATCAATATGAAAAGAGTTCTCAAAGTTCCCCTTAAGGTACTGAATCAACACATGGGTATGTTATGTCGTTATGTTTCATTCTTTGATGATAACCAGTATCAAGAAAGTGTATTATAAACAATTGAGGTCTTTTATGTTATTAAAGTGTGATTTGGTTAATGGCTAGAGGACCAAGAATTTTATTTTCTCAAAATAACACTAACATATTCATGGAGATGTTACAACATATAAAGCTGTTAACATTGCAGATATTTTCATGAAGGAGATATTTTGGCTACATGGAATACCAAAGGTTATAGTCTCGGATAGAGACGCAAAATTTACAAGTAATTTCTGGAAAGATTTGTTTAAAGTTTTGGGAACCCAATTGAATTTCAACACTGCATACTATCCCCAAAAAGATGGGCAGACCGAAAGAGTAAACGAAACCTTGGAGGACATGCTAAGAATGTATGTCATGAACAAACCCAGTAAATGGGAAGATTATTTACATTTAGTCGAATTTGCTTACAATAATAACTTCCAAGTTTCTGCAGGTATGAGTCCATTTGAAGTTTTATATGGATGTAGGTGCAACACTCCAATATCTTGGAGCATCCCAGTAGATAGGTTAATAATAGGACCTGAAGTTTTAAAAGAAATGGAACTAACCATGCAATAGGTACAACAGAATTTAAAGGCTGCCCAAGACAATAAGAAAATTTATGCTGATCTAAAACGAACTCCTAGAGAGTTCCAGGTGGGTGATCATGTTTATATAAAGGTAAATCCTAAGAAAAACTCCTTACGATTGGGCAATTATTCGAAATTGGCACCCAGGTATTGCGGGACATTCAAAATTCTGGAAAGGATAGGTCCAGTTGCATATCAATTAGCACTACTACCTAACATTAAGGTACATAATTTGTTTCATGTTTCTATACTGAAAATATATGTTCATGATGTATCACACGTAATTGATTGGAATGTAATCTAGGTGGAACTAGAAGGAGAATTCCAGGTGGGATCGGAATGCATTCTTGACAAGAGAGAAATCACTCTCCGGAACTATATCATCAGACAAGTCAAGGTGCAATGGGAGCACCTTAGTCTGGAAGAAGCTACTTGGGAACTAGAGAGCGATATGTAGGAGGCATATCTAGACTGGTTCCAAGAAGATCTTATGGAAGAATAAAAACAATGTCGTAACACTAAGGACGGTGTTACCTTCTAAGGGGAGGTGTATGTAACACCCCCAAAATATTAAATATTATATTATTTCTGCTGGAAAAAAGACAATTAAAAACAATTATTATCATTTTATTATTTTTGACTGAAAAGTCAAAAATAAAACAATTGTATTTGAGAATATTTTTGTTTTATAATAAAACTGGAGACAAGAATGGATCTAGCTGTTGAAGAGTGTTTGCTGAATTACAAGAGGAAAATGACAATTGGATGAAGCTGTAATAGATGTAGGAGGCATCATCCCTTAAAATCAGGTCACCACTCCTAGTTGAGTGTTAAAGAGCAAGAGGCTCATAAATGACCAAGTCGTTGGAAAACTGCTATGAATAGTAGGTCCATGAGCAGCAGGAAGCTAGCATTGGACATGGATTGTATTGCAATACAAGAGATGGAGCATTAGGGGAATTTTGCTCTTGTAGTTCAGCGAACTTGCTCGGCGGTTCTGGATCTTGAGTGCTCCATGAATTGGTTGGGTGGAACAACGAAGCGATTCTTGTTTTCCCATCTTCTGTGACAGGTTCTTGATCTACACTATAGAATAGTTTTTAAAATTTTATTCTACAAAATATTTTACATTTGAATCGATTTGTTACTATAACATATTTCAGTTGTGAATTCTTGTAATAAATTGCAGAATCACTTTAGTTGATAATTGTCCAAACTTTCATGAGAATCTAGGTTAGTTTAGTAATTAAATTATCCATTATTAACTCAAGATTTAATTTAAGAAGTAATTTTTTTTTATTGGGTACTGTTTGTCTTGCACATATTTTTATTTATATTAGCAACTGGTAATCTCTTTCAAATAGCCGAAATCGTCTGGATCAGACTTGAATTTTGAGTTTGAAGATTTATCAAGAAACAGAGTACTAGCACCGAAAACATATCTTTCACTCTAGCATCTTATTAGAACAACTACATAAAGGTTAATAAACAGATTTCCATTTTTTTAAATTAGAAAGATTATAGGGTAGAGCAAAGAGATTGTTTACAATGTATAAACAAGTTTACTATTGTTAATCTGATTTTTCTTTTTTTAGTAATCTTAAAACCCTAAGCTCTGCAAACCAAAATGGGATTTTTAGACCCATCCTTAAACAAATTTAAAGTTTGAAGCACTGGTAGATCTAGTCGAGAGGCCTTTCTGCGTAGATACTGTTAGAATGATTAAGCCTAAACCTGATTGGGATAGAACCTTTATAGTTTTAAACCGTATCTTTTTTTTATATATACTTAACTACTGTCATATTTTCAAAACTCGCAAGGGTTTTCTCCTTTTAAAATTAATGTAAAGGCTGTTAACCAGAGCATGAACGACTTTTTAAACCTTATGGTATATGCCGGTTTAAGGCTAAAACCTTATTCTATTTTCGTTAAGACCGATTTTGACAGTTTCTTTGCATATAGATCACGCACAGTTTCTAGGCAAAGCGTTTAAGCTTAAATAACACTTATAGATTAATTGTATCGATTTAAAAACAATCATCAACTTGCAAAAACCGTAAGCATTTACACATACAACATTGGGATTTGTCAGAACTATTGCGTAGGTTCGAATCCCTTAGGGTTTCTTTTGGAAAACTATTCACAACGCCAATGGCAGAGTCTAGGCCAGGAATTGTTTTTAATACATTTTCTCTTACTGTCATCCTCTAATAAGAACCTTCCTTTCTATTTTCATTTTTTACTCTAAAAGAATTGAAATGGCGTAAGCCTGATGATAACAACTTAAACAATAGGTAATACAATACATTTAAGTCAAAATTAAAGCACTAGAAAATACTTTAAAGACAGTTTCAAACAACCCTCATTATATTTAAAAGTAAGGTTTTGACCATAGACTTTATGTTCAAGGATGTCGATCCAAAATGCAGATATTTTAGCCGAATTCCAATATTCATATAAATATTTACATCAACTATGAACCCGGGTTTGCATTTTCGAAACATTCATAATAAAACTGAAGTTGCTATACCCATTATTACATCTTGGGCGAAACCCCAGGTATAGGCTTTAAAATCCATAGATGATACAATTTTAAATTGTAAAATACAATAACGACTTCACGCCCAAAGGAATCAGCCTGTCGCCTTTTAGCTCAACAGGTAGGGCTTCACATTTCTCTGTATGGTAACTCAACCTTTTAACCAACACTCTTACAACCAACTTTCTCAAACATTGTTGAATTACATTCTAACCAGAGCCGACAAGAGGATCATTGATATGGGGCCCAAGGCTTACCTGTGAAGTCAAACCCCAGGTTGCTCGGATTTCACCTTTCGTGCCAATCGCAGTCTTGAATGCCTGAGAAATCCCTCCTATCATTTAACATGGCAAGAAATTGTAAATGTATAAGCTTGTATGGAAAAACAGAGTTAAAAAGATTTAAGTTCCAATTTTACCTCAGTTGTTTTAGCAGTCGCAGAGTTTGGATGCCCGAAGCTTCTTACAAGAACATCTTCTGAAAATATTGGTTCTTTTATGGGTAAAGCCTCTGCACAGTTTCATGGTGACGGACAACGATGGCCGCCGAACAAAGCTCGGCTCTCCAAACTGTTTTGTAATGATAAGTATTATAACAACCCTAGCAAGGGTTAGCGAGAAGTCTCCCTACACGTGAGAGCCACGTGATGGATTTTATTATGGCCGGCTGTCTTCCATTATCCTTATTGCATATGGAAAACCCACTTCATATAGTTTAGAGGACCCTCAATTCTCTTGATTTAATATCATCACCTTGAGCTTTGTTACAATAACTAGTTTATCAACCTTGGTTTTAATAAGGAACTTTATAGGCTAGGACTCTTTCCCCTTAGTGGAGATAGGTTGGCTGCATTTTCTCTTCCCTTATCCACATGTATGCAAACTTAATCTTCTTAGGTAACTTGACACAAGTAGGAGAACCATGATCATTTTGACCCTTAATGATGGAAGATCCTTACCTGTACCTGTGTAGACGACGTAACATGCTTTAAATTTATAAGCTAAGTAAGCCTCAAGGCATGCTTGAGGAACCCCTGTCACTTCTTCGAGAAAAGTAGTCACTTTTAGTTAAATAAGGTTATCATTATTATGTTTATGTTCAACATTTTAAAATATCATGAAAGACGACAAATACGTTGACCATCTTATCACAAAGTAAAGAATTCAACTTACTAATGATAAGAGCTTAGATGTTTTATTTTTAACGAAGTACAGCTTGGTTAAATAGAAGGTATCTCAATGTGTTTGTGTGTTTTTCTTAAAGTCATGTGGCAGTATGTACTTATTACTTTTACGTATTAATATTTATCTTTTTCCCCACATAGAAAAAAGAATATTTCGTGAAATTGAGGTTTATTACATATGGTATCAGAGCTGTGTTACAGCACTTGGCCTACATCAGCCCAAACATTGTTGCTTTTATGAAAAGATTTTAACTAATAATATTTCTATTTTGTATTATGTTTCCCACTCTTACTAACTCCAGGATTAGAAGACGAACTGTGTTGACAGGGATAAATGACAGAATTTGGAATGCCTGAAGAGACATCCCCTTGAGATCCAGAAGGTAGTGGAGGAAACATACTTTGGGTACAGTTAAATGAAAGCAAAGATCCAGCTAATTTACAACAAAATGTTGAAGAATTAAGGGAAGAGTTAAAAAGAGTTAGGGAGGAAAATGAATGAATAATGAAGGTTCAAGAAGAACTGAATACTATTTTACTGGCCAAAATACATAGCAATGAAAAGGATAAACATAAAGGCACTAAGGGGGATAAGGAAGCCACACCTCCTAAACCTAAAGGGAGAAAACTGGACTTTTCCAGCGATAGAGATGAAACATCCAGTGAGGATTCATTGAAGTAAGAACATCAAGACTTCTGTGAAAGTAGTGACCAGCATAAGAGTAAAAGGAAATACAGACCATATGAGCAAATTTCAGGGGAATTCAAGAAGATCAAACCCCCCTTGTTTAATGGTGAAATTGAAAAAGGTGAGGAAGTTGAACCCTGGTTATCAGGTATGAAGAAATATTTTCAAATCTACAACTATTCTAACGAACTTAAGGCAAAAATGGCCATATACAACCTAAGTGGAAAGGTTGATATATGATGGCAGGATATCCAGAAAGTTAAAGGAATAAAGGAACGAAGGGTAGATTGGAAAATCTTTAAAAAGTTATTTAAAGAGAAATATCTTTCAGAACAATTTTATGAAAAAAATTCAAAGGAATTTTACGAGTTAAGATTAGGAGCCATGAGTATGAAAGAACTCTACAATAAATTTCTGATTTTACTCCGTTATGTGCCATACATAATAGAGGAAAAGCCAAAAATACAGCGCTTCCTCAATTGTCTACCGACTTCGTTCAAAGAAAAAATTGAATTTGATAACCCAAAGACACTAGAGGAAACCATGAGGGAGGCGAACTACTATTATGAACAGAACAAGAACATAAGAGAAAGTATGCCAAGATGGAATGTAAGGAAACATGACCACTTACAGAAAAACAACAACAATAAATTTCACCAAAATGTTGGAAGTAACTAGAGGGGATATCAGGGTAACAACCATAGAAATTACAGACCCCAACCCCCTGCTATAAGAGAAAGATAACCCTTTAATAAGCATGCTTCTGAGAAAGAACCATTAAAGTGTTTGGAATGTGGTGACCCACATTATTTTAAGGACTTCCCTAAAAGAAACAAAACTTTTAATAAGGTTCACTCTCTTCGAAAATCCATCACAGTGGGAGATATGGCGAGGAGCATGCCTAGAATCAACATTGCATTGGAAAATCGGAAGAAAGATCACCAAACATCAATGGTTGAAATTCCAGGTATGTAAAAGAATCATCCTATTTCTATATTGATTGATCGAGGTGCAAATTTAAGTTATGTAGCACCCAAAATTGTAGAATTATGTAATCTTGTGCCTAAAAATTTTGAAAAATCATGGTTGTTACAGTTAGCTACAGGTACTAAACGTAAGGTCACAAGTCATGTTAAAAATTGTGAATTATTGATCAATGAGTTAAAAACAAGTGCAAATCTGAATAATTTACCTTTAGTTTCTTAGGATTTATTGATTGGAATGGACTGGTTAGAGGAGCAGAAAGTTATATTAAATTGTCTTGATAAAACTTTCACTTGCACAGATACTTCAGGAAAAATAGTTAAGGTGATAGGAATTCCCAGAAAAACCACTCTTAGACAAATATCAACTTTACAATTGAAAAGGTATGTGAGAAAAGGATGTAAGGTTTTTTTTGTTTACATAATGGATAGCAGGGAATCTGAAAGTAAATTAAATTTAGATGATATACCAATTTTACAAGATTTTAAAGACATATTTCCGGAAGAAATTCAGGAACTGCCTCCGAAAAGGGATATAGATTTCACGATTGATCTAATACCAAGAGCAATACTAGCATCCAAGGCTCCATACATAATGAATGTGATTGAACTTACAGAGTTAAAAACACAGTTACAAGAACTTTTAGATAAGAAATACGTTAGACCCACTGTTTCCCCTTGGGAAGCACCGGTTTTATTTGTAAAGAAAATAGACGAAACCTTAAGGTTATGTAAAGATTACAGGAAATTGAATAAAATGACTATAAAGAACCGATACTCCTTTCCCAGGATTGAGGATTTGTTCGATCAACTCCAAGGGGCGACTGTCTTCTCAAAAATATATTTAAGATCTGGTTACCATCAGGTACGGATCAAGGATGAGGACATCTTCAAAACTACCTTCCGAACTCATTATGGACATTACGAGTTCATTGTAATGCCATTTGGATTAATAAGCGCATCTGCCGCCTTCATGAGTCTAACAAATAACATTTTTAATGATTATTTGCATAAATTTGTCATTGTCTTCATTGATGACATATTGATTTATTCGAAGAACGAAATGGAGCATGAAGAACATTTAAGAATAGTACTGAAAATTTTAAGAGAACAAAAATTGGTTCCTAAGTTCAGCAAGTGCGAGTTTTATAAAGATAGAATTCATTATCGAGGACATGTAGTGTCTAAAGATGGAATCTCAGTCGACCCTGATAAAATCAAGGCCATCATGGAATGGTTGGTCCCTAAAAATGTTTTTGACATAAGGTTCTTTATGGGAATGACGGGCTACTATCGGAAATTCATTGAGGAATTTTCGAAAATAGGTTATCCCATAACCTCATTACAAAAGAAGGGTAAAAGGTTTGACTAGAACGAAAAGTGTATGGAATGATTTAATAAATTAAAACATCTTTTAACCACTTCTCCTTTACTAAAAATAGTTGACCCGTCGAAAGATTTCGTCGTATGCACTGATGCATGTAATGAAGGGTTAGGCATGGTTTTAACCTAAGAAAACCATGTCATAGCTTATGAATCCTGAAAATTAAATGAACTTGATAAAAATGATGTTATGCACGATATGGAATTTGGTGCAATTATTCATGCCTTAAAAATGTGGCGACAGTACTTGATCGAAAGGAAATTTCTACTTATGCCAGATAACGTAAGCTTGAAATACTTGTTTCAGCAACAAAATTTAAATGCTAGACAAGCCAAGTGGTTGTCCTTTTTAAGCGAATATGACTTTGAAATAAAACATATCAAGGGTAAAGAAAACAAAGTTGCAGATGATTTAATCTGTCATGCAAACTTTCTGTATGCAAGTAATAATTACAAATCTGATCTGGAAAAACAAATTTTAAATATAGAAAATTTTGATGAAGGATACTAGTTGTTGAAGAAGAAAACTGTTGAAAATGAAGGTAATCAGTTAAAGACTAATTTCCATATTAATGAAGTAGGATTACTGTTGTTTAAAAGCAGACTTTACATACCAAATTCTGTAGAGCTCAAGTTAACTATTTTAAATGAATTACATAAGCAACCCTATTCAGGGCACCTAGGGATTCAAAAGATGGTGACCATTATTAGGAAGGACTTCTTTTGGCCAAACATCAAAAAGGAAGTAGCAGAATATTTGGCTCGCTGCTTAGAAGGCCAACAAATCAAGGCTGAACACCAACATCCAGTAGGATTGTTGCAGCCATTACCCGTTCCGAAATGGAAGTGGGAAATGATCAGTATGGTTTTTATAACTGGCTTACCAAAAAATTTCAGACAGCATGATTCGATCATGGTTGTAGTAGACAAGTTAAGTAAAGCTGCTCACTTTATTCCAATAATAAAATCTCTTATCATATAAGTCACCATTTAAATCACCATATTTATCATTCATATCATGTTATGCATATTTAAAATGATATTGACATTAAACCATATAACCAAACATATTAGTTTCCTTCATAGTATTTTTATGTAATTAACATCGAATGACCATACCATGTACAATACATAAAGATAATCTACACCATAAATTAAGAAATGAAATCTATACATAATATCTATTTACAAAACCAATAAAACATCAATTATACCACATGATAACTAATAACAATAATAGAAACATCGTAACAACACTTAAGAAATAATGCATTGACTTCCTACAAACACAATATTAAATAGACCTATTAATCCTTGCCAATATACTAATACAATATGAAATAATAACGAACACATCAAATAATATAACCATGATCAATTTTTTACGTTGCTTTTTGGTAAAAAGGTGTTACCCATTTTCTTGATGGCCTTGATACTATTTGGTTGGGAGATATATCTTTTTATTCTAATAAACACAAATAAAAAGGAGGGGCTTCTACATTGCTCTTCCCACGATCAGATTATCCTCTAATAAATCATGGAATTAATTATTTAACACCATTTATTGTGGGTTATGATCAATCAAGAGACATATTAGTTTATATTGACATATTTCTATGTCATCTACATACTTTTTCATTTTCCCACATATTATATCATTTAGAAACAAGAAAGCATGATTTATATTATAAATCATATGCAAAACAATTGTTAAATGGAATTACAATGATATAATAATCATTGATATCAAAATTACTTTTTTTTGAATAAAAATAGCTAAAAATATAAGTTGCACATTTCACTCTATTATCACTAAAATTAACATATTTATCATTCATATCATGATATGCATATTTAAAACGATATCAACACTAAACTATAAAACCAATCACACAAAATAGTTATTATACGTTGCATGTTCATTTTGAACTTCATACATGTGAGTCCATCCTCAAGTGATCATACATAACACATCAAAATATTCCATAAAGATCAATTAAACCCATTATAAAACATGATATTAACTAATAATAATAGCATAAATATCATAACAACACTAAACAACATGATCTTAACTAATAATAATGACATGAATATCATAACAACACTAAACAAGTAATACAATGGCTGCCTACCAACACAATGATAAATAGGACTCCCAGTCCTTGCCAAGATACTTAAAAAAAAATAGTAACCAACAATATAACGACGATACCATACGACAACATAAAGCAGTTCGGTAACCCTAGCTTCTTTTAGCCACCATCCTAGATCCAAATCCTAGGCTCTATCAAGCCGAAAGGGATCATATCTCCGGAGGTGCGAACCCCTTCCCAGGTTATGCACTCAAGAAAGTTCGCACCTCGGGAGATTTGATCTCTCTCGGCGCTTGATAGAGCCTAGGATATGGATCTAGGCTGGTTTTAGTCGTGGGCGGTGACACAAAACTAGAGTTCGATCAGCATTGTAAGGAATGGGTTAAGTTGAAAACACAGATACATTTACGAGGATTATCATAATGTAAGTAATAAGTATTAAGGATTGAGTGAATTGTTAAACTGGAAAATAGAGACAATTTGCCTAACTTTTTTTTTAATTCTATTTTTGTTGATCTGCGTTTTGTTTTGTTTATTCTTCTCCTTCTTCTGCCGTCATTTCGTACATTTTGATTTATTTGTTGTTCTGCAAATTGATTTTTTTGTTCTTCCAATTGCTTCAACTTTCTCTCTTGATATGCTCTTTGTCGATCAACGTTTCGTTTTCTTTGTTCTTCTCGTTCTTCTGCTGTCAATTTTCCTAATTTTTTTTTCGATTTTCTTTTGTTGATTTGCATTTTATTTTGTTCGTTCTCCTTCTTCTACCATCATTTCACCATTTCGTACATTTTGATTTATTTGTTATTCTGCAACTTGATTTCTTTGTTCTTCCAAATGCTTCAACTTTCTCTCTCGATACACTCTTTATCGATCAATGGTTCGTTTTCTTTGTTCCTCTCATTCTTCTGCTATCAATTTGTCTTTCTTTTTCGATATTATTTTTGTCGTTCTGTGTTTCATTTTCTTCGTTCTTCTAGTTCTTCTACTATCATTTCGTCGAACTTCCTTTTTCAAAATTCTTTTTGTTCTTCTGCTTTTCATTTCAAGTCTTCTTCTCGTTCTTTGGTTGTCACTAAAATCAATGCGTCCATACACTGAAATCTATGTGTCCATACACTGAAAAATATGCAATAAAAAACTCCATACACTGAAATCTATGTGTCCATTCACTGAAATCAATGCGTCCATACATTGAAATCTATGCATCCGTACACTGAAATCAATCCGTCCACATAATAACATCTACATTGAAAAATATGCAATAAAAAATTTCAACATTGTAAGGAATAGGTTAAGTTGAAAACATAGAAAGAATTATGAGGATTATAATAATGTAAGTAATAAGTATGAGTAAATTGTTAAACTAGAAAATAGAGACAATAATTTTGTAAGGATTAAATAAATGAAAATATGGTTCACATCGTGATCATTCTCAATCTATCTTCTTCATCTTTTCTTATCTTCACACCTGGTAGTTTTGACATCTTCTCATATTGATCATATGAGAATCTACATTGGACCTGTACTTGTATTACCTACTTGTATTCCAGCATATGACTCCTGGCAAACATGACACATTTGAACTTCTTCTAATTGATCAATTCGTTCACAAAATATTCGATGTCTAGTACACATTTCTTCAGATGGTATCGATATTGTCGGTTTTTAGATATGAACTGCAATGCATGATTGGATGTTTCCATATCAACAAAATTAGAGTTCAAATTTTTCTTGTTATCACATTCCATGTATCTAAGTATGTCATATTCATTGGTAGTTATATTGGTTCCCATATAACCTTGAAATTATCTCCCATTCATGCTTTTGAGAATCCTTTGCACAAATAACACTTATTCGCGATCTTTTTAGTTCACATTCGTGTTTTCTTTGTCCTTCTGTATGTTTTGATGCTTCTTTTCTGTTATGGATTTGAAACGTTGACTAAAGAACATGGATACCGTGGATTCTCCAAAACCTCCTGAAATCAACAACCACAGAAATCTTGCTACAAAGACTATTTTTCTCTGTCTCTTCTATACATTTGTCATACTTTTCTTCTTTGATAATCAATATCTTCATTATTTTCAATATTATCATGAGGATCCACGATATACCCTGAAATAGAGAACACCAAAATTTAATCTGTTGAAATCATTGCAGAGTAGTTTTTCTATTAAATTGATAAATTCGATGTATAGATGTAAATAACAAAAATCAATGCATTGCTGAAATTAATGAAATATTTTTTTATTTATTAAATTGATAAATTCAATGCATACAAGTAAAAAACAAAAAAAAAATGCATTGCTAAAATCAATGCAACAAATGAAATAAATATGCATCTTCTATTGTTTAACAAGATTTGTGTGTGGTCTATTGGTAGGAATTAAGATGATTGGGCTTGTGTTAACTTAGAGACCAAGGTTCAAAACCCTTTTTGCTTGGAGTTATAATTAGTTATCAAGTCTAACTATTATTATGCCTGCATTGTTGAAATCAATGCAACAAAATGCATTGTTGAAATCAATGCAAGAGTCAAATCAACATGCATATTGTGTTTTTTTTACTTCTTATGTCCACTATAATATTTTTTTACTTCTTATATTTCTATTTCTTATGTTGGCTACAATATATTTTTTTACATCTTTTTATTAGATTTATAAATTCAATGTAGAGATGTAAATAACAAAAGCTAATGCATTTTTGAAATCAATGCAAGCATGTTTTTTTATTAAATTGATAAATTCAATGAATACATGTAAAAAACAATGCATCATTGAAATCAATGAAATCAATAGGCATATTATTTTTTTTAACACCATTTGTGTGTGATCTATTAGTAAGTAGTGAGGTTATTGAGCTTGTCTTAACGTAGAGACCAAGATTCAAATCTCTTTTTGTTTGGAGTTATATTTAGTTATCAATTCTAATTATTAGTTACCAAATTTAACTATTCTTATGGCTGCTTTTCTTTTCTATTCTTATGTTGGCTATAAATGTTTACTATAATATTTTTTTTACTTTTTTATGTTTTTACACATCCAGTGCCATTAAAACTATTATGTTTAAAGAGTGAGTATATTAAACAAATTTATGTTTTTACACATCCACTCCCATTAAAACTATTATTTTTAAAAAGTGAGTATATTAAACAAAATTTAGAATTCTATTTTTAGAAAAACTAAATTCAAATTTAAACCACTACAATTAAAACTATTATTTTAAAAAGTGAATATATTAAGCAAAATTTACAATTCTTAAACAAAATTGACAAAGTGAGTATATTTTGATTTCAGTGGATCAATAAGATGTAAATATAATTTCAAATTTAAGAGAAATTAAAATATTAAATTTAAAACAGATTTAAAATTACCTATTCGACGCTCAGAACACTTCATTAAGATTTACAATTAGCTATTTGCCACTCAAAATGCTTTCTCTTCTCTGCAAAATTGTGTTTTATAAATTGGTATGAATTGTTTTGTATTATGTTTGGTTTTTTGTATTATATATAGTCACCATTTCTAAATTCACGTCATTTCTAAATGGCCGACCAAATTCACGTCATTTCTAAATGGCTGACCAAATATATTTATTACTCTTAAAATTAATTTGTTACATGAGGGACTTTACTTTTAACTTTAATTATTTTTAGTCTTTACCCTTGTTTCTAAATTCTTTCTAAATGGCCGACCAAATACTTTCTAAAAACAACTTTTAACTTTATTTGTTACATGAGGAATGTTACATGTTACAACATCTACACCATAATCCGCAAGTAAAAAGTAACGTACATGTTACATGTGAGGAACGTTACATCCACTATGTGAGGAACGTTACATGTCACATGTAAGGAACATTACATGTGACAAGATCTCCCCCATCCTGGATTGTAGACTAGATGTTTGATAGCCACATTGGCGCTAAAATTGCTTTAAGTCCATTAAAAAGAATAAACCTATTGACAACTACTATTGGTTGTGCCATCAACAAATTCTTGATATCAAGCTCAACAAGTTCTAGAGGCAATCTACAAACAGAAGACTTGGTTATTCTGCATTAAAACCCTCTAGAAACCCCTCATCGAGGACAAAAAAGGCAATTTTCTGGATCTGTAATGCTAGGTGGACTGAGCTTGGGTCATAAACTCTAACGTATGGGAGTTTCTCGGCCTGAGAACTGATCTGTCGAAGGAATGAAACCATCAAACATGTTTGTGAGTTCTATGATTTTGTATAAACATTTAAAAAAGAAGCAAGTGTTCATACAAAAATGCTAAGCTTCATAGAATATTCTCCTGGTTTAAAGGATCACTAATTTGAGCTAATTCACACATTATCCAACAAAGAAAATTTGAAATGTAAAGGGAACAATTGCACCAAATTGACTACTGGGGTGGGGAATCATGCACAATGAGAAGAGAAACCCTCTGCAAACACCCCTGCTCAATATTCCCAGTTCTATAGACTCAATTGTCCATGGCATCATGTTGTTGTTGGAGCTCTCCAAGAGAGTAGAGAAAGGAATCATAGGTCGCCTCCTCCAGCCAGCCCTCCAAATAAAAAGTTCCAAACCTTGTCCCTCACCATTTCTGAGACCAAAAATCATTTCAAGCCCATTTATTATCCAAACCAAGATACAGATGAATGGATCCCACCTGCCAAGGACAACAATAATTCACTGCCAGGTGTAAGCATGATCCCTGCTGCTGTATAACAGTCTGCACTCTGTGCATACAAGTTGGCATTTTTTATGGTTATGATAGTTGCTACTATAAGTAAACTAGATATGCATTGCAACCTATATGGCACTATTGTTTTCAAATTAATCTTTCTAGGTTGTTGGGAGATCGTGGACACTATGCTTGTGGTGGGTGCTTGATGTAAAATGTCTTGTACATATTTGATCATATTAACAGTTAAAGTAAGCATTTTATTCAGAAAAAACACACACATAAATTTCAGTAAAAAGAGGGTGCATTGATATAGACGACAATCCATACATTGATAAACTGTGTGTGTGTGTGATTTTTCAAAAGATAAAAGGGATTTCTAGGTGGAGATGCATCTCAAAAAGGAAATGTGCATACAAAGCAAAAAATTACCTTTTTAATAGTAGGGTTTGCGAATATGTGTCTCAAACAAGGACCAATGTACTTATGAAGTATCAAGGTATCCACCACAAAGTCCTCTGATCTTGTAGAAATTTGCATCGAACAAGTTAAGCCGGGGAAAGATCTGTACTGATTGTGCTCAAGATCAACCTGTCACAATGTAAGGCAAAATAAAAGACAGCTTAGACTGCTAAAATTACCTACATGAAAACATTACAAAATAAAAGTTGGACAAAAGACAAGTCTGAAAAGGCCACTAAAATTACCTCAAACGGTAACGTCCTGACAATAAATTTCCTAATTTTGCCAATAATTTGAAAACTCTGATAGAACATTTGCAAGACTTTTTACCAGATAGAAGTGCAAAAGGAAGAATATGCACATGATACCAATAAAAAGCTCGCCTAGAAATTTCTAAGTATTTGAAAAATAAAGAAATTAACATTGCCATCTGGGTCTAGCCTGAGTGGTTGTGGGATGGGGTGTTAGCCTTCCCACCCAGGTTCTATTCTCGTAAGTGACATGTGAGCTCATAATGAGTCTATTGCTATAATAGTAACAAGCCCTATTGTGGACCTGGCCTTGTGCCCTGATGAATGGAGTAACATGCATCTAAGTGCAGAAGATATCATACTAAAAGGACTCGTAATGCTGTAGAAGGAAAGAATAGCATGGGTGTCAAATGACAATGACATCTATAGTGAATTCCATGTTAGGAAGGCTCTACTACTGAGTAAGGGAAAAGGAAAAGGTGGCTAGGTTGGGAAACTTATTTTGACATGGAGGTTCCTACAAGTGTATAAATAGTGTATGGAGGTTGATTCACAAGAGTTTTTTCTGGAGGGAGATCATATATATGTTAGTTAGGATTTATACTTGTAGAGGATGGGTACAAGTGGATATTCATGGAATTTTTTGCAACGAGGACCTGCACATAAAGATGGCACCCAAGCATAAAATTGCATCTGGAAGCTAAATAAAATGCACTGATAACTTAAAAATTATGAATATTGAAATTTTACCTAATGGAATACAAATCAGGGTGAATGGGACAGTGAGGCACAAAAAATATCTTTTGATCATGACACAAGGTTCTCATAATCAATTTAGCTTGGAAGCTTGATTCCAATAGTACTAATGGAATGTCAAATGGACTTCATTTGATCCCACAAAGAGCTTTACAAAAATGGGGGGAAAATCAGTTAAATGGGGGTGGGGCCCACCACTCCAAGTGTCATTTTCATTGTTTATTGTTTTAGGAGTGTGGGGGGCTTAGTTCTTTAGTTTTTTATTTCTTCCATTCTGACTGTCACATTTATCCATCTCTTTATTAACCTATAGATTTTTATTAATACTAGATCTCATGAATAGAGTTCAGGAACTCTCTTCATGAACAGAGTTCTACTCAAGTTTATCCATCTCTTTATTAACCTATAGATGTTTGCTATAGATAGCTACACATTATATTCTTTTTCCTTTACTGACTTTCTGGCTCAATACAAGATATCTTTGATATTTCTATGTAAGAGAATCTCACTCACTTATTTGATGGGGGACCTCTTGATATTTGGCAATAGAATCCCACCAGGAAAGAAGTTTAGATAGTTGGTTCAAAACCTTTCCCATTTGATGTCTCTCCTTAGCCACAACAGCTTTGTGTGGAGTAATGGGAAATGGTTTGGTAAAGGTAAAGGTAGGGATATTTGTCATAGTGAAGTGAAAACCTTGAATAAGTTGAAGCGAAGTAGCATATGATAAATAAGATATTCTGAGATAGAGGAGTAACCCCTTGGACTTAGATCCACATCAATCCGACTGGTGCTTGTTCGGATGCTATGATTCCTACTGGTACAGTCACGGGTTTTTAGTAAACTGGATATTCTTAAAATCATAGGTAATTGGCAATAATTGTTTTATAATGCACTAAAACTTGTCATTTTGGTATATTTGTAGATACCGAAAAAAGGAAGATGGTTGGAATCCTTTCATCCTGATCATTACAGTTCACTTAAAAAACCTTAGGAAATTAAAGCCCCAATAGTTTTTAATCTCTACACTATAACATTAACTTGAAAATTATATAGACTACTCTCACGGAACAGAGTTCATGAACTCTGTTCCACTGTTCATGAATAGAGATCAACTCTGTTCATGAACTTGCCTTCTCTTTTTGTTGTGTGAGAAATTGTAGGATATTTTGATGAATTTTCTCACTCATGTATATAGCTATTGAACCAATGCACAATCTGAATCCGAATCTTTAGCCCTAACCCATCCCTTTATCTGTATCCAACCTTTTGTTACAAGCAGGGAGTTTTAAAACCTAAACCTTTATATGTAAAAGATTTATTTTTTCAAAAGTAGAAGATATACTTATGGATAGATATATTGGATTTCTACTTGGGTAAGATCCCTC
This sequence comes from Larix kaempferi, assembly GCA_027924585.1. Taxonomy (NCBI): domain Eukaryota; kingdom Viridiplantae; phylum Streptophyta; class Pinopsida; order Pinales; family Pinaceae; genus Larix; species Larix kaempferi. The sequence continues at coordinate 18,592,906 of BSBM01001197.1, read as the reverse complement.
TAGATGATTATTATGTGTGACTCGTAGTGTGCCTATAGATTAGATCAACTGTAAATATTTTATCGAGGCTTAACACTCTACCAAATTGTTTGTGCATTTAATTTGCAACCTAAAATAATGACGATATACCTCTCTGGTGAGACTTTCTTAAATCACTTAAACACCTAACCCAAAAAGGTACATGTTCCATAAAAATCCATCCTATAGAATCATTTTTAAAGGAGGATCACCCTCAGGCAGGTTTGCTGCATGAATATCTTGCTACAAAATGCATAATTTCTTAATCCTGCATCAACAAAGTTCTCCAATTATTCAGGTTCTTTAATTTCAAAATGGACCAGTCTTTGAACTCTGTTCATGAACATAGTTCATCTTTGTTCATGAAAAAAGTTCATGAACAGAGTTCATCTCCTTTACCTCCACAATGGACATACTATTTACAACCTAGAAGTAGTCGAAATGTACTTCATCTGTCAGCTTGTATGTTGATTGTCTGGATTAATAATAAATAAAGTAGGTTAAATTAAGGAATTAAATAAAGCCATTATAAAAAGATTGAGACTAGTCATTTTCCAATATTTGAGATAATTGCATGAAAATATATATATATATATATATATATATATATATATATATATATATATATATATATATATAATTACTCTCTTCATTTATGTTATATTGTTTTAATGCGTAATTACCTTTATGATAAGGCGAGCACACGTTTCGACCACTTTTTAAGATATTTTCCTATAGAAACTTCTGTTCATCTACAGAGTTCATGTACAGACATATAGAAAAATATAATATATTTAAATTATTTTAGTAGTGTTAATATTCTTAATGTTATTATACTAGACTTGATAGAACAATTGTTAAGGGCATAAGCTAATGGTACTTCAATGAAGTGATCCATATCATATTAATACTACTAATATAATTAAATTATTTTAGTAGTGTTAATATTATTAATGTTATTATACTTAGACCCCCATTAAATCTAATAAGTGAGAAGGAAGAAATACCACATTGGCACACCTCTTTCTTCTTCGCACTGACTTAGCCACTTTCAATTCACAAACTATAAAATAGCTAATAAGTGTTGGCCCACCACATGGATGAACTTTATTAACATGACTAGACTAATATAGGAAATAAAAGTAATGTACAGAACTCCCCTTGACATGCGTGTTGTACCTCAAATGGTTGGATGGTCAAAATTAAAATTGAGCATAACAACACTTACAATCTTTATTTTTTCTTATATAACATAATATATTTTATGGGATATTAAGTTAAATGTTTGGAATGTTAAAATATCAAAACATGTAGAATTTGAATATGTTATGAGTTGATAGTTGTGTAAATGTAGATATCATATCAAATGGAAAGAGAGGATTCTTTGAGGAAAAAGTGTAGGTGGTCATCACGATCATCAGGAATGTGTGTCTCGACTGATAATCAAAGGTTTTTGGCTTCACGTCAAGATTCAAGCTTATTGTATAGTTCACATTCATCTGATTACCGACGAGAACAAATGGGTCTAGATGGTTCCCCTGTATCTTCTATGGGAGAACATCGATCTCGACCTTTTGTTCGTATGGACATTTATGTTTTAATACATGTATCAATTGTAATTTTGTGCGTGTTCAAACATTTTGTACATGTTTACACACAATTGTGTAGGTATTTGAAGCAGAGCAAGGTTCCGAAGAGGCTCATAATTTTACACAGAGGGACAGAGGTCAAGAAAGGATGGCATATGTTTAACTAGATGTGGGTTGTACACCCATAACAACTTATTCATCTGATTTACCTGAGGATCTTCCATGGGAAAGTGGTGTTCAACAAACGACCCTTGAAAGCTGTAGATCTCACTATGTAACGTTGCAACATGATCTTCCTAGTTTGGATCTCTGTCCAGAGAGCAAACAAAGTGTATATATTTTTTTGCGATCATTGCAAAAATTCATTGATGCATATGAGTATCTTAGACCAACTATGAATGATTTTGTTGACTTGATGTGGAGGAGAAGGGAACAAGTGATGGGTCTAGACAAGTGGGTTGTTGTAAATGAGAGAGTGACCAAAGAACATACCAATTCAATTTTTAACTTCAAAGAAGGAATAAAGTAAAAAATGTTGAAAGTGCAATAATTCAAGCACCCTGAAGTTGGACATCTAATATATCATCCGTTCCTTGCATCCTATGGTCGGTTTCCATGGAATGATGAGGTTCCTAATTCTTTCACCATATTTTTTTATGCAAAGTTTTTTTTAAATATGAAGCCAAACTATACCAATCTTCACTCTGACTTTTACGGAGTTGTAAAGGGGTGAATATACGATCGAAAAGGTTCTCTTGGAGATCCCACAACTCTTTGACCTCCACCCCATATATATCGCCCACCCAGGCTTGTGACATTAAAATCGGAGATGGAGCCCACATCCCAAATTTGGACAAGTGCAAGGGATTATGTTGTTGAAGGTTTAACGTCATCATTTGTAGGAGTTGATGTGGGATTGGCTCGAGAGAGGGATCGAGCCACTATTCGTCACTAGTTTGTTTACAAAATGAACGATGAGGTAGATGGAATGAGCATTGAATATCTTATGGATTATGCTAAAGTTTGTCACGATACAACTTCGGATGTCCTATCCAATGGCACATCGAGTATAGGAAAGGTCTGTTGTTTATGTACATACAATCTATTTAATTGTTTTATTCATTTTGAATAGAACTTTTTGTTACATTATATCTATGACATTATGTACTTTTTTATGTATAGTAATAAATCCATTAAGTAAATGTTTATTGGTTGTAGTTTTCTAGAATGTTGAATGAACATAATTTTCGACTCTCCACTAGTGAAAATGTAGAAGAGCATCTTAGAGAGGTATATTAATTATTTACATATTTATATTTATGTTTGAAATATATTGTATGTTTTTTTTGAATTTTAATTTATTTATGTATCTTATTGTTAATGTGACTTATCCATGCAGGTTCATTTAGGTTCCAACTTTTTTTATGCTTTTCCATCTCTTGTGAGCTCATGATTTCAATTTCTTTGTTTTAATTTTTTGTGAATTGCTTAATTTTAGTTTATTTTGCTTGCACAATGTTTTATTTATTAACAAAATTTAAATTTAGGGAACATGAGAACATATGGAAATTGGTGGTGAGGACATAGGTTCTTTGATGGACGTGGACATTCGCACTGAGGTAATTTTGTTAATAATTGAACTATTCCTTTTATTTTATTTTTTAATTTTAATATTTTAATATTTTAATTTTTTGAATTTAGTTTAAAAAAATTTGAATACTTTATGAGATTCATAATTTGCTTTTATACATGCTACAGGTTGGGTCTCTTTGAGGCAAAGGGAAGACCCCAATGGATGATAGTGGTCGACTTTGATTTAGAAAGTGATTTTTATCAATTGGTATTTTTTTGTTTTCCCATACTACGATATTGCATATATCTTCATGTTGATACATATGATGTAGTTGTTTTGGACATCCAGGAACTTTATTTTTTTATTATATATGTACATTGAACTCACATCTTCAGGAACATTTTTTTTTGGATTATATACATGTACATTTATCTTACATATTATGTATTTGATTTCAATGATCTAATGTTTTTTTTGGGTTAATTATATAGCATACTTTGTGTGGTAAATGCTTAGAATATGATTTTGCATGATGTTCATGAATGTATGTTCAATCTTGAAATGGTTTTAAAATTTATTAGTACACATGTTTTAATGTTTAAACTACTTTATTTTATGAATAATATAAAGTCCATATGATTGTTGTTGGAGCCTATCCTCGCAAACCGGAATATTTTATATCACTATGTGATGTAGAACAACACTATTTAATTGATGTACCTTCTTTTGGTAATTTTCGGATTGCAAATTTTATGTAAAGTAGACATTAATTATTTATTGTTTTAAATTAGTTCATAGAATATAGTGTTTTGCAGTTTGCACACCTGAATGTTTCTTTATTGAATTTTTGTATATGCTAGCCTTAAGTTTTGATACGAGCAATTGAAAGTTACAAGTTTTAAGACCTGCAGGATTTAATTCTTGAGTGCAGATTTGTAGTATTGACCATTTTTGAGTGCAGATGTAAAATATTTTGAGTGTAGATGTAAAAACAATTCAGTGAAGGTTTCAACTCTCTTGGTTGTCTTTTAATATATGATCATCTTGGTTTCAATAATAAACTTGAATTTCATATAAATGATAACTTGAATCTTATATAAATTATCCAAACTTTAAATTTTTAACTAATGATTCACATGTTCAATGTTCAGGTACAACACGTTTGTTGTTGGTGAACCATAGATGCTGCTGAAATCATGGCAAATGGGGATATAACAATTTTTTGTTTTTCAATCATAAGCAAGGATTTTAGGATTGGGAATCTTATGCTAAATTAGAGCAATGATTTTAGACAACAATTTGATGAATTTTCACTAGTTTGTTGTAAATAACCATTTCTCTAATATAGCATAAGCTTCACAATCCTACAGTCCCGGTTTCTGATTAAAAATCAAATGATCGTTATCTCCATTTGCCATGATTTCAGTTATGTGAATTGAAATAATTATGTTCAATTCCATTATCATATAAAATCCTATCTTCATATAATCTAGATCAAATGGAACTAAATTCTATCTACATAAGTAATATTGTCAATAATTCAAAATCAGAGCTTCGTATAATCTAGATCAGATGGAACTAAATTCTATCTACACAAGTGATATTATTCTTGTGCATGTATCATTTATTTAAAAACCATAGGTTTGCAAAGTTCCAAAAATTTCATTCATCATATTCATATGAATTGTTGTCATGTCCCAAATTTGGCATTGGGTCACAATGGCCTAATCACGTTGGCCCTATTCATTAGAGTTTGTCAAATTCATGCTAAAGGTCAAATAATTTCCAAGGAGGAAAATTACTAGTTTCCTAGGTTTGGGGTGGAAGCATTGGGATTTGGGATAATGGGGATAATAAATGATGTTTGAACATTAGAATGGAATAAATATTTAATAAAGGAGCTAAATAAATATATACAAGTGAAAATCAAAGTGGCATTTGATCATGAAGACACATGGAGGAAGTGGGACCCACATATGGCTAAATTTCTCCACTACACTTGGCATCATTCTCTCATCAATTCGAATTCAAGGTGAATGGTAACATACTTGGGGGAGTCCAAAAGGTATTGTTCATGGCATGACTCATACAAGGTCTAAATATAGAGGAAGAGTAACTCCCATGGAAGAGGAAGAGGCAATTTGGAGCTAGTGAGACACTTGGGCTAGATTCCCTAGCTCTATGACAACAATGATGAAGATGCTATGACACCTATGACACAAATAAGACCTAAAGGCTGACATATGACATACATGACATGTCAGGGCTAAAAATAGACTCCAAGAGGGCGCTCAAGGGTGTTAGGGTAGCTAAGATGCTTCCACATGTGATTTGGTGGAAGTGGGACACTAGGAGTTGTTTTACAAGTGGTGTTGTTTGGAATATCTTCCCAACTTGAGTTGGCATGAGTCTCTTGGAAGGAATTCGACCCATGGAGGACATTAGAAATTTATAAATGTGAATAAAAAAGAATGAAACCAGTTTTTGATCATTTGTATAATTTGCAATTGCATTTGTGAAGAGGGAGAGCTAGTGGATGACTAGTTTCTTGCCTTAGCCAACAAATCATGGTTTCTTCTATTGCAGCTCACTCCTTCAACCATTTCTAGTTTTGATGGCATATTCATGATCCTTGAGGGAGGGCATTTTTGGTGAGCTATTGTACTCTTTGGGGGAGCTTCTAATGCCCCATTTATTTTGAAATATGAATTAAATACTCGGTTCTTCATCTCCAGAAAGTTTCAGGTCGAAATTCCAAGTAGAAATGTATAAATATCATTTTTATTGAAGGAACAGTGCCATTTCCCCACTACTTTGTTGTGAACGAATGTAATGTTGATGATTTCGAATGGATGGATGATTCTCTGATGAATTTGTGATTAATGGACTTCCATGGATGTATTTTACAAGTTTCATGTACTGTACTTGAGCATTTGAAGTATTTTTACTCATTTTAATTGCACTGGGAGAAGAAATAGTGCCATTTCCCCAAGGGTCGAACTAATGATTTTTGCAGCCAGATGGAAGAGGGTTGGAATAGATATAATAATCAAATAATGGTGCACATGAGACCTTAATAACATACTTAATACATTCCCTACCTCTTTTCATAAATTTGAGTGGTTTTGGAGGCATTTGGGAAGCCATTTTCAATACTTACCCGAGGGGGATTTGAACCCCAAATTATTAGTAAAATTGCATACTTGGTGCATTATCTTAAGAGAGTTTGTAGACGTATTTTGGTAGCCATATATCATCCCTGAACATAATATTAAATTCCTAATATCATTCATACACCTTCCTTGAATATTCGAAGGCATTTGGAGTCAATTTGATACCTAGAGACCAATACTAGTCAAAAGGAAATTACTAGTAAAGTTCCCTACACTGGCCAGAATTGAAAGAGGATTTTCATAAGTGTTTTAAAGGTCCAAAAGCATCCCTGAAATACATATTTATGTTCTAACATCATCCATATACCTTTTCAAAATATTTGGGAGCAATTGGAGCAATTTGGGGACCTAGAGCTCAAAACTAGTCAAAGGTCTAACTAGGGAAAAAAGTGAAAAATTGTCATTTTAATAAAATTCCTAACAAGAGACATTATAGTGGTATCAGAGCATGCTCATTACACCTGTGGATTAGGTACATACATTCAAGAATAATTGGCAGCCATGTCTTACTATTATGATGAATCCTATGAGTAAAATTCTTATGAGGAATATGCAGATGTTTATGAGCAATATGAAGTAGAATGTGAATGGTACGAGGAAGAGGTGCCATCATGCAACACTTCTTAAAATTTCAAGAGAAATGAAGATTATTCTTATGAATTTAAATATGATGAATATGAGTGTGTCACACCAACCAAGGATAATTCTATGAGTGAGATCCAAAGATGGAAAGCAACATATAACACCTTGCCCCAACAATATAAAAAATATCAAGAATATCTGGCTTAGAGCAAAAATACACAAAATGTCATGTCTTTTGAGTACTTTTTTGAACATATTTTTTAAAATAGGCCCAAAAATGAAGATGTGGAGTTAGTACAGAAAGGTTTATGCCCTTCTTGTAAAGAACCTTGGAGTGAGTATCATATATGTGTGCATGAAATTATGTCCCACTTAAGGAGAGATTTTGGGAATTCTTCAAAAGGAGATTCCAAAGATATTGATCCTAACGAAAACAAGGGGAAAAATGAATCAGCTTGCTTAAAGGAGCAAATGGAAGAGACATCAGAAGAGCATGAAGAAGATTCTATTGAAAATATGGAAGATCATTTCGAGACACCTTCTAGCTTAGACATGAACCAAAGAGCATCTACTAATGGATGCTTAAACTATGAAGGAGTAACTACTGATGGGTGCTCACACCTTTATTTTCCTGACATAGAGGTCACTTTTGAAAGTGTTGCTGCAAGCCAAAATTTCATTAAGCATGATAATGAAGACCTTGTAACAGTTGAAGAAGAACCAAGATCAACTTTCTCATCACCACTTGACTTCATGAAGTTGGTCCAAGCAAAAATGAAGAAGATGAGGAGGTTCATTTGCAAGAGCCTCATTTTCTTGAAGGGTCCTTAAAGATTAATGAAAATAAGATCCAAGATTCCCTCAGTATTCTCCATGACACTCAAGCATTGGTGTCAATTTCTTGTTGGAGAGCTACTTCATTGGAGGAAACATCCTTCCTTGAAGACATGGAGAAGATTCAAAGAGCAATGTGCCACATCAAAGGTAATTTCATGTCTTTACTTTTTTATAGAAACCATTTCTTTGAGCTTAATGAATTGTTACATGATGCATACTTGAAGAATAATGAGGATAATCATAAGATCACAATTCAAAATGAGCAACTTCTTGAAAAGTTGCAAGATACTTTTTTTTCCTCCTATGTTTCAGATTGTCAAATGGTAGATTGTTTGGAGGATTCTCATGACATGGTGGATCATGAGAAATGTGGAAAATTGAATGTGCTTAATGTGTTTGAAGATGAAATTGAAGATAGCCAAACAATTGATGTGGTGGAAAAGGAACTTGAATTGTCTCTTGATGAAGGTTATGCAATTTTTAAAGAAGACCATGATTCCTCTACATTGGAACCAATCTATGACAAAGGTTTCACACTTTTGAAGGAGCTGCATGATACTACCCATATGGATCCTTTCCATGATGAAACTTCTACAATTTTTTATCATTTGGGTGAGTTAGTTCATTCTCCTACATCCTATAATTACGTGCTTTGCAGCATTAGTCTCAATGAAGTGTGGGTGAAAGGGTTCTTTTTTATGGTGCCACATGAGGAGTATGGAACTCCTAGATTTACTTTTATGATGACATGGTTGGAGCACATTATTATTCACATTTGCAGCAACATCCTTTGTTACTCTATGATGATGCACATCTACATGGATGCACCTATGATATGCATTTGATTCACTTGAAGACTCGTGGTTTTTCTTGCTCAACACTTGGTTCATTTGATGTTGGAGGAACTTCATCCAACACTTGGGTGAATAAATTTATCATTGGAGAACATTTTTGTTGGCAGCCACATACTTTGATATATCTTTATTATTCTCACATTTATGGATGTATGGGCGAGACTTCTTTGAGTCCTTTGAAGTCTCCTTGTTTTTTCTGCTCATTATTTGGTTCAAATTTTAGTGGAGATTCTTCATTGACTTCTTGGATGAAAGAATACATGGATGAATATTTTGATGCATATCAAATCCTTTTGGAGCAACATTATAGGACATGGGATCCTCACCTATGTCATTGGAGCAGATTTGATTCGTCACTTGAAGCTTGCATGCACTTGGAAAATGGTGGTCTACTTGTTTGGAGGTATAAGCACTTTCATGACTCTTTGATGAAGCATATCCTTGATGTACATTTTCATTATGTTGTTATGTACTTTGATGATATATATTTGGTACTCATGATGTTTGGAAGGATGCATACAAGAAAATGGGATTCAGGAATCCTTTTATCTAGTGGTCTGGGTTAGAGAGCACTCTTAATTATTGGGGTGCAATACAAGCAATGGGACCCTGGAATAATTTTTATCTCATTGGTTTCAAATTTTTTGGGGAAACAAGCAATATGGGAGATGGATTTCCCACTTAATAAAGTGATTTTTATCAGAGTAGTGCAGCAGCAAGCATTGTGGTTCTTCTCTAAAATCTTCATGGAAACTCAAAGACTCAAGGTTGGGCAATTCAATGGCAACTTCAAAGGATTATACAGAAAGCAGGTTCTTTAACACCCATGTTTAAAATTGCTTGAGGACAAGCAATATTAGGTAGGGAGTATTTGTCATGTCCGAAATTTGGCATTGGGTCACAATGGCCTAATCACATTGGCCCTATTCATTAGAGTTTGTCAAATTGATTCTAAAAGTCAAATAATTTTCAAGGAGGAAAATTACTAGTTTCCTAGGTTTGGGGTGGAAGCTTTGGGATTTGGAATAATGGGGATAATAAATGATGTTTGAACATTAGAATGGTATAAATATTTAATAAAGGAGATAAATAAATATATACAAGTTAAAATCAAAGTGGAATTTGATCATGAAGACACATGGAGGAAGTGAGACCCACATATGGCTAGATTTCCCCACTACACTTGGCATCATTCTCTCACCAATTCGAATTCAAGGTGAATGGTAACATACTTGGGGGAGTCCAAAAGGTATTATTCATGGCATGAATCATCCAAGGTATAATTATAGAGGAAGAGTAACTCCCATGGAAGAGGAAGAGACAATTTGGAGCTAGTGAGACACTTGGGCTAGATTCCCTAGCTCTATGACAACAATGATGAAGATGTTATGACACCTATGACACAAATCAGGCCTCAAGGCTGACATATGACATATATGACATGTCAGGGGTAAACATAGACTCCAAGAGGGCGCTCAAGGGTCTTAGGGCAGCTAAGATCCTTCCACATGTGATTTGGTGTAAGTGGGAGACTAGGAGTTGTTGTACAAGTGGTGTTCTTTGGAATATCTTCCCAACTTGAGTTGGCATGAGTCTCTTGGAAGGAATTCGACCCATGGAGTACATTATAACTTTATAAATTTCAATAAAAAAAAATGAAACCAGCTTTTGATCATTTGTAGAATTTCCAATTGCATTTGTAAAGAGGGAGAGCTAGTGGATTACTAGTTTCTTGCCTTAGCAAATTTCGAGGGTGAAAGATTCCCATCCAAGTTGGTAATTGGAAAGGCCATTCAGACCTTTCATTTGGAGCTTTAATGGATTCTTTATTTGTAGGTGTAAGCTATAGGGCAGCTCATGGTTTCTTCTATTGCAGCTCACTCCTTCAACCATTTCCAGTTTTGATGGCATATTCTTGATCCTTGAGGGAGGGCGTTTTTGGTGAGCTATTGTACTCTTTTGGGGAGATTCTAATTCCCCATTTCTTTTGTAATATGAATTAAATCTGTTCTTCATCTCCAAAAAATTTCAGGTCGAAATTCCAATAATAAATGTATAAATATCATTTTAATGAAGGAACAGTCCCATTTCCCCACTACCTTGTTGTGAACCAATGTAATGCTGATGATTTCGAATGGATGGATGATTCTCTGATGCATATGTGATTAATGGACTGCCATGGATGTATTTTACATGTTTCATGTACTTTACTTGAGCATTTGAAGTATTTTTACTCATTTTAATTGCATTGGGAGAAAAAATAGTGCCATTTCCCCAAGGGTCGAATTGATGTTTTTTGTAGCAAAATGGAAGAGGGTTGGAATAAATATAATAAGAAATTAATGGTTCACATGAGACCTTAATAAAATCGTTAATACATTCCCTACCTCTGTTCATAAATTTGAGTGGTTTTGGAGGCATTTGAGAAGCCATTTTCAATACTTACCCCAGGGGGATTTGAACCCCAAATTACTAGTAAAATTGCATACTTGGTCCATAATATTAAGAGATTTTGAAGAGGTCTTTTGGTAGCCATATCTCATCCCTAAAAATAATATTCAAGTCCTAATATCATTCATACACCTTCCTTGAATATTTGAAGGCATTTGGAGTCAATTTGAGACCTAGAGACCAATACTAGTCAAAGAGAAATTACTAGTAAAGTTCCCTACATTGGCCAGAATTGAAAGAGGATTTGCAGAAGTGTTTTAAAGGTCCAAAATCATCCTTTAAATACATATTTGTGTTCTAACATCATCCATATACCTTCTCAGAATATTTGGGAGCAATTGGATCAATTTGGGGACCTAGAGCTCAAAACTAGTCAAAGGTCTAACTAGGGAACAAAGTGAAAAATTGTTATTTTAATAAAATTCCTAGCAAGGGAAATTACAATTGTTCATCCCACCACAAAGCCACCAAAAAGCCACTAATGGGTCAACCCATTTAATGGATCAATAATAATAATTTCCCATCTATATAAATAATAATTGCATTCATCATACAATTACTATTCTATAATTGCCTATTAGTAATGCATTAGAGAAACATGAAATGGATTCATCACAATCCAAATATTTTCATAAAATTACACATTAAAGACCACACATATTATCCTAAAATCCTTCAAATTCAATCAAGGTCAAATGGTTTTAGCTATACAACCACATATCAAAATTGATTTAAGGATTCCAATTTAGGATTTCCTTCACATACTTAAATATGATGGATCCCCCAATATATTGGACTCAAATAGCTTAATCTAATAGAGGTAATAATAGACAATCAACTTGTTATAGAGAATTCTCCATCATTTTCAAACATTTCTTAAACAATTTAATCCTACATCAATAATTCATACACCACATGTCCATATTTCATCATGACATAACATAATTACTCAATCATGTCCAAGAATCTTTAAACAATTATTCTTAACATTTAACAATCTTTTTACGAGATCATGTTTAAACATCTATTCCAGTTCCCATACCGTACTTGTAAAATTACATTTGTAATCAACATTCCATAGTTGAAAGATAACATTTTTCAAAATTTTCCAACTTTTATTAAAGTTCTCATTACCAAATAATTATCGAATCAATTTCAACATGCTCAAATACAATCATTTTATTAATGAAATCTTAGCCTCGATGCCATCTTCTTACCCATTACCAAATAACACACCAAGTAATCATGCCATCATCCATATTCAAGCATACAAAATCATAAACACAGGCTTATAAAACATAAATAAAAATCTAACACCTCAAGATCATAGTCATAGTTCTCAATATAAAATATATTGTACGCAACACTTGACATGCACAAAACAAGTATAAATCTGTATTCATGATCATTAAATATTACAGAATCATATTCCACATAGAGGCTAAAATTATGCCACGGGTCTCCTATAGTTCTGTTAACCATGATCAATTCATTTCCGATATCATTAAAAACATCGCAATGGAATGACATCCTCAATTATTCTTTCATGGTCATATTTGGACATTTTCCATTTTCTAGTTTTTTTTTTTTTTTCGATCAAACTTGTACTAAATTTATTCAATATGCACATACTAAATGACTATATTGACAACAGATAACATCAGTTTCATAATATTGAAAGTAGACATAATTTTCAGTCATATGGGTTTGTTGAAAAAAAAACCTTTTAAAATGATGGATCCTCTCTCATATGTAAATGCTTTGTCATCGTAGTCTTCCAATAACTTCATCTTTCCTTCTGTGCATCGCATCAAATAGTATTTCACTTTTTCTTTGTTGTCTAAAGGTGCAATCATAGTGAAAACATCACCTATGCAAATTACAATTGACGTTAGGGTTTTTAAATCAATTAAATTGACTATACACATAAGGTGATGGATGTAACAATGAACAATCAACAAAGAATTTGTAAGTTTTATATATATACATAATTTATATGAAATGAACAATCATTGTTTATAGTTTATTTCATTGCCTTCTCTAACAAGATCTGAAATTCTATCTCCATCAGATGATATTGCTATTTCTTTTGATTATAATTCTTCTAAGCTTGCTAGTGAAATTTTTCCCTTTGGATTAATCTTTGTGTGTTTCCAATTTTTTAGGTATTTGTTCGTTATGTTTTCACAAACATCTATAAATTCAACATTTTCAATGCAAATATGACAAAAGCATGATTGCTTTCTGCTGTCAAATGCAAACACATTTTGGAAGGATTTTGTTTGAATAGAGTGTAAATCTATAGTCCCATGTATGGGCCAGCCTTGTATGGGATAGATATATTTATATTTTGGATACCAATAATACAAAAGAACCTACACAATATATGACAAATTACAAAGGACAACTTTTAATGTTGACAATTAATATAAATAAAAAAACAGTGTACATACCTATGAACATCTTTTGATTGTTGATTATAATCATGACTTAGACGTAATTGACACCATTGGACGAACTTTGTAGCTGAATGAAATCATGCGGAAGAAGGGTTCATTTTCCATCTTCGGAGTGCTCTTTTTAAACATGCTCATGCACCAACATGTTCACCTTTTCCATGTCCAGTTTCAAAGAAATTCCAATAATGTTTAATGTGCATTGCTTTATGAAGTCAACATAACCAAAAAAATGATCGTGAATATTTAAATTGTCCCGCACATCCATCCGACCATATCCAATGTTCATTGAATTTAACTTCACGTCTTTTTAATGATTCATAGAAAATATTTTCTATAAAATGCTGAAAATATTTTTTAACTGTCACACGTGCTTTCAATTCCATCAACATATTTGTTTGCACTCCAAAAACTTTTGTGATTAATTGTCTTCTGACAGCATTAATCGTCTTCCGTCAACATTAACGATGCAAAATAGAAACATTTTTTCATGAAATAGGTTCCTAGCTTAGTCGAGAAGAAGGCATTTTTCCCGGGGCACAGGTACCAAAGGTGTCGACACCGAAGCTCCAAAAGAAATATGTTTGAAAAACAGAAGTGACCATGATTTGGTAAGAAAAGCTAATCTTAAGTCAAGGATTAATTTTTACATTTTTCAATATTCCAATGTTTAGTGCTTATATAAAATCAAAGGGTTGAAGGCCTTTTTATATAAAAATGAAAGGTTTAGCCTAAACCTGAATTTCATGGAGAGAAGCATCATTTTAATTTTTGGTCAAAGTTAAACTTTGGAGAGGTTTTAATAAAGCCCAAGTATCGACTTTATAAAAAAAAGGGGACTAAGGCTTTCACAATGATATGTGTTCATAGCATAAGGTTCGTTGTATTATTGGTTTGGGCCGAATGTTTAATGAAGTTGAGGCAAACGTTATAAACGCCCAGCACGAGGGCTCACCATGTAACCAAGCATCGATCCAAGAAGGCCGCACATATACCTGATCACTCGACTGCCAAGGACTAGAGCCTCTTCATTTTCACTTGGTATTCATTGTAAGCATTGCAATATATAAAGAGTAAAGGGTCACTTCATGTCTTGCATGTGGGAGAAGTCCCCAACAATTACGAAATAAAAAGAAGTGTAAACGACGAGTGAATGTTCCAGCCAATGTCTTGATGATGGATGCCAGATCACACAATGAGAGACACCACGAACTCCATCACAGTCAGCATCAAGTAGCATTCAGGTGAAGCAATCGAGCCATTAAGACGAGAAATGTGGTTTTGGGAAATCGTAAGTGCAGCAAGTGAATGTACAGATTGTCAAAGAGATCGATGGTTCATTTGTGATATCGTGCTGCTCAAATGCTCGGGAGATAGGGAATTGGTGCTTGCAATATTAAAACCATCCTCATACGTGGAAGTTTCTGGCCCATCCCATGAAGACTAGATGGTATTAGAAAACCTTTTAAACCCTTGCGATACCATCTTTGGTGATAAAAGATGTTTACAGGGGTATAAAAGGAAAGTGGTCCTATTTGTGGTCACAAGTTTCTTTTCATTTGACTGAGAGGTCCGGCTCACGAAACCCTAATACCACTCTTCCAAGTAAGAGTTGATGCCACTGCCTTCTACGTAGGTTTTCAGTAAAATGCCAAAATGATGCCCCTAACCAGGAGAGTTTTCCGTGGCATTGGAAGTCTGAATGGGCAAAAGGAATATCGATCTTTCCTTAATATTGGTTTTTCAGAGCTGTCGTATCCACGACTTCCAGCTCTCTGTCTACGTTTGGCGTCTTGCATCCAAAAGGTGATGCTCCTACCTTTCTCCTATGGCTGAGTCGGAAGTTATTAGGGTTCTTAATCTTAAACGATGCCACGAGATCGACTATCCAAGAAGATGCGGCTACTACTGATGAAGAGACACGTCCAAAACTATGCCAGGCGAAGCAAATCGATACAGGAGTAGTTTACACTAAGGCAGATAGTTGATTTTTGTTCTTTCCCCACGATATGTGGCCACGCAGTATGCAGGAAAAGCTCGTTCCTTTCCTATCCATAATCAATGGCGCCGAATTCCGTCAAGTGAGGAAAAATTAGGGTTTTCTGTCATTACAGTCAGCACCTGAAATATTGTCAGTTTGGCTGAAAGCGCTCTTGGATGGGTAAGCTGCGATGAAATTTCTTTTTCTTTGCTGGCCCAAAGTCGTCATCTATTGATCCCGATTTTGTATTGCTTCACCATCAAAGTATGAGCAGATTGTGCAGGTTACCCATGGACTAAAGGGCCTCGCTCCATCCAAATTTAGGTATTGTTTGCTAGTTTGAGGATGCATAAATCGGAAAACAGTTCAGGGATTGTAATGAGACTTATTTCGTGCTCTTGAACGCTGGATGCCATATCCGTGGTTTACTTTCTGGTGGAGCACCTCTTTCAGGAGATACACAATGATTCATCAACATTTGCTTTAGGGCACCAATTGGGCAGGGATATGGTCTCACTGAAACTTGTGCCGGTGGAACCTTTTCTGACTGGGACGACATGACTATTGGTTGTGTTGGTCCTCCACTTCCATGTTCCTATGTTAAGTTGATTGATTGGGAAGGAGGTGGTTATTTGACGTCTTATTCACCAATGCCACGAGGAGAGATACATATTGGTGGTCTCCATGTAACTCTAGGCTATTTCAAGAACAAAGAGAAAAATGATGAGTCCTACATGTTAAATTTTGAGCATTAATTCACAATACTCTAGGATCTTTACTGAGAGAATAACATGTACAGTATATAAATGCATATCAATCATAACAAGCATGTCAATCATCACAAGAATCAAAAGCATGAGAGACAAGAGACACAGAGTTTCCTTGGGGAAAACCCTAAGGTGAAGAGCAATGGATCAACCAAATTACAACCAAAATACACAGAGATAGTCTCCCAGTAGTAGATGATCCTCCTCCTCACTAGTGCGCCACTTTCTGAGTGAGCAAAGTGTGAGTTTCCAAGTGATCAAAATAGAGATCTCTTGATATCTATCTATACTTGTCTATTTTTCCAGTAACCTTATGGCGCCGACTTGTCTAGCTAGGTACATCAACCATATACTATATATATTTCAGGCCCGATCCCACACATGGTGGTCTAATAACCCAACGACAAGTACACACACTTGCGACACTTGTCAATACACATGATAACACTTCCTTATATAGGAATGACACATCTCTTACAAGGGTACAATAAATATATATGAAATACATAGATGAAATACATTCCGAAGTTACATATACATCAACACTCCCTCTTAACTAGGAAGGTATTTCTTGACACAGATCTGCTAGCACAAGTCTTCTTCTCGGGATCATCATCATCGATGCATCGTCACTGCTGCCGCTATCTCAACCAAACTCTGAATCTACTCATCATAGGAAGTTCTACAGAGTCAGTCCTTTTTCATACTGGATGTAGGCCCACCACGTGCAGGTCTTCATCATCTGTGCGAATGGTCTCTCAAGACTAATTTTATGTGCGGATGCAATACCGGAAAGAGCATCCCAGGAACATTTATGTGCCTAAGCACGACCGGCAAGATCTCCCACGACTGATTACATGCATATCCTTCACAATACCTTTAAATAGCATCCCAGGAACATTTATGTGTCGTAGCACGACCGACAAGATCTCTAAAGAGTATCCCAGGACTTATTAAGAGCAAACAGCTCAACCTCTCGGATCTCCAGGAGGGATCAACAGCTCAACCTACCGGATATTTAAGGACTGATTACATACTACATAGCAATACCTCATCCCAGGACTAATTACAAGCACACAGTTCAACCTATTGGATATCTGAGGACTGATTACATGCTATTTGCACAACCTGCCACATATCATCTCTGACCTCCAAGTATCAACCTGATACTCATGATCCAATGGATCATCATCACACGAAGCATCATCCTGATGCTCATGATCATACTGATCATCATCAATGTACCGTCCTGGTACATATCATCTGGAGCAACATCCTAAATCTCGTCATCATGATCATCCTGATCATACAATGCATCCACCTGATGCATACCAAGTATCTACCTGATACATATCATCATACATGATCCACCTAATCATACAATGTATCCACCTGATACATACATAGATACACGACCCACACAATGCATCTAACTAATATATATTGGCATACATGATCTACTTGATCATACACAGTATCCACCTTGATGCGTACATACATATACATATAAATGATCCAACTGATCATATCCAGCATCATCCTGATGCATATACTGAGCAGTAACTGAAACATTGTCGTGATGCTCATCATCCAACGCTTACATCCACAGCCATGTGAAGTATCCTCCTTCCAACATGCTTTGAATGGCTTCAGCAAATGTGTCCATCACTTCTTCCTTGAAGTGTCGTCGATCTGAAGAATGCCAAGCCTCTCCCTGAAGTACTCGAACTTCAACATGGCTAGTGTCTTCATCAGTACATCTGCAATCTGCTCATCCATCGCAACATACAAGAGCTTCAC
Source organism: Larix kaempferi (assembly GCA_027924585.1). NCBI lineage: Eukaryota > Viridiplantae > Streptophyta > Pinopsida > Pinales > Pinaceae > Larix > Larix kaempferi. Next base: position 18,574,825 of record BSBM01001197.1, on the reverse strand, counting down.
TGCTCCTCTCTGCACCATATCCCTGATATAGTGATATTTGATCTCTATGTGTTTCGACCTATCGTGAAACACTAGGTTCTCAGATAGCTTCACACAACTCTGGTTGTCACAGAAGATACCAGTAGCATCCAACGGGAGATCAAATAACTCAGATAGTAGCTTCTGAAGCCATGCTGCCTCACAACTAGCTTAATAGGCTACAACATAATCTGCCTCAACTGTACTCAGTGCTACGGAGGATTGCTTCCTGCTAAACCAAGAGATCACACCTGATCCCATAATGAAGCAGCACCCAGATGTGCTCTTCCTATCTGCATCACTACCTGCCTAATCTGAATCAACATAACCTTGCAGGTTAAACTTTTCATTCGCTTCATACTTGAGCCCATAATCAATTGTACCCTTCAGGTACCTCAGAATATGCTTTAGAGCAACCAGGTGAACACTCCTCAGATCTAACAGGAACTGGCTCAATGTGTTCATCGCAAAGCAAATATATGGTCTCATGTTCGTGAGGTACATCAAGGACCCAATCATCTGACGATACATGGAGACATCAACCAGCTTAGATGAAGCATCACATAGAAGCTTCATATTTGATGCCATAGGTGTGGCCATGGCCTTGCAACCCATCATCCCGAACCTCTTTAGGATATCTACAGTGTACTTCACTTGTCCAAGGAAGATCCCATCTATACTCTGCCACACCTCCATACCTAGGAAATAGTGCATCATCCCTAAGTCCTTCATATCGAATTTGGCAGCAAGCTTTCTCTTTGTATATGCAATCAATCTGTCATCTCCTATTACAAACAGGTCATCCACATATAGGAGTAGAACCACAGGATTCCCTTCCTCAACCTTGTAGTAAAGGTTGGCATCCACTTTACTCTTGGTAAAGCCCAAACTAGATAGGAAACTGTCCATCCTACCATACCAAGTTCTGGGAGCTTGCTTCAAGCCATACAAGGCTTTCTTCAATCTGCACACATGTGACTCCCTGTCATGTGTCTCAGAACCAAGTGGCTACTCCACATACACTTTTTCTTCAACTACACCATTCAAGAAAGTTGTCTTGATATCCATCTGGTGTATCTTTCATTTCATCACTTTTATATTTCTCTATGCTGCCATCTGCAGCATGCTTGATCTTATAGATCCTCTTGGAAGTCACTACAGACTCCCCTTCATGTTTTGGGACAGCATCCCAAACATCTTTATGATCGACTGGTACTCCTCGATCACAGCATTCTTCCCAGATCCTAGGAACTTCAATATCTTCAATATTTTCACTACATAACTTTGTTGCTGAACAAATGTTGTAGTCCTTCTTTTGTAGGTGAAGGTATACAGTCTTTCCTACAAAACAAGTTAAATTGCATGATTAGAAACATCTCATAATTTTCAGAACAAATTCTTACACATACAGAAACATGTCATACAGTCATGCAATTATCTTAGCCAATGCTTCAATACAACATTTATCCATGTTCCATAACTTTCTAGATGCCTTCTAGTCTCTACCAGAACATTGTTAAGAGTTTGCATAGATCCAACATGTTAGCAAAGAGGTTTCATTCTAGATAAGTAGCAATGGAATGTTGTACAGTGCCATAGGCCACTTACCCTACATATGCGTATTAGTAGTATATTGTTCATTAGTGCAATCACTCTAATATGCACAATACATATCCTAAGTCTAGGATCATAAGCATATACATTATTGGACAATATTATTTAAACAAACAAAATAGGCAAGGAATGAAAATTAAAATACTTATCTTTGTTTGTTTGTTGGGTGGACTCTCTCTGAGTCTTTGCTTCTTTGCAGGAGCTACTGGAGTCCTAATCTGAATTAGCTTCTTCCACACCTTTCTATTGTGGAATATAGAGAGATGGTCAACTCCCTCTGAATATTTGCATCCTTGCAAAAACCACTGGAGTGTGCTCCCTCTTGATCTTTGCTTCCTGGATTACCTGTTCTTGAACTTATATTCATTCTCGATCCCTATGCATACTTATTAGTATCATCATTGTGTTATCCTCGAGGTCTCATACATAATCAAACATTCATTAGTATAATCAAAACACAATAATCTCAAGCATGTATAGTTAGGATGATTTCAAACCGAAACAATAAGCATTCTTATGGTTAGTCATAAACATAATATACCTAAACCCATGATTACTCAAACCTATTACTCTTCTGGTTAGTCATATCATCAATTAAGGTAAGAAACATAATATGCATAAGCCATAGATTACTCAAACTTGTAGCTTCAAGAGTAATCATGATATATATATAACAAAAACATAGCTGGTCATCATATTTGCTAGTTATGTCTAGCAATGTGTTCTTGTTCTCTTCAATGAGCTACACAACTCATTAGTTAACCTTTGCAAAAACAAATTATACACACCTGTATGTGATCCATGACTATGGATGAATCTTTGTCTTCATAGCATGTTCGGGTTGTCCCTTTAACTTTTACAATCCTCCCTCTTTCTCTCCAATCACTACTGCATCATCTATGGACTTTCCCTTTGGCCACATTAGAACTTGGCCATCCACAAATGCAATCCTCATACCTTTTGAATCCAATGCATAGATGGAGAGTAGGTTCTTCTGGAGCCCAGGTACATAAATGACTTCCTTCATCTTCAAATATTTTCTAGAATCTAGGTTGTAGGAGGGTTCACCACTTTCTTTGATGGGATATTGATAATCATCCCCAAGTTTCACTTTATGGGGTGATTCATGTTCAGACAGATTTACAAAAGATTCTTTAAACCCAGTCATGTGTTTAGAAGCCCCACTGTCAATTAACCAATCATTACAACCATGGGAGATAGTACTTGTGAGAGCAGAGATTAAAACATACTCTTCTTCACTTGATGAGTCATCATCACTTTCTGCCCTAGATTTTTTCTTTGGAGGTTCATCATCTTGAGTAGCATGAGCATGGAACTTTCTCTTGCTGCCCTTCTTCTTCTTGCTGGAGTTGTTGTTGTAATCCCTTTTGTTCTTGGGACATTCTGAAGCAAAGTGACATTTCTCATTGCAATTGAAACACCTTAGATCTTTCTTATCTTTGTGAGAAGATTTATTCTTGTGATGGGATGGTTCCCTCTTGAACTTGCCTTTCTTGGAGTGTACTATGAGGGCTTGATCTTCATTCCCCATCTTTTCTTCCCTTGCCACAAGCCTTGCTTCTTCTTGAGAACATTCCTCCCACAGTCTACTAAAGGAGATTAATTTCTTTCTTGCATGGATCCCTTCGATAAAAGAGTCTCATGACCTAGGTAGGCCATTCAAAGTGGTCATAACAATTTCACCATTCTCCACCATTTCATCTACAGGTTCAATTTGTTCCTTGATCTGAGAGACCTTGGAGAAATAGGATTGAATGGTTTCTCCATTCAATATATTGACCCCTTTCAATTAATTCTGCAGGGTCATCTTCCGATTTATGTTCTTCCCTTCAAATAGCTTGGTCAAAGAGTCAAACATCTCCTTGGGTGTCTTCAGAGATGACAGATGTGGTGTGAGATGGTCTTTGATAGAATCAGCAATGATTCTCTTTGCCTTGACCAAGTTATTCTTATGCAATATTTTAGCTTCTTCATTCTTTGGGATAGGGATGTCTTCTTTTACATATGAGTCCAACTCATTCTCTTCCAGGATTAACCCAATCCTATACTTCCAGGCTCGAAAGTTATCACCCCCTTCAAGCTTATCCTCAAGCTTGGTTTGGTGAGACATATTAAAGAGTATTTCAAATAGAAATAGAAAAGATTTAGCTCTTACCACTTGAATTGCTGAAAATTGGATCTGATCCCAGATTAGGGTTTGTCGGAAAAAACCTAAAAATTCAAAATGTGAATTTCAACTTTCTGAAAAGATAGAAATATGTGCCTTGATGAGCTGATCAACCTGGTGTATTCAGAATTTGAGATATGCAGAGCTACACCCTTCAAAACTGCCTTTCTATCTTCCCGGATTCACTAAGGAGAGCCCTAAATTAGGGCTTGAGTTTCCCAGAGATCTACCCAGCAAAAAATCTCGATCCAAAGCTTTAAACTTCGATTTTTGCAAGGAGCTTCCAGCTATGTCTTCATATTTCATAAAGTCCTATTTTTGTGGAAACCCTAATGTTTAGGGCCAAATCTAAAAATGCTCAGAATTGAATTATGATTTGACAGATAGATTCTACTTGATGAGTAGAGTCAATATACTATACTGCTTTTCCAAAATATGTGGAGAGAAACCCAATAAACAAGAAACCCTAGTTTCCATCACTGTGTAATGTCTTCTTCTCAGGTTAGCTCTGATACCATGTTAAATTTTGAGCATTAATTCACAATACTCTAGGATCTTTAATGAGAGAATAACATGTACAATATATCACTGCATATCAATCATAACAAGCATTTCAATCATCACAAGAATAAAAAGCATGAGAGACAAGAGACACAAAGTTTCCATGGGGAAAACCCTAAGGTGAAAAACCCCACAACTTCCTCAGAGATAGAGAGAGCAATGGCTCAACCAAAGTACAACCAAAATACACAGAGATAGTCTCCTAGTAGCAGGTGATCTTCCTCCTCACTAGTGCGCCACTTTCTGAGTGAGAGAAGTGTTAGTTTCCAAGTGATTAAAATAGAGATCTCCCGATCTCTATTTATACTTGTCTATTTGCCCAGTGACCTTATGGGGCCGACTTGTCTAGCTAGGTACATCAACCATATAATATATATATTTTAGGGCTGACCCCACACATGGTGGTCTAATAACCCATCGGCAAGCACACACACTTGCGACACTTGTCAATACACATGATGACACTTCCTTATATAGGAATGACACATCTCTTATAAGGGTACAATAAATATATATGAAATACATAGATGAAATACATTCCAAAGCTATATATACATCAACACTCCCTCTTAACTAGGAAGGTATTTCTCGACACAGATTTGCTAGCACAAGTCTTCTTCTCAAGATCATCGTCATCGATGGATCGTCACTGCTGCTGCTATCTCAAATAATCTCTGAATCTACTCGTCATAGGAAGTTCTACAAAGCCAGTCCTCTTTCATACTGGATGTAGGCCCACCACCTGCACGTCTTCATCATCTGTGCAAACAGTTTGATAGAGGTGGTCTCTCAGGACTAATTTTATGTGCGGATGCAATACCAGAAAGAGCATCCCAGGAACATTTATGTGCCTAAGCATGACAGGAAAGATCTCCCAGGATTGATTACATGCATCTCCTTCACAATACCTTTAAAGAGCATCCCAGGAACATTTATGTGCCACAACATGACCAGCAAGATCTCTAAAGAGCATCCTAGGACTTATTACGAGCACACAGCTCAACCTCTCAGATCTTCGGGACTGATTACATGTGAATAGACAATACCTTTAAAGATCATCCCAGGAACATTTATGTGCCGCAAGACAACCGGCAAGATCTCTAAAGAGCATCCCAGGACTTATTACGAGCACACAGATCAACCTATCGGATCTCCAGGACTGATTACATGTCTCCGTAGTAATTCCTCATCCCAGAACTGATTATGAGCACACAACTCAACCTATCGGATATCTGTCGACTGATTACATACTACATAGCAATACCTCATCCCAGGACTGATTACGAGCACATAGCTCAACCTATCGGATATCTGAGGACTGATTACATGCTATTTGCACAACCTGCCACATATCATCTCTGACCTCCAAGTATCAAGCTGATACTCATGATCCAATGGATCATCATCGCAAGAAGCATCATCCTGATGCTCATGATCATACTGATAATCATCACTATACCATCCTAGTACATATCATCTGGAGCAACATCCTGAAGCTCATCATCATGATCATCGTGATCATACAATGCATCCACCTGATGCATACCAAGTATCTACCTCATACATATCATCATACATGATCCACCTAATCATACAATGTATCGACCTGATAGATACATAGATACATGATCCAAACAATGCATCTAGCTGATATATATCAAAATAAATGATCTACCTGATCATACACAGTATCCACCATGATGCGTACATACATATACATATAAATGATCCAACTGATCATATCCAACATCATCTTGATGCATATACTGAGCAGTAACTAAAACATCGTCCTGATGCTCATCATCCAGTGCTTACATCCATAGCCATGTGAAGGATCCTCCTTCCAACATGCTTGGAATGGATTCAGCAAATGTGTCCATCACTTCTTCCATGAAGTGTCATCGATCTCAAGAATGCCAAGACTCTCCTTGAAGTACTCGAATTTCACCCTGGCTAGTGGCTTCATCAGTACATCTGCAATATGCTCATCCATCGCAACATACAAGAGCTTCACTGCTCCTCTCTGCACCATATCCCTGATATAGTGATATTTGATCTCTATGTGTTTCGCCCCTATCGTGAAACACTAGGTTCTCAGATAGCTTCACACAACTCTGGTTGTCACAGAAGATACCAGTAGCATCCAACGGGAGATCAAATAACTCATATAGTAGCTTCTGAAGCCATGCTGCCTCACAACTAGCTTAATAGGCTACAACATACTCTGCCTCAACTGTACTTAGTGCTACGGAGGACTGCTTCCTGCTAAACCAAGAGATCACACCTGATCCCATAATGAAGCAGCACCCAGATGTGCTCTTCCTATCTGCAGCACTTCCTGCCCAATCTGAATCAACATAACCTTGCAGGTTAAACTTTTCATTCGCTTCATACTTGAGCCCATAATCAATTGTACCCTTCAGGTACCTCAGAATATGCTTTACAGCAACCAGGTGAACACTCCTCAGATCTAACAGGAACTGGCTCAATGTGTTCATTGAAAAGCAAATATCTGGTCTCATGTTCGTGAGGTACATCAAGGACCCAATCATCTGACGATACATGGAGACATCAACCAGCTTAGATGAAGCATCACATAGAAGCTTCATATTTGATGCCATAGGTGTGGCCATGGCCTTGCAACCCATCATCCCGAACCTCTTTAGGATATCTACAGTGTACTTCACTTGTCCAAGGAAGATCCCATCTATACTCTGCCACACCTCCATACCTAGGAAATAGTGCATCATCCCTAAGTCCTTCATATCGAATTCGGCAGCAAGCTTTCTCTTTGTATATGCAATCAATCTGTCATCTCCTATTACAAACATGTCATCCACATATAGGAGTAGAACCACAGGATTCCCTTCCTCAACCTTGTAGTAAAGGTTGGCATCAACTTTACTCTTGGTAAAGCCCAAACTAGATAGGAAACTGTCCATCCTACCATACCAAGTTCTGGGAGCTTGCTTCAAGCCATACAAGGCTTTCTTCAATCTGCATACATGTGACTCCCTGTCATGTGTCTCAGAACCAAGTGGCTGCTCCACATACACTTTTTCTTCAACTACACCATTCAAGAAAGCTGTCTTGATATCCATTTGGTGTATCTTTCATGTCATCACTTTTATATTTCTTTATACTTCCATATGCAGCATGCTTGATCTTATAGATCCTCTTGGAAGTCACTACAGACTCCCCTTCAAGTTTTGGGACTGCATCCCAAACATCTTTATGATCGAATGGTACTCCTCGATCATGGCATTCTTCCTAGATCGTGGGAACTTCAATATCTTCAATATTTTCAATAGATAACTTTGCTGCTGAACAAATGTTGTAGTCCTTCTTTTGTAGGTGAAGGTATACAGTCTTTCCTAAAAAACAAGTTAAATTGCATGCTTAGAAACATCTCATAATTTTCAGAACAAATTATTACACATACAGAAATATGTCATACAGTCATGCAATTATCTTAGCCAATGCTTCAATACAACATTTATCCATGTTCCATAACTTTCTAGATGCCTTCCAGTCAATACCAGAACATTGTTAAGAGTTTGCATAGCTCAAACATGTCAGCAAAGAGGTTTCATTCTAGATAAGTAGCAATGGAATGTTGTACAGTGCCATAGGCCACTTACCCATCATATGCATATTAGTAGGATATTGTTCATTAATGCAATCACTCTAATATGCACAATACATATCCTAAGTCTAGGAACATAAGCATATACATTATTGGACAATATTATTTAAACAAACAAAATGAAAATTAAATTACTTATCTTTGTTTGATTGTTGGGTGGAATCCCTCTGAGTCTTCGCTTCTTTATAGGAGTTGTCGAAGTCCTAATCTGAAGTAGTTTCTTCCACACGTTTCTGTTGTGGAATGTAGAGAGATGGTCAGCTCCCTCTGAATATCTGCATCCTTGTAGAAACCACTAGAGTGTGCTCCCTCTTGGTCTTTGCTTCCTGGATTACCTATTCTTGAACTTATATTCATTCTCGATACCTATGCATACCTATTAGTATCATCATTTTGTTATCCTTTAGGTCTCATACATAATCAAACATTCATTAGTATAATCAAAACACAAGAATCTCAAGCATGTATAGTTAGGATGATTTCAAACAGAAACAATAAGCATTCTTATGGTTATTCATAAACATAATATACCTAAACCCGTGATTACTCAAACCTATTACTCTTCTGGTTAGAAATATCATCAATTAAGGTAAGAAAAATAATATGCATAAGCCCTAGATTACTCAAACTTGTAGCTTCAAGAGTAATCATGATATATATAACAAAAACATACCTGGTCATCATATTTGCTAGTTCTGTCTAGCAATGTGTTCTTGTTCTCTTCAATGACCTGCATAAATCATTAGTTACCTTTGCAAAAACAAATTATACATACCTCTATGTGATCCATGACTATGGATGAATCTTTGTCTTCAGAGCATGTTCGGGTTATCCCTTTAACTTGTACAATCCTCCCTCTTTCTCTCCAATCACTACTGCATCATATATGGACTTTCCCTTTAGCCACATTAGAACTTGGCCATCCACAAATGCAATCCTCATACCTTTTGCATGCAATGCAGAGATGGAGAGTAGGTTCTTCTTGAGCCCAGGTACATAAAGGACTTCCTTCATCTTCAAAGATTTTCCAAAATACAGGTTGTAGGAGGCTTCACCACTTCCTTTGATGGGATATTGACAATCATCCCCAAGTTTCACTTTATGGTGTGATACATGTTCAGATAGATTTACAAAATATTCTTTAAACCCAGTCATGTGTTTAGAAGCCCCACTGTAAAATAACCAATCATTACAACTATGGGTGATACTACCTGTGAGAGGAGAGATTAGAACATACTCTTCTTCACTTGATGAGTCATCATCACTTTTTTCCCTAGCTTTCTTCTTTGGAGGTTCATCATCTTCAGTAGCATGAGCATGGAACTTTCTCTTGCTGCCATTCTTCTTCTTGTTGGAGTTGTTGTTGTAATCCCTTTTGTTCTTGGGACATTCTGAAGCAAAGTGACATTTCTCATTGCAATTGAAACACCTTAGATCTTTCTTATCTTTGTGAGAAGATTTCTTCTTGTGATGGGATGGCTCCCTCTTGAAGTTGCCTTTCTTGGTGTGTACTATGAGGGCTTGGTCTTCATTCCCCATCTTTTCTTCCCTTGCCACAAGCCTTGCTTCTTCTTGAGAACATTCCTCCCATAGTCTACTGAAGGAGATTAATTTCTTTCTTGCATGGATCCCTTGGATAAAAGAGTTCCATGACATAGGTAGGCCATTCAAAGTGGTCATAACAATTTCACCATTGTCCACCATTTCATCTACATCTTCAAGTTGTTCCTTGATCTGAGAGACCTTGGAGAAATAGGATTGAATGGTTTCTCCATTCGACATCTTGACCCCTTTCAATTAATTCCGTAGGGTCATCTTCTGATTTATGTTCTTCCCTTCAAATAGCTTGGTCAAAGAGTCAAACATCTCCTTGGGTGTCTTCAGAGATGACCCATGTGGTATGAGATGGTCTTTGATAGCATTAGTAATGATTCTCTTTGCCTTGACCAAGTTCTTCTTATGCAATATTTTAGCCTCTTCATCCTCTGGGCTAGGGATGTCTTCTTTTACATATTTTAGGGCCAAATTTGAAAATGCTCAGAATTGAATTCTGATTGGACAGATAGATTCTCCTTGATGAGTAGAGTCAATCTACTATACTGCTTTTCAAAAATCTGTGGAGAGAAACCCAATAAATAAGAAACCCTAGATTTCGTCACTGCACAATGTCTTCTTCTCAGGTTAGCTCTGATACCATGTTAAATTTTGAGCATTAGGTCACAATACTCTAGGATCTTTACTGAGAGAATAACATTTAGAGTATATCAATCCATATCAATCATAACAAGCATGTCAATCATCACAAGAATCAAAAGCATGAGAGACAAGAGACATAGAGTTTCTGTGGGGAAAACCTTCAGGTGAAAAACCCCACAACTTCCTCAGAGATAGAGAGAGCAATGGCTCAACCAAAGTACAACCAAAATACACAGAGATAGTCTCCTAGTAGCAGATGATCCTCCTCCTCACTAGTGCGCCACTTTCTGAGTGAGAGAAGTGTGAGTTTCCAAGTGATCAAAATAGAGATCTCCCGATCTCTATTTATACTTGTCTATTTTCCCAGTGACCTTATGGGGCCGACTTGTCTAGCTAGGTACATCAACCATATAATATATATGTTTCAGGGCCAACCCCACACATGGTGGTCTAATAACCCATCGACAAGTACACACACTTGCGACACTTGTCAATACACATAATGACACTTCCTTATATAGGAATGACACATCTCTTATAAAGGTACAATAAATATATATGAAATACATAGATGAAATACATTCCGAAGTTACATATACATCAAGACTACCTCTTAACTAGGAAGGTATTTCTCAACATAGATCTGCTAGCACAAGTCTTCTTCGCGGGATCATCGTCATCGATGCATCGTCACTGCCGCTGCTATCTCAACCAATATCTGAATCTACTCGTCATAGGAATTTCTACAGAGCCAGTCCTTTTTCATACTGGATGTAGACCCACCACCTGCATGTCTTCATCATCTGTGCGAATGGTCTGATAGCGGTGGTCTCTCAGGACTAATTTTATGTGCGGATACAATACTGGAAAGAGCATCCCATGAACATTTATGTGCCTAAGCACGACAGGCAAGATATCCCAGGACTTATTACATGCATCTCCTTCACAATACCTTTAAAAAGCATCCCAAGAACATTTATGTGCCGCAACACGACTGGCAAGATCTCTAAAGAGCATCCCAGGACTTATCACGAGCACACAGCTCAACCTCTCGAATCTCCAGGACTGACTACATGTGAATAGACAATACCTTTAAAGAGCATCCCAGGAACATTTATGTGCCGCAGCACAACCAACAAGATCTCTAAAGAGCATCCCAGGACTTATTACGAGCACAAAGCTCAACCTATTGGATCTCCAGGACTGATTACATGTCTCCGTAGTAATACCTCATCCCAGGACCGATTATGAGCACACAGCTCAACCTATTGGATATTTGAGGACTGATTACATACTACATAGCAATACCTCATCCGAGGACTGATTACGAGCACACAGCTCAACCTATCGGATATTTGAGGACTGATTACATGCTATTTGCACAACCTGCCACATATCATCTCTGACCTCCAAGTATCATCTTGATACTCATGATCTAATGGATCATCATCGCACGAAGCATCATCCTGATGCTCATGATCATACTGATCATCATCACTGTACCGTCCTGGTACATATCATCTGGAGCAACATCCTGACTCTCGTCATCCTGATCATCCAGATCATACAATGCATCCAACTGATGCATACCAAGTATCTACCTGATACATATCATCATACATGATCCACGTGATACATACATAGATACATGATCCACACAATGAATCTAACTAATATATATCAACATACATGATCTACCTGATCATACACAGTATCCACCATGATGCCTACATACATATACATATAAATGATCCATATACTAAGCAGTAATTGAAACGTTGTCCTGATGCTCATCATCCAGTGCTTACATCCACATCCATCTGAAGGATCCTCCTTCCAACATTCTTGGAATGGCTTCAGCAAATGTGAATATCACTTCTTCCTCGAAGTGTCGTCGATATGAAGAACGCCAAGCCTCTCCTTGAAGTACTCGAACTTCACCCTGACTAGTGGCTTCATCAATACATCTGCAATATGCTCATCCATCGGAACATATAGGAGCTTCACTGCTCCTCTCTGCACCATATCCCTAATATAGTGATATTTGATCTCTATGTGTTTCGACCTGTCGTGAAACACTAGGTTCTCAAATAGCTTCACACAACTCTGGTTGTCACAGAAGATACCAGTAGCATCCAATGGGAGATCAACGAACTCAGACAGTAGCTTCCGAAGCCATATTGGCTCACAACTAGCTGAACAGGCTACAACATACTCTACCTCAGCTATACTCAATGCTACGCAGGACTGCTTCCTGCTAAACCAAGATATCACACCTGAACCCATACTAAAGCAACACCCAGATGTGCTCTTCCTATCTGCAGCACAGCCTGCCCAATCTGAATCAACATAACCTTGCAGGTTAAAATTTTCAATCGCTTCATACTTGAGCCCATAATCAACTGTACGCTTCGGGTACCTCAGAATATGCTTTATAGTAACCAGGTGAACACTCCTCAGATCTCTCAGGAACTGGCTCAATGTTTTGATCGCAAAGCAAATATCTGGTCTCGTGTTCGTGAGGTACATCAAGGACCCAATCATCTGACGATACATGGAGACATAAACCAGCTCAGATGAAGCATCACATAGAAGCTTCAGATTCGATGCCATAGGTGTGGCCATGGCCTTGCAATCCATCATCCCGAGCCTCTTCAAGATATCTACAGTGTCCTTCTCTTGTCCAAGGGAGATCCCATCTGTACTCTGCCACACCTCCAAACCTAGGAAATAGTGCATCATCCCTAAGTCCTTCATATCGAATTCGACAGCAAGCTTCCGCTTTGTATCTACAATCAATCTGTCATCTCCTATTACAAACAGGTCATCCACATATAGGAGTAGAACCATAGGATTCCCTTCCTCAACCTTGTAGTAAAGGTTGGAATCCACTTTACTCTTGGTAAAGCCCAAACTAGGTAGGAAACTATCCATCCTACCATACCAAGTTCTGGGAGCTTGCTTCAAGCCATACAAGGCTTTCTTCAATCTGCACACATGTGACTCCCTGTCATGTGTCTCAGAAACAAGTGGTTGTTGCACATACACTTTTTCTTCAACTACAACATTCAAGAAAGCTGTCTTGATATCCATCTGGTGTATCTTTCATGTCATCACTTTTATATTTCTCTATGCTGCCATTTGCAGCATGCTTGATCTTATAGATCCTCTTGGAAGTCACTACAGACACCCCTTCAAGTTTTGGGACTGCATCCCAAACATCTTTATGATCGACTGGTACTCCTCAATCATGGAATTCTTCCCAAATCCTAGGAACTTCAATATTTTCAATATTTTCAATAGATAACTTTGTTGCTGAACAAATGTTGTAGTCCTTCTGTTGTACGTGAAGGTATACAGTCTTTCGTAAAAAAGAAGTTAAATTGCATGATTAGAAACATCTCATAATTTTCAGAACAAATTCTTACACATACAGAAATATGTCATACAGTCATGCAATTATCTTAGCCAATGCTTCAATACAACATTTATCCATGTTCCATAACTTTCTAGATGCCTTCAAGTCTCTACCAGAACATTGTTAAGAGTTTGCATAGCTCCAACATGTCAGCAAAGAGGTTTCATTCGAGATAAGTAGCAATGGAATGTTGTACAGTGCCATAGGCCACTTACCCATCATATGCGTATTAGTAGTATATTGTTCATTAATGCAATCACTCTAATCTGCACAATACATATCCTAAGTCTAGGAACATAAGCATATACATTATTGGACAATATTATTTAAACAAACAAAATAGGCAAGGAATGACAATTAAATTACTTATCTTAGTTTGTTTGTTGGGTGGACTCCCTCTGACTCTTTGCTTCTTTGCAGGAGATGCTGGAGTCCTAATCTGAAGTAGCTTCTTCCACACCTTTCTGTTGTGGAATATAGAGAGATGCTCAGCTCCCTCTGAATATCTGCATCCTTACAGAAACCACTGGAGTGTGTTCCCTCTTGAGGTTTGCTTCTTGGATTACCTGTTCTTGAACTTATATTCATTCTCGATCCCTATGCATACTTATTAGTATCATTATTGTGTTATCATCGAGGTCTCATACAAAATCAAACATTCATTAGTATAATCAATACACAATAATCTCAAGCATGTATAGTTAGGATCATTTCAAACAGAAACAATAAGCATTCTTATGGTTAGTCATAAGCATAATATACCTAAACCCATGATTACTCAAACCTATTACTCTTCTGGTTAGTCATATCATCAATTAAGGTAAGAAACATAATATGCATAAGCCCTATATTACTCAAACTTGTAGCTTCAAGAGTAATCATGACATATATAACAAAAACATACCTAGTCATCATATTTGCTAGTTATGTCTAGCAATGTGTTCTTGTTCTCTTCAATGACCTGCATAACTCATTAGTTAACCTTTGCAAAAAAAAATTATACATATCTCTATGTGATCCATGACTATGGATGAATCTTTGTCTTCATAGCATGTTCAGGTTATCGCTTTAACTTGTATAATCCTCCCTCTTTCTCTCCAATCACTACTGCATCATCTATGGACTTTCCCTTTGGCCACATTAGAACTTGGCCATCCACAAATCCAATCCTTATATCTTTTGCATCCAATGCAGAGATGGAGAGTAGGTTCTTCTTGAGCCCAGGTACATAAAGGACTTCCTTCATCTTAAATATTTTCCAGAATCTAGGTTGTAGGAGGCTTCACCACTTCCTTTGATGGGATATTGATAATCATCCCCAAGTTTCACTTTATGGGGTGATTCATGTTCAGACAGATTTACAAAAGATTCTTTAAATGCAGTCATGTGTTTAGAAGCCCCACCGTCAATTAACCAATCATTACAACCATGGGAGATAGTACCTATGAGAGCAGAGATTAGAACATACTCTTCTTCACTTGATGAGTCATCATCACTTTCTTCCCTAGTTTTCTTCTTTGGAGGTTCATCATCTTCAGCAGCATGAGCATGGAACTTTCTCTTGCTGCCCTTCTTCTTCTCACTGGAGTTGTCTTTGTAATCCCTTTTGTTCTTGGGACATTCTGAAGCAAAGTGACCTTTCTCATTGCAATTGAAACACCTTAGATCTTTCTTATCTTTGTGAGAAGATTTCTTCTTGTGATGGGATGGCTCCCTCTTGAACTTGCCTTTCTTGGTGTGTACTATGAGGGCTTGGTCTTCATTCCCCATCTTTTCTTCTCTTGCCACAAGCCTTGCTTCTTCTTGAGAACATTCCTCCCACAGTCTACTGTAGGAGATTAATTAATTTCTTGCACGGATCCCTTGGATAAAAGAGTCCCATGACGTAGGTAGGACATTCAAAGTGGTCATAACAATTTCACCACTCTCCACCATTTCATCTACAGCTTCAAGTTGTTCCTTGATCTGAGAGACCTTGGAGAAATAGGATTGAATGGTTTCTCCATTCAACATCTTGACTCCTTTAAATTAATTCCGCAGGGTCATCTTCCGATTTATGTTCTTCCCTTCAAATAGCTTGGTCAAAGAGTCAAACATCCGCCTCGGTGTCTTCAGAGATGACACATGTGGTATGAGATGGTCTTTGATAGAATCAGCAATGATTCTCTTTGCCTTGACCAAGTTTTTCTTATGCAATATTTTAGCCTCTTCATCCTCTGGGATATGGATGTCTTCTTTTACATATGAGTCCAGCTCATTCTCTTCCAGGATTAACCCAATCCTATACTTCCAGGCTCGGAAGTTATCAGCCCCTTCATGCTTATCCTTAAGCTTGGTGTGGTGAGACATCTTAAAGAGTACTTCAAATAGAAATAGAAAAGATTTAGGTGTTACCACTTGAATTGCTGAAAACTGGATTTGATCCCGTATTAGGGTTTGTTGGAAAAACCCTAAAAATTCAAAATGCGAATTTCAACTTTCTGAAAGGATACAGAAATGCGCATTGATGAGTTGATAAACCTAGTGTATTTAGAATTTGAGATATGCAAAGCTACACCCTTCAAAACTGCCTTTCTGTCTTCCCAGATTCACTAAGGAGAGCCCTGAATTAGGGTTTGAGTTTCCTGGAGATCTACCCAGCCAAAAATATCGATCCAAAGCTCTAAACTTCGATTTTTGAAAGGAGCTTCCGGCTATGTCTTCATATTTCAGAAATTCCTATCTTTGTGGAAACCCTAATGTTTACGGCCAAATCTGATAATACTCATAATTGAATTTTGATTGGACAGATAGATTCTCCTTGATGAGTAGAGTCAATCTAATATACTACTTTTCCAAAATCCATGGAGGGAAACCCAATAAACAAGAAACCTTAGTTTCTGTCACTGCACAATGTCTTCTTCTCAGGTTAGCTCTGATACCATGTTAAATTTTGAGCATTAATTCACAATACTCTAGGATCTTTACTGAGAGAATAACATGTACAGTATATCAATCCATATCAATCATAACAAGCATGTCAATCATCACAAGAATCAAAAGCATGAGAGACAAGAGACACATAGTTTCCATGGGGAAAACCCTAAGGTGAAAAACCCCACAACTTCCTTAGAGATAGAGAGAGCAATGGCTCAACCAAAGTACAACCAAAATACACAGAGATAGTCTCCTAGTAGCAGATGATCCTCCTCCTCACTAGTGCGCCACTTTCTGAGTGAGAGAAGTGTGAATTTCCAAGTGATCAAAATAGAGATCTCCCGATCTCTATTTATACTTATCTGTTTTCCCAGTGACCTTATGGGGCCGAATTGTCTAGCTAGGTACATCAACCATATAATATATATATTTCAGGGCCGACCCCACACATGGTGGTCTAATAACCCATCGACAAGTACACACACTTGTGACACGATTCAATACACATGACGACACTTCCTTATATAGGAATGACACATCTCTTATAAGGGTACAATAAATATATATGAAATACATAGATGAAATACATTCCGAAGCTACATATACATCAACACTCCCTCTTAAATAGGAAGGTATTTCTCGACACAGATCTGCTAGAACAAGTCTTCTTCTCGAGATCATCGTCATCGATGGATCGTCACTGCTGCTTCTATCTCAACCAATCTCTGAATCTACTCGTCGTAGAAAGTTCTATAGAGCCAGTGCTTTTTCATACTGGATGTAGGCCCACCACCTGCACGTCTTCATCATCTGTGCGAACAGTCTGATAGAGGTGGTCTCCCAGGACTAATTTTATGTGCGGATGCAATACCGGAAAGAGCATCCCAGGAACATTTATGTGCCTAAGCACGACCGACAAGATCTCCCAAGACTGATTACAGGCATCTCCTTCACAATACCTTTAGAGAGCATCGCAAGAACATTTATGTGCCACAGCACGACCAGCAAGATCTCTAAAGAGCATCTCGGGACTTATTACGAGCACACAGCTCAACCTCTCGGATCTGCAGGACTGATTACATGTGAATAGACAATACCTTTAAAGAGAATCCCAGGAACGTTTATGTGCCGCAGCACAACCGGCAAGATCTCTAAAGATCATCCCAGGACTTATTACGAGTACACAGCTCAACCTATTGAATCTCCAAGACTGATTACATGTCTCCGTAGTAATACTTCATCCCAGGACTAATTACGAGCACACAACTAAACCTATAAGATATCTAATGACTGATTACATACTACATAGCAATACCTCATCCCAGGACTGATTACGAGCAGACAGCTCAACCTATCGTATATCTGAGGACTGATTACATGCTATTTGCACAACCTAACACATATCATCTCTGACCTCCAAGTATCAACCTGATACTCATGATCCAATGTATCATCATAGCACGAAGCATCATCCTGATGCTCATGATCATACTGATCATCATCACTGTATCGTCCTGGTACATATCATCTGGAGCAACATCCTGAAGCTCATCATCATGATCATCCTTATCATACAATGCATCCACCTGATGCATACCAAGTATCTACCTGATACATATCATCATAAATGATCTACTTGATCATACAATGTATCCACCTGATACATACATAGATACACGATCCACATAATGCATCTAACTGATATATATCAACATACATGATCTACCTAATCATACACAGTATCCACCATGATGCGTACATACATATACATATAAATGATCTAACTGATGATATCCAGCATCATCCTGATGCATATACTGAGCAGTAATTGAAACATCGTCATGATGCTCATCATCCAGCACTTACATCCACAGCCATGTGAAGGATCCTCCTTCCAACATGACTGGAATGGCTTCAGCAAATGTGTCCATCACTTCTTCCTCGAAGTGTCGTCGATCTTAAGAACCCCAAGCCTCTCCCTGAAGTACTCAAAATTCACCCTAGCTAGTGGCTTCATCAGTACATCTGCAATATGCTCATCGGTCGCAACATACAATAGCTTCACTGCTCCTCTCTGCACCATATCCCTGATATAGTGATATTTGATCTCTATGTGTTTCGACCTGTCATGAAACAATAGGTTCTCAGATAGATTCATATAACTCTGGTTGTCACAGAAGATAACAATAACATCCAACGGGAGATCAAATAACTTAGACAGTAGCTTCCGAAGCCATACTACCTCACAACTAGCTAAACAGGCTACAACATACTCTGCCTCAGCTGTACTCAGTGCTACGCAGGACTGCTTCGTGCTAAACCAAGAGATCACACCTGATCCCATACTGAAGCAACACCTAGATGTGCTCTTCCTATCTGCAGCACTGCCTTCCCAATCTAAATCAACATAACCTTGCAGGTTAAACTTTTCATTCGCTTCATACTTGAGCCCATAATCAACTGTACCCTTTAGGTACCTCATAATATGCTTTACAGCAACCAGCTGAATACTCCTCGGATCTGTCAGGAACTGGCTCATTGTGTTCACCGCAAAGCAAATATCTGGTCTCGTGTTCGTCAGGTTCATCAAGGACCCAATCATCTGACGATACATGGAGACATCAACCGGTTCAGATGAAGCATCACATAGAAGCTTCAGATTCGATGCCATAGGTGTGGCCATGGCCTTGCAATCCATCATTCCAAACCTCTTCAGGATATCTACAATGTACTTCCCTTGTCCAAGGAAGATCCCATATGTACTCTGCCACACCTCTATACCTAGGAAATAGTGCATCATCCCTAAATCTTTCATATCAAATTCGGCAGCAAGCTTCCGCTTTGTATCTGCAATCAATCTGTCATCTCCTATTAGAAACAGGTCATCCACATATAGGAGTAGAACCATAGGATTCCGTTCCTCAACCTTGTAGTAAAGGTTGGAATCCGCTTTACTCTTGGTAAGCCCAAACTAGATATGAAACTGTCCATCCTACCATAACAAGTTATGGGAGCTTGCTTCAAGCCATACAAGGCTTTCTTCAATCTGCACACATGTGACTCCCTGTCATGTGTCTCAGAACCAACTGGCTGCTCCACATACACTTTTTCTTCAACTACACCATTCAAGAAAGCTGTCTTTATATCCATCTAGTGTATCTTTGATTTCATCACTTTTATATTTCTCTATGCTGCCATCTGCAGCATGCTTGATCTTATAGATGCTCTTGGAAGTCACTGCAGACTCCCCTTCAAGTTTTGGGACTGCATCCCAAACATCTTTATGATCAACTGGTACTCCTTGATCATGGCATTCTTCCTAGATCCTGGGAACTTCAATATCTTCAATATTTTCAATAGATAACTTTGTTGCTGAACAAATGTTGTAGTCCTTCTTTTGTAGGTGAAGGTATACGGTCTTTCCAACAAAACAAGTTAAATTGAATGATTAGAAATATCTCATAATTTTCAGAACAAATTCTTACACATACAGAAATATGTCATACAGTCATGCAATTATCTTAGCCAATGCTTCGATACAACACTTATCCATGTTTCGTAACTTTCTAGATGCCTTCCAGTCTCTTCCAGATAATTGTTAAGAGTTTGCATAGCTCCAACATGTCAGCAAAGAGGTTTCATTCTAGATAAGTAGCAATGGAATGTTGTACAGTGCCATAGGCCACTTACCCATCATATGCATATTAGTAGTATATTGTTCATTAATGCAATCACTCTAATACGCACAATACATATCCTAAGTCTAGGAACATAAGAAGATACATTATTGGACAATATTATTTAAACAAACAAAATAGGCAAGGAATGACAATTAAAATACTTATCTTTGTTTGTTTGTTGGGTGGACTCCCTCTGAGTCTTTGCTTCTTTGCAGGAGCTGCTGGAGTCCTAATCTGAAGTAGCTTCTTCCACACCTTTCTGTTGTGGAATGTAGAGAGATGGTCAACTCCCTTTGCATATAGGCATCCTTGCAGAAACCACTGGAGTGTGCTCCCTCTTGGTATTTGCTTCCTGGATTACCTGTTCTTGAACTTATATTCATTCTCGATCCCTATGCATACTTATTAGTATCATCATTGTGTTATCCTCGAGGTCTCATACATAATCAAACATTCATTAGTATAATCAAAACACAATAATCTCAAGCATGTAAGGTTAGGATCATTTCAAAGAGAAACAATAAGCATTCTTACGGTTAGTTATAAACATAATATACCTAAACCTGTGATTAGTCAAACCTATTACTCTTCTGGTTAGTCATATCATCAATTAAGGTAAGAAACATAATATGCATAAGCCCTAGATTACTCAAACTTGTAGCTTCAAGAGTAATCATGATATATATAACAAAAACATACCTGGTCATCCTATTTGCTAGTTATGTCTAGCAATGTATTCTTCTTCTCTTCAATCACCTGCATAACTCATTAGTTAACCTTTGCAAAAAAAAATTATACATACCTCTATGTGATCCATGACTATGGATGAATCGTTGTCTTCATAGCATGTTCAGGTTGTCCCTTTACCTTGTACAATCCTCCCTCTTGCTCTCCAATCACTACTGCATCATCTATGGACTTTCCCTTTGGCCACATTAGAACTTGGCCATCCACAAATGCAATCCTCATGCCTTTTGCATCCAATGCAGAGATGGAGAGTAGGTTCTTCTTGAGCCCAGGTACATAAAGGACTTCCTTCATCTTCAACGATTTTTTATAATCTAGGTTGTAGGAGGCTTCACCACTTCCTTTGATGGGATATTGATCATCATCCCCAAGTTTCACTTTACAGGGTGATTCATGTTCGGACAGATTTATAAAATATTCTTTAAACCCAGTCATGTGTTTAGAAGCCCCACTATCAATTAACCAATCATTACAACCATGGGAGATAGTACCTATGAGAGCAGATATCAGAACATACTCTTCTTCACTTGATGAGTCATCATCACTTTTTTCCCTAGCTTTCTCCTTTGGAGGTTCATCATCTTCATCATCATGAGCATGGAACTTTCTCTTGCTGCCCTTCTTCTTCTTGCTGGAGTTGTTCTTGTAATCACTTTTGTTCTTGTGACATTCTGAAGCAAAGTGACCTTTCTCATTGCAATTGAAACACCTTAGATCTTTCTTATATTTGTTAGAAGATTTCTTCTTGTGATGGGATGGATCCCTCTTGAACTTGCCTTTCTTGGTGTGTACTGTGAGGGCTTGATATCCATTCCCCATCTTTTCTTCTCTTGCCACAATCCTTGCTTCTCCTTAAGAACATTCCTCCCACAATCTACTGAAGGAGATTAATTTCTTTCTTACACAGATCCCCTGGATAAAAGAGTCCCATGACCTAGGTAGGCCATTCAAAGTGGTCATAACAATTTCACCAGTCTCCACCATTTCATCTACAGCTTCAAGTTGTTCCTTGATCTGAGAGACCTTAGAGAAATAGTATTGAATGGTTTCTCCATTCGACATCTTGACCCCTTTCAATTAATTCCGTAGGGTCATCTTCCGATTTATGTTCTTTCCTTCAAATAGCTTGGTCAAAGAGTCAAACATCTCCTTGGGTGTCCTCAGAGATGACATATGTGGTATGAGATGGTCTTTGATACAAGCAGCAATAATTCTCTTTGCCTTGACCAAGTTCTTCTTATGCAATATTTTAGCCTCTTCATCCTCTGGGATAGGGATGTCTTCTTTTACATATGAGTCCAACTCATTCTCTTCCACGATTAACCCAATCCTATACTTCCAGGCTCGGAAGTTATCAGCCCCTTCAAGCTTATCCTCAAGCTTGGTGTGGTGAGACATCTTAAAGAGTACTTCAAATGGAAATAGAAAAGATTTAGGTCTTACCAGTTGAATTGCTGAAAACTGGATTTGATACCGGATTAGGGTTTGTTGGAAAAACCCTAAAAATTCAAAACGTGAATTTCGACTTTATGAAAGGATAGAAAGATATGCCTTGATGAGTTGATCAACCTGGTGTATTCAGAATTTGAGATATGCAAAGCTACACCCTTCAAAACTACCTTTCTATCTTCCGAGATTCACTTAGGAGAGCCCTGAATTAGGGTTTGAGTTTCTCGGAGATCTACCCAGCCAAAAATCTTGATCCAAAGCTCTAAACTTCAATTTTTTCAAGCAACTTCCAGCTATGTCTTCAGATTTCAAAAATACCTATTTTTGTGGAAACCCTAATTTTTAGGGCCAAATCTAAAAATGCTCAGAATTGAATTCCGATTGGTCAGATAGATTCGCCTTGATGAGAAGAGTTAATCTACTATACTGCTTTTCCAAAATCTATGGAGAGAAACCCAATAAACAAGAAACCCTAGTTTCTGTCACTGCACAATGTCTTCTTCTCAGGTTAGCTCTGATACCATGTTAAATTTTGAGCATTAATTCACAGTACTCTAGGATCTTTCCTGAGAGAATAACATGTACAGTATATCAATGCATATCAATCATAACAAGCATGTCAATTATCACAAGAATCAAAAGAATGAGAGACACAAGACACAGAGTTTTCGTGGGGAAAACCCTAAGGTGAAAATCCCCACAACTTCCTCAGAGATAGAGAGAGCAATGGCTCAACCAAAATACACAGAGATAGTCTTCTAGTAGCAGATGATCCTCCTCCTCACTAGTGCGCCACTTTCTAAGTGAGAGAAGTGTGAGTTTCCAAGTGATCAAAATAGAGATCTCCCGATCTCTATTTATACTTGTCTATTTTCCCAGTGACCTTATGGGGACGACTTGTCTATCTAGGTACATCAACCATATAATATATATATTTCAGGGCCGACCCCACACATGGTGGTCTAATAACCCATCGGAAAGTACACACACTTGCGACAATTGTCAATACACATGACGACACTTCCTTATATAGGAATGACACATCTCTCATAAGGGTACAATAAATATATATGAAATACATTCCGAAGTTACATATACATCAATACTACAAGGTGGATGAGAGAGGAATGCGATGGTTCTATACTGGTGACAAAGGGAGATTTCATCCTGATGGCTGCCTTGAAGTTATTGACCGTAAAAAGGACATAGTTAAGCTTCAACATGGAGAAGATGTTTCTTTGGGCAAGGTGGAAGCAGCTTTGGCAGCGAGCCATTATCTGGACAATGTCATGATGCATGCAAATCCATTCCACAGTTATTGTGTGGCTCTTGTTGTTCCATTCCATCAAGCTCTTGAATGTTGGGCTCAGAAAGAAGGAATCATTTTTAAGGATTTTGCAGACCTGTGTCAGAAATGTGAAGCAATTAAAGAAGTTCGGAGTTCAATTTTAGAGATTGCAAAGAGTGCAAAGCTTGATCAATTTGAAATTCCTTCAAAGATCAAGTTGTTTCCTGATCCATGGACACCAGAAACTGGTCTTGTGATAGTAGCACTTAAGTTGAAGTGAGAAGTTATAAAGAAGACCTTTGCTGAAGAACTGAATAAACTGTATGGTTAAGTAGAACTATTGAGCATGGATAGTTGGCAAATGGGGTCGCTACAGTCGTTTCCATTTCCAAAATTATGAGAGATATTTTTTAGGGTATTGATGCAGACATTAAACAGGGTCAAGTGATGTAATACCTGGCATTTGAAAGACAAACAGAAATGAAGAATTCAGAGTTAGAGGAGCAGCCACTTGGAGGGCATCTATAATATCTTCTTTCTTTTGCTTTGTAACAAATTTTTTTATTTAGTGAAAGTTGTTGCCGAATGTAAAAGGGCAATTAGGATGTGTCTTAATTTTTGTTTTGAAAAGATAAAGGCAGATATGTATTAGCGATCTGTCATTAGACATTGTAACCATTTTTTTTTAAGAAGTTAGGTCGAATAGGAGGTTCCAGGATGCTATATAATCTTTGTAATAGAAGAATTAAATGGTGAGTAAATCATTGGGCTGAATCCTAGGAGAGCTCAGCTCTGTTTTTGAGATTTTATTGTTAAATATATCAGCAGTGTTTGAGGATGGGTTATTTGCAGAGAATTCCTATGTCATCTTTCTTGCAGTCTGTCTTTCCTTTTCCTTGTTAATTTGTTTATCTCTCTTTGTATTTCATTCTGTTAAATTTCTCTCATGCTTGGATAAGGGTAGCATCGGAATGGGATTCATAGAGATAATGCCCTGTTACTTTCATTCCAGGCATTTCACCACCAGTTTTTGCTAAAGTTGGCATATGATTCATCCTTGTTAGATGCCCTATGTTGATGGACTATTCATTCTTCTTCTGTTACACCCCTTAAATCTCTTTGACTATGCGTGGGTGGCTACCTTGCCTCTGTTTATATATCTTATGCAGCTGCACCGTTATGTGTTTTATGATTCATCTTTTGACACCATTGCCCAACAGTTCTCCTCCCGATTCTCTTACCAAGGTTTTAAACAATTTGTTCCTGCATAAATGTGATCTTCTGTACCTGTTGTTCAGTGAATATCTTAAATGTTGAATGCTGGTCTGTTTCTTCATTATTGACACTTTTAATGATTTCTAGCTTTATGTGAGTTAAAGAGCGAGCCCTCTCTGTTTGTGTTAGGTCAGAAACGCAAACCAAAGACTGGTTAGTAGTTACCCAGAATTACCCTCTCCATAACCTAGTCCACAACCTAGGGGGTCAATTTTGGTGTTAACAAATTGGCGCCGCTGCGGGGGACGAGATTGTTTCATAATCCCTGGGAGAGCTGCAAAGTTCAAATATGAATGTTGATGGTGAACAACAGGAAGACATCAAGAAGGTTGTATCATTCACTTTGGGACTCCACTCAGAAGATTTCCAGTGCAAAGGTGATTCCACTGGGAGGATCAGTAACTCCATATCAGAATTTGAGATGTTGAAGGTCTCATGGTGACTCCACATTCAAGAAACCCAACATCCCATTGTTTCACAGGCTAGTCTCCTCAATCTTCAAATCAGAATTTGCAGCTTCAATGTTTCAAGATGACTTCATTGTCAAGAAGGTATGCTCCTTTAAGCAGGTCTCATATTCCTGGTTTTCCAAATCAGATCCCTAAAGTAGATTGGCAAACCTACTTACCTAAATTCAGAGATGAAGATCACGACAATGTTGCTTTTCATTTAATCAAATTTCATATACATGTGCACAAGATGAATATTAGGTTTCATGAGGATTGTCTTATGAAAATGTTCATGGCTTCTTTAGAGGGCAAAGCAAGGGATTGGTATGAAGGCTTGAAACCTAGCAGCTTGTTTTCTTTAAAGGATTTTCACACAGCATTTTATGAGCATTATAAAGGGTATTCTCTATCTTTGTTTTTAGTGGGAGATTGCTGTGGTTAGTTTGAGGATTTCATACACTACCTTGAAAGTATTAATGAAGATTGGGAAAGTATGAATGATGAAGACCTGTCTGAAGCTGTTTATCAAATTTTTCCACAAATCCATAGTCAAGATATTCAAGAAATTCTCAAGACACTGTTATAGCCTCAGCTGAAAATAAAGAGAGCAGTAACCATGTAAATGATATTTATATCCCTTCTCCCGAGATGGATGAGAAGTGTTCTCAGTTTTGTCAGTCATCTTGTGTTTCCGAAGAATATCAGATCAGTCCCATTTCATATCATATTTTTTCAGAAGCTATTGGTTTAGAGAAACCTGTCTTATTTGATTCACTTGAGAGACCACACATTGAGGTTTGTCTTAAAACACAAGAAGCAGATCAGATCTCAGATGATGCTACTGATTTTTCATTAGACAAGAAAGATGAGTAGATCCTCCACTGTGCTTCTAAAATTTCTCCTCTGTATGAAGATGAGATAGATCAGCTCCTGAAAGGTCATGTTACAGCCCCACTTGAATCAGATCTGTAGTGTTCACACATTCCGAGATATGTAAGTGAAACTTCTTCCATTTTTGAGCATGTAAATCTAAATTTAAAGGATGACAAGTATGATAAAATTTTGAAGAAACTCATTTGTGACGGGGATTCTCCGCAAGGAAATCATCTATTAAACACCATTTCCTTTCATCAAGAAGATAGGACTGCCATTTCTAATGATCTTGAAGGGTATTTGTTGTTTGAAGATGTTTTAGATTATGACATAAGGGAGTATGAATATGAGACAGATAGTGTGCCAAGAAGAGAGCCAGAGTTGCTCATATTGAATGGAAGTACAGTCAATGCTCAGATATTAGAAAGAAACACTTCCCTATGCATACTCATGGATCCACAGCCAAGTATTCTTGTAGGTCAAATTGAAAGAGGTACTTGCATTTTTGCTGAATCTCAAGACATGGTAATGTTTCAGATTGTTGAAGATCTTTATGCTAAATTACTATAATATAAGGGGAAGATGAATTTTCTTGCACTTATGGAACCTAAGCTCATCATCAGTGGATGTTTAGAGTGGCTTGTTTTCTGTCTTCTTTACTTATTCAACGAGAGTGTAAGCATGATCCACGCAACTGGTCGGTTACTAGATTGGATTCACTGGTACTTTTGTGTCATTTGATTCAGCAGTAGCATTTCAATGAAGTAGGGTAGGTAGTAGGAATAAGTTTGCTCAGCATGCAGTTTTCAGTATGTACAGTGTTATTTTTTCAGATTGCGGCATGTTCAGAAAATTCCAGTATGTTTTTAGTTTCGGCAATTAGTAGTTTTTGGTTGCAGTTTTAAGGTAAAAGACAGGTTGTAGGTTACAATTGCCAGGGTTGGGAGCCGCCCAATGGATCAGGCACCTGGTCTACGGGTTCTTTGCTACCTTGCAGGGAGGATAACATCCCCGGCTGGAGCCAGTTGTTAGCACCCCAAAAAATTTTGTGATTAATTGTCTTCTGACAGCATTAATTGTCTTCTGACAACATTAGCGGTGCAAAATAGAAACATTTTTTCATGAAATAGGTTCCCATCTTAGTCAAGAAGAAGGTATTTTTCCTGGGGCATAGGTACCAAAGGTGTGGACACCGAAGCTGCAAAAGAAATATGTTTGAAAAATAAAAGTGACCATGATTTGGTAAAAAAACCTAATCCTAAGTCAAGCATTAATTTTTACATTTTTCAATACTCCAATGTTTAGCGCTTATATAAAAGCAAAGGGTTGAAGGCCTTTTTATATAAAAATTCACGTTTAGCCTAAACCTGAATTTCATGGAGAGAAGCATCATTTTAATTTTTGGTCAAAGTTAAACTTTGGAGATGTTTTAAGGCTTTCACAATGATATGTGTTCATAGCCTAAGGTTGGTTGTATTATTGGTTTGGGCCGAATGTTTAATGAAGTTGAGGCAAAAGCTATTAACGCCCAGCTTGAGGGGGCTCACCATGTAACCAAGCGCCGATCCAAGAAGGCCCCACATATACCCCATCACTCGACCGCTAAGGATTAGAGCCTCTTCATTTTCACTTCAACTACATTGTAAGCATTACAATATATAAAGAATAAAGAGCCCCTTATGTCTTGCATGTGGGAGAAGTCCCCAACAATTACGAAATAAAAAGAAGTGTAAATGACGAGTGAATGTTCCAGCCAACGTCTTGATGATGGATGCCAGGTCACACAACGAGAGACGCCACGAACTCCATCATAGTCAGCATCAAGTAGCATTTAGGTGAAACAACTGAGCCATTAAGATGAGAAATGTGTTTTTGGGAAATCGTAAGTGCCGCAAGTGAATGTGCAGATTGTCAAAGAGATCGACGGTTCGTTTGTGATATCGCGCTGCTCAAATGCTCGGGAGATAGGGAATTGGTGCTTGCGATATTAAAACTACCGTCATACGTGGCAGTTTCTGGGCCCATCGCATGAAGACAAGCTGGTATTAGAAAACCTTTTAAACCCTTGCGATACCATCTTTGTGATAAAAGCTGTTTACGGGGGTATAAAAGGAAAGTGGTCCTATTTGTGGTGACAAGTTTCTTTTCATTTGACTGAGAGGTCTGGCTCTCGAAACCCTAATACCACTCGTTCAAGTAAGAGTTGATGCCACCGCCTTCTACGTAGGTTTTCAGTAAAATGCCAAAATGATGCCGCTGGCCAAACCAAGAGAGTTTGCCGTGGCAGTGGAAGTCTGAATGGGCAAAAGGAATATCGATCTTTCCTTAATATTGGTTTTTCAGAGCCGTTGTATCCACGACTTCCAGCTCTCTGTCTACGTTTGGCGTCTTGCATCCAAGAGGTGATGCTCCTGTTGTTCTCCTATGGCTGAGTCAGAAGTTATTAGGGTTCTTAATATTAAACGATGCCACGAGATCGACTATCCAAGAAGATGCGGCTACTACTGATGAAGAGACATGTCCAAAACTATGCCATGCGAAGCAAATCGATCCAGGAGGAGTTTACACTGAGGCAGATAGTTGACAGAGGTCATTTTTTTATTCTTTCCCCACGATATGTGGCCACGCAGTATCCAGGCAAAGCCCGTTCCTTTCCTATCCATAATCAATGGCGCCGAATCCTGTCCAGTGAGGAAAAATTAGGGTTTTCTGTCATTACATTCAGCACGTGAAATATTGTCATTTTGGGTGAAAGCCCTCTCGGATGGGTAAGCTGCGATGACATTTCTTTTTCTTTGCTGTCTCAAAGGCGTCATCTATTGATCCCGATTTTGTATTGCTTCACCGTCAAAGTATGAGTAGATTGTGCAGGTTACCCATGGAATGAAGGGCCTCGCTCCATCCAAATTTAGGTTTTGTTTGCTAGTTTGAGGATGCATAAATCGGAAAATAGTTCAGGGATTGAACGCTGGAGGCCATATTCGTGGTTTACTTTATGGTGGAGCCCCTCTTTCAGGAGATACACAACGATTCATCAATGTTTGCTTTAGGGCACCAATTGGGCAGGGATATGGTCTCACTGAAACTTGTGCTGGTGGAACCTTTCTGACTGTGATGACCTGACTGTTGGTCGTGATGGTCCTCCACTTCCCTGTTCCTATTTTAAGCTGATTGATTGGGAAGAAGGTGGTTATTTGACGTCTGATTCACCAATGCCGCGAGGAGAGATAATTATTGGTGGTCTCCATGTAACTCTAGGCTATTTCAAGAACAAAGAGAAAACTGATGAGTCCTACAAGGTGGATGAGAGAGGAATGCGATGGTTCTATACTGGTGACAAAGGGAGATTTCATCCTGATGGCTGCCTTGAAATTATTGACCGTAAAAAGGACATGGTTAAGCTTCAACCTGAAGGAGATGTTTCTTTGGGCAAGGTGGAAGCAGCTTTGGCAGCGAGCCATTATCTGGACAATGTCATGATGCACGCAGATCCATTCCACAGTTATTGTGTGGCTCTTGTTATTCCATTCCATCAAGCTCTTGAAAGTTGGGCTCAGAAGGAAGGAATCCTTTTTAAGGATTTTGCAGACCTGTGTCAAAAAAGTGAAGCAATTAAAGAAGTTCAGACTTCAGTTTTAGAGGTTGCAAAGAGAGCAAAGCTTGATAAATTTGAAATTCCTTCAAAGATCAAGTTGTTTCCTTATCCATGGACACCAGAAACTGGTCTTGTGACAACAACATTTAAGTTGAAGTGAGAAGTTATAAAGAAGACCTTTGTTGAAGCACTGAATAAACTGTATGGTTAAGTAGAACTATTGAGCATGGATAGTTGGCTAATGGAGTCGCTACACTGGTTGCCATTTCCTAAATTATGAGAGATATTTTTTAGGGTACTGATGTAGACATTAAACAAGGTCAAGTGAAAGACAAACATAAATGAAGAATTCAGAGTTAGAGGAGCAGACATACACTGGAGGGCATCTATAATATCTTATGTCTTTTTCTTTGTAACAAATTTTGTCATTTAGTGAAAGTTGCTGCCGAATGTAAAAGGGAAGTTAGGATATGTCTTAATTTTTGTTTTGAAAAGATAAAGGCAGATATGTATTACCGATCTGTCATTAGACATTGTAACCATTTTTGTTAAGAAGTTAGGTCGAATAGGAGGCTCCAGGCTGCTATATAATCTTTGTAATAGAAGAATTAAAGGGTGAGTGAATCATTGGGTTGAAGCCTAGGAGAGCTCAGCTCTATTTTTGAGATTTTATTGTTAAATATATTAGCAGTGTTTGAGGCTGGGTTATTTGCAGAGAATTCTTGTGTCATCTTTCTTGCAGTGTGTCTTTCCTTTTCCTTGTTAATTTGTTTATCTCTCTTTGTATTTCATTCTATTAAATTTCTCTAGTGCTTGGATAAGGGTAGCATCGGAATGGGATTCATAGAGATAATTCCCTGTTCCTTTCATTCCAGGCATTTCACCACCAGTTTCTGCTAAAGTTGGCATAGGATTCATCCTTGTTAGATGCCATATGTTGATGGACTGTTCATTCTTCTTCTGTTTCACCCCTTAAAGCTCTTTGACTATGTGTGGGTGGCTACCTTGCCTCTGTTTATATATCTTATGTCGTTGCACCGTTATGTGTTTTATGATTCATCTTTTGACTCCATTGCCCAACAGAGTTCTCCTCATGATTCTCTTACCAAGGTTTTAAACAATTTGTTCATGCAGAAATCTGATCTTCTGCACCTGTTGTTCAGTGAATATCTTAAATGTTGAATATTGGTCTGTTTCTTCATTATTGACACTTTTGATGATTTCCAGCTTTCTGTGAGTTAAAGAGAGAGCCCTCTCTGTTTGTGTTAGGTCATAAACGAAAACCAAAGACTGGTTAGTGGTTACCCAGGATTACCCTCTCCATAACCTAGGGGGTCAATTTTGGTGTTAACAAATTGACGCCGCTTCCGGGGGTGAGATTGTTTCACAATCCCTAGGAGAACGACAAAGTTCAGATCTGAATATTGATGGTGAATAGCAGGCAGACATCAAGAAGGTTGTATCATTCACCTAGCGACTCCACTGAGAAGATTTCCAATGCAAAGGTGACTCCAATGGGAGGATCAGTGACTCCATATCAGAATTTGAGATGTTGAAGGTTTCGTGGTGACTCCACATTCAAGAAACCCAGCAGCCCATTGTTTCATAGGCTAGTCTCCTTAATCTTCAAATCAGAATTTGTAGCTTCAATGTTTCAAGATGACTTCATTGTCAAGAAGGTATGCTCCTTTAAGCAGGTCTCATATTCCTGGTTTTCAAGAAAAGTGTCGTAATATAATTCAAATTGCACATAATAACGACAAAAACATGTGTCAGGCATAGTAATAGGTCTAACATACCATGGTTTTTGTTGCGCAAATGTAGTGATTGACGTATTAATTCCACAATGATCCTCCTTGAATTTATTGAACAATTGTACTTATGTCATTTCCATAATATGTTTTGCATGGATTTTGTACTCATTTCGTGATACTCTTTGTCGTATTCCATCCCTTGAATTTAGTGAAACTCGAGCATTTGCAAACCAATATTTATGTACAATATCTTTTACACATACCCTCATTCTATCCTCGTAAGGTTGTCTACAAATAATTTCCCAAAAAGCAAGTTCATCATTTTCATCTATTTGCATTCTGAATTTGTTATGTTTGTATAATGTCTTTCTTGAGGTTCCTATTGTTTTCACTAGTTGTGTTGTCAAATGATTTCGTCTAGTACTAGCTGAAATAATTGTTGTCTGTATTGCTCTACATGCAGCTGAAATAATTGTTGTCTGTCTGTATTATATCACTAATATTTTCTATCACATTATGTTTCAATTTCGACTCTTTTGTCTCCTTGTGAATACCCAATAATGACATAGCACCTCTTAACTTCTTGGACATTAATAAACATCTCAAAATTTGCGCTTGTCCTGCTATTGAATATTGTTTGAGAAAATCATCATAAATTTTCATAGAACAATATCGTGCAACATGCGTGGCTATTTTTTCTCCATATTTATCGCAATAAATGTCTTCTAACATTTTATCATCAATGGCGAAAGCACCTATACATTAAGTTAAATTTAATTTAACATATATCCAAAAATACAATTCATTGTAAAAAAAGAATTTGGAAAATACATGATATATACATACCAGGTCCAATTTCTTGTTCTTGAACTTGATCTTCAATATTGACCTCATCAACATTAGCATGTAAATCCCTATTTACATCTTCAACAATGATCTCTTCAGCTTCAATTTGTTCTTCTTGTACTCTATTTTCAATATCCAGTACATCAACATTATCATGTAAATATGTATTTGTATCTTCAATAATTGTCTCTTATGTTTGTGCAACCCTTTCTATTTTGGCATGATATCTGAGTCTTTATGTTTCCCTATGAGCATCTACATCACGTTTACGATCACTTTTTCTTTGGCAGATTCTCTTACTACCCATGATTGTTTAATCTATAGAGGTTAAGTTAAATAATCATCACTTTATAGTAAATAAATAAAAATTTAAGATTTAAAAACAGTTACAAAATTTGTTTTTTTGAGTCTTTCAACCATTTATAAAAACATGAACTAAAATTTACTCACCTTGTAAAAATCTTGTAAGAGTCATTTGAAGAAAAAATTCTTAGAAAAAAATTTCCTTTGAAAAACCCCTTGAAAAAAAATAAGAAATCCCCTTGGAAAGAAATAAAAAACTCCTTGGAAAGAAATCTCATTTCAAAAAATCTCTTGGAAATAAATAAGAACTCGAAAAAAATATCCTTTGAAAAACGCCTTCAAAAATATTTTATACACACCTCTACTAAAAAAAAAGATGTGAAATAATGACTCCTTTAGTTTTATTTATACAATTGTAATTTTTTTTTTTATTTTTTTATTTTTATAATTTTTTTTTTTTTTCCCGGCCGCCAAAATTTTTTTGCATTTTGTTTTTCGGCCAAATAACTGTTGTCAATTTTAATGGTCTGCAAACGGAAAATATTTATTCGGTCGAATAATTATTCGGCCGAATAATATCTGAGACTTGAAAAACAATCTTGTTTTCAAGCTTCTCTATTTTCGGAAGGGAAAAACCATCTGTTATAGTGCAAATCGACTTTTAGACTTGATACCATTAGTTTAGTCATTGAATCTACTCTCTGTTGGTATAGATTTTGTTGTGTTTAGGTGGGATATGATAATTGTAATTATTTTTTTTGTTAACATTTGTCGAGTTTGGTTTCATCGATTTCAAAATGAGGTGAAATGAACAATCATAACTTTAAAAATACACCATAAAAAAATTGAAAAAAAAATGGTGTAGTTAATTGCAGTGTCAACTTAAAAATGGTATTCTTATATGTTTTATTTTTA
The DNA here is from genome assembly GCA_027924585.1 of Larix kaempferi. NCBI lineage: Eukaryota > Viridiplantae > Streptophyta > Pinopsida > Pinales > Pinaceae > Larix > Larix kaempferi. Next base: position 18,541,094 of record BSBM01001197.1, on the reverse strand, counting down.
GTGTAAATTGAGAGAAATGTCGCGTAAAAAAAACATGTTGAAAATCAACAAGCTTTCCCCATTGATCGAATTCAAAAAAATATAATAATTAGTATATACATCTATTGGTTACAAAATTATAGTCATGTAGTAGTACATTTTGTGTAGATTGTCGTAACATATTTTGTTTTTACGAAACGCAAGTTTAACAATGATTTCAACCTCCCCCAAAGACATGACTATTTTTTAGTCCCTTCATTTTATAAGAACATATTGTCGAACATTTTCCAAATTGATATATCAAATCGCAATAAAAAAAATTGAAAAAATAATGAATAGAAAGCTAACATAATTCTCTAAAAGTTTTATTTTTACTGAAAAGTGAAATTCTAAACACAAATATCACTTTTGTTCGCCCAAAGTTGGAAAACATGAAAAAATCAGATTTATTTTCTCATAAGACACCCCAAAATAGACACCCATCTTCACGGATTCACCCAAAGAGTACAACCTTTACTTCGCCATTCTTAAGAGAACTAAAGCATTAGCATTGGCTTAGATCATTACAAATTTTCCATCTACATCCACCCCATCTCTTATCATCAATCATTTTCCATATGAACATCTGTTTACCATACCCTCTAATGATCCATGGTGGAGTGACATCATGGTATATTTGCACGCTCAAAATTTTGGTCCTCATCTAAACCATGAAGAACATTAGCGCATTCGTCCCTAAGCCACTTGGTACCTCCTTATTGGGGATGTCCTGTATCGAAGGGGAATCTCTACTATTTTATGGCGATGTCTTAATGATGATGAGGTTGATGATGTTTTAAATGATTTCCATAGTGTATCCTGTGGTGGACATCTTTAAGGAAAATCCACTTCCCAAAAATTCATCTGCTTTAGTTATTTATGGATGATTGTTTTGTCGATTACATTGCAATACTCAAACATTACCAAAACTTCCAACTCCTTTCTCCTAAATCAAGGATGCTTACTAAACCTATGCACTTGCTTGTAACCATTGGCCCCTTTTGCAAATTGGACATCAACTAAATGCAATACAATATAGCCTTTCCTCTTGGTCATAACTACATAATTTTGGTTGTCAACTATTTCACTAAATGGGATGAATCCATGCAAACCTTGAATTGCACCAGAGGCACTGCACAACATGGTTCTTCTTTAACCATGTCATTGCCTAATTTGGTGTCCCCCACCAATTTTTTTCATATCATAGTTCCCAGTTCGAGGATACTGTGTGGAAAGAGTTTTCCCATATTTTGAAATTTGAGCACCACTTCTCTTATGTCGATGCACAACATCGACATGCTTCTGAAGTATTTAGTTCATGAAACTAAAGGAGAACCTAATAAACATTGTTGTGATATCATTCTATTTGCACCGTTGTGTCTAGAGTGATGTTCTTGTCGCACCTATATCTTTTTTTTCCATTTTCACTTTCATATTACCCCTTCGATAGATCAACCAAGTTGTATCATGCATCATCATGTCATGGTCGAGTTGATTCCTAGTATTTGGTCATATTTACCTCTCGGTATTTCCATGTCAATTATTCAATACCATTTTGTTCATCTCATCATGATGTTTTCCCCATATTTTGTTTGGTAGATAATCTTTTGTCGTTTGAGCCTTTTAACACTTTAAGAAAGTTTCAACAAACTTGAGTTTTATTGCGTCATGCCAATTATAATTTTCCAATTTTGCATCCTCCATTATATATAGATACATCCATCCATAATGATTATTGCTACATGTAAGCCCAAAAGGGCAAAAAAATTCCCCTCAGCCACTCTCTCAAAACACACCCATGTCATGCAATTTACCCAAAAAAAAAAAAAAAAAAAAAAAAAAAAAAAAAAAAAACCCGCTTACCCTTTTCCCTTTTCATTTCCCTTTAATTACCTTTCAATAAAACTTAAAATTTCCTTTTAACCCATATCTTTCTCTATACCCCTTCGAATACCCATATCAATATACATAAAATAAAAGGGATTTATGTTAGAAAAAGGTCTTTGTGTAAAGCTAAAAAAGGGATTTATTTCAACATGAAGGAAATAAATAAAAAATTGAACCCTAAAGAATGACGGCCAAAGATCTAAGCTGCCACATACAAGGTTGAAGGTACAGGCGTCTCGGACAATGTTGGTGGGCAAGTAATTCATGGAGCATAGATTACATGGAGAGGGCCGCCAAGTGGTAGAATCAGGATCAATTGGATAGAGAAAGCATCAGTTCGTAAACAACATTGAGGGAATGATGCGAGAGGGAACATTGAGGAGGCCACCATAATAAACATGGAATATATAAAATTCAAACATGCAGAGAGGAAGAATGCCGAGAGGAAGGAATATTGCAGACACTTTAGAACTATTCCATCACCTCTCTAGGTGTGTTTCTTTGAGAAACTATGTTCTATGATTGTTGTGATGTATGTGCATACGCACTAGGGAAAAGCATAAGCATGCAAAAGAATATTGGGGGAATCCGCAGGTGGCCTCACTTTGAGTGGTATAATATGAAGCATAATTTATGGAATTACTCTTCCCTTCGGTCATCCCGGAGGTATTGAGGATTACATGTGTTTTGTTACAAGTCCAAGAGTGAAAGCTTGTAACAACAAAAGAAAATAGTTGATGTTGCGAGCATCATGGAATGAGTTTTTAAATACAAGAGTCATATGATGAATTTGTGTAGTGGGGAGAAAGTCCCCAAGTTAATAAAGATGGTGAGATAATTCTCATACGTTATGCATATTTAAAATGATATCAACATTAAACCATATAGCCAAACATATAAGATAATGGTAAAACTTGCCTTAAAAATATTTTTATCTAATTAACATGTATTTACCATGTCATGCATATTACATAAAGATAATTTATAAGCATCAATTAAGAAAAGAAATCCACAAATATCCATCATTCATATCATGTTATGCATATTTAAAATGATATCATCATTAAACCATATAACCAAACATATTAGTTTCCTTCATAATATTTTTATGTAATTAACATCGAATGACCATGCCATGCACAATATATAAAGATAATCTACACCATAAATTAAGAAATGAAATCCATACACAATATCTATCTACACAACCAATAAGACATTGATTATACAACATGATAACTAATAATAATAAGAACAACATCATAACAACACTAAACAACTAAACAGGTAACGCATTGGCCTCCTACAAACACAATGATAAATAGAACTACTATTAATTTCCAACTACTATCCCTTTAACACCATTTAATGTGTGTTATGTTCAATAAAGAGGAGACATATAAAAAGATTTCCCCCTGCTATATCATTTATGAAGAGAAACAAGAAAACATGATTTTGGTTATAGCATATGCAAAACAGTTGTTAAATGAAATTACAATGATATAACAATGGTTACTATGAAAATTACATTCTTAGAAAAAAATAAGTGTTGAAAATTTCATTCTACTATTACCAAAATAATGCAATAGTGACTCCCAACCAACACAACACAATGATTAATATCACTACCATTGTTGGCCAATATACTATAATAACCACACTGGACAAAATAATGCAATATTGACTCCCTACCAACACAACACACTGATTAATATCACAACCGTTATCGGCTTGGAAGAATACATGAGTTGAAGACATTTAATATAATTATCGGCACTATGAGAAGTTCTTACCTTGATTTGAATAGGTAGTTGTTTTTTGTGTGAAGTCCAGCAATCATAAAGCTTAGCTTAAAAAAACTCAGACTTTGTCAAAACCTCAGAATGGAGGAACTTAGGATCGGTTTCTTCGTATTTGTCTCCATCCTCGTCGAGCAAGTGCAATTCCACATCAGTGGTTTTTTGATCTCCCATCTGCAAGAATTGTTGGGCCATTTCACACTGAATTTCAAATACAAGTATTATGTATATTGCTAAATCTTCGATTGTCACTATGATTGCTAAATCTTCGATTGTGAGTCTGAGTTATGTGTTTTACCGTGAGTGTTACAGTTTACTTATAGCGTTTAAATCCATGTAGAAAGGGCATGGATGTAGGCCGACATCAATAAATTATAGCCGTTTCTCTCCACTTAATTTCCGTAAATTTGTAAATTATAACTATATATAATATAAAATATTGCATCGCATAATTTTAATATATATATATATATATATATATATATATATATATATATATATTACATTTACCTTTACCTTCTAGATTAGGTAAATTTTAAGTAAATTTGTAAATTATAATTATATATAATATAAATTATTGCATGGCATAACCTTTTAAAAATTATATATATATATATATATTACTTTTACCTTTTAGATTAAGTAAATAGTTTTATTTATTTATATTTTAAGAGCTAAAAAAATTAATTATATATATATATATATATATATATATATATAAATTTAGCTAGCTCATTCCATTAAGGTGTGGGTCTCCTCCCCCTTAGGGGTGAGCTAGTTGGTAGGAGACACTAAAAAATCCAACCAGCTGGGTTGATGTTGTCCAGGGTTAGTGATGCCCCCTCAAGTTTCTTAAACCAAAGTTCACTCCTCAAGTCATTCAAATTCAAGCCAAATATATATATATATATATATATATATATATATATATATATAAGTTAATTCTCGCTAGTTTACTTAGTTAAGGTATGGGTTAGAGACCAAAAAATTCAAGCATATTAAGGGTTGATGCAACAATTTGTTGAAATGCACTGACCTACGTAGAGTGGCGAGCATCTCTATAATACCTATAAAATTAAAAAAAAAAATCCAAATTTTATGTAATTGAGAAAGCTTTTAAAATAATTACAATTTCTCTTTAAGACAAGTTAGGCCTTATCATGGTGAACTTGAAAGGGTATATTAATATATATTTAAATCTTAATATTAAGGAATTAATAATAAATCTTGATTTCTTTCTCTCTCTTGAACTAAACTCCTAGATCTCATATCCCAATGATGGGCTTTGCTATGTAGCTAGAAACATCAAGCTTACAAATTTTCACACAAGATTTTCAATCCTCTCCGAATATGTCAACCTCTAAAAAAAGTAATGATAAGAAAATTGTTATCATAATATTTAACACCCTTAAATACGAAGGTCAAAATCATATACTAAGTTCACCTGCAACATGAATATTCAAATGAAGCACTAAAAAGAGTCATGGTCTCATGGCTTAACCACTAATTTCCTAGAAGAAAGGTGTGAGTGGTTACTGATAAGGCCCTAAAAGGGGCAAATGTAATAGAAGGGGCAACTACATTTGTTGAGTTTCCTATTATCATCTAAGATTAAGTCACCATGAACTTTAGGTCAAGGAAAATATGTGAAATGTGTATTTTATGTGTGAGAACTCAATTGAACATGAAAAGCTTAAATTGTAGAGGTAAAGTGAAAATGAAAGAATGAAAACTGAAACTAATTGGGATTCCCATACCACATTGTGTTTTTCATCACTCACCCAAATCCAAAGATATAAAAGAAGAATTTGGGGTGGATACTTAGGAGGAGGTTTTGGAGAGTGAAGAGACATCTCAATGTTAATTTTTGATCATTAATTCAATATACTCTAGGATCTTTACTAAGAGAATAACATCTACAACATATCAATCATATCAAGCATGTCAAGCATGTCAATCATAACAAGAGGCAAACATAAGAGACAATAGACACACAGAGTTTCTGTGGGGAAAACCCAAAGGTGAAAAACCCCACAAATTCCTCAGAGATATAGAGAGCAATGATACAACCAAAGTACAAGAGATAGTCTTCTCTTAGCAGCTGATCCTCCTCCTCACATGTGCGCCACTTTCCGAGTGATAGAAGAGTGAGTAATGAGATGATCAAATATAGAGATCCCGCTCTCTATTTATACTTGTTCCAAGCATCCTAATAAACCTATGGGGCCGACTTGTCTAACTCAGCCTAATAACCCCAGGTTACATTAAATCGGGCCGACCCCTCTACTAGGTGGTCTAATAACCCATCAACAAGTTACACCACTTGCGACACTTGTCAATACAAATGATGACACTTCTGTATAGACGAATAATACATCTCTATAGGAGTACAATAATATATAGATGAAATACATTCGAAAGTTACATATACATCCACACTCCCTCTTAACTAGGAAGGCATTTCTTGACACAGATCTGCTAGCACAAGTCTTCTTCTCTGAATCATCATCAGCAAATCATCGTCCACGAATCATCGTCATCGTCACTGCTGCTGCTATCTCAATAAATCTCTAATCTACTCATCATAAGAAGTTCTACAGAGCCAGTCCTCTTTCATACTGGATGTAGGCCCACCACTTGTAGGTATTCATCATCACTAGCCATACTATAGAATACTCAGGACTAATTACGTGCATCAACAAAACCTCGAAAGAGCATCCCATGACTGATTACGAGCTCACTGCTCAACCTATCGGATCTTCCAAGATCTTTTACATGTTGACCTTCACAAAACCTACTTAGATAATCCCAGGATGTTACGAGCAAACCACTCTACCTGTCTGGATCTCGATAGAGCATCCTAGGCTGTTACGAGCACACCGCTCTACCTGTCCGGATTTTAATGGATCTTTTCTATGTGAACTTTTGCAAAACCTACTCAGAGCATCCCGGGATGTTATGAGAAAACCACTCTACCTATCTGGATCTCGATAGAGCATCCCAGGATGTTACGAGCACACTACTCTACCTATCCAAATTTTAAAGGATCTTTTATATGCGAAACTGTAGCAAAACCTACTCAGAGCATCCCAGGATGTTACGAGGAAACCGTTCTACCTGTTTGGATCTCGATAGAGCATCCCAGGATGTTACGAGCACACCGCTCTACTTGTACGGATTTTAAAGGATCTTTTCTATGCTACCTGCACAACCTATCCACAGCCATAGAGTATCAAACCAATACTCACCATACATCATCCTGATGTACATCATCACATGATCATCATCATAGCATCAACCTGATGCATATCATATGGAGCAACATCCTGAAGCTCGTCATCTGTGATCATCCTAATCATACAATGCATCCATCTGATGCATACAAAGTATCTACCTGATACATATCATCATACATGATCAACCTGATCATACAAGTATCCACCTGATACATATACAAGTACATGATCTACCTGATCATACAAGTATCCACCTGATACATATACAAATACATGATCTACCTGATCATACCAGTATCCAACTGATACATATACAAATACATGATCTACCTGATCATACAAGTATCCACCTAATACATATACATATACAAATACATGATCCAACTGATCATATCCCGCATCCAACATGATGCATATACATATACATGATCCAACTGATCATAACAAGCATCCAACTGATGCATATACAAATACATGATCAAACTGATCATAACAAGCATCCAATTGATGCATATACAAATACATGATCAAACTGATCAGAGCATCCAACTGATCCATATACAAAGCAGTAACTAGAGCATCGTGCTAATGCTCATCATCCAGCACTTACATCCACAGCCATGGGAAGGATCCTACTCTCACCATGCTTGGAATGGCTCCAGCAGATGTGTCCATCACTTCTTCCTCGAAGTGTTGTCGATCTGAAGAACACCAAGCCTCTCTCTGAAGTACTCGAACTTCACTCTGGCTAGTGGTTTCGTCAGCACATCTACTACCTGCTCATCCGTCGCAATATACAGGAGCTTTATTGCTCCTCTCTGCACCATATCCCTGATATATTGATATTTGATCTCGATGTGCTTCGACCTATCATGGAACACCGGGTTCTTAGACAGCTTCAGACAACTCTGGTTGTCACAAAAGATACCAGTAGCCTCCAACGAGACATCAAATAACTCAGACAGTAGCTTCCGGAGCCATACTACATCACAACTAGCCGAACAAGCTGCAACATAATCTGCTTCAGCTATACTCAGTGCTACGCAGAATTGCTTTCTGCTAAACCAAGAGATCACACCCGATCCCATACTGAAGCAGCACCCAGAAGTGCTCTTCCTATCTACAGTACTGCTTGCCCAATCTGAATCAACATAACCCCGCAGTTTAAACTTTTGATTCGCATCATACTTGAGCCCATAGTCAACTGTACCCTTCAGGTACCTCAGAATTTTCGTTACAGCAACCAGGTGAACACCTCTGGGATCCATCAGGAACTGGCTCAATGTGTTCACTGCAAAGCAAATATCTATTCTCGTGTTCATTAGGTACATTAAGGACACAATCATTTGACGATACATCGTGACATCAACTGGATCAGATGAAGCATCACACAGAAGCGTCAGGTTCGATGCGATAGGTGTGGCCATGGCCTTGCAGTCCATCATCCTGAACCTCTTCAGGATCTCTACTATATACTTCCCTTGTCCAAGGAAGATTCCATCTACACTCTGCCACACCTCCATGCCTAGAAAATAGTGAATCATCCCCAAGTCCTTCATCTCAAACTCAACAGCAAGCTTCCTCTTGGTATCAATAATCAAACAATCTTCTCCTGTAACAAACAGGTCATCCACATACAGAAGTAGTATCAATGGATTGCCTTCCTCAACCTTGTAGTAAAGGTTGGAAGCTGCTTTACTCTTGGTAAAGCCTAAACTAGATATAAAGCTGTCCATCCTACCATACCAAGTTCTAGGAGCTTGCTTCAAGCCATACAAGGCTTTCTTTAGTCTGCACACATATGAATTCCTGTCATGTGTCTCAAAACCAAGTGGCTGCTCCACATACACTTCCTCTTCGACTACACCATTCAAGAAAGTTGTCTTGACATCCATCTGGCGTATCTTCCATTTCATCACTATAGTCAGGGCAAGTACATATCTAATGGAAGTGTACCTGGATACACGAGCAAAAGTCTCATCATAGTCTATTCCCTCTTTCTGAGAGAAGCCACAAGCTACAAATCTTTCCTTCTATTTCTCTATGCTACCATCTCAAGCATGCTTGATCTTGTAGATCCACTTGGAAGTCACAACAGACTTCTTTTCAGGTCTTGGGACTACATCCCAAACATCATTCTTCATGATCGACTGATATTCTTCGATCATGGCATCCTTTCATTCTTTCTTTTCCGCTGCTTATTCATAACTGGAAGGTTCTTTGTTCATAATGTCACAGAGTAAGGCAACATAATTGGTGTGATATCTAGTTCTCTTCCTTGCTTTGTGTTCTTCTTCTGGAATGCCATACCTTTCTGCATCTTGAATGAGCTCTCTAGCCCATGCAGGTTTTCTCTTGTGAGAGTCCTTCTCACGGGGTGGATCTACAGGTTCTTGTGGGTCTTCAATTTCTCGATCTGCTTCTGGAATTGCTTCAGTCATGGTGGTATCTTGAAATTTGGTTTCCTTTGGTTCTTCATGATCTTCAACAGGTGTGTAGGGACCTCCATTACGGGTTCCCCAAAAAGACTTCCACGAAATTTGAAAATATAAGTATAATTAATTGCAGAACTTTCAGTACAATTTTTTTCAGAAGAAGATATAGAGGCCACAGATCTAGTTCTATCTATTGTAGTAGATGAATGTCAAATAAATAAAACTATATACCCAGATTTATTCATTCCACCACAAGAATTAGCAAAATAAATAAACTAAATACTTCAAACCTGTTTTTGACGGTTGGTCCAGTGAATCGATGGAGTCCTCGAAGTGGTTCTCGTACGATCCAATCAAATTTCTTGACGAAGTACCGAGCGACCCCTCGGTTGACCTCCCTACCGTATCGGGGTTATTCTTCTTCACCCCGAACCCCCGAGCAAATGGGGTCGCAAGAACACACAAGCTAGCCTCCCGAAAGGATCTCCAAATCCCCGTTTCGGCTAATCCCAACTCCAAGGATCATAACATAATCTGAGATTATGGTGACCATCCAGCATTAGGGAGGAAGAGATGTCTTTCTCTCCTTCTCCTCCCTCATTATATAGCAAAATCATGTGTGCCATGTGTTTGTCCATGCACATATTTAATTTAATCTAATATTTTAATTTCCAATATTCTCAAACACATGTGTCATCTTAATGTCTTTAATGTGCACCTAAATCCATAGATCAGTGGGAGTTAGGTGTAGAAGAGTTCTATTTTTCTTTTGGTTCTCATTTAGTTTACTTAATAATCTTTTAGTTAGACTCATTGCTTTCTACTTTTCTTTCTTTACCTAATATTAAGATTGAATTAAAAGATGATTCCTTTTACTAAAAGTATAATCTATTTTAAATTTCCTCTTTATAAAATAATTTAAATAAATAATAAAATTAATTAAAGTAAAAATCTTGAATAATAATAAAAGAAAAACAATTCTTTTATTAATGACCTATTTCAATTCTTTCTCAAAATAATGAAGTCAATTAAATAGAATCTTTAATAGAATGATTTAAAATAATAAAATCTATAAAATCTTTGGAATAAATAATAATCAAATTAATCAAATTTAATATAAATAAAGTCAATCTTTCAACCCCTTTTCAATATAATAAAAATAAGAAATTTAATTAATGAAATCAAGAATAGAATTTGTATAGGATAATTCAATATAATAAAATCCATTAAATTAAAATCTTTGAATAAAAAATAATTCTCTTATTATTAGTTTTTTTCAATTAGCATAATTAATCAAATTTAATATTGAATAAAATCAATCTCTTCAATTCTTTTTCAAGTTAATAAAATAAAATAAAATGAATAATTCAAATTAATGAAATCAATTAAAAATAAAATCTTGTATAGAATTATTCAAATTAATAAAATAGAACAAAATGAAATAAAGTATTTCTTAAATCTTATGTGAAATTTTTATTTATACCATTGTTTAATTTTCTTCCTCTCGTTCTTATCTAGGTACCTCTTCGGCGGTCCCTTCTCACAGTTTCATTTCTTCCTTCTTATGGGGATTACTGCGTAGCGACTGGGAACCGTTACCGCGATCTCTCAACTACGCTCCTTGGAGACTAAGGGATGTTGAGGGATAAGGCTCTCCTTATTGCGCGCCCCTCAACTCATTGTATGGAACCAAATCATTATGCCTTTCCCGTACGGTATACGCTTCCCCGAGTGAGCTGAAACGGATTCACCTGTGTGTGGATTGCTAATCTAGGGTCAATAGTCAATCGTCGTACCCCTATGTGTTCTTTTCGTTCTTACGACCCCTAAATTTCCATTGTGGGTCAGTCGGTATATCATCTTACGTGCCACTGCACACACTCAAGAGTGCACTAGTAGCGTTGCACTATATAAAATATTTATATCATGCATTCTAGTATCTCATTCAGTCGAGCATACAAATTATTCATCATTTATCATCATGTCTCAGTCAGTCGAGCATATACACTATTCTTCATTTTCATTTTAAAGCATTCTCAAAGTAAATCCAAATGGTTCGTATTTTACTTATCCGGTTCATTTCAAAACTAGTATCCTCATTAGTCTAATTAGTTAAAGTACCGAGGCGGGCATTACACCACTCGACACATATAATTTAATTCCTTAATTAATTTATCAATTATTGTCTCATTCACATCTTCAGGTTTTACTCAATCTTTTAAGACATAACAAGGCTCAAGAGACTACTATATTGAAGTTGTTCAATCAGGTCACTTAACAAGTTCCCTTAAGGTCCACAGTCATTCTAGGGCATTACATACACCCCCTCTTAAATAGAACTTCGACCCGAAGTTAATTCTTGTTCTTGTACTTTCGACGCTAGGCTTTATCTTAATTTCCTATTATCATCTTCTTTCCATTCCCTTCTATTTTCCTCCAACAGTCATTGCCATAAGCACAAGTAGTCCGAATCACTATTTTCTATATCAATTAGAATGGTTCCAATACACCCTCGGGACCTAATCGTATCCTTGTGTAATAGAGATCCAATAATTCTTTTATAACTGTCAGTACCAAATTAGATTTTCTATACCTTCTATTCATCTACAAAGGTTTACAATGTCTAAGTTATCTATAAGCTGCATTGTGTGAATAGTCACCCAAAAGTTTATCAATCCTAACAAATCCAAGCAAGGATTTAACTCTATTTTGTTATCCTACCTGCAAGAGAAGGTAAACATCATAAAATATGCGGTAAGATATAATCACGGTTTTAACATATTAGGAGAGACCCTCAAATTGTCCCAAATCCAAATTCCATAAGACTACCTCCAAAACCCTAAATGTTTTAATAATGTTGGTTCTCAATTAGATAGGATTCCATGCCTTGAAATTTAGTGACTTAGTCTAACATATTAAAATTTGTCTCTAAATTACTTCATTAGTAACATCATGTCCAGGTTAATGAGTTCATTATGTACTTACCTCCTTATTTAATTCAACACCCCTTCGTCATAGTTATAATGATTCCTTAAAATATTTCTATATTCCATCTATTTCTTCCTCCTTTATATTTCTTCCAATCTCTAGTTCATTTTCCGCTATACTCTTATATTTTCTCTTACTCCACTTGTTTGCATTTTCCATCTATTGCATGAAAACGTCTCTATCTACAGATTTTAATCAATTTGTAAAATGCCTCATTAATTTTTAATATATTCCAATTTCTAAAGGATGTCTACCTAACAATGACCTCACTGCTTGAGAATATTACAATATCCATTGCTTTCTATATTTTAAGAGAGCTACCCATGAAATTCCATCCATTATGGAACTTATCAAACAAATATTGCCTCCTTCCTGGTGGGTTTAAATGTAACAAGTTTCTCTAATACCAATTCCTTCCATGACAAGAAGTTCTAATCACATTACCAATTCATAATTCTTTTTAATTAAAATAACATATAGTCACCTACATTTTCCATTATTTCTAATATAGTTACACGTGTTCTTTGAATGTCAACAAATGCTTCCTTTGATAGGAGTGTTTATACTTTACTACATATTTCTATTATTGTTCCAATAATATTTTTCTATGCAACAAGTATATAAGTACATGAATTTTTTAATAATAAATACCTATAAGTGCTTCCGATTCATGGTCCTCTTCTATGTCATATGCGTATGTGCTTGAGTAATAACTAACTAGAAATATTCACCTTCCGAGTCATATATATATTTTCCTTGAAAGGTAATTAACTATGACCACACATATTCTCAATTTATTATACAACATAAATATTTCCTTTTTTGAATAATAACTATCTATGACATACATTTTCCAAGTCATATATATATATATATATATATATATATATATATATAAATACATATAAATCTACTTATATATAAATACATATAAATCTTAGAGGATTTCGATGAATATGAAGTTCATTTGGGAATTCAATCTTTAAAACATAACTTATCCAACAATACACATCAGGCAATTTAAAATATGTAATTTTCGCTAAGGTAATAAGATTCCTATTTTATGTAATTCATAAAATGTGTTTTTATTCACAACAACCCTCAATCATTTATTCAATTTAACTTGAATTTAACTTTATTACCACATTCTCAACTAAGTGACCCATTCTAATAATTATAACTTCTAGTTCAAATCCAATGATTTAATTATACTTTCTCATATTATACTTTAATCTATAATAAGCATAATTTAAACTTTTCTCTTCATCACATGCTCAACTAAATAACATATGTTTACAGTTCAAAATTCAACTATAATTTAACCTTCCATGCTTTTAACTACAATTCAACATGATGATATAATATGTATATAAAGAGTTACTCAATTCACTAAGGTCATATTTATATATGGGTGCCCTTAATCTCACACATCATACATTGCTTTTGACTATAATTAATACATGCCATATATTAAATATATGAAATCATTCTATTCACTAATGTCACATTTTATATGTGCACTTTATCTCACACAACCTGCATTGCTCATAATTACTATTCAACATTATGATATATATATAGAGAGAGAGATATATATTCACTAATGCATCTTATCTCACTTTTAAATATAATTTAACAAGGTGAAATATATGTGCACAATTACTACACTCGACAACTACTAGAACTCAATTTCGAGTGCCGCCAAGTATTATGCACAAAACGATGGAATACATGAGTAATACCCATCCCAAAAGCATTAACGCCAAACCCAAGGGAACATGACACCGCACCGTGCACCTATCAAGAGTCCTAGTCATTTCTCCATCTACCACTACTGGAAGTTGAACTAAACAGGCGGTAAGTTTGTTCGGGCTTTGGAAAGGACAACACGGTCACAGCAGAGGGGAATGGCATGCATAAACTGATTTATACAACACTGAATTCAATTGTGCTAGTTATTATGCCATAACCGTGATCAGATAATTAAACGATTTAGCAGACTTGAGATACCATGATCTGAACGGTTTAGAGTTTATTTCTCACTAGAATTTAATAACAAAAAGAAAAGAGTGAACATTTTCCCGATCTAGGCGTTTAAGAGTTTAATTCTCACATAAATTAGATAACAAAAGAACATAGTTTAAATTCTGCCACGATGCAGGATCTTGGTCGATCTATCACGAGGATCAAGCATAATGGAAGTCAGAGGGCCAATTCTGTAATCAGAAAGACAACGTGTTCTAGAGTAATATAGGACTCATCGGATCCCTACGGATTTATTCCTCAAATATAATTAAACAAATTGCAAGATCGGATTCATACAAATCATTTCACACAAAAAATAAATAAATAAATGAATAGAATATAAGCTTGATTCTTTTTATGCTAAAACGGAGTGTAAGTTCAGATCCTTTAACTCACAGGTGGTCGCAGATTTCATACGGGTTAATGCATCCCTTACTTCTTTATGAATGCATGCGATTGAAAATCAACCATTCCAAATTAAAATGCAACAATACTTTATCAATATGTGATCAATACTATCATTTATGACTTCCCATAAAGAGTGTGATTTAGAATTGAAACAATACCATATCAATCCATAATTTTTACTGTTCATATCGAACCATGATCCTTATTTTCCTTCGTGCAATAATATTTAAAACAAGAAATCTACAAATCCATTACTCTTTTTGAATGCCTACAATTGGAAATCAAACCATTCCCAACCTACATATCTATTACTCTTCATGAATGCATGCGATTGGAATTAACCATACCTAATCTATAGACCTGTTACTCTTCATGAATGCATGCGATTAAACTTCAGCAATGCCAATCCATTCTGTCTTTCGCTACAGTTCTTCCTAATGAATATAATATGAAGTCCTTCTATCTGGTCATATAACTTAAACATTCTTTGAAAGAATTACAATCAAAATAACACAACCAAAATACTCAGAAAATTGAGAGTTGCAGATGCAGTATCGGCGCCCTTTCTCTTCAGAGTTTATACAGATAAATGAAAGGAATTACAGCCCTATGAAATCATATTCAAAAGCAGACCATCCAATTGAGAAAATAAAATCAGATCATACGCTTTGGGATCGAGCTATGGCAAGCTCATATCTCCAGCAACGATCACTATTCCACGGGGTGAAACAAATACTGAGCATAAAACCCTGGATATAGCAGAGAGTGCTACTTCAAAGGAGTATGGTCTGAATCTCGACAGATATTCATAATAAAAGAATCATATCTCAACTGGAGATTAGGGTAAAATAGTTGCGTGATGGACAAGTGGCAACGAATGCTCCAGTCGACCAATCGATCTATCAGTGCAATTACTGTTCCATAACAATAAATTAGAGCCAGAGGCGGAAATAAGGAAAATACTGGTGCCATTTCCCAGCTGTCATTCAACCTAGATGGCAGTGCCGTGAATCATGTAAAAGGATATATATATATATATATATATATATATATATATATATATAATAACACAGAGTTACACGAGCTGGAAAGGTGAAGGCGTGATGCTTTTAACAGTTAGTGAGCTAAAATTCTAACCCTAGATCCCGAATAGTAAGCCTTCTAAGTCAAGATAGCGGTGGATTCTGTTTAAAGTTCAGATTTGTGGCATTTTAACTAAATGACAACATTCATACCTTTAAACGTTCAGACTTCAGATAAAAATAAAGAGAAGTCATTTTAAACCGACGGTGATGGTTAGGTGAGCATCAGATCTTCTAGATAGCATAGAGATTGACTAATCAACAACATTCTTAATCAATAACAAGTTCAGATCTCAGAAAAATAAAAAGGAAATCAATTCAAGAATCAACCCAAGAAGAATACGCTTGTCTTAGTGCGTCGGAGGGTGAACTTAATCGATTCACAATAGAGTTATCTGTAGAATTAAATAAACAAAGATTTAAGAGATCAATCAAAGAAGAATACGAAGGTCTGCTCATCTCAGTGAGTCTGGTGAATTTAAACAATTCGCAACAATGTTGTGATGTCAAAAATCATGGGATTGGAAGTTGAAGAGTTTGGATTGGATCTTAGGCACAGTTGCATACAGAGTTCTGAAGTAATTAAAAACTGAGAACCTCGGTCCTAGTCCTGGAAACTGAGAGTTAGAATGGATCTCATGCACAATTGCAAGCATAATTTTTAGAGTAATCAGAAACAAAGAATTTTGATTCAATTCATGGAAATTGAATAGTTTAGATCAAATCTTACGCACAGTCGCAAACAGAGTTTTGAGCAGTCAAAACAGAAAATTTCGATTCAATCTTAGAGCCTTCATAAATTTAAATTCCAGAATATTTCCAAGACACAGTGGATTCATTTTAAGGCTTGTATTCTCTAAATATACAGAGTTTACTATATTCCTTGAACCATTCCACATAATATACTGAAAATAATTTATCATTAAACATTTAATGTAATGCTGAAATAACATTGGACCTGATTCGGCGATCGAGCTAAAAGTTGAATGAATGTCTGTAGCAGCGGCTGACTCAGCTGTTTGGATTCAATCCTTGATGAAGTTACCGACAACCCATCGATAGAATATGAGTCCGGTGCCCTTAAGGCTTGACCGACTCTCATACCAAATGTAGGAACCCCCATTTCGGGTTCCCCAAAAAGACTTCCACGGAATTTGAAAATATAAGTATAATTAATTGCAGAACTTCCAGTATGATTTTTTTCAGAAGAAGACATAGATGCCACAAATCTAGTTCTATCTATTGCAGTACATGAATGTTAAATAAATAAAACTATATAACCATATTTATTCATTCCACCACAAGAATTAGCAAAATAAATAAACTAAATACTTCAAACCTGTTTTCGACGATTGGTTCAGCGAATCGATGGAGTCCTCGAAGTGGTTCCCACACGATCCAATCAAATTTCCTCACGAAGTACAGAGTGAAACCTCGGTTGACCTCCCTACCGTATCGGGGTTATTCTTCTTCACCGCGAACCCCCAAGCAAATGGGGTCATAAGAACACACAAGCTAACCTCCCGAGAGGATCTCCCAATCCCCGTTCCGGCTATTCCCAACTCCAAGGATCATAACATAATCCGAGATTATGATGACCATTCGGCATTAGGGAGCAAGAGATGTCTTTCTCTCCTTCTCCTCCCTCATTATATAGAAAAAGCCTGTGTGTCATGTGTCTGTCCATGCACATATTTAATTTAATTTAATATTTTAATTTTCAATATTCTCAAACACATGTGTTTTCTTAATGTCTTTAATGTACACCTAAATCCCTAGATCAGTGGGAGTTAGGTGTAGAAGAGTTCTACTTCTCTTTTGGTTCTCATTTAGTTTACTTAACAATCTTTTAGTTAGACTTATTGCTTTCTATTTTTTTTTCTTTTCCTAATATTAAGATTGAATTAAAAGATGATTCCTTTTACTAAAAGTATAATCTATTTTAAATTTCCTCTTTATAAAATAATTTAAATGAATAATAAAATTATTTAAAGTAAAAATCTTGAATAATAATAAAAGAATAACAATTCTTTTATTAATGACCTATTTCAATTCTTTCTCAAAATAATGAAGTCAATTAAATAGAATCTTTAATAGAATGATTTAAAATAATAAAATCTATAAAATCTTTTGAATAAATAATAATCAAATTAATCAAATTTAATATAAATAAAGTCAATCTTTTAACTCCTTTTCAATACAATAAAAATAATAAAAATAAGATATTTAATTAACGAAATCAAGAATAGAATTTGTATAGGATAATTCAATATAATAAAATCCATTAAATTAAAATCTTTGAATAAAAAATAATTCTTTTATTATTAATCTTTTTCAATCAACATAATTAATCAAATTTAATATTGAATAAAATCAATCTCTTCAATTCTTTTTTAAGTTAATAAAATCAATTCCAATGAATAATTCAAATTAATGAAATCAATTAAAAATAAAATCTTGAATAGAATTATTCAAATTAATAAAATAGAACAAAATAAAATAAAGTATTTCTTAAATCTTATGTGAAATTTTCATTTAAACCATTGTTTAATTTTCTTCCTCTCGTTCTTCTCTAGGTACTTCTTCGGCGGGCCCTTCTAACAGTTTCATTTCTTCCTTCTTATGGGGAGTACTACGTAGCGAACGAGAACCGTTACCACGATCTCTCAACTACACTCCTTGGAGACTAAGGGATGTTGAGGGATAAGGCTCTCGTTATTGCACGCCCCTCAACTCATCGTATGCGACCAAATCATTATGGCCTTTCCCGTACGACATACGCTTCCCCAGGTGAGCTGAAATGGCTTCACCCGTGCGTGGATTGCTAATCCAGGGTCGACAGTCAATCGTCATTTCCCTATGTGTTCTTTCCATTCTGACGACCCCTAAATTTCCATTGTGGGTCAGTCGATATATCGTCTTACCTGCCACTGCACACTCAACTGCACATTAGTAGCGTTGCACTATATAAAATATTTACATTATGCATTCTAGTATCTCAGTCAGTCAAGCATACAAATTATTCATCATGTCTCAGTCAGTCAAGCATATACACTATTCTTCATTTTCATTTTAAAGCATTCTCAAAGTAAATTCAAATGGTTCGTGTTTTACTTCGCCTATTCATTTCAAAAATAGTACCCTCATTAGTCTAATTAGTTAAAGTACCGAGGCAGGCATTACACCACTCCACACATATAATTTAATTCCTTAATTCATTTATCAATTATTGTCGTCATTCATATCTTAAGGTTTTCCTCAATCATTTAAGACATAACAAGGCTCAAGAGACCACTATATTAAAGTTGTTCAGTTGGGTCACTTGACACGTTCCCTTAAGGTCCATAGTCATTCTAGGGGCATTACAAGGTGCCTTTCTTGACTTGATGAAAGTCGACTCTTCATCAAATGTCACATCCCTGTTGACATCAATCTTCTTGAACCCTGGAAAGTATATTCTGTAAGCCTTTGAGCTTTCACTTAACCCCACAAAGATACCCTTCTTTCCTGAAGGATCTAGCTTTGTCCTCTTTTCCTTTGGAACATGTGTATATACTGGACAACCAAATATTCTGAGATGGCTGGCTTTAGGATTCTTACCAGAGAACACCTCTTCTGGTGTCTTTTTGTCAAATATCTTGTGAGGTGTTCTGTTCTGCGCATATATAGCTGTCCTAGCTGCTTCTTCCCATAGATGTAGAGGCAGATCCTGGTCATGCAGCATTGCCCATGTTGCTTCCATGATTGTTCTATTATTTCTTTCTGCAACTCCATTCTGTTGTGGATTGTAGGGAGCATTCAACTCCCTCTTAATCCCTCAATCACTGCATAGTTTCTTGAAATCACCTGAAGTGAATTCTCCGCCATTGTTGGATCTGAATGTCTTGATCTTCTTATCAGTTTGATTTTCCATCAAGGTCTTGAATTCCTTGAACTTTTCAAATACTTCATCTTTATTCTTCAAGAAGTAAACCCAAGTCTTCCTAGAGAAATCATCAATTAAAGAGACATAGTATTCATACCCAATCAGAGAACTGGATGACATTGGACCGCATACATTGGAGTGGATAATTTTCCAAGATTCCTTTTGATTTGATTTCACTGCTTGGAAATGCCTTCTTAATGTTCTTTCCTTTTGCACATCCTTTGCAAACACCTTCATGCTTTGACTTGATTTCAGGAAGACCCTCTACAACTTTACTTGCAATTGGTAGTGCTCTATAGTGTTCATCTGCAAGCCTTCGATGCCAAAGTTCACTTGGCTCCATGGATTCATGTACCATGGCATGTTCAGGTTGTCCCTTCAATTTGTACAATCCTCCCTCTTGTTCTCCAATCACTACTACATCATCAATAGTTTTACCCTTTAGCCACATTAAGACTTGGCCATCTACAAATGCAACCTTCATGCCTTTTGCATCCAATGCAGAGATGTAGAGTAGGTTCTTCTTGAGCCCAGGTACAAATAACACATCTTTCATCTTCAAGTACTTTCTAGATTCTAGGTTGTAGGAGGCTTCCCCACTACCTTTGATAGGATATTGATAATCATCCCCAAGTTTCACCTTATGGGGTGATTCATGTTCAGATAAGTTTACAAAGGATTCTTTAAACCCAGTCATATGTTTAGAAGCCCCACTGTCAATTAAACAATCATTACATCTATGAGAGATAGTACCTGTGAGGTCTGAGATTAGAACATATCCATCTTCACTAGATGAGTCATCACTTTCTGCTCTAGCCTTCTTCCTGGGAGGTTCATCATCCTCAACAGCATGACCATGATATCTTCTTCTGTTGTTCTTCTTCTTCTTGTTGAATTTGTTGTATTTCTTCTTCTTGGGACAATTGAAGCAAAGTGTCCTACTTCATTACATTCATAACATCGAACATGAGATAAATCTTTCTTCTTGTGATGAGGGTGAGAATGTTTCTTGTTATGAGATCTCTCCCTCTTAAACTTGCTTCCCTTGGTGTGAGCCATGAGAGCTTGATATTCATTCCCCATGTTTTCTTCTTGGGCCACAATCCTAGCTTCTTCTTGAGAGCATTCCTCCCACAGTCTACTGAAAGAGATCAATTTCTTTCTTGCATAGATTCCTTGAATAAATGAATCCCATGACCTAGGTAGGCCATTCAGAGTGGTCATAACAATTTCACCATTGTCCACTACTTCATCCACAACTTCAAGTTGTTCCTTGATCTAAGAGACTTCGAAGCAATAATATTGAATGGTCTCTCCATTCAACATCTTGACCCCTTTCAATTGATTCTGCAGAGTCATGTTACGATTTATGTTCTTCCCTTCAAATAGCTTGGTCAAAGAGTTAAACATCTCCTTAGGTGTCTTTAGAGATGACACATGTGGTATGAGATGGTGTTTTATAGAATCAACAATGATTCTCTTTGCCTTTACCAAGTTATTCTTATGCAATGCCTTAGCCTCTTCATCCTCTGGGATAGGGACTTCAGAGTTGATGTAGGTGTCCAATTCATTTTCTTCCAGGATTAACCTAATCCTCCACTTCCAGGCTCGGAAGTTATCATCCCCTTCAATCTTATCCTCAAGCTTGGTGTGGTGAGACATATTAAAGAGTACTTCAAATGGAAATATAAAAGATTTAGGTCTTACCACTTGATTTGATGAAAACTGGATCTGGTCTCGGATTAGGGTTTGTCAGAGAAACCCTAAAAATTCAAAATGTGAATTTCAAAATTCTGAAAGGATAGAAATATGCTCCTTGATGAGCTGATCATCCTGGTATACTCAGAAGGTGGAAACTGCAACGTTTCACCCTTAAAAAATGCTTTTCAATCTCCCGGATTCACTTGGGAGGACCCTGAATTAGGGTTTTCATTTCTTGGATCTTCACCCCACCAAAAATCTCGATCCAAAGCTCTAAACTTCAATTTTTCCAAGGAGCTTCCAGCTATGTCTTCAGATTTCAGAAATTCATGTTTTTGAGGAAACCCTAAATTTTAGTACCAAAACTGAAAATTCTCAGAATTGAATTCTGATTGGACAAAAAGCTTCTCCTTGATGAGTAGAGTCAATCTACCTTGCTTCTTTTTCAAAATCTACCACTGCACAATGTCTTCTTCTCAGGTTAGCTCTGATACCATGTTAATTTTTTAGCATTAATTCAATATACTCTAGGATCTTTACTGAGAGAATAACATGTACAACATATCAATCATATCAAGCATGTCAATCATGTCAATCATAAAAAGAGGCAAACATAAGAGACAATAGGCACACAGAGTTTCCGTGGGGAAAACACTAAGGTGAAAAACTCCACAACTTCCTCAGAGATAGAGAGAGAAATGATACAACCAAAGTACAATCAAAGTACAAGAGATAGTCTTCTCCTAACAGCTGATCCTCCTCCTCACATGTGCGCCACTTTTCGAGTGATAGAAGAGTGAGTAATGAGATGATCAAATAGAGAGATCCCTCTCTCTATTTATACTTGTTCTGAGCAGCCTATTAAACCTATGGGGCCGACTTGTCTAACTCATCCTAATAACCCCAGGTTACATTAATCCGAGCCGACCCCTCTACTAGGTGGTCTAATAACCCATCAACAAGTTACACCACTTGCGACACTTGTCAATACAAATGACGACACTTCCGTATAGAGGAATAATACATATCTATAGGAGTACAATAATATATAGATGAAATACATTCCGAAATTACATATACATCAACACTTAACCATTAGAGAAATTGCATGAGGCTTCATTCAATTATGATTTTTTATTATCGGAGAATAAAGGGTGAAGGAGTGAACCTAGATAATGTAGGAGGATGGCATTACACATGAGGTTGTGAGTATTGCGTGTACCCTCTTTGATTTAATACAAATGGATTCAATTCCCCCCCCTCAATGTTTTGTTATTGTTTTGGTAAGAAATAAGATTGCAATTTCAATGCATTTGATTAGTTTTTATGTTAAAGAAATGAGAAAGGTATGGATTTGATTGTATGTAGATGATTTAGAGAGTTTAAGGAACATAAAACAAGCAAGGAAATGCCTACCTCCTGAATATCATCACATGGATGGATTTCCAATTGGGGGGATCCTTTGAACATCCTAGTCATAAGACTTCTCAAGTTGCGTCACCAGAAGTTGCTTTCCAGAATGTTGCAAACCCACTCCCTACCTAGTTTCCTCAACCCCAAGACTAGCATAGCCTTATAAATTTGTTTTTTATTGTTTCAGTTTGAGGATATTTTAGTTTCTTTCATATCTAGCTTCAATATTTCAAACTTTGAAATATGGTATTTGGAATAGTTTGAGTTTCAGTAGTTCAAACTTTTAAGTATTCACAATAGTTTGAGTGGCTCTTTGACCTGGTTTCCCAACTAGCCTAGCATAGATTTTTTATTCTCAAAACTCTGGATGATTGTTTGAATTGTTTTCTTAGGAAGACTTTCTTTGCCACCTCTATATATTTTTTCATAATATATTAATATAGTTACTTAGTTACTTCAATATAGTTACCCAGTTACTTCAAAAAAAATTATGTGTGGAATAGATGAAGTGCTCAGGTTATTTGTATACATTGTTTCTTCTTCTTCAAACTACATATTTTATAGCTTTCCTATATAATAATATATGCTTTGGTAGTACTAGTTATTTTATCAATGTGAGCATGTTACTAAAGAAACCTTGACAACATGCTCTAGGAGGCACACAATTATAGACACTGTTAATTATAATATCAATAACGAATATTATAGTCGTTCAAAGATTGCACCTTTGAAAATGAAATTCATGATTTTTTAATGGAATTGATAGTTTCATAATAAAAAGTGCACTTTAAGGGTTTAGTAGTACTACAAAAAACACACTATCTCAATAAAACACACTTTTCAAACCCAATATTGCCACAAATATTACCATTTTGAAAACCCAATTTTTCACTAGAAAGGTTGATATTGACACTTTTTCTCACTATCAACTAACCCTTTCTATTGCTCAAGTAATTTTTGGGAAGAATATATGAGGTGGTATAATAGCCGTTTTCCACACTTGTTCCATTCGAATGAGTAGCATGGGAATTCAAGTGACAGGTTTGTGGTGCCGTGTTGGGGTTATAATGTGGCGATATAAAGGAAAGTGATTATCATAAATCTTCTCCCAAAAGGATACGCCTACGGAGAATTTATGTGTTATTTTTATGCAACATGATTTATAATGGGATGCATGGATATGGACGTGGTGTGGTTCATGGAATTACCCGTTGTGATTATTATGATAAGTTTTTTTCACTATTGTGCACTTGGGATTCCGCAGTGCACTGCACTATTTTCCTTCGGTGCTTTAAAATGGTTCTCCATTTGTGACCATGTGGCCAAAATTCCACAATGCAATTCAAGTAACGCATTGTGTAATATGTCAAGGACCTTTTACATTGCAAATTTTTTTTCTAAGTGTAAAGGGGGACCCTGTGAGTTCCTTATGTTGAGGTAAACTCAAATGCAAGGTTTTTGTATGAAGAACGCCATACTTATGTTAGAATTTTCAATTGAATAGTAGTTATGTTATATCTTTAAGCAAGTTCCACTATATCATAATAAACATAAGCAATACGATCACTGAAAGATACACAAACACAACATACTTAAGAGTTTATCCTGGGAAAACCTCTAGGGGAGGAAATCCTAGTGGAACTTCTTCAATATAGATTTTTTCAACAAGAACAATGTCAATACAATGAAGAGCTAAAGATATCTCATACAAAGATGCACCAAGAATGGAAGATACAAAGACAAGATAATATGGAACCCAAAATATAAGCTTCCTTTAGCTGTAGCTACTATTCCATGCGCACTAATTCACTTGCTTGAGCGAATTTCTAATTGATCCAAATGATTATTTCGACCTTCTTATTTATATACTTGTTTGGTTGATTTTTTCACTATAGCACCAACTTCACTTGGAAATTTTGCCCATTGTTTGGGGAAGTTTTACCCACTGACTTCTGTGGATTTGACTTGTATATTTGACTTGATTTATTTTAGGTTTTTTACATGATCAATTACAATATGAATACCTCCCAAAGGAAGTACATTAATAATAACAAGAATATCTTCTGAAGTTACATAATCTTGAACACTCCCTCTTAACAAGGAAGGTATTCTTCTTATGCAATCATTATCACTATTGTTGCAACTGATAGTATACTCTAATTATTGACTTGTGACATCTCTCAAATAAATAAATCACTAGAAGTTGTGTATGAGCAATCCATCATCTCAATCATGCATAAGTCACTATCATACATTTGGGGGCATCATGGTAGCAACACATCAGCAATCCAGTAGTGGAAATTACATCATTATGGGACTTCATCTATCTCACACAAAATATAGACACACACATCCGATTGGTGAGATGAATATTTATTCGCTCACATAGTTAAGTTACCAAAAGACCCGGTAAACTAGATAAGCCATAATAAATGGAATAATATTGAGTATTGAATAGATAAAAGATGATATATTACAATGATGTCTTGGCCTTAAATATGACTTGGGAACTTGATGTTGAGGAGACTCCTCCTTTCATAATAACATTAATTAACCTAACTATTAACTATTGATTATTATCTTATTTATGTTCATTACATTGCCACTCTCTTAGAAAGCCTTTGTCCTCAAAGCCTTATAATGTTGTCGCATCGTTCTTTGCGATGTAGTCGCTAATGAAACATATTGATACGAATTGCTACATGTAGAGCATAAATTATTATATGTGGATGGGTCAATCCAATGCAAATTGATTTGTTGTTGACTGTTGGGAATCCCTATTGATCTGTCGTCAAGAGCTTTGATCACATTAGTACCATTATATTTCGACATTTCCCACTTTTTAGAATATCGTTTGTTATGGTTGGGGTGTCGATAGGGAATTTTCACAATGTCATTTTCTTTTACGAGTGCCTTCTTTTGAGCATTGATCCGAGCTAGAAGTTGTATTTTCATCTTTTGAGGTTTTCAGTTTTCGTTCTGTATCTTTTCCAACTTGTTTTCTAACTGCATGTTATCATTTTGAAACTTCTTAATCAATTCTACTTGTGATTTTCTGTTATCTTCAGACTTCTTAAGTTGTTCCTTAAGATCTTCGTTATGACTTCTGATGCATCGATTTTATTCGTGTTTGTCTAGAAGTTTTTCTTCAATGTCTTTCGTAGATTGTTCTATCTTCTGACTATTTTTCAACTTAATTTTTGTTACTAGTGTCTTGTTATGATTTCTTAATCTGAAAATTTCTTCAAAATTGTTGGATAGTGCTTTATTACTCTTAGCGATCTCCAACTTGTGTGACTTTTTAGAGTCGTAATTTTGTTGTTGAAGAACTTTTATCTATTTTCAATACTGGTTGACCACTGATTCTTGATCTTCTATTTTCTATTGTATATGCGTCAGTTCTTCATCCTCATCGTTAACAATTTTGTTCTAGCGTATTATTTCTGCTTCGTAACCGTTTATTTCTTTCTTTATATCTTGATTTTTTAATCTTTGATTGAAATCACTTTCATCTTTTAATTCCTCAATTTGAGCAAACAATTTTTCTATCTGATTTTTTTGGTCAGAAATTTTTTGTTCCTTGAACTCTTTTTGAATCTCATGTATTTTAATCATTACTTCTAATTTTGTATTCATGTTGCAAAAATCTTCATTGTCTTTTCGATAGTGCTTTAACTTCGCTTCTAATTTCTCTATTTGTAGTCACAAACCGACTTCCATGGTATTTGATTTCTTCGGTGATAGATGGTATTTATTTGACTTCTTTGGCGATAAATAGTCTTTGACTTTTTCAAAAGTAGAGGGCCTTTGACTTCTTTGACTAGTCTTCCTTCTTCAACGATGGATAGTCTTCACTAGATCTTTACTTTTTTTCCTTCTTCGATTTTGTCTTCTTTGATTTGACCTTTTTGGCGATAAATTTTCTTCCTTTCGATACTTGTTGTCTTCTTCTTATTAGGTTAAATAACCTTTTCCTTTCCCAAAAATAATTATTTTCTTTTGAATAATAATAATTGTTAATTAATTAATTAATTAATATTATCAATGTTTTATATAAACTATATATATAGTTTAATATTTTTTTTCAAAAATTAAAATATTTAAACAAATATAATGTTATTATTATAATGTTTAATATTTAATTTTTTTTTAAATATTAGGGTTTCGATGGCAGGGAGGAGCGAGGATGGAGGTAGAGGAGAAGGCGGAAGTTGCAGGTTGGAGTGGAGGGAATTACAGGTCGAGAGGAGGGGGGGAGGTTGGGATGACGCATAGGGAGGAGGCATAGGGGGGGAGTAGGTGCGCGGGAGAAGGACGCAGCCGGGAGGAGGGAGAGGGTGCCGAAATTTGGAGGGGGTGGCATGCATGTTGGGTGGTGGCGTGAAGTAGGAAAGCGAAGTGAGGGAGGAGCGTGGAGATGGCTATAGATGGAGGGAAGGTGCTGTATGGAGGGTGGATGGAAGGGGATGTGAAGGTGGTGGAGAGGTGGGCATTGGATGGCTGGTTGAGTGAAGGGCATGTGAAAGAGGTGGAGAGGTAACTTGAAGGGAGTGCAATCGATACACTTGGCAACGAGAGATACAAATATGGGATATCGAGGGGGTGCATGGGTGTGAGTTATGCGGGGGAGAAGGATGGCAAGGTGAGGATTTAAAGGGACAGCGTGGGAGTGGAGTTGTGGGAAAGAGGGATCAGTGTAGGAATAGGGATGTAGAGATTAGGGGGGTGTGTAGAGGGCGCAACAGTTGGAGGAGGGCATTGGTAGAGTCTGAGAGATAGTGGCATTGAAATCGAGATGTAGGTGTGGCTTGTGGAGGCGTGGGAAGTAGGAGGACGCAGTTGGGAAATGAGCAGGTGGTGAGGAGGGGAGTTGGAAGGGATATGGAGTGGATAGGCACGGAGGGAAGTTTGAAGAGGATGGAGGTCGTGTGGGAATGTGCAGGAGGCATGTGGGGAAGAAGAATGGTGGAGGATGTCCAAGGGCCTAACTTCTTGGTCAAAGACCAACAATGTAGAGACACTCTACTAAATTGCTAAAATCCTGAATCGGATGCCTAAGGAAGGGGCTCTGATACCAAATGATCCGAATATTTATTCGCTCACACAATTAAGTTACCAAAAGACCTAGTAAACTAGATAAGCCTTAACAAATTGAATAATATTGAGTATTGAATAGACAAAAGATAATAGATTATAATGTTGTCTTGGCCTTAAATATGGCTTGGACACTTGATGTTGAGGAGACACCTCATTTCATAATAACATTAATTAGCCTAACTATTAACTATTAATTATTATCTTAATTGTGTTCGTTACAATTGGATACACAGCTCGATTGGATACACATACTTAGTTCGATACACATACTCGATTGGATAGATATATTCAGTTGGATACACAAACTCGAATGGATACACAGACTCTACTAGATAGACATACTAAATATGGTCACGCTTTCCAGTCTTCTAATGTATGGTCACTCTCTTTATTCATCACAAGTATGGTCACTCTCTCCAACCTTCCAGCGTATGGTCACTCACTCCAGTCATCTTAGGTATGGTTACGCTCTCCAACTTTCCAGAGTATGGTCACTATATCCAATCATAAGACGATTTGGTCACTCTCTCCAACCATCTCACACTATCTCCAACTTGATATGTAGCTCGCCTGGATACACATACAAACTATGATCACACTCTCCATTCATCAAGAGATGGTCACTCTCTCTACTTCTCATAGACTCTATTAATTAGTTCCCATAAATGACCACCTGCTACTACTACACCATTCAACTACATCCCACTGAATCACATATGTGACTCATCCCTCCCTCTTATGAGGGACAAGAGGGAGGGACATTTATCTGCATCACGTAAAGATTCACTCTCAACAGAAGGCTTGTTCAACGCAACGGATATTTGATCATCCGTTGCAACATACTGGAGCTTCAATGATCCCTTATGGACCATATTTATGATATAATAGTACCTAATCCTGATAAGATTGGACTTGTAAAGAAACAACTAGTTCTGAGATAACTTCACACAACTTTAGTTGTCATAGAAAATACAAGTCACCTCTAATTCGAGATCAAACAATCTTACAAATAAATTCTGAAGCCACACTGCTTCACTACTTCCATATATTCTACCTTAGATGTACCGAGTACCACACTATTTTGATTGTTACTAAACCAAGAGTTCATTCCTGATCCCATACAAAAGCAACACGGTGAAGTGCTCTTCTTATCTATGACACTACCAACCCAATCTGAATCAACATAGCCTTATAGGCTAATCTTCTGATCTGACACTTATTTAAGCCCATAATCAAGTGTACCCTTTAGATACATCATCACATTCTTTGTTTCCATCAAGTGAACATGTATCAGCTCAACCATAACTACAATAAAAAATGCCTATGGTGATGGGCAAAAAATGCCACAATAACATCATTGGCGATGGTTAAAAGGGCCTTCGTCACCAAAGGCTACGTAACCAAATGCGAAAGGAGATACGGAGACGTGCAATGCTCGTCACCAACTTCAAAGCACAATAGCGACACAGATTTTATGACAGTCACCAAACCTCATCGATGACGGTAAAAATGGATCCTATCACAAAAAACCAAACGTCACCAAAGGAAACATAGCCAAAAGTAAGGAGATATGGAGACACGCTATGTCCCTGACCAATAAACATCAATCGTGATGGCTAGAGACTCTCACCAATTCCAAAAGACAACAATGACATGGTTTTAAAGACCATCACCATAACCCCATTAGTGATGGTTAAAATGGGCCCTGCCACCAAAAAATTGAATGTCGCCAAATGCAACATAGCCAAAATTGAGGAGATATGGGGACACACCATGCATGTTACCAATAATCATTAATCGTAATAATCAGAAACCATCGCCAATTCCAAAGGATAACAATGACATAGAGTTAATGACGATCACCATAATTTAATTGGAGGTGGTTAAAATACCCTCGTCACTAAAAATGGAACGTTTCCAAAGGTAGCATAGCCAGCAGGGGAGATATGGAGACATTCTATGTAAAACGCCAGTATATCAGTAATACAACAATAACTATCATCGTAATCTTATTTGGCGATGCACACTAAAGGACCATGACCATTTCCTTTCAAATTGTAATTTTTTTTTATGTACCTTCAAAAGTTTAAGGATGGTTACCGAAGTTTCATTAATGGTGACGGTCACAAATAAACATCATCGTTAAGTTTTGCAATGATGACGTGCATAGAATTAAATGTTATCGTTGATTTTTTCAATGGTGATGATCACAAAATTAAACATCATCATTAATATATGCAGTGGTAACATGTAAAGAATTAAATGTCACCTCTAATTCAAAAATTAAAGTGAAATTTTGGGGCTTTGAAGTTTTTTTCTATTTTAGTGTGAGTTTAGAAGTGGCTTTGTGGTCTAGCCCCACAGGGTTCTACAACAAATAAAACACACTATAAGACTGCACAACATAGAGTGCATATCCTCTTTCAAGAAACAATTTGAAATAGTCTTCCAAACACAGAAAATACCATTAAAATTTCTGATTCAGCTATTAAACTTTTCTCAAAAAATGGCATATTACATGGAAACCAAAGAGTTCAGAGGAACTCTTGATTGACATAAAACTTAAAAGTTCCCCCGTGGTGTCAGTCTCGCGAAGGATTTACAATTTATAAACCAAAATTCAAATTCAGAAAATTATTACAGATATCTGGTCTCGATTGCTATGCCTTCTCTTCCCTTTCTTATTCTTCCTCTCTGCTCTTCTCTATGCCCTGTCTTCTCTTCTTATGCCCTGAAATTTCTTGGTTTTAGTTATACACAGGAGGTAGGTATACAATATTGCATTTTCCTTTCCTTGAACCCAAATAGATTTGGGAAAGAAATTTTAGAATCATCTAATTCATAGCCACATGAAGACTGAAAATACAAGTTATCCAATCCTAATTACATACTACAAATAAAATGATTATGAAAATACAAGTTATCCAACCCTGATTACATACTACAAATAAAATGATTATGGAAATACAAGTTATCCAATCCTGATTACATACTACAAATAAAATGATTTGGTCATAAAAGATACCACTAATACCTTTTATTAGTTAGCTATGTAGATGGTTGGTCGAATGCTGATAAGAAGATACCAATAAATTTCTCAATTTTAAATCACTTGATGTAATTTTGAGTCCCATAGACCTAATTTGGTAGTTTGTGGACATAAATACCTTCCAACTTCAATCAGGAAAATACCACATTAAAAATCTTGCATATGTACTGGTTTCCAAAAAGTTAATATGGGCAGTTTGACCAATAAAATTGTTCAAACATCTGGCCTCGGAAGAGGCTTCAAATTTCATGTCACAACATGGTGATGCGGGAGCATCGGGACCTAGGAGAAACAATCGAAGCTATGTCGACAGAAGATAACTGACTAGGGGGATGCTGACAACCATTGGTGTTGTAAGCTAAGACTCGCGATCGAAGTGAGGCAGTTGGGCAGAAGCTATCGATATGAGGTCGGAAGGGGAAAGGTCAAAATTCGACAAGTCTGATGTCGAAAAACGATCGAAGCAAGAGTTGAAGATCGACATGTGGTCGAACGACAACACCGATGAAAGTAGGAAATGCCAAGCATGGAGGATGGGGCAGACTGGAAGCCGTGGAAGCTAAGTGAAACTGACAAGTGAGGTCGAGTAGTTGACAAAGAGTAGTATGGTCGACAGGTGATGGGGCCGACAACTGTAGCAGAGTCAAAGAAGTGCAGAATTGAATGTAGAAACCATTGAGGGTTGTTGAAGAATTTAAAGGCAGTTAAGATGGTAGTTGGAACCAGAGTAGGTGTCACCACATGAGGAGGTTATGTAGCACAGACAGAGGCATTGACAACTGCAGGTCTACAGGATCAAGGAGAATTTGGTGGATAGAGGAAGGACATCTCAGGCAATCTAGTGGACCTCGGGAACAAAATCAAAGAAAGGTAGAAGAGTAGTGTGAAGGCACATAAGAGGGGATCGATGATTCTAGGATTGATGATCAGAGGATTGGAGTATCACACACTACAAAGAAACACATTGAGAGACAACATTTCATTTTTGTATATTGTAACAGGATAAGGATGACTTGTTTATTGCTTTGTATTTACATTGTAACCGATTCAAGTAATAGAATCCAACTTATGACATTCAGTTCACATCTAGTCTTTGTGATCACCCTGTGTGTTGTTGTGTGTTATTGTTAAGCAAGAGGGTCCCGACCAACCCTCCTTGTGCCAGTTTGTCCTAGAGCTGGTGTAACCCACCTAGAACTAAATACAGTTTATGTTTTGGAAAAAAATTATCTTAAAAGTTATTGTAAAGTTTTATGTTGTTGACCAAGGATGGTCAAACATGACTATCATTGAATATTTTATTATTTAATAAATAAAAGAAGAGACACTTATACAAAGAGGACTGTTGAAGAGTGTCACTGAACCACTAGGAGGAATGATCTGGTGTAGAAGGAAAAATTAACAAATGGAAGCAACATCATTCACTTTCTAGCTGATGCATGAGGAATCTCCCTAAAATTGTGGTAATGATCCTCAAGAAAGGAGGAACTAATTCACAGAGGAATCAAATCCCATAATTATAACTTGTCCAAATTAAATCAATATACTCTAATTTAAGTCGCAAGGGCATCTGTCAAGGGTTCTAAACCCTTGGTTTCTTATTATTATTTTATAATAAAATTACTTCCCATATAGCCGAAAGGCTTATCTTTCACAGAGTCAAAGTGTGACATCAATTATCATAGAAGAAGGGACATATTCAATCTATAACAAATATATATATATATATATATATATAATTTAAAAATAGGGTTTTCCTAGAAGTAAAGAACAAAACAAATACATTTATCAATCACTTACAATAGAGGTACTTTTAGCTACCGAGCTTAATCTTTCTATAACGTTTTACAATATAAAACTCTAGGAATAAAACAACACAAATCCATTTGACATCGTATCCGTTCCTTTCATTTTAGACAGATTTGTAGGAATTCGGGAAAATGGAAATCGAAAACCCTTAACCAAGCACACCTTTACATTCAGGGCATTGCTCAGTGCTTTAATTAAATACAATCATTATTTTTCCATTGGGAAAATAACATAATAACACACAGAAGTAACATTTCAAACCATTGCGCGATTTACACATAATAGAGACCAAAATCATAATAGTTGCAATGGTATATAGTTTATACATTAAATTTTAAACAAAAAACACATAGATCTTATCGCATCACACAGACTCAAAATCCTGTAAACAAAAGATTTCTAAATTTAAACTTGAACCTCGTAAAATCAGTTTTCATTGTTTTCTCGAAGGATTTCAACTTAATCTCAGGTGAAACCCAAACTATGGCATGTAGCTAGAAACTTTACAAAACAAAAACGTTGGCCAAGATTGCCATTTGGATTTAAAAAACAAACAAATCCTAGAGTAGACCAATGTTGTCAGAGTACATCAACACAAGCATCGTTGACAAATATGTTACATGTGGAATGCCCGAGTCTTACCGTGGCTTCTCCAAACAACTGGAGCTTCCACATTCCACCAACAATACCACTGAGCTACCAAAACACGACCAGAGAACACTTGGACAGTGTGAAACCCTCCTGTCAACAGATTACAACCTGGGCATTTAAATATTTATTACATTTCATTAAAATTTAATAAAATATTTGAAGAAAAATCAAGTTGGTGCAAGAATTTTACCTCTACAAGTATTACACCACGAACACGAACTATATCTACTTAAGAAGCTCTTCCTTGAACCACAATAACCCAAACAGTTAACACCTGCGTGGAGATTTCTCCACAGTCTTGACGACCGATTGCCAAGAGCTTGGCTCTCCCAAGTGCAAAGAACAAAATAAAATCAAATCAGCACAACGAAGAAGGGGGTTAGGGTTTAGCCACCCACTTGGAAGCCCAAACCTCAAGGCCTTCATGTGGTTGCATTAAAACTTATAGTTGTTTCCCATTTTATTTTAAAATTCTTACCCTCTTACCTATAGTATCGAGTCCACAAATAAACCTTCTTTTAATGCCTTGGAGCTATATTACTAAATACTCCTTTGTACATAGTTTCATTCATACTTGTACAGTTAGATCAACACCATCAATCTCCTAGCTAGGAAACCCATCTTTCCTATAGTTGGAGCTAAGAATTAATTTTGTTGTGTTAAAACGCTTATCTAGGGTTAGTTAGGGCTCCTTTCAACGTAGCATCATTTATATTTAAATCTCAAAACCACTTGGTGGTAGTATAAAACCTTACCTGGAAACATGTACAAGAATGTTCAACATGCATTAGCTTAATGAAAAGCTAAGTAATCCCAGGGCTGTCAAAAGAATGCCCTTTCAAACAAAAAGAAGATAATCAACATCTCAAACATCAAAACTAAGAAATCATAATACGATGTTTTTAGGACATACAAATTTATTTATCGGCATTTAAACGTCAAACAACAACATAGTAAGAGATCAAATATTACATTCAATGATAAAAGTACGTAAGAAATGATAAAAAAGTTATACTTACACTTCATAAAAGGAATGTCATTGAATACAAGTATGCATTCAGGCAGATATTGAGATCAGAAGTAAAACTTAAGCATATTCTAGATCTTTTGGGTAATTATACCTTATACGATTTTTTTTTTTTTTATGGATTTTTGAGTTGTTACATGTGGTATCAGAGCCAGGTTACAAACACTACGCTTGAAATTTGGCTCAACTCGCACATTAAAAATAAAACAGGAAAACAAAATTACTAACTTATGTTTAAATTGTTTTTGTACAGAAATATAAATTCTATTTTCCAGGAAATGGAAGGAGCAGAGGCATTTGCTGAAGATGGTACACATCATAGCCGTGAAAATGTTAATAACAATAATATATATGTAGAATTGAATAATGAAAGAAATAATAACTCAATTGAATTACTCCAAACTGTAAGAGACTTAAAAACTGAAATATAGAATGTTAAGGAAGATAACGAAAGAATTCTGAGAGCACAAGAAGAAGTAAATCATGTATTGCTGAGTAAATCACATGGTGAAGAGAAGGATAAAAGGAAATATCTTGAAACTGAATCTGGAACTATATCTTACAAGCGTAAAGGTAAAAAGTTAAAATTTTCTGATTATGAAAGTAATTCCTCCACATAAAATGATGTTAATCCACATAGAGAAAAATATAATTATTCCAGTGAAAGTAGTGACAGTAGCCCTAAAAAGAGAAAATATAAACCTTATGAAGAAATTTCAGGAGAGTTTAAAAAGATAAAACCACCAGTGTTTAATGGTGAGGTAGAAAAAGGAGAAGAAGTCGAGGCATGGTTGTCTGGGATGAAAAAGTATTTCCAAATTTATAATTACTCAAATAGGATGAAGGCTAAAATGGTTATTTACAACTAAACTGGAAAAGCTGATATTTGGTGGCAGGACAAAAAAGAGTGAAAAATATTAAGGAAAAGTATGTAGCTTGGAGAACTTTTAAAATGTAATTTAAAAAGAAATTTTTGTCTGAACAATATTACGAGGAAAGGGCTAAGGAATTTTATGATCTAAAGCTAGGATAAATGACTATGAAGGAACTAAGAAGTAAATTTCTAAGTTTATTACAATATGTACCTTATACCATTGATGAAAATCCCAAAATACATAGGTTCCTAAGTTGCTTACCTCTTAGCTTTAAGGACATAATTGAATATGATAACCCTAAGACCCTTGAGGAAGCTATGAGGAAGGAAAATTTATGTTTTGAACAAAGTAGAAATAAAAGAGAAGGTGTACCTAACTATAAAGCTAAAAGAACAAATCATTTTGAAAAAAGAAGAAAGAATTTTAAATTCAACAGATGTTACAACGTAATCTTCCACCTTGTGAGCATCAGCATTCTTTGGCCTGTAGGATCCATTTCACTGATTCGGGTCCACTTTATATCCTTCAGACATACTATTTTCTCATTTTTCCTTTTACCCACTTGTTGCATCACTATAGCAAGCGTACCTGTGAGTTGCATCACTATAGCCCGTGGGTAGCATGTAAAATGGTAAAAATCACTAGTTAATTACTTTTTACTACCACAAAGCGGTTATTGGGTGACCTTTGACCCTCCATATGCCCAAGTAATGTTTCAATGTGTCCTTTCACATACCTTTGAGAGGACTATATATTGAGCACATATGGCTTATGGATAGGAGGAGAAAGAAGAGCAAGAGAACTCTAGTGGATTTTTTCCCTATATTGAGTCTACACTCATAGATCCTTGTAGTTGTGAACCCCTTTATGTTCACCTTCCAAAATCCTACCATAGTTTGAGTTTTCCATTCATGGAAAATTGAAGTGGTGGAGGCACAAGTGGATTGATCCAGATCTTGGTTCAGATTCATTTCTAGCAAGAGTTCGTATCACATTGTACTTCTTCTTGTTTATTAATAGAAATACTCATATTCTTGTCCATTAATGTTGTAAATGTTGTTTATCTTACATTGGGTTGCATTTACGTGTTTTAGCATGGACCATTGCTATTGATGATGTTAATGTCATTTATATATATTATGTACTTGTTGTATATTGGCTGTCAAGACTAATTTGCAGGTTCAAGTGCACGGATTGGAAAAGCTCCAACGGGGATCTACATCAAATGTTTGGATTGAGGTTGGTTACATTCTCCATTATCTTAGCATTTTCATTTATAATAGCATAGTTCTGAGAATTGAGTTAATTTCTGGTATTCAACTATCTATAGTGGTCTCCCAAGCCATAGTGAGTTTTCTCCAACACATAAATGGTGACTTCACTGGGGAAAACATCCATGTTTGGGAATTTTTTTGAGCATTAGTCCATAATTAGAGTTGTTGTTTGTCGAAGCTCTATATCACTGATTGGACATTAAGATACACTATAGAAAACTTGGTTTTTCTGAGCGATTGGACTCTTTAGTTTCCCATTTTCCTTTCTTCACCCACGGGCTAGCTTAGCTCTGCCCGCGTACACCCGCCTCTGTTTACTCTACTGCTTGTGGGTACCCCTAGGGTTTCCTTCGATAGTAGCATACAACTCCGGCTTTTGTTGATTTATGACTTTTGGTTGTTGCTGGGTTGGATTTGGATGATCCTCAGTCTTTGTTGGCCTGTTTCTTGACTATTATATCCCTTGGTTTTGACCAGAACTCTTCTTTTCTCTTGGTTGAGCCTTGTTGGTTTTTTACCCATCTTTGGATTTAGCCTTTTTGGTTTTTCTCCTTTTGAGCTCATTCCTCTGGTTGGGTCTTACTGTTTGGGATCTGCTGGGATCTATTTGGGAATAATAGGATTTTGCTTGCATTTTCCTTTTCTTTATAAGAGAAAATACAAAAAAAAAATCTACTTTCATGTACTACATCTTGCATTGAGTGCTTGTTGCTTTCATTTAGGTTTTGATTGTGCATCGAAAACATAAAAGGATTGCATTTTTATTTCAAAATTGTTGGTTTGATTGTGCATGTTAGCGACATTGTTTTATTGGATATATGAGTCTAGTATTGGACGATTTTGCATACTATTGAGTCTTACACATCACTAGTTTCACGATCATATCCCTTGAGTAATCACAGCCATTAAAATTAATGCTTAATCTTAAAATTGATTAGACCGATTTTATTTATAGGGTACACCAAGTAGCATAGGTTTAGAGTCTTGGAATATATCATTGTGAGTTAACAATCCAAGACTACTAAACGAAACATTAGGTATCTGACCAGGGAGTGGAGGAATCGATGGTATATATTTGTGTTCTCAGGAAGCTCTACTCAAACCATAGTTAAGAACGAGGTCACGGGTGGTTGGTTGAAGGGATATCCCTCTGATACTGGCTGAATGTGGGAGATATTTCCAAGGTATTTTTGTATCTGGGGGTACCAGAGGTTCGTCCTCTTGTGCTTTGGGCTTAGCTACCCTTGCCATACGAAAGATCCCACCTGCGACTGTCCCCCTAATCATTGGTTATATTGCGGTGACCATAGTTTCCTTACCTTGGTATTGCATAGGGTACTTGCAGTGGTTATGTTGTTTGTGTCCTGAGTCAGATAGGGATTGGACAGAACAATTGTGTTTGTGCAGTCGACTCGACCTTGTACACGCAATGAAGCCTCGGTGTCTCTATAACTAATTTTGTTACCTCCGGCTATAGTTTGGGAGTCTCAAGCCTCTCCTATATGAGACATACCGGCTCTAGTGTCGGGAGCTCATTTAGACACTCTGTTTGTCTGCTCTTGGGTGTAGTTTCTCTATGTGTGTGCTTTTGATTTAGTGTTTTTTTTATCGATAGCTGGCCGTAGGATATGTTGTGATTTGATATTCTCTTTGGGGATATCGTGGCGTGAATTCCTACTCTCCGTCGTTCCCATCGGTTAGCTGGTTTAAAACCGACCGATTTTTCATGCTGGCAAGCTCCCTTTGAGTCTTCGGATTCTTACGAGACATACATAGCCGACATTATGATGGCTACACATTCTAACATGGAGGACATCCCCACGATTCCATCGGGTGGATTTGAACATACTTCAGACACCCCCACACCTCGTGAGGCCTGGTGGGGTGATCCACCTGAGACTCAACCTAGTTCCATTTGGCCGAATCCACTTGAGAACGATCTGTTTGATCCTTCAAATCCAGATAATTATCTTTATGGGATGCCAACCTTACCTGAAGACGAAAACAAGGATCCTAAGATCAATGTTAACCCATTCTCACATAGTATGCCCGGTTTCAGCACAGTTGATCCTCCCACTGCTTTTGGTAGTCATGCTGGCACTAGTCATGGTGTTAACAACATTGCACCCACTGGGGGCAATACCCTTGCAAGGTCACCATGTTGTCCACTCACGCACATAATATGAGGACTGGTCATAATCCTCCTAAGAATGCTAATGTTGGAAGAAGACCACCTCCTAGGACTGCCCCACCTAATAGGAACATTGTTCGAAACCCAACTCGTCATCCACCACATAACACACATATCGCTACCCGTCAACCCAGGACCACTTTCGCAAATGTTAATTCTCCTCCTAACTATGGGAGTGGACAAGTACCACACACTTTTTCATCCACCACTGCTACTAGTAATGCTAATGTAGGAGGTGGGAATATATCTTATCCTCATGATTATAACGCCACCATTTCTGCTACTAGTAACACCAACATTGGGGTTGGGAATACTTCTCATGATTTTGGTCACCACACAATGCTCACGCTAATCCTAATGCTGGGGGTGGGAACATACCTCACCATTACGGTCATTACAACTCGGTTCCCACTGTGAATAGTACGTATATGCCCCATACTTATGGTGGCAACCCTTACTACAACACAGTCGGTGTTGGCCACCAATTCAACCCACCTCAATACGGTGCCCAAAACATACATATGCCTGCTTACTCTCATACGGGTCAAGTTGGGGGAGGTTATCCACCTTATGGCCATGGTCAAGCTTATGGTCCGCCAGGTCCTCACTATCAGTAGTTTAATGCTCATGGTCAAGATTTTGGTCCACCTTGTAATCCAGTTCTGTTCAACCAACCTTTTATGGGAGCTTATAATCAAGCTTTCCAGCCGCAGCTCCTGTTCCTTGCACATTTGAATCTTATCAATATTTTGAAGCTCACAAGTGATCCGGTGTGTCATGACCCTAGTTGGCCCTTGGTCCCTACCAAACTCCCTTCGTACATTCCTAAGTTTGAGGGGAAAGGTGGTGAGGATCCGGGTGATCATGTCACAACATTTCACCATTAGTGCTCCTCCAACTCATTGAATCATGATTCCGTTATATTACTACTATTTCAATGCACCCTCATAGGGGCAGTTGCGAAGTTGTATGTGGAGTTGCTTGGGAACACCTATAGGGGATTCAACGAAATTGCTTTGGTTTTCTTGGACCATTTCCAGTTGCCAGTTCGTTATGATACTAGTACTGAATTTTTTTCTACCTTCCGTCAGAATAAGGCCACACATATTTCTGACCATGTTCAAGAGTGGCGTCATTGGAAGAGATTAGTGAAAGCAAACATTCCTCCATAGTTTCAGTTGGAATGGTTCCTTAAGTATCTACTCACATACATTCCTAAGGATGTTTTAATGTCTGGCATTGTGACTGAGGAACAAGCTATCTTGAAAGTCCAGAAGTTAGACCTACTATACTCTCAGTTTGGCATTTCATATAACATTATTCCTAACGCACCAAGAACAACTCATGAGCCCACGTCAGTTCCTGGACCACATGCCGATGGCATCGTGGGATCCATAAGCAATCTCCCTATAGACTTGGTAGCTAATCAAATGCAAAATTTGTCGCTAAACCAGTCTACTCCCGGATAGGTTCACACCTTGTCCACTTCCACTCCGTCGTCTGATGTACACAATGTGCAATCAACGAAACTGTCAAGGAACTAGCAACCTGGTGGTAAGAAAAAATGGGAGAAACAATCGTAGGGGTGAAAACAATGGAAGTAACAATAATAGAAATCGCAATACTCCTCATAAAGAGAATGCCAACCCTCCTCTGGAAGGCAGAAATGCTGGTGAGGATCGTAAACCTAGGCATAAGGTGAAATTCCCTTGCAAGCTATGTGGGGAAGATCATCTTCTCACTTATGTCCTCGAATTGAAGAAGCCTCGAAGCATTTGGAATAGAGCCCAACTTTGTTGAAGGATCCCCTTCCTCATCATCAAAATATGGCTTCGCATGCTCCCACCACTAGTTATGGACCTAATGAAACGGAAACGGCTTCTTCCAATACTAGTGGTTATGGATGTGTGAACATGGTTCAATCGGAGGTTTGTGTTGCTACTCGTCAACGCGATTATGGTGCACCACAACCTAATATGGGGAGTGAGACTCCCCCTCCTCGTGACAATTCCTTACATATCGAGAAGCCCTCTAATATGCCACGGATACCGAAAGGTGTTCTCAAGCACTCTATGCATAATCCTAATGCTCGGGACGCCCAAAACTGCTCCATTGTAGAAGATTTGGGCCAAACTCTGTGTGCCATGTCGGCTCTTGAAGTTTTGCAAGCTTGTCCTTCTCAGAAGCATGCCCTTTTGAGTGCATTAGAAGTTCAGGATGGGGGAAATCCCAGTGTTATCAAGTTTGATACTACTGATGTTCAACCTCTCTTACCTTACCACGTGGCTTTTCAAATACAAGTGGTGTGCCTTCAGAGTTTTGTCAAACGTAATATGGTTGACAAAGGTGATTCTGCGTCAGTAATGTCATTAACTTGTTGGAAAGATCATGGCTCTCCTCCTCTACTCGTGTCTAGAACCACTTTCACTGCATTCGACGGTCAATCATTTAAGCTGCATGGAATTATCCATTCCCTTGTTGTCTGCTTGGGAGGTAAGTCTGTGCCTATTGAAGTCGAGGTGGTTGCTGCGCCGATGAACTCAATCTTTTACTAGGTTGGAATTTGATGTATGCTATGAAGGTTGTTGCTTCCACTGTATTCAAAGTTATCTGCTTTCCTCATGAAGGAAAGATAGTGACCATCGACCAGCTGGATTTTGTTAATCCCCCTTCCACTGCATCCATGGGATCCGTAGTCTCGCAGGTTACTGATTCTCAATCTGCAACTGAGAACATGGGTGTTGGTATGTACCCTTCATTGATTGGAACTTATGATTTTCCTAGACCCGTGAATTTTATTGGAACCATTTCCGACAATGCGTCTCCTCCTTCACATAATGTATCGTTCCGGACTTCTTATTTTGATGATCCATAGACTTTATCGTCTATTAATTCTACATCTGGAGACATTATGCATGTCAGGATGTCTATGCCACTATCTGTAGATGAGCTTGCTTACCAGGATATTCAACAAGCCACTGCAGAGCCGGATCTCTCCTCTTCACGGACAGGGGAAGAATATCCCATTATGTTGCCCACGTGTGCAGTTGACCCATCTTGTTCACATGATTTCCTCGAGGGTATTCTACCTTCAGATGAAATTTTTATCAAGGCAATGAATGGTAATGAAAATCCTTGGGAGGATTCTCATCATCAATTTTATTTCCTTCCTACCCTTGATCTTATTGAACGAGATGAACCTCGAGTACAACCTTCCATGCATTTGGATTTTGATCCAGGCATAGTTTTGTCTAGCTCCAATTTGACATTAAAGTCTGATCTCCCTAGTGATGAGTCTGTAGACTCTCCTATAGATCCACGAATTGGTGATCCTGATGAGTTCGATTCTACTTCTAGAATTTCCAACTTCCATGATGATGAATTTTCCAATGCAAATTCCTCCACGTCATTCAGCTTTTCTCTTCATTCCAAAGTTGATCATTTTGGTCCCTTGGGTGCTGGTACTATGGCAGATTCAGTGGTTAGTTCTCCTTGCATTATGTTTGAGGGTAATAATAGTGAAGTTGAAATGTTTCTACTACAGTGACTTGTATCAGATTTTTCTTTACGTATGTTTTAGAGATGATCTTGGTACTTATGTTTCT
This sequence comes from Larix kaempferi, assembly GCA_027924585.1. Classification (NCBI taxonomy): domain Eukaryota; kingdom Viridiplantae; phylum Streptophyta; class Pinopsida; order Pinales; family Pinaceae; genus Larix; species Larix kaempferi. The sequence goes on along the minus strand of BSBM01001197.1, from coordinate 18,498,599 downwards.
TGGAGATAGGATTCTTAGCTGGACTTATACTTGTTTACTGGTCCTTTTCGACATTTTCTTTGGTCATGGCAGGCATATTCGGAACCTTGCATATAGGTTTAGGCCTCCCCATTTTTATGATGCATTTGAACCTTTTTCCATCTGATTTCGCAGACACCCCCCGAGTATCCTTATTTTGCTCATGTTCCTTGCATTATGCATAGTTTTGTTCCATGTGCTTAGAACTAGTCTCACATGTTCCTGACACTCGTCTGCCCCCATTACAAGCATTCTTCCATCTCTCCTTTGAGCTCGTTAAAAATAGTAAGGAGGTCACGAGTTTACTTTTTGGGGCTCGTTAAACCTTTACGAAAAAGATTTTTATAAAGTCTTTTTTAAGCGCTTGTTAGAATTTTTCAAATCAAACAAGATTGCTGAGTATACTTGTAATTTCAGACTCATTAAAGGATTTGAAGTGACATTAACTTAGGTAGAAGTCTACCCATTTTTTGGACCTTTGTGGATTAATTACGAAAAAGGTATACTCTAGTCATACATGACTAGAAGAGTTATTCTCTCATTGTTTTACACTTTTTAGGTGAGGAGACTAACTTTATGAAAAAGCACTTCCCTTTTATGTTGAGTTGTGATTGCATTGTATTATCCTGCTTGCCGCTTGAGCCTTGTGTCATCTCCCGCTTACTCACTTATTAGCCATGTGCCTAAGCACTTTACCTTCTGAGCCAAGCAGATCCTTAATTTATCTTTCGCAACTTGATGACCCTTTACCTTGAGGGAACATTCCCCTGAGTGTTCACATCCTGCACATGCTTCCTTGCATTGATCATAGGTATGTTGCACTACTTGGGACTAGTCTGCTCTCTATTTGACACTCGTTCCCTCACTTGTTGTACTATAAGCAATTTTATTCTTTTTCAAGCTTTTCCAAATATGAAAAAGACCAAAAAAATCAAATATTCCAAAAAGCCGGACGGGATTATGGTTACTACTTCTTGTTGGCATCTATTGTGTCGCCTTTGAACAAAGCATTCATTCCACTCCGTACACTACGAGTTGGGACTATAGTAGGACCTTAGGGGCTGTACTTGTTTCTCAGTTACTCCACTGATTAGTTAAGCTTCCAGTCACTATGGAGCCCTTTGTGATGCCTCATGCATCGCACAATCTATATTGAGTCTATACTGCCTACGTCTATCCATCTGCTCATGCTCTTGTTTAACGAAAGTCCTGAAACCAATGTCGGCCACTCCTCAGATCTCTTGATTATTGCATGCTGGACATCCTTATTGAGTTAGTCTGTTTCACCTGAGATCTTCCAAATCTTTCAGCATAGCTGGTACCTCGTGCTGGTTGATGGGGGATGCATTAATGCCCTCCTTCTAGCGAGTCTCATTACGTCAACTTCAACCCATTTATTTCGTCACTTGAGGCTTAGAGTTCGGTTGAGTACCTTGAGGCTTCCAGTCATTAGTGGAAGGTTCTCTCGCCATCGACAGTTTTGGGAATACATTAATGTCCCCTGATCGATGGATTCATCCTAGTGTTCGACTTCAACTCATTTATTCACATTGTGATCAGTGCCTTGATGCCCATTTTCATTATTGGTGGGTCATCTCGCATCTGTTAACGGTATACATCATTGATCGATAATCAGACGATGTCTCATCAGGTTCGACCCCAACTCCTTTATTCACTTGATGGGACTTGCATCATCGAAGACTTGTGTAGCAGACCCCAGGTGATGGTGGCATTCAGTATCCTACCTATGACTTTGAATTTACATCTGAGATATCACCTCTCAGATATCAGCAATTTGTACCTCCAGTTTGTACCAGCTATTTTCAGCAGGAGACCATATCTTACTGTAGAGGGATCATGGCTATGATCACCTATGACATATATCCATTATGTACTTCCTATTCATGGCCATTGTATCAGATTGTTGTAGTATACTGACATGTATTCAAAGATGCTATTATACTATGACAAGTGAGCTTCTCTTTCCACTTGTGTTTTCATCGCTCCACTTTTGAGTTTTATAATGTATTTCAGCTATCATAGCATCAGTCTCTGACCTCACACATGAGGGGGCATCTGTTACAATATAATCTTCCACCTTGTGAGCATCAGCATTCTTTGGCCTGTAGGATCCATTTCACTGACTTAGATCCACTTTATATCCTTCAGACATACTATTTCCTCATTTTTCCTTTTACCTACTTGTTGCATCACTATAGCAAGCGTACCTGCGAGTTGCATCACTATAACCCTCGGGTAGCATGTAAAATGGTAAAAATCACTAGTTAATTACTTTTTACTCCCACAAAGTGGTTATTGGGTGACCTTTGACCCTCCATATGCCCACATAACGTATCGATGTGTCCTTTCACCTACCTATGAGAGGACTATATATTGAGCACATATGGCTTATGGACAAGAGGATAAAGAAGAGCAAGAGAACTCTAGTGGATTTTTTCCCTATCTTGAGTCTACACTCACTGATCCTTGCAGTTGTGAACCCCTTTATGTTCACCTTCCAAACTCCTACCATAGTTTGAGTTTTCCATTCATGGAGGATTGAAGTGGTGGAGGCACAAGTGGATTGATCCAGATCTTGGTTCGGATTGGTTACCGGCAAGAGATCGCATTACATTGTACTTCTTCTTGTTTATTAATAGAAAAACTCATATTCTCATCCATTAATGTTGTAAATGTTGTTTATCTTACATTGGGTTGCATTTACTTGTTATATCATGGACCTGTTGTTGCAGCAACATCCCCCCCCCAAAATTTTGTACATATTGGGGCCCCTCCTTTCATTTTGTAGAAAGGCTGCCTTAGGAAGCCATCCTCAGCTGTTAACTTTGTTTTTAACAGAAAATCTTGCCATGAACCACTCCAAGTCTGCCAGAAAATCTTGTTTCTCAAACAGAAATTTTTTCATGAAGTCTTCCTGGAAATCGCGGAACGATTTGATAAAGCCTCGCAGTGGCGGAAGCCTTTTGTTTAAACCTTCCGAAAGGACTTAGAAACTTTCATTAAAAAATTGCGGAAACCATTGGATAAGTCCTTCCGAAACGGAGGAGGAACTCGAGAAAGATCCACAGTTGCGGAGAGATGCAGGTTTTCCTCCCGAAACGACGGAAACCATTCGTCTAAACCTCCCGAAAAGTTTTGGAAATTTTTGTTAAAAAATTGCGGAAGCCTCTGATGAATCCCTCCCGAAACGGCGGAAGAATTCAACGAAGCCACCCGACACTCGCAGAAGCCGTTCGCATAAACCTTCTGAAAAGGGACTTAGATTTTTCGAAAGTTTGCAGAATGCGCCAAGGAAGCTCTGCGGAACCATTTAGCTCTGTATCCCGAAACGACGGAAACAGTTCGCATAAACCTCCGAAAAGAACTCAGAAGTTTTCTTTGAAAATTGTGGAAACATTTTGGTTTTTCTCCCGCAGTCGCGGAAACCTTCGCAAAAGCTCTCCGAAACGCCGAAACAACAGACCTTTGCGGAACCTTTCGAAGAAGCCGTCCGCAACAGCGGAGGCTTTCACCAATCCCTTTCGAAACAACGGAGGCTAAGGACAAAATCTTTCCGCAATTCTCTCGAGGCCCGACCGATACTTAGAAACTTTTTGAAGTTTCCGGAAGCCTTGTGCGGAAACATTCACCGAAACCTTCCGAAACGCCGGAGCCTTTTAAGTTTTCTCTACGCTACCGCGGGAGCCTTTTTTCAAAAATTTCACGTTCGTGATCATTTTTGCGGAAAAGGTTCACCTTTTTCTCCCGAAACGGCGGAAGCCTCCGCGTTATCCTTCCGCGACGCGGGAGCCTTTTGCGGAACGCTTTGAGTTTTCCTTCCGTGACGCGACAGCCACTTTGCGGAACGTTTTCAGTTTTCCTTCCGCAACGTGCCCCAAAAAGGAGGAAGCCTCCATTATATCCTTCCGCAACGGCGGGTGAGATTCACAAGTTGGTCCCACAGGAGGCGGTCGTGTGAGAATCGAGAAAATTTGACGTGACCGTGGCGTACGATGTATTTAAGCCGCGTTTTAAATGCGCCAACCACCAAATTAAACTCGCATGTGCCCAGTCTATTTAAATAAACGACGGGGGTACGAGCCAACACATTGTGATTTAACGATTGGAAAACCACTGTTGGACATCGCGCGACCGCTCCAGCTCAGCTTACTCGTCCACGATTCACGACCACCTCATCCAGCCATCTTCACGGTGCCAGGTAGGGTGTTCTAACCATTTTTTTTGTCTCTTCCACGCGTTAGTTTACCATTGGGATTGTTCTGTTTAGAAGACGATAGGCATTGGGTGGATTTTGACGGGCAAAAGGCCCGTCATGGGCTATTTTTCCTGTCAAATACGGCTTAATTTTCATTTGTTCCGTCATACAAAACATAGAAATCTTAAAATGTTGTACCGTCAGTCTGCAAGCTGCATACGTCGTTGGTCTTCGCGTTTGAAGTCATCAAACCCTGTGAATGTTTAAACTACATTGGCCAAAACCCTAACCTATGACCACCCAAAACTTTTCATCACCCGCATTCTCGGCGTTGGCAACCCCTGTTCAAATTAAAAAAAAAACCTACCTTAAAACGCCTCGCCAAGTGCTATCAGATAACTATAGTAGTCGAAACCCTCGTTAGCTTATAAATTTGAAAAAAGTAGCTCCTTCTGCCGTCATAGAGTTATTTCACCCTTGACTTCCCCGCCATTATCCATTTGAACCGCAACCATGGCGATAGATATCATCCCTTCTAGAGCTGGACCGAGAGCAGGTTGCTTCCGCAACATGCTTATCCGCGTAGGATCATTTCCAAAACCGCCCCTTTAAAAGAATTAGAATGTTTAAATCTAGATTGAAGTGGTGTATTTGCTTCCTAAAACGTAGCTTCACATTTTGGTTTTATCTCATTCACATATTAAAACGATGATGATCTCTGTTAAAATATCACAGTATGTTGCTCAATTTCATAATGACTTGTATGTGGGTGCCATCAGGGATAAGTCAAAATGCCAAAAGGTGGTAAGAAGAAGGCTAAGATGACTGAGAAAAAGCCTGCACCACTTAAAACTGAGACTTCACTCCAAGATACTAGGTGCACCACCGGTGTTCCTCCAGAAATCCGCTGGGGTGACATTTACAGGATGATCCGAGACCAGGATGTCCCGGACATGTTGTTAGAACAGGAGTAGATTTACCTAAATATCAAAGCTTCAGACATAACCAGAGCTGCTACCCGCCCTGAACTATTCCCCTGTGCTGAAGTAATCGGTTGGATGCTCCAACATGCCGACGCGGAAGGAAGAGTGATAAATGACAGCGGGAAAGTAGCCATTGCCTCATTCCACCCAGCATACATTACCGTAGCCTATAAGTTTCCCCGCTCCCAGCAAGCTCTGACTGATGAGTGGTTGGTCAAAATGAACAACGTTGAGATGGAAAAAAAGCTACTAGTAGCAGGCAAGCATTTGAGAAAGAAAGGAAATGACGAATACGACGTCCAGAATCTGAGACCTCCTTTCAGGTTGATCGCCTTGATGCTGTGCAGAATCTTCGGCATGCCCGATGGCACCGTGTATAAGATTCAGTGGGTCCCTATTATCCACTTCGTGGCATTTAAAGGAACTGTGTTTGACTGGGCCACTCTCCTGTCAGATAGTTTGGCCTCAATGATAGTTGCTGCAAGAGAAGGACTAGCCTTGAAGAAGGCAGAATTTTTCATGTCCTCATATCTGATCGATTGTGTTTTGCAAAGGTGGACTTCCCCAAATTGGGTTGCAGATTGGATAAGGTCACCACCCCGGTTTATACCGCTTTCAAGATGATGTGGGCCCAGAATTACAAACCTAGCTACAAACTCATCTGTGAGGGGTTCATCATGCCCCTATATGAGAAGTTATTCAAGGAGGAGCCCAACTGCCTGTCAGAGAACGCTGTGGAAGTCCTTGAGAATTACGGGGATTTTTACTTTTCAGAGCAAGGCACCTACCTCAGAATGTTTGGAGGAACTAAAGATCCATACATCTTGCCGCAATATGCCACAGATTATGTGGTCCTTAAGGAAGCAGTAAGACAAATCTTCCTGGATGGAATTGAAGCAATGCTCCACAAACAACATAAGGCTTCCTTTCCCCCTCTACCTTTCTGCATAGGTGCTTACAAGTTCTTGGGGGTTGCCTCAGCCGAAGAGTTTGTTCAGGAGCTGAAATCCTTCCACTTCGGTGAATTGATCTTCCACAGGAATGATAGGAATGGAAAAGTGGCCGAGCACTGTAAGGAAATCTATGCTCATTTTGAGTACTCTCACTACCCCGATGTCAAGGAAGAGGTATTCAGGGGCATCAGCAACATGGCTGAGCTGCGAACCTTTCGCCAAGGCGCTGGAGCAAGCTCTAGCTCAACCAAGGTCCAAAAGGCCAGCCAGCAGAAGGAGAAAGAAGCTGATGATGCCGGAGCTCAGGAAGAGCTCAGATTAAGAGAGGAAGCAAGGGTACAGTAGGAGGCTGAAGTGGCAAGAATCCAACAAGAAGCCGAAAGTGAGAGGCTGCAGAAAGAGGATGAAGAAGCCCAGCAGCAGAAAGAGGCTAAAGATGAAAGGCTACGGAGAGAGAATGCAGATCAGCAGCAAGCTGAACAAGCTAAGGCAAAAAGGAAAGCGGAAGAAGAGCTGAAAGCAGGGGAAGATGCCCAAGCAAGTGGGTCCGGTGTCCAAGACATGGAAATAGATGCATCTCAAGCAGGTGGCTCTGGTACCCAAAATGTAGGGGTAGATCCATCTCACGAAGTCCAGACCCCACCTGCTGAAGAAGAAATAGACATTATGGACCTCCCAATTGTCCCGTACACCCCATCAGGAAAACATACGGTGTCCAGGTGGAATGAGTTTTTCTATGACAAGAAAAGGAAAGCAATGGTCCTCAAATCGGAAGAGAGGATCAAAAGTCCCTTCCAGGAGGACATTATTACCCACCGAGAGGTCACTGTAATGCAGAATACAGATAAAGATCCCTTTGCTATGGCATCCACAGCTGTAGAAACAGCAAAAGCATCACTGGACAATGTAGGTGTTATAGTTAGAGAAAATGCATTGACAAAGAAGAGAGCTTGTACGCTACAACAGACTGTGGCTAATGAGCAAGCCCACAGGGATCTTGTGGTGAACAAGTATAATTTCCTGTACACCGAGCATAAAGAGCTGTCAGAAAAATATAATAGGTTAGAGGAAGAGAAGGAGCAACTATCAGTCCTAATGATGATTGAAGAAACAGAAAAGAATGATGCAGTAGCCAGAGTGTCCCAGCTTGAAACATACAAGTTGGCATTAAAGGAGCAATTGGAGCAAGCTGAGAGCAGGACGATGGACATGTCTCCCTTCCATGAGTTGTCCTCAGCATCCTGAGGCAAATGCATGAGACTCAGGGGCTAATCACTAATGATGTGTGCCAGCTCAAGGCCATGGTAGTCAGGTTAAAGGAAGTTAATGCAGAATCCCATAGGCTTAAAGCTAAATACAATCGGGTTAGGGCAAATATCCTGAGTCAGATGGAGTGGAGAGAAGGAAAGGAGGGTTTCCCCACGCATCTCCCATTTAAATCTGTGGACGGTTTTAATGAGGACATAGCCCTTTTGGAGTTCGGCAGGAGCTGTGGCAGTAAGCTAATGGCCAGCGTACGAGGGACAATAGATAAAATTAACAGTCTGTATCAAAGGCTCCAAAGGGTGCATGACAAATGCAAATTGAACTTCCCTCAGACCCTGGAGGATTTTCCAGAAAAGGAGCAACGTTTGTCTCAACTAAAGGAAGAGCTGGGCGTTCAAACGGAGTATGTGAAGAGGATTGATGTCCTGGCTATTGATGACCTCCAACATTATATTGGATTATCATCACTCCACAACCATCTGCTAAAGGAAATACATCAAGTAGCAATAGCAGAGATTCAAGACATTGGAGCAGAGCTCGGAAAAAACGTGACTTCTCAAAAAATCTTGTTTCTTGCTGCAGCAAATGTAGTCATAAGGGACACGGGTATATGGTATAGTTACATAGCAGAGGAAGAGAAGAAAGCAGCAGCAGTAGCCGGAGCACCAGCAAACCCAGAATATTCCCTTCCAGCAGCCATCCCAGGAGCAGTAGTGAGCTCGTTTCCCTCTCCCCCAGCAGTGACAGAAGTTTCAGCCAGCTCAATCCTTTCTTCCCAAGTAGAAGCGGCAGCAACAATTGGTTCGAGTGTCTCTTCCCAGGCAGCATTAGCAACATCAATTGACTTGGGCGATCCTCTCCCAGCTGAAGCTCACGCACAAGAATGACAGCACTGATAGTAGAACATTATTTCTGCTATGTTGTTTTTTTTAAACTCTCAAATGTATAAAGCGTGAGCTATGGGACAGCTGTCCATTCTCTTTTGCTAAATATTTTGTAAAAGAAAGAAAATCACATTTTTGTCTATTATAGGAGAGAAATTCCTGTAGATGACAGGTGGAAAAGGCTAGGTGGCAGCCCAAAGGGCATTTTTGTAATTATAAATAGAAGCTAGGAGGAATAGGAAAAGGGACTTTTGGCAGGGAATGAATTTTTGAAACCTCTACGAGCTATCTTGTATTGGTTCTTTGAAAATTGAGTTTTCTAATAAAAGCCTGGAGATGGACGTTTTGCATGGGAACGAAAGATGGATGTGTATTGGACTAGTCTGGTGATTTCCATACTGTAATGTGAGATCATTCCTACTATCTGAATTATTTCTTTGTAGCAATGATTTTGCTCCTTCTTGTGCAAACGATTTTCTCTATTTTGTGAACAATGAATGTGTTTCATATTAAATCAGGAGCTATCCGCTGATATCTTTATCTTTGCTGTAGAGTTCTCTTTTAGATTAAATGGCTAGCTGTTCTTTCTTTAAGATAACTCTTATAGCTCATTGTTCTTTCCTTTGAATTGGCTCCTTGCAGGGATCTTTAGATTTATTTCAGTTTGTTTACACTTAGATCTGTTTCTTTTATTCTTTCCATTTAGATTAGACAATTTTGCCTCTTTCTTTGATGAGTAATGAAATGTGTTTCATATTAAATTAGAAGCTATCTTCTAAAGATCTTTTATCTTGCTGTAGCTTTACCTGTAAGAATTGATGGCTACCTGTTCTTTCTTTATGATATTTGTTACAGCTCATTGCTCATCCTGTAAATGTGTTCCTTGCAAGGATAGGTAGTTTTACTTCAGTTTTAGACTTAGATCTGTTTAGTTTTGCATTTAGATCAGATATAATTTAGGCACTTGCATCACATTAAAACATAAAATCCAAAAGAAAGGTGGATCGGGCCATAATCGGTACAATCGGAATTAAACTCCAAACCCACGGTTGCCGGAACCGCTAACCGGACGGATTCCCTATACGAAATGATAGATAATCTAATTGGGATCATCTATTGGGGAGAATCCCTTTCTGATTGATGCTACGATATCCAAGGCATCAACAGGACCATTGCTATTGATGATGTTAATGATGTTTCTATATATTATGTACTTGTTGTATATTGGCTGTCAAGACTAATTTGCAGGTTCAAGTGCACGGATTGGAAAAGCTCCAACGGGGATCTACATCAAATGTTTGGATTGAGGTTGGTTATATTCTTCGTCATCTTAGCATTGTCATTTATAATAGCATAGTTCTGAGAATTGAGTTAATTTCTAGTATTTAGCTGTCTGTAGTGGTCTCCCAAGCCATAGTGAGTTTTTTCCAACACAACAGAAATTTTGGAAATGGTTCCCGAAATTATCCTAAAAATAATTATCAAGGCACAAACTTTAAGGGTAATACACATCAGAATTTTTCAGCAGTAAAGGACACATACATACCTAATACTTATGGTAAAAGTAATGAACAAAGAGAACCTGTAAAATGATGGGAATGTCAAGGATGTCATTATGCAACCAATTGTCCTAATAGAAAAAGAAATCTCAGCAATGTGGATACAGTACAGGAAGAAGCAACTATTGGTGACATAGAAAACGAGATGCCCAAAATTAATGCAGCACTGGAGAATCGACAGGATGATAATTAGACATCTATGGTGGACATAGAAGGTATGATAAAGAACAAACCAATATCTATTTTGATTGATCTAGGTGCTAGTTTAAGCTATGTGTCACATAGTATAGTAGAAAGTTGCAATTTGCAATTGAATAAGTTTGAAAAATCTTGGCTGATATAGTTAGCTACAAGAACTAAGAGAAAGGTAGTTAGCTATGTTAATGATTGTGAAATGTTTATGAGTCAATTCAAAACTGCATTTAGAACACACTACGGGCATTATGAATTTGTAGTTATGCCTTTAAGGATAACAAATGCTCCAACAGTTTTTATGTGTTTAATGAATAATGTTTTAAATAAATATTTGGATAAATTCATAATTGTTGTCATTGATCACATACTGATGTATTCAAAAAGAAAGGAAGAATATGATGAACATCTACAGATAATTTTACAAGTACTAAGATAACATAAATTATATGCTAAATTTAGTAAATGTGAATTCTATGAAGATAAGATACAATATTTAGGTCATGTGATATCTAAAGAAGGAATATCAGTTGACCTGGATAAAATAAGAGCAATAAATGAATGGCTTGTCCCTAAAGATGTAACAAATGTGCGATCATTCATGGGAATTACAGGTTACTACCGAAAATTCATAGAAGGATTTTCGAGAATTGCGAATCCTATAACATCATTACAGAAAAAGGGAAAAAGATTTGTATGGGATTTAAAGTGTGAAGAAAGCTTTAAAAAGTTAAAAGAATTATTAACTTCTGCACCTATCTTAAAAATATGAGATCCAAACAAAGAATTCATTGTATGCACTAATGCAAGCAATGAAGGCTTAGGTGGAGTCACTGCTACATTTTTGGCCTTAGGGGGGGTTGTCTTCCGCCCCAAAAAGTGACCTATGGGGGAGGTGTTTGTCTTTGGAAGTGGTTTTGGAAAAACCACCCCTAAAGGCACCGATGTTAAAAAAATTTCCCTTTAAGGGAGGTTTTTGAGGAGATTGGAACTGCCCTCAAAATTGACTTTTGGGGGTGGTTTGTGACCCCCCTCATAGAGGTCTATGGAGGCAGTTTTAAACCCCCCTCATAGACCCTTCATAGAGACATAAAGGGGAGGTTTTGAACCACCTTCATTGAGACCTACAAGGAAGGTTGTGAACCCCCCTCATAATCCCCCTCATACAAACCTACAGGGGAAGTTTGGAACCCCCCTCATAGAGGACTATAGGGGCGGTTTCAAACCCACTCGTAGAGGCCTCTAAGGGCGGTTGTGAACCCCCCTCATATAGTCCTATAGCAGTAGTTTGGAACCTCCCTTGTACAGGCCTATAGGGGCAGTTTAGAACCCTCCTTATAGACCCTTATAGGGGCGATTTTGAACCCCCCTCGTAGAGGCCTATAGAGGCATTTTGAAACCCCCCACGTAGAGGCCTATAGGGTAGGTTTGGAACCCCCCTTGTAGATGCCTATAGGGATGGTTTGTACCCCCCCTCATAGATGCCGATAGGGATGGTTTGTAACCCCCCTCATAGATGCTTAGAGGGGGGTTCTAAACCCCCCTCGTTGTAACATACAAGGGAAATTTCGAACCCCCCTCATACTGACATATGAAGGTGGCTTAGAACCCCCCTCGTAGTGACATGAAGGCGGTTTAGAACCCCCCTCGTAGAGACGTACAAAGACGGTTTGAAACCCCCTCTATAGCCATAATAAAATATATTTTATTAAAAATACCAATATTGCAATATCAATAGGGCATGGAGGAATCGAACCACCAACATCCTGCTTGTAAGGCAAGTGCTTTTCCATTGAGTTAGAACCCTTTTAAAATTGGGGAATTCCAAGTTAGTCAAGAATGTAATAAGTGCTAAAAGCTACCATGCTGCAAAAAAAAAAAAAAAAAGAACTCACCCATAATAACTATTTTGGTTTGCATAAAGTAAAAATAAATTGTACCATAAAGGATGATGATGGAGGCATTCTCAAACCCCATACACCAGCAATAGTAGGGACATTGATAGTTTGGGAAGATAGATTCTCATTAACAGGGAAAATTGTAGGGGCTAATCTAAGTCCATGGGCTAAATTTAGGGGTTTTAATTTTTTAGTGGACTATTATTTTATTAAACCATCATTTACTATGATTAGCCCAATTTTTATGTATTTATTTTTAATAAATGGCACTTTAGCCCAATAAAATAATCCCGCTTCCTCTATTTCACCCAAAATCTATAGAAATGGCGGTAGTTGCTAAGAGTAAATTCGCCCTTCAACGATCATGGAAATGCTGGTCTTTGGTAAATCACCTAGGTATTATAGATTGAAATATATTTTCAATTATATATATATATATATTATTTTTTTACAATTTTAATATATATATATATATATAAATTTGAGGATTAGGTTTCAATATATATATATGGTGAAATCTAATCTCAAATTATGGTACCCATTGTATTGTAAATAGTTTAAGAAAACCAAGAGTCTCCTCGAAATGGGAATGGAAAAAAATAATCCATTTGTAATAAATAAGGGCTCTCCAATTCAATAAAATGCAATTGGGTTATATTCCTCTCTAAATGCGTTTTCTCCTCTCATGCTCCCTGGTTAGTCTTTCTTTCTGTATTCCATGTATTCCATTGATGACTTTTCTATTCATTTTCCATCTTCTTATCGTATGGGTACTGAAGGCTGCTCTCTTTTCTCCATCATTGAGCGAATACTTCTCATTATTAGAGAGAGAAGGATAACCAAATGATACCCGACCAAGGCAATGCACTCCATACTCAAGGATACATAAAATAAAAGCCCTATTTCTCTCAATACAGTTCCATATTAGGGTTAGTTCAAAAATTCGCGCAATACTAAAAAACAGAGCATTAAATATGATAAAATTTATATGTATCCACCGTCTTGGCGTGATCCGGAAAGGGGCCGTTTGAGTAAGTAATGGCGCTCATCAAAATATCCATGCAAAGCCTGGGGTCATGTCATCACCAGATTTCATGAGCATCATCTTCATCAATAATTCATTAACAAAACACATAAGAAGAAGCAGACGAAGAATGACCATCCTCATTGGGTCATATTACTATAGAGCTTAGAAGATGAAGAAGAAGTTAAAGCACCTCTGCCGATTCAAAAGAGAAGATTAAAGAGGCGGTCGCGGGTTCGTTTCCTCGCAACGTAAAAACAAAGAAGAAGAAGGCCTTCCCCTCCTTTCCCCTCCCGCGTTGCTTAGGCTCTCCTGCAAACAATTGGGCGGCGACGGTTTTAATGTGCGCTCAGGTCATGCAGGCAGCTGCGAAGATAGCTCTTGAGCAGAAAAACAAAAGGAAAAGATCTCGAGGGCTGTCTGCTCCTGCGAAGGACCTAGAAACAAAGAGACCGCGCGGATCGAAACCCCGATATCTAATATCGATTGAATTTAATTCATTCTCCTCCTCGTCCTCCTCTTTTGTCGATATTTACCGCGACTCGAGTGTCGGCCTTATTGTTATTCTTATTTCAGACCCGGCGCTGTGGAAACCGGCTCTGTCGGTGACAGGTGTGAGAATATGATTGGGATACAGACGGGCACTGCGTGTGAGTGCCAGTGATCTCCGGTCTCTCGTCCACCGGCTTGACCTGGAAAGATTCCCCACAAACGCAACCAGAGAGGATGGCCGCGTTAGTCTTAAAGGCCGTGCTTCTCCTAACGTTGAACGTGATATCCCCGGTGAAATCTAAGACTTGCCGTAAGAAGCACCGTCCTGATTATGATTCCACAGTCAAGTGTGCTTTAGGAAGATTTTTCTGTCCAAAACAATACTGGAAAATATATTTAAGAGATTGCCTGTGTGTATATGTTTGTCTTTGTGTGTATATACGGTTTTAGAGTAAGACTCATAATTCTTTTGATTTGAGTAAGACTCTGAATTCTTTTGATTTGTTAAAAAGGACGATATGTACCGTCCCGTGCCCCCTTACGTCGTTTACCTCCAGCCGTTTGAGTCCATTCCCTTCTCCCTCGTCGGCAAACAATTCCGGTCAATTAAGAGTTATGTACCTTCTCCGTACAAAACTGATGGATATATGCAGTTGTATGGATGGGTATCAGCCACCCAATGGATGTCCATTATCTCATAAGATATAGATGGATGCAACATGCGTTAATTGCATGTAAATTTAAATTTTGAATTTATTCAAGGCAGGATAGATTTAGATTTGAACTGTCCCGCCCATTCATTCAATTTGATTTCTACCTAGACTGAAGAGAGTCGATTCCGGCCATAAGCTGTAATATGTAGCAGCTCGTTCATGTTATTTCCAAATTTTTGAGAACACTGTTGAAGGCATTCGGCAATCCGTGGACAGCAGAGATGAGATATGTGGACAAGAATTTCATTTTGCGGAGGGTTTTCATCCTGTGGAGGTTTCTCGCACCAGTAAACATTCCGGCCATTTCATTTGCTAGCCAAAATTGTTCTTTCTTGCAGGTCGTATCAAATTTCTTGCAGGTTTTGTGTCAATTTCTTGGAGGTTCAAACCCTGAGTGATACGGTTGTGGTTGCTGTGAGTTTAATGGTGTGAATATTTCTCTGTCTAGGGTTATCACCATGAGCTTTTATAATTGATACCTAGATAGTAAAGTATTTGTCACCTGTTCATAGCCACACAAATACTAAATTTGTTCTCCTTTGTTGGAAGAAGCAAGTTAGTGAAGCTTTCCGAGTCGGCAAATCTTGTGTGTTAAACTACTTTTATCTTGATTTCATCAGGTAGATCGGCTACTAACGCGTTTCAATTTGGTTTTCGTTATCAGTAATTGTTCCAGCCATTTAATTTGCTAACCAAAATACTCTTCTGTTTTTCATGCAGGTTGTATCAAAATTTTTGAAGGTTTTGTGTTAATTTCTTAGAGGTTCAAACCGCTAGTGATGCTTTTGTGGTTGAGGTGAGTTTAATGGTGCAAAGATTTCTTTCCACGGACGACGCCCAGTGTTTTCCTTCTGTGTAGGATTTTAGTTATGCAGAGGGTTTTCAACCAGGGTTTTATATCAGGTAGGTAGGCTACCAACGCATTTCAATCAAGATTGATTAAGCTGAATGGCCTCAAGCAAAGCATTCTTTCCGCACTGAGGTTTGTTGACACGGCAGAGAGAGTGCTTTGTGATGCTTTGGTAATATTGTATTTTGTAATTGATATTTTTATTGGGATAATAGCAGTAAAACATTTTTTCCCTGAAAAATGGCATATATAAATCTATTTATAATTAATAATGTGATTGCGGTAGTACTTAAAATTTTGCTCCATTCGAAATCGACATAAACATAAATGAGTTACACATGAATAAAAATTTCAAACTTTATGAATTACACGATTACAAACTATAAATTTAAGCTGTGCTTGTCATTACATACATAAATGAGTTACATATGAATAAAAATTTCAAACTTTATGAATTACACGATTACAAACTATAAATTTAAGCTACTCCATCATAAACATTATACTACGCTTAAATTTAAGCTGTGCTTGTCATTACAGGATAGAAGAAGACGACCCTACTATTTTCCTTTGCTCATATTATGCAGAATATTTAAAGCATAGCTCATAATCATTGACATAATAGCAGGAAAGTTTTCTCAAATTTCCACAAAACGCAGAATCTGATTAATATGAAAAACCCACTTCTCTTGTGAAAACAACGACGTAAGGGCAATGGCGTTCTAATTGGAGGAAGAGGCACTTAAGCTTCATTATCCCATTCCTCCTACAGTCGATTTCGTGAGACATTAAATGAAAGCCGTAGAAATTATTACTGTTTACTGAAAAATAAATCAGGTTAGTGTTAGTGAGATAACTAACTTACTTTTCATTATTTTAATAAAATGTTTCATTTTTTTTTATGATTAAGAAATCTGATCAGAATGGATATCTGATATATGAATAAAGTATAAATGAATAAAGAAATCTGATCGGAATTGATATCTAATATATGAATAAAGTATAATTGAATAAATGTTGAACAAAGATTTTTATAAAATATTTATAAAACATTTAATTACTTTACCTTAATCTTTTATATTTATTATAATTTTTTTGTTTTTTGTTTTCCTATGGTTAGAGGATTAAAAAAATGGTTAATTTTTGGTGTGAACATGTACATATGTTCCATTTCTCTATAGTCCATGTTCCATCTAATTTTGACTTTATATGGCCATGATATGGGTAAAATACTATGAATTTCCCCTTCCATTAGCTCATTGACTATTTGCATATGCTATGTGGCATTTGTCCTTTTGCTTTGTTGTTTTGTTGGGATGCATTTAAAATTGATTGCATTGATATTTGAATGTTAATGACTCATTACTAATCATACATCTCCAATTTAATAAGCTTTTGGTCATGACAAAGCTACTCCAATTTAATAAGCTTTTGGTCATAACAAAGCTATTTTATGGAGAAAATTGTGAAGCTTCCTACTTCCTCCTTATGGTGACTTACCCTAATTCTCTATGGAAGTTCAATAATCTGTACTTTTTATGGAACTTTACATTCAATAATCTGTACTCTTTATGTAACTTTACATTGTTATAACTCATTCCACTTGGAGGCGCCTCTTGTTGAAATTATCAACTCATTGATGCCAAACTTCTCTTTAGAAGTGGGTATGTTGTTCCTACCAATTTAACCTACAAAGTACATAAATAACCATTGGCATGCCCCACTCAATGTGGAAATACATGTTACAACTTTTGTTGTAGTATAAAATAGAGATTTAGAACATGTTGTCCATAATGGTTATACATTTCTCTACTAAGGTGTATAGTTTAATAGACTCCTACCTTCTCCTTGGAGGATTCACTTCTCTATGGAAGTTACCTTGATTTTCATTATCCCCGATGGAATTCATTCCTTCAAAATGCCAGTTATTCTAGTTATTCCATTATTGTAGCTTCTGTGTGAATCGATAATTGATTTAAGTTCTTAAGGAATACTCTTGTGGAGTTGCAACTTACTTGGAGTGCTTACATTTACAACTTACAAATTGGTGCTTTTAACCTCACAAGTAGTGAATATAGAACATACCCCAATATATAAATGACAAATAAATGAAATATTACTAATCTTGAAGAATGAGTGTTTCTATCACCTTAAAATCTACAATATTATTTTTCCTTGTGCATCTCATGGATGTAAGGACTAGGCATTGCTCTAATATTTAGTGGTTTCCATTTCTTCTTCATGCAATTCTCATTGATGTTGTGCACTCTACTAAAAGAATCAACAGTTTACAACTCTAATCTAGAGTTGCTTCCTCTCTTTTTTTTTTAACTAAAAGAGCCATTTGGCATTCATGCTAACTTTCTTTTATCCAGTGCATCATCCTTTTCCCCCGAATTCCATTATTTTGATGTAATGGCTCAATGAATGTGGTGTGTCTACCTTACAAGTTATTTATTTTTTGTCATGACTTTTTTAGAACTCTCTAGTTATCCCCTTGCATCTTCTATTGTTGCCATATTCAAATTTAGTGGTACATTCTTATCTTCATCCCCTTTGGATCTAGGATGCTTTAACCTCTTTGGAGGTTTTTTTTCTATTCTTGTGTGGAGGTTGATATGGAGTATCCAACATTTCTCATTCCTATATGCATGCATATTGTAGTGAGAGGAATGATTCTTGTGATTGCTAGGAGAAAATTCCTCTCCAACTTGTTGGTGCAATATTAGCATTCTTATGCTTCTGTATCCCATGATCTTCATACTAAGTAGGGAGATGATTGTTTCAAGATTCTCTCTTACTTGAGTACCTTGGCCTCTTGTTTCAAGGTTTCTTTGACCAATACATGGACATACAATGGTTACTCAATCAACACATCAAACATGTATATAAAAATAAATATTATTTCACCTTAATACATTCACTTTTCTTAAAGCAATAACAAATGACTATAGATTGGAACTATGAGTACCTGTCATCCCATTATGCCTAGTCACCTCCTTTCTTAACCTTACAAGGATAAGATCTTGAAGATATGCTTAGATAAAAAAAATTATATCCTCTTTGGGACTTGCACAACATTAAGGGAGTGATAAAACATTTAGTTTTTCCTTGCATAATGTTCGTTGGTTGCATTTTCTAAATTGGGTTTTTGGTTGCTACTTTTGTTGAATGCTTCTCTATCTTCAAAAATGCGTAATCACAATTATTATGACTCTTTGGAATAGTTATACATTCTCCTTGATCCTTTATAAATTTCATGTTGTTTCGTATTCCTTTGGCATTGATCACACTACATGCTTTTTATATTTAACATCTCAAAGTATTCCATTTTTTGGGTTGTATGGGATTAATCGTGAAATTCAACTACAAAACCAATATATTAGATACCTTTATTCCAAGGATAGAATAGAACCTTAACCATATTCTTCATGTCTTGGTATGCTTGCCAAAACCTTAGACTTCATAACTGATTTCCTCAACATCTTGAAGTTGATTCCTTTGGTGTAATTGTAAAAGAAATGAAAAGATTCATTATATGTAATTTTTAATGAAGAAACAACACTCAATGATGTCCTTATCCACATACATCTTAGAGGAAATATCAGTATCATTCAAGTATTTAATAATTTTATGTGTTGTTTTTAAGATGTCAACTTTGGTTGGGTATGTGCTTATCAATCCTCTAATTGTCATTATGTCGAAAGAAATATCAACATTTGTTCCAGAGCATTTCCTTACAATCTATTTGAAGAGCTAACTTTCTTCAATTTACTGAGGTACTCCAGTTTAACCAGCTAGATGGCAATCACAGTTTTTAGTTTGATTTTTGTGACACTAGAGGTTTGTCAATTAAATATCAAGGTGGTTTTTTAGTCCCATATGTGCTAGGTAGGTCTATAAATGCCAACAAAATTGCATTCTACAAGGTCAAAAGACAAATGTGAAATCAAGAGTATCTTTAAAGTTTAACCATTCCATTATGGAATAAACAAAATTTGGGTTAAATCTCTTGAAGCCTATGGTGCATATCTAGACTTGTTAGATTGCCATAGCTAACTGCACAAGCTACACAAAACCATATTTTTCATTGTTATTCCCAATGATCATAATATTGTATTTTGTGTTATTGTCTATTTTGTGACTTATACATGTGCTAGATAGAGTTATTATTGTGATGATGGTGCAATCACTTTAACAACTTATGAGTATTTTGTGAGTGAAATCATGGCCCATCTGAGACCTTCACTACAGATGGTGTAGACGTTTGGAAGTTGTAATTGTTCTTTTGTCATTTGTGTATGTGTACCTCTATGTGCGCCATAAAGTGCCCCCTTAGCTTGAACTGGATTATCATGAGTGGAGGCAACATCATTGATTCTTATGCATCAACTCTTTATATTTGTTGTTTACAATGAGTTGATAAGAGCTTCATGACGTTACCTTTGTTCTTGTGCATAGATATTCTACTTGTTAAGTACATATCTATCATTATTCTTAATTTGTAACTCAGGTGGATTGACACAATATTTGGTGTTGTTGTTGATTTAGTGTTTGACAAGGGGATTTCCAGTACTAGTGTTATAAAGATTCGCCAAGTCTTTATAAGGTTTTATGATGTCTTGAAAGATTCACCAAGATTTTACAAGGTTTTATAATTTAGTGAAATATTCGCCAAGAATTTACAAGATTATATAATTTAATGATAGATTCGCCGAAAAATTATATATACATAATATAACATTGCTAAAATAGCCTTCATATTTTCTCGTATATCATGAGGATTCGCCCAATTTTTATACATAGAAATTTAGGGGGGGGTCTTAAAATTTTCCCTGCTCATTAATCACAGGTCTTGGATGCTAATAATATGTTAAAGAAAGCACATGTGATGAAGGTGTTGGTTAACGCTGCTAAGAATCGGATGCAGAAGCAAACTATGATGAGGGTGTTGATAGAGGATGCTAAGGATAAGGTGTAAAAAACACTTTTGATAAAGAAGCTAGAGGATGCTATTGAGGTAAGGGCACATAAATCACTTGTGAAGAAGGAGGTTGTGGTTGTTTCCCTTCAAGAAGAGGAAACTAATGAACTTGTGGAGTATATTGTGCAAGTTGTGGTTGAATTGATGGAGACACGCCCAAGGTTGTCTGTAGTGTACCTTTCCTATTGGAACACATTTCTAGGTGAATCTATTGGCTTGCTAGTGTCATAGATTTATGCCGTCACTGTGGTGAAATTCCAGGCCGAGGCTGCAAAATGTCAAAGTTAGACCATAGGTTTAGTATTAATAATTTTCGTGTATGCAAGGAAGACAACAAGGAAATGGACGTATAGTAAATAAATACATTTAGATCATACCTACAATGGTTGTGGATCCCCAAATATCTAATGCGATTTAGAAAAATCCAAATTAGACAACAAGGGCAGGTCTGATTAGCCTAGGAGGATTAGTTTCTTTGTTAACAACCAAAGAATATTGATCTCGACTCCATTTTCCACCTCTAGTACTAGCATATACAAGCCTGGACATGGCCCCGCTAAGGAAGAGAGGGAGTTGGGTAAGAGTTCTTGGTATTCATTCCTATATTCCCTTGCAAATGATGACTGGACAATAGTAAATACTGTTAGATTCTAGAAGTCTGCTACAACCATTGGAAGTGTTTCTCTTTGGAAGAGGAATTTATACTTCAACTAGTTGAACTTGGAAGGGTTCTGTGATAAGCTAGTCATGGTCACAAACTTGTTGGAACATCAAGACTTGAACCTCCTCCCATTGCAAGCCCATGAACTATTGAGACCTGGGATATAAAAAAAATATTATGCATGCAATGAACTATTTATAACCATGTTTGTAGGGTATTCCTTGTCATTGTCCTCAATAATTATAAGTTTGTGTCAAGATGATTTCAGATCCTTGTTTACAATTTACAACATATTCATTAGTCCTAGATTTGTTATACTGTCACAAAAACATCTAAAAATTGCATTAAAACAAAGAATAAAAATTCATCTCGTCAAAATAACCTCAAAAATAAGACAAATTAGAAGTTCCAATGCCATACTGAACATTCATTATGTTAGCTACTTGTTCAATGGCCGCAAGTATAGGTGTTGGGGGAGTGAGTTAGAAAAGAAAGAAATGCATCTACTAGTACGTCCATTAATGCAGGCACTTTACTCTCATCATCATCATTGCTTGCAACAAGATCAATAACATTCCCAAAGGCCTTATTGGAACATATCATAAGTTCAACAATTGTTTCACAAATTTCCCCATGCCTAAGGGGAATCTCAAGTAACAACTATATAAGTAAAAAGCGCATTACTTGGATTTTGCTAAAGTTAGATTCACCTTTAGAATCCTATGATGGAAAGACAAGTATTAGAGATAATTATCATAATTTAAACAAACAAGATTATTAACACAAGGGATAACAAATTTCATTGAACACAACATGAAAAATATGAATCCTGCTTCTGATGAGAATTATCAATTTTACTCTCAAACTATAAGAACAAACTATTTATATGGAAAAAAGAATAGAAAGGACATTATTTTAATTATTGATATGATAAGTTATATCTTTTCAAGTTCGTAAAAGAAAGAAAAAATAACTAATTCATGAGTCTACTTACAGCTTGGAAAAGTTGTGCTTCTTCATTATGTAGTTTGTTGAATGAATCTTCATCATCCCTACTCAAAGGAAAAAATAAAAAGACAAATGCAATATTCTGAAATGTCCCCAAGAAGCTCATCATATATGTACCTAAATAATTGGAATCCAAGGGATTCACTTCATGTTGCATACTTTTAATCAACTCTGTGTTTATGTGAAATCATCAATTTTTGTGCATCCACAAATAAATGTTGCATTTGCTCAATGTTTACTCTCCCAATCTGTAGTTCTGTTAACTTTGGCATATGTCAACGTCTCCCAATCTGCATTTTTGTTAACTTTGGCATATTTCAATGCATCAAGAATTGATAATTTCAAAGCCATGAATTTACACAATGGCAGGAATTCTGAGTTTGATTCTTACATGGATAAAATCTCATGCTACAGGCTTCAAATAAGAATTTACCAGTAGGACACGCTCACCTATGATTCAATCCATAGCTTTAGATTCAAATAATTCTTGAAACGTCGTTCATCAACCATGCATATACTATGTAAATCGACTCATAGCAGTCACAACTTACCTTGGTTGGAGATAGATCATTATTCACACATCAAACTCACTAATATCCTTTTCAATGCTGATTTTTTTCTTCTTGAATCGAAACTTTAGTCAACATATGAACTTCTGTTATGACACAGAAATTGCTATCTATTGTCAGCTCCTATTTGTACTTATATAGCTACATCTCCTCTGACTCGTTATAGCATGCTCCTTAAGAAGCTCCCTACTAGCTAGTGATGTTCCATCTAGATCCTCTGAGACTCTTCTATTAGCTAGTCCATATGGACCTGGTACTCCCTATACAACTCACCATCTTACTAGTCCAAAAGAGACACCTCAACAGAGCTATAGTGCTCCCATAACAAATATATATGACTCCTCTATAATCACATTAGGAATATTAGTCTTCAGACTCATGAACTCGATTAAGAATATCTTACTCTATTAGTCTTCTTAGTTTTGATTTCGTCTTTTATAACACCATCATTTCTTTTATGGATTATTTCTTTGGCACAAGGTTATAGTCTTTCACCTAGCTGGATAGTTTATGGACTCTACAGAACATAACCTCATTTTAATCACTCTATGATTTTATCCCAATATAGGTTTCCATACAACTCCCTCCTTGAACTCTTGATTGCTACACCTACGATATGATCTAAGTTTTGAAATTTAAATCCAACAATCCAATCATAGTACTCTGTATCCACAATGGAGATAACGATTTCTTCGTAGGGTTACATTCAAAAAACAACAATACCCTTATGAACCGCAATCATCACTTAAATATTCGATTCCATAATATGATCCATATTCAGGAAGCTTGAAATATCAACCAATTGCAACAAAACTCTGCATCTTGGAATCACCCTCGATTTCTTATCTTCTTGACTATTCATACACAATCCTAATTCAAATTTAGATTTTCACTACTGGACATAAAATAGACAATTTACTGATCAATAATTTGTCCATTCAACTAAACATTAACAGATTAACATAGAGAGGCATATACAAATTAACACAATACTTCATTAGCTATAAAATTTGTACATTCATCTTGAGGGCTTGATTTTACATTTCTTGGCTACATCTAGCCTTGACATATTAACACAACACTTCATTAGCTATAAAATTTGTACATTCATCTTCAGGGCTTGATTTTACATTTCTTGGCTACATCTAGACTTGACCTCCTCTCGCTCTCTACTGCCCTGAATTGCATTTGTTTGGCCACTCTCCTTCTTCATACCCTCAGGCTTACATTGAATGGAAGAGTACAATTACTTATAGCTCACCAAATAAGTTTTTAAATTCTTGTAACTGACTTCTAACAACTCTGCTGCTCCATATCTTTCAATAGCCAGTAACCCCCGAACTGGGCTATGATTTCACCAGGGTGAAGGTCTTAGTCATAGGGCTCTATCTCACTCTCACCACTCCTGAGCCTTAAGTATGTTAAGAACACTTAAAACCTTATGTAACTATCCATTATCAAGGAAATTAATGTAATTCCTAAATAAGGGCTATAAATTTAATTGAACATACTAGAGAAAACCATAATAGTATAATACTTACACTAATATTTAGTAGGTAATAGTATGATAAGTTATAACAAAAATATTTTGTAACTTATTGATTGCATACTCTTACTAAAGATGCCTAAGATTGCGTAACTTCACAAAATCTTGTTTCTTGAAGTAGCTTACAGCTCGTAGCAACTTCATTGAAACACCACTCAGCAAACCCCGTGCAAGGAACGACTCTCCTTGAATTAAATGCTAAAATAAATGATCCCACTGGAAAGCACATCGATCCCCTCCAAATAAACCATTGAGAGGCCTATGATGGTCGTCTAACACATAGGATGGCTGTGAATACATGAATTTGTGGTGGAAAACATATGGTTTACCACAAAGAAAACGTCTTATAGCGTGAAAATATTTAACAAATTTCAAGAACAATAGATAAACCAAGCTTGTGCTTTATCCCTCTACTTTCTATTTTGTAACAGGTAGAGAGGTTGCATGTTAATGGTTGTAGCATAAAATTAGGTATATGTATGTCCAATCATAATGGTGTGACAGTAACTTGGATTGAAAAATAGCACTTGACGCATGGATAGAATTTTTAATATAATGAGAATAGGTTATAGCATTAATAACTTAGACTATAGTCCTTCATAATCTACTTCTTTTCTAGTGATCAACATAGAAGTAGCCAATCATATGATGTTGGAGGTAAAAAATGACAAGAAGTGGCTAGGAGAAAAACATGCAGAGGTTCCAATAAAGAACAACTGACAACTTCCCAAGAGGAACTTTGGAGTCCTCCTAAGGAAAACCAAATTAAGTTCAATTTGGATGGGGTAGCAAAGGGTAACCTAGAGAGGACAAGAAACAGGGGAGCATTAAGAGATCATGAAGGAAATATAATAGCAATATATATATGGAGAACACTAGGAAAGATTTGAACAACCAAGTGAAAGGTAAAGCCTTGATTGGAGGAGTACAATTATGTAATTATGTAAATATATTCCAATAACTTCATGCAAGAAACCATACATTTATGGAATGATGTGTTTTTTGGGATTCCCTTGTGCATCGAGTGGCGGCTTCTGTTTTCTATCTCTACTCATATTAATTTCCAATTCTTTGATTAGAATCTGGAATCTACAAAATAACAATGTTAAGCATGAGAATAATGAAAGTATAAATCCTAGCTAAATCTCCTCACCACAACAGGAGTATTTTACAAGAAGATCTAGTTATGATCCCCAAAATTGAAGTTCAATACATTAAAACAAAGAAAGAATAAACTCTAGGGTGAATCTCAATTCTTGTCAATGTGCTAGTGTTATGTAAACTTAGCCAATTGCAAGTAGATATATAAATGGTAGCATATATAGAGTTCTAACATAGGACAAATCTGCACACCCCTTTATTTCCACACAAAACATATATAGATATACCTATAAATCTACCATTTCCCCTTGAAGTCTTTCCATTTGAGCAACATGTGACTTTGAAACAGAACGTTGATGGTTACAAAGGCTACCTAATGATGACAACAAATTTCCATAAGAACTGTAACATTGCATTTTGAGGTAGCGATGAGAATAATCTCCAAATAATATTGATTCTTACCTCCTTGTTTGCACATTGATAATCAACAACCTTCTCTAGTGAAATGCTACCAATGGTATCTTGAAGTTGTTTTGAGATCCAAAGGAAAGACATTCAGGGGACATGGAAAAACATATGACTAAACATAGAAAATGAAGTTTGCATTGAATTTGATGGAACTTTTGTGTTTCATATAAATTCATAATGTTGAGGGAAATATGACCAATTAATTTTAATGAACATATGCTACAGAAAAACTATAGGAATCAGAATCAGACTTGTGAAAATAGAAACAAAAACAATAACATATCTTCTCTGCAATCATTTAATAAGCAATGTAATCAACATAAAAATAGGAATATGTTAGACTAATAAAAGACAAACCAATGGCTATTATCCTCAACTCCTGTGCATATTATTTCATGCCAACGATGTGAAATAATGCCAGCAAAAATTCCCATATAAGCTGAGATATGGAATGCCTGAGATCTGACTCTATATATTCTAGTATATATAACCATATAGTCATTAACACTACTGTATGAATGTTTATTGTTTTACAATAATTTATAAATAATGAGAGTTAGGTCACTATGAAAAGTCACAGTTGAAGCCTTCTATTAATTATGATAAAATAACGGTCACATAGAGAGAGGGTATGTTACACATTGGCTTGAAGAATATCTAAATTTAATTGACATGAAAACTAAGTGAAATTATCAAAATGCTACAGCCTATGTAAACAACCTAATAAGGAAATTCCAACTCTGTTGATAAAAAATTCAGGGTGGCATCGGAAATGAATTTTGTGCTACCACCTATTGTATGAGGAAATGACAAAGGTGGGACAAATGAAGGAACAGAGATACACAAGAGAGCATTGAAAAGCAGGTCTTGTTCAACATGTCTTGTTCAGTATGTGCATGATGTAATATCGCGAATTTTGGACTGACTATTTTATGATGTTTTATTGGGCCACGGCCCCAGCACATATGATTTATTCTAATTATTGGGCATGAGCCCTAGTTCATATGATTTATTCTTTTGTGGATTGACATATTGGGCATGGACCCTGACTGAATTTCATTATTTTATTATATACTGGGCAAGGAAGCCCCAATGTTCTAATTTATGTTTTTTCCATACGATGTGGGTACAAAACCCTAGTATACTGAGATGACCTTTTCTTACATACTGTGTAGTGATGTGAATGACATAATTGACTTGTATGGTGTGTTGAGAGTGGACTCAGAAACACACAGATTACCTATGTACTGGGAAAAATCCCCGATGTACCTAGAGTAAATATGATGTACTGGGAGTAATCCCTGATGTACATTGAGTGTTGGGCATAAGCCCTGGAGCACTCCAAGCTTGATAAACGAATATCGAATCTGAGGCAAGTTAAATATTCTAGATGTGCCTCACAACCACATTCTAGCACTAGTGTTGAGCAGGGACTGTGGAATTGCACTAGAGTAATGCCCATGTGAGAGTGTTTAGTTAAATGGCTCTGAAGAGCACTCGGGGTTATGGAGTTTCAAAGTGTTGAGTCGGAAAGACTCTGAAGAGCACTTTTATCACATTTATTTGATTTGACTAAATGATTCATCTTTTTATCCATCATCACCTACTGCAGGAGCTACCATGTTAAACGAGGGAATCCGACATGCAAAGAGAGAGACTAGAGGCACCTAACCAAGCTGACCAAGACCGTCCAAAAGAAGTGGACCATTTCCCTAAAAGTTAAAGAGAAAATAGTGTCATTTGATGACACATAACTAAATAAAAGATAATTACTAGTAGTCTTTTATGACTAAACCTAAATAAAGGCCTCCAAGCTATTATTATTATTAGGAACTTTAATAATAATGGTGTTGTTATTTAATTATGGAATATAATTAGTATATCTGATTTATGCATTATTTAATATTATAAATGATGTATTATTAGTTAAGTGAAATGTATTTAATATTATAATAACTATTAGTATAATTGTTGTTATCATAATTATTATTAAGAGCATAAATCAAAATGACTTATAGTCAAAGAGTTGGAAAAGTCCTAGTTCAAGAGGACTAGATATTTAATTAAGAAAAAAATATCTTTTAATTATTAATTATTGAATTTAAAGAAACAAATTATTCCAACAGTCATAATTAAAGAATCCCCTATTTAAAGAGGGAAGATCCCAAGTTGGGGATCTATCTTTTATTATCACTTCCTATGGTAATCAAAGGGAAGACATCTGCTCTAAGAAACTGAAACAGCAACAACTCTAGGTCCTCTATCTCTTTTGGATGTTGGAATCTAGCTCAGGGGGATCCATACATAACCAGGAATGGTTGTAGGATCATGGTTGGGAGGAACACGGTAGCCCCAAAGTTATCCAGCCTAAGGCAATAATACTAACAGGTTAGCAAGATACCACAGGCTCTGCATTAACTAATATTGAGTGTGCAGGTTTCTACAAGAAGAAAGCAAGTGCCAAGCAGCTAGGTTTCTATAGGAAGGGACCAAGTACTCAAGCATACAGGTATGGGGTATTTAATGTTTCAACTTCCTGTTATAAAGTTATTCATTAGAAATTAGAGTAAATATTGCAGCATTGTTCCCTTTACCTATATTATCAATTTCAAGGTTCTGCCTAGAATCTAGTGGAGGGTCTAGCAGGTCTAGCCAAGCTAGCCTGTGCTAGACAACACCCAAGGGATAAATTTAGCGTTATTATCGTGTGTTTAAATACTTATGATTTTTGTCCAAATCGTCTTACTAATTACAGTGCAAGAGTCTCTTATTTTGCTCTTTAAATTATTTAGGGTCATCCTTTTCCTTTTTATGTCTTATTTTCTAAATCTTTACATAGCTAGGATAGGAATGTGGTTCACTTTATTGTTTAGATTTATTTCTACAAAAAAACCCTCTCGGAGGTTTAAAACATCAAACATAACATAAATCTAGCTAAGAGTATTCTTGAAACTACTAACCCTTACAGGAAAACAATTACAGACATCGAATTAAAGTTCCAAGTAATAAAGGCAAGTTAGAGCATCCCCATTATCAACGATTCAATCAACCACTACCACGATAGCACACAGAACTTCGCTAAGTGTCATTTGTCACCAACAGTCAACGCATTACCAAGAATTAACGTATCAAGTAATTTCCAAGATTCACGATTTACAAACTTAGTCTCTGGCATTTTTCATTGTTGCAACCTAAAATTTAAAAAGGAAACTCAACGTTTTATCATTCTAGAAATCAACAGCCTACAACATACAAAATCTTCCTTATATAAATCTATGCTCTCTCCAGAGTCAAACGAAACAGTAGCTAGGGCTATGACTTCTCACAAAAATGCAAAAGGGTTACACAACTCTCCATCCAGCAAATACTTCATTTAAAACATTAACAATAGAATACAGACGAAACTCAGATACAAATGTAGGTCATGGGATCGAGTCCCTACATCTAAAAATCCATTTATAGAAAACACACAGAGTCAGTGGTAGGTCCAAAGCTCATCAAATTTCATAGAAACCACACTTCCCAGTCATAGGGGAAAGTCTTCCTACGAATGTTGCCAATACATTTAAGAGCACGATTTTTTCAACTTCGCAAACCATACAAACAACAGACTACTAGGAAGAGGCAACGATAGTAAAACACCCATTGAAGAACTACCATTACCATAAGAAAACACAGAAAGCCAAATTGTAGAGTCATTTCTCCTTTATTGAATCTATGGCTTAATTGTTTACAAGCAAAATACGCAAACAACCATCTCAATCTTCTCATTGCTTATCGCCATTACAACTTACAGGGTTTA
Organism: Larix kaempferi; assembly: GCA_027924585.1. Classification (NCBI taxonomy): domain Eukaryota; kingdom Viridiplantae; phylum Streptophyta; class Pinopsida; order Pinales; family Pinaceae; genus Larix; species Larix kaempferi. The sequence continues at coordinate 18,469,412 of BSBM01001197.1, read as the reverse complement.
GTACTGAGACAAATGGCCAAAAACCTTCAGGAACTTTAAATGGAAAATCAACAGATTTAATTACACAGTGGTCTAGCCAATGGCGACCTCATCCAAACCAAAATCGTGTTACATAAAACCCAAGACAGGCCATGAGTATTATCTTTCCATCACAAATAATACACTACCAGTATCCTCCACAGAGGCGAGAAGAGGAGTGAAGGGATGAAGGACCCTGAACTTACCTTAAGTAAATATTTCAGAGGCAAGATGTAGCCCATCAATTGACACCCAGGTAGAAGAAGAGTGTCACGCGACCACCTGCCAAACAAGTAAAACAACACGAAGTTAGAACCCTGAAATGCATTATCAAAACAATTCCCAAATCGATTTAACAGGAGAACGCAACAGCCATTACCTTCTTAGACAGTCGTCATCTCTGCATATGAAGACTCCAGGGTGTGTTGACCATGAGCCAACCTCAGGTCAGTACACGAAACCCTCAAATGATTCAACAACCAAAACAGGTAAAATAAAACACAACTTCGTTGGTATCGAAACCAAGTAGAGAACCCTCATCAAAGTTGGCAGCGTGGCCATGTGCCATCGCATATGTGCATTGAATGCTACCACCAACCCCAAAGATCTCGTTTTGGACCTAAAAGTCTATAGTAGAAAAGTAACGCTTGCCCTTTACATTTTAATAAAACATACAAATAGTTGTAAAGTCCATAAGCATTGCCTAGTACTAGTAACACTTTACCAAAGTCAACAATTCCTTAAGTTCAACAACGTTTCACAAACAACTTCCACGCATTCTAGAGGTGTCGATCTTTAACCATCCCATACTTTGGGTTGTGAATTAGTGGAACCATCTAGTAAGCACTCTAGGTGTTTGCCACTCAAGTATACCTACAAATAATACACAAAATAAGGACATTAGCGAATCTCGCTAAGTAAGTCAGGATTTCTCATACTTACACCCTACCTCTCGGCAGCCCTGTCGGGGTACTCTTACCCTTGGAGGATCTAGTAGTACATCATGAGCACCAACCACCACCAATAAAGGATCCAATCCACCTAAATTGCCAATGGAACTTTAATACATATGCAATCAAAACCCTTACAGCCGTAAGAAGGAGACTCACATTATTGCATTCAATACATTTCTACACATGCGACAGTTCATATATTTAAAATAATTCTGCAAAGCTGTAGAACTTTATAATAAGAAAACCATGATACTTATGAAGCTAAGACATTTCAAAGAGTAGAAATCAAATATCGGTACAATAAGTACTTATCAGTGTTGAAGTTAGTATTCGTCATATCTTTTCCAGTTTATTCTAGTGTCGAATTTTTTTTAAATTTTTACCATTTTTAGGGACATTACACATGAGCAGCCATACACGCTCTTAGATGACAACCCTTCATGTATTTCTTCAAAACCTTGCTCCCTTTGAGTAGATATTTCCTTTGAATGCATTAGGTTCTTGCATTCGCACAAAACATGAATTTTATCCCCTCCCTACCTTTTGGATTCACCTTAGGAACATTTATTCTCCCTTTTCTAGCCAAAAATTGCATGCTACAAATTCTCCAAACCTATAAACTAGAATCATCTCCTTTTACTATCCAAGTATCCAAATTTCAAGCAAGACACATGCAAGAGTCCATACTCCATTGCTATTGATACTTTGGTAGCATAGTTGGAAAAGGGAACTTGTTACTCTACAATGATTTTTCACTGAATTTGGATTAAAGTATCTTCACACCCATTTAGTTTATCCATATTTCAAGCAAGACACATGCAAGAGTCCATACTTCATTGCTATTATTAGTTTCAAAACATAACTGGCAAAGGGCACTCATTACTCTGTAATGGTTTTTCACTAACTTTGGATTAAAATATCTTCACACCCATCTAGTTCAAAATGCAAGGCTTGTTCCTGACATCCTTTTGTCCAATAGATATATATAAGATGGCTTTTTGTATATTTGTAGAGGCCAATCATTGTTCAGCCTTGCTCTGTTTATGATTATCAAATTAAGAAGTTGCTTGTTTTCTGACATTTCCACTGTATTGTAGGTTTTTCTTTTGTCTACATGGAAGATAAGTGCGATGCAAAAGCTGCTATACAAGGTCTCGACAACATAGAATTTGGCTAAAAAAGCCATTTCATTTCTATGGAGTGGGCAAGGGCAATGTTATAGTTTGATATTTTTTTTTTTTAATATTTACATATTGTTTTATCATGTATTTCTTGAAATTGTCTCCAAAGGTGACTCATCAGTAAATTTTTTAGAGAATCACTATTTTTATGAATACACAGCATGTTATCATACTATACAATACCTATACTAGATGAACTAACTAGTTGCAATTCCTTGTAGCTCACGAAACTTGTCTGTCCTTAAAAGCTATTGTCTATTTTAATAATACATTGTAGCATAAGTTGAATAATGAACACATCAATTTAGATTTAGAAAAAAAAATCAGAATCACTTCTAGGCCATAGGATGTAGCTACCAACCCTCCTAGGGCTAACAAACATGACATACAAAAACAATGCACAATGAGATCAGTTGGCATAATCATTCAACCAAATATTTGCAGTCAGAAGTTGTTCCATCATTCTCTGTTCTTTTCATCTCTTTCTTCATAAGATCCATGAAATTGATTAGTAAGAAAATACTAAAACTATCAGTGATGTAGAAATTGTTTAGATTTGTTTGCTTGTTGAGTTTCATGATCATATTGTTAGGAGGTTGATGGAATTGCAAGATGTATCCTGGATTTTACTTTTGGACCATATCTATTGAATAAATATGAATACCTTCTTGCAGTACCATTTATTTTGTCCTGTTCCTTCCCCCAGCAACAATATTTAAGTCTTACACATTACTTCAATCAATATAGCCCTGTAGATAGGTATAGGGATCACAAATTTTCAGTCTATCTCTCGTTCTAGGGTAAGAAATGGGTCTTAATCATCCTCATTCTATCACAATTACAATCACTTTAATTTTAATTATAGTTAGGCCCCCCATCTACTCACTACTAGTTCAAGTAGCTTCACAACATGCTTAAATGGCCCTTGTATTGATTTCTCATAAACTTGTCTAATCAACCAACAAATGATGGTATAAATGACAAGATATTATTTGAGCCTAGTGATTCAACCCTGAACTTGTTTTGTATTAGTTTCCTTTGAACAGTGAAATGCTCCTTGTCTTCAATTATTAGTTCAAGATTGCATACAGTGATATCTATGAATTAGAGCATCTTATCTAGCTCATAATTCACTTTGGTGGCTATTGCATTGGGAACTTGGGACCTCTTTATAGATCCGATATCCTACAAATCTACCTCAGATATAATTATGAGACTTCCTTGCAAACCTGGTGACACCTGAGGAAAAAGTGAAAGAGGGACCAGCAAAGAAACCACACGTGCAAAAATGATTTCGAAGAGACCTACAGCAACATGAAGCAGAACCACCCTAAGCAATTTTTACACATAACTATCAGAGCGATTTATCCTATATTTTCTAGTTATTTTTCCATCACCGGTGTAGAAATTTCCCAAGATAACCCGACCTTTCGAATCGAGGTATATTTTAACCTTTATTTTTTCTTTTTTCTAGGAGTCATTCCTCACAATTAAGATAGAGAGCTCTTAATCTAGTTGTTGAAATCCGTGTTTCTAGAATAGCCAAGTAATTGTAATCCTTAAAAAACACCAAAAATGAAATTTAATTTGTGTTTCATTTTAAATTGTATCATGATTTGTATCCTTTTAATTTGCTAGACCCTTGCCTAATTATTATAATAACCTATAGCTGCTATCATTTTGATAGGGAGGCGTAGTGTGGGAAGAAACTAGCTCAGTTGAATGGAATGTGAGCGAGGTCCATGCAGGCTTTGCTTTGTGAATCGATGCAAGCATGCGCTTCTCTGCCCTGGTCATTGCATCTAGGGGTGATGGACCAACTTCCTGATGGATTGACTAAAGAATAAGTTTCTTAACCAATGGAATAAGCTACTAGAACCACTACTCAATATGATGTTAGTGGTGTTGTTGGTTCTGATAGTGTTGCTGCTTATAGAGATGGTACTCCTCCACACTTGGTTATATAAGTGAAGGGAAGCAGAACATTATATTATAGGTCACATTCACTGGTTATGGAACAGGGTCCCGATATGGGTATGGGTATATATATGTATCTACTACCTTTACTTATGTTGTTTAAACAAATGCATCTGTTATTGGTGTTGCTTAGTATCGATCATGAGGGTTTTACTCTTTCTCTCTAAACTATGGATCTCGCTCTCGATCTACTGAAGAAACTACTCGCTTTAGATATGCTTCTTTAACGATGGGTTATTTGACAAGATCACTTATTCCATAACCATCTGAGAATAAACCTAGAGTCTGAAACCAAAAATTATAATAAAAATTACAAAAATATAAAGTGCAGGGATTCAACTTACGGGTGATTTCACATGATGCGGAGCCCCGAGGAGATGTTAGTACAAGTGGATGAGATTCGATATTTGGTGGTTCCTCCAGAGGAATTTGAAGGTTGAATATCAGTCTGTGGTCGAGTGATCTGAGGGATTGTAACCAATTGGTTTCTTCGTTGAAACCTATATCTATCCTTCTCCATATCTATCTTGGCTTTGGTCTGTAATGGATGTTTTCACTGCTATTTTAATGGATGTTTTCAATGCTATGTCGTTTTCTGTCCCTAATCCCGCCTTGCTTTCCAAGTATTTGGATCCTTGATAGTTTCCCCAAATTTCTTCTCCAATCTCTTTCTCCCCGATTTATTCTCCCAATTTTTATTTTCCTCCAAGTATAAATTTGAGTTTTTAAAATTTATTAATATTTTTATATTATATAGGGTTTTATGAAATTAGTGAAATCTTAGAGTGGACGGACACTTTTAGGGGCATTCAAATTTGAACCCTTCCCGACTCTTCCAAAGGGTTCTTTCCTTTCCTAGAAGTGTAAAGTTAAAATTACCCTTCAAAAAAAATTAAAATATGAATTTTACCCTTTCAATAGGAAGGACACAATTTATATCAACATTTCAAAAGAAGGGCAATATTTGAAATTACCCATCCATATAAATTTCATTTTCTATGTTGAAATTCCTATGCTATAAAATTCGACTCGTCATTCAAAATATTGGAAATATCATAAATTATAATCATTCACTTACTCATTTCATGCACTCACTGCTTAGCTTTGCAAGGTGATGAGTGATGACTGGCAACTACAAGGTACTAGCCACTGGGATTTGACTCCGAATCCCGAGTCACTTCGGGCTGAGATCTAAGGTTTGACAATGTGTCATTGACTATGGCTGTAACAATAGAGAACCACTACAAGGCCCAAAACAAGGCCGAAACATTGTTCCTACTACCTATGTGAACCTGGCCACCAATGTCCACTTGTTTTTAATCAAAATGAAATTCAAATTGCTGCTTTGATGAGTCCTCTTCTGCAAGGCTTCATTTATTGCATGAATGTCACATACCCATGACAACTCTAAAAAACACTCAATGGCATGCAACTACAAATAATGGCATGCAACTAGAACCACAAACCAAGCAGAGGTTGATTTATGCATTGATATAAAGAGGTGGAACTAGGCACACATTATGGAGAAACAATGAGTTAGAAAAAACATTTGGACCAAAGTACCACAATGGTTATTAATAAAATAAAAAAAAAAACATTTTTTGGCTCAGGAAGTTTCATCAATTTGATGGGTGGCATTATCATGATCATGTAACCTCCCTCCGTCCTTCCAAACATATGTAGTTTCTCACCACGTTTTTCTTCGACACTCGCCACCAAAATACGTATAAAAATAACATGTCTTTACATCCTCTTCCATTTAAATCCTCTTTGCATAGTCATAAATAAGGATTAGTATGAATGCACATCCTCACCTTATAATATCAATTGGGTCAAGCCGCAGAGACAACCATAAATTATCAAATGTGTCAAGACACAAAGAGTAAGAGACACCTATAAGTAAGTCTTATATTAAATTTACCATATAAGTACTTAATTGACAATATCATCTGAGATTTTACACGTTGGATTGTTGTGATCTTCTTATCACTCCTTAACAATGTGATTGTAAGGCTTCTTTGATGGTGAAGTCCATAATTTTAAGTCTTCTTCCTCATTCATGCCTTTTGGTAAGACGATAAGGAGGGGAGTGGCCCGCATCAGCATGGAAAACAGTTTTGACATAGAGGTAGATACATTAATTCTTTCATTAAATAACTTAAATTTCATGGCAATGAATATTAATTCACCGAATCGTGCATTGGTAAAAAGAACATGAAATTTTAGAGCCTCGAGCTCTTAATTACTCATGTATCTAGAATTTTTGCAAATCGAGCCATTAACAAACTTCTTTTGTTGTCTTGGTTCAATTTAAAAGTTAGATTGTCGAGACTCAAACATGCAACGAGTCGCAAGGCTCCAATTGAATTAGGCTTGATTCCATTTCCCCTCCATCCCATACCTATATGTTGTCGTGACAAGTGTTGAACAACAAAATTTGATGCCTAGGCCCGTATGATGCTAGCGTTTCTAACTTGCTTGGTATGGAGGATTTTTTTTTAATGTTTTTTTGAGCTATGTATTATTTTTTCTTAGGCGCCTAATGTCCATCATTCTTACACCTCTCAAGATTGGATGATTTCCCTCTCTCCGGTTTGAATTAAGGTTTTGGTTGGTTTTATATGTATATTTTGGTTGTAGGTTTATTATAGCCTCGTTTTGCTTACTGGCTTCTTTTTGTACATAGTTAACAGTAAGTAGTTTTCTCATGGTCCTAGTTTTATTTTAAGACTATATCTAGTTACAATGTCTTTCACTATGCATAATATCATGCAGATGCTCCAATATGGTTATTGCACAATCTAAGTAGTTTTTTGTATAATGAAGTGTGGTCTAACCCAGAAAATACAACAAAATAGTTGTTATTTTAATGAACGGTAAAATTAATGTTACATATATGTCAAATTAATGTGTTCAAATTCAGTTTTATTGAAAAGATACCATTTCATCCAGTAGATATTAAGGAGTGCTCAATAGTTTAAACATTTGGATGGGAAATATTTGGTTTTTGCATTTTTGGGGGGGAAGGGTTTAGTTAATTTATACTTGTCAATTGAAGTACAATTATTTAAATTTCCCTTCATATTTCAAGGGCTCCAAGAACAAATTCCCTTCGAATAAAAATTAATACCCACCATGAATTGAGGAGATGATGTAGGGACAAAAGGTGATTAGCCGGGGATTTAATATTATTTTAAAAAGGGGGGTAATTATAAAACGAGGTGTAGCTATGTTCTGAGGTGAATCTTAGTCATATAAGCTTATACACTATTAAAGCTCATTACAACCTCTAACTAACTAGAACACACAATGTCAATAATAAAACCTAGCATATAGTAGAGGTATAGTATGATTCCCTATTTGATATACGGTTTGTCACAGCTTGATTGTTCACCTGTATATTTACTTGATTCTCACTTGTACATGTTATTAATATAGCATGTGTTTCCATATTAGCTAAGCTTAACTTCCATATCGTGATTGATCACAGATTAAATAGGGGAATTTATTATAAGTGGGGATTTTTATAACTCTTTCATTTATATTGATTCCTTCTATTGTTTATTAATTATTTATCTTTTACATCTTTACCTCTTTCTTTTAATTATTTATATATTAAAAATATTTTAGTATTATATATTATATATATAATTGTAAGTGGAAAACGAATGATGCATGAAGCACAATGGGGATCTAAATAGTAAGCATTAATAAGGGCATGTGCAAGCTAATGAGGGTCATTTTTGGCGCATTAGATGCAATAAAAAATGAAAAATCAAGCATTCCTCAACTTACTTTGTTTTTTTGACATTCTTACACAAGATATCTTGCATCGAGTAAAAAAGATGAAACATAGGAAATTGAGTCACATTTCCGAATATATAAGTAAATTAAGTATTGAAAATTTACATAACTATGTCAACTTTCATGTTTTCTAATAGTCACTTTTTTTTTTTTGGCAAATGATAAGGTATATGTTTTTGTGGGTGCAGCCTCTCAATGCCTAAATGATGGTTTCAGGATACAAAAATTGGTATACATGTATAGAACCCGTAGCACTAGTGCAGCGCTATTTTTCCAAAATTAAATGTTTAATTTTTAATTGTTTTTGAATTATGTAAGTGATCAAACCTCGAGAGCGATACGTCAAATGTGGGTGCAGCCTTTGAAAGTCTTAATACAGTTATTTCGACTTGGATTTTTTATAGGATGTAGAGGTCAGTGTCTTCTAGTGCAACATACAATTTTTTTTTAAAATGGTTGTGAAATCAAAAAGTTGCGGAATAAACACTAACAGTATGTTTTTTGACCAACAGAGTGATGAAACAAAAAAATTAGGAAATAAATAGAAAATCTCAATATTTTTTTTTAAATTACATATCTAGGATCTACATAAAAAATTCTATCTATGCCTAAAATTTCGTCAATAATGGTCATGTATGTCATGTTGTAGAGAGCGGTGAAAATCATGCATATTTAGGTACATAATTGCACCTAAAGGGTCCCTCAACTTTGTGCACAAACCCATAAGGTAATGTTGTGTAATTTGTAGGATTGGATGCAATAACTTAAGAACATGGAAGACAACTTGGAGAATCTCCTGGGTTATAAAAAATAGATGTGGAATTTGAAATTTCCCATTAATATGTCATGGAATTGGAACTATAAAACGTAAGATCCATAAGGAATGCATATGGAATTTTTAGCAAGGTTGTGAACAAGTCAAAGCCTTGCATCTAGAGATATGTAGATCCACAATGAAAACCCCCACAAAAGACACACAAATATTACAAAACATATCATGCCTTGCATGTAGAGATATGTAGATCCACAATGAAAACCCCCACAGAAGACACACAAATATTCCAAAACATACCATGCCATATAGCATATAAGGATGTTTTTCAAAAATCATAACTATGTGATGAAGACTAGAAAGCAATTGGCTTCATATGAAAGTTGTTGGATGCAACCTACTAATCGTTTGACCAAATCAACTCACTCTTTCATTTTCATTGAGACAGATAACCATTTGAATCCATGAAGCCTACAAAGAAAATGGGGTCATAATGATTGTTGATGAATGCAACCTACTAATCATTCAACCAAATCCATTTTGACACAATCTCCATCAGAATATTGTGTAGTATTTATATGCAGGAAACCATAAAAAATCTAAATCATAGAACTAGGAAGGAAAGTTGAGGTGCAAAAGAAGTCATCCAGCATTGTACTATGCCAAAATAACAGTTCTTGGAGCATGCAACAACTTCCAAAATAACTAAACATGTTATCAATTTGCAGGTTTTGGGAATAGAAGGAATCTCACTAGTTCTCATGCAGGACCTACAGTGGTCATGGTGAACTATTTTGGATTTGTTGAACTAGCATTTTTATATTTAGATTTGTGATCATTCACCTTGTCCTTGTTTTTCAGTAACACAGTTATGCTATGTTACGAGGCATGTCCATGCCCTTTCAAATTTTTAGATGTTTACTGAGATTTATTTTAGGAGTTGGAAGGTGGTGCATGCCTCAACTTCAAGTTTACTGCAAGGAATACCTTTTTCTCTTCCAAGCTTATTTTTGATCCTCCAGGTGATCAAGAAGGTAAGGAGGAAAGCAAGGAAATGGAACACGATACTTTTAGGAAGATCATATTTGGTGCAATGTTTGAATATTTTTGCATGCAGGTTTCAATTACAAAGACTACAATTGTTACTCTAATGTCTATCAATGATGTGAGGAAATACAAACAAGATTAGGTATCAAATATTTTATGATGAAATATTGGTTTAACAGCTTGTTTTGAAGAGAATATTCTCCTCCTTTGCTTGCCTTCGTCAAGCACTAGTGCATATTGCAACCACTTCTTAATGAAATTCTATTTGGTGTACATGATCAAATACTAACTTTAAAGATTTAACATACAAGTAATACTGGACGACTACACATTAGGCTTTTAAAATGTGTGGAGCATTATATTGTCAGGCTTACTTGATTGCATTTTACAATTAATTTTTGTTAAGGAATGTTTACAGGAATCACTAAATTTTCTTCTTGGAATGGCCTGGAGCTATAACAACTCTTGGTATAAACAACAATCAACTGGGAAACATATATCCTAAATAAATTTGTTCTTAAAAAAGGATCTGGGATAGGTATATAGAATGAATATATTTTTTGTGAACCTCATAATTTTAGTAATTATGATTCCTTTCGGTATGAGAAACCATCGTTATCGGTATGAGAAACCATCACTATAAATTATAATACAAAAGCTAGAAAATAAATACCACTAAGTTGTAAACAAGAAGACGAATCCAATTTCAAAAAGAGAATCAGTTGGCTGAGCATTAAATTCTACAGTAGCCATAACAATCTACGACTATTCGCATGGATAGAAGCCTCTATGAAAAGAATAAATGTGACTAAGGTATTATATCATAACTATATGTCTATGGATTAGTGGAGTAAGAAGAGCAGTCATATCTTCAACATTTGAGGTCGCTGGAGAACTTATGCACATAAAAGTTTGAAGCTATAGAGTTGTTGGGCCTTGAACATCTAAGATCATTTTAGAAGTTGTGGGCATATGAATGTGTGAAGCTAAAGAGCATACAGAGGCCGACACAACAACCACAACTTTGAGAACTATACATTTATGGATGCTCAGAGTTAGATGAGATGCCAAATCTTAAACATTTGAGATTGCAGGAGAAGTTGTTGGGACGTAAATGTGTAGCTGAAGGGTATACAGGGTTTGGCACAACTGACACAACTTCAAGAAACTGATGTTTCTGCATGCTCTGAGTTTCAAGAGCTTCTAGTTCTTGAACATTTGAGGTCACTGGAGAAGTTGCAGGGACATGAATTTGTGAAGCTAAATAGCATAGAAAAGCTCCGAGAACTATATGTTTATGGATGCTCGGAGTAAGAAGAGATGCCAAGTCTTTAACATTTGAGGTGTCTAACATCATAGAATTCAAGAAAGCAATTTAATGTGGTACATACTATTTCACTTGATCCTGAAAGCCCCTCCTGCAAATCAAATAAGACATTGCAATAACAATTATTATGATAACAATTTTCCCAAATAAAAAGTAAAAGGTATAGCATGCCTCCAGTTTTAAATATTTACAAGCTTTAGACTATTTGAAATTACTTTCCAATAGAAGTATCATAATATGAAAACTGCACCCACAATATCCATTATATACTCATCACTGAAAAAAATTTCAAAGATTTGTGTATTATTCAATAGAACTACAAAATCAAAGCCAAAAAATATTCTTAATATCACTTCAGTTTTAGACATACTAAATTAAATTAAAGGTAATATTCATAGATAAATCATTATTCAAAGACACATAAAGAAATGAACTTACTGATTCCTAAGACAATCTTAAATATCAAATGAAGCCCATCATTGTTTTACAAATCTTCAGAGATAGACAACACAAGAGAAACACATATTCGGGGAAGCATTGTTAGTTACCATATCTTGTCTCTGCGGATGGAAAAAAATGTTTAGTGTGTCTATTTTTCAAGAGGGTTTTGTATTTTGGAGAAACGGGGAAGAAACAGAGGATGGCACTCAGTATGTAAAAATAAATAAAAACATCAATTTTATTAATGATACGATGAAGCTTCTTTGTGTAATGTAATTTCTCCAGAAGATATCTATGGATTTAGTTATTCCTCTGTGTAAATGGTGTAGGTAAAATGTTTATATGTAATGAAATTTGACTTGTTGGAAGTCATGCTATTGAATGTCCAATCATCTGGTGTTTTATTTTGGATTGATTAATTGTGTTTGCAAGTTAGATCCATTACCTGAGTGAAATCGATGATGACTACCCATTTAAACTTGTAATCAACTTTGCTTTCAGGCAAAGAACGAATCCATTGCATTGAAGTCAAATACCATTGAAGGGAGATTGAGTTGCATTGAAGGAAGAGAATAGTGCATTCTCTATGTCTGAATTCAAACCATTGAATATTAAAGCTAGGAGATACGAGAGACTTCTTTTATGGCCTACGTCCTTGTCTGATTGAGTAGAGGCACACTCGAAGAGCATATGCATTTCAAGAAGGAAGGTAAACAACTGTTCTTGTTGGTGTTTTATTTTTTACGGAGTAAACAAAACCTAATATTCATTCCAGGTTAACTGTGCTTCATTTATTTATTTTAGATTGAAGGTTTAGATCGATTGGGGCAGTCAAGATGCTCTTGATAGAGTAAAATCCAATTGACATTATTGTTTAAACAAGAAAAGGTCAAATGACTAATAGAAGCCATGGAACTAAAACTTCAATGTTCGGGTACACAGGGTACTACCAAAGGACCGAACACCAAGAGCAACCACTTCACACAAACAGATCACAGATCAACACACCGATGTTTTGACGTGGTTTAAACCCTCTTGAGGGAAACACTCCACGGCCCCGGCCAAATAGCTTCTACGGGACAATTTATTACGCAAAGAAAGAAAGTTACAAATGAGCTTCTCATAATCAATCAACTAAACAATGACCCTCCATGCTCTTTAAATAGAGATCATGGACCAATCGGGTGTTAAGCCACGGATCAAGGTTAGGTTTGATCTAAGAGAAGTTGAGCCGTCGGATCACTCTATGTCGGAAACATATCGTGACCGTCGGATTAAGTATTTACAAATGCATACTAATGCATACTAAAGAAACACACTATCCCTAACGGATATATTACACAAGTTGATCTTAACTAACTCCTAAGTGTCTAAATATCCTAACATCCCCCCTTAAGAACAACTTGGGATAGGATTGAAGGATTTAAAAAAGTGACACTATTAGGAGAAGGAAGGAGGCATTAGAGCCTATCCCCCCTTAATGACAAGTTCCTGAACTCCTAACATAGATCGAAGTTTAGAAAACTTCGCTTCTGTAAGAGACTTGGTGAAGATGTCTGCAACTTGATCATCTGTAGGGCAAAAGAGCACTTCAAGAACACGATCATGAACAAGATTTCTGATAAAGTGCATATGTAGCTCAATGTGTTTGCTGCGTTGATGTAGAACTGGATCTTTGGCAAGCTTGATGGCACTTTGATTGTCGCACCAAAGTGGAGTAGGCTGCTGCTGCTCGAATCCAAACTCTAAAAGGATCTGTTGAAGCCATAAAGCTTCCTGACTGGCATTAACTGCTGCTCGATATTCTGCCTCTGCTGAAGAAAGAGCAAGAGCTTGTTGTTTCTTACAAGCCCAAGTAATAGGTCCAGATCCCAGACTGAAAACATAACCTGCAGTAGACTTTCAATCATCAGGATCGCCGGCCCAATCTGAATCAGTTGAACCAACCAACAAAGGTTTCCCCCCTGTACTGTAATGAATCCCAAACTGAACGGTACCTCGAATATATCGAAGTATTCTTTTAGCTGCTTTCAAGTGACTTTCATGAGGTGTCTGCATATAACGGGCAACTCGACCAACGGCAAAGGAAAGGTCAGGACGGGAATGAGTCAAGTATAAGAGACTACCAACAAGCTGACGATACAGGGTGGCATCGACTTCAGGTGAAGTACAAGTGGCAGAAAGTTTGACTCCATACTGGAAGGGAGAAAGGGCTGGTGTACAATCTTCCATGTGAAAGCGACGAAGAAGGTCACAAGCATACTTAGACTGAGAAAGAAAGATTCCTTCTTTGGTTTGCAGGACTTGGAGACCAAGAAAATAATGCAAATGTCCTAAGTCTGACATTTCAAAAGTTTGTTTAAGACTGAATTTCACATGGGTTATAAGCTTAGGGTCACTACCAGTAAGAATAAGGTCATCAACATATAGAACAAGTATGATGAGATGGTTTCCTACTTTCTTGGTGTAGGCATTGGGGTCAGAATGGCATCTAGAAAAACCTGTGTCAAGGAGAAAGTTATCCATTTTGGCATACCAAGCTCTAGGAGCTTGCTTAAGGCCATATAAGGATTTCTTAAGGCAGCAGACAAGGCTAGAGTTATTCTGAACATAACCAGGAGGTTGTTCCATGTAAATTTCCTCCTGTAAATCACCATGTAAGAAGGCAGACTTGACATCCATTTGATGGACTTCCCAGTTGTGTAAGGCTGCAAGGGAAAGAACAAGGCGGATGGAGTTCATTTTTGCGACAGGAGCAAAGGTTTCATTGTAGTCAATCCCTTCAACTTGGGAAAAACCTTTGGCAACTAACCTTGCCTTAAGTCTTTCAACACTTCCATCTGATGCATACTTAGTTCTGTAGACCCATTTACATCTGACAAGTTTTCTTCCTTTTGGAAGAGGTACAAGATCCCAAGTATCGTTCGTCATTAAGGAACGATATTCTTCATCCATGGCTGCATCCCTATCTGGATTCCCTGAAGCTTCTGCAAAAGTTTCTGGATCATGATTCTCGGAAACTTGAGCCAAAAGAGAAGAGGCTCGTTGAAACTGAGAACGTGTTCGACGTTGATCTCTAGGATCACCGGCAAGATCACCAGCTGCTTCACATGTTGAACGGACCCATTGAGGAAGCACTTGTGCTGGTGCAACTGGAGGAACATGAGCAGGCGGAGGTGGATTTTCATCCTCACTGTCATCATCAGAAACTGGAGTTGGAAACCTGTCAAGGAAGCTGGAAGAAGAAGAAGAAGGCACAAACGTCAAATCAGGCTCGCAGGCCAAAGATGGCACACTCGCCGAGTTAGGCTCGCAGGCCAAGATATTTTCATCAAATTTAACATCTCTTCTAATGATTATAGCATGAGAATGTGGTTGAAGAAGTCTATAACCTTTTACATCTTCAGAATATCCAACAAATATGCACTTTTCACTTTTAGGCTGCAATGGTTTTCGTTTTTCATCCGGAATGTGAGCCCATGCTTCACTACCAAACACACGAAAGTGACTTACATCAGGTTTAATTTTACTCCATGCTTCTTCCGGTGTTATACCTTGTACTGCTTTTGTGGGGGTGCGATTAACTATGTAATTTGCACAATTTATGGCTTCAACCCAAAATTGAAGACTTAGTCCCTTAGATTGGATCATACAATTAGCCATTTCTTTTAAAGTGCGGTTCTTCCGCTCAGCTACACCATTTTGTTGTGGTGTATATGGAACAGTGTGCTGTTGTTGGATGCCTTGTTCAGTGCAGAAAGTAGTGAACTGTTTGTTAACATATTCTCCTCCATTGTCAGATCTTAACTTGATAATTTGATGACCAGATTGTTTTTCAACAAGGGCCTTGTAGGCCAAGAACATGTTAAATACTTCGCTCTTAAGTTTTAGGAAATAAACCCAAGTGCGTCTGGTGTAATCATCAATGAAAGTTAAGAAATATTTGAAACTAGAAAAGGAAGCAGATGGAAGAGGACCACACAAGTCACTATGCACAAGCTCCAAGGGAACCGAGGCGTGCCAAGAGGCACGTTTGTCAAAACTGTCCCGATGATGTTTTCCGAGTACACAACTGGAACAAACACCATCTCTGCAAGATACCATCGGAAGACCTGTCACCATATTTTCTTTACATAGTTGTTGCAATGAGCGATAATTTAAGTGACCAAATCGCTCATGCCAAAGTTTGCTCAAGTTATCACTATGAGCAACAAAAACTGAAGGGAAAGGTGATGACCCAAAGTTGTTAAACTTGTACAACCTGGTAATATCATCAACAATTCCGGTAGCTAGAACCTGTTGAGGATCTTTAAAATCCTTGATTACAACTTGATGAGGTGTAAAGGTCACAGTTTTACCTTCACCAGAATGAATGATCTGATAGACTGATAACAAATTGCAGGAAATTCTTGGAACACATAGTACATCAATAAAATGACCATTATCTACGGGAACTGTTCCAGCTCCTACAACACTTAGAGATCTATCATCACCAACAAATATTTGTTTGGTGTTACATTCATGCATAGTAGAAAAAATGGCTTGATCCTTAGCCATATGATAAGATGCTCCAGAATCAATGAGCCATTCATTTGAAGTAGAAGAAGAAGATGCATTATAAGAATAACCAGAAGCACAAAGTGCATGTCCATGAGAGGCAGATTCTGAAGGCGAATCTAGGCTGATGTGGTGCTTCTTCATTACTGCTTCCAAGGATGCCATCTTCTTGAAACACTTAGATTCATCATGATTATATTTCCCGCAATAGTTGCAATGACGCTCAGTCTTCTTGCCTTTTGGCTTGGATCCTTTGTCATTTTTTAAAGAAGGAGTTGACTGAGAGGGTTTTGGACCCTTGTTTGACTTATTATTGCGAAAATTTTGTTTCTTGGGAGGCTTGGACTTTTCTTTCTGTTGGGACAATAAGGCTTTCCCAGATGTATCTGCATTATTGATTATTCCAAAATGAATGAGTTTATCTTGTTCCCTAATCAAGGAATCACAAAAGGATTCAAGACTAGGCTCTTGATAGCTAGCTGCATTCAATGATGCTTTCATGGAGTAAAATGTAGATACAAAAACAGAATATGCAGGTCTAAGTTTGGAAAGAATATGATAAATGCACTGTTTGTCTTCCCTCTCAATCTTACATTCCGCACATAAGAGTTTAAGAGTTTTGTACTTAGATAAATAATCTTGAATGCATGAAAAGTCACTTGGATTTAAAGAAATCAACTCATTTTCGAGTTGGTGACCTCGAATTTCATTGTGTTTACCAAACACAGATTCCAACTTGTCCCAAGCAGCATTAGGTTCATCAATTCCAGATATGTGGAATCGCAAATCAGTAGAGATTGCCATCCCAATCAATCCACGAGCTTCATCACATCTATTTGCCCATTTTATTTTCTTATCATCATCAGTGGGTTCTTTTTCTTTCCCCGTTGTAATTCTGAAAAGTCCCCTACTTCGTAGAACATCCTCCATACGAGATTTCCATGAGAAATAGTTGGAACTGTTAAGTAGAATATCACAAAGGGCGGCCATATTTGTAAATTAATTGCTGTAAAAGCAGAAACCAATAGTCTAGATGTGAAGAGCTCGAACAAATAGGCGGTTTAAAAAAAAACGGCACTGAAAACGGACTCTGTATGATGAAGTTATGCTTGAACAAAGAAACTGTTGAAGATGTCCCCAATAGTGACGTGGCAGCTAGAGAATGTCCAGCAAAAAAAAGAACCCCCCTCTTCCCAAGATGAACCTTTTGACAATCACTTTACAAAAAAGTTGTTTTTAAGTGAATCACTTTTGTAAAATAAGTGATTTCACTTTTACAATGATACTACTTTTAAATAGTGCAACAATAAATATTAAGGAATAAAGCAACTTTGAACCAAGTGAGCTAGATTAAAAGGTATGTAAAATATGGGAATGAGGAAGGGTTTTTTTTTTTTTTTTTTTTTACTCTTCTTGCTCGGTTTGCGTGCTTGCCCTTTTTCCTGCAAAACAAACCACAAAACGAAACCAAAAAAAAATTTTCCACACTCATGGGGTTAGATCTTGTTAGCTTGCCCGGAAAGTCTACGTTTTCTCTCTGTTTCTGATTTGCCGAGATCGCGCAAGGTGCACGGCAAAGAGCATACGCAGCCGAAAAAAACCCTTTCCCTTTCTGTTTCTGATTTGCCGAGATCGCTCAAGGTGCATGGCAAAGAGCATACGTAGACGGGAAAGCAACAATCCGAAACCAAAAAAAATCTAACAATAAAAAAAATGAAATATGAGATTAAAAAAACGAAATAAAAAAAATGCGTCACTGTAACATTATACCTTCAGATCTGATAAAATACGCGTTTCTGGAGCAACCGGGAACCGTTTTCGATCAAACGAAAACTATTTCCCAATGGAAACGACGCTCCGGACACAATGGAACACCTGCCACAGCCCAGAAATGCACAAAAATACCAGAACTAGAAACCCTTACGAGTTTCGGCAACAGCAGTTCAAGATCTAGATCATAACCGGAAGCGGCACTTCATAAAAGCTCTGATACCATGTTCGGGTACACAGGGTACTACCAAAGGACTGAACACCAAGAGAAACCACTTCACACAAACAGATCACAGATCAACACACCAATGTTTTGACGTGGTTTATACCCTCTTGAGGGAAACACTCCACGACCCCGGCCAAATAGCTTCTACGGGACAATTTATTATGCAAAGAAAGAAAGTTACAAATGAGCTTCTCATAATCAATCAACTAAACAATGACCCTCCATGCTCTTTAAATAGAGATCATGGACCAATCGGGTGTTAAGCCACGGATCAAGGTTAGGTTTGATCTAAGAGAAGTTGAGTCGTCGGATCACTCTATGTCGGAAACATATCGTGACCGTCGGATTAAGTATTTACAAATGCATACTAATGCATAGTAAAGAAACACACTATCCCTAACGAATATATTACACAAGTTGATCTTAACTAACTCCTAAGTGTCTAAATATCCTAACATTCAATCCACGACACTTTACAATGATTTTGCAGTCGAAATATTACCAAGTGTGTTTTCACGGCAAGAAAAATTTAAAGTGGGTAGTATGTGGTGAAAGGGAGCTTCATTTCAAAATAAATACAGGGAACAATCGGATTGAAGTCAATGAAGAACTTACCTCGTGGGAAATTTCTTCGGCTCTGCTCTGGCCTACTTCTTGGCATTGGTCTACTCAATGATCCATCTACACTTTTGAATGGGGTAAGAGAGTGGGTGCCATGTATTCTGGTTCATGTATGAATGGATCCACATTGTCCATTCTTTGGAAGAGTAATCCACTTCTCCTTTGGCTGTTCGCTTGCTTGGTCTCAATCCTCCTTCCTCCTCTACGTCCATTGTTAAGAATATCCTAGCTCTCTCATCCTACTCTTCGGTCCACATACATCTTTCATCTCTAGGTGCATCTTCAACTCATGATGAAAAACTAAGGTGGAAGAGGTGTTTCACGTTCCTATGTCCTAATGCTAATAAATTATATGGAATATTTAAGCCAAGAAAAATAATAAGTTCAATAAAGATGACAAGATATGCATCTGGCTTTCATAAATTAAATGTGTAGGTGTGGGACATGAAAATTTTGACATGCGACAACTTTTGAAGGTAATAAGATCAATCATACTATTTTTTCTTTCGTAGTGTATGGGTGTAATAAGGGTATATGAAGGTGTTAAATTCATTGATGAAAAATTGTATTTTTTTTTGTACTGGGAGAATTGGAAATTGGGGCGGGGCTCGTGGTACTCGCCTGAAATGGGGTTGATTCCCATCCACTACAACTATACGCCTAGGTACACCCACACAACCCACCAACATGGGACATATGTTATCCAATATTTTAACCTTTGACGTCACAAGGAGTGCCTTAAGAATACACTCCATCACTAGTTGGTCTACACCCCTGTGAGAAATGAAAAATTACAATTTAACCAAAGATTATATAATTGAATTCCAATTATGATACTTTCAAAATGTTCAAATCATGTGACATTTAGACTATTTCCTTCTCTTTGTGTTGACATGCTCCCTCTATCTTGATTCTAGTAAGGGGAAGTGGTGAGGAACCTGGACTCACTCGATGGGTACAACCCCCCAATGTTTTCTTTAGGGATAAATTCATGGTCTTATTCCCTAAAATGTCATTACCAAGGCATTGGGACACCTACATAAGGCTCTTGCTTTCCTCCTTTGACTCTTGCCAAGGCCTTGAGATCTATCCCACTATGCAAAAAATCTTGATTGTTCCCATATCCAAATTTTATGCCAAATATCAACTTTAAAGGGCGTGTGTTATGGTTCATGGCCTTTGTCACTGCCCATCACCTCAATAATTTTATTTTAAGGTACAATTCTTTTAATTCCTTCCTCAGCCATTTTCTTATAAGACCCATCCCTAGTGTGGTGGGTTAAGATTTTATTCATGGCCCTTGAGTTTCAAAGGCTACATTTTAGGACTAAGGCTAATGTTTCATCAATCTATCTTGGTTTATCCCTCAATACTTACACGTAGTTCTCAAAATACCATAATGGTTCCAATATGCTCTATTGAAGGTGAAAGATCCCCTTGAGAGTCCATTTGTGTTTGTTCAAGGCATTTTTATTAGTATTGCAAGCACAAAATAGCCCTTGTAAACAATACCTTGTGCTAAAAAAATCATAATGGTGTCCAGTATATCACCATTTTGAGGTCAAATATCCCCTTGAGAGGTCATGTGTTTTAGCTCAAGGAATCAATATTCTTGGGACTATATTCCATGGGTCAAGCATCAATCCATATTTTGGAAGGGACTAATCCTAAGTATGCCCACTTTGGAGCATTTTTATGAAGCCAACATAACCTTGAAAGGGGGATTTTGGGGCATCCCCTTGTGATCACTAGTTATTATAATGAAGCATCCCCTCTTTAAAGGCCTTTTTTTATATGTAGTTGATATTGAAAAAGTGGCTTTCACCAGTATTTATGCTTATTTTGAGGTTAATCTACCTTTGGTGATGGATTAATAAAGATTATTTTATGGGCGGGCTTTCATTACTTTGAAGAAACCTTGGATTGATTGCTAAGTGGACAACATTGGAAAACAACAAGCAAATCAACATTGTAATGAAACGCACTTTTAAGTTAAGGATTTGGCATTTGAAAGGATACAACCATGCAAATAGATGTCCTTCAAGCAACAAAAGGACACTGCAAACTTGTGACACCATATAAATTCCTAGTCCATAACATTTTCCTCAAGCGATTAGGGCCCATGGATGAGGCCCTAGTCCATAACATCATCCCTATGTGGGGAATATTTGGCATACATGCAAAATATGGCCATTTCAATCTCCATGAGACCAAGAATGGATATAATTAGTTATTCAATATTATGAAGTCAAAATATAATGTCTAAGGGCAAGGGGCTCATGGTTCATGTGTGATTCCCTAGACCACCACAAAGGCCCTATATACAACATAGGGACTAGTTAGACAATGAGTAAGATATGTTTTACATTTTGAGGTTTGACACACCAAGTAGGGCTATCAGTCCGTAAGTCATGGTTGAGTCAATTTCCTATGATCCATGATCGAGGAAACAACATCATGCAAATGAAATGACGAGACAATGCCACCCTCAATGAAGCCAATCACACGGGTCGTAGTCATCTCCCACCCCACATCTTAGTGGGATTCAAACTCCTACACCCACTTACTAAGGTAGACGCATTGTGTGGATGGAATGGCGAGGCACCACCGCCAACAACAAATATGGACGCATAGGTCATGCAACTATCCCCAAACCCACAAAGGGGTATCATCCGATACTCGTTTGTTAATGATACTACCGTAGATTCACCTATGGTAACCTTGTTAT
Organism: Larix kaempferi; assembly: GCA_027924585.1. NCBI lineage: Eukaryota > Viridiplantae > Streptophyta > Pinopsida > Pinales > Pinaceae > Larix > Larix kaempferi. The sequence goes on along the minus strand of BSBM01001197.1, from coordinate 18,447,990 downwards.
GAGTTCTCCTTCCTCTAAATGGTAAGATTCATTAAAATTCTCATGACGTTGAAGGCAGTGAGCCACCTTCATTGACATGATCCAAACAATTCACCAAATCATTCAATCGGTAGGAGAAATGAGCAGTGTGTACAAAGGGTAGGGACATAGTCAACATGAGCTGATGACACATGCTTACTAGGAATTCCTTGTTGAATAACAATAATTTCAATGGTCTAAGATTATTTCCCAATCCTCTCAAACTAGGGAGAAAAACCCATTGGTTACATAAGTGTAGCATGTGTGCAAGCCATAACATATAAGGGCATCAGATACCTATTATTGTCTCAAAATTCCATGGCCTAAGTGGTCGCAGTCCCTCTAAGAATCTATCCATGAAGGGGAACCTTCGCGTAGCTAGTTAGCTAGTTAGCAAGTTAGTCTCGTTCATTATTGGAATTAACATACTTGATTATGTCTTAAATAATATGGTTCCTACACAATAATATGGTTCCTAAACATACTAGTGGAACTTCATCTAAAGGGGAATTGCTAGTGATATTAAACCTAAGAGGCTTGAGTCATGTCTTGACTCAAAGGCCAACTAAGTAATTTTCATATCTTGAGGAAAATGATACCCTCATTCCACTGATAAAACTGAAGAAACAAAGCAAAGAATTGAAGACACAATAGGTAAACATCATTTTGATGGAAATTATTATGTTTATAGAAATGGAAGGCATTTACTTATTAACAGAAGTGAGAAAGAAAATAACAAAAGTATAGTGCCTAATGAACAAAGTGCCGGCCCCAGAGATCAATCGATGAAGGATACCAAGTGCTCATAGAACCATTATGTCGAAATCGCATGGGATTGAACCAATTTCTTAAAAAAATATCACAAAATGGAGTGGTGGGAACTAGTATTCCAAATGGCACGGGATTCCTAAAAATGATTTTGATTTTGATTTCATTCCCATGATGAAAAAGTTAATTAGACATTTAGTACAAATATAGGCACATCACATATTAAAATACAGTTATATGGATTCGCAAGAAAGATACTAAATTCAATAAATTATTAAATACACTGTTTAACTAAATAATTATGATTCCACTTTAGAACTGAGCGGAGCGATGGAGGATGCGTCTAGTACATAAGTTTTTCGAGTCTCTTTAGGGTTTTTCTGGTGTTTTAGAAGTGCATGAAGACTTTCTCCATTTATCTGTGTATATGTGGAAGAATGGAGTATTTGTTAGACATGGAATGGGAGGCAGAGACTTGAGTCACCCTTCACAAAAAGGGGAAAATATTGAGAAGAAAGGGTGATGGAATGAAAATTACTAGCATGCTGAAATTGGCAGAAAAAATTTCATTTTTGGTTTTACAAATCTAAAAATTACCAACATATCCCACTTGTAGTTGAAATTAGATTCACTCTTTAGAGATTATGTGATGTCGCAAGCCCTTAATCATCACTCAAGAGCAACAAAGGGAATTGACCATCACATAACATGCATCTGCATAGAAATCTCTAGTCTACATGTGAGATATCATCATCATTTTGATATATTGTGCATTGGGGATGGTTCTTGATGCATGACTTAAAATATAGTTAAAACTATGGTCTTAGGCTATAACATTTGCCTCTAAACCTCATAGTCCATATGTGGGGCCCCAAATAATTACCACCACAAGCTCTCCATAGGGAATCTTTGGCATGTAAGTTGGATATGGTCATGGCCATTTTGTGGTTTAAAACAACATGGATGGTTTTCAATACCCAAGTAAATATTTCATGAACCAAAATTTGTGGGGTCCTTAGCCACTACATAGGCCTTATAAATGGGAACTTTGTCATGTGGGTAGGATATGGTGTCCATTTAAAGTTTGTGACACCGAGCCGACTTTAATGCCAAAAATGTAGGTACGTTGTTGGGTCAAAAATTTAGTGTACTCTAAGGATTTTCATGGGCACCAGGAATGGTTCTCATGGCCTGAGCTATCATTCATGGAAAAAATTTAGGGCCTTGTGTCATATCATTTATCTTTGGGGGATCATCATGTGTTGTGTGTGGGGTTTCAAGCCACCACATATGCCTCATATTTTGAATCTAATTTGGATCATGAGCAAGATATGGTGGTTATTTCAAGTTTTTACACATCATGGATGGTTCACATAGAATGGACCATAGTCTAAGAAGAAGACCTAGGGTCTTAGGCAATAACATTTTCCTTTGGGACTCATGAACACCTATGCACACTGGAGGTCCCAAGGCCAACATACAAGACTTGCATAGGGAATATTTAGGCTATAAGTAGGATATGGTGGGAATATATATTCCTTATCCTATGACTGAGATATGATCCACATTTTTATTTTTGGCACAACAAGGATGGTTCTTATCTCCCATGCCATGGTCCAAATACAAAAATTGATAATTTTTACCATAAAAAATGTCCTTAGGGCTCATGGGACATGTTTGGAACCTTGGACCATCTCACATGTAGTCCTAAATATGAAATTTTTCCTTATGATTTTGACATGCTAGTTATTTTCCCTCCATCGCCCTTTCTTGTTGTTGTTTTCCCCTTTATGTGAAGGGTCACTCAGGTGGCTTCCAATGAGAAACAATGGCAACTAGAGGAGAGATACCTAAACCAAAGTCTGAGAGGATGATTGAGATTTTATAAGGATGATCAAGAGGTAGTTTTTAAGAGATAGTTGTCTATTTAAGAGATGCCACTGGTCAATAGAGATAGACTATAGCAGGGGAGTTTATTTGGAACAACATAACCGATTCATTCATTATGTCCTCTTAGAGCACTTTAAGTATTTAAAATATTTGTTAAGCCTTTGTCTTTTGATAATTAATTTTTCAAAAGTGTCATTTTTTTTAAGAGCCATGTGGTTTCAGGGTACCTCCATACATTGACATGAAGGGAGTGAAGTAGATTTTTAGGCAATTTTTATGTATCAGATCAAGGGTGAAAAACAATTAGCAGATGATGCCTTTTATGTACTACAATGTTGGTGTTTGGGATTCATTTTTCATTTATTTGCATTCATTATGTAAAGACACTCCATCTAATTTCAGTGATATTAGAGGGGCCAACTTTCCCAAGGTGGGAAGCATTTGTGTTAGTTTCAGCATGCTCAATTATGTTACTGATAAATAATCTAAACATACTAAAGAGTTAACAAAAGATATCATTAGTGTTATGATTTTTTCTAGCATTAGGGCCTTTGCTTTTTTGGGGTTGCATGATCATAATTAATTGTATTTAAATTGTATTTTGCTTATGGGAGAGAAATCCATTCTATTGTCCTTGATACTATTTGTTCATTTTACAGTCTATAAAGGTTGGGAGAAAAAAATATAGACTTCTTCAAGGCATATTACACTAGATTGACCATGAAACAACATATCACAAAGTTTGGTCACCAATATTTGTCCATGTTTAATCCAATTTTACATAGTACATGGTAGTTGTTCATATTTGTTTGAGTGGTATGCAAGCAATCCTTACCTATTACATAGCTTAAGAAAATGATAAATACTATTATTTTAAAATTTGTGTGCAAATTTGTTTGGAGGTGTCTATTTCATTTTCTACCAAGCACATCTTAGTGCTCTAAACATGGCTCCAATTTTAATTTTAATTTTAACACCTCCGCAACTTTAAAACAACAATAATTTTAATTTTAAAATTTATTATTAACATAATAAAAATTGATAAAGTCATTTTACACCACATTCGAAAAAACAAAAAATCCGCCAAAATTGGTCAAAACTACGTCTAACTGTATCTTGAGTTAACCTAATCTTGAGATTCTTTTGGCATTCATATCAGATTTGGAGAAATTCACAGTTTGCAGGCTGTCGGGAGAAGGGCACACTTTTGGAGGAGTCACCCTCATTCTTTGTGGAGTTTTGTTTCTTTCCACCAAAGAAGAAAAAAGGGTGAGTTAACTCTCAGCCTCACTTCCAGATTGCAATATTTCATCTTAGAGTTGGGGTTGATAGCGTGTATTGCATCTCAGATTTGGGATCGATTTGTTGGCATTGAGATACCAAGTGGGAAGCGTTGTTGTATCTTCTATGGAGGCTGAGACTATAAGTATACATGGTACTATTTCATGGTAGGATCCCCTCGAGTGTGGGTACTGTATATAAACTCTGTTATTATATAAGGTACCCAATGCAGAATTTGGGTGATCTCTAGCACATCATAACCCTCAACAGAAACATAGTGATTCATATACAGATATACCTTGAGGGTCAGGCATTCAAAAAACTCTCCAAATGCTGCTGCTTTTGGTATTGGTTGAAAATGGAGATTGATATTCTCTGCTCCTATTGAATAAGAAGGGAGGGTCAATGAGTATTAGAGATGGAGAGATCTTCGACTCAAACACCCCCACTTGACACGATCACCAGCATTCATGTTGAACAGGAGAGGTTTGACTCAAGGGACCATAAAAACAACAACATAAATATTATTAATAATAGGGATATTAGAGGAGGAGGATTGATAATGGTCAGGAATAAAAATGTGAATGCCATGGAAAACATGAGTAGCACCAGAAACACTAGGGCTAGTGCTGGGGTTGGGGCTAAAGAGAGTAGCAATAACTAGATGTGGTCCTCAGCTTGAGACGTTTGGGTCCATTCTTAGAGAGAGAGAGGAGGAGGAGTTTAACAGACCTATGAGGGAAGACCAAATTATTTCACTTTATAAAAATTCCCTTCAGGGCTCATTTTTAACTCCAAGCCCATCATCACCGATTTGACCATCATTGCGGGAGAGCAATCCCATGCTGCCAAGGGTACTGCCATTACAGTTTATGCTCACATCATGGAGGTCAGTCTAATTAACTTTGATTTATCTTAAACGAGGCCCTCATGTTTCTCCATCTTGACTTCACTGCTGCAATTGTTTGTGTTTTTATCCTTATTAAATTTTTTTGTTCATTTTTTTAATCTAGTTTGATGCAATGTTTATAGTTTTGGTTTGACAGACATATTGGATGGGTTTTGTTTTAGTTAGGGTTTCATAAATGGGTATCTTTTTATCTTTATTCGAGGGTGAACTCAATCTTTTCTGCTAGCAAACCCAGTTTCTGAGGGTGTATGAGAGAAAACCCTCTTGTTTGTTTGCAGAAATCGTCTTTCTTAAGCATTATTGGATATATATGTGGTCAGTTTTTTCATACTTGCTCAATTGTCCATGTGATGCTTGTAAAAACATGGGCTTACTTCCTTTAGGTCATGCAATATGTCAAGCGGCTTTGTATGGATATTTTGAAAAAGTATTTTGGATCACTAGGACTGATATGAGCTAAATAGCAAGTGGATGAATGCGACAATTTTTTGTCAGCAGTTGGCTTAGACCTCCTAGGCGGCCAAGATGAAAACGTGGAGGCCTAATAAGCCTGTAGTTACATTTTAGCTCCCGAATTTTTTAGCCTTGAGCTTCATCAACTGAAAATAAAAAGAATATTTGACAAAAAACTAGGCATGCCTACTTATTAGCTTCCTTTAAGTTGGACCTATTCTACAGAGATAAAATCTCTGCTACAAAGTTTGGATATTTATTTGAGCCTAGTCTGTGTATTTCAACTACATACTTAAGGATAAATGAGAAAAAAAGTACACATCTACAATTTATGCTTGATTTGAGAGAAAAATCACTCAAGGGATTATACCAGTGTGTTTGCACATGTTAGAGGGAGAGAGACAATTTTTATACCCATTAAAACAAATAAATACTTCCTTCTAACGAAACTCTTTCAAATCCAAACGCTTCAAATATGCAAGACAGGTGGATTGAAGAGTGGTTAAAATCATAACTTATATTTTCATATTTTTCTTCCATCAAAGCAAGTTTTAGTTATGCTCCCAACTACTTGATTGGGTGGCTAAAACAAAGGGTTTCTTATGAATATACTTAGTTTCATCATTCATGTTATAAACAGAGTGTAAAATTTAAAGTGCTATTACAGGATAATATTTTGAAGGTCATAATTGCACACTATTTGGGGAATGATTTCCTTTCCCAGAAAGTATCCCCGCTTCTAGTTGGTGATTTCTTGCGAATTCACTGACTAGAAGAGGGGATACTCCCCAGTTTTAATAAAGTTTATACAACATTCCAAAATGTGTCTAAAAAAATCAATAAAATTTATACAACGTTGTTACAAAGTGTCTAAAAATACATAAGATAAATTTCAGATAAATTTAGGAGTGAGGGTTTTTAACACATTTAGGATATAGCAGCAACCATGTAGTGAATGAACTACAAAGTGGCAGGGTCAAATTGTCACATGTTATTGGCAAAGGTATGAAACTTGACTCAAAGAATGACTTGACAAAGTTGAAGCATAAAAATTGTCTTTGATTAACGCTTAGAAATTGATTCTATATTTATTTTTTTAAACATTAAAAGAATATATTAAATTTGGTTAAAGAATGCCTCATGTAAAAGTACATAGATGATAACAACAAAATACAGATGATCAGTGTATTGGTTCTCTGTTGTGAAATTGGGTCACATAAATAAGCAAAATGAGTGCCCCTTTTTTTATTATACTTTTATAGAGGGAAAATCGAGTCTAGCTCTTTATAGAGGGAAAACAGAGTTAATATCATTGGTATTTGACATGTGAGTCAGTCATACATGTGAATTAAAATTGTGAATAGGACTCTGAAAATCAAGCTCTAATCTACTCAAAATTTTCATCTAGTGACATTGATTGAAGGCACCCGTACCTGGTAGCATGCCTCAAATTTAGTCTCATGTTGACACTACATTCTCAGGAATCTCTTGAACATTTCTATTATTTACTTACCAGTTATCATTGATAGATATTTTGAAATTGATGACTACATGTTTCTTCCCACCAGCATCATTTAAAAACATTGGGCATAGAAAATTAAGTTTAGCATTCTCAGTGGAACGTTGTGCCACCTCACAAGTCTCATTTAACCTCGCAAGTTGCACTAAGTAAGTATTTGTTCCTGCAAAATGGCCAATAAAAATTATTTTAAAAAGATAAACCAAATGCAATTGAAATCAGCTGTGAGTAAATGCCTCTCATGTTCTCTTATTTAAGGCTTTCAATAAGAGGAAGACTAGTGATAGGATGAATAGTGATTTATATAAATGTTATATAAAATAGGTAGGAAACCATTTTAGCATTTTTGTGGGAATAGTTGATAGTATATAAAACAAAGCTAATAGATGTGTTAAATCCATACCTACAGTTATGGAAGGATCCTACTTCAGAGATTTATTTCACATATCAGGTATAATCAAGATTCAAGATACATTGAGCAACAAAACATGATGAAAATGGAAAATAAGGATAGTAAAAATTTGAGATATATAAACATAGCAATATATGCTACAAATACATCTTCAACATTCTTTTAGCTTTATTTCTTTTAGAAATGTTAAGTTTAGTCAAATTTGATCCCTACTAAAAAAATTTGATTGTCAAAACAACTTCAACATTTAATCTAATGCCAAATTCTCTTCATTAACAAAAAATTTATATTGTGCCACCGACAAAAAAAATTAGCACATCGATCCAACTTTTAGTTGCTCGTGTGTATGCAATATATGCTTGCACATTTGATTTTTCTCACTGCATCAAGTTAATTCCTCTTGGAAATGTGGAAAATATTATTCATGTTTGATGCATTTTCCTTAAAACATGTCAATATTTATGCTAAAGGTATAAGTACCTAGTGATAAACCAAAATGTTTGCATCTTCGAATGTGGACCATCTGATTCATAGATTTCATTGACAACAAAACAAGAAGAATTTAGCAACACTCTTCATATGGAATAATTTTAATATTTTTTTCCAATTTAATTCCTACCAAGCAACTTTTCTCTGGCATTGACACAGTGCGGCAATAAATTAACAATAAAATAAAACCCATTTTACTAATGTAGGCCCATTATTTGATTTATCAATTTAAGACAAATGTTAAAAGTAAAACTGCTGGTTTTTAGAAAAGTGGAACCAATGTCCTTTAAATTTCTATTTTAGCTTACTAATATGACAATTACAAAATAATTATGCATTGTAATCAATGTCAAGTGTTGAAAAAATGTTTTCTTCAATTGTAAGTACCACTTACCGGGATATCCTTGGGCAAAACCACTAAAACATAGAAGAAAAGTCGAAGGATGAAAACCATAGACTGCTATCTACTATTCACTACTTATCATTTTGAGAGACACTCAGTCATTAATGGATTTATATGGTTATACATTTTTCTAATTTATAGAAGTTATTGTAGTTTTTTTATTTGGATTTTTTTGCTCTTTTTGTTGAATTTATTGTTTTGGTGCCATGTATGTGATTGCATTTTCTATCCATTTCAATTTTCTGGTAACTAAGTTGTATATTTACTAATTCTGAAAAACAGTAATTGCAAGAAGTGTTGGGATCAATATAATGGGTAAGCTTGTCCACCAGGAAGAAGGGCTTGCTGATTTAAAATGTGATATTTGATGAAAAATAATGCATGATTATTTCTAGAAGCTCAAACTGAAACTTGCTTCTATGGAAATTAACAGGTTAAAATATTTGTCTTACTTTCACATGAAAAAATGAGTTCTTGCTTCTTATTTAAATGTCAAAATTATTTACATCTCAACAGTTTTCTTTTATTTATTTGCAGGTTCCTAGTGAGCAGAAATTGCCTTCACTTTATCTTTTAGATGGTATTGTCAAAAACATTGGTGGGGAGTTGGGGACTACATCAAATACTTTGAAGCTCAGCCTCCTGAGGTGAGACATTATGTTTTGGTGATTTTACGTTACCTTTCCGTAATTGTGGGCATTTCCTTTCTTATCAGATTTGAATATTTGTTTTATGGTTATTTACTTTATGAAATCTAGAGTGGTCAAATTTAGAAATAAATGAGGATTCGTCAATTCCAGGACCGAAAATATATAGCAGGTCTATACATGAAAGTCCAAAAAGGTGTCCCGAAGATTCTCGAAGACTACATGTATGCTAATATTCTACCCTTTTCTGGGGTAAACAACACTCAGTCATAGGTTACTTACTGTTAAATATATTTTTCATTGAATGTAGATTTATAGTTTCTTTGGAAATTGTTAAAAAAAATTATTCCAAGTACCTATAATATTCTTCTATGGTATGTGGCCCAATTCTGAGATAGTGTGCAGATTGAAGTTTACATGTAAAGGTAACCAATTTTTATAGAGATTTGTGAGATGCTTTTTTCTACATTAATATGATAATTTATGTGTGAAAATTACATCTCTATATGTGAGACACCTAAGTACATGTATTTTTCACATTTCTAACCTTGGTGATTCTGACTTAGCTTTTGCAAGTTATACTTACAGTAATTTGGAAAGCATTGATGCTTGTGCAAATCTCATTCGAAATGATGTCTTGCTAGCTTCTTTCATTACTATATTCCATACACCCAAAGTTCATTTTTAGAATGTTTAGATTCTTGTCATTTGGATTGCCAAACATCACTCTGGATTTTAGAATGATTCTTGATCAAAATTACTTAGTTTGTTCACTGATGCTTGGTGTTGTAATATATATATATTATGAATTCTTGTTACAATCACTTGCTTCCCCAAGTGTGCTCGACCCCTTGAAGAAAAAATCACAAAGTTCCATGCAGATGGGCTGCAAAAAAATATGTCTTCTCATACTACCTTAAACTGCATGTTTGGTTAAGCCACCACAATAGTGGGGTACTATTTTCATCAAAGTACAATAGGATTTTAACCTAGTCCCAACTACTATAATCATTCCCTTGTAGATTTGAACCTTGGTGGGTGGCTTGACATGCCACTATCCTCACCATCATCAGATCACAACCTCATGGGGGGTGTTGTATATTATTCATTAGGATTGATTTTGGCTTCTAGGTTTCATATGTTTGTACATTACCACTGAATATTATTTCTTATTTTCTAGAATGCCCATCGATTAGAAAGTGCAGATGCTTATCTTGAACTTGGATATGAATAGAAGCTTGGTACTATCTTTGCTAACATTTTTCCATCCATAAATCACTATTGTAAAAAAAACAGAACTGAAAACACAAAAACAACAAGAAACAAAACTGCAACAACACATGAGAAGAAGGGTGGCTGTCCCATGTTGCGATAAGGGCCCATCCAACCAACAAGCTTCCAGATGCACTTGTTCCTGCAAGACAACACACACAAAAGTGAAAATATAAATCTGAAAACTACTTTTAAATTCTACCATCCTCTGTCTTCCAAAATGTAAGGGAGAGGAAAATAAAGGCACGATGAAAAAGAAATACAACATTTCATAATGCATTCTAAATAAATTGACCTTTTTTTACAAGAAACATTAAAGATAAATCACTTTTATAGCATAAGTAACATAGAAAGCATATTATATAAACATAGCAATTTAGATAAACATAGCAATTAGAAAAAAAAATTGCCCAAGATGTTTACTCCACTGAATGTCACCCATGTTGCTGAGACTTAGTTAGTTTTGTGATGGTAGAAAATTCACATTCCTTTCCTCTCCCATGCTTTGTACTGTTGCTGCTACAGGAGTGTCCTAGGTTTGATTCATGCACTGGCTACTATATGGTCTTTAAATACTTCAGAGGGGCCTAACGTAGCCCTAACAAAATTCAATCCAATTATACCCATTCCCTTCAATCTGTCTTCAATTTCTGAGATGTTGAAGATAACATTATTGTTGGTATATTTTGTGTGTTTGCATACTGGAAGGAGGATTATTACTGTCCCAAAATGATGCCAAGCGAATGCTCTCTAAAGTTGTTTAGTTTGACTCCAAAACGGCCTCAACCTCTATTCTAAAACAAACTTCAATATTCCTCTAAAGACCACACAAAACCATATGGTTGAAGGATATAAGTGAGGTGATTGTGTTTGATTTGTTTGCTTTGGTTATAGGTCCAAAGGTTCCCAGGCATTAGTGTTGGAAAGTAGACCTAAACACCTTTAAAATGTTGAGCCATATGCTACCACCAATATGAAACTGTACAAAAATTTTGTTGTTGGTTGAAGGGTTGAAATGACTTAAATTTGGCACTAGAAATTACTCTTCAGTAGAACAAACTAAGGCCTGATTTAGGGCCCAAAAATGGTTTTGAAAATTGCTACCATTTTAGCATTGAAACTTATACTTGACACCACCTTTTTCTACACCCTAGACAACTCTTCTTCTAACCTTAGTGAGCATGTTCTCTTTAAGCGGATCTCATACTTGATTATGCTTGCATGCGAACATAATTCATATTAGTGTTGTCCCCTTTGCTATGCTTTATGAGTTAGCCCTGCAAATCACCTTTCTGGGGTCCTTTCTGGGCACCCTCATTTTAAGGAAAGTTGTCAATAATGCTAGTTATGTACCAAGGTTTGCTACAGGAATGAACATATTATCTAGTCCAAACGAATGACATTGTACCCTTAATTATTTATGATACAGAGGATGTCCTAAACAATTCTTCAAGATCCTCTTTATTAAGGTCTTAGCAGTCCTTGATTAGGTATGCTATCAAACATATCCAACATATGAAGTGGACAAGCTCACACCTTGACATCCTATCTCATATCATTGTTAACTTGTACCAATAAACTAGGGTCCAAAATCGGACTTGCAACTAAGGTTGAAAATCATACTGCGTTAGGCCACCCTCCATATGATCTCCATCTTTCACAGTTTGAAGCGAAAGAAAAAGGATGATCTTAATTCTTAAATACTGGACCTCATATCAGGCCCCTGTATAGAGCATACTAGGATGTCACATATTGATACAAGGATGGAATTGTTTTGTAGGTCTTGAATACCAGTATTGTTGCCCAACAAACAAATCTTGAAACTACTATGATTTTGATATAAACTGCTACAGGTGGATATGGAAAAGGGTATTTATATTGTTGTCCTTCATGTCCCTCATATTTCATGCATACATGCCCTTGAAAACAGTCCTTAGAACATCACATAATATGTACCTAAATATTTAAGAAAAGAAATAGATCTATGACAAGGTATACTGCTCGTGGCACAATGCTTTTACAAGCCAGCGAAATAACTTAGACATGGAACCTCTAACCTCAGTCCTTTTTGTAGTAGGGCAAGTTTCAACTTCTATTAATACTTGTCTCCCAAACCTGAAAAGGGATGACCTGAATGAGTTTTATTATATTAACTTGCTTAAGCCATGTTAGGGTTGACCTTTTAGAATTAGCCCCCTATTGGATTTCTTCATCATGCTAATGTGTTGCGCATCCTCAATTGGTGTCATGTCCCTTTGGCCACAGACCTTCAAGTCAAGAGCAAGGTTGAATGTTTATGTTTTGTTGTATGCATGCTATGGTGAAATGATTCTTTAGGTTGCTCAAATATTCCCAGTCACGTTCAGTCACATACGCAACATTGCTTCTATACTCTTCATACTACAGTAAAAAATAGCTGGGGTATCTCATAGGTGTATGCACATAAGAATGCTTTTTATAAGGAAAATGAAGTAAACATCATCTCAACAGTAGTATATGGAAAATGTATTCATCATCAAGAAGTCCATTGAGCAGCAAATAATGGACTACAACATCATGTCTATCTAACCAGTGAATGTAAAAACACATGGGATATAATCATCTCGGTAACATTAACATGGTAATGTACATTTAAATGTGTTCTTCCATGTTTTAAAGGATCCTCTTACTTCCAGGTTGGAGTTTATAACAGCAAAGGTTGCAAATGTTTTAAGCTTCACAAGCTCACATTTCTTTGATTGTAAGTATAAGCTCCATGATCATCTTGCATTTCATTTTTAAGTTTTGTTGGTCTTATTCTTGCAAAGGTGCATACAAGAATTTCAATTAATCAGTCCAATTCTTTGTTGGTTGCATTGGAAATTTGACTTGACCTGACCAGAATGATTGGCTTGGCTGATTAGAGTAGGTGTCTATGTATATGGACAGTCTTATCTCTGAGCATTTGGTTTTAATTTTCATAGTAAGTTGTTCTCAATTGTGTATACAGTTTGCTTCAATAGTGAAAGGAGCACAGGGATCGATTTTCATAACGGATAAGGAACATGGTCTGCAGTTCTTAGCATCTCACAGGGAGCCAATGTTATAACATTAAATGTCTCCATCAAAATTTTTGATGTTTTGCAAAATTTTCAAGTCTGGCTTACTTCTCACCCTATCATCTAAGCCATTCTCAATCCAGTCACAACTTTTATTTTGACTTCGATATGCTTCAAATTTGTTCGTGGGTTCAAAGCCACTTCAATATCTTAAATTATGAGGCTTTGATGTCACTCATCTTTCTCCACTATTGTAAGTCAACCAAATCAATATATCTTGACTGAAACCAAATACCTACCAAGCTGAGTCAAGTACTAGGCTTCAAGTTTTAAAAAGTTTGGCTATAATTTTGTGCAAAACCTATATTGAGCTTTAGCCCGATCAGTACATTCTTGCTTAATATTAACCACACCTCCACCTATTAACTTAGGACAATTTGTTGTCTCTTTATTCCATTATTCCAGATGATCTTCGAGAGAGAATTCTTACTTTTGTTCCCATTGCAAGTGTATTCTGGACAGGAACAATTTGTAAGAGATGGAACTCTATCACACTCTCAAGGAAATTCATGTGGCAATGGTCCATAGTTCCTTCACAAAACCCCTGGTACTTAATGTTCACAAATTCAGAAGATGCCTTCGGGTTTGCATATGATCATGTTCTAAAGAAATGGATAGGTTTGGTCAGTGAGGTATTGTGAGGATGGAGAGGTGGGGATGAGGGTGTATTTTGCAATGGAGTTTTGTATTGCTTGATTTATTCCACTGCAATAGTGGGTAACTTGGAAAATAGGCATGATGCCATGAATTAATAATCTATTATCTTTCTAATGCCTCATTGTAAATATTGTCTATTTTCATGCCTTGTTTTCTTACATGAGGTCATATTATGATTCTCAAGGAGCATTTGGTGATGGTTGGTGGCATTGGTATGGCTGACAGGCCTGGTATAATCAAAGGAATTGATTACATGCGGTCATCTTCCTTTCTTGATTTAACCTTCCTGGTAACCTCTTACTGATTGTGATTTTTGACACAATCAGTAATTTGTGATTTGAACTTCATCAATCTTGTAATTTTTCCATGTACTTATTCTGAAACTCATCAATTTGGTTTTTCCTATACTACTTCTAAGCTTCATCAATGTGTTTTTCTGTTGTACTTCATCAATTGAGAATCCAATTAGATTTATGTTAAGCTAGACCTGGTCATGTTCTACTTCTCATTAATTTATTAAAAATGAGGTCTATTTGTGGAGCAATAAATAATTAAAATGAATTTATTATACCAAGCATGAGTTGCCCAGTGGCATGTATACTAAGTTTTCTATTTATTGGATGGCCTGTGATCTAGCCGTAGACGGACAGAATTTTCAGTTAGTCTAGTCTAGCAGTAGATCAGTGAAATCACTACTAAAAGACTAAAAACTGAAACTGTAGTGGAGCATCATGTATATTATGTGTTTTTTTTTGCTTGTATTTCATTTTGAGATTGCTAAGATTATGCAACATGCAGTCTTTAATGATTGATATATAAGATGTGATATATATGTTTTATGTTTTACACTGAATATCTTTGTGTATATCAAACTTATATACCAATCATTGAAAGAATGCATAACCTTCAATCTTTCTCTATACCATTTAAAACAATCCACTGTTAAGTTAAACCTGTTAATGTTCTCATCAATTTATTAAAACTATTTGGAAGGATAATGGATATGTTATACCAAGCTTGAGCTACTCAGTGCCCTGCACACTGAGTTTCTCCATTTTCCGATGGGTTGGACCACATAATGGTCAGTTAGGTTGCGGTCTAGCAGTAGATCAATAAAATTTTGTGGTGTTTATACCAGCGTGGAGTAACGGGTCATCAAATCGCCCTGCTATTTTGTCCTATTTTTTGCTAAATCTAGTCAAAAACCTACCTGGAAAATGCAGTTTGTGCCATTCTGCAATTTCAGCAACCCCAAATTTATTTTCTATACTAAATGCCATATTTTATTACTACTCAAATCATCAAAATCGCAATTTGAGCAATCAAAATCACACTTTCAACAATTCTTTGTGTGTCGGATTCTGATAGTTAAAGATGTGTTTCCCTCTTTTCGGGATTATTAGTCTTTTCTTAGAATTACAAATGATGCAATCTTGGTGTTAATATTGCCCATTTTCCCAATTATTAAAGGGTTCTAACTCAATGGAAGAGTGATTGCTTTACAAGCAGGAAGTTAAAGGTTCGACTCCTTTGTTCCCTAATGATATTGCAATATTGATAATTTTAATAAAATATATTTTATCATGATTTATTATGGCTATGAGGAGTGTTCTAAATTGACTTCATATGTCACTACAAGGGGGGTTCAAAACTGTCCTTGTATGTTACAATGAGGGGGGTTCAAAACCCCCCCTGTAATTTTATATGAGGGGGGTTCATAACCGCCCCCAAATGTTTGTAAAGAATTTTAGGGGGGGTTTCGAACCACCTCCGTATGTACCTACGAGGGGGGTTTCAAACTGCCTCTATAGGCCTCTACGAGGGGGGTTCAAAACTGCCCCTATAAGTCTCTACGAGGGGGGTTCTAAACTGCCCCTATAGGCCTCTACAAGTGTTGGCTTGGTTTTGCAACCAAGCTTAGTGCAATGGGCACCTATCAACAATGTGATAGCAGTTTCAATATAGAAAGCAAAAACGATTATGAATTAAATCTAAATCTAAACTAACATGTGCATATAACAAATAAATCTAAAAACTATTCATAGAAAGAACAAGAAATAAAAGAATGTTTTGTATTAAGATACCTCAAATGGTGAGGATGTGATGTTGAGCAACTCCAAGGGTGAGTAGCTCCAAGATCCAATGGTCTCTTCTCCAAGATGCTGAAAATGGCCAAAAGTCTCATGAGAGATTTTGACAGCGTGAGGATAGGATGATGGATGGATGGAAAGTGAGGAGCCCCTACCACCTTTTTATAGTTTTTGGTGGTGGGGAATACCATTATGGTTTTGAGGAAACCAATGGTATTGACCAACATGGTTTAGGTACCTTTTTCCCTCCTTTTTCTTTTTTTGAATATTTTGAATATTTTTATTCCCTTTTAATATTTTTGGGAATTCTGAACCCTTTTTTAGGCTTTTTTATGCTTTTGGAGGAAAATTATTCATTTTGAGGGGAAAAAGGGGTGTATTATGGTCTTTTGGTGGCCTTTTGATGGCTTTAGAGGCTCAAATGGTGGAAAAGTGGACAAATGGGTCATGTGAATAATGAGCTAGTGAGCACTTTTTGGGTGTTAACAGATTGCTCCCTGATGTGTGAGGGCAGGAGCTCATCGTATGGCCGATAGACATCATAGTTGTTTTTGCCTTTTTCTTGGGGTTTGGGGAAGAGAAGAGACCGGTTGGAGACTGGATCAATGGTCCTTGGAAGCTGCAAAAACAAAAAATAATACATGGCCTCAATATGAATGAGGAATAGTCTCTGATAATTGACGAGGCGGGCATACCCATGCTCGTATCAAGACATATACATAACAATTAGTCCCAAGAAGGGGGACCTACATAATACATAATAAATCTGCTGGGACATCGTAATGGTCCAAAGGGGACACTATTTTGGGATGTACTCATGATCATAACATGACTGATCTCAATAACTAATACATTGAAATAAAGAGACAACCATTCTGAACAAGGTCTCAGAAGGGTTGATGAACTACTGAATCTGAAGGTGTCCAATATTTGTAGGGACTCAATGACTCTAAGTCAACTCTGAGAGGTATATGTAACTGTATACTCGAGGGAGTATAAAAATGGGGTACATCTGAATACTGTCACCATGCGCAACCCGGATATCTATAGGAAAATGTAAATGGTTGTTTCCATAAGTGGACTCTCAAATGTGGAAGAGTCAGGTGGTATCCGGGGTCTTCAACAAATAACTGAAAGGACCAATACCCTATGCGAGTCTCAACGATGCGATCAAGGTGTTGAAGTTGAGCATGTGAGAAACAACCATTTGGAGAGGCACTAAGGACTCTTCTCGAAATGATTCATAGGCACTCATCATAAATGGTAATGAGTCCAAGACACAGGGACCTCTGGGTCTATCCTCTGGAATAAATTTGGTTGTCGTCGATAGAGGGAGACCAGCAACTAACAAGGAAATGATGTTTCCTTGATAGGAGCGCGAGGTGTAGAACTGAATTGTGGTAGTACTGATGGTAGGACTGACATACTTGTGGGGATGGGAAGTGACTAGGGTCATAGAGTGGGTGGACTCAAACTTCCTTTGTTCAGAGCATGATGACATGGTTGACCTAGCAGCATAGGGAACTGACTTGTAGGTGTGGGGACCATAGCTTTTAAGGGATGAAGGGTATGTATTTATTCTAGGGGGGATGAGTTGCTGGGTGCTTGTTGGCCCGGTTTTGCAACCAGGCTTAGTGCTATGGGCACCTGCTAACTAGTAGCAGCAGTTTCAAATAGAATTAAACAACTAATTAATCTAAACCAAACTAATCATGGAAATATGCAAGAATATAAGCAAATAATGTAAACATCTAAAAAAAAAGAACAAGAAAATATTAAAGAATGAATTTGTATTGAAAAATGGGGGGGCAAGCAAGTGCTTGCGATAATACCTTCAATGGTGAAGGTTGATGTTGAGCAACTCCCAAGATGAGTAGCTCCAAGCTCCAAGAGGTCTCCTTCTCCAAGGTTGCTTACAATGGCCAAAATGCTCAGGGGAGATTTCGGCAGCATGAGGATGAGATAATGGATGGATCAGGTATGAGGAGCCCCTACCACCTTTTTATAGGTTTTGGTGGTGGGGAATACCATTTGTGGTTTTGTGGAAACCAAATGGTATTGACCAACATGGTTTAGGTACTTTTCCCTCCTTTTTCTTTTTTTTGAATAAAATTAATATTTTTATTTCCTTTTTAATATTTTTGGGAATTTGGACCCTTTTTGAGGGTTTTTTATGCTTTTTAGGAAAAAAAAATCTTTTTTTAATGGAAAAAAGGGGTGTACTCAGGTCTTTTGGTGACCTTTTGTTGGTTTCAGAGGCTCAGATGGTGAAAAAATGGACAAATGGGTCATATGAATAGGGAAATGAGCTAGTGAGCACTTTTTGGGTGTTAACAGATTGCCCCTTGATGTGTGAGGGCAGGAGCTCATCGTATGGCCGATAGACATCATAGTTCTTTTGTCTTTTTTCTGGGGTTTAGGGAGGAGAAGAGATCGGTTGGAGACTGGAGCCACGGCCCCTGGAAGTTGCAAAAAACAAGAAATATTACATGGCCTCAAAATGAATTAGGTATAATCTCTGATAATGGACGAGGCGGGCATTCCCATGCTCGTATCAAGACATATACATAACAATTAGTCCCAAGAAGGGGGATCTAATACATAAAGAAATATTGGTACAGCATAATGGTCCAGAGGGGACATTATTGTGTGATATACTCATGATCATGACTGATCTCAATAAACTGATACACTGGAATAACTGTTGAACTGCTGAAACTGAAGGTGTCCAATATCTGTAGAGACTCAATGGCTGTGAGTCGTCTCTGGGAAGTATTTGTATCTGTATGCTCAAGGGAGTATAAAACTGGGGTACATCTGAATATTGTCGCCATACGCAACCCGGATATCTATAGAAATAATGTAACTGGTTGTATCCATAGGTAGACTTTTGAATGTGGAGGGTCAGGTGGTATCCGGGGTCTTCGACTAATAACGGAACGGACCAATGCCCTGTGCGAGTCTCAATGATGCGATCAAGGTGTTGGAGTCGAGCATGTGAGAAACAACCATTCGGAGAGGCACTGAGGATTCCTCTCGAAATGATTCGTAGGCACTCATCATAAATGGTAATGAGTCCAAGACATAGGGACCTCTAGGTCTATCCTCTGGAATCAATGTGGTTGTCGTTGACAGAGGGAGACCAGCAACTAACAAGGCAATGATGTTTCCTTGATAGGAGCACGAGGTGTAGAACGGAAGTGTTGTAGTACTGATGGTAGGACTGACATACTTGTGGGGATGGGAAATAACTGGGTCATAAAGTTGGTAGACTCAAACTTCCTTTGTTCAGAGCATGGAGGCATGGTTGACTAGGAAGCGTAGGGAACTGACTTCTAGGTGTGGGGGTCATTGCTTTTTTAGGGACTGAAGGGTATGTACTGACTCTGGGGGGGGGTGAAGTTGATGGTAGCTGTCGAGGGAGTTTTAGAGTGACATACTGCAGAATACTCTGAACAAAGGCGACCAAAATGGGGAAGCTGCCTAATGAGTAGATGTGATCTGTCGTGGTGCCAAGAGGCACCATTGATTCCTTCTTCGTAGTTTTAATGAGCTCCAAGAAGGGATGAAAGTGTGCTCTGAAATGGTACGGTCCTGTGGATTTTGTGAGCCCAGGACGGCTCATGCTCATGGTTGCTTTCATGTTTAGAGAGTCTGAAAACGGTAAGTGGACTCTATTGTGTTTCTTTTTCGTAAGTTTAGTCTCCAAGGCCCGAAAAAGCATAAAATGATGTGGATGGAGAACTCTTCTAGCCGATGTGACTAGAGTATACCTTTTTCGTAATTAGTCTACAAGGTCCGGAAAAGGGGTAAACTTATACTAGGTAGACGCCCTTTCAGATACGTTTAATGAGCATGAAAGGAAGCAAGGTTACTCGGCAATCTTTTCATTGTTCTTAGGAGTCAGAAAAGAGCTTAACAGAAACTCCCTAAGTGCCTTTTTCGTAAAAGTGGTTGCTCGGCCCGAAAAATGGATAAAATTATACCGAACAAAAAGGGGTTGATGAGGGCGAGAAAAGGTCTCAAGCATCATCATTGGTGCGAAAAAATGGATCCGGTGACATAAGGATTGTCAGAAACGAAGAACGGTCGATGCGGCACGCAAATCGAGGCTACATGGGGGCATGACAAATGCCCTAAAAATGGGACGTGACAGCAAGAAATGATCTCAAGCATCATCACGAGCACAGAAAACTGAATCCGGTGATATATGACACGTCCAAAATGGAGAACGACCCATGTGGCTCGCAAACCGAGGTGACGAGGGGGCATTTTGAAAAAATGGCCGAAAAGTATGGGCGTGAGAGTGAGAAATGATCTCAAGCATCATCACAAGTGCGGGACACTAAATCCAGCGATATAAAGATTATAAAAAATGGAGAACGGTGGATGTGGCACGCAAACCGAGGTGACGAGGGGGGCATGGAAAAAATTCCCAAAAAATCTAGGCGTGAGAGCGAGAAATGATCTCTAGCATTGTCACGAGCGCGGAAAACTGAATCCGGCGATATAAAACTCGTCGAAAATGGATAACGGCCGATGTGGCACACAAACCGAGGCGAAGAGGGGGCATGGTAAAAAATGCCCGAAAAATATGGGCGTGAGAGCGAGAAATGATCTCAAGCATCATCACGGGCTCGGGAAAATGAATCCGATGATATCAAATATATCAAAAACGGAGAGCAGCCGAAGTGGTACACAAACTGGGGCGACAAAGTGTCAGGACACAATGTTGATATTGGTCTTGGTGAGAGCGAGAAATGATCTCAAGCATCATCACGGGCACGGAAATATGAATCCGACAGTGCAAATGGTGCGAAAAACAGAGGTCATAAGGACTCCGGAATGGTTAAAGGAAAGAACTAGGTTAAAAAATGGCTACAAATAAAGGTGATCCCACAAAGTGAAGGATGCAGTGGTGGGGAGAAATGATGACCCGTGGGGGCAAAATACTAGGTGTATAAAATCAACTGAAATGTACAAGTGACACGTGACCTCAAAAATGGTTGAGATCACGAATATGAAAAAGTGAGCAGGGTTAATGACCTGCCCCCATGCTATGTGCATGGGGTTTGTAATTGTGGATCACATATGTGTTGGTTTGAACGATGGGATCATTGAGGTGTTGAGATAGAGATGATGGGGAAGGTTCAAAATGATTGATCATGCCCCCTATCCCGGGGTCGAGGTAATCTATTATGCCCCCTAACTCAGAGGTGTCAATGTGGTGCAGATGTTGTCTCAGAGAGAGATCAATAGGGCATTGAGCAACTGCTGGCGGGGTGTTATACCATGAGGCTGTGGGTCGTGGTGGCATACTGAAGTGATGATATGATGATGGGGGATTCCCTTTGTGGGGTGGATGCCCCTAGTATCTCCGACGAGGATCACGATGATGATGAGTAGGCAAGGTTTTGGGCCTGCCCCCATGTTCTGGACATGTGGTTTCCTGGTCGATTTGAAAGGGTTGAACCTGTGTGTCAAAGGGATCAATGGAAGGGGCCGACCGGACAGAGGGGTATCCAGTGGAGATCGTATAAATGGCGGGGTCAAGGCCAGGAATTTCGGTATCTGACCAAGTGAAGACATTAGTGAATTCTTGGAACAGTTGTTGGTATTCTCCGATCTCATGCTCACTGTGGGAGGTTCCTAATGTGATGGTATGAAGGGCACCAAGTGGGTCAGAGATGTCAATGTGTATGACGGGAGAAATATCGGCCATGGGATCCATTAACCAGTCGATTTTAGTAGGAAGGAAATCCTTGGACTCAACTGCGGATTGGGTAGCGGTGGTCGATGAAGTCTTTTCCGGGAGGAAGTATGGACGATGGTGCATGTCTTCCCTGGGATAATCAAAGGTAGTAGGAGTCTCGAGAACCTCTTCATCATTGCGGGAGCTTTGAGTGGTCAAATCGAGTGATGAGGTAGTGGTAGTCGAAGAGATCATGTTGATGGTGTTAATCTCTTCGGATGAGGATGATGCGGGAGGGTAGATCTCCTCGATAGTAGGGGGTGTTGTCTCTAGGTCCAAATTGTTCATCTCGTAGAGAGCTGCTCTGTAGTCTGAGATGTCAGGACAGTTGTGGGAGTAGTGGCCGTAAATACCGCATATCGCACATGGGTGGTTGGTACGCAGTGATTTATCACGAGGCATAGGGTTTGGATCTAGTTTGACCACCGGAATGTTGGGGTCGTCGTCCAACATTTGCATGTGTTCTTGCAATGCAGGTAACTGTTGACACTGATGGGTTGGATGGCCTAACTCATCACACAGCGAGCATTTTGGAGGAGCACGGAATACGGGGGGAGGTTTAACTACCTTGGGTGGGGGTACCGCAGTGTATGGTTGTGGGCCTCTGCTCCCAGTGGGCCTGATGAGTGGAGGGGGATTCGTCGATGACGAAGGAGTAGTGATACCGGGAGGTGGTTGGGTAGAAGTAACAATGGGTTGCACCGGTTGCAGGATGACATTTGGTGTCGGCGGTGGAACTGGAGGCGAAATATACCACACGGGTAATCCCAATGTTAACCCGGGTAGACTAAGGGTAGCCATAACCGGGGCGCTTACTACACCCGAAGGAGGAAATAGAAAGGGGATTGTGTGGATGGGTGTAACCCCAATGTGACTAGGTACCAATGGTGGTTTGGGTAATAAGGAGGGTTGATTACCGGGTGTTTGTGAAAGGGTGCAGAGGTTAGCGACGTGGGTCTCCTGTGATGGTGGTGGAATGACCTGGAATGTAGAGGTCATCGGCGCCTCGGAGTAAAGTCCGGGTCCTACCGAGGAAATGAATGAGGTAGTTGCACCACAAACAGGTTGTTCAACCATGGGGAGAACATTTTCAGGTGTGGCGGGGGCCTTGGGATCGTAATAGGTGAGCTGGTCGACCTTGACCACGCGTCCCTCATGGGGGAACTGCATGGTGCGAAATACGGATGAAGCAATAGCCCGCATGGCATACATGTAGCTGCGACCAAGTAAAAGGTTATAGTCTAGTTGGGCATTGATGACCTCAATGTCAATGAGCATGATTTTACCCGCCAGCTGGACAGAGACATTGGCTAAAAGACCTTGGGGTTGAGCCGAACGGCCGTCGTAGGCTCGTAACGCAGTGGTGGACTG
Organism: Larix kaempferi; assembly: GCA_027924585.1. NCBI lineage: Eukaryota > Viridiplantae > Streptophyta > Pinopsida > Pinales > Pinaceae > Larix > Larix kaempferi. The sequence continues at coordinate 18,424,960 of BSBM01001197.1, read as the reverse complement.
TTGGAGAGTAGGGGATCCCAACTTTTGCCAAACGAATGTGGACATGACACATGTGGAGGCCCCTTCATCGATAATGCACCGATGGATGACAAGATTCCGAACAGAAACGGAAACTTGGAATGCTAAAGAGGAAGGCAAGCGTGGTTCAGACTGGTCTGAATCGAATGCGATCAGCTGTGAATCATTGGGGTCAATGGCGCCAATGCCAGAGAGCAAAGTTTTGCGCTGCGAAGGACAGTTTTTCAAAACTTCTAAAGCAGACATGGCTATAGGAGACTGGGCTAAGTCGTCTACGATGTTGTAATTCGACGCAGCCCGAGCGTTGGGATTATTGTTGATACGATGAAGTGGGAAGCGAGGTGATTTGGAAGCGCCATCAAGTGGAGCTGGAGGTATACGTAACGTTTGATCTGTGGGATTAACGTTAGTGTTCTTGTCGGCGGGAGGGGCTTCAGAAGTGGAGCCATATTGGTTCCTTCGAGTTTGGAGGTTGGCATCGGCAGTCGACATCATCAACAAATGGTGAGTACCTAAATCGAACATGGGTTGATCAGGGGCTGCATAAGTGATCTGCTGTGGTGGCACGTTGCCCTGAGGGGGGGCTAACGGCTCAGTGTTCACTACACCCTGGTTTGGAAAGGGGTTTTGCAGCACCAAGGGTTGATGTTGAGGTGGTGGAGGGTTGGGTGGCGGCTAAGGAGCCGCTTTCCCTTGACTATGGGCATCGTCGGTCCAGAGTTGCCGAGCTCGCTCCAAATGTGGGGAAGAATGCGTGTAATGACCATAGACCTCGCAGATAGAACAAGGGTGGTTTGTTCTGAGGTTATTATTTCTAGGCTGCTTAGGATTCCGATCCAGATTTTGGTTGGGAGGAGCAGCATTGTTATTCTGCGAAGGATTGGGAGGTGGAGGACCTTGCTGATGTTGTTGGTTATTACCGCGGTTGCGACCTCTACCACGGTTCTGTTGTGCACCTTGGTTGCGCTAGTTGTTTTGGTTCTGGGGCTGGTTGTGCTGTGTATACACTTGCCCTTGAGCAGTGGGAGGATTTTGGTTCGCCGCAGGTGCGGGAGCAGGTTGTGGTGGATAATAATCCTGTGGGGCTGGAGGTGGTCTAGTTGCCTGCTGGGGTTGTTGGTAACCCTGAGCTATTGGAGGTGTTGGGTTAGCTGCCGCAGCATGCTGTGGATAGTACATTGGTTGAGGTGCAGCTGGGGGGGCGTATGCAGGTGGTGGATGACCAAAACACTGAGGTGGACATGAAGGTCCATGGGTATGATGGTGATGTGCCATGGGAGCATATGAACTGGTTGCTCCAGACTGAGATGTAGCCCGCGAAAGGTCGGGACCATGGCTAGGATGTGTAATGGAAAAGGGTTTGGGATGCGAGGCGATACGACCAATGATGCCATCAGCGGCATGGGATGCCCCCGGCGCATCATGTTGGGATGACTCGCCCCGAGGGGCGTCTGGAATAATGGTATACAGATAACCCGATTGGGCGTAAATGAGATCAAACTATTGGGCTTTGAGGATGGCCTCTTCTTCAGACTGGGGTCTTTCGGATGCCACATCCTTCGCAATGAGAGGGAGAAGGGATTTTAGAAACCAATCTAGGAAGATGCGGTCGTCTAATTTGATTTTGCATAGGCTTTGACGTCGACGCCACTCATGAATGTGGTCAGTGATGTGGGTGGCCGTGTTCTGTCTGCAAGACAGTAGGATCTCGACGCCCGCATCATAGTGGACAGGTAACTGAAAGAACTGCAGGAAGGTGGAGGCAAGGGAGGTAAAGGTGGCATGCGTCCCATGGGGCTGCTCGATATACCACTTGGCTGCAGAGCCAGTGAAAGTGCGATGTAATAGACGGAGGCGGACAGAGTCGTCCACTATGGAGTTGGAGGAACACCATAGATGGAAGGACATGATATGGTTCTGGGGGTCCTCACCTGCCTTACCCTCAAACTTAGGGATGTCGGAGGGGAGTTTGGTGGGCATGTGAGGCCACGCAGGACCATGTCTGATAGGGTCATTGGTGAGCCTGGCTAAATTTGGCAAGTTCAGACTTTCCATATATGGTAAGCTAGCATATGTAGGGACTGGGACATGTCTAGTCATGGTGGTATGGGGTCCAGCAGCACCTAAAGGTATGCTAGGTATTGAAGGTATATGTCCTCCAATAGGTGTGGTCTGGTAAGGGCCAGCGCTTCCTAGTGCAACATGGGTTACACTAGGGTTAGGAATAGTATTGGTGATTCCTGGGATAGGGTTTGTGGAAACCAGATGGGGTGTGACCCCTATGTTGGGCATGCCCGTAACAGGTGGTGGCCCTGTGTTGGGAATTCCTATAACAGAAGGTGGCCCTGTGTTGGGCATTCCTAAATGTGGAGTGTTGCCCATATTGGGCATACACAGGGGGGTGGTTGTTGCCATGGACGGCACTGTAGTAGAAGGGTCTGTAGACATCTCTCCTATGGTGCTGGTAAAGAGTGGATCAAATGGTGTTCTAGACATAATGTTGGTTGGGAATAACGCAGTGGGATTTTCGGATTCTGCCTCAGAATCAGAAGTGAAGTGAGGCGTGTCAGAATCGGATGACTGTCTAGTTGACCGATGATGTGTCGAGTCAAGGGATAAGGCTCGGCGTCGGTGACGTGGCGAGCCAAGTAGACTGAACTCTGGGAGTTCGCCCTGTAGACGACGAGAGCGTCTAAAATTCTCAATGGTGAGAAAATAAGTTTTTGTGTAAAAAATCTGTTTAAGTATCAGGTGGTGATATATATAAAAAATCTCAAAACCCTAATGCAACCAAGGGTGCAAGAAGGGGAGTGAAAAAGAAGGCTCTTAGGCCAAAAAATCAACCTCAAAAAAGGCACTTATTCTAGCAGCTGTGCTACAATAAGTGGAGGAATGCAACAAATGGTCAGAGTACCAACATGCAAACGGCTTCTAGAAAAAATAGGTGTAACTAGACCAAAGGTAGGTTGAATCATGCAAACACCTAACTAAAAGTATTGTGACTCATACAAACGATATCCTCTGCAAGGTGATGAAATCCAAGTCAGACAATATGAGTGATGAGACCACGGCTAGATATCCCCCTACCGGGAGGGACACCGGGTAATCAATCCTAAAGAAAGGCTACTAGGATACTCCGTTCATGACACGTCGAGAAAAGGTAAATCTACCATTTGGTCCTTTGATCGCAATATCCCAATACAGGGATATCCCGAGAACTGCGAATGGTAGCCCTTCGGTTACTGAATGGATTTCGGTATTCCACTCAGGCTTCCGGAACCATCCTCGCGACTTCAACCCTCCTAGGGGAGAGGCCTTCCCACAAACTGGTTGTGACCGCGCCAATAAATACTAAGAGGTTCTAGCTCCCTAAAGGACAACAACTATGTCTCAGATGTAATAACTGAGGGGTGTTATTGGAACACCTATCCCCCCAATACTACCTAGCTACAAAGTTCTTTTAGTGTTTCTCAAGTGAGGTTAAAAGTGTGTGGAAATTAGGGTAAGTTTTAAGGCTCAGTTCAATTAAGTGATCGAGTGGGTGCACATGTGGTATTGTAAACTGAACTTGAAAGAAGTATATGCTTTACTGAAAATTTTCAAAAAATAAAGGATCTTTCAAAAATAAAAAAGCAAATATCTATGACTTCTTTAAAGAAATAAATGGTTTTCTTTTCAAGGAAAATGCTAAGGGCAAGATTTTTAAAGAAGTAAACAGGAAAATTTTTTAACCTAGATAAACTGCAAAATAAGTCTTTGTTTCACTTTCTTGAAAATTTTTAAAAAGACTTTCTAGATGTGCATTCAAATAGTAAAAAAAATTTCTATGGCTGTAAAATATGTAGAATTTAAATACTAGAAAATATGGGCCAAAATGGGTGAATTGAAGTGATAAATAAAACTAAAATAAAAGATTAGATAAATTTATATGAAAAATTTCTTAAATCTAATAGCATATTTGGATTCCTTGATCGAAAACACCCAATTTGAAAAAAAAAATCGTTTCAAACGGAGTTCGGGAGAGGGAGATATGGTCGTTTGAAAATTGAGCCGCGCGGCCAAAAAATCACATCGCGGGTTTCGAGCTAAAAGTCGCGATGGACCGCGCGGGTTTCGAGCTAAAAGTCGCGATGGACCGCGCGGGTTTTGGGCTAAAAGTCGCGATGGACCGCGTGGGTTTTGGGATAAAAGTCGCAATGGGCAGCGCGGGTTTTGACCGCGAAGCCGCGATGTGCAGCGCATAATTTCGGCGCACAGTCGCGATGAGCCGCGCAGAAAATGACCGCGAAGCCGCACTGTGCAATGCGGAAATAGGCCGCGAAGCCGCGATGTGCAGCGCGGAAATAGGCCGCGAAGCCGCGGTGAACCGCGCAGAAAAAAGCCGAAAAGTCACGATGGACCGCGCAACTATCAGGCTAAAAATCGCGAGGCGAAAGCCGTTCACGGAAGCCGAAAAACGAACCCAAAAATTGAGAATTTCGGGCTGTTAATGGCAATAGATGGGGCCGAAAACTAGAGCAGCAATGGATCTGCTGTCTAGGATGACAGATCTATGGATCCAAAGGCTAAAAACTAATAAAAAACTAAAATTAAAGGCAAAATATGAGATCTATTGTTCAAAGCCAGCGGAGTCGCCAAAAACTGTTGGCCCGGTTTTGCAACCAGGCTTAGTGCTATGGGCACCTGCTAACTAGTAGCAGCAGTTTCAAATAGAATTAAACAACTAATTAATCTAAACCAAACTAATCATGGAAATATGCAAGAATATAAGCAAATAATGTAAACATCTAAAAAACAAGAACAAGAAAATATTAAAGAATGAATTTGTATTGAAAAATGGGGGGGCAAGCAAGTGCTTGCGATAATACCTTCAATGGTGAAGGTTGATGTTGAGCAACTCCCAAGATGAGTAGCTCCAAGCTCCAAGAGGTCTCCTTCTCCAAGGTTGCTTACAATGGCCAAAATTCTCAAGGGAGATTTCGGCAGCATGAGGATGAGATAATGGATGGATCAGGTATGAGGAGCCCCTACCACCTTTTTATAGGTTTTGGTGGTGGGGAATACCATTTGTGGTTTTGTGGAAACCAAATGGTATTGACCAACATGGTTTAGGTACTTTTCCCTCCTTTTTCTTTTTTTTGAATAAAATTAATATTTTTATTCCCTTTTTAATATTTTTGGGAATTTGGACCCTTTTTGAGGGTTTTTTATGCTTTTTAGGAAAATAAAATCTTTTTTTAATGGAAAAAGGGGTGTACTCAGGTCTTTTGGTGACCTTTTGTTGGTTTCAGAGGCTCAGATGGTGAAAAAGTGGACAAATAGGTCATGTGAATAGGGAAATGAGCTAGTGAGCACTTTTTGGGTGTTAACAGTGCTGTCGAGGGATTCTCAGGGTGACATACTGTAGAATACTCTGAACAAAGGTGACCAAAATGGGGAAGCTGCCATATGACTAGACATGATCTATTGTGGCGCCAAGAAGCACCATAGGGTCCTTCTTCGTAGTTTTAATGAGCTCCAAGAAGGGATAAAAGTGTGCTCTGAAATGGTACTATCCTGTGGATTGTGTGAGCCCAGTACTGTTCGTGCTCATAGGTGCTTTCATTTTTTGAGTCTGAAAACGATAAGAAGACTCTGCAGTGGTTGTGAGTACTATCCTATGGGTTTTTATGAGCCCATGATGGTGATTGTTCGTGGTCGCTTTTATGTTTAGAGAGTCTGAAAGCGGTAAGTGGACTCCATTAGTGTTATTTTTCGTAAGTTAGTCTCCATGGCCCGAAAAAGCATAAAATGATGCAAATGGAGAACTTTTCTAGCCAATGCGACTAGAGTATTCCTTTTTTCGTAATTAGTCTACAAGGTCCGGAAAAGGGGTAAACTTATACCAGGTAGATGCCCTTTTAGATACATTTAGAGAGCATGAAAGGAAGCAAGATTGCTCGACGATCTTTTCATTGTTTTAGGAGTCAGAAAAGAGCTTAATAGAAACTCCTTAAGTGCCTTTTTCGTAAAAGGAATTACTCGGCCCGAAAAAGGGGTAAAACGATACCGAACAAAAAGGTATTAATGAGAGCGAGGAATGGTCTCAAGCATCGTCATGAGTGCGGAAAACTGAATCCGGTGACATAAAGATTGTCAAAAATGGGCAACGACCAATGTGGCATGCAAACCGAGGTGATGAGTGGCATTTTGAAAAAATGCCCAAAAAATCTGGAGGTGAGAGCGAGAAATGATCTCAAGCATCATCACAAGCATGAAAAACTGAATCCGGCAATATAAGACTTGTCAAAAATGGAGAACGACCGATGTGGCACATAAACCGAGGCAATGAGGGGGCATGGAAAAAATGCTCGAACAATCTAGAGGTGAGAGCGAGAAATGATCTCAAGCATCATCACGAGCATGAAAAACTGAATCCGGCGATATAAGACTCGTCAAAAACGGAGAACGGTCGATGTGGCACGCAAACCGAGGTGACGAGGGCATGAAAACATGGTCAAAAAATGGACCTGGTGAAAATAGGAAAAGGAAAGGACTATTATGAATTTCTCTCTGTGCTGATTCCAACGGTACAAATGGTTTGAGGAATGAACATCGTATGATACCGCAATGGTTGTTTGAAAAAATGGTCAAATCTCTATAAATAGGGTGTGGGGCCAATATGACATGTCATTGTTACGTGCGAGTTTGGCAGAGCAATCAGAGCTCTTTCTTGATTTTTGGGAGATTCGACCGTTGGTTTTTGATTTTGTGAGTTTCAGGTAACCCTATTTGCCTTAGCCTTTTTAATTATGTCTTTTTTGGTTAGCGGCGAGCCCCCAAAGGCCACGAAATTCCATGTTGGCCTTCCAAAATGGAATATCACAGGTTTCACGTCCTTTTCCGCAATGAACATCGTGGGTTTGGGGCCGACAATCGCGATGTTCATCGCAGATGTCGAGCTGAAAGTCGCGATGTTCATCATGACTGCGAGGCTGATAGTCGCGATGTTCATCGCGGTTGTTGGGCTGATAGTCATGATGCTCATCGCGACTATGCGGTCAATACCCGTGATGTTCATCGCGGGTTCATGGATGAAAGCCACGATGATCATCATGGATTTTGATGGAAAAGCCGTGATGGAAATTTTTGAATTTTTTTTTCTATTTCTAAAAAATTTTCTTTGTTTTTTGGCAGGATGTTGAGGAGACCGCTGGTGTCATGGTGGGAGCAGGAGATGGACGAGGACCTGACGATTTGGATTCGGACCGATCAGGGGGTCCAACAGACTTTGGTTGTGAGCGGGCTCTTAAAGTTTGCTCAGATTCCACCGATGTGTTTAGTAGGACCGCTGCTGAACAAATTGGTGGGTCTCTGGGTCACTGCAGAGGGTGCTTTTATGGTTGGGGGTGAGAGGTTAGATATCACCCTCACTGATGTTTACTTTCTTACTGGGTTTCCTCGTTTAGGGGAGGTAGGGGATCTTCTGCCGAGGATTTCTACAGGTTTGGATATCGAGGATCCGTTGGAGACATAACGTAGGTTGAAGCTCCTTCATCGATGATGCATCGATGCACAACAAGGAATGAATGTTTACGGATACTTGGAAGGCCAAATTTGATGGGAATCGAGGTTCGGATTGGTCTAAGTCGAAAGCCATCATATGTGTATTGTCAGGGTCTACTCCTCCGATGGTGGATAGTAGTAGTTTTCGTTGTACAGGGAATGTTTTCAATACCTCTAAAGTAGACATAGCAGCGGGGAATTGTGCTAAATCTTCCATGACATTATAATTGGATGTTGCGCGAGCATTAGGATTGTTGTTAATCCTTCGCAAAGGGATGCAAGGGATTTTAGGTCCTCCGTCCAACGGCATATTTGGTATGCGCAATGGTTGATCTGATGGAAGGGAGGTGGATGCGTCAGTGGGAGGAGTTTCTGGGGGTGGGCCGTACTAATTTCTACGAGTCTGGAGGTTGACGTCATTGGATGACATCATTAATAAATGGGGTGTGCCTGAATCCGTATGTTGATAATCAGTTGCAGTGTAGGTGATTTGCTGCTAAGGTGTAGTAGAGCCTTATGGGGGATCCATTGGGAGAACATTTACTACTCCCTGGTTTGGCAATGGGTTCTGCAATATCATGGGTTGCAATTGATTAAGTGGAGCTGGCTGTCCAGCGTGGCCCTGGCATTGGGCATCATCAGCCCAAAGCTTACGTGCTTTCTCTAAACGGGGGAAGCTCTGAGTGTAGTGGCCATAGACTCCACATATAGAACATGGATGTTTTGTTCTCAGGTTATTGTTTTTTGCTTGCTTAGGGTTACGAACAGGATTCTGGTTGGGGGGGAGCAGCGTTGTTATTATTTGGAGGATTGGTTGGTGGTGGACCGTGATTATGTTGTTGGTTGTTACCGTGGTTACGTCCTCTTTCGTGGTTTTGTTGTCTGCCCCGGTTGCGTTGGTTGTTTTGGTGTTGGGGTTGATTGTGTTGTGTGTACACTTGCCCTTGGGTAGTGGGAGGATTTTGGGGTGCCGCAGGTGCAGGAGCAGGTTGTGGTGGATAATAAGCTGGCGGGGCTAGAGGAGGTCCAGTTGCCTGCTGGGGTTGTTGGTAACCCTGAGCTATTGGAAGTGTTGGGTTAGCTGGTGTAGCTTGCTGGGGGTAATACATTGGTTGTGCCGGTAAGTGAATCGGGTTCTGGGTGGCTGGTTGGTTATAATATGTGGGTGGTACATATGTTGATGGAGCTTTCCCATAGCAATGTGGTGGAAAAGAGGGTCCATGAGTGTGATGAGTCTAATTCGTTGGAGCATACGTCACTCCAGAATTAGATGTATCCCTAGAGAGGTCTAGGGAATTTATGGTGCTCACCATGCTAAAAGATTTATTTTGTGTCATGACTTGACCGATAATACCATCAGCGGCATGTGATGCCCCCGAGGTGTCATCGCGTGAAGAATCGCCTCGTGGGGCGTCTGGTATGATGGTGTAGAGATAGCCTGACTGGGCATAAATCAGGTCGAATTGTTGAGATTTTAAGATAGCTTCTTCTTCTGACTGGGGTCATTCGGAAGCTACATCTTTGGCTATGAGGGGTAGGAGTGATTTGAGAAACCAATCCAAAAATATGCGGTCATCCAGTTTTATCATGCAGAGGCTACGACGCTTGTGCCACTCATGGATATGGTCGGTGATGTGGGTAGCTATGTTTTGTCTGCAAGACAACAGTATTTCAACTCCTACATCATAGCATACAGGTAGCTGAAAAAACTAAAGGAAAGTGGAGGTGAGGGACGTAAATGTATGGTGGGTTCCATGTGGTTGTTCAATGTACCACTTGGTTGTAGAGCCAGTGAACGTTTTTTGCAACAGTCTTATTCTAATGGAGTCATCCACTATGGAGTTAGATGAACACCATAGGTGAAATGACAATATGTGGTTTTGGGGATCTTCCCCACATTTTCCTTCAAACTTGGGGATGTCCGAGGGGAGCTTTGCAGGCATGGGTGGCCATGTAGGGTTGTGCCTAATAGGATCATTGGTTAACCTGGCTAGGTCTGTTAAGTTCAGACTAGCCATGTATGGTAAACTAGAAGATGGGTGTGGCGTAGTGACTGGGACATAACTATTAATGGTGGCATTATGTAGTGGTCCAGTGGCCCCTAAGGGTATGCTAAGTATTGAAAATATGTGTCCTCCAACCATTGTGGTGTGAGATGGGCCAGTGCTCCCAAGTGCAACATGGGTTACAGAGGGGTTAGGAATAGTGCCAGGAATTCCTGGGATCTGGGTTGTGGTAATGAGAGGGGGTGTGATTCCTATGTTGGGCATACCCATAATAGGAGGTAGTCCTGTGTTAGGCATACCTAAAGGTGGAGTGACCCCTATATTAGGCATGCCTAAAGGGGTTGTTGTTACCATGGGTGGCACAGTAGTAGAAGGGTTTGTCGATGTATCTCCAATAGCACTGGTGAAAAAGGGGTCGTATTGTGATCCAACCATGGGGTTAGTTGGTGATATTTCTATAGGGTGTTCAGATTCAGCCTCAGAATCAGATGTGAAGTGAGGTGCGTCAGAATCGGATGATTGTGTTCTTGGCCGATGACGTGTCGAGTCAAGGGATAAGGCCCTATGTCTATGACGTGTAGAGTCAAGTGTACCGAACTAAGGGGGTTCACCCTAAAGATGGCGAGATCATCTTAAATTCTCAATGGTGAGAAATATTTAAAAATTTCAGTGGAAGGTGGTGATTTAAAAAACTCGAAACCCTAGTGCAACAATGAGTGCAAGAGGGGTGTGAAAAAATAATGGATCTCAAGCCAACAACCAACCTCAAAAGCACTTATTATAGTAGTTGTTCTATAATAAGTGGAGGGATCCAACAAAGTGGTCAGAATACCAAAAGTCAAACAGTTCCTAGAAAAAAGTGTTGCTCACTAGACCAAAGGTGGGTATTGTATCATGCAAACACTTAACTAGAAGTATTGTGAGTCAACAAATGATATTCTCTGCAAGGTGAGAAATCCAAGTCAGAAAATATGGAGTGTTGCATCAATGGCTAGATATCCCCCTACCGGGAGGGACACCGGGTAGACAATCCTAAAGAGTGGAAACTAGGATACCCCGTTCATGACACATTCGGTTGGGTGAATCTGCAGTTTGGTTCTATCACCGTTGTACCCCCATACGGGTGTACACCGAGAACTTCGAAAGGTATCCTTCAGTTACTGAATGGATTGCGGTATTCCACTCAGACTTCCGGAACCAGTCTGGCTACTTCAACCCTCCTAAGGGAGAGGCCTTCCCAATAAATTGGTTGATAACCGTGTCAAAATTATAAGGAATTTTTGGGACCCTAAAGACAACCACTATGTCTCAAATGTAAATAATTGAGGCGTGTTATTGGTACACCTATCCCCTCAATTCTACCTAACTACAAGATTCTCTTAAGTGCTCCCCAAGTGGGGTTAAAAAGTTTGTTGAGTTAAGGTAGATTTTAAGGCTCAGTTTAAATAATGTGGCAGATTGGGTGCATGTGTGATTATTGAACTGAAATTGATTTGCCTCACTTGGACGATTGATTACAAATGAAAGAAAAGATGCTTTCAGTTTGCAAAATATAAGGGGTTTTTTGGAAATGTAAATGCTTGAAAAAACTATTAAAAAATAATGGATCTTTGAAATAATTTAAAGGGAAGCAAATAACATAAATATTTCAAGAAATAAATGGATCTCTTAGAAAATTGCTTGGGAAAACTATTGAGCAAATAAATAGTAAAACCTTTGATCTAAATAGAATGCATAAAATATTTCTTTCAATTACTGAAAATTTTTAAAAAGACTTTTTAATGGAGCATATATAAATAGAAAAAGATTTAGTCTGGCTGTAAAAATGCATAAAAAATAATGCTGTAAAATAGGCTAAATGGGCAAAAAATACAGCAAATTTTTTTCTAAAAAATTGGCCGAATTCAAAATAACAACATTGCAGGTTTTGGGGAAAGAGCCGCGATGTGCAGTATAGGTTTCGACCGCGCAATCACGATGTGCAGCACGGAAAATGGCCGCAAAGCCGCGATGTGCAGTGCGGGTTTAGGTCGCACAGTCGCGATGTGCAACGCGGAAAATGTTCGCGAAGCCGCAATGTGCAGTGCGTAAAATGGCCGCAAAGCCGTGGCGCGCCGCGTGGAAAAAGGTCACGAGGTCGCGATGAGCTGCGTGACTGTCGGGCGAAAAGCCGTGAGGCGAAAACTGAAAAATGAACCCGAAAATTGAAATTTCAGGCTGTTAATGGCAACAGAAAGGGCCAAGATCTAGAAAAGCAATGGATCTGCTGTCTAGGATGGCAGATCTATGAATTAAAATGATTAAAACTAACAAAAACTAAGATATAAAGCAAAAAACCAATATCTAAGAATTTGAAGCCAGCGGAGTTGCCAAAACATGTTGGCTTGGTTTTGCAACCAAGCTTAGTGCAATGGGAACCTATCAACAATGTGATAGCAGTTTCAATAAAGAAAGCAAAAACGATTATGAATTAAATATAAATTTAAACTAACATGTGCATATAACAAATAAATCTAAAAACTATTCATAGAAAGAACAAGAAATAAAAGAATGTTTTGTATTAAGATACCTCAAATGGTGAGGATGTGATGTTGAGCAACTCCAAGGGTGAGTAGCTCTAAGCTCCAATGGTCTCTTCTCCAAGATGCTGAAAATGGCCAAAAGTCTCATGAGAGATTTTGACAGCGTGAGGATAGGATGATGGATGGATGGAAAGTGAAGAGCCCCTACCACCTTTCTATAGTTTTTGGTGGTGGGGAATACCATTATGGTTTTGAGGAAACCAATGGTATTGACCAACATGGTTTAGGTACCTTTTTTCCTCCTTTTTCCTTTTTTGAATATTTTGAATATTTTTATTCCCTTTTAATATTTTTGGGAATTATGGACCCTTTTTTAGGCTTTTTTATGCTTTTTGAGGAAAAATATTCATTTTGAGGGGGAACATGGGTGTATTATGGTCTTTTGGTGACCTTTTGATGGCTTTAGAGGCTCAAATGGTGGAAAAGTAGACAAATGGGTCATGTGAATAAGGAAATGAGCTAGTGAGCACTTTTTGGGTGTTAACAACAAGGGGGATTCCAAATCGCCCCTATAGGACTATATGAGGGGGGTTTGAAACCACCCCTATAGGCCTCTACGAGGGGGGTTTGAAACCACCGCTATAGTCCTCTACGAGGGGGGTTCCAAACCGCCCCTGTAGGTTTGTATGAGGGGGCTTATGAGGGGGGTTCACAACTTCCCTAGTAGGTATCTATGAAGGGGGTTCAAAACTGCCCCCGTAGGTCTCTATGAAGGGGTTTATGAGGGGGGTTTAAAACCGGATCTGTAGACCTCTATGAGGGGGGTCACAAACTGCCCCCAAAATTCACTTTTGGGGGCAGTTCCAATCTTGTCAAAAATCGCCCTTAAAGGGAAAAAACTTTTAACATCGGTGCCTTTAAGGGCGGTTTTTCCAAAACCGCCCCTAAAGCCAAAACGCCCCCCATAGGTCACTTTTGGGCGTGGAAGACAACCCCCCCTGAAGGACAAAAATGTAGTAATGTAGGCTTAGTTCCTTTGTTTTTAACTGTTACTTGAAACCACCGAAAGCAAGCACACTCCCACTCTGTGATACCCATGTTGAATTTTGAGCTCGACCACCCATAGCTTGTTTTCTTTCGCTGGCCATTATTGGTTTTGGTTTCGTTTGGATTGTCTGTCATAGCCATTTGTCCCCTACCTTACTAGTCTTTAAGCGCCTAGAGACCACACTAAAAACCGTTCCAGGCGTAGCTTGTAGCTCATGTTTCAGTAGCAGGATTCTGAAAACATGTGCTGCCGAACTTCCCGCTAGCAGGACTCACGAACCATCTCGCCTTATTGCAGTGTTTACTCACTGCATCCATCAAGTTGGTTTTTTAGCCGAGAAGGAGATGTCTCTTCAATAGGATTTTAACGCGGAAGTCATCTCTAGTTAAAGGATGTCCTACAGTCACTATGTTTCTCATATTCACGCACATACACATAACTTAGTTAGCTCTTTATGTCAACCACGGGGGGTTCACTCGGTGAACTTGTTACATAGCATGACCATTCATAGGATATTAAAGAATATCCCTAATTTCACTAAATATTGAAAAATGCCTCCTAAAATTGCATTGTTGAAACCCCTTCACAATATACCTTTCCAATTAAGAAAACCCCTAGTTTCAACAAATATTGCAGGTATCCATTTTTACCAACCCATTTTCAATACCCCCTTTATATCATATTATCAAGTTGTAACAAACAAGATCCCAAACACATCTTAGTATAAGCAAACATGATGCTAACTAAAATAATAGTATAACACTAATAATGATCCCACCGAGATTGCAAGGGCCACTAATCAATTTGTAGCATTGGATAGTGGAAGACCTAATGAAATAGTAAAAGTCATCCCGGTCAAGAGACCAATGTAACAAAGAATGTAAAAGACTGATAGTCCAATAGTTAATGCAAAGCTTAAAAAAGATGTAAATTGCAGATGTTTTACACTACAACCTGTCAATCTACCAATTTTGTACCATGTAAATACAAGTATAGCCATAGAGAGCGCATGTTCTCTATAAGCTTAATAAATTAAACTTCATAAAAATGAAAAATTGAAACCCTTTCATTGATGGACTTCCCTACCTTCCTATCAAAACAAACACCCTTGATGTTTGAACCCAAATGAACATAGAAAAATCCCTCTTACTTTCCAATAACACCATATGACCATGTGCATAGCATGGATTTGGGTCATTCACAAGATGCAATGAATTGCCTCCACTTCCTCTACATTTATTCTTGCAATCAAGGGAATTATCAACATTTAATTACCTTTTATTGGGTTATATCTAGTTTTTTTTTACCTTTACAGGAGAGGGAAAAATCTCCATTGTCATGTTTCAAGCATGCAATAGTTATAAAGATACACAGATGGTGAAACTTATATGAGCATGTTAATGATAACACATAGGATATGTAAATAAGGATTTATATTTTCACCTATGTTCATGTCAGTTCCAATACAATATTAAGACAAATGCCTTGCATATAAGAATTGAAATTACAATTATCACTACTACAAAAAAGCCTTTAGTGACGTGCGAAAAATGTCACCATAACCTCATTGGTGACAATCAAAAGGGTGTTTGTCACGGAAAATTGAGCATCACTAGAGGCATCGTCGCCAAAAGTAAAGGTTTTTCGGTGACAATAACAATATGTCACCAATAATCCTCATTGTGGCATTCAATGACTGTCACCATTTCCTATGAGTAATAGTGACTTTTGGTGACAGACATTTACCGACCCTCACTATTTATGCATTTATGGTGACGATCAATGACCATCACTAATTCCTATGAAAAATAGTGACTTTTAATGATGAAACTTTAATAACTATCACTATTGATACATATATGTGGATAGTCAATGAGTTTATGTCACCAATAATCCTTACTGTGACGTTTAGTGACTGCCACCATTTATTATGAACAATAGTGACTTGTGGTGACGAACATTTAATGACCCTCACTATTTATTTATTTATGATGACAGTCAATGACCATCACTAATTCCCATGAACAATAGTGACTTTCAATGATAGACCTTTAATGACCCTCACTATTGATCCATATATGTGGATAGTCAATGAGCGTCACCATTTTATATGAACAATAGTGATTTCTAGCAATTCACTTTTAATGACTCTCACTATTGAATTCAATGTTATTTATCATATTAATGGTGGCATGACCTACAATATCATCACCACTTATAGTGATTTTGAATTTTTTTTACGTTGTGTGGTAAAAGGTCTCCATTGCAATTCATAAAAAAAAATTAACGAACCTTGAAGGGCGATCACCATTATTTTATTAATAGTGACAATCTAGAATTAAGTGTTCACCATTAATTTTTACAATGGTGGCAATCACAATGAAACAATATTACCATTAATTTCTATTATGGTGATGATCTTTCGCATGTGTTGTTACCCATGGAGAAGGATAGAAATACATTTCCATGTATACGAGCAAAGAAAAATCAACAAATAATGAAAATAGGTAGAAAACAAAGTAAACAACAATAGAAATAATAATGATACAAAAAGGAAGATTATTAATGAGCACCAATACAAAATAGATAATTAGTGACTAGAAAAACAACTAGAATTTGGATATGAACAATTATTTTTGAGGTAGAAACTAATGGTAACAAATTAGTCGTCTCTTTTCACCCGACTAACTTAGTCGTATGTCATTAATGACTTGAGTGATATACAACGAAGTTAGTTGTATATCACTCAGTCATTAATTTGGTAATTAATGACAAAGTGATATATGACTAACTTAGTTGGATGAAAAGAGACTCCTAATTTGTTACCATTATTCATCGCCTCAAAAATAGCCATTCATATCCAAACTCTAGTTGTTTTTTTTGTCACTAATTATCCATTTTGTATTGGTGTATAGTAGCCAACCCGTAGGATATACAATCTAAAATCTAAATCAGTTTTGAACATGGTACTATTGTCATTGATCCTACCATGCAATCCTGCTAGCAATCCTTTATGTTCCAAAACCTATCCTAGAAGGTCATTTGCTAGAATATCATCCATAACAGGGCTTAAAATGACTTTTATTGTGAAAATAGAGCTCTTGCTCAACTTAGCATACAATTCAAAAAACATTCCATGTAGGATGCACAAGATTGGAAAAAACACACTAACATTGGATGGTTTAGAAGACATTGAATGGATAATAAAAGATATGAATAGACTAGATCATGGTTTAATGTCGTTTATTTTTTCTATATACATATTAGGATCTTAAAGATAACTCCACACTTATCGTTGTATTGTTAAATACATTCTACATAGAACAAAATCCCAATTAAATTAGGAAGGATACCCAATAACAAAACTCTTTCCTACCATAAAATTAATGACTAAGGATTCATCCAATTGCCTTGGGCATGAGAAATCAAACTATTTAAAACCAACACATGCTTCTACTCACTAACCATTATGAGGACCAAATTCCTTATGATTAGTCTTCACCCATGATCACCTATTTCATCAGAAATGTAGAAGTAGCACTAGCCACTTGGTTAAAAGAACAAGTTTTACTCGTAATTACTTTTTTGGAATTATTTTAACCTAAATTTACAATCAATGTCTCTTGAGTGGTGCTAATTCTTGATAAAAGCTACGCATGTGTGGCTCCTAAATTTAGACCTCTCTGCAATTTTTTAAATTTCAGCCTCCATTTCTTCATCTTTACAATGGTAACATAAACTTAATTATATCAAGCTAGATTAGAAAAAACCAAACAAACTTGTGTAGCTCAAAAATAATGCATGGAAAGTGGAAATAACCACAAGCGAAGATCTAGATCTTGAAAACATCGCTAATGTGACTTTTATTACGTTGCTAGAGAAGGAAAAAGTATCAATACACAAAAATGAACCATAAATACCTACTGCATCTCCAAAATAATAGTTGAATTCCCTAAAAACTCCATCTAATGCCATTTTTAGGATAAAACCCAAACCGATATTGCAACATAAAATAGATTCGATCCCAAACTAAATTTTATAGTAAAAACTACCTGAGCCTTTATTTGAACCTATGCATGAAGTAACTAGGGGAGCAAGAGATCATGCATAAGACATTTCCAACTAAATAGATCACATAGATATATTAAGCCCCTATGTGGGGCAAGAAGTAGCTTCCAGCCCTCATTACAATCTATGAATGTTGGGATCGATCCCACCATCAGGGTTGGCAAGGCTCTCCTACCACATTTTGTGTAAACCTTCATTGATAAAGTGGGTAAAAATTAAAGCTAAATTCAAGAAATTTATTCAACACAAAGTACTCAATATAAGTCTTCCATATGTCAAGCGCTAAAGTCTTTAGTCTTCTAGGATGTTGGATTTCACGTGCAAATAAACTTCTCGATTATAAAAGGTGAAGTCCTTGTTTCACAATAAGATGTGTGCTTATCAATATAGCTAGGAAACATAGCTCTATTTATGTGCTAATAAACCGAGCTCTATGAAGTAATTGTCAATAGAGATAATAAATAGAGTTGCTTCTAAAACCAATTTAACAATGGTAGGATTGAGGAAAAAATTAAAGCAAGGACATACATATGCTTAACTGAGTTCCAATAATTATGAACAACTACTAATTACATTAAAATCATTTTCCATATAATATTGTAATACAAAAATAATTCCTTGGGACAAACAATCCCAAGGCTTTAATACAGGGATAAAACTTGGCACATATAGTAAAGAGACATGATTTCAAATGGTACGAAATTAGCCCTCATGAAGATATTGTTAATTTGTCACACTTTAATTTTTAGGCATGTTCTATACCAAACAATTCTAAGTCAAAGTCAAAGCTCCTCACTACTCATTAGTTGGACAAATTAAGATTAGAGACCATGAAGTGAGCACTTAGACACAACCTACATCACCTGACACGAGGACACGGGACACGAAAGACACATAAATACGAGTGTCCGACATGAACACGGTGACCCCCGGAATCAGGACACGTTATATATATATTAAAAATTATATATATTAAATTTTAAAAATATAAACATATAGATCCAATTTTTTTTTAAATTAAGAATATTCTATGCCATATTCTATTTCCCTTTTGTTAAATTTCTTACCTACTAATGTTTTTGGTGTTCTTACATTTCTAAACTTGCGTACTAATCTCTTTCCACTCTTACATAATTGAAAAAATCATACCATGTAATATGAAAGAGCTAATTTTTAAAAATGAACTAATAGTTAATAAACAAATTACTATCAAAATTTACTACACAAGTACTAAACCTTCATTCATGTGAAGTAAGTACATAACTTTCCATAAGTGTATTGGGTCCAATGTGTCCATATGACAAGTTCAGAGATTGGCAAGAAAAAAAGACATGCATTTTCAAAACTAAAGATGTTAATACTGAGTTAAAGAAGAGTATCTATAATCCAAAGAAAATAATGATATGAGCTATTTGAAAATTGAAAGCAATTTAGGATATTTCCAAGTCCTCCACTTAACATTTTATCAAACACAAGAATGCATGTTTCATTGTGCGGAATATTCTTACCGTATAGAGGTAGGACACGACCCCCCCATGTTGGGAACACGTGTTTTATCGTGTCCCAAAATCGGGACACGAAAAAACATGTGTCCCCCACGTGGGGGGGTCGTGTCCGCGCCCAACACGTTCCCACGGGACACTTCACCCAATCTGGACGTGTCTGGTGACTTAGGACACAACTTACTAAAATCAGGGTATTCATTTAAAAACATATGGATCATTGCATAAAATGCTGATGTATCCATTCAAATGTTTTTTTGATGCGTCTGCTTAATGTGCATTTTTCACTAGCCCCTTTTATTTTGTAGCAGACCATTCAAAGCACTACCCAAAATTGTTTGACCTTATGCCTAAAATTGGAAATTTAACTATTTAAGGAAGTCCCTATTGCACCGATACCACTTACAAATGGAAATTCGGTAAGTTTAGGGGAAATTTAACTAAAATAATAGGCATTACCTTCCAAAATATAAAATTTTCCAATATTCGCCTTGGAAGCAAGAGAACCTTCAAAAGGCTTTTGCATGCCACAAAAAAACATCAATAGGTAGCTTTCCAACTTAGTAATTAATACTAGTACAAATAACCCACATGCTCCACAATTGGTGAGCAGTGGTTGAAATCTACAAGGTCTCCCACTCCTGCTATTACAAATCCATCAAAATTAATCAATGATGTAGAAGGAAAGCAAGTAACTAAACCAACTCGAAAAAAAACAACCCCTATTTAGTCCATAATTTCTTAAAAAATAATAGCAACAAACTCATCAAGTTCTCTCATAGATCTATTCCTAGGAAAGGTCCTTTTGATGTAGGAGCATTTCTTAAATTGATCATTTTGACCTCTAAAAGGTCAAAGAGATTTACCAAATGGATTTGGTTCCCTAAATTATGCAAATGGTAAGAAGCAATTGCATTCCACGGATGGGGCTCAAGAATTTGTTGAGGAAAAAAATGCAGAACTTAATCATAGGCACATTTGTTCAACAAAATCCTATATCCATGCCGATATTTCCAACCTTCTCATCTGGTCAACAATTTGATCTTACTTCAGCTCTTCAATCTATTGTTGGTATATCAATCACTAAATAGTTCCTAATTCACTCATTTCCAGCTACGAGAACTACCATTTCAGATACACACAAGGTGTCTACAATGGAGTTTCACCTAGTTCCAACACCTTTTGTTCCAAATATGCAAGAGGTGCCTACAATGGCATTTCCAAAAAAAAATCAAATAGGATGATGGTCAACATCAATCGCATTCCATAGCTGGAGCTCAAGAATATGCTCAAGAAAATAAAATGCATCACACAATTATAAGCACATATGTTCAACAAAATCCTTTAGCCATGCATACATTTCCAACATGCTCATCTGGCTAATAGTTTAATTTTAATTCAAGTCTTCCATCCATTGTTTATATATCAAATAATGAACAATTGTTGATTCATGTATTTCCAACTCCAACAACTTCCATTTCATATACACTCAAGGTGTATACAACGGAGTTTCACCAGCTTAATCAAGTAGCAGACAATAGGCAGTTGTTTAGTCCAACAACTAGGGCTCAAGAATGTTCCTAGGTGACACCAACGAAGAATTTAGTATTTATTGGATCTGATTAAGAAGTTATGAAGGAAATGAGAGAATTTCCAACCTGCTATTCTGGCCAGCAATTCAACATTGCTTAGTTTTTAGTGCATTATGCAGTGAAGAGTTACCTGTATTAAGAAATGCTTCAGACTTGGCTCATGTTGTGTCTCCAGATTTTTTTTGTGTCCTCAGAGTTAACACGTTGTAGAAGCTTTTGTTGAGGCTTCATATATCAAAATACTATAGGGACATTTTTTCGAAGCTCATAATGTAGAACCTAATAGGAAAAAATCATTGCACTTACTTGAAGCACCAGAAGAATCTTGTTTGCATGAAGTGCAGTGTGGTATTTCTAAATCAAATGATTCACGACAATTGATTTATCCACCGACATGCCCAGAACTATAAATGTCCCTGCTAAAGGCATTTGTCTTAGTAGGTCAAAGGTTTCCGATCCCAATGCAATGAAATGTGTGTCTCAAGGCATGGTAGATGGAAGTATGTCAACAAAGTGGTGCAGTTTTCCTTTGCAAGCATGAAAAAGTGGGGTTTGTACTGATGTACCTTCCAAGAACATGTTGAGTAGCTTTATGAGAACAAATGGAATTGGTGCACATGTATCATATGGTAACATATTACAACCTTGTAGCTTTCGTAGGGAAGCAAGAACATATGGAATTCATGTTGATATGTATCCTTGAAATCATCTTTCACAGGAAGGTATTGTTTCAAAAATAATAGATTCAAAAGGATTTCCTAGATTTATACCTACTAGTAACATGCCAGCTCCTATAACATTTCAATCTAGTCATTTTTTAATGCATTTGATGAAATTTCAAATGCTCTATCAATCTCTGAAAGCATGAATGTCAGTTCTTAAAAAACTAAGCAATTTGATACATCTAGTTTCAACCAAAGAATACATATCCATCATCAGATATTCTTGCCCGTGAAACATTGCATTCATCTTCAGATGTTGTCAAGCAAGAACATGATTTTTCTGTATTGAAATAAACAAAAACTAAGAAGAAAATACCTGGGGATTCTAACATTAATACAATTTACACAAAGCAAAGTGTTAGAAACAAGAAACGACATATGATGGATACAACACATGTTTTAAATGAAGGCACTACAAGTTCAAGAATTTGATCCTCGCTACCAAATAGAACCAGGGATTATATTCCACATGATGATGATGTATTGGCTTCAATTTTAGGATTGAAGTGGAGAAAGGGAATTGTTGATGGCATTCAGGTTATAGTTAAAATTTTCCATCCTTATGACAGATTAGGAAGAGCTATGACTCATAAGGAAAGGTTTATGGATAATAGGTTACTAACCCTCATAGAGCTTTTCATCCAATTAGGTCTAGATGTTTTAGATTTCCCAACAAAGAGAAGGGCCTATCCTGTCTACATGGTAGCAAGCAAAATTGTGGATTTTGAAAAATGCTCTCCTCCAAAATATTTAAGGTATATGGATGCTGATGAGGATTTTGAGTCTTGCGATTTATGGGATTCACAAAAACATCCAAAGAGAGATGAGTGTCCATTATCAACCACATAAGAAATCCAAAGAATGTCCCAACAAACCCTTAAAGAAACAGACAATCAATTTCTAGATCTATATGACTCAACATCATGCAATTGAAACCTTTTCTCAGCCTCCTCTTCTAGATCCAATTATTTATTTGCTTCATATTCTAAATTTAACTAACCTAAACTTAAATCAAGGGTCCTAAAAAATATTGTGATTATCTTCAAACTAGGTTGCACTCAAATGAAAAATGTTACTAGAAGAGAATGACCATTAGTAGCTCAATTATGTTTTGGTGAAGAAGCTACCTAGGGAGGTGAACCATGTGCATAACGACACTTAACATTAAGAGGAACTTAGGTGAAACTCAATAACTTAGCTTTAATCAACATTAAAAAAGAGGACCACTCTATGGAAAGTATTTGTCACCAAAGAACATCTAATGGATGGTATTTATGTTGATTCCATTTGTGAATAACCATTAGAAAAATTAATATCCCAATATGTGGTTGATAAACCAAGACTGCAAACAACCCACATCCACCCACCTATCTGCAAGGATGACTGATAGGAATAGTAATACCAAAATTGATCAAATAAAAACTCTCCTTTACATTATGACCAAATTTCTAACAAAATATTCTCAAGGGTGGACCCAAATTACCCATATTAGAGACATAAAATCTCAAAAAGTGCAACTCCTTGCAAAAGGATGAAAAAGTGCCACTAAGTAAGTTTGTGATCATTAAAGGATAAATTTAATATACCTAAGTTGGACTTTAATTATTTAATTGTTGCAAATTGAAAAAAATGTAATTATGAGACATGAAAACAATTTATTTTGGTGGAGGCGATTTTTATAAAATTGAGAAAGTGAGTTATGGATGTACATATTTAATCAATAATATAAATTTGGAGAAAGACATTGGAACACCAAGTGTAATATGTTCATACCTTATGAGGAAGAAATATTAATTTTTCATTATGCCACATGTTGAGCATAACAAATTAATTTATTTCCCCCAAAATCCATAACTACTAAAAAACGATGAAGGGATGCCTTCAAGTGGGTTTACAAGCCAAGAGGCACTTGAGTAAGTCTGAGGCCTATGTTGGGTGTAGACTGGTACAGTGAGAACACACTATGAGAGTGTTGTTGTATCTAGAGGAGAATCCTTCACAAATCCTCATTGGTATGAAAAGCTTGAGGGTGGCCTTTGCTATGAGATGAGCCTATGGTTGAGAGGATAGTGATTCTAGTCCTGTGTTTTACCCAATCATTTGAAGAAGACCACAAATATGAATCTCTAGACTATTTTTTCATTGTTCCTCTGATTTTTTTTGGAGCATTTTTTTATTACAGAAAAGTTAGTTCTATATTTTATATTTTGCAGTGTATTTTAATGTGAGATTTATATGATCTTATATAAATATATATGCTAATAGAACAAAGATATTTTATCAAAAAATACATAGTAATATTAAATACTCTTCCGTTTAATAGTTTTATTGTTGCCATTAAATGCAGAGTATAACTAACTTCATTTACAAATTTATTCATGTGAAAGAACAATGGAGATTACTTGCAAAATTGACGTGCATGATCCTATATTTTACTTATAAGTTTATAATGTTATTGAATCTTTGATAGGGTTCAAATACTATGACAGTAATAACAAAGATTATTATTGTTTGGTGAGAATACAATGCAGTATTCATAAACCAGAGTTGAACCATATTTTACTTGAAAAATCTAAGTATGAGTATGCAAGCGAAAAGCATGGTTTATATTATATTTATTTAATAAAACAACAAAATCCAATATTGTTACATTAGGAGGATATGGCCTGTACAATATACAAGACCATGAAAACCCTAATATTTGTAGAGAAATTGCATAGGCCTATGAGGACGAATTGTTGGTCAACGAACAACCTATAGGGGCATGCCCTATTTAAAAATATAATATTATCCAAAGGAAATAAAATTATTTTAATAGTGTGTATAAACAAGAAGTTTTGGGTTCGATGACCAGAGAGAAGGAGAGTGAATCCAAACAATAAACAATCTAAATTATAATAATATTGATGGCCAAGTTTGCATTCAATATCTAAGATGTTGAGTCCCTTTACACTGTCTCTATATATAGTTATAGTCAGTGCAAAGGGAATATATATATATAATCCATTACAGAGACCTATAAATATTGTATGGACAAAATATTAAGCCACAGAGGGATTTTTAATAAACTAAAGAAAATTATATATTTCCATTCGAGTTTACATCCAAGGTTTATAGGAAGCCCCATATATTAAAACACAAAAAAAATGTATTATGAAGATTGAGGGTCAGGTATCCTCACAAAATGTAAAGAGAGTATTTGCATACCTGCATATCGCGCATAGGGTATACGCATGGAATCAATGTGCCCAGAACGAAGTTGTATTTTCCATCAATAAAACACAAAGTTATTACTCCTATTATGACTATGATGTATGAACAAACAAATAGTGATTCTGTTGTATATTATCACTTACCAAGACTTGCGTGGTAAAAGTCATGAGTTTGGCTTAGCTATTGGCCGTTGAAGAGTCCATTGACAGAGTTCATGGGAATAACCGAATGGGTTTTATAACCCAAGAAATACCCTTCAAGAAATAAATAAAATGATGAGTTAAAAATCAAAATCCTATGTTGAAATAACAAAATGTAATATTAAAGAACAAAAATAACATTGATTGGAAGGAGTCTAGTTTTTAGTTAGGTTCGACATGTTTTCTATGGAAACCCTCATAGAGGACGTATCCTATAACTAACTGAGTTATTTAATGATAGACATAGGTGTCTAACTTACCATGTAAGCCAATTAAACACTAAGGATGGCTATGAAGCCATCTTCCCTCCAAGAACTTATACGATGAAACACACTGCAGAGATAGGTACTGCCTATTAGTAGGGACATAAACCATTCATACAGAACGTTCATTAATAGATGTGAAATCAATAAGAGAAATGATTTTCTCTGTTCATATATTTTATTTTGCAGGTTGATTGATACTTGTAAATGCTGAGAGACCACGCATGTATGTATGCCATAGCTATCGAAGTAGCAACAAATCCAAAGTCATTTACAGAGATGGGCGTATTTACCATTTCTTTGCTTCCAGAGTAAGAAGAATCTCTAGCTGTGAAATCCTTTATGGTTTTATGGAAAATGGAAACAATGGCGCGCTTCCTCCAACTACCGCTTTTAAAGATCCGTAGGCTCTATCACCCTAGTTTACTAATGAGCTATGCGTTGGATTGATCCAAAACGTTAATCATAGTGCGAGAGTTTCCAAGTGTGGGGAATGGTTGACAACTCAACTAAGTTACCAGAGTATGCTAGTGTTTTGGGTTCATGCGCCATACTTTATTACTATGGTGTAGTTGGAACATTAAATACAAACGTTAACTTAAAACAATACGTTGTATATATCAAACCTTTAAATGGAAAGCTAACCAACATCATATGGTAGATAATGCACATTGTTCTATCTTTTGGATAATAGTTATAATACATTGTCACAATAGTTATAATATTTTTATTATATTAGTTGTAACAATTGTATACAATAGTTGTATAGTGTGTTAACATTAGTTGAAATATAATATGGTAAAATTCACAATGCGGATTAAAAATTATAATTGTAATTTTGTGGTTAAATACTCATGTGGAGTTGAGGTCCATAGATATGGTGATTCTCGGTAATGGGTAATGAATAATTTTATTAATGTATGTATTGTTGGACATATGCACGTATCTCTACTTCTTATACTTTTAATAAAATATAGCTTTTTTCTTGTGAAAAAAAAAAAGATATGGTGATTCTATTAAAGTATAGATTTTCTTTGTGAAAAAAAATAGATATGGTGATTCTATTAAAGTATAGATTTTCTTTGTGAAAAAAAAAAGTTATGATGATTCTATCACGAAGATAAAAACAAAATTAACCACACACATAGTCCCTATGAAATAATTAAATTAATAAATTAATAGGTTCGGGTTAGATCTTTTTTTAATATAAATGAAATTAGCAGCAAGCTACTTAATACCTAGTTTTTTTTTTTTAAAGTAAAATGAGGAGTATTAAATATTTTGGTTTGTAAAAAAAAAAAATTATATTATTATACTTTTGTTAATTAGTTTAGTGGATTTGAGATGACCATAATGAATTGTAAAAATGATTTACTATTAAAGTAAATTAGTACCTAAGTTTTCTTTTAAACGTTAGTTTTTTTACAAAAAATATGTATTAAAGTCTTTTTCCAAAATCATATTTTGGATAAATAGTGGTAATAGTTTGTAGGAAAATTATAGTTCATATAGTCAATATCTAGTTGAGAAGTTTGGTAAAATTAATAACAAATTTTGATGATTAATAAGTTAAGTACATTACCGGATGGAGTGTTCCTTATCAAAATTCTCTTCCCTATTTGATAAATTAATATATTGATCTTTTAATTATTTTTTAATATTAATTGAAAAATTATATATATATATATATATATATATATATATAAACTTTTTTTAAAATAAATTTTAATTTATTTTTCAATTAAAAAAAATTAAATACCAATTACAAAGATTTGTAACTTAAAAATACATAAAATCTAATTATTTAAAATTTTAAAATATAAATTAATAGCAACAATGGTTAATGAAAGACAAATTATTGTGGAATATATTTTAATTTTTAATTATTAACATTATATTTTATTATTGACGCTTATATATAAAACATATAAAAAAAATTAATAATATTAACTAATTATAAAAAAAATTACATTTTAAAATTTTTTAAATTGTATAAAATTTAATAAAATAGAAAAAAATTAACAAAATTTTACTAATACAAATTATTAAAATTACAATTTAAATAAATAATAATTTTATTAAAATAAGCTTATTAAAATTTAAATTTAAATAAAGTAACAATTTTATTATTTAATTAAGGTATAATTCCAAATTAAAATTTATTATTCAAATATGATATAATTCCATAAATAATAGCAATTGATCTATCAATAAATAAATAAATGATGCTCATTTCACATTTGTAGAGATTCCAACTAAATTTTAGAGACAAGAGAAGTCAATGCAAAATTAGATTGGAAATTAACAACTGAAGAAAATGCTAAAAAGATGAATAAAATGGCGAAATGTTTTACTTTTCCATCATATTTGCATATACCAACATCGTCCTTGGAGGATTATCTAATAGGAAATTGCAAGATTTGTTAAACATATCATCAATTGTACCTTAGCAACCGAGGGGAATAAGGTCCTTCTATTAGATGGGTTATTTCTTTTTCCTCTGTTCCTTCTGCAAGGCGGAGCCGGTGCTGGGTTTCTTCGACAATATCCATTAACATAATTTAAGTTGATGGCTTTGCAGTATTTGTATGTAAGCTCCATTAATTTTCCTAGTCTATCTATTCATGCAGAGCAAGGTCTTTGCAAAACTTGAATTAGAGAGGATTGTGATTGTATTTATAATTTTGTTCATTCTACATCAAGGTACATTCGATAGTTGGAGAGTGAAGTTGAAATGGCCTTTCCCACTTCCCGTGTCATGTATGACATGGACAATGAGGATGAGGAGTGTCTTGGTGACTTCAACAATACGAGGATTGGTGATGAAGGCTCCCAACCAAGTCAAGTATCATAAGAAACATTTGAGAGAATTATGGACTTGCTGGAGAAGGTTTCCTTCACACAACAACGTGAGCTATTGAATAGTGATGAAGTGACTAATTTATGATGGGATATTGCCCATGTGGAAGTAGTGAAATGCATTCACGCTCATTGGCAAGAGAAGAGGTGGAGGAAAGGCATGGCTTTGGTTGGGCATTTCCAAGTGATGGTTAGATATATTTTCAAGCAGGAAGAACATTCTAGTCTTCTTCTAAGTTTTTTTTTAATATTTTCCAACTCATTTTGTATGCAAATATATTGTTCTCAATCATATAACTAACTTCTTGGGAGATGTACCAGCAACAAATAAAGGATGGGAATCACATACCAATGAATTACGAAATTCACTAGCATCAAACCAGCAACAATTTATGTTGGAAAGGCCATCATTGTTTGCATTTTGTTTGAAACCTATAGGATTGGAAATTCCTAACAAGACACAAAAATAGAGACCTCACAGGAAATTCAATGTAGGGAAGCAACCTTAAGTATAGACAATGGTGCAAACATTATCTACTCTAAAAGTGGAGCCTCCATTCAATCCCCTAAAGATGGATATGATTATAGTCCCAACCCCGCTTTATGGAGCTCAGAAACGCTTGCATGAATCCGATAACTCTAATAATGTGAAGGAAGCATCCTTGGATCCAAACTTTCAAACCCATGGAATTTCTTCAAACCAACTCAACAGAGTGTCAAACTCATCTCCTCCCCCCAATTCCTCGAGGTGGATCGATGTTTGTAAGAGAAAAGGGAAAAAAGACCCTCCCCGGTCATCCCAATGACCGTTCTTCTTGTATTTTCTTTGTTTTCTCTCAGAATAGTCTTGTTATTCACCCCTCCTTTCTGATAGGGGGATGGCTTTCTATTTGTGCTTTTCTCTTCGAGAGTAGCTAGCTACAAACTTCTAAATATCTATGCACTTTTTTCTTTGATGAATAGAAGGATTCTAGTCTAACTTACAAAAAAATGTATGAAGAAAATATGACATAGATTTTGGCGAGAACATCCAATCATTGAGATAGAGCGTTCATCAAATTTTGGATCTCATGTTTATTATGTTGATGGTGTTAGATGGTCTAAATGGATCCTATAGAATGATTATAGAAAATGGTATCTTCCATTGATATATAATGATACACATTTATGGCAAGTGTATCTATGGTTGATGGTTTTCAAACACATTGTTATGCAAAACTTTTTATGACATATTTCTAAGTGCCAATGATGTGTCATGTAAATCATTACTCATTTCCTAAATCACTAGAGGACCACATATCAATTTCTTTGTTGAAGACTTACATGCTCTACTCTGCCCTTATATTTTATCTCAATCAATTCCTTCCAATGGAACACTTTGCAAAACAAAACCTAGATATTACGATTCAAGCTAGAAAAAGAGCCAAGAAGACTAAACTTACAAGTTTTCCTTGAAAAGTGATAAATTTTGCTGCAATTTTCTTATAAATTAAATCATTCTTTACTAAATAATGCATACCATCCCTAAATAGTGTTGGAGATTAGGATATTTGGTTGATCTTAGAATAGAGCTTGTGTGAAATCACAAATTACCTTATCTTTCCAAGGGTCAATGGTTTCTCCCTGGTAACTTCTGCCTCTATGCCCTCACTCAACCCTTCGTCAAAACTTATAAGAAAAATCCTTATCACCTTGATAATTCTTCTATGTTTGGAGATTTGGATCTTTGAAAATATCTTGAAAATGAGCCTTGTTAACTTTTACAATCTCTTCAAATCATTTTTCCTTTGACCCGTCAGAAAGACCAATTGACCAAATTGTATTTACATAATTCTAATAATTTATTACCTCAATTTCATTAACAATTTAAGGATCCATTAACCAACCAAGCACATGAGCAACATGAAAACCCTTCAATAGAGCACTAGCATCAACCATCCTACATCTTGATTGAGGGTCCCTTGTCCATCAAACTCAATACCTCATGCCCTTTTCCCCTGATTTTCTCTCTACCTCCCCTCCATCGCTTCTACATGAAATGTAATAAAATATACCCTAAATATTTGTATTGTCATATAACATAATTAAGCCTCCTTGGCCCCTTAATATAGGGCAATATATTTTCTCATTTTTGTATCATAGTTTATTCCCCAATATGAATGGACGTGATAGGATATTTCCTACCAACTGACCCCCCCGTGATGTCAGTATGAAAATAAGAATTTTCTTTTTGTTTGTTTTTTATAACTGTTTTCATTTATCACCCATTAACTATTTGTTTAAAGGATCAATTTTGCTTAACTGTAACTGTGTTGTTTTCTTAGCTATCTGTACTTCATGTAGATGCATTATTTACTTAAAGGATGTTGACCAAATCGTGACCTCACAGTTGACAGGGGTCCGCCGACTGTCGACCCATACCGCAGTCTCCCTGGGCACCGACCTGGGCAGGTTTGAGCCTGCCCAGCAACACCCACAGAGCAGATGAGGTCTCACCTGAGGCGTCCAAGAAGAGCAGACAGAACCATATTTCCACCGAGGGAGGAGGAAAGTTGCAGCAATATGATACTAACAGCAATCCCAAACATTCATCATGAAGTTCTAACACATCACAGCATTTAACATTACCATAAACAGAGATCGCACATTATTTTAATTGTAGCATTTTCACATTATAGTAGATAGATAACTATAATACATTATTGCGACATTCACATCATAGCAACAAAAATAGATAACTGCATTAAGAACATGCAATAACATAGGCATTGAGCAATATTACACACAGATTGCACCAAATCATCATCCTTTTATTACTATGGCAAACCAAAAACAGTACATAAATATCTATGCAACAACCGCATTATCCCTATCAATCTTCGCATATATTTCTATCTCTAGCTCTTGTCCATCGACTTCTCTATCTAACACTTACAATTCTCCTTTATTTATAGGCTTTTGCCACTTACAATACTTGTCCACTTTCCTAACCGACACTTATGGACAATCTACTAATGGAATTGGTCTAATGACCCAAAAACCCGCATACCATGGTACAATGACTCGATATTACAAAATACATGGCCCAAAACCCACCAAATGTGGTATACTTGACTCAATATTACAAAATACATGGTCCAAGTGACCCAAAACCTGCCAAGTGCGGTATCCTTTGGCACAAGATACCCCTTTCGTGCCTTTATCCAACGTGTCGCGACATTAGTAGTACCGCGATCTTTCCTCATCAAACCGCTTGCCAACAAAGGATCAATTTTGTCATCAATAGTTTTGCTTCGTGAAAATTCATTAAGCTCTCACAGCATTGAAACATTGTTTCAATCATATTATGTGTAAATATTTTTTCTTATTGGTTCTTCCTATGTCCCAACAGACTTGATATGGATAGGTGCTCTACCAGGAGAAGAGGCCAGCTGGTTGAATCAGGTTCAGATGTAGAAATATTGTTGGACACCTCACTTGAAACAATGTTTGGAGATACGAAAGCCGTGACATGAGCCACCCCAAAATTTTAATGGGGCGAACTATACATGGCCATCAGAGATATAAATTTCCATGACGCGTCTCTTGAAGAATTAATGGTTTACCAAAATATAAAGAAGTCTGGTCTTCATAAGGAAACCACACGTCTAGAATTTTTCCCATGCTCAGAAGTCATTGGTGGATTTTTCCTCAGGTAAATAATGATGCCATGATCGTCTCAGATGTTAACGGGATGGGGCTCACATCCTTCCAACCAAACCATATCGTTGCAGCATACAAGCTGCCTGCCCCTAAATTCATGATGAATGATGATTGGGTGAAAGGAGTCAACATGTATCATTTAAATTTTTCCAAAATGATGACGATCTCTTAAAGACAATTGAGATCGAGGAATAGTGGAGAATACGAGAGTCAGCACTTGAGGACCCCATACAGGATCATATGCCTGATGTTGAACTAGTTTTTCGGGTTGGAAAATGGGAACATATATAAACTCATATGGGTACCGGTGATGTACCATGTTGCCACACACGGTACAATCTTCAACTGGGCAGATATCATCTCTGACAGTATGTTAGCCCATATAGTTGCAGCACAAGGAGGATTGACATAGAAGAAAGTTGATTTCTTCATGTCCTCTTATCTGGTGGATTGCTTATTAATCAGACACTCTTTCCCTAATTTCGGATATGCCTGTAACCATAATGTATTTCCTCTCCACGTAACCTATCAGATGACCTAGGCCCACAAGTACACAAGCCACTACAGACATATTTGTGAAAGGTTCATCATGCCATTATATCGTCTAATCTTCAAAGAGGAACCAAATTGTATGTCATAGAATGCCATGTCGGTCATTGAGGAATACAAATATTATTACTTCTCTCCCAAAGGGACATATATCAGAATGTATGGAGGAACTCAACCTCCTTCTCTATTGCCTCAGTATGCCACTGATTATGTTGTACATAAAGAGGCCGTGAGACAACTTTTCATCAATGGGGTTAGTAAGGTTCTTCATGATAATAAGAAGGCTACCTATCCACATATGCCATTTACTATTGGAGCATACAATATTCACAAGGCAAAAGATGGTGAAGGTTTTGTTAAAGATTTAGGAGTCATTTAGTTTGGAACGAAGATTTTCAAAAGACATGATAGCGAGGGTAAGGTTGCTTCCCATTGTGCTTCCTACAAGATCACCTTTGACTATGCACATCTTTTTGACAGGAATGAAGAATTATTTAGGAGTGCAAAGAGCATCACCCAATTGAACCAACGCTATCATCCTAAAAGTGGAGCTAGTTCCATTTCTAAGGCTAAGATTGCCAAGGAAGCTGAGATAAAGAAACAAGAGGAAGCATAAAGGAAATGTCAGGAGGCATTATCTATACAGTTAATAGAAGCTGAAAGGAATAAAAAGGAATAAGAATAGAAACTTCAAAAAGAAGAAACCAAAAGACTCCAAAAGGAGGAAGCTGAAAATATCCAAAGGGAAGAGGTCACAAGGGTACAAGAAATGAAAGAAAGAGCAGAAAAGGAAGTGGTGGAACAACAGAGGAAAAATGAAGAATAAGAAAAGTCCAATGAAGCTATGGAACAAGGAATCCCGAGCATGCAATATATGGACATATACCTAACAAAGATGATCACTAGAGGACACTCCCCACTTCTAGAGCTCGCTCTCACCCCATTTACCCCTTCAAAGCGACACACGGTGGCGATATTGGATACATTATTTTTTTACTCTAAAAGGAAGACTATCATGAAGAGGACAGAAAAGAGAATGAAATGTCCAACCCACGAAGATGTTGTTGCAATAACAGAAAGCACAATCTTTGAGGGTACTCAAAGAGACCCTAGGATCGTGGCATCAGTCAACATAGTTGTAGCACAAGCAAGTGCAGAAAATGTGGACAAGCTGATGAGTGACGTAGGAAGAAAGAAGGAGAAGCTATTCAAAGTAAAAGGTAATTTGATGAAGGAGAGAGAACAGGGATTGGAGCTTAAAAGGAAGCATGACGTCCTTCTTCCTGAAAAGGAAAGGATAACAGAGGAATACCAAAGTCTGGAAGAATAAAACGATGCACTGAATGTGCAGCTAATAATTGCAGAGGGAGAGAAAGGGGACCTAGAAACTCGCATCAAAAAGTTAGAAGAAAGAGAGGCAGAAAACAGACAATACGTTGAAGAATTGAAGTTTTAGTTGGAAGAGGTGATAAAGGAAAAGGATTCTATGTTGGAACAACTGGAACTTCTGAACACTAAGCCGCAAGACTTGAATCCTTTTCATGAGCACGCCTGTGGCATTAAGAATAAGATATTTCATTTACAAGAGCTCATCACCGACGAATTCAACAAGATGAAAATGATGATATTGAGGATGAGGGAAATTGATGCTAAAGCTCTGGGAGTTACGCAGAAATTAGTACGAGCCATGGATGAGATCAAGAAGCAGATGAAGTGGAGAGAAGGGAAATCAGAATTCCCTGAGTACCTACCTCCCAAGAACATTGCAGATTTGAATCTAGACATAGGACTCCTTGAATTTTGCAGAAAATCTGGTCTACAGATCAATAATAGGATCTCGAAAACCATCGAGAAATGTATAGGATTTTACTAGAAAATCTGTGAAATTCATGAAAAGTGTTAGGTGGTTATGCCTCCATCCATAGAAGAATTTCCAGAAAGGGACCAATGCTTATTAGAATTGCAGAGCGCATTGAGTGATGATTTTAATTACATTAAGAAGCTGGAGGCGCTAACAGGAGAAGGTCTGCATCATTTCATCGGAAAAGCTTCCATTTACTCTTATTTTTTAGAGGACAACTACAAGGAAACTGCAGATTGAGTAAAGAATGTAGAAGCGAAATTATCTAATCATGAGATCTCTTTAAATATGGTGGAGCCCATCCAAAGTAATATTATTTTAGAATAAATTGACATGTGGGATAAATATATTTCTGAGTTGGAAAAGACAACTAGAAATTAATATTTGTAATATTCTTTGTATAAACAATAGAAGACAAAATTTTGGGAATTTCTAGGCTTAGGGTATGTGAAGAAATGCTAGAAAACAGTTTTGTAAAGTTATAAATAGGGGAAGACAATAGAACATGAGGGACTTTTGGCAGGTACAATAGAGCTGGACTATTTTGTATGAGAACTATTTGTATGCTTAATAAAGAAGGATATGTTGCCTAGAAAAAGAGAACACAAAGATTTTGCTTGGAATATGCAGAATGTCATGTGGAACCTAATTCTTCATACATTCATATTGCATACTGTGAGATCGTTCTAAGTTGTCTTGAATTACTTCATGGTTTTGAATGATTTTATTTTCTGTGTAAATGTTGATGTGTTTATTGAGTAATAGAATGCTTTAATTATATCATAGTTATCTTTGGTATATTTCCTTTATACTGTAAATGTGCTTATTATGTTGAAACGACTATCTGTGAAGCTTTTATGTGGATTTCCAGTTTATTGCTCTTAATTCATATTTTCTCCCTACAGGGAGAGTCTAGATTAGTTTAGTTAGATCAGGTAGATTAGATATGTTAGAAAAAAAGGATCGCAGAGCAATAACAATAAAAATAAATACAAATATAATCACATAAAAAAATTACAAGAGAGACACCAATATATCGTGGTTCAGCCAAGATGGGCTACGTCCACACTAAAATTGCCAGGACTTATTATTATACCGTCCAGCAAAGTTAAGGGATACAACCTGCAACACATCCACTACACTTCCTCTTCACAGTCTCACAGTCTCTCTTTACTGCTCTCAGAGATATTTACAATGCACAATACCTAATACATATTACCCTAGCCGTATTACAATGTCTTTCTTTTATAGGGGAAATACAATGGGAAAAATACAATGTGATACCCAAAAACCATGGGCCCGTAAAACCAAAGTGGGGGAACGATTGTACAGTCCTTTTGAATATCATATAAATCTAGTGTACACAACTAAGACAATATCATCTATGAGACTATAATATCTAGCTCCACAACAACCAAGATAGACTACATGCATTTAAGTAGGGCACTTGCATCTCATCCTTAAATAAAAATACATAAACAGTTGATTGGGACGCAACCAGTGAAACCAAAATTTAAATCATAGACGGTAGCAGGGTTGTTAACCGGATGGATTCCCCACACCAAACGATGAGCGATCTAATTGGGCTTGCTTACTAGGGAGAATCCCTAACTACTGGTGCTGTGAATTTCGAGGCATCTACAATTTTTGGTGCTAGAAGGAGGGATGCCAGTGCATGGCTAGTAGAGAAAACCCATTTGTTAGAAGAAGTTCCTTTGAAGACCCACTTGAAACAACTATCCCAGAAGATTTCATTCTGGAATCACAAGATCAAGCAAAACCCCAATTTTGGAGGTGAACATCAAGAAGCTCTATACGCGGTCCCTTTTGAAGAAGTAAATCATTTCCATAGGCATACGCATTCTTATGTGAGGAAACTTGGAGGATTTAATGTAATTCCCGTATTGCCTAGAAGGCGACTTCTCAAGAAAGAAATCCAATATACCAGAGATTCGGTGCTTGTAGAAAGTTTGGAAGAATTGTTGGATTTATCTTTGCAAGAAATCACTGAACGTTTTGATCAACTGAGACTGGAATCTCCTCCAACTCAAGAAAATCCTCATGCCCCACCACATTCTCCACCACATTCACCACCTCGTTTACTACCACGAATTATGGTTGTGCCTGCGTGGATAGCCATAGGACCACTAAATCTGGCTCCTCCTTTACATGACCTTCTCAAACATCTAGAAAGGGTGCTACCTAAATATGATCCTGGAAGACATTTCTGTTGAGGATCACCTTAAGAGTTTCTATTTGGCTCTGAATCTCCTAAACATAGAGCATGGAGATGTATTTTGCAGACTATTTCCCTACATATTCGAACCTAAAGAATCTTCATGGTATTTTAGTTTGCAGGCTAATTTGATAGAATATTGGGACGGTTTCGGGAAATGTTTTTTAAGTAAATTTGGAAATCAAAAGACCGTTTCCATGCTCATGAAAGAACAATTATCTATGAGGATCGAAAAGAAAGAAAAGGTACAGGACTTTAATCAAATATTTACTATCCTGTTGAATAATTTAGTGCTGCAGCAAAACCCGCTGAGGAATCCTTGGTAGAATATTATACTACAGCACTGGATCCACCCATAGCTATGTTTGTTAAAAGAGAGGTTAAGGCTACATTAATAGAAAACTATGAAGAAGCCAAGAAAGTAGAATCAGAGGTAGATAGTATTGCTAAACACTCACTAGATTTGGAAGTAAAACCAACAACCAACAAGAAGCCTCTGTTGTTATCTAGGCCTAAGGAAGAATCAACAATCGAATTAGAAAATGTGGTCAAGATGATGCAGAAACTGTCCAATAAAATTGTAGATTTGGAAAAGGATAACGTATCTAGTACATCTAGAAAAACATTCAAACCCTTTTACAAGAAAAGGGATGAAATTGGACAATATCTTCCTCTTGTAAACAACTTTGATGTGCTGAATCTAAACGAAGTGGGCATGGAACATTTCTGCACTTTTCATCAAGAAAAAAATTCTGAAAAAAGCATCCCGCAGTTGATAAATTCGATGAGTTTGGTCATGAATCAATTGTTAGATGCACAAATAATAGACCAAGAAGATCGTACATTCGAATAGGAAGAGCCCACTCCAGAAACCACGATGGTATTATGAGATTGGGAACCCACGCCGGGATTGACTGAAGAAGCTCATGTTGAAGAAATCCAAGTTTCATCAGTAAATATCACTACTAGGAGTAAAGGGTCAGTTGTTGATCAAAGCCGAGTTGTGCCTAAATCAAATATTGCTAAAGAAATGCTGAAAAGGAACATAAGTGTTACTCAACCAGTGGTGGTAGGAGAGGCAAGCCCATAAATAAGTAAACTGGAAAATATCACAGTGAGCAAAATAGGGAATGGGAAAATCCTGGAGGAATATAACATGGGGTTTGACATTGTTGAAGATATCAAGAAGACTAAAGAAAATATTTCTTTATTTGAATTATGCAATCTTCCCCGGCAGATAGAATTTGTTAGAAGCTTTTGACCCAAAATCAAGCAGCACCGTAGAAAACATTGGATCTGACACTGAGATAAATGAAGCTAGTATTAGTGGAAAATCAAAATCTTAGACCCTGCCTTTCCTATTAACATTCGAAATTTTTAATCATAACGTGCACAATTGTTTGGTATATTTCGGGGATTCCTCAAATGTTATGCCACTATCAAGCTGCAAGAAAATGAATGGACAACCAATATAATCTCCTTCTTATATCATACAGTTAGATATGTATGTTGTTAAAGTCATTTGAGAAATGAAAGATGTACTTATTAGGTTGTATGTTGATCCAAGAGTGTGTCAATTGATAGATATCATGGTGGTATATATACCTGAAGCTTATGGTTTAATATTGAGCAGGGAATGGTCTATGAAACTGAACGATTATTTTGCAACAGACTGGTCTCACTTGTGGTTTCCATACCAAAACAGATAGAATCAAATCAAAATACTGAGAGAGCCTCATATGAAACAAAATGTGACTCAGTTGGAAGAAAAGAAGGAACCTGTAAATTTTTCATCTTCAGTATTGGGGAATTATTTTTAGAAATTGAACCAGGAAATTATCAATCAAAAGATGTTAGCCATGACTCAGACAAACAGTCTGATCTACTTCAATTCTCATGGTCTGATGATATTTACTGTAACATAGTAGAATTAGTTACTGACTTAGGTAACAATACTAACTTAGTTAATATAGAAAATACATGTTGGGTTTTATACTTCGATGGTTCTAAAACAAAAGTGGGATCTGGAGCCGGTTGTGTTCTAATTGGCACTAAAGGAAACAAATATTTTCTATCTTGTAGGCTAGAGTTTTAATGCAAAAATAACACAGCAGAATATGAAGGTCTAGTTCAAGGTTTAAACAAGGCTATTAGTTTGAATAACAAATATTTAAGAGTCTTCGGTGATTCTGAAATAGCTGTAAGATAGGTGAGAAATACAATTCATTGTCTATCACCGCACTTAAAGGATATCAATCTAAAGTCTGGTATTTAATTTCACATTTCGACGCTTTCAATATAAATGTTGTTCATAGATTAAAGATAGCTACTTTTGCTTCCATATTAGTACAAACGAATAACAAATGCTCTATTGAATTGATTTTCATGCCATCCGTACCTGATAACATTACAAATCTAAGAGTGTTTGATGATGACGATCATATTATCAGTTTCTTAGAAAACGAAGACGCCTTCCAAGAGTCTATAGTTGATGAGGATAAACAAAATTTGGATTTGCAGAACAAGGATGCAACTAAGGGAACTTTATGCCGAAAGGGGTAAGGACTGTTTGATCTACAGAACAAATTCAGGAGAGGATCCAATGTCAAGACTAATAGCTCCTTGTTGCAGCATGAATTGGTAAACTTGGGTACAGAAGATGAGCCCAAATTTGTTAATCTAGGCAAATGTTGTTCACCAGGCGATAGGTGTAAGTTCATCCAACTTTTCAAGCAATACAAAGATTTTTTTGCATGGACTTATGGACATTTGATGACATATGACATGCATATCATACAACATGTCATACCAATGAAGCCAGGAGTGAAACCATTTCAGCAATAGTTACGAAGAATGCATCCAACACTCGATCCATTAATACAGAAAGAGTTAAAAGAATTATTGGATGCTAAGATCATCTTTAAAGTTTGACATTCTGAGTGGGTGGATAATTTAGTCCCAATGCGGAAGAAGTCGGGAGAAATAAGGTTGTGTGTAGACTTTCGGAATCTAAACAGAGCATGTGATAAAGACAACTACCTTGTGCCACCAATGGAGCATATTTTACAAATGGTATCAGGATCAGAGCTTTTATGCCTACTAGATGGATTTTCTGGATATAGTCAGGTATTAGTAGCAGAAGAAGACCGACTCAAGGCCACTTTCCATACGAAATGGGGAACGTTTACGTATCGAAGAATGCCATTTTTCCTAATAAATGTTGGAGCTACATTTCATAGGGCCATGGACATTACGTTCTGAGGTTTGGTTCGCCACTGTGTGGTCATTTATTTAGATTATGTGACTATTTTTTCCAAGAAAAGGGAAGACTATGTTTTCCACCTAAAACATATTTTTGACCGCTACAGGAAATATGGTATATCTCTAAACTTCAAGAAGAGTGTTTTCTTTTTTCTTGAAGGTAAACTTATAGGTCACATCATATCAAATAAGGGAATCTCAATAGATCAAGAGAGGGTGCAAGCTATAAGCCATATTCCCATGCCCCATAACAAAAAAGCTATGCAATCATTTATGGGCACCATAAATTTTGTTCAAAGGTTTGTGCCTAATTTTGCTTAGATTGTTAAACCTTTGTACCAAATGGTGAAGCTGAGTGTGCAATTTAAATGGACTGACATAGAGAATATTGTGTGTAAGGACATTAAAACTACCATAGCCAATGCCCTTTCTTTAAGGGGTCCAGATTTTGAGAAATATTTTATCATGTACACCTTTGCTTCGGATAACTCTCTCGCAGTAGTGCTCACTCAAAAATGAAAATCAGGAGACGAATATCCAATATATTTCATGAGCACTAGTTTGTAGGGTGCTGAACTGAATTACCCGGCCGAAGATAAGCAAGCGTATGTGGTTTTTAAAGTAGTAAAACAGTTCAGGCTGTATATCTTAAAATACAGAACAAAATTTATAGTACCTCACCCCACTGTCAGATCGTTGTTTGTGCAAAATTTACTGTGGGAAAGAAGAGGAGGTAACTTCCCTTCAAGAATATGATTTGCAAATAAAGCCATCCACTAGCATTAAAGGACAAGGCCTATGTAAATTGATCACTGAGAATCCATCCAACGAAGATGAGGAATGGGAAAATGAAGCTGAATTGAATCTAGCTGAGGTATGTCCTATCTTCACAGCTCCAGAGTCTTGGTATAGATATTTGGTGTATTATTTGCAACAGGGATATCTACCAGAACACTAGAGTCCTAAGTAGAGAAGGGCACTGCGATTAAAATCAGCAGCTTATCAGATAATTGGAGTACTCTTTAGAAAAAAATATGATGGGATATTTCTCAGATGTCTTGACAAAGAGGATGTCAATAAAGTGGTCGAAGAATTACATGATGTCCCTGTTGGGGGACATTATTCTGGAGATACCACGGCTCATAAAATACTCAGAGTTGGTTACTATTGTCCCACTCTCTTCAAAGATGCTCATGATTATTCCAAAAAATGTTATGTGTGTCAAAGGAGTGCTAGTAGATTGCCAAGAGCAGCAAGTCCCTTGTAGCTAGTTATTATATATGGACCATTCGAGCAGTTGGGCATAGACATTATCAGGGAAATTAACCCAAACTCCTCGTTGCAACATTGGTATATCCTGATAGCCACTGACTATTTCACACGATGGATAGAATCTGATCCTCTGCGCAAAGTAAATGAAGATGTAGTCATCGGATTCTTGCAAGAGAATATCATAACCAGGTTTCGGGTTCCAATTTCGTTAGTTTTTGATAATGCAGCTTACTTCTCATCTGTAAAATTAACTGCATTTGCTTATGAAAGAGATGTTGGAATATTCACACCATCATTTTTATATTTTGCATGCTTGCATTCAAATTTGCATGATGCATGCATTTGCATGCCACTGCATGCAACCAGTCATCATCATGGTGGTCTCCCGAGCACCTAGAGCTCACTTTCAGTTCCCCAGAGCCTGGCTTTAGCCCCCATTTGGCCTCCTACCTACCTGATGCGCCCTTCTTGACTGTTCTGCATGGAAGGTGCACCTTTTCTCACCTACCACACTCAGTTAGTCCGCCTTTGCTCACCTACCTTCAGTTATCACTCAATCAGGGTGCCTTATCTCACCTACTGGGAGTTATCACTTAGTGCATGGATTGAGTAGTTCTTCCACTGATTGCTCATCCTAACTACCTATAGCTCCTATTTATTTAGTTTTGCAGTGCCACTTGACCATACGACAGCCTCATGCGCCTCCCTTAGAGTCTCTATTCCCTGATTTATACCTAGATGGTTCTGTTAGACTCAATTGGACACACTTGACTGACTCTTACCATGTATGACTGATACTACTAACTGGATGATGTCTCCATTGTTATCCAAGCTATACTTTCAGCTCATATTCGAATGCCCTACTTAGCTAATTTGAATCCTATATGATGCTACATCACAGTTATTGTAACCACATTCTTTACATTCATTATTCCATGTATGATACTGATATTGTCTATGATTCTGTGTTTATGAGTGATTAATGATTGCATGCTTCTCTTCTTCTTTTCAACGTTCTTGAGAATTTGATTGTGAGTTTGTTACAGTTGCTAGATCCCCTACATATTATCACATGGTATCAGAGCAGGAAGAAGCTATTTGAATTGCATCCATTATAGCAGCAGCAGTTGCAACATTTCTTTGAGCAGCTATGTTTCACTTGAGCACCATAAGCCTCTGAGTTTCCATAGAAAATCTTGGTGCTATTACCTGAATTCATTGGAGAAATCCAGTAAGGTCTAGCGAGGTGTGAAGGACTTAGTCTATGTGCTTAGTGTTCAAAATGTCGTGCTTAGTCGAAGTGTAGCATTGTCCATCAGCAAAACCTATTCTTGTTTTGCAGGTTTTTTCACCCATTCGAATTCTTCTTCAACAATTTGACCTTCTCTGTTCAGATGGATCTAAAGATCACATCTTCCAACTATGTTGAGTGAAAATCCAAGATGGCTCTCTTCATGACATCCAAGAGCTTTACTAGAATACTCAATGGAACAATGGTAGAACCTCTCAGTGTAGTTGAAAAGTCCAAGTACTGGGATAGGCTTGATGAAGAAGTTGGTCTCCTCCTTCTCTCAATTTATTAAGATCTTCACTTCCATGTCATCGATCTTACATCTCCTAAAGAGGTTTGGGACAAGATTGAATCCCTTTTTGGATAGAAAGATGATATGAAAGGACACAAATTGGAGAATGAACTCATCTCTTTGAGTCCTAATAGCTTCAAATAAAGAAATTCCTTCCTCACCAAGTTCAAAAGCTTGATATCATAGTTGAAAAAATATGAGATAGTGAAAGAAGACAAGCAACTTGTTCTTGCCATTCTCTCAAAGTTGGGGCCAAACTTCTCAGTTTTTGTCTCTACTTTCCAGAAAACTAAGATTTCAATTCCAAAATGGAAGTTTCCCTCACTTGATGACTTCATCCAATATCTTACTCAAGAGGAAGAGAATTTAATCTCTATGGGAATTATCAAACCCAAATTGGATTCGAGCCTTACAGCTATTGAGGCCAAAAGGATGAATGGTAAAGACAAGAAAAATATTTTTGACAAGAGATCGAATGATAGAAGGCCTACATATACTCCATATTAGTCAAATGGGGCTTCAAACTTAAGGAATACCAAGCAGTCTCAAGAGGAAAGATCCAAGTGCACATATTGTCTTAGAGGTTTCCATACTGAGAGTACTTGCATGAAGAAGACTATAGATTTGATGGCTCGGTTACTTGAGAAGAAAAACCTTCATGTACCTGATACTGATACTGAATATTCTAGATACGAAGACAAAGAAATATGCCATGCTCTCATGCAAAGTGCATCAACGGATTCTTCTTTCATCATAGATTCAGGATCTTCAAGACACATGTCCTCCTCCAAAGATCTCTTCTCCAGTTTTGAAAGATTAGATGGACCTTCCATCAAATTGGGCAATGATTCAGAAGTCTCCTCTCAAGGGTAAAAGAATCGATCTTGACCATGGTTTCTTTTCTGATGTGATTTATGTTCCTTCTCTGGAAGCTAATGTTCTTTCAGTGTATCAAATGGCTCATATTGGAGAGCCCAAAAGAGTGATCTTTTCTCCATATGAAGTCGAGGTACAATACATGGTTTAAGGGGAAATCGTTGCAAAAGGAGTTACAAATTATGAGACAAAACTCTATAAGATTTCACCATTCTTACATATCTCAAAGGAGTCTTCTCTTCACTCTCATACTCATGAAGAGAGTAGACTGTTTCATCTCAAGTACAAGCTAGCTCGAAATTTGGATGATAGTATTCTAAGTGGAAAGATTTCTCATGGAACCTTCAAAGGTTTCCTAAAGGGAAAAGATACACCAAAAGAGATTGAGAAAAAGAGGACTCTTGAAGAAGTGCAAATGCTAGATCCATATCCACAAGAACCTGAAGATCTAGCACCTATTTTTCCAATTTTTATCTCAAAATGAGCCTCCACTACTGAATCCTCCTTTGGTCTTAATGAAGATCCATCATCATCTAGTTCTAGTTATTCTGATAATGATCACAGCTATGATGGTTCAAATGAGGACTACATGCACATTCTGGAGAAGTTTCATGATATCTACATTTTTGGATATGTTCCTCCTTTGAGTGATGATGAGCGACTTTTACTTGCTTCTCCTCATGAGATTTCAGATTTAGAGTTTGTATGTGACGATGAGCCAATTTTGTTAGGATATTAAGACACTTAGGAGTTAGTTAAGATCAACTTGTGTAATATATTTGTTAGGAAAAGTGTGTTTCTTTAGTATGCATTAGTATGCATTTGTAAATATTTAATCTGACGGTCACGATATGTTCTAAACATAGAGTGATCTGACAGCTCAACTTCTCTTATATCATACCTACCCTCGATCTGTGGATTAACACCCGTTTGGTCCATGATCTCTATTTAAAGAGCATGGAGGGTCATTGGAAAGTTGATCGATTATGAGAAGCTCATTTGTAACTTTCTTTCTTTTCATAATAAATTTCTCCGTAGAAGCTATTTGGCTGGGGCCATGGAGTGTTTCCCTCTCGAGGGTTTAAACCATGTTAAAACATCAATGTATCGATCTGTGATCTATTTGTGTGAAGTGGTTTCTCCAGGTGTTCGGTCTTTTGGGAGTACCCTGTGTACCCGAACATGGTATTAGAGCTTTTATGAAGAGTCGCTTTCGATTATGATCTAGATCTTGAACTGTTGTTGCCGAAACTTAAAAGGGTTTCTATTTCTGGTATTTATGTGCATTTATAAGCTGTGGGAGGTGTTCCATTGCGTCTGAAGCACCGTTTCCATCGGGAAATATTTTTCGTTTGATAAAAAATGGTTCCTGGTTGCTTCAGAAACGCGTATTTCATCAGATTTGAAGGTATAATGTTACAGTGATGCTTTTTTTTCATTTAAAAAAAATATGTTATATTTTATCAGTTTTTATTATTAGATTTTTTTAGTTTCATATTGTTGCTTTCTCTATCTGCGTATGCTCTTTTCCTTGCACCTTGTGCGATCTCATTGAATCAGAAACAAAAAGGGAAAGGGTTTTTCTCGGCTACGTATGCTCTTTGCCGTGCACCTTGTGCGATCTCGGCAATTTAGAAACAGAGAGAAAACATAGAATTTTTGAGAAATCTAATGAGATATA
Source organism: Larix kaempferi (assembly GCA_027924585.1). Taxonomy (NCBI): domain Eukaryota; kingdom Viridiplantae; phylum Streptophyta; class Pinopsida; order Pinales; family Pinaceae; genus Larix; species Larix kaempferi. The sequence goes on along the minus strand of BSBM01001197.1, from coordinate 18,380,381 downwards.
ACCCTTCAAGTGTGGAAAAGTTTTTTTTGTTTTGGTTTATGGTGTGATTTGCAGGAAAAAAGGCAAGCACGGAAACCGAGCAAGAAGAGTAAAAAAAAACCCTTCTGCCTTCCCATATTTTACATACCTTTTAATCTAACTCACTTGATTCAAAGTTGCCTTATTCCTTAATAGGTCTTGAGTTCAAGTCTTAGGAAGTTACTTTTAAAAGAAAAAGCGCATGCAATTTCTATTTTCAAGTTACTTTATTGTAAAAATGCATCTCACTTAAATAATAAAAAATAAAAATAAAAAATGAGTCACTTAAGTTCATTTTTATTGCTGCACTATTTAAAGTAACATCATTGTAAAAGTGAAATCACTCATTTTATAAAAGTGATTCACTTAAAGCAACTTTCTTGTAAAGTGATTGTCAAAGGTTCATCTTGAGAAGAGGGGGGTCCTTTTTGTAGCTGGTCATTCTCTATCTGTCACATCCCTATTGGGGACATCTTCAACATTTTCTTTGATCAAGCATAACTTCATCATATAGAGTCAGTTTTCAGTGCTGTTTTGTTTAAACCGCCTATTTTTTCAAGCTCTTCACATCCAGACTATTGGTTTCTGCTTTTATAGCCATTAATTTACAAAATGACCGTCCCTTGTGATATTCTACTTACTAGTTCCAACTATTTCTCATGCAAATCCTGTATGGAGGATGTTCTACGAAGTAGATGAGCTTTCAGAATTACCTCAGAGAAAGAAGAAAAACCCACTGATGATGATAAGAAAATCAAATGGGCAAATAGATGTGACGAATCTCGTGCATTGATTGGGATGTCAATCTCTACTGATTTGCGATTCCACATATCTGGAATTGATGAACCTGATGCTGCTTGGGACAAGTTGGAATCTGTGTTTGGTAAACACAATGAAATTCGAGGTCACCAACTCCAAAATGAGTTGATTTATTTAAATCGAAGTGATTTTTCATGCATACAATATTATTTATCTAAGTAAAAAACTATTAAACTCTTATGTGCAGAATGCAAGATTAAGAGGGAAGACAAACAATGCATTTATCATATTCTTTTTAAACTTGGACCTGCATATTCTGTTTTTGTATCTACATTTTACTCCATGAAAGTATCCTTGAATGTAGCTAGCTATTAAGAGCCTAGTCTTGAATCCTTTTGTGATTCCTTGATTAGAGAGAAATATAAGCTCATCCATATTGAAATAATTAACAATGCAGATACATCTGGGAAAGCCTTATTGTCCCAATAGAAAGAAAAGTACAAGCCTCCCAAGAAACAAAATTTTCGCAATAATAAGTCAAACAAGGGTCCCAAACCCTCTCAGTCAGCTCCTTCTTTAAAAAATGATAATGGATCCAAGCCAAAAGGAAAGAAGACTGAGCGTCATTGCAACTATTGCGGGAAAGATAATCATGATGAATCTAAGTGTTTCAAGAAGATGGCATCCTTGGAAGCAGCAATGAAGAAGCACCACATCAACCGAGATTCGCCTTTAGAATCTACCTCTGATGGACATGCACTTTTTGCTTTTGGTTATTCTTATAATGCATCTTCTTCTTCTACTTCAAATGAATGGCTCATTGATTCTGGAGCATGCTATCATATGGCTAAGGATCAAGCCATCTTTTCTACTATGCATGAATGTAACACCAAACAAATATTTGTTGGCGATGATAGATCTCTAAGTGTTGTAGGAGCTGGAACAGTTCCAGCAGATAATGGTCATTTTAGTGATGTACTATGTGTTCCAAGAATTTCTTGCAATTTGTTATCAGTCTATCAAATCACTCATTCTGGTGAAGGTAAAAGTGTGACGTTTATAGCGCACCAAGTTGTAATCAAGGATTTTAAAGATCCTCAATAGGTCCTAGCTACCGGAATTGTTAATGATATTACCAGGTTGTACAAATTTAACAACTTTGGGTCATCACCTTTTCCTTCATTTTTTGTTGCTCATAGTGATAACTTGAGCAAACTTTGGCATGAGCGATTTGGTCACTTAAATTATCGCTCATTGAAACAACTATGTAAAGACAATATGGTGACAGGTCTTTCGATGGTATATTGCAAGGATGGTATTTGTTCCGGTTGTGTACTCGGAAAACATCATCGAGACAATTTTGACAAATGTGCCTCTTGGCATGCCTCGGTTCCCTTGGAGCTTGTGCATAGTGACTTATGTGGTCCTCTTCCATCTACTTCATTTTTTGGTTTCAAATATTTCTTAACTTTCATTGATGACATTAGAGAAATTTTGAGGTAAAAAAAGGGCCTCAAAACAAAGAAAATGTACTATAAAATACAACCAATCACATTCTAGTAGATGACATCATCCCCCTTGGTGAGGTGGCATTGCATGAGTTAAGAATGCTTATTTGTCAAATTTTCTATGGTGGATGAAAACACATAGTTAACCAAGGTAGTGGTGTAAGTACTTTTAAGTCATAAAGTAAAGTACTCATAATGATAGTCTTTTCATAAAATAATATTATTGTCATTTTCAAGTAAAGTACTCATAATGAATGTCTTTTCACACTTTCACATAAAATAATATTATTGTCATTTTCAAGTGAAGTACTCTTAATTCATAAAAAAAGTCATTTCACATTTTTTTATAAAATAATATATTATCATTTTTATGTTTTTAATTTTAAATTATATATTCACTCCATTCTATTTAATAACATAATGTCAAACTAATAAAGAATAATAATAGATTTAATAAATAATAATAATAATAATAATAATGCAATGTGAATTATAATAATATTATTGACATTTTACATGTAAAATAAATTCTCGATTAAATTACATTATTAAATTCATGAGAAAAGTACTAAATATAAAAAGTCAACATAAAATTAAAAAAAAAACTCTTAAAAATGTTTTTTATTATTTAATTTCATTTGCAAGTTCAAGACAAATAAATGTTAAAGGACAATACATTTTTGGGAATTTACAATGAATCTTAGTCACATCAATGTAGTATTATTTTATTAATTTTATTTATAGTGAATTTTGAAAAGTAACTCAACCATGGTTATTTATATTGTGCATAGAAAATAGTGTGGGAGGTGACTTGTCATATATACCTACCCCATAAAACCCCCAATTCATAATATTTTAATATATCTCATATTTTTGTAGTACATCTCTTAGGAGGCCCTTTTTTGACCTCAAAATCTCTCTAATGTTACACCAGACGCACTTGGGTTTATTTCCTAAAACTTAAGAGTGAAGTATTTAACATGTTTTTGGCCTACAAAGCCCTTATTGAAAAACAATCTGGTCATCAAATTATTAAGTTAAGATCCAAAATGGAGGAGAATATGTTAACAAAAATTTCACTACTTTCAGCACTGAATAAGGAATCCAACAACACACTATTCCATATACACCACAACAAAATGGTGTCGCTGAACGGAAGAACCGCACTTTAAAAGAAATGGTTAATTGTATGATCCAATCTAAGGGACTAAGTCTTCAATTTTGTGCTAAAGCTATTTATTGTGCAAATTACATAGTTAATCACACCCCCACTAAAGCTTTATAGGGTATCACACTGGAAGAATCATGGAGTAAAATTAAACAAGATGTAAGTCACTTCTGTGTGTTTGGTAGTGAAGCATGGGCTCACATTCCGGATGAAAAACGGAAAGCATTGCAGCCTAAAAGTGAAAATTGCATATTTGTTGGATATTCTGAAGATGTAAAAGGTTATAGACTTCTTCAACCACATTCTCATGATGTAATCATTAGAATAGATGTTAAATTTGATGAAAATCTCTTTTCCTGCGAGCCTAATCGGCGATTGTGCCATCTTTGGCCTGCGAGCCTGCTTCGGCGATTGTGCCTTCTTCTTCTTCCAACTTTCTTGAAAGGTTTCCAACTCCAGTTTCTGATGATGATAATGAGGATGAAAATCCACCTCCTCCTGCTCATGTTCCTCCAGTTGCACTAGCACAAGTGCTTCCTCGATGGGTTCGTTCAACATGTGAAGCAGCTGGTGATCTTGCCAGTGATCCTAGAGATCAACGTTGAACACGTTCTCAGTTTCAGCGAGCCTCTTCACTTTTGGATGAAGTTTCTGAGAATCATGATCCAGAAATATTTGCAAAAGCTTCAGGAAATCTAGATTGGGATGCAGCTATGAATGAAGAATATGGTTTATTAATGGCGAACGATACTTGGGATCTTGCACCTCTTCCAAAAGGAAGAAAAGTTGTCCGATGTAAATGGGTCTATAGAACTAAGTATGCATCAGATGGAAGTGTTGAAAGACTTAAGGCAAGGTTAGTTCCCAAAGGTTTTTCACAAGTTGAAGGGATTGACTACAATGAGACCTTTGCTCCTTCGCAAAAATGAACTCCATCTGCCTTGTTCTTTCCCTTGCAGCCTTACATAACTAGGAAGTCCATCAAATGGATGTCAAGTCTGCCTTCTTACATGGTGATTTACAGGAGGAAATTTACATGGAACAACCTCCTGGATATGTTCAAAATAACTCTATCCTTGTCTGCCACCTTAAGAAATCCTTATATGGCCTTAAGCAAGCTCCTAGAGCTGGGTATGCCAAAATGGATAGCTTTCTCCTTAACACTGGTTCTTCTAGATGCCATTCTGACCCCAATGTCTATACCAAGAATATAGGAAACCATCTCATCATACTTGTTCTATATGTTGATGACCTTATTCTTACTGGTAGTGACCCTAAGCTTATAACCCATGTGAAATCCAGTCTTAAGCAAAATTTTGAAATGTCAGACTTCGGACATTTGCATTATTTTCTTGGTCTCCAAGTCCTACAAACCAAAGAAGGAATATTTCTTTCTCATTCTAAGTATGCTTGTGACCTTCTTCATCGCTTTCACTTGGATGATTGTAAACCAACCCCTTCTCCCTTCCAGTCTGGATTCAAACTTTATGCCACTTGTCCTTCACCTGAAGTAGATGCCACCTTGTATCATCAGCTTGTTGGTAGTCTCTTATACTTGACTCATTCCCATCCTGACCTTTCCTTTTTCGTTGGTCATGTTTCCATTTATATGCAAACACCTCATGAAAGTCACTAGAAAGCAGCTAAAATAATACTTCGATATATTCGAGGTACAATTCAGTTCGAGATTCATTACAGTACAGGGGGGAAACCTTTGTTGGTTGGTTTCACTGATTCAGATTGGGCCAGTGATCCTGATGATCGGAAATCTACTACAAGTTATGTTTTCAGTCTGGGATCTGGACCTATCACTTGGGCTTGTAAGAAACAACAAGCTCTTGCTCTTTCTTCAGCATAAGTAGAATATCAAGCCACAGTTAATGCCAGTTAGGAATCTTTATGGCTTTGACAGATCCTTTCAAAGTTTGGATTCGAGCAACAACAGCCTACTGCACTTTGGTGCGACAATCAAAGTGCCATTAAGCTTTCCAAAGACCCAGTCCTACATCAACGCAGCAAACACATTGAGCTACATATGCACTTCATCAAAAATCTTATTCATGATCATGTTCTTGAAGTGCTCTTTTGTCCTATAGATGATCAAGTTGTAGACATCTCCACCAAGTCTCTTACAGAAGTGAAGTTTTCTAAAGTTTGATCTATATATGTTAGGAGTTCAGGAATTTGCCATTAACGAGGAATAGGCTCTAATTCCTCCTTCCTTCTCCTAATAGTGTCACTTTTGTAAATCCTTCAATCCTATCCCAAGTTGTTCTTAAGGGGGGATGTTAGGATATTTAGACACTTAGGAGTTAGTTAAGATCAACTTGTGTAATATATCCATTAGGAAAAGTGTGTTTCTTTAGTATGCATTAGTATGCATTTGTAAATATTTAATCCGATGGTCACGATATGTTCTAGACATAGAGTAATCTGATGGCTCAACTTCTCTTAAATCATACCTACCCTTGATCCAAGGCCTAACACACGATTGGTGCATGATCTCTATTTAAAGAGCATGGAGGGTCATTGGAAAGTTGATCAATTATGAGAAGCTCATTTGCAACTTTCTTTCTTTGCATAATAAATTGCTCTGTAGAAGCTATTTGGCTGGGGCCATGGAGTGTTTCCCTCTCGAGGGTTTAAACCATGTCAAAACATCCGTGTATCGATCTGTGATCTGTTTGTGTGAAGTGGTTGCTCTAGTTGTTCGATCTTTTGGGAGTACCCTGTCTACCCGAAAAAGTTTTACTTGCTTTTCGTCATGAGATTTAAGATTAAGAGTTTGGATGTGATGATGAGCCAGTTCTACTTGCTTCTTCACATGAGATTTTAGATTCAGAGTTTGGATGTGGTGATGTATCTTCACATGATATTTCAGATTCAGAGTCTGAAGATGGAGATGATGATGAGGGAATGCTAGACCCAAATCCACAAGAACCTGAAGGTCTAGAAACTGATGATGAAGATGAGTGAATGGGAGATCCAGATCCACAAGAACCTGAAGATCTCTCACATGTTTTTCCTCTTCTTCCTCTATGGGAAACCACTCCTCCCCGATCAACCAGATCAGATTGTCAGCATGGAAGGTTTCATCTTTCGCACATTGTTGATCCTCTTCCTCGATGGGCTACCACTGCTCCGCGATCAGCCAGATCATATTTTCAGCATGAGAGGTTTCATCCTTCTTACTTTACTAATCCCCTTCTTCGATGGGCATCCACTGCTTTCCGGTCTGCCAGATCATATTTTCAACATGTAAGGGTTCATCCTTGTGAAATTCCTGATCCATTTCAGATCTAATGATCCTTCTTCGAAAAAGAAGGACACTTACCTCCTTCAGGGGTGAGAGATGATATGCTACATTAGCATCATTCAGTATATTTTGAGGGAGGGATTTCTTCCCACTGGGTTTTCCCTCTTTCCTCACTTAGTTTATTTAGATTGATTGTACGGGGTGACTGTTAACACCCAAAAAGTGTTCACTACCTCATCTACCACATTATATGGCTCATTTGTCCATTTTCCTACCATATTTCCCTTAAAATCCCAAAAAAATCCCATTGAAAAGCCTCCAAAAGGCCTAAAATGCCTCCAAAAGGCCACAAAACCATCAAAATAGCCTAAAAAAGGCTAAAAAAAACCCCCTTTTTCCTCTAAAAATAGCAAAAACCCCTAAAAAAGGAAGAAAAAATATAAAATAATGAGGAAAAGGAAGAAAAAAACCCTATACAGCTGCACAAAACCATGTGTTTCCCAAAACCATGGGTCAGCACTCCACCACCAAAAAACTATAAATAGGTGATGGAGATCCCTTATTCGATATCCACAATCACAAGCACCCTTACTCTGCCAAAATCTCTCTCGAAACCCTAGTTCACCATTGAACTACTTTCACCTTGAGAGCCACTTTTGGCCCATTCCCATCATTGGAGAAGGAGAAGGAGCATATTGAAGCTTGGAGCATCCTCTTGGACACTGCAAAGGGCTTCATCAAACCTTCACATTGAAGGTAATATCAATACAAAAAAGCCATTCTTTAAATTTGATGTTTATGTTTCATGCATGTTTTAGAAGTAATTTAATTTCTGTTTTAGCTTAATTATTTACATTTACTGAACTGATACTAAGGAGTCCATTCTCCTTAGTAGGTGCTCATTTGCACAAGCTAGGGGTAAAACCCTAGCTACAGTTTTGGCGACTCCCCTAGATTTCGAATTTCTGGTTTCCGTTTTTTATTTTTTCCTTTCGGCTGTCCCTTTCAGCCGCCGCATACCGCGTATTTTCCCTCTGCAGTCGCGTCCCGACCGCGCCTTTCAGGCCTTTACCTGCGACTCGACCGCAGCTCTCAGACTGTTTCTGACGCTCTGCCGACGGATTCAAGTCTGTTACCTGCGATCCGACCGCGGCTAATTAGCCTGTTTGCCGCGATCTGACTGCGCCTGTCGGCATTTTTTCCGCATCCCGACTGCGTCTTTTTCCCTATTTCCCGCGTCCCGACCGCCGCTGTTGGTCCAAAAGCCGCGACCTTACCGCCACTGTTTCCCCCAAACCCGCGGTCTGCCTGTTCTGTTTCGCCACAGACCCGCGGTCTGATTTCTGCAGTTTTCCTGTTTTGAGCCCAGCCCCTTTTGCTGCAATATTTTCTGCATCTGAACAGCCCTCTGTCCTACCTGCAGCCTCACTTCCTTACAGCCTTTCTGCAACATAATTTCTGTTCCCTTTATAGAATTCTTTTAAAATTTCAGTATTTTTAATTCAGAAAATTTTGCAAGTTAAACTTTCAATTTCAGCATTATTGATAGTTGGAAGTTGCCCCCCTTGTGGCACTTCTATTTTTTGGGTTCATCACCTCACGCGCACACACTCTGTCACATAAATCAAGTGAGCCTTAAAAAGTACCTAATTGAACCAACATTCTAACCCCACTTGGGGAACACAAAAGAATCATTGTAGTTAGGTAGGGTCTGGGGGATAGGCTTCCAATAACACCCCTCGGTCACTTTCACTTGAGACATAGTTGTTGTCCAAATAGGGAACCAAAATCCCCTAGTACTTTTTGGCACGGTCACGACCAGTTTGTCAGAGGGCCTCTCCCTTAGGAGGGTTGAAGTCGGGAGACTGGTTCCGGAGGCCTGAGTGGAATACCGCACTCCATTCAGTAACCGAAGGGCTACCTTTCGCGGTTCGCGGGATATCCCTGTATAGGGGTATTGCGGTCAACGAACTAAACGGCAGATTCACCTTTCTGGACGTGTCATGAACGGGGTATCTTAGTTGCCATTCTTCTAGGATTGACTACCCGGTGTCCCTCCCGGTAGGGGGATATCATAGCCACTTGGCTTTCCTACTCATATTGTCTGACTTGGATTTCATCACCTTGCAGAGGATATGTTTAGTTGAGTCAGAATACTTTTAGTTAGGCGTTTGCATGCTCCTTTACCTCCCTTTGGTCTAGTGAGTCCACCATTTTATGTTTCTAGGAAACCTGCTGCTTGTTGGTATTCTGACCATCTTTGTTGTTACTCCACCTATTGTAGCACAGCTGTTGCAGTGGGTGTTTTGAGTTGGTTGTTGGCCTGAGTGCCTTGCTTTTTAGCTCTCCTTCTGGACACTCGGTTGCATTAGGCCCTTTTTTAGCTGTTTTTACTCACCTCAACCCACAGAGATTAGACACCATCTGTCACCATTGAGTTCCCGAGACATTCTCGGCGCCTCAGGGGCGAGCCCCCACAGCACGGTTCTCTTGACACCACTCGTCATAGATTCCGATCATCATCCGTTGATACCACCCATCACAGATCTAGAGCCTTGTCGCTTGACTCCACTCGTTAGCGACGTAGGTCTCCGTCCCCAGATAGTGACGCACCTTACTTTACCTCCGATTCTGAGACAGAGTCTGAGAACCCTATTTATACTGCCCCTACTAGCCCCATGGCTGGCACGACTTCCACTCCGCTTGTCATAGGGACCATTGGTGGCACATCCACCACTACACCAATTACTACACCTGTTTTGGGTATGCCCTCCATGGGGCCCCCATCTACCGTTCCCCTGACGGTACCTATTCCCGCAGCGGGAATCCCTATCCCCACTACATCAGTGGCTCACACTACCCATGGTGGTGCTGGACCATCCTCCACCACCTCAGTTCCCCCACTTGGGGGCACCACCCCACATCTTGTCCCTCCACTTGGGGGCACTGGCCCCAACTTGGTCCAACCCACTACTGTGTCACATCCTTCTTCCAGTTTGCCATTCATGGCTAGCCTCAACCTACCTGACTTAGCCAGATTGACCAACGATCCTATTCGACACGACCCTACATGGCCTCATATGCCTACCAAGCTCCCCTCTGATATCCCTAAGTTCGAGGGGAAGGCCGGTGAGGACCCACAAAACCATATCATGTCTTTCCACCTATGGTGTTCCTCTAACTCCATCGTGGATGACTCTGTTCGCCTCCGTCTCTTACAACGCACCTTCACTGGCTCTGCAGCCAAGTGGTATATCGAGCAACCTCATGGGACCCATGCCACCTTTGCTTCCCTTGCCTCGACCTTCCTGCAGTTCTTCCAGTTGCCTGTCCGCTATGACGCGGGCGTTGAGATCCTTCTATCTTGTAGACAAAACACGGCTACCCATATCACGGACCACATCCATGAGTGGCGTCGACGCCGTAGCTTATGCAAGATCAAACTAGATGACCGTATCTTTCTAGATTGGTTCCTCAAATCCCTTCTACCTGTTATTGCTAAGGATGTGGCATCAGAAAGACCCCAGTCTGAAGAAGAGGCCATCCTTAAGGCCCAACAGTTCGACCTCATTTACGCCCAGTCGGGTTACCTTTATACCATTATACCTGACACCCCTCGCGGCGAGTCCTCCCAGCATGATGCGCCGGGGGCATCCCATGCTGCAGACGGTATCATCGGTCGTGTTTCTTCCCATCCCCAACCATTTTCTATAGCACGTCCTACCCCTGGCCCCGACCTGTCGCGGGCTACCTCACAGTCTGGAGCAACCAACTCATATGCTCCCATGACACACCACCATTCCCATGGACCCTCATGTCCACCTCAGTGCTTCGGTTATGCGACTCCTGCTTATGCTCCCCCAGTCGCACCTCAGCCTTACTACCATCAGCAGGCTGCCCCAGCTCCTGCGCCTTCACAAGCCCAAGCCGCTTATTATCCGCCACAGGCAGCCCCTGCGGCACACCCACAACCCGCTCCGCAGCCATATCAGCAACCCCCTCAGGTTGCTGCACCTGCTCAGCCTCAACCTGCATATCATCCACCGCAGCCTGCTCCAGCACCTGCGCAACCTCAAAATCCACCTGCTGCCCAAGGGCAAGTTTACGCCCAACAAAACCCGCAGCAAAACCAGAACAACCAACGCAACCAGGGCCAACAGAACCGCGGCAAGGGCCATAATCGTGGGAACAACCAACCTGCAGACCAAGCTGGTCAACCGGCTAATCCCCCCGACAACAACAACGCGGCCCCCGCTAATCAAAACCCTGATCACCCACCCAAGCAGGCTAAAAACCCCAATTTGCGAACAAACCATCCTTGTTCTATTTGCGGGGTCTATGGCCATTACACACATGCTTTCCCACACTTAGAGCGAGCTCGGCAACTCTGGGTTGACGAGGCCTATCGCCAAGGGCATGCGGCTCCCCAAGCACCGCCCAACCCCCCCCAACCTCAACAACCCCCTTTGGTGCTGCAAAACCCCTTACCAACCCAAGGCGTCGTGAACACTGAGCCGTTGGCTCCCCCTCAAGCCAACGCGCCCCAACAACAGCAAATCACATACGCTGCTCCTGATCAACCCATGTTTGACTCAGGAACCCACCACTTGTTGATGATGTCATCTGCTGACGTCAACCTCCAGACCCGTCGGAACCAATATGGCTCCACCTCTGAATCCCCTCCCACGGATAAACCCACTAACGCTCATCCCACTGATCAGGCGTTACGCATCCCTCCCCCGCCCGTCAACGGTGCTGCCAAAGCAGCTCATTTCCCACTTCGTCGTCTTAACAACAACCCCAATGCGCGCGCTGCGTCAAACTACAATATTGTAGATGACCTAGCCCAATCTCCCGCAGCCATGTCTGCGTTAGAAGTCTTGAAGAACTGCCCTTCCCAGCGCAAGACTTTACTTTCCGCCATTGGGGGGATTGACCCAAATGATTCGAATTTGATGGCATTTGATTTAGACCAGTCTGAACCACGCCTACCTTCCAGCTTAGCATTCCAAGTTACTGTCTCTGTTAGGAATCTTGTCATCCATCGGTGCATCATCGATGAGGGTGCTTCCACATGCGTTATGTCTACGTTCGTATGGCAGAAGCTGGGATCCCCTCCTCTCCAGCAGTCCACCACTGCATTACGCGCCTACGACGGTCGTTCGGCTCAGCCCCAAGGCCTCCTAGCCAATGTCCCCATCCAGTTAGGCGGCAAAACTGTACTCATTGACATTGAGGTAATCAATGCCCAACTGGATTATAACCTTTTACTTGGCTGCAGCTACATGTATGCCATGAGGGCGGTTTCCTCTTCCATCTTTCGCACCATGATGTTCCCCCATGAGGGACGCGTGGTTAAGGTTTACCAGCTCACCTACTATGATCCCAGTGCTCCTGCAGCACCTGAAAATGTTCTCCCCATGGTTGAACAACCTGTGTCTCGTGCCACCACCTCGTTTGTTTCCTCTACGGGGCTTGGAGTCTACTCAGACACGCCGATGACCTCCACCTTTCAATCTATTCCTCCTCCGTCTTCTCCCACCGACGTGTCTGACTTATGTACTTTGTCCCATGACAGCCAACCACCTAGCAATCAACCACCCTTGTTGCCTAAACCACCATTGGTACCTAGCCACATTGGTGTTACACCGATCCATACCATCCCCTTTCTAGTCCCTCCATCGGGAGTAGTAAGCGCCCCGGTTATGGCTACCCTTAGCCTCCCGGGGTTAACCTTGGGATTACCCGTCTGGTACCTTTCGCCTCCCGTTCGCCCGCCGACACCCGATGTCGTCCTCCAACCGGTGCAACCCATGGCTACTACCACTCAGCCACCCCCCGGTGTCTCTGCTCCTTCGTCCTCCACGATTCCCACTCCTACTCCCAAACCCACTGGGGGAAGAGGTCCACAACCTTACACTGCTGTCCCACCTCCCAAGACAGTAAAAAACCCTCCAGTATTTCGTGCTCCTCCCAAATGCTCGCTGTGCGATGAGTTAGGCCATGCCACTCACCAATGCCCACAGTTACCAGCATTGCAGAAGCACATGCAGATGCTCGACGATGACCCTAACATCCCAACTGTCGAACTCAACCCCACTCCCAAGCCTAAAGATAAGTCCCTACGTACCAACCACTCCTACGCCATATGCGGTATTTACGGGCATTATTCACATCATTGTCCCGATCTCCCGGATTACAGAGCAGCTCTTTATGAGATGAACAATCTGGATCTTGAGACGGCACCACCTACCATTGAGGAGATCTACCCCCCAGACTCTTCACCTTCTGGAGAGATTAATACCATCTATATGATCTCTTCCACCACTACCCCTTCGTCAATCGATTTGACGACGCAAACTTTCCGGACCGATGAGGAGATTCTTGAGGCCCTTACTGCCCCGGATTATCCCTGGGATGATATGCATCATCGTTCCTACTTCCTCCCAGAAGCATCCTCCTCTAGCTCCGCTACCCAATACACAGTTGAATCCAAAGACTTCCTCCCCACCAAGGTCGACTGGTTCAAGGACCCTATTCCCGCTCCTGACGCCTTCGAGGAAGGTAACATGGCCAACATCTCACCTGTCATCCAAGTTGATATCGCTGCCCCAGGACGTGCCCCTGAACTCATCACTTTAGGAGCATTCTGCAGTAAATAAGAGATTGAGGACTACATAAACCTTTTCAGAGAATTCCGTGATGTCTTTGCCTGGTCCTATACAGAAATGCCTGGTCTTGACCCTGCAATTATAGAGCACCACATTGACACATGGCCTGATGTACCCCCCGTTCGTCAGAAACAGCGCCCCATTCATCCCTCAAAGCTCCCAGCTATTAAAGCCGAGATTGAGAAGCTACGCAAGGCAGGGTTCATTTATCCTATTGCCTATACCACTTGGGTTTCAAATCCCATTCCCGTTAACAAAAAACAAGGCACCATTCGAGTATGCACTGACTTCCACGATTTAAACCGCGCTTGTCCCAAGGACAATTTCCCCACGCCATTTATTGACCAGCTCATTGATGCGTGTGCGGGGCATGAAGTCCTCTCCTTCATGGATGGTTTCTCCGGATACAACCAGATTCAGATCCGTAAGGAATACCAGTACAAAACTGCCTTTACTACCCCATGGGGCACCTTTTCCTATCGCGTCATGCCGTTCGGCCTCAAAAATGCTGGTGCCACTTTCCAGCGGGCCATGACCTATTGCTTTCACGACTTGGTCCATATCCTGTTAGTCTACCTTGATGACCTTACAGCTCGTTCTCGGAAACGATCAGACCACCTTAACGACCTTCGGCAAGTTTTTCTGCGTTGTCGCAAATACCAAATCCGCTTGAACCCACACAAGTGTGTCTTTTGCGTTCCGGCAGGCCGGTTGTTAGGTTTCATTGTTTCCCAGAAAGGAATTACTGTTGACCCTCTAAAAGTCCAAGCCATCTTAGACCTTCCTTCTCCTCGCACGCTCCGGCAACTCCAAAGTCTCCAGGGGCAATCCAACTTCCTTCGACGCTTCGTTCCTGATTACGCCACTACCGTTCACAGTTTCTTGCGCCTGCATTGTACCCACATACCCTTCGTCTGGGATGAGCAAGCAGAAGCTGCATTCGAAGCCCTCAAGAAGGCTCTCACACAAGCCCCTCTGATCTCCCCTCCGTATTTCTCCCAGGACTTCATCCTATACGTCTCGGCCTCCGAGCATGCCGTGTCCGGAGTCTTGGTTCAAGAAGACGCTTCTCACCAGGAACACGTCATTTACTACGTCAGCCAGACCTTGTCTGGTCCACCCCTCCGTTACCCATATGAGGAGAGACTCGCCCTCGCCGTAGTCTTTTCCGTACAAAAATTGCGACACTACATCTTAATGAGTCATACCACCGTCGTTGCCGACTCTAACCCCATGGTATATCTTCTAAACCGGCGGCTACTGCAAGGTCGTGTTGCTAAATGGGTCATTATCCTCCAGGAATATGACCTTACCTTCAAAACACCTAAGAGCACTAAAGCCCTCGCGCTTGCCCAGCTCATTACTGATCTCCCTTCCCTTCTCCCAGCCAAACCAATCTCCGATGAGTTACCCGACAATCACCTGTTCACTATCTCGTCCGATGACCCATGGTACGGTGATATCTTGTTATACCTGCGCACGCAGAAGTTCAGACCCAAAGTTACCCGTAATGGACGTCGTCGCATCCGTCACCAGGCCTCTCGATATCTCCTCTTAGGCGATGTCCTTTACCGGCGCGGAGTTGACACAATTCTTCGTCGTTGCCTTACACACGAGGAAGCTGAACACGTCCTTAATGACTGTCATAACGGTGCCTGCGAAGGCCATTTCTCAGGGATGGCCACTGCCCAAAAGGTCGTCCGCGCTGACTACTTCTGGCCCACACTTTTCACCGACTGCATCACTGCGGTCAAACACTGCCATAACTGCCAACTTTTTTCCCCCAAGGCCCGGACACCTCCTGCTCCGTTACACCCAGTCGTCACCGTTGGTCCCTTTTGTAAGTGGGCCATAGACTTCATGGAATGTAGACCCCAGTCTGCCAATAGCCACAAATGTATTGTTGTCGCTGTTGATTACTTCACCAAATGGGCGGAAGCCATGCCTACCTTCAATTGTACCGCCGACACTGCTGCCCGCTTCTTTTTCAACCATGTCATCGCTCGATTTGGGGTTCCTAAGCAGTTAGTCTCTGACCATGGTTCACACTTTGAAGATGCCGTCTGGCATGAGCTATCCACCCTCCTTAAGTATGAACACCAATTTTCCTCTGCTTACTACCCCCAAGGGAACAGCCAAGTAGAGGCCATCAATAAAATCCTCAAAACCATCCTCCAACGAACGGTTGACAAGCATAAGTCCAATTGGCACCACATGTTGTTCCCTGCCTTGTGGGCTTACCGCACCTCCACTAAGACCGCCACTGGTTTTACACCATTTCATCTAGTTCACGGTGTAGAGTCTGTCCTCCCCATCGAGTGTCAGATACCTGCCTTACAGATCGCCGTTGAGCTTCTCCCTGACACCTCCCCCATCGAGCAGCGTTTGCTACAACTCGAACAAGCCGATGAAGACCGTCAAGCCACTCTCCTGAACATCGAAGCTGCCAAAAACCGCTCCAAAGCCGGTTATGATAAACATGTTCACCCTCGAACTTTCCACGAAGGGGACCTCGTCCTCGCCTATGACCAAGCCCATGACAAAATCGGTAAAGGGAAGTTTGAATCTATGTGGCAAGGCCCTTATGTCGTGCAGACCTGCCTCGGCAAGGGGGCATACATCTTAGCTGACTCCGAAGGCCGTCCTTTGCGCAACCCTCGTAATGGGTTGTATCTCAAGCGTTTTTACCCATAAAAGAAACCCGCGGCCTCATTGGTCTGCGTTGTACAGTACTTTCGTTTTGTTTTTTGTCCGTTTTACGAACCGTTTCCACCAATGGAATCAGCATGACGAGACCGTCATGATGGTCACCTCGTTGCATTATTTTTACCCCGTCATTTTTTGCCCATTTTTTAGACACCACTAGTCACCTCGGTTTGCATGCCACATCGGCCGTTCTCCGATTTTCACATGTTTTATATCATCGGATTCATTTTTCCGAACTGGTGATGATGCTTGAGATCATTTCTCGTTCTCACCCCCCGATCTTTCGGGTATTTTTCCGAAACGCCCTCGTTACCTCAGTGTGCGTGCCACATCGGCCGTTACCCATTTTTGACACCCTTTATATTGCCGGATTCATTTTTTCCAAGCTCGTGATGATGCTTGAGATCATTTCTCGCTCTCACTTGGTATAATTTCAACATTGTGTCCCGACACCTTGCTACCTCGGTTTGCATGCCACATCGGCCGCTATCGGATTGTTCCACACTTTTACATGAGCCATTCACTCCTGTCATACTGCAAATGTCTCGTTATTTTGCCACCATCTCATTCACCCCGCAAGGAGGCCCATCAGTGTTCCCCAACACCCTCGTTCTTGGTCACCATTATTGATCCTTGATTGAACACTTCCTCCTTGCCTGGCCATTCCCTTTGTTCGGTATAATTTTATCCCTTTTTCGGGCCGGACAAGTCCTTTACGAAAAAGGCACTTCGGGAGTTTCCGTTAAGCTCTTTTCTGACTCCTAAAAGAATGAAAAGATCGCCGAGCAATCTTGCTTCCTTTCATGCTCGCTAAAGTACCTGAAAGGGCGTCTATCTGGTATAAGTTTAACCCTTTTCCGGACCTGGTAGACTAATTACGAAAAAGGAATACTCTAGTCACACCGGCTAGAAGAGTTCTTCATTGCATCCTTTTATGCTTCTTTGGGCCTTGGAGACTAAATCTATGAAAAAGCAACCCCCTGGAGTCTTCTTATCGCTTTCAGACTCCTTAAAATTGAAAGCAACCACGAGCATGAACTGTCCTGGGCTCGTAAAATCCACACGACAGTACCATTTTACACACACTTCTTCTAGTTCCTTAACTCATGAAGAAGTTTTCCCCCGTGCCTCCTGGCACTTTGATCTATCATCTCGGCAGCACCCCCAATCAGGTCGCCTTTGTTCAGAGTATTCTGCGGTCTCCTGCCATTTTACCCCAGCTTGAGTCTCCCTCAGACCAATCATCTCCCCCGATCCAATACAGCTATGATCCCTCTCCCCTTAGTCAGTTTCATATGCTGCCAGATCATTCCCATTATCATACTCTGAACAAAGGAAGTTTGAGTCCATCCACTCTACTTGCCTAGTTGTCCCCCCACAGTTTATCAGTCCTGCCATCAGCACTATCACATTTCGGTCTTGTACCTCGCGCTCCTGTCAAGGAAACATCATTGCCTTGATAGTTGCAGGTCTCCCTCTGTCGACGACAGCTCCTCTATTCCAGAGGATAGGCCCAGAGGTCCCTACGCCTTGGACTTATCACCATCTGTGGTAAGTGCCTACGGATCATTCTGAGAGGAGACATCATTGCCTCTCCGAGTGGTTGTTCCTCACATGCTCGACTTCAGCACCTTGATCGCATCGTTGAGGATCTCGTAGGATTATATCCCATCAGTTTTTAGTCGAAGACCCCGGATTTCCCCCGACTCTAGCACATTGGTGAGTCACTTCGGAACGGCCAGTTATATGTTCCTGTGGATGTCCGGGCTGCGTTGGCGATTGTATCCGAAAGCCATCCAGTTATATGCTTCCTGGAGTACCCATTTCAGTTCCAGTCCAGTGTACCATGGAGAGTATGACCCCAGTCACTATGATCCAGCAGCTCATCAGTTCCTTTGGTACCACACTCAGTAGCACTGTTGATTGTTCCAGTGCACCATTTCTTCAGTTCACACATGATCAACTCAGCAGTATGTCCCAGATTTGTGTCCCCTCTGGACTCTTATGATGTACACAGTGGTCATGTATCTTACAGGTCCCCCTTTTTTGGGCCTCACAGTTATGTTTATGTATCTTGATACGAGCATGGGTATTCCCGCCTCGTCCATATATTGAGATTATTCCTCATTCAGTATTTGAGGTCATGTATATTTCAGGTCCCCATTTTTTGGACCCCATTGTTATTGTTATGTTATATCCTGATACGAGCATGGGAATGCCCGCCTCGTCTATATGATCAGATGATTCCTCATCCATTATTGAGGTTATGTACTTTTAGTTCTTGCAGTTGTTCGGGATCGTTGTTCCGGGCTTCAGTTTGTTTCTTCTCTTCTCTCCACATCCCAGGAAAACCATTCATGACTTATGATGTCCATCGGCCATACGATGAGCTCCTGACCTCGCACATCAGGGGGCAATCTGTTAACACCCAAAAAGTGTTCACTACCTCATCTACCACATTATATGGCTCATTTGTCCATTTTCCTACCATATTTCCCTTAAAATCCCAAAAAATCCCATTGAAAAGCCTCCAAAAGGCCTAAAATGCCTCCAAAAGGCCACAAAACCATCAAAATAGCCTAAAAAAGGCTAAAAAACCCCCTTTTTCCTCTAAAAATAGCAAAAACACCTAAAAAAGGAAGAAAAAATATAAAATAATGAGGAAAAGGAAGAAAAAAACCCTATACAGCTGCACAAAACCATGTGTTTCCCAAAACCATGGGTCAGCACTCCACCACCAAAAAACTATAAATAGGTGATGGAGATCCCTTATTCGATATCCACAATCACAAGCACCCTTACTCTGCCAAAATCTCTCTCGAAACCCTAGTTCATCATTGAACTACTTTCACCTTGAGAGCCACTTTTGGCCCATTCCCATCATTGGAGAAGGAGAAGGAGCATATTGAAGCTTGGAGCATCCTCTTGGACACTGCAAAGGGCTTCATCAAACCTTCACATTGAAGGTAATATCAATACAAAAAATCCATTCTTTAAATTTGATGTTTATGTTTCATGCATGTTTTAGAAGTAATTTAATTTCTGTTTTAGCTTAATTATTTACATTTACTGAACTGCTACTAAGGAGTCCATTCTCCTTAGTAGGTGCTCATTTGCACAAGCTAGGGGTAAAACCCTAGCTACAGTGACCTTTGGTCTTAGTCATGAGGTCCCTATTTTACTGTTTTTAGTTATTATCTCATAGTATAGCTTCCAAGGGGGTGTTGGAATATCCACACCATCATTTTTATATTTTTCATGCCATTGCATGCATCCAGTCATCATCATGGTTGTCTCCCCAGCACCTAGAGCTCACTTTCAGCTCCGTGGAGCCTGTCTTTAGCCCCCATTTGACCTCCTACCTACCTGATGAACCCTTCTTGACTGTTCTGCTTGGAAAGTGCGCCTTTTCTCTCCTACCACACTCAGTTAGTGCGCCTTTGCTCACCTACCTTCAATTATTACTCAGTTAGGGCGCCTTATCTCACCTATCGGGAGTTATCACTCAGTTAGTGCATGGATTGAGTATTTCCTCCACTGATTGCTCATCCTAACTACATGTAGCTCCTACTTAGCTAGCTTTTGAGTACCACTTGACCCTTTGAAAACCTCATGTGCCCCCCTTGGAGTCGTCATTCCCTGATCTATGCCTAGATGGTTCCGTTAGACTTAGTTGGACACACTTAACTGACTCTTACCATTTATGACTAATACTATTGAATGGATGATGTCTCCATTGTTATCCAAGCTAGACTTTGAGCTCAAATTCGAATGCCCTACTTGGCTAATTCGAATCCTATGAGATGCTACATCACAGTTATTGTAACCACATTCTTTACCTTCATTATTCCATGTATGATATTGATATTGTCTATTATTCTGTGTTTATGAGTGATTATTGAGTGCATGCTTATCTTCTTCTTTGCAACATTCTTGAGAGTTTGATTGTGAGTTTGTTACAGTTGCTAGATCCCCTATAGATTATCACAAGAGGAATTAATTTGCATAACTCAATAAATTATTATCCCCAAGGAAATGGATTGGCTGAATCTACTAATAAAAATCTCATACAAATCCTTAAGAAAACTGTTATTAAGAGAGAGGAACTGGCATACAGCTCTTCCAAATGCTTTATGGCAAGATAGAGTTAATCCAAATAAATCCATAGGAGTCTCACCTTATACTCTAGTTTATGGGAAAGAAGCTATACTCCCACCTAATATAATACTCCCATCCTTACAACTAGCCCAAGCCTCTCGAGTTTTGAGTAGTCAAGTCGTATAGTCCCAAATTAATACCCTTCTATAACTTGAGGATTGATGGAAAAAGGAAAAAAGATAGATTCCACCAACACAAAGATATTGTCAGAAGGTGGTTTGATAAACGGAAATATGGAAAAAGAAGCTTTGAAGTAGGTGACTTAGTTCTCAAATGGGATCACCCACATGACGATAAGGGGAAGCATACAAAATTTCAACAATTATGGCTTGGCCCTTACCAAATTTCTGAAAAGTTTGGCTCGTCGACATACAAACTTAAAGATTTACAAGGGGAGGAATAAAATCTCCCTATCAACGGCCTTGCTCTGAAGCAGTATTTCACATAGGTTTAGAAGAAATTTGTACATAAATAAACTTTTCTTTTCTTTATCTTTCTAGTTTGTTGTTTTCTATTTTGAGTAGTCTGTCTTATTTGTTTTATTTTCATCAGTTTCATTTATTTGATTATTGTTTGATTTCTTTATTTTTAATAAAATCCCAGCTCAACTTCTTGGTATATGGAAATATAGGGCTCCGAGCAATCTCAAAAGCATCTCTTGAAAGGGAAGAATCTATTCATGAACGGAACTTTCTCTATGTGACATTGCTTTTGCTGATTAGTTTTTAGAAAGGGAGAATCCCCTGCAGTTTCATATTTGAGTCATGATAATCCCTGTTAAATAAATGAGACTTATAATTTATGTATTACTATCTTGGGGCTCCATTCACTCTCACATTAGTGACTGTCTCTGGAAGTTCACTATGATGGACCCACGGAAAGGAGGCAGGTCTCACAGGTGTATGGTATTTAACATGATCCCATGCTGCAAATCAAAAGCCAAAATAGCTTATATAAAAGAGTCCATTTTCCATAAAATCTCACCTCTATCAAAGCATGGTTGAGAAAGAAAAGATATCCAATCAAGAAAGTTTCCCTAATGGTCAACCCAACAAGGTTCTTCTCCATCCGTGAACATGAAAATAAAGTAAATATCTTGCTCACACAAAAGGACATTATGGATAGAAGAACCTAAGTCAAATGTTGAATATTGAATAAATCTATCATGGAAGACTCAGACGACAAAATTTGTCAATAAAGAAAGCATCTAAAGAAATGCTAATAGCGTGGGAATGAGGAACAAAAGAAAATGTCTCTGGGATTCTGTTATGATCTTGTGGAGTCCTATTTAGAGGGAATCTGAAAGATAGATTTAAAATGAACTTCATATTTCGCCCTTAGGAGATTTATTAAGAAATCTTATTCAAAGTTACCCTTATTTCCCAATGACCAATGTGATGAAGGTAGTCACTCCCCTATATAAAATATGAACTGTGTAAGCATTTTGTTATATTTGGGACTAATGATATGTGAGTTTTCTAACCTAGAAAAGAGATTATTAAGAGATCTGTGTTCTTTAGTGAATCGCCAGTTGTTGTTGCTGCAACTTGATCCCCAAAAGAAAAATTCATTTTTGTAGGGCCCCTCCTGTTTCCCTTAGAGTTTTGCCTTTTTTGTTTTTTCCCTGATTGGCATTTGAAATTTTCTTTGAAAATCTTGAAGTTAAATCCTTTTTAGCCTAAGTACAAACTTGATTTTTTTGCTATGAAACAGTCGCAGTCTTTCTAATTATTTTTCGCCGACCGTTTCATAGTTTTTCAGTCATTTTCACCGACCATTTCGCAGATTTCTTGGACTTTTGTCACCGATGTTTCATAGCCTCATGGCGAAATAAGCCGACAGTTTCGCAGGTTTTGGTTTATTTTTTTCCAACCCCTTTTCGCAATGTTCTGGCATTTCTGCGTCGACCGATCACACTTTGTGACCCATTTCTTTCCAACCATTTCTCCAAACATTGTTTATTGTTTCACCAACCAGTTGCAGTGGTCTTCACCGACACTTCGCGGGTTTCTTCATCGAATAATCATTGTTTTGTTGAAGGCATTTGCAGAGTTTGACGTCAATCGCTTCACAGTTCTTGTTGTGTCCTCACCGACTTCACCGCTAAGGGTTAGTCAAGAAGCGCCAACCGTTTGACCCCAACCCACGGTCCTCATCACCGGCATTTTCGTCACGCTCGAGCCCCCTCCATTGCAGTTTGTTTTTAGCATTTCTTGCCGACCTTTTCGAGGCCCTTGAAAGAAAAATGCGAACCGTTTCACGGCGACTAAGAGAAGCCCGCCGAAACGGTAGGGTAGATTTTTTCCCACAGATTGATAAAGGGGTGCAATCATTAACTTCCCACCTACCGAACCCTGTTTGTACTGAATGACTAGGGAATTATATAAAGTGGGGGGGTTTATTTTTTTATTTTTAGCATTGTTTGCAAAGCAAAAAATGCCATTCGAGCACCATGGATTTCTCGCCAATTAGAAAAAACCAGGTATCTACCAACCGACAGGCTCACAGTTATCCCAACCACTCCATCGTTGACAGGTAGGTGTTCTCATCATCATTCTGTTTATTTTGTCGCTGCTTCGGGTGTCATTTTTAAATCTTTTTAGCTTTTAGTTGGTCTCGAGGGTTTTGGGAGTAATTTTTTCTTTAGTGTGGGCTTAGTGCCTTTGTTTTTAACTATTACTTGAGACCACCGAAAGCAAGCACACTCCCGCTCAGTGCTACCCATGTTGACTTTTGAGCCCGGCTAGCCATAGATTGTTTTCTTTCGCCGGCCATCATTGATTTTCGTTTCATTTGGATAGTCTATCACAGAAATTTGTCTCCTACCTTACCAGGGTTTAAGTGCCTAGTGACCACACTGAAAACTGTTCCAGGCGTAGCTTGTAGCTCATGTTTCAGTATCAGGATTCTGAAAAACTGACCCACCGAAATTCCCACCAATAGTACTCGCGCACCATCTTTCCTTATTGTTGTTTTTACTCACTGGTTCCATTGATATGTTTTTTTTTAGCCGAGAAGGAGATTTCTCTTCAGCAGGGTTTTAAGGCAGAAGTCATCTCTAGTTAAAGGATGTCCTACAGTCACTATGTTTCTCACATTCACACACATACACAGAACTTAGTTAGCTCTTTCTGTCAGCATGAAAATCCGAATTTGCTTCTTGTTTGCTTTTTATAACTATTTTCATCTGTCACCCATTAACTGTTTGCTTAAAGGCTCAATTTTTCTTAACTATAACTGCGTGTTTGCTTAGTTGTTTCTACTTCCTGTAGCTGCATTATTTTCTTAAAGTCTTAATTTTGTTATCAATAGCTTTGCATCCTGAAAATTCATTAAGCTTTGACAACATTGAAACATTGTTTTAATAATGTTATGTGTAAATATTTTTCCTCATTAGTTCTTCCTATGTCCCAACATACTTGATATGCATAGGCACTCTTCCAGGAAAAGAGCCAAGCTGGTTGAATCAGATTCATACGTAGAAATATTGCTAGACACCTCAGTTGAAACAATGTTTGGAGATAAGAAAGCCGTGACAGGAGCCTCCCCAGAATTTCAATGGGGTGAGCTATACATGGCCATCAAAGATACAAATTTCCCTGATGCATCTCTTGAAGAATTAATGGTTTACCAAAATATCAAGAATTTTGGTCTTCATAAGACAACCACACGTTCATAATTGTTCCCATGCTCAGAAGTCATTGGGTGTATTTTTCCTCAGGTAAGTACTGACACCTGAATCGTCTCAGATGTCAACGGGATGGGGCTCACATCCTTCCAACCAAACCATATCGATGTAGCATACAAGTTTCTCACCGATAAAGTAATTATGAATGATGATTGGGTGAAAGGAGTCAACATGGATCATTTAGATTTCTCCAGAATGATGACGATCTCTGAAAGACAATTGATATCATGGACCAGTGGAGAATACGATAGTGAACACTTGAGGATCCCATACATGAACATAGCCCTGATGTTGAGCTTGGTTTTTGGGTTGGAAAACGGGAACATATATAAACTCAGTTGGGTACAAGTGATGTACCACGTTGCTTTTAATTTTTGAGCATTAATTTAATATACTCTAGGATCTTTACTGAGAGAATAACATGTACAACATATCAACTATAACAATGCATATCAATCACACCAAGCAATCACATGAGACAATAGACACATAGATTTTCATTGGGGAAAACCATAAAGGTGAAAAACCCCACAACTTCCTCAGAGATAGAGAGAGTAATGATACAACCAAAGTACAAGAGATAGTCTTCTCCTAGCAGCTAATCCTCCTCACATGTGCGCCACTTTCCGAGTGATGGAAGAGTGAGTAAGTGAATGATCAAATAGAGATCTCCCGATCTCTATTTATACTTGTCCTCTCCTTCCCAATAAACCAATGGGGCCGACTTTTCTAGCTTAGCCTAATAACCCATGGTTAACTTAGTCAGGGTTGACCCCACACATGGTGGTCTAATAACCCATTGGCAAGTTACAACACTTGTCACACTTGTCAATACAAATGACGACACTTTCGTATAGAGGAATAATAACATCTCTATAGGAATACCATATACATAGATGAAATACATAGGTGAAATACATTTTGAAGTTACATATACATCAACACTCCCTCTTAACTAGGAAGTATTTTTTGACACAGATATGCTAGCACAAGTCTTCTTCTCTAGATCATCATCATTGAATCATCGTCCTCGAATCATCATCATCATCATTGCTGCTGCTATCTCAATCAATCTCTGAATCTACTTGTCATAGGAAGTTCTACAGAGCTAGTCCTTTTTCATACTGGATGTAATCCCACTGCCTGCAGGTCTTCATCATCACTGGCCATACTGTGGAATTCTCAGGACTTATTACGTGCATCACAAAACCTCGCAAGAGCATCTAGGCTGTTACGAGCACATGGCTCTACCTGTCAAATCTCCTAGGGCTGTATTATATGTGACTATCACAAAACCTTAAAAGAGTGTCTTGACAAGAAAGATCTCTAAAGAGCATCTGAGGCCTTTTTCATCTTGTCCAGATCTCCAGGACTTATCACATGTTACCCCTACCACAAAACCTTTAAAAAGTGTCTTGAATAGCAAGAAATCCAAAGAGAATCTGAGGCCTTTTTCATCCTGTCTAGATCTCCAGGGCGTATTACATGTGGTCATGGAAAAACCTAAAAATATCATCCCAGGAATGATTATGAGCACACAACGCAACCTATCGGATCTCCCAGGGATGGATTATACGCCATAGGACAAAACCTCGAAAGAGCATTTGCCAGATATCCCAAGACCAGGTTACATTCCATAGGAAAGACCTAGAAAGACTATCTGCAACTCTCCCAGGGCCAAATTATATGTCCTCCCAAAGCAAAACCTCTAAAGAGTGTTTTCTAGATATCCCAGGGCCACATTACATGCCATAGGAAAAACCTCAAAAGACTATGTGCAAACCTCCCAGGGATGGATTATATGCTTATCTGCACAACCTGTTCCATGACCACAGAGTATCAACCTGATACTCACCATACATCATCCTGATGTACACATTGTAGCTAGGGTTTTACCCCTAGCTTGTGCCAATGAGCACCTACTAAGGAGAATGGACTCCTTAGTAGCAGTTCAGTATATTAAACTAATTATGCAATAAACAAAACATTAAATTATTTCTAATACAAGCATGAAGCATAAACACCAAAATGAAAGAATGTCTTTGTATTGATGTTACCTTGAGTGTCAAGGTTGGTGAAGCCCTTTGCAGTGTCCAAGAGGATGCTCCAAGCTTCAAGAATGCTCCTTCTCCTTCTCCAATGTTGGGAATGGGCCAAAGGTGGCTCTCAAGGTGAAAATAGTTCAAAGGTGAACTAGGGTTTCGAGAGAGATTTTGGCAGAGTAAGGGTGCTTGTGATTGTGGATGTGGAATAAGGGATCTCCATCACCTATTTATAGTATTTTGGTGGTGGAGTGCTGACCCATGGTTTTGGGAAACACATGGTTTTAGGCAGCTGTATAGGGTTTTTTCCTCCTTTTCCTCATTATTTTATATTTTTATTCCCTTTTTAGGGGATTTTTGCTATTTTTGGAGGAAAAGGGGGTTTTTTAGCCTTTTTTAGGCTATTTTGATGGTTTTTTGGCCTTTTGGAGGCATTTTAAGCCTTTTGGAGGCTTTTTAATGGGTTTTTGTGGGATTTTAATGGAAATATGGTAGGAAAATGGACAAATGAGCCATATAATGTGGTAAATGAGCTAGTGAGCACTTTTTGGGTGTTAACAGATTGCCCCCTGATGTGCGAGGGCAGGAGCTCATCGTATGGCCGATGGACATCATAAGTCATGAATGGTTTTCCTGGGTGTGGAGAGGAGAGAAGAAACAAACTGAAGCCCGGAACAACAATCCCGAACAACTGCAAGAACTAAAAGTACATAACCTCAATAAAGGATGAGGAATCATCTGATCATATGGACGAGGCGGGCATTCCCATGCTCGTATCAGGATATAACATAATAACAACAATGGGGTCCAAAAATGGGGACCTGAAATATACATGACCTCAAATACTGACTGAGGAATAATCTCAATATATGGACGAGGCGGGCATACCCATGCTCGTATCAAGATATATAAACATACTGTGAGGCCCGAAAAGGGGGACCTGTAAGATACATGACCACTGTGTACATCATAAGAGTCCAGAGGGGACACAAATCTGGGACATACTGCTGAGCGGATCATGTGTGAACTGCAGAACTGGTGCACCGGAACAATCAACAGTGCTACTAAGTGTGGTACCAAAGGAACTGATGAGCTGTTGGATCATAGTGACTGGGGTCATACTCTCCATGGTACACTGAACTGGAACTGATCTGGAACTGAAACTGGGTACTCAAGGAAGCATGAAACTGGATGGCTTCCGAATACAAACGCCAACGCAGCCCGGACATCCACGGGAACATACAACTGGGCGTTCCGAAGTGACTCACCAATGTGCTAGAGTCGGGGGAAATCCGGGGTCTTCGACAAAAACTGATGGAATATAATCCTACGCGATCCTCAACGATGCGATCAAGGTGCTGAAGTCGAGCATGTGAGGAACAACCACTCGGAGAGGCAATGATGTCTCCTCTCAGAATGATCCGTAGGCACTTACCACAGATGGTGATAAGTCCAAGGCGTAGGGACCTCTGGGCCTATCCTCTGGAATAGAGGAGCTGTCGTCGACAGAGGGAGACCTGCCCCTAGCAAGGCAATGATGTTTCCTTGACAGGAGCGCGAGGTACAAGACCGAAATGTGATAGTACTGATGGCAGAACTGATAAACTGTGGGGGGACAACTGGGCAAGTAGAGCGGGTGGACTCAAACTTCCTTTGTTCAGAGTATGATAATGGAAATGATCTGGCAGCATATGAAACTGACTCAGGGGAAAGGGATCATAGCTGTAATGGATCTGGGGGAATAACTGGCTGAGGGAGACTCAAGCTGGTGTAACATGGCAGGAGACTGCAGAATACTCTGAACAAAGGCGACCTAATTGGGGGTGCTGCCGAGATGATCGATCATAGTGCCATGAGGCACGGGAGGATACTTCTTCATGGGTTAAGGAACTAGAAGAAGTGTGTGGATAAAATGATACTGTCGTGTGGATTTTACGAGCCCAGGACAGTTCATGCTCGTGGTTGCTTTCAATTTTAAGGAGTCTGAAAGCGATAAGAAGACTCTGAAGTAAAGGAATGGTACTGTCGTGTGGATTTAACGAGCCCAGGACAGTGCATGCTCATGGTTGCTTTCAATTTTAGAGAGTCTGAAAGCAAGTAAGAAGACTCCAGGGGGTTGCTTTTTCGTAGATTTAGTCTCCAAGGCCCAAAGAAGCATAAAAGGATGCAATGAAGAACTCTTCTAGCCGGTGTGACTAGAGTATTCCTTTTTCGTAATTAGTCTACCAGGTCCGGAAAAGGGTTAAACTTATACCAGATAGACGCCCTTTCAGGTACTTTAACGAGCATGAAAGGAAGCAAGATTGCTCGGCGATCTTTTCATTCTTTTAGGAGTCAGAAAAGAGCTTAACGGAAACTCCCTAAGTGCCTTTTTCGTAAAGGAGTTGTCCGGCCCGAAAAAGGGATAAAATTATACCGAACAAAAGGAATGGCCGGGCAAGGAGGAAGTGTTCAATCAAGGTTTAGTAATGATGACCAAGAACGAGGGTAGGTGGGAGCACTGATGGACCTCCTTGCGGGGTAGATGAAATGGTGGCAAAATAACGAAACATTTGCAGTATGACAGGAGTGAATGGCTCATGTAAAAAAGTGGAACAATCCGATAGCAGCCGATGTGGCACGCAAACCGAGGCATCAAGGTGTCGGGACACAATGTTGAAATTGTACCAAGTGAGAGCGAGAAATGATCTCAAGCGTCATCACGAGCTCGGAAAAATGAATCCGATGATATAAAGGATGTCAAAAATGGGTAACGGCCGATGTGGCACGCACACCGAGGCGACGAGGGCGTTTTGGAAAAACACCCAAAAAATCGGGGGGTGAGAGCGAGAAATGATCTCAAGCATCATCACCAGCTCGGAAAGATGAATCCGATGATATAAAACATGTGAAAAACGGAGAACGGCCGATGTGGCACGCAAACCGAGGCGACAAGGTGTCGAGACACAATGGTGATATTGGTCCAAGTGAGAGCGAGAAATGATCTCAAGCATCATCACGGGCACGGAAATGTGAATCCGGCAGTGCAAATGGTGCGAAAAATGGAGGCCATAAGGACTCCGGAATGGCCAAAGGAAATAACTAGGTGTATAAAATCAAATATACAAGTGATATGTGACCTCAAAAATGGTTGAGATCACAAATGTGGAAAAGTGAGCAGGGTTAATGACTTGCCCCCATGCTATGTGCATGGGGTTTGTGATTATGGATCACATATGTGTGGGTTTGAACAATGGGTTCATTGACGTGTTGAGATAGATGTGATGGGGAAGGTTCAAAATGATTGATCATGCCCCCTATCCCAGGGTCGAGGGAATCTATTATGCCCCTTGATTCAGAGTTGTCAAGGTGGTGCTCTATGAGAGCAGGGTCAAGACTAGGCATTTCGGTATGGGACCAGGCAAAGACATCGCGGAACTCCCGGAAGAGTTTTCTGTACTCCTAAATCTCTTGTTCACTGCAGAATGCTCCTAAAGTAATGAGTTCAGGGGAACGACCTGGAGCAGCGATATCAACTTGGATGACAGGTGAGATGTTGGCCATGTTACCCTCCTCGAAGGCATCAGGAGCAGGAATAGGGTCCTTGAACCAGTCAACCTTAGTGGGGAGGAAGTCTTTGGATTCGACCGCGTATTGGGTAGCGGAGCTAGAGGAAGACGCTTCTGGGATGAAATAGGAACGGTGGTGCATGTCAGCCCAGGGATAATCCGGGGCAGTAAGGGCCTCAAGAATCTCCTCGTCAGTACGGAAAGTTTGCGTCGTCAAATCGGTTGATGAGGGAGTAGTGGTGGAAGAGATCATATAGATGGTATTAACCTCTCCGGAAGGTGAAGAGTCTGGGGGGTAGATCTCCTCAATGGTAGGTGGTGCCGTCTCAAGATCCAGATTGTTCATCTCATAGAGAGCCGCTCTGTAATCCGGGAGATCGGGACAATGATGTGAATAGTGCCCGTAAATACCGCAGATGGCGCAGGAGTGGTTGGTACGTAGGGACTTATCTTTAGGCTTAGGAGTGGGGTTTAATTCGACAGTTGGGATGTTGGGGTCATCATCGAGCGTTTGCATGTGCTTCTGTAATGCGGGTAACTGTGGGCATTGGTGGGTCGCATGGCCCAACTCGTCACACAGCGAGCATTTGGGAGGAGCACGAAACACTGGAGGGTTCTTGACTGTCTTGGGAGGTGGGACAGCAGTGTAGGGTTGTGGACCTCTGCCCCCGGTGGGTTGAAGAGGAGGAGGAGGTGTCGTGGAGGACGAAGGGGTAGGGACCCCGGGAGGTGGGTGGGTGGTAGTAGCCATGGGTTGCACCGGCTGGAGGACGACATCAGGTGTCGGCGGGCGAACGGGAGGCGAAAGGTACCATACAGGTAATCCCAAAGTTAACCCGGGGAGGCTAAGGGTAGCCATGACCGGGGCGCTTACTACTCCTGCTGGAGGAACTAGGAAGGGGATCGTATGGATCGGTGTAACACCAATGTGACTAGGTACCAAGGGTGGTTTAGGCAACAAAGATGGTTGATTGTTAGGTGGTAGGATGTCATGGGACAAGGTACATAAGTCAGACATTTCGGGCGTAGATGATGGCGGAGGAATGGATTGAAAGGTGGAGGTCATCGGCGCGTCTGAGTAGACTCCAGGCCCCGTAGAGGAAACGAACGAGGTGGAGGCAGGAGAAACAGGTTGTTCAACCATGGGGAGAACATTTTCCGGTGCCGCGGGAGCACTGGGATCATAGTAGGTGAGCTGGTCAATCTTAACCACGCGTCCTTCATGGGGGAACATCATGGTGCGAAAGACAGAAGAGGCAACCGCCCGCATGGCATACATGTAGCTGCGGCCAAGTAGAAGGTTGTAATCCAATTGGGCATTGATTACCTCTATGTCAATAAGAACTGTTTTACCACCTAACTGGACAGGAACGTTGGGCAGGAGGCCTTGGGGCTGGGCCGAACGACCGTCATAGGCACGTAACGCAGTGGTGGACTGCTGGAGAGGAGGGGATCCTAGTTTCTGCCATACAAATGTAGACATAACGCATGTGGAAGCACCCTCATCAATGATGCACCGATGGATAACAAGATTCCTAACGGAGACTGTAACTTGGAAGGCTAAGCTGGAAGGTAGGCGTGGTTCAGACTGGTCTAAATCAAACGCCATCAAATGTGAATCAGTTGGGTCAATCCCCCCGATGGCGGAAAGTAAAGTCTTGCGCTGGGAAGGGCAGTTCTTCAAGACTTCTAACGCAGACATGGCTGCGGGAGATTGGGCTAGGTCGTCTACAATGTTGTAGTTTGACGCAGCATGTGCATTAGGGTTATTATTGATTCGGCGCAGTGGGAAACGAGGTGCTTTCGCAGCGCCGTCTGTGGGAGGCGGAGGGATACGTAACGCCTGATCGGTGGGGTGGGCGTTAGTAGTTTTATCCGTGGGAGTGGCTTCAGAGGTGGAGCCATATTGGTTCCGACGGGTCTGGAGGTTGACGTCAGCTGATGACATCATCAATAAGTGGTGGGTACCTGAGTCAAACATGGGTTGATCAGGGGCAGCGTAGGTGATCTGTTGTTGTTGGGGTTGCACGTTAGCTTGAGGGGCCAACGGCTGAGTGTTCACCACGCCTTGGGTCGGTAAGGGGTTTTGCAGCACCAAAGGGGGTTGCTGAGGTTGGGGGGGGTTGGGCGGTGCTTGGGGAGCCGCATGCCCTTGGCGATGGGCCTCGTCAACCCAAAGCTGCCGAGCTCGCTCCAAGTGTGGGCAAGCATGGGTGTAATGTCCATAGACCCCGCAAATAGAACAAGGGTGGTTTGTTCGCAGATTGGGGTTTTTGGCCTGCTTGGGCGGGCGATCAGGGTTTTGATTAGCGGGGGCCGCATTGTTATTGTCAGGGGGATTAGCCGGTTGACCAGCTTGGTCTGCAGGTTGGTTGTTTCCCCGATTACGGCCCTTGCCGCGGTTCTGTTGGCCCTGGTTACGTTGGTTATTCTGGTTTTGCTGCGGGTTATGTTGGGCGTAAACTTGCCCTTGGGCAGCAGGTGGATTTTGAGGTTGTGCAGGTGCAGGAGCAGGCTGCGGAGGATGATATGCAGGTTGAGGCTGAGCAGGTGCAGCAACTTGAGGGGGTTGCTGATAGGATTGTGGAGCCGGTTGTGGATGTGCCGCAGGGGCTGCCTGGGGCGGATAATAAGCTGGTGGGGCTGGTGAAGGCGCAGGAGCTGGGGCAGCCTGCTGATGGTAGTAAGGCTGAGGGGCGACTGGAGGAGCATAAGCAGGAATCGCATACCCGAAGCACTGTGGTGGACATGAGGGACCATGGGAATGGTGATGGGTCATGGGAGCATACGAGTTGGTTGCTCCAGACTGTGAAGTAGCCCGCGATAGGTCGGGGCCAGGGGTAGGACGTGCTATAGAAAATGGTTGGGGATGCGAAGAAACACGGCCAATGATACCATCTGCAGCGTGGGATGCCCCCGGCGCATCATGATGGGAGGACTCACCGCGAGGGGCGTCAGGTATAATGGTATAAAGGTAACCCGACTGGGCGTAAATGAGGTCGAACTGCTGTGCCTTAAGGATGGCCTCTTCTTCAGACTGGGGTCTTTCTGAAGCTACATCCTTAGCGATGACAGGAAGCAGGGACTTGAGGAACCAATCGAGGAAGATACGGTCATCTAGTTTAATCTTGCATAAGCTACGGCGTCTACGCCACTCATGGATATGGTCCGTGATATGGGTAGCTGTGTTTTGTCTACAAGATAGAAGGATCTCAACGCCCGCGTCATAGCGGACTGGCAACTGGAAGAACTGCAGGAAGGTCGAGGCCAGGGAAGAAAAGGTGGCGTGGGTCCCATGAGGCTGCTCAATATACCACTTGGCTGCAGAGCCAGTAAAGGTGCGTTGTAAGAGACGGAGGCGAACAGAGTCATCCACGATGGAGTTAGAGGAACACCATAGGTGGAAAGACATGATGTGGTTCTGTGGGTCCTCACCGGCCTTACCCTCGAATTTAGGGATGTCAGAGGGTAGTTTGGTAGGCATATGAGGCCATGTGGGGTCGTGTCGAATAGGATCGTTGGTCAATCTGGCCAGGTCAGGTAGGTTGAGGCTAGCCATGAATGGCAAACTGGAAGAAGGCTGCGACACAGTAGTGCTATGGACCAAGTTGGGGCCAGTGCCCCCAAGTGGAGGGACAAGATTTAGGGTGGTGCCCCCAAGTGGGGGAACTGAGGTAGTGGAGGATGGTCCAGCACCACCATGGGTAGTGTGAGCCACTGATGTAGTGGGGATAGGTATTCCCGCTGTGGGAATAGGTACCGTGAGGGGAACGGTAGATGGTTGCCCCATGGAGGGCATACCAAAAACAGGTGTAGTAACTGGTGTAGTAGTGGTGGATATGCCACCAATGGTCCCTATGACAAATGGAGTGGAAGTCGTACCAGCCATGGGGCTAGTAGGGGCAGTATAAATAGGGTTTTCAGACTCTTCGTCGGAATCTGAGGTAAAGTAAGGTGCGTCACTATCTGGTGACGGAGACCTACGTCGCTGACGGGTGGAGTCAAGTGACAAGGCTCTAGATCGGTGATGAGTGGTATCAACGGACAATGATCGGAATCTACGACGCGTGGTGTCAAGAGAACCGTGCTGTGGGGGCTCGCCCCTGAGGCGCCGAGAGTGTCTCGGGGACTCAATGGTGACAGATGGTGTCTAAATCTCTGTGGGTTGAGGTGAGTATGAAAACAGCTCAAAAATCCTAATGCAACCGAGTGTGCAGAAGGAGAGCTAAAAAGCAAGGCACTCAGGCCAACAACCAACTCAAAACACCCACTGCAACAGCTGTGCTACAATAGGTGGAGTAACAACAAAGATGGTCAGAATACCAACAAGCAGCAGGCTTCCTAGAAAAGAAAAATGGTGGACTCACTAGACCAAGGGAGGTAAAGGAGCATGCAAACACCTAGCTAAAAGTATTCTGACTTAACTAAACATATCCTCTGCAAGGTGATGAAATCCAAGTCAGACAATATGAGTAGGAAAGCCAAGTGGCTATGATATCCCCCTACCGGGAGGGATACCGGGTAGTCAATCCTAGAAGAAAGGCCACTAAGATACCCCGTTCATGACACGTCCAGAAAGGTGAATCTGCCGTTTAGTTCGTTGACCGCAATACCCCTATACAGGGATATCCCGCGAACCGCGAAAGGTAGCCCTTCGGTTACTGAATGGAGTGCGGTATTCCACTCAGGCCTCCGGAACCAGTCTCCCGACTTCAACCCTCCTAAGGGAGAGGCCCTCTGATAAACTGGTCGTGACCGTGCCAAAAAGTACTAGGGGATTTTGGTTCCCTAGTTGGACAACAACTATGTCTCAAGTGAAATGACCAAGGGGTGTTATTGGAAGCCTATCCCCCTGATCCTACCTAACTACAATGATTCTTTAGTGTTCCCCAAGTGGGGTTAGAA
Organism: Larix kaempferi; assembly: GCA_027924585.1. Taxonomy (NCBI): domain Eukaryota; kingdom Viridiplantae; phylum Streptophyta; class Pinopsida; order Pinales; family Pinaceae; genus Larix; species Larix kaempferi. The sequence continues at coordinate 18,345,954 of BSBM01001197.1, read as the reverse complement.
TGTTGGTTTAGTTAGGTACTTTTTAAGGCTCACTTGATTTAATGTGACAGAGTGTGTGCTCGTGAGGTGTTGAACCCAAAAACAGAAGTGCCACAAGGGAGGGCAACTTCCAATCTATCAATAATGCTGAAATTGATTTTTAATTTGCAAAATTTTCTGAAATAAAAATACTAAAATTTTAAAAAGATTCTGTAAAAGGAACAGAAATTATGTTGCAGAAAGGCTGTAAGGAAGTAGGCTGCAGGTGGGACAGAGGGCTGTTCAAATGCAGAAAATATTGCAGCAAGAGGGGCTGGGCTCAAAAACAGGAAAAGAGCAGAAATCAGACCGCGGGTCTGTGGCGGGTCAGAACAGGCCGACCGCGGGTTTGAGGGCAACAGCGGCGGTCAGGTCGCGGCTATCGGGCCAATAGTTGCAGTCGGGACGCAGGAAACAGGGGACAAGGCACAGTCGGGTCGCGGCTATCGGGCCAACAGTGGCAGTCGGGACGCAGGAACAATGGAAAAACAGACAGTCGGGTCGCGGCTAAAAGGCTAACAAGCGCAGTCGGGACGCCCGAAAGAGGCAAAAAGCCGCAGTCGCGACGCAGGAAAAAGGCCGACAGGCGCAGTCAGATCGCGGTAAACAGGCTGATTAGCCACGGTCGGATCGCAGGTAACAGACTTGAATCCGCCGGCAGAGCGTCGGAAGCAGTCTGAGAGCCACGGTCGGATCGCGGGTAAAGGCCTGAAAGGCGCGGTCGGGACGCGACTGCAGAGGAAAAAGACGCGGTATGCAGCGGCCGAAAGGGACAGCCGAAAGAAAAAATTTAAAAACGGAAACCAGAAATTCGAAAACTAGGGGAGTCGCCAAAACTGTAGCTAGGGTTTTACCCCTAGCTTGTGCCAATGAGCACCTACTAAGGAGAATGGACTCCTTAGTAGCAGTTCAGTATATTAAACTAATTATGCAATAAACAAAACATTAAATTATTTCTAATACAAGCATGAAGCATAAACACCAAAATGAAAGAATGTCTTTGTATTGATGTTACCTTGAGTGTCAAGGTTGGTGAAGCCCTTTGCAGTGTCCAAGAGGATGCTCCAAGCTTCAAGAATGCTCCTTCTCCTTCTCCAATGTTGGGAATGGGCCAAAGGTGGCTCTCAAGGTGAAAATAGTTCAAAGGTGAACTAGGGTTTCGAGAGAGATTTTGGCAGAGTAAGGGTGCTTGTGATTGTGGATGTGGAATAAGGGATCTCCATCACCTATTTATAGTATTTTGGTGGTGGAGTGCTGACCCATGGTTTTGGGAAACACATGGTTTTAGGCAGCTGTATAGGGTTTTTTCCTCCTTTTCCTCATTATTTTATATTTTTATTCCCTTTTTAGGGGATTTTTGCTATTTTTGGAGGAAAAGGGGGTTTTTTAGCCTTTTTTAGGCTATTTTGATGGTTTTTTGGCCTTTTGGAGGCTTTTTAATGGGTTTTTGTGGGATTTTAATGGAAATATGGTAGGAAAATGGACAAATGAGCCATATAATGTGGTAAATGAGCTAGTGAGCACTTTTTGGGTGTTAACACACATGATCATCCTAATCATCATCACTGCATCGTCTAGATGCATGTCATTTGGAGCAACATCGTGAAGCTCGTCATCCATGATCGTCCTGATCATACAATGCATCCACCTGATGCATACCAAGTATCTACCTAATACATATCATCATACATGATCCACCTGATCATACAATGTATCCATCTGATACATACGCAGATACATGATCCAGCTGATCATACAATGTATCCATCTGATATATATCAACATACATGATCTACTTGATCATACAATGTATCCACCTGATACATATACAAATACATGGTCCAAGCATCCAACATGATGCATATACATATACATGATCCAACTGATCATAACAAGCATCAACATTATGCATATACAAATACATCAAGAATCCAACATGATGCATATACATATACATGGTCCAACTGATCATAACAAGCATCCAACATGATCCATATACAAATATATCAAGCATCCAACATGACGCATATACATATACATGATCCAAATGATCATAGCAAGCATCTAACATGATGCATATATAGAGCAGTAACTCGAGCATCATCCTAATGCTCATCATCCAGCACTTACATCCACAGCCATGGGAAGGATCTTCCTCTCACCATGCTTGGAATGGCTCCTGCAAATGTGTCCATCACTTCTTCCTTGAAGTGTCGTCAATCTGAGGAACACCAAGCCTCTCTCTAAAGTACTCAAACTTCACTTTGGCTAGTGGTTTCATCAACACATCTGCAATTTGCTCATCCATCTCAACATACAGGAGCTTCACTGCTCCTCTCTGCACCATATTCCTGATATAGTGATATTTGATCTCAATGTGCTTTGACTTGTCGTGGAACACCACATTCTCATATAGCTTCACACAACTCTGGTTGTCACAAAAGATACCAGTAGCCTCCAACAGGAGATCAAATAACTCAGAGAGTATCTTTCGGAGCCATACTGCCTCACAACTAGCCGAACATGCTGCAACATACTTGGCCTCGGCTGTACTTAGTGCTATGCAGGATTTCTTCCTACTAAACCAAGAGATCACACCTGATCCCATACTGAAGCAACACCCAAATGTGCTCTTCCTATCTGCAACACTACTTGCCCAATCTGAATCAACATAACCCTGCAGGTTAAACTTTTGATTCGCATCATACTTGAGCCCATAATCAATTGTACCCTTCAGGTACCTAAGAATATGCATTACAGCAACCAGGTTAACACCTCTTGGATTCGTCAGGAACTAGCTCAGTGTGTTCACCCCAAAGCAAATATATGGTCTAGTGTTCGTCAGGTACATCAAGGACCCAATCATCTAACGATACACAGTGACATCAACCGGATCAGATGAAGCATCACACAGAAGCTTCAGGTTCGACGCCATAGGTGTGTCCATGGCCTTGCAGTCCATCATCCCAAACCTTTTCAAGATCTCTACTGCATACTTCCCTTGTGCAAGGAATATTCCATCTGCACTCTACCACACCTCCATGCCTAGAAAGTAGTGCATCATACCCAAGTCCTTCATCTTGAACTCGGGAGCAAGCTTCCTCTTGGTATCAGCAATCAATCCATCCTCACCTGTTACAAACAGGTCATCCACATACAAAAGTAGTATCACATTATTGCCTTCCTCAACCTTGTAGTAAAGGTTGGAATCTGCTTTACTTTTAGTAAAGCCCAAACTGGATAGAAAGTTGTCTATCCTTCCATACCAAGTCCTAGGATCTTGCTTCAAACCATACAATAGTTTCTTCAACTTACACACATATGACTGCCTATCATGTGTCTCAAAACCAAGTGGCTGCTCCAAATACACTTCCTCTTTGACTACACCATTCAAGAAAGCTATCTTGACATCCATCTGGTGTATCTTCCATTTCATCACTGCAGCCAGAGAAAGTACTAATCTGATGGAAGTGTATATGGCTATAGGTGCAAATGTCTCTTCATAGTCAATTCCTCTTTCTAGGAGGAGCCACGAGATACAACCTCGCTTTGTATTTCTCCATGCTACCATCTGTAGCATGCTTGATCTTATAGATCCACTTGGAAGTCACAACAAACTTCCCTTCAGGTCTTGGGACCACATCCCAAACATGACTGATTGGTACTTCTCGACCATGGCATCCTTTTACTGTATCCCGTATCCTGGGAACTTCATATTCTTCAATATCTTCAATAGATAGTTTGAACTTCATTGCTGGAACAAATGTTGTAGTTCTTCTTTTATAGGTGATGGTATACGATCTTTCCTACAAAACAAGTTGAATTGCATGATTAGAAAACATCTCATAGTTTTCAGGAAAAAAATTTACACATAAAGAAATATGTCATACATTCATGCAATTATTTTATCCAATGCTTCAATACAACATTTATCCATATCCCGTAACTTTCTAGATGCCTTCCAATCTCTACCAGAACATTGTTAAGAGTGTGCATAACTCCCAACATGTTAGCAAAGAGGTTTCATTCTAGATAAGTAGCAATGGAATGTTGTACAGTGCCATAGGCCACTTACCCATCACATGCATATTAGTAGTATACTATTCATTAATGTAATTATTCTAATATGCATAATACACAACCTAAGTCAAGGAACATAAGTATTAAACAATATTATTTAAAAAATCAGATGAGAAATGACAATTAAAATTCTTATCTTTGTTTGTTTGTTGTGTAGACTCCCTCTCAATCTTTGCTTCCTTGCAGGAAATACTGGAGTGTACTCCCTCTTCCTTGAGTATCATCATTGTGTTATCCTCGAGATCTCATACATAATCATACATTCATTAGTATACTATCAACACAAAATAATCTTAAACGTGTGTAGGCATGATCATTTCAAATATAGATAATAAGCATTATCATTCAACGTTTCAGGGAAGACTTCTCTTACTCATGCATATTCATATTTGGTTATAGAACTCTTCTGGTTAGTCATATCATCAATCAAGGTAAGAGACATAATATGCATAAACCCTAGATTACTCAAACTTGTAACTTCATGAGTAATCATTATCAATCATACAAAAGTATAAGATCCTTTGATATAGGAAAAACATACCTAGTCATCATATTTGCTAGTTATGTCTAGCAATGTTTTCTTGTTCTCTTCAATGACCTGCATAACTCATAAGTTAATCTTTGCAAAACAAAATTATACATACCTCTATTTGATCCATGACTATGGATGAATCTTTATCTTCATGTCACCATAGCATGTTGAGGTTGTCCCTTCAATTTGTACAATCCTCCTCTTGCTCTCCAATCACTACTACATCATCTATGGTCTTACCCTTTGGCCACATGAGTACTTGGCCATCTACAAATGCAACCTTCATGCCTTTTGCATCCAATGCAGATATGGAGAGTACATTCTTCTTAAGCCCAGGCACATATAGAACATCTTTCAACTTCAAGGACTTCCCAGAGTCTAGGTTGTAGGAGGCTTCACCACTTCCTTTGATAGGATATTGATAATCATCCCCAAGTTTCACCTTATGGGGTGACTCATGTTCAGATAGATTTACAAAAGATTATTTAAACCCAGTCATGTGTTTGGAAGCCCCACTATCAATGAGCCAATCATTACATCCATGAGAGATGGTACCTGTGAGAGCAGAGATTAGAACATATTCATCTTCACTAGATGAGACATCACTTTCTGCTCTAGCCTTCTTCTTGGGAGGTTCATCATCCTCAGTAGCATTGGCATGATATCTCTTCTTGTTTCCCTTGTCGTTGTTGTTGTTGAAGCCCTTTTTTGTTCTTGGGACAATCTACAGCAAAGTGTCCCTTCTCATTACATGTGAAGCATCTCAGATCCTTCTTATTCTTTTGGTGGGTGTGAGAGGATTTCTTGTTATGAGAGTGCTCCTTCTTAGGCTTGCTTCTTTTGGTGTGAGCTGTGAGAGCTTGATCTTCACTTCCCATCTTTTCTTCTCGGGCTACAAGCCTAGCGTCTTCTTGTGAAAATTCCTCCCACAGTCTATTGAAGGAGATCAACTTCCTTCTAGCACAAATTCCTTGAATAAAGGAATCCCATGACCTAGGTAGGCCATTCAGAGTGGTCATGACATTTTCACCATTCTCCACCATTTCATCCACAACTTCAAGTTGTTCCTTGATCTGAGAGACCTTGGAGAAATAGGATTGAATGGTCTCTCCATTCTGAAGCTTTACCCCTTTCAATTGGTTCCGCAGAGTCATCTTCTGATTTATGTTCTTCCCTTCAAATAGATTGGTCAAAGAGTCAAACATTGCCTTGGGTGTATTTAGAGATGAAACATGTGGGATGAGATGGTCCTTGATAGAATCAACAATGATCCTCTTTGCATTGACCGAGTTCTTCTTATGTAAGGCCTTAGCCTCTTCTTCCTCTAGGACAAAGACCTCTTCTCTTATGTAAGTATCCAATTCATTTTCTTCCAGGATTAACCCAATCCTATACTTCCATGCTCAGAAGTTATCAACTCCTTCAAGTTTATCCTCAAGCTTGGTGTGGCAAGACATCTTTAAAGAGTACTTCCAATGGAAATAGAAAAGATTTAGGTCTTACCACTTGATTTGTTGAAAACTAGATCTGGTCTCAGATTAGGGTTTGTTAGAGAAACCCTAAAAATTCAATATGTGAATTTCAACTTTCTGAAATGATAGAAAGATGCGCCTTGATGAGATGATCATCCTGGTATATTCAGAATTTGAGATCTACAAAGTTTCACCCTTAAGAAATGTCTTTTAGTCTTCCCGGATTCACTAGGGAGGACCCTGAATTAGGGTTTGAGTTTCCCGGAGGTTCACCCAACCACAAATATTGATCCAAAGCTCTAAACTTCGATTTTTCCAAGGAGCTTCCAGCTATGTCCTTAGAATTTAGAAATTCCTATTTTTGTCGAAACCCTAAATTTTAGGGCCAAAAATAAAAGTGCCCAGAATTGAATTCTGATTAGATAGAACGATTCTCCTTGATGAGTAGAGTCAATCTACCTTACTGCTTTTCCAAAATATGTGGAGAGAAACCCAATAAACAAGAAACCCTAGTTTCCGCCACTGCACAATGTCTTCTTCCCAGGGAAGCTCTGGTACCATGTTAATTATTGAGCATTAATTCAATATACTCTACTATATTTACTAAGAGAATAGCATGTACAGCATATCAAGTATAACAATGCATATCATTCACACCAAGCAATCACATGAGACAATAAACACACAGAGTTTCACTAGGGAAAACCATAATGGTGAAAAACCCCACAACTTCCTTAGAGATGGAGAGAGCAACGATACAACCAAAGTACGAGAGATAGTCTTCTCCTAGCAGTTGATCCTCCTCCTCACATGTCCGCCACTTTTCGAGTGATGGAAGAGTGAGTAAGTGAATGATCAAATAGAGATCTCTCGATCTCTATTTATACTTGTCATGTCCTTCCCAATAAACCACTGGGGTCGACTTGTCTATCTTAGCCTAATAACCCATGGTTAACTTAATCAGGGCCAACCCCACACATGGTGGTCTAATAACCCATCGACAAGTTATGACACTTGCGACACTTGTCAATATAAATGACGACACTTCTGTATCGAGGAATAATAACATCTCTATAGGAGTACAATATACATAGATGAAATACATAGGTGAAATGCATTCCGAAGTTACATATACATCAACAGTTGCCACACACGGTACAATGTTCAAATTGGAAGATAACATCTCTGACAGTATGTTATCCCATATAGATGTAGCACAAGGAGGATTGAAACAGAAGAAAGTTAATTTCTTTATGTCCTCTTATCTGATGGATTGCTTATTAATCAGACACTCTTTCCCTGATTTGGGATGTGTCTGGAACTATAATGAATCTCCTCTCCACGTAGCCTATCAGTTGACTAGGGCCCACAAGTACACAAGACACTACACAGATATTTGTGAAAGGTTCATCATGCCATTATATTGGCTAATATTCAAAGAGGAACCAAATTGTATGTCAGAGAATGACATGTTGGTCATCGAGGAATAAAGAGATTATTACTTCTCTCCCAAAGGGACATATATCAAAATGTATGGAGGAACTCAACCTGCTTCTCTATTGCCTCAGTATGCCACTGATTATGTTGTACTTAAATAGGTCGTGAGAAAACTTTTCATCAATGGGGTTAGTAAGGTTCTTCATGACAAGAATGAGCTTTCCTATCCACAGATTCCATTTAGTATTGGAGCATACAAGCTTCACAAGACAAAACATGGTGACGATTTTGTTAAAGATTCAAGAGTTTTTCATTTTGGAACGAATATTTTCAGAAGACATGATAACGAGGGAAAGGTTGTTTCCCATTGTGCTTCCTGCAAGATCACCTTTGACTATGCACATATTTTCGACAAGGTTGAAGAATTCTTTAGGAGCGCGAAGAACATGACTGAATTGAACAAGCTCTATCGTCCCAAAAGTGGAGCTAGTTCCAGTTCTAAGGCTAACATTTCCAAGCAAGATGAGATAAAGCAAAAAGAGGAAGCAGAAAGCAACGTCAGAAGGCATTATCTATACAATAAGCTGAATCTAAAAGGAAGCAAAAGGAAGAAGCAGACAGACTTTAGAAAGAAGAAACTAAAAGACTCCGAAAAGAGGAATCTGAAAATATCCAAAGGGACGAGGCCACAAGGGTACAAGAAATGAAAGAAAGAGCAGAAAAGGAAGTGGCGGAATAGCAGAGGAAAAAGGAGGATGAAGAAAATTTCAAGGAAGCTATGGAACAAGGAAGCTCGATCATGCAAGATATGTTAAATTTTGAGCATTAATTCACAATACTCTAGGATCTTCACTGAGAGAATAACATATACAATATATCAATGCATGACAATCACAATAAGCATCACAAGCATCACAAGAATCAAAAGCATGAGAGACAAGAGACACAGAGTTTCCATGGGGAAAACCCTAAGGTGAAAAACCCCACAACTTCCTCAGAGATAGTGAGAGCAATGGCTCAACCAAAGTAGAACCAAAATACACTGAGATAGTCTCCTAGTAGCAGATGATCCTCCTCCTCACTAGTGCGCCACTTTCTGAGTGAGAGAGAGATACTTTTCCGAAAATAATCTAAATAGAGATCACCTGATCTCTATTTATACTAACCTGTTTGCCCAGTGACCTTATGGGGCCGACTTGTCTAGCTAGGTACATCCATATTATAATATATATATTTCAGGGCCAACCCCACACATGGTGGTCTAATAACCCATCGGCAAGTACACACACTTGCGACACTTGTCAATCCACATGACGACACTTCCTTATAGAGGAATAACACATCTCTAATAAGGGTACAATAAATATATATGAAATACATAGATGAAATACATTCCGAAGTTACATATACATCAACACTCCCTCTTAACTAGGAAGGTTTTTCTTGACACAGATCTGCTAGACAATTCTTCTTCTCGGGATCATCATCATCGATGCATCATCATCGTCATCGTCACTGCTGCTGCTATCTCAACCAGTCTCTGACTCTACTCGTCATAGGAAGTTCTAGAGAGCCAGTCCTTTTTCATACTGGATGTAGCCCACCACCTGTAGGTCTTCGTCATCACTGGCCATACTATGGAATCCTCAGGACTTATTACGTGTGTCACAAAACCTCAAAAGAGCATCCCAGGCTGTAACGAGCACATGGCTCTACCTATAGGATCTCCCAGGGCCATATTATATGTGACCTCACCACAAAACCTCACAAGAGCATCCCAGGCTGTTACGAGCACACAGCTCTACTTATAGGATCTCCCAGGGACAGATTATATGTGGTCACCACAAAACCTCGCAAGAGCATCCCAGGCTGTTACGAGCACACAGCTCTACCTATAGGATCTCCCAGGGATATATTATATGTGGTCATGGCGAAACCTCGCAAGAGCATCCCAGGACTTATTACGGGCACACAGCCCAACCTATCGGATCTCCCAGGGACATATTATATGCCATAGGAAAAAACATCGAAAGCGCATTTGCCAAATATCCCAGGGCCAGATTATATGCCATAGGAAAAACCTCGAAAGATTATCTGTAGATCTCCCAGGGCCAAATTATATGTCCTCCCAGAGAAAAACCTTGAAAGAGAATTTGCCAGATATCCTAGGGCCAAATTATATGCCATAGGCAAAACCTCGAAAGACTATCTGCAAATCTCCCAGGGCCAAATTATATGCTCATCTGCACAACCTGATCCACGGCCATAGAGTATCAACCTGATACTCACCATACATCATCCTGATGTACACATGATCATCCTGATCATCATCACTGCAACATCCTGCTGCATGTCATCTGGAGCAACATCCTGAAGCTCATCACCCATGATCATCGTGATCATACAATGCATCTACCTGATGCATACCAAGTATCTACCTGATACATATCATCATACATGATCCACCTGATCATACAATGTATCCACCTAATACAAATACAAATACATGATACATATCACCATACATGATCCACCTGATCATACAATGTATCCACCTGATACATATACAGATACATGGTCCAAGCATCCAACATGATGCATATACAAAAATACATACACATGATCCAACCGATCATATCCAACATCCAACATGATGCATACATACATATAAATGATCCAACTGATCATATCCAGCATCCAACATGATGCGTACATACATACATAAAAATGATCCAACTGATCATATCCAGCAGAAACTAGAACATCATCCTGATGCTCATCATCCAGCACTTACATCCACAGCCATGTGAAGGATCCTTCTTCCAACATGTTTGGAATGGCTTCAACAAATGTGTCCATCACTTCTTTCTCGAAGTGTCCTCGATCTGAAGAATGCCAAGCCTCTCTCTGAAGTACTCGAACTTCACCCTGGCTAGTGTCTTTGTCAGCACATCTGCAATCTGCTCGTCCGTCGCAACACATAGGATTTTCACAGCTCCTCTCTGCACCACATCCTTGATATAGTGATATTTGATCTCTATGTGTTTCGACCTTTCATGAAACACTGGGTTCTCAGACAACTTCACACAACTCTGGTTATCACAAAAGATAGCAGTAGCATCCAATGGAAGATCAAATAAATCAGATAGTAGCTTCCATATCCATACTGCCTCACAACTAGCTGAACAGGATGCAACATACTCTGCCTCAGCTGTACTCAGTGCTATGCAGGACTGCTTCCTGCTAAACCAAGAGATCACACATGATCCAATACTGAAGCAGCATCCAGATATGCTCTTCCTATCTGCAGCACTCCTAACCCAATCTGAATCAACATAACCTTGCAGGTAAAACTTTTGATTCGCCTCATACTTGAGCCCATAATCCACTGTACCCTTCAGGTACCCCAGAACATGATTTACAGCAACCAGATGAACACTCCTCGGATCTGTCAGGAACTAACTCAATGTGTTCACCACAAAGAAAATATCTGGTCTCGTGTTCATTAGGTACATCAAGGACCCAATCATCTGATGATACATAGACACATCAACCGGCTCAAATGAAGCATCACATAGAAGCTTCAGATTTGATGCCATAGGTGTGGCCATGGCCTTGCAATCCATCATCCCGAATCTCTTCAGAATATCTACTGTGTACTTCCCTTGACCAAGGAAGATACCACCTGCACTCTGCCACACCTCCATACCTAGGAAATAATGCATCAATCCCAAATCTTTCATATTGAACCCAACAGCAAGCTTCCTCTTCGTATCTGCAATCAATCTGTCATCTCCTGTTACAAATAATTCATCCACATACAGGAGTAGAATCACAAGATTCCCTTCATCAACCTTGTAATAAAGGTTGGAATCCGCTTTACTCTTGGTAAAGCCCAAACTAGATAGGAAACTATCCATCCTACCATACCAAGTTCAGGGAGCTTGTTTCAATCCATACAACGCTTTCTTCAATCTACACACATATGAATCCCTGTCATGTATTTCAAAACCGAGTGGCTACTCCACATATACTTCCTCTTCACTTACACCATTCAAGAAAGTAGTCTTGACATCCATCTGGTGTATTTTCCATTTCATTGCTGTAGCCAGGGCAAGTACTGTTCTGATGGAAGTATACCTAGCTACAGGTGCAAAAGTTTCTTTATAATCTATTCCCTCTTTCTGAGAGAAGCCACGAGCTACGAATCTTGCCTTGTATTTCTCTACACTGCCATCTGCAACATGCTTGATTTTGTAAATCCATTTGGAAGTCACAACAGACTTCTCTTTAGGTCTTGGGACAACATCCCAAACATCATTCTTCATTATTGATTGGTATTCCTCAACCATGGCATCCTTCCATTCTTTCTTTTCCGTTGCTTCTTCATAACTGGAAGTCTCTTTGTTCATAATGTCACAGAGTAAATCAACATAGCTGGTATGAGATCTGGTTCTCTTCTTTGCTCTGTGTTCTTCTTCTGGAATGCCAAATCTTTCTGCATCTTGAATGAGCTCTCTAGCCCATGCAAGTTTCCTCTTGTGAGAGTTATCCTCACGGGGTGGATCTACAGGTTCGTGTGGATCTTCAAACTCATGAACAACTTCTGGAACAACTTCAGTCATGGTAGTGTCTTGAAATCTAGTTCCCTTAGGTTCTTCATAAACTTCGATAGGTCCCTTCCTTGATTTGATGAATGCTGAGTTTTCATCAAATGTTACATCCCTGCTGACATAAATCTTCTTGAACCCTGGAAAGTATATTCTGTAAGCCTTCGAGCTTTCACTGTAACTCACAAAGATACCCTTCTTTCCTAAAGGATCTAGTTTAGTCCTCTTTTCCTTTGGGACATGAGTGTATACTAGACAACCAAATATTTTGAGATGGCTGACTTCAGGTTTCTTACCAGAAAAGACCTCTTCTAGTGTCTTGTTGTCCAATATCTTGTGGGGTGTTCTGTTCTGCACGTATACAGCTGTTCTAGCTGCTTCTGCACATAGATGCATAGGTAGATCCTGGTCATGCATCATTTCCCTTGCTGCTTCCATAATAGTTTTGTTCTTCCTTTCTGCAACTCCATTTTGTTGAGGATTATAAGGAGCAGTCAACTCCCTCTTAATCCCTGAATCATTACAAAGCTTCTTGAAGTCACCTGAGGTGAATTCTCCACCATTGTCGGATCTGAGTGTTTTGATATTCTTGTCAGTTTGATTCTCCATCAAATTTTTGAATTCCTTGAACTTATCAAACACCTCATCTTTGTTCTTCAAGAAGTATACCCAATTCTTCATGGAGAAGTCATCAGTAAATGAGACATAGTAAACATACCCACTAAGAGAACTGGATGACATAAGACCACATACATATGAGTGGATGATTTCCAGGATATCTTTGGCCTTGCTTTCACTGCTTGGGAAAGACTTCTTAATGTTCTTACCTTTTGCACATCCTTTGCAAACACCTTCATGTTTGGTCTTGATTTCAGGAAGAACTTCTACAGCCTTGCTTGCAATTGGAAGTGCCCTATAGTGCATATGAGCAAGTCTTCTATGCCAAAGTTCACTTGGCTCCATGGATACATGTACCATGGCATGTTCAGGTTTACCCTTCAATTTATACAATCCTCCCTCTTGCTCTCCAATCACTACTGCATCATCTATCGTCTTTCCCTTTGGCCACATTAGGACTTGGCCATCCACAAATGCAACCCTCATACCTTTTGCATCCAATGCAGAGATGGAGAGTAAGTTCCTCTTGAGCCCAGGTACATAAAGGACTTCTTTCATCTTCAAATATTTTCCAGAATCTAAGTTGTAGGAGGATTCACCACTTCCTTTGATTGGGTATTGATAATCATCCCCAAGTTTCACCTTATGGGGTGATTCATGTTCAGATAGATTCACAAAAGATTCCTTAAACCCAGTCATGTGTTTGGAAGCCCCACTATCAATCAACCAATCATTACAACCATGGGAGATAGTACCTGTGAGAGCAGAGATTAGAACATACTCTTCTTCACTTGATGAGTCATCATCACTTTCTGCCCTAGCCTTCTTCTTTGGAGGTTCATCATCCTCGGCAGCATGAGCATGGAACTTTCTTTTGCTGCCCTTCTTCTTCTTGCTGAAGTTGTTGTTATTATTTCTTTTTTTCTTGGGACAATCTGAAGCAAAGTGACCCTTCTCATTGCATGTGAAGCATCTTAGATCCTTCTTATTCTTTTGATAGGATCTTTTGTAGCGAGAGTTCTCCTTCTTGGGCTTGCTTCTTTTGGTGTGAGTTGCAAGAGCTTGATCTTCTCCTCCCATCTTTTCCTCACGAGCTACAAGTATAACTTCTTCTTGAGAGAATTCCTCCCATAGTTTACTGAAAGAGATCAATTTCTTTCTTGCACAGACTCCTTGAATAAAGGAGTCCCATGACCTAGGTAGGCCATTCAGAGTGGTCATAACAACTTCACCATTGTCCACTACTTCATCCACAGCTTCAAGTTGCTCCTTGATCTGAGAGACCTTGGAGAAGTAATATTGAATGGTTTCTCCATTCAACATCTTGACCCCTTTCAATTGATTCCGCAGAGTCATCTTCTGATTTATGTTCTTCCCTTCAAATAGCTTGGTCAAAGAGTCAAACATCTCCTTGGGTGTCTTTAGAGAAAACACATGGGGTATGAGATGGTCTTTGATAGAATCAGCAATGATTCTCTTTTCCTTGACCAAGTTCTTCTTATGCAATACCTTGGCCTCTTCATCCTCTGGGATAGGGATGTCTTCTTTTATATATGAGTCCAACTCATTCTCTTCTAGGATTAACCCAATCCTATACTTCCAAGCTCGGAAGTTATCAGCCCCTTCAAGCTTATCCTCAGACTTGGTGTGGTGAGACATCTTAAAGAGTAATTCAAATGGAAATAGAAAAGATTTAGGTCTTACCACTTGAAACGTTGAAAACTGGATCTGGTCCCGGATTAGGGTTTGTCGAAAAAACCCTAAAAATTCAAAATGTGAATTTCAATTTTCTGAAAGGATAGAAAGATGCGCTTTGATAAGCTGATCATCCTGGTGCATTCAGAATTTGAGATCAACAAAGTTTTGCCCTTCAGATTTGCCTTTTTGTCCTCTCGGGTTCACCAGGGAGAGCCCTGAATTAGGGTTTGAGTTTCCCAGAGATCTACCCAGGAAAAAATCTCGATCCAAACCTCTAAACTTCGGTTTTTGCAAGGCGCTGCCAGCTATGTCTTCAGATTTCAGAAATTCCTATTTTTGTGGAAACCCTAATTTTTAGGGCCAAATCTGAAAATGCTCGGAATTGAATTCTGATTGGACAGATAGATGCGCCTTGATGAGTAGATTCAATCTACTATACTGCTTTTCCAAAATCTATGGAGAGAAACCCAATAAACAAGAATCTCAAGTTTCCATCACTACAAAATGTCTTCTTCTCAAGTTAGCTCTGATACCATGTTAAATTTTGAGCATTAATTCACAATACTCTAGGATATTCATTGAGAGAATAACATATACAGTATATGAATGCATGATAATCATAATAATCATGACAAGCATCACAAGAATCAAAATCATGAGAGACAAGAGACACAGAGTTTCAGTGGGGAAAAACTTAAGGTGAAAAACCCCACAACTTCCTCAAAGATAGAGAGAGCAATGGCTCAACCAAAGTACAACCAAAATACACTGAGATAGTCTCCTAGTAGCAGATGCTCCTCCTCCTCACTGGTGTGCCACTTTCTGAGTGAGAGAGAGATACTTTTCCGAAAATAATCTAAATAAAGATCACCTGATCTCTGTGTATACTAACCTGTTTGCCCAGTGACCTTATGGGATCGACTTGTCTAGCTAGGTACATCCATATTATAATATATATATTTCAGGGCCGACCCCACACATGGTGGTCTAATAACCCATCGGCAAGTACACACACTTGCAACACTTGTCAATCCACATGACGACACTTCCTTATAGAGCAATAACACATCTCTAATAAGGGTACAATAAATATATATGAAATACATAGATGAAATACATTCCGAAGTTACATATACATCAACAAGATATGGACATAGAACTAACAAATATGATCGCTGGAGGACACTCCCCACTTCTAGAGCTCCATCTCACCCCGTTTACCCCGTGAAAGCGGCACACATTGGTGAGGTTGGATACAATCTTTTTTTACTCTAAAAGGAAGACTATCATGAAGAGGTCAGAAAAGAGAATGAAATGTACAACCCATGAAGATGTTGTTACAGTAACAGAAAGTGCAATATTCGAGGGTACTCAAAGAGACCCTAGGCTCCTGGCATCAGTCAACATAGCAGCAACACAAGCAAGTGCAGAGAATGTGGACAAGCTAATGAGCGACGTAGAAAGAAAGAAGGAGAATCTCTTCAAAGTAAAAGATAATTTGATGAAGGAGCGAGAACAGGGATTGGAGCTGAAAAGGAAGCATGATGTCCTTCTGTTTGAAAAGGAAAGGATAGAAGAGGAATACCAGAGTCTGGAAGAAGAAAAGGATGCACTAACTATGCAACTAATAATTGTAGAGGAGGAGAAAAGGGACCTGGAAACTCACATCAAAGAGTTAGAAGAAATAGAGGAAGACACTAGACGGTTGGTCGAAGAATTGAAGGTTCAGTTGGAAGAGGTGATAAAGGAAAAGGAGTCTATGTCGGAATAGTTGGAACTTCTGAACACTAAGCCGCAAGAATTAACTCGTTTTCATGAGCAAGCGTGTGACATTCAGAATAAGATATATCATTTACAAGAGCTCATCATCGAGGAAGTCAGCAAGATGAAAATGATGATATTGAGGATGAGGGAAATTGATGCTGAAGCTCTAGGAGTTAGGAAGAAAGTAGTACGAGCCATGGTTGAGATCAAGAAGAAGATAATGTGGAGAAAAGGGAAATCAGAATTCCCTAAGCACTTGCCACCCAAGAACATTGTAGATTCAAATATGGACATAGGTCTCCTCGAATTTTGTAGAAAACAGGTCTACAGATCAACAACCTGATCCCAAAAACCATCGAGAAATGTAAAGGTTTTTACCAGAAAATCCGTGAAATTCATGAAAAGTGTCTGCTGGTTATGCCTCCAACCATAGAAGAATTTCCAGAAAGGGACCAATGCTTATCAAAATTGCAGAGCGCACTGAGTGATGATTTGAATTACATTAAAAAAATGGAGGCACTAACAGGAGAAGATCTGCATCATTTCATCGGACAAGCTTCCATTTACTCTTATGTTTTAGAAGACAGCTACAAGGCATCTGCAGATGGAGTAAAGAGTATAGGAAGTGGAATTATCTAATCATGAGATCTCTTTAAAGATGGTGGATCCCGTCCAAAGTAATATTATTTTAGAATAAATTGACATGTGGGCTAAATATATTTTTGAGTTGGAAAAGTCAGCTGGAAATTAATATTTATAATATTCTTTGTATAAACACTAGAAGGAAAAATTTTGGGAATCCCTAGGGTTAGGGTATGTGAAGAAATAGTAGAAAACAATTTTGTAAAGTTATAAATAGGGGAAGAGAATAGAAAAAAAGGGACTTTTGGTAGGTACAATAGAGCTGGACTATTTTGTATGAGAACTATTTTTCTGCTTAATAAAGAAGGCTCTGTTTCTTGGGGAAAGCTAGCACATAGATTTTTCTTGGAATATGTGGAATGCCATGTGGAACTAATTCATCGTACATTCATATTGCATACTGTGAGATTGTTCTAAACTGTCTTGAATTACTTCATGGTTTTGAATGATTTTATTTCATCTGTAAATGTTGATGTGCTTATTGAGTAATATAATGCTTTAATTATATCAGAGCTATCTTTGTTATCTTTCCTTTCTACTGTAAATGTGCTTATTATGTTGAAACAACTATCTGTGAATCTTTTATGTGCATTTCCAATTTATTACTCTTAATTCGGACTTGCCCCCTACAGGGATAATTTAGATTAGTTTTGTTAGATCATATAGATTAGATAGACTACATGCATTTAACTAGGGCACTTGCATCTCATCTTTAAATAAAAATACATAAATGGTGGAACGGGCTAGAACCGGTGAAACCAAACTTTAAATCACACAAAGTAGTCAGGTCGTTAACCGAACGGATTCCCCACACCAAATGGTGAGCGATCTAATTGGGCATGCTTACCAGGGAGAATCCGTCGGGTTAACGGCTACGAATTTTGTTGCTGCGAATTTTGGGGCACAACAGGTGCATAACATTAAGATTTCATAATGGTCGTAAGTCTGGGAGTCCATGGGGTTGGACAAGGAGTGAAATGAATGGTGTAACATGCATCTAAGTGCATAAGATATCATACTAAAAGGACTCATAATCCTATAGAAGGAAAGAATAGAATGGGTGTCAAAAGGCAAGGACATCTATGGTGAATTACATGTTAGCAAGGCTCTACTGCTGAGTAAGGGAAAATGCAAAGGTGGCTAGGTTGGGCCACTTATTTTGACAGGGAGGTTTCTACAAGTGTATAAATAGTGTATGGAGGTTGATTCATAAGATTTGTTTTTCTGGAGGGAGATTATATATATGTTAGTTAGGGATTTATACTTGTAGAGGATGGCCACTAGTGGATATTCATGGAATTTTTTGCAATGAGGACCGGCACATAAAGACGGTACCCAAGCGTAAAATTGCATATGGAAGATAAATAAAATGCATTGATAACTTAAACATTATGAATATTGAAATTTTACCCAATGGAATACAAATCGGGGTGAATGGGACAATGAGGCTCAAAAAATATCTTTTGATCATGAAACAAGGTTCTCATAATCAATTTAGCTTGGAAGCTTGATTCCAATAGTACTAATGGAATGTCAAATGGACTTCATTTGAGCCCACAAAGAGCTTTACAAAAATGGGGGGAAAATCAGTTAAATGGGGGTGGGGCCCACCACTCCAAGTGTCATCTTCATTGTTTATTGTTGTAGGAGTGTAGGGGGCCTAGGTCTTTAGTTTTTTATTTCTTCCATTCTAACCGTCACATTTATCCATATCTTTATTAACTTATAGATGTTTACTAATACTAGATCTCATGAACAGAGTTCAGGAACTCTCTTCATGAACAGAGTTCTGCTCAAGGTTATCCATCTCTTTATTAACCTATAGATGTTTGCTACAAATAGCTACGCCTTATATTCTTTTTCCTTTACTGATTTTCTAGATCAATACAAGATATATTTGATATTTCTATGTAAGAGACTCTCACTCACTTATTTGATGGGGGACCTCTTGATATTTGGCAATAGAATCCCACCAGGAAAGAAGTTTAGATAATTGGTTCAAAACCTTTCCCATTTGATGTCTCTCCTTAGTCACAACAACTTTGTGTGGAGTAATGGGAAATGTTTTGGTAAAGGTAAAGGTAGGGATCTTTGTCATAGTGAAGTGAAAACCTTGAATAATTTGAAGCGAATTAGCATATGATAAATAAGATGTTCTGAGATAGAGGATTAACCCCTTGGACTTAGATCCACATCAATCCGATTGGTGCTTGTTCAGATCCTATGATTCCTACTGGTACAATCACTGGTTTTTAGTAAGCTGGATATTCTTAAAATCATAGGTAATTGGCAATAATTTTTTTTATAATGCACTAAAACTTGTCATTTCGGTATATTTGGAGATACTGAAAAAAGGGAGATGGTTGGAATCCTTTCATCCTGATCATTACAGTTCACTTAAAAAACCTTAGGAAATTAGTGCCCCAATAGTTTTTAAGGTATACACTATAACACTAACTTGAAAATTATATAGACTACTCTCGCGGAATAGAGTTCATAAACTCTGTTCATGAATAGAGTTCATGAACACTATTCATGAT
Organism: Larix kaempferi; assembly: GCA_027924585.1. Classification (NCBI taxonomy): domain Eukaryota; kingdom Viridiplantae; phylum Streptophyta; class Pinopsida; order Pinales; family Pinaceae; genus Larix; species Larix kaempferi. The sequence continues at coordinate 18,326,543 of BSBM01001197.1, read as the reverse complement.
CAGAGATGAACTTTGTTCATGAACTTGCCTTCCCTTTTTGCTGTGTTAGGAACCGTAGGATATTTTGATGAATTTGCTCACTCATGTATATAGCTATTGAACCAATGCACAATCTAAATCCAAATATTTAGCCCTAACCCATCCCTTTATACTATATCCAACCTTTTGTTACAAGCAGGGGGTTTTAAAACCTAAAACTTTATATGTAAAAGTTTTATTTTTTCAAAAGTAGAGAATATACTTATGGATAGATATATTGGATTTCGACTTGGGTAATATCTCTCTAGATGATTATTATGTGTGACTGGTAGTGTTCCTATAGATCGGATCAACTGTAAATATTTTATTGAGGCTTAACACTCTACCACATTGTTTGTGCATTTAATTTGCAACTTGAAATAATGATGATATACCTCTCTGGTGAGACTTTCTTAAATCACTTAAACACCTAACCCAAAAAGGTGCATGCTTCATAAAAATCCATCCTATAGAATCCTTTTAAAGGAGGATCACCCTCGGGTAGGTTTGCTGCATGAATATCTTCCTTGCTAAAAAATGCATAATTTCCTAATACTGCATCAACAAAGTTCTCCAATTATTCAGGTTCTTTAATCTCAAAATGGACTAGTCTTTGAACTCTGTTCATGAACATAGTTCATCTTTGTTAATGAATAGAGTTCATCTCCTTTACCTCCACAATGGAAATACTATTTACAACCTGGAAGTAATTCAAATGTACTTCATCTATTAGCTTGTATGCTGATTGTCTAGATTAATAATAAATAAAGTAGGTTAAATTAAGGAATTAAATAAAACCATTATAAAAAGATTGAGACTAGTCATTTTCCAATATTTGAGATAATTGCATTAAAGTATATATATATATGTAATTACTCTCTTCGTTTATGTTATATTGTTTTAATGCGTAATTACCTTTATGATAAGGAGAGCACGAGTTTCGACCACTTTTTAAGATATTTTCCTATAGAAACTTCTGTTCATCAATAGAGTTCATGAACAGACATATAGAAAAATATAATATAATTAAATTATTTTAGTAGTGTTAATATTCTTAATGTTATTATACTAGAGTTGATAGAAAAATTGTTAAGGGCCTAAGCTAATTGTACTTCAATGAAGTGATCCATATCATATTAATACTACTAATATAATTAAATTATTTTAGTAGTGTTAATATTATTAATGTTATTGTACTTATACCCCCATTAAATCTACTAAGTGAGAAGGAAGAAAGACCACATTGGCGCACCTCTTTCTTCTTCGCACTGACTTAGCCACTTTCAATTCACAAACTATAAAATAGCTAATAAGTGTTGGCCCACCATAGGAATGAACTTTATTAACATGACTAGACTAATATAGGAAATAAAAGTAATGTACAAAACTCCCCTTGACATGGGTGTTGTACCTCAAATGGTTGGATGGTCAAAATTAAAATTGAGCATAACAACACTTACAATCTTTATTTTTTCTTATATAACATAATATATTTTATGGGAGATTAGGTTAAATGTTTGGAATGTTAAAATATCAAAACATGTAGAATTTAAATATTTTATGAGTTGATAGTTGTGTAAATGTAGATATCATATCAAATGGAAAGAGAGGATTCTTTGAGGCAAAAGTGTAAAAGGTCATCACGATCATCAGGAATTGGTGTCTCGACTGACAATCAAAGGTTTCTGGCTTCACGTTGGGATTCAAGTTTATTGTATAGTTCACATTCATCTGATCACCGATGAGGACAAATGGGTACAGATGATTCCCCTGTATCTTCTATGGGGGAACATCGATCTCGACCTTCTGTTGGTATGAACATTTATGTTTTAATACATGTCTCAATTGTAATTTTGTGTGTGTTCAAGGATTTTGTACATGTTTACACACAACTGTGTATGTATTTGAAGCAGAGCAAGGTTTCGAAGAGGCTCGTAATTCTACATAGAGGGATAGAGGTCAAGAAAGGATGGCATATGTTGAACTAGATCTAGGTTGTACACCCATAACAACTTATCCATCTGATTTACCTGAGGATCTTCCATGGGAAAGTGGTGTTCAACAAATGACTCTTGAAAGTTGTATATCTCACTATGAACGTTGCAACATGATCTTCCTAGTTTGGATCTCCCTCCAGAGAGAAAACAAAGTCTAGATATTGTTTTGCGATCATTGCAAAAATTTATTGATGCATATGAGGATCTTAGACCAACTACAAATGATTTTGTTGACTTGATGCAGAGGAGAATGGCAGAAGTGATGGGTCTAGACAAGTGGGTTGTTTTAAAGGAGAGAGTGACCAAAGAACATGCCAATTCAATGTTTAAATTCAAAGAAGGCCTAAAGTAAAAAATGTTGAAAGTGAAATAATTCAAGCACCCAGAACTTGCACATCTAATATATGATTGGTTCCTTGCATCCTATGGTTGGTTTCCATGGAACGATGAGGTTCCTAATTATTTCGCCATATTTTTTTATGCAAAGTTTTTTTTAAATACGAAGCCAGACTATACCAATCTTCACTCTAACTTTTACGGAGTTGTAAAGGGGTGAATATACGATCGAAAAGGTTCTCTTGGAGATCCCACAACTCTTTGACCTCCACCCCAGATATCTCGCCCACCCAGGCTTGTGACATTAAAATCGGAGATGGAGCCCACATCCCAACTTTGGACAACTGCAAAGGATTATGTTGTCGAAGGTTTAACGTCGTCATCTGTAGGAGTTGATGTGGGATTGGTTCGAGAGAGGGCTCGAGCCATATTCGTCACTAGTTTGTTTACAAAACGAATGATGAGGTAGATGGAATGAGCATTGAATATCTTATGTATTATGCTAAGGTTTGTTGCAATACAACTCCAGATGTCCTTTCCAATGACACATCGAGTATAGGAGAAGTCTGTTGTTTATGTACATACAATCTATTTAATTGTTTTATTCATTTTGAATTGAACTTTTGTTACATTATATCTATGACATTATGTATTTTTTTATGTATAGTAATAAATACATTACGTAAATGTTTATTGGTTGAAGTTTTCTAGAACGTTGAAAGAACATAACTTTCGACTCTCCACTAGTGAAAATGTAGAAGAGCATCTTAGAGAGGTACATTTATTATTTTCATATTTATATTTATGTTTCAAATATATTGTATGCTTTTTTCGAATTTTAATTTATCTATGTATCTTATTGTTAATGTGACTTATCCATGCAGGTTCATTTAGGTTCCAACTTTTTTGATGATTTTCCATCTCTTGTGAGCTCATGATTTCAATTTTTTTGTTTTTGTTTTAAGTGAATTGCTTATTTTTAGTTTATTTTGCTTGCACAATGTTTTATTTATTAACAAAATTTAAATTTTAGGGAACATGAGAACATATGGAATTTGGTGGTGAGGATATAGGTTCTTTGATGGACATGGACATTGGCACTAAGGTAATTTTGTTAATAATTGAACTATTCTTTCCAATTTTTTTTATAAGTTTAATATTTGAATTTTTTGAATTTAGTTTAAAATTGTTTGAATAATTTATGAGATTCATAATTTGCTTTTATACATGCTGCAAGTTGTGTCTCTTCGAGGAAAAGGGAAGACCCTAGTGGATGATAGTGGTGGACTTTGATTTAGAGAGTGATTTTTATTGGTATATTTTTGTTTTTCCATACTACCATATTGCATATATCTTCATGTTGATACATATGATGTAGTTGTTTTGGACATCCAGGAACTTTATTTTTTGATTATATATGTACATTGAACTCACATCTTCAGGAACATTTTTTTTTTGGATTACATACATGTACATTGTTCTTACATATTCTGTATTTCCTTTCAATGATCTAACTTTTTTTGGGATAATTACATAACATACTTTGTGTGGTAAATGCTTAGAATATGATTTTGCATGATGTTCATGAATGTATGTTCAATCTTGAAATGGTTTTAAAATATATTAGTACACATGTTTTAATGTTTAAACTACTTTATTTTATGAATAATATAAAGTCCATGTGATTTTTTTTGGAGCGTGTCCCCGCAAACCAGAATATTTTATATCACTGTGTGATGTAGAATGACACTATTTAGTTTATGTACCTTCTTTTGGTAATTTTCAGATTGGAAATTTTTATGTAAAGTAGACATTAATTATATATTGTTTTGCAGTTTGCACACCTGAATCTTTCTTTATTGAATTTATGTATATGCTAGCCTTAAGTTTTGATAGGTGCAATCAAAATTTACAAGTTTTAAGACCTGCAAGATTTAATCCTTGAGTGCAGATTTGCAGTATTCACAATTTTTGAGTGCATATATTTTAATTTTTGAGTGTAGATGTAAAATATTTTGAATGTAGATGTAAAAAAAATTGAGTGAAGGTTTCAACTCTCTTGGTTGTCTTTTAATATATGATCTTGGTTTCAACAATAAGCTTGAATTTCATATAAATGATAACTTGAATCTTATATAAATGATCCATACTTTCAATTTTTAACTAATGATTCATATGTTCAATGTTCAGTTACAACACATTTGTAGTTGGTGAACTATAGATGATGCTGAAATCATGGCAAATGGGGATTTAACGATTTTTTTTTTCAATGATAATCACGGATTTTAGGATTGTGAATCTTATGCTAAATTAGAGCAATGATTTTAGACAAAAATTTGATGAATTTTCACCGGTTTGTTGTAAATAACCATTTATCTAATTTAGCATAAGCTTCACAATCTCGCAGTCCTTGTTTGTGATTAAAAATCTGTTGAAATATTGTAACTTCTAAGAATATTATATTTGTATTATTCCGGAGATGTTTCATTCATCTGATGGGACTTTATTATGTATCCGGAGATGTTTATTCCTCCGATGGATTATGGTAACTAGGTTTATTAGATCTCCCATGTGGGGGTCGGCCCTGAGTTAATTTATTAGGGGTTATTAGACTCTCTTAGGAGAGGTCGACCCCATAGGGTAAAAAGTCATTCGGGAAACAAGTATAAGTAGAGGAAGTTGTTCCTCACTTATCTCACTCTTCCATCACTCAGAAAGTAGTGCACAAGTGAGAGAGAGGTCTGCATAGGAGGTAGAGAAGGAGCTCTAGTCTTGGACTACATCTTGTATTTGGTTGATCATCTTATTGAGGAAAGCTTTGTTGGGTTTTCTACCCCATGAGGGTTTCCCAGGGTAAAATCTCTGTCTATATTGTGATTGTGTTTCTTTCAGTGATCTTGCTAGTCAAATTAGTATAAAATTAACATGGTATCAGAGCTAACCTGAATAGGACATCTTTCACAAGGTGAAAATCTCTCTCTCTGCTCGTCCGATGAAAATTAGGGTTTCTGCAAAAGTTGGTATTTTTGGATTCTGATTGCATGGCTGGATAGCCCTCCTCAAAATCGAAGTTTTGAGTCCTAGATCGAGGTTTTTTGGTTGGGTAGAACTCTAAGAAAGTAAAACCCTAGTTTGACCAAAAGTGCAAAAAAACAGAGAACTAGAAAAGCTGCGAACCTGTGCACCAGAAAACCAGAAATTCTGTTGCAGATCCGGAAGGTGAAAAGTTGAAGTCTCCAGAAGCAGAACACACCAGATCTTCCAAATCAATCAAGCACATCTCCTGGTAAGTGTTATCTATCTCTTGAGAAACTTCAATCTCTTTTGACCGCTAGAGAAGATGGCTCCAAGCACTAAGCTTAAAGACAAGCTAGAGGGTATAGAAAATTTCCAGGCATGGAAATACAAAATTGGCCTCATTCTTGAAGAGAATGACCTTGCCCAGTATATCAAGGATGAGATTGCACAACTTGGAGAGGATGAAGCCAAAGAGAAGTATAGGAAGGATTTGATTAGGGCAAAGAGAATCATTGCTGATTCTATTAAAGACCACTTGATTCCCCAAGTGTCATCCAAGAAGACTCCGAAGGAAATGTATGATGCCCTTTCCAGAATGTATGAGGGAAAGAACATCAATAGGAAGATGAATCTGAGAGATCAATTAAAGAGCACAAAGATGAACAAAGGAGAATATGTTCAATACTATTTCTCAAGGATCTCCCAGCTCAAAGAACAACTAGATTCTATTGGAGATACCCTTGATGAACATGGAATAGTCATGACTACTCTAAATGGTCTCACTAGACCATGGGAGTCATTTATCCAAACCATGTGTGCTAGAAAAGAGAGCATGAAGTTTGATGTGGTATGGGAAGATTGCATCCAAGAAGAAGCTAGGGTTTCCAACAGAGAAGCCTTGCTCAAAGAAGTTGACCAAGCCTTGGCTACACACACCAAGAGAAGGAGGAATCAATATTACTTCAAGAAGGATAGTCACAAGGAGTCTCAATCTCCACAAATATTTCAGAAGAGAGAAAGAAGAAAATACTCTTATTTCCAATGTTTCAATTGTCATAAAGAAGGATGTTAGTTTTTTAGAATTTACTTCAATCTGATCTAGGATCTTAACCAAGAGAACAACATGTATAGCATGTCTACAACATATTAATCATGGACACAATAATGCAAGCACATAACAGACACAGAGTTTACTTGGGGAAAACCATAAAGGTGAAAAACCCCAATAACTTCCTCAGAGATAGATAGAGCAATGATACAACCCAAGCATATGAGATAGACATCTCCTAGCAGCAACTTCTCCTCCTCCACAAGTGCGCCACTTTCCAAAGAGTGTGTGTGAGAATAGAATGATGAAATAGAGTGCCTCTCGCACTCTATTTATACTTGACTTGACTTGCATAGTAACCTTTACTAGGTCGGCCTCAACTTAACCACATAACATAAAGATGACTGGGCCAACACCCAATAGGGTGGTCTGATAACCCTTTGAACCACATGGATGACCCCCAATAGGGTGGTTTAATAACCCTTCGACCCACATGACTTATACAAGGCCGACCCCAACAAGGTGGTCTAATAACCCATCAAGTATAAGTTACGACACTTACAATATAAATGAAGACACTTTCATATAGAGGAATGATAACATCTCTATAGGAATACAAACACTTCCATACAGAGGAATAATACCATCTCTATAGGAGTACAATATAGATATATGAAATACAGTCCAAAGTTACATATACATCAACACTCCCTCTTAACTAGGAAGGTATTTCTCGACATAGGTCTTCTAGCACAAGTCTTCTTCTCTGGATCATCATCACTAGATAATCGCCATCATCATTGCTACTGCTATCTCAATCAATCACTGAATCTACTCGTAATAGGAAGTTCTACAGAGCCAGTTCTTTTTCATACTAGATGTAGGCCCACCACCTTTAGGTCTTCATCATCACTAGCCATACTGTGGAATCCTCGGGACTTATTACGTGCATCACAAAACCTCAAAAGAGCATCCCAAGACTGATTACGAGCACATAGATCAACCTATCGAATCTCCCAAGACCTTTTACATGTTACTGCACAACCTGTCCATGGCCATAGGGTATCACGAAGCACAACCTAGATGCACACACACAGCACTTACACTCACCGGCATGGGAGGACCAACCTAACACCATCCGTGAAAGGCTCACAGCACTTACATCAACGACCATGGGAGGACCAACCTACCACCATGTCGGAATGGAACAACACTTATATTGCAGCCATGGGAGAACACATCTACAACCATGCTCAAATGGACCCAGCACTTATATCGCAACCATGGGAGAACACATCTACAACCATGCTCGAATGGCCCCAACACTTATATCACAGCCATGGGAGAACACATCTATAACCATGCTCGAATGGCCCTGGCAATTACATCACGACCATGGGAGAACACATCTTCCACCATGTCAGAAAAGCCTAGCAATTACATCGCGACCATGGGAGAACACATCTACAAACATGTCCGAAGAGCTCACGTGCATCTGTGTCTTCAGAACTCATCACACATAATCCAACTGATTATGTAATGTATCCACCTGATACATATGATCATCCTGATCATCATCGTGGCATCATCCTGATGCATATCATCTAGAGTATCTTACCGATACTCATCACTGCATCATCCTGATGCATATCTGGAGCAACACCCTAAATCTTGTCATCCATGATCATCCTGATCATACAATGCATCCACCTGATGCATGCATAGTATCTGCCTGATACATATCATCATACATGATCTACCTAATCATACAATGTATACACCTGATACATATACAAATACATGATCCACCTGATCTTACCTGATACATATCAACATACATGATCTACCTAATCATACAATGTATCCACCTGATACATACACATGATCCAACTGATCATATCCAGCATCCAACATGATGCGTACATACATATATATAAATGATCCAACTGATCATATCCAACATCCAACATGATGCATACATACATATACATATAAATGATCCAACTGATCATCTCTAGTATCCACCAGATGCATATACAGAGCACTAACTAGAGCATTGTCCCGATGCTCATCATCCAGCACTTACATCCACAGCCATGGGAAGGATCCTCCTCTCACCATGCTTGGAATGGCTCCTGCAAATGTGTCCATCACTTCTTCCTCAAAGTGTCCTTAATCTAAAGAACACAAAGCCTCTCTCTGAAGTACTCAAACTTCACTCTGACTAGTGGCTTCGTCGGCACATCTGCAACCTGCTCATCTGTCACAACATACAAGAGCTTCACTGCTCCTCTATGTACCATATCCATGATATAGTGATATTTGATCTCAATGTGTTTCGACCTGTCATGGAACAACGGATTCTCAAATAGCTTCACACAACTCTAGTTGTCACAAAAGATACCAATAGCCTCAGTGGGAGATCAAATAACTTAGACAGTAGCTTTCGAAGCCATAATGCCTCACAACTAGTTGAACAAGATGCAACATACTCTGCTTCAGCTGTACTCAGTGCTACGTAGGACTGATTCATGCTAAACCAAGAGATCACACTTGATCCCATACTAAGCAGCACCCAGAAGTGCTCTTCCTATCTGTAGCACTGCCTGGCCAATCTAAATCAACATAACCCTACACGTTAAACTTTTGATTTTCATTATACTTGAGCCCATAATCAACTGTACCCTTCAGGTACCTCAGAATATGATTTACAACAACTAGGTGAACACTCCTCGGATCCGTCAAGAATTGGCTCAATGTGTTCACCGCAAAGCAAATATCTGGTCTTGTGTTCATCAGGTACATCAAGGACCCAATCATCTTATGATACATAGTGATATCAACCGGCTCAGATGAAGCATCATACAGAAGCTTTAGGTTTGATGCCGTAGGTGTGGCTATGGCCTTCCATTCCATTATCCCGGACCTCTTCAGGATCTCTACTGCATACTTCCCTTGTCCAAGGGAGATTCCATATACACTCTGCCACACGTCCATGCCTAGAAAGTAGTGCATCATCTCCAAGTTCTTCATCTCAAACTCGGTAGCAAGCTTCCACTGCGTGTCGACAATCAATCTATCCTCACCTGTAACAAACAGGTCATCCACATACAAAACTAGTAGCACTGGATTGCCTTCCTCAACCTTGTAGTAAAGGTTGGAATCCACTTTACTCTTGGTAAAGCCCAAACTAGATTGAAAGCCATCTATCCTGCCATACCAGGTCATGGTTGCCTATTTCAAACCATACAGTGCTTTCTTCAGTTTGCACACATGTGACTCTCTGTCATGTGTCTCAAACCCGAGTGGCAGCTCCACATACACTTCCTCTTCGACTACACCATTCAAGAAAGCTATCTTGACATCCATTTGGTGTGTCTTCCATTTCATCACTGTAGCCATAGCAAGTACTGATCTGATGGAAGTGGATCTGGCTACGGGAGCAAAAGTCTCTATGCTGCCACCTGCAGAATGCTTGATCTTATAGATCCATTTGGAAGTCACAACAAACTTCCCTTCAGGTCTTGGGACCGCATCCCAAATATCATTCTTCATGATTGAATGGTACTCCTCGATCATGGCATTCTTCCCAAATCCTGGGAACTTCAACATCTTCAATATCTTGAATATCTTCAATAGATAAATTTGTTGATAGATCAAATGTTGTAGTCCTTCTTTTGTAGGTGATGGTATACGATCTTTTCTACAAAACAAGTTAAATTGCATGATTAGAAACATATCATAGTTTTCAGAACAAGTTCTTACTCATAAAGTAATATGTCATACAGTCATGCAATTAATTTAGCCAATGCTTCAATACAACATTTATCCATATCCCGTGACTTTCTAGATGCCTTCCAATCTCTACTAGAACATTGTTAAGAGTGGGCACAACTCCCAACATGTCAACAAAGAGGTTTCATTCTAGATAAGTAGCAATGGAATGTTGTACAGTGCCATAGGCCACTTACCCATTATATGCATATTAGTAGTATGATGTTCATTAATGCAATTATTCTAATATGCCAAAATACACAGCCTAATTCTAGGAACATCAGTATATACATCATTGAACAGTATTATTTAAACAATCAAATGTGCAAGAAATTCAAATATTTATCTTTGTTTGGTTGTTGGGTGGACTCCCTCTGAATCTTTGCAACCTTTCTGTAATTCCATTCTGATGTGGATTGTGAGAAGTGGTTGACACCCTCTGAATATCTGCATCCTTAAAGAAACTACTGGAGTGTGCTCCCTCTTGATATTTGCTTCCTAGATTAACTGTCCTTGAACTTATATCCATCCTCGATCACTATGCATGCTTACAAGTATCATTATTGTGATATCCTCGAGATCTCATACATAATCATATATTTATTAGTATATTCTTAATACTATCAAAACACAATAATCTTAAGCATGTATAGTCATGATCATTTCAAACATAAATAATAAGCATTAGTATTCAAGGACTCTCATGGTTAGTCATATCATAAATTAAAGTAAGAAACATAATATGCCTAAACCTATGATTACTCAAATGTATACTTTCATGACTCTTCTGGTTAGTCATATCATCAATTAAGGTAAGAAACATAATATGCATACACCCATGATTATTCAAACCTATGAATAATCATTATCAATCATGCCATGTATACTTATATAAGAGATCCTATCACAAGGTAGGATTCTAACTTGATATAGGAAAAACATACCTGGATTAGTATGTTAGCTAGTTATGTCTAACATACCCACAAGATGTCTTCTTGTTCTCTTCAATGACTTGTACTAGTAACCTGCATATCTCGTAAGTTAACCATTAGAGAACCAAGGTACACATACCTTGTAAATAGATCTTCTATGTGATCCATGACAATGGTTGAATCTTTGTCTTCATGTCACCATGATCATATGTTCTTGAACTAGAACATGATTTGTCTTTCTTGGTGTACCTTGCATGTTAGCGGACAACATAAACCTCATACAACATCACAATGCATTAGTACAATCATAAGTGTCAAAATCTTAATGAATATCTTCTATCATGTATTCATAATTTTATTAAGGTGATACGACAAGTCTAGTAATTAATCAAGATTGTACTAACCGTAATGATATGAAGACAAATATACCATAAACTTAATCATGAACAAATCTCGAAACATACCTAGATAAGTCATACCTATCGAGATTGCTTGTAATCTTCTTATGTAAGGCCTTAGCCTTATCTCCCTCTGAAACAGGAACTTATTCACTTATGCAAGTGACCAATCCATTCTCTTCTAGTATTAATCCAATCCACTTGATTTGCAGGAACTGGATCTGGATTTGGATTAGGGTTTGTCAGGGAAACCCTAAAAATTCAAACTTTGAATTTCAAACTTCTGAAACGATAGAAAGATGCGCCTTGATGAGTTGATCAAGTCGGTATATTCAGAATTTAAAACTGCAAAGTTTCACCCCTCAAATTTGCCTTTGAAACTTCTGGATTCACTGGACATGACCCCGAAATAGGGTTTTATAAAGCCCAACCTTCTTCCCATTCAAAAGGTTCGATCCAAAGCTTTAAGCTTCTATTTTTCTGAGGAGCTTCCAGCCGTGGTCACAGATTTAAAAAATTCCCATTTTTGCAGAAGCCCTAATTTTCCACTTTTCTGATCAAAGTCCCGAACTAGGGTCTGATCAAGCCCGGCCTTCTTCCCAACCAAAAATTCTGATATTGGTCTCTAAATTTCTATTTTGATGAGTAGCATTCATCCATGGTCTCCGATTACAAGAATTCCATCTTTTTTCGAAACCCAAAATTCCCGAAGCCATGAATGAAGGTGCTCAAAAATAATTCTGTTTTGACAGGAATATGTACCTTATTGTTTCTGGTGTAACTCCAAAATTTTAGATCCATAGGATCTGAAACATCGACATGTGGTAGCCCAACCTGTCATCTTTCCAACCCCACAGGTCTGACCTCAATTGGAATCCCTGAGAGAGAGTTATGCCAAGTGTTGCAATGTGACCTATTTATGGGATAAAAAATATCAAATTTGTACGGAATTCCATGTATCATTGGTTCAATTTCGGCCTCTAAAAAAGTTACCTGAGAAAGTACACTCCATGCACTACCTGTCACTTTTTACGAAATCTCATTTGGATCTTCCTATCCCAAGTTATGACCTTTTTTCCTAGGTCACCTGTTTATGACTTAGATCTAGAAGAGGCAGAAACCCTAGATTGTACAAATCATCAAACATAAAGTACAACGAATTAGAAGTTTTCCTTTGGACACAAGGTACATGGGGATCTGATCTTCGACTTGTAGAAGTGTTAGATCCGAAAACATCGCCAAAATGGATTTATAGCGAAAGTGCTACGATGACTGGTTTTTTCTATATCAATTCCAAGCATCGCAAGTGCAACAAGTGTCATAAATGCCATACCATGCCTTCTTTTAGGCTAGCTCTGATGCCATGTTAGTTTTTCAGAATTTACTTCAATATGATCTAGGATCTTAACTAAGAGAAGAAAATGTACAACATATCTACAGCATATTAATCATGGACACAATAATGCAAGCACATAAGAGACACAGATTTTACTTGGGGAAAACCATAAAAGTGAAAAACCCCAATAACTTCCTCAGAGATAGATAGAGCAATGATACAACCCAAGCATAAGAGATAGACATCTCCTAGCAGCAGCTTCTCCTCCTACACAAGTGTTCCACTTTCCAAAGAGTGTGTGTGAGAATAGAATGATGAAATAGAGTGCCTCCCGCACTCTATTTATACTTGACTTGACTTGCCTAATAACCTTTACTAGGTCGGCCTCAACTTAACCACATAACATAAAGCTGACTGGGCCGACACCCAATAGGGTGGTCTAATAACCCTTTGAACCACATGGCTGACCCCCAATAGGGTGGTCTAATAACCCTTCGACCCACATGACTTATATAGGGCTGACCCCAACAAGGTGGTCTAATAACCCATCAAGTATAAGTTACGACACTTCTGTATAGGGGAATGATAACATCTCTATAGGAATACAAACACTTCCGTATAGAGGAATAATACCATCTCTATAGGAGTACAATATACATATATGAAATACAATCCGAAGTTACATATACATCAACAAAGGACACATTGCTGGATATTTTCCCTCAAAGAAGAAGAAAAATATTCACCATAAAAGACATCAAGCACATCTTGTAGAAGATGAAAGTGAAGAAGAAGACGAAGAAGAAGAAAGGCCTCACAAGAAAAGATCTAGAAGAGAAGAAGAAGAAGAAGAAAGGCCCCTCTTCAAGAAAATATCTAGAAGGAATGAAGAAAAAGATGCAGCAGAGTATGTTCTATTCTTTGCACTCTCAGGATCTATAACACCTGGAGAAGATACATGGCCGATTGATAGTGGTGCTTCAAAGAACATGATTGGACAAAAGAAAACTCTTTCGAAACTTGAAGAGAAGACCTCCCCACAAAAGGTGTCATTAGGAGATGACTATCAATCTACCATCCAGGGAATTGGTGAGGTAAGCTACAAGCTTGATTCTGGAACACCATTGAAGATGAAAGAGATATTATATGTCCCAGGATTGAAGAAGAACTTACTTTCTATCTCAGCTCTAGATAAGAAAGGTTATACGGTTGCATTCATAGATGGACAAGTACTCATGTGGTCCAAAGGAAAATCTATTGAGGATGCAATTGTTATTGGTGAAGAGGAAGGAGGTTTATACAAACTCAGGGGACATCCAGAAGCTGCCCTTGTTCATGAAGCCACTATCCCTAATGAACTATGGCATAGGAGCCTTGCTCATATTAACTACAAAGCACTACCTGATGTGAGTAAGGTTGTCATAGGACTACCATATTTGAAGATTGATCATGATAGCACATGCAAGGGGCATGCAAAAGGAAAGAATAGCAAGAACCCATTTCCAAAGAGTGAAACAAATACCAAGAGTATTTTGGAATTGATTCATTCAGATGTATGTGGACCAAGTCCCTCCACATCTTTGAGTGGATATGAATACTACCTTACATTTATTGACGACTACTCCAGAAAGACTTGGATTTACTTTCTAAAAGGGAAGAATGATGTCTTTGGAAAGTTCAAGGAGTTCAAAGCCTTGATAGAAAATCTTTCAGAAAAGAAGATCAAAATAATCAAGACAGACAATGGTGGAGAATACACTTCAAAGGATTTTGAAGTCTTTTGTAAGGAATCTGGAATCATGAGGGAGTTAACCACTCCCTATAATCCTCAACAAAATGGTGTTGCGGAAAGAAAGAGTAGAACCATCATGGAAGTTGTGAATACAATGATACATGATCAAGACCTACCTATGTATCTATGGGCTGAAGCAGCTAGGGAAACAATCTATGTGCAAAATAGACTATCCCACAGTGCTCTTGATTTCAAGACTCCAGAAGAAGTGTTCACAGGGACGAAGCTTGAGGTAAGTCACCTCAATATATTTGGATGTCCAGTATACATTCACATTCCAAAAGAAAATACTAAGTTAGATCCTTCCAGAAAGAAGGGAATATTTGTTGGATATTGTGAAACATCCAAGGCATTCAGAATATACATCCTAGGATTTCAACATATGGAGATTAGTAGGGATGTGACATTTGATGAAGAGAAAGCTCTCAAGAAATCTAGGAAGTGCTAGTATGAAGAAGTATATGAAGAAGATGCACCTCCCAGAATTACAGAGACTGCACCCATCTCTGAAGATGTAACACTTGAAGACCATGATATGATAGAACCACAAGAACCCCCCCTTTCAAACGTTTCAAGGAAAAGAAAGCCAACATGGGAAAGAGATATTATACTAGGAGCAAAAAAGTATGGAGCTCCTAAGGGCTCCACTAGAGTAAGCAAGAAACCAAAGCCATTCTTCAACTATATGGCTTTGATGTGTGATCTTGTAGATCAGGAACGTACTAGTTATGAAGAGGCAGTTCATAAGAAGGAATGGGTAGAGGCAATGACAGAAGAATACCAATCAACAATGAAGAATGATGTTTGGGATATAGTTCCCAAGCCAAAAGACAAAAGTGTGGTATCTTCCAAATGGATATACAAAATAAAGCATGCTGCGAATGGTAGCATTGAAAAATACAAAGCAAGATTTGTGGCCAGGGGATTCTCTCAGAAAGAGGGAATTGACTATGAAGAAAATTTTGCCCCAGTTGCAAGGTACACTTCCATTAAAACCATCATGGCACTTGCATCCATTATGAAATGGGATCTACACCAGATGGATGTAAAGATAGCCTTCCTGAATGGTGTGATTGAGGAAGAAGTGTACATAGAGCAGCCACAAGGATTTGAGGTAGAAGATGGAAGAACCCATGTATGCAAACTGAAGAAGGCCTTATATGGGTTGAAGCAAGCTCCTAGAGCTTGGTATGGAAGAATTGATAGCTTCTTGACAAACTTGGGCTTTACCAAAAGTAAATTTGATCCTAATCTTTATCTGAAGGTCATGAATGATAAACTTGTCATATTGTTGCTATATGTGGATGATCTATTTCTGACTGGAAATGAGAAACAAATTATCGAATGCAAAAAGAAGCTCTCATTAGAATTTGAGATGAAAGATATCGGATTAATGCACTACTTCCTAGGTCTGGAAGTATGGAAAGGACCAAATGGAATCTTTCTCAACCAAGGTAAGTATGCTGTGGGAATCCTGAAAATATTCGATATGTTGGAATGCAAAGCCATGGCCACTCCCATGGATTCCAACTTAAAGCTATTAGTTGATGACTCTTCACAGTTAGTGGATATGACTCTGTACAGACAGATTATTGGGTGATTAATGTACATGGCGAATACCAGGCCAGGCATATGTTTTGCGGTGAACACTCTGAGTCAGTATCTAGTGGAACCTAGATGAGTTCACCTAATTGCTGCAAAACATGTGATGAGGTACCTAAAAGGTACAATAGATTTTGGTCTTTATTATCATGGAGATCATGACTTCAGATTATATGGCTACACAGATGCTGATTGGGCATGAAGAGTACATTGGGTGGACGTTATTGTCTGGGATTTTCCATGATCTCGTGGTTTAGCATAAAGCAGTCAAGTGTGGCTCTCAGCACAGCTGAAGCAGAATATATAGCTTCCTACTCTGCTAGTTGTGAAGCGGTATGGATTCAGAAGTTATTATCAGGATTTTTTGACTTAGAGATGGACCCCACTGTGATCTATGTGACAACCAGAGTTGTACCAATATGACAGAGAATCCAATGTTCCATGATAAGTCAAAGCACATAGAGATCCGATATTTTGATATACGGGATATGGTGCAGAAAGGAGCTATCAAGCTCGAGTATGTAGGCATTGATGAACAAGTTGCCGATGTATTGACCAAACCTCTGTCTCGATTAAAGTTTGGGTATTTTCGAGACAAGCTTGGTGTAGTTCAGAAGGACCTTCCTCGAAAGGGGGAGTGATATGGTTGATGATAATATTTGGATACTAGTATCGATGGGGATACCTGTATCGATGATTAGATTGCCTATATTTATTGATGAGGATATGTATTGATATGGATACTTGTATTGATGAGGATACTTGTATTGATGATATATATTGATGAGGATACTTCTATGGATGATATATATTGATGAGGATATGTATTGATGAGGATACTTGTATTGATGATATGTATTCTTGTATTGATGATGTGTACTAATGATAACTGTATTGATGAGGATACTATATCAATGATTTGGCTACCTGTTCCAACGATGAGGTTGATGATGAGGTTTCCTGTTCTGATGATGAGGTCGATCAAAATGGTCCTCAGACTTTGTCTAAGTGGACAATATGGGGATTGTATCATCCTTGGAATTCCTTCCTAAAATGAGTTGCATACTATATTTCATCGAGAGTGGGGATTGTATCATCTTTGGAATTTAGTCCTAAAATGAGTCACAGACTATATGTCACCGAGAATGGGGATTGTATCATCCTTGGACTTCAGTCCTAAAATGATCTGCAGACTATATGTCACCGAGAGTGGGGATTGTATCATCCTTGGACTTTAGTCCTAAAATGATCTGCAAACTATATGTCACCGAGAGTGGGGATTGTATCATCCTTGGACTTTAGTCCTAAAATGAGCCGCAGACTATACATCACCGAGAGTGGGGATTGTATCATCCTTGGACTTTAGTCCTAAAATGAGTTGCAAACTATATGTCACCGAGAGTGGGGATTTTATCATCCTTAGACTTCAGTCCTAAAATAATCCACAAACTATATGTCACTGAGAGTGGGGATTGTATCATCCTTGGACTTCAGTTCCAAAATGATCCCCAGACAGATGTCTCCGGGAGTGAAGGGATTGTACCGTCCCCGGACTTCGGTCCTTGAATTGATCCATAAACATATGTCTCCGAGAAGTGGTCCTTAGACTTTGTCTAAGTTGATGAGTGGACTGCATTGTCCCTAGACATGATATGGTGTCTTAAATAGATCATGTGTGTTGTAGGGTATGCTGCTATTGTGCTATTTATCGAGAGGATCCAGTTGATGATGATGATGCAGATCATGTGGTGATGATGCTGTGATCATGATGACCTAGATGACGATGTTGTGGTCGTGATGGTCTAGATGACGATTCTGCTGATCTTGATGACGATACTGTTGATTGTGAGGATCCAGATGATGATATTGATCGGTAGATCCAAACGATGAGGCTATTGATCGAGAGATCCAGATGATGATGCTATAGCTGATCGAGTGTTGTAGAAGATGAATGCCCAATACTGACGATGTTGATGTTCCAGTAACTATCTGAGTTAATGATGATGATGTATAAAGAAAGCTTCCAATGATTTATAGATGTATCATGTATCATGTAGTTGATGACTCCTTGCTCCTGCAGATGTTGTTATAATATCCTTCTCGTTAAGGGGGAGTGTTGAAATATTGTAACTTCTAAGAATATTATATTTGTATTATTCCAGAGATGTTTCATTCCTCCGATGGGACTTTATTATGTATCCAGAGATGTTTATTCCTCCAATGGATTATCGTAACTAGAGTTATTAGATCTCCCATGTGGGGGTCGGCCTCGAGTTAATTTTATTAGGGGTTATTAGAATCTCTTAGGAGAGGTTGGCCCCATAGGGTAAAAAGTCATTCAGGAAACAAGTATAAGTAGAGGAGTTTGTTCCTCACTTATCTCACTCTTCCATCACTCGAAAAGTAGCGCACAAGTGAGAGAGAGGTCTACATAGGAGGTAGAGAAGGAGCTCTAGTCTTGGACTACATCTTGTATTTGGTTGATCATCTTATTGAGGAAAGCTTTGCTGGGTTTTCTACCCCATGAGGGTTTCCCAGGATAAAATCTCTGTCTATCATGTGATTGTGTTTCTTTCAGTGATCTTGCTAGTCAAATTAGTATAAACTTAACAAAATCAAATGATCGTTATCTATATTTGCCATGATTTCAGTTATGTGAACTGAAATAATTATGTTCAATTCCATCATCATATAAAATCATATCTGCATATAATCTAGATCAAATGGAACTATATTCTATCTACATAAGTGATATTGTCAAGAATTCTAAATCAGATCTTCATATAATCTAGATCAGATGGAACTAAATTCTATCTACACAAGTGATATTATTCTTGTGCATGTATCATTTATTTAAAAACCATAGGTTAGCAAAGTTCCAAAAATTGCATGGATCATATTCATATGAATTGTTCAGCCCACCACAAAGCCACCAAAAAGCCACTAATGGATCAACCCATTTAATGGTTCGGTAATAATTGGTGAGCTCCCAATATGGATGCCTAATGAGGGCAGCTATACCAAGAGACTACTTTAAATGTCAACCTGGGGGCCGTACAAACTTTAGAGGTGCAGGCACTATCTGTGCTCTCGTAGGATAATCTTTGTCATAGTTGGATGTCGGTATCGATGTTCTAAGGGTTGCCTACTCAATATGTAAAACTAGTTATGCTACAAGATTAAATACTAGAAAGCAATAAAACTATTTAAAAGAATTAAAGTACTGAAAGCAGTAAATATGTTTTAAGAAATAAAGATACCAAAAGCAGTAAACCTATTTTAAATAATTAAAATGTTGAAAGTGAAAAAGATAATTTTATGAAATTACTTAATGCAGAATGGTAAATCTAGAAAATGAAATGCCATAACAGATCTATTCTAATATTGGAGAAAACAAGGTATGTAATTACTTTATGCCTAAAACTAGAATTCTGATCTAAACCATTTTAAATCCCAAGACTAAAATTGAAGTGCGATCGTTTCAAGCTATCCATCTATTACTAAGGAGTCAAAGAAATTAATCACGATGAGAAACAATCATAAACTTCAGATCTAGACCATGACATTGAAAGCAAAGCCGATACACATGTAATCGTTGGTTAAAATATGCATTGGAAGAAAGCAGCTACAGGACTACTGAAACTATTTTGCTGTACTACTGAATGTATTATAAACTACTACAAAAATAATAAATCATTCAAGCACTTCCATATGTAGTATAACTGTTCATCAATGTAAAACACATAATTGGAAAAATACCTAAAAATGGAAATCCCCTGAATTATGTGTTGGAGGGGCCCTCTCCAACCCGTACTCAAGAGAGAATGAAACTTATAAACGCTAGCTGGAATTTAACATCAATATCCCATTAAAATATAAAATCCATGTCAAAACAAAGGTCTGTACTTCGCAGTATCTCAATAATGCAAAAAACGTTAAAACAATGTTTCTCCAAAAATGTCAACAGAGACCTCTCGCTATCCGAGAGGTCCATATTTATATAATTCGTAATGCAGAACTTAACTAAATGTCTAAATGCTGATTTCCCTTAAATAGGATTGCGTTCTCTATAAATAAGGAAACAGGGTGCCGAGCTTGGTGATCCCTCAGTCTTCTATGCGTTCATCCTTCAATGCTCCTGGACCTACTCAATCACGCTTGGTTTCCATAGAATTAGTTTAAGTAATATGCATTTTAACATACAAGAATAATCATAAAAAATAATTTCATTAAATAATTAAAGTAAAAAAAATTTCCCACAATTGAGTGTGTTTCTTCGCCATTGATTGAGCTGGACTATAGGAAAAAGGGGTATCAAATACCTGAAAATTGGACTCATCATTCTCTCCCATACTTGAAGGATTCACCCATCCTTGGGTGACTTATGTAATTCATTGATGACCTCCCTGATATCCCATGCTACCACCTTAGGTATCCCTGCCTGCCTGTGATATCCAAAATTTTGATCCTCCTTGGCCCATGCCTTCCTCTCTTCAACTTCATTAATTTATTCCTTGATGATTGGGGAAAGAAAGAATGGGGGATTCAGCCTCATCCTCATCCATCTGAGTTGATTTCTTTCCAAGGATTCTTTATAGAGTGTGGTTTTTAAAAGAGCATCATTAAACCTGAGGGGAGAGTGGAGTTCTCTTCTTTTCAGTTTTTTGCCACCCTGCTCCACCTTTCCTTAATGGAATCATTAACTTCCTTCTGTGTGCTTCGGAGTGTAATGTCAAAATGAGTCACATCCTCCTATTGTTTTGCAAGGAGAATGGGTATCAGTTCCTCGTCCTGGGTGAGGATCATGTGGTTATAGATTATCCCTTCAAGGTGAGTTGGCTCGGGTCTGATCATTAATGGGGTTTTCCATTTGGATACAACATAGAGATGGTAGTCCTGGGATCGCTCAATTTCGTGGTTCATCCACAAACATAATGCTCTTAACTGGAAATCACCCACATATGGGTTTGGCAACCAGTTGGGAGAGCCAGAAACTACGAAATTATGCAAGAACAACTCACTCAATTGGTCTTTCTCCAGCTCTGTGGAGTTCAAAGATGCATCTATAAAATCTTTGGGAGTGCTTACCTCAATAGGGAGTCCTTTCTTCAACCTCTGGAGCTGGAATTAGCCCCATTTCTCTTGTATATAAACTGCATATATTGTCGGCAGTGGTCTGAGGTCCCGCAGTCTATCATATATGCTGATAGTAGTGGCCAAAACGTCCTTTAATTTGGTAATCTCCTGGTCTTTCTTTGCTAATTCGTTTTGTGCCTCGGCCAACTTTTCTTGCAGCACTGAATTCTTCTACTCAGCCATCCGCAGCTCTTCTACATGATGCATCTTCAGTATTTGTGTCTTCTCGGCTGAAAATGGGGGAGGTGTGGGCTGGCTTCCTGGCCCAATTCTTAACGTTGCCAACTCATTTATGATCCTTTCCAATTCTGCCCGAGCCTCAGCGAGTTGGGTAACGACCTCGGGGTTTTCATTATGTTCTGGAGAATTCCCCTGGAAGTTTTCTTGCTCTTGTAAGCTCTACTCTTCTTCTTTTTCCATTTCTTCTTCTTCATCCTGTTCTTCTTCTTCATTCTTTTTCTCTTCTTCTTCTTCATCTTTAGTGGGATCCTTCGGTCTATAAAAGGATCAATGTCATCAGCAGACACATTGGTAACTAGGGGACTAGGTTCCCTTTCTTCCACTTTGGAGACTTTGATTTTAGATACCTACGTGAATCTCTTGCTACGCCTCTTTGACCCCTGACTACTAGTAGGAATATTTGGGTCTGATTTGGGGGAGTCCTGTTTTGAGTGTTTTATCTTTACCAAGGTGTCGGCCACACTGTCCAAGTCAATTTTTCTTTTTTCCCCTGATATAGAGGTGGTCTTACTTTTTGATTCAGGGGGCAAGTGTGTAGTCCTCATTCTCTGAACGTCCTCAGCAGATACCACGATGAACTCCTCCCAAGAGAACTCTGGAATCTATGCTTTTAGTTCCTCACCAACTATTAGTTTGATCAGCCCATGATGGGCCAAAGCATCGTCTTTTCCCTTATCCACCTTCCTGCTCATCTCTGCTAGGGATTGGAGCAGGTAAAATAGAATGCTAATATTGTTGTTTGATGAAATGTTACTTTTGTGCCTGAGAAGTTCCAAAATACGAAAATGGAAAATGGGAACATAACTTAATCTTCCAGTGCATGTAATGTACCTCTGAACAATTGTAACCATTTCATCCCATGGTGCTGGCATGGAGGGTCTTTTGACTCCATTTTTGTCTTCATCATAAAACTCTCCCTGCTCAAAGAATGTTGCTTTTGCTGTGTGGTTTGCCTCCTGGTCATTGCTGCTCCAATGCACGCCCATTAAAAGACCAGTGTGTCTGGCAATCATGTCCTCATCCAATTTTATGTGTAACCCTTTGACTCGGGTGATGTACTATTCATCTTTGATATGTTTGAGGTTTCTTGCGAACTCCTGAGCTACCCCTGTATCGTATCCTCTCAGTCCAAGGATGAAATCCATCCATCCTGAATTGCGAATGATCTGCAGGACTCTCGGGCTTTGATAAATGGCGTTGTGATCTTCCGGTTCACTTTTCTTGAAACCCTTTGTCATTTTAGAATCTTCTTCTTAATCAGACAAAGACCAGAACTTTGGAATGTGGTTTATACCTTCAATTGGTCGGGGCTCTTCCTACAGGCTCGAGGATTGCAATGCTGGATGAGTGAGCACATTAGATTTAGTCTGTTGCTTCTCGGGAATTTCGAGCGGTTCCTTATATGCCAAATCGTGGAATATTATGCAGCCTTACTTACCTTCTTTCCACACCTATCCTTTCCATCATTCATGTACTTGCCTATTTTAATCCTCTCTTTTCCATGATCAATCTCTGTATTCCCATGATCGATCTCTATACTTCATATGGTGAAGGTTGCGATCATGATTTGTTGAGGGTGATGGGACTTAGATAGTGATCATGAGTTATTAAGGTGATTTGACCATGCCGCCGATTTAAAATAGAAGCTATCCTCAGCTGATTAGAAATGAATGTATTGTGGGAAAATGTTTTACCTTAAGAATAAAATAAAATCGTTTCAGATATTACCTTGGTATGTATGCGTACCTGCATTGATGATCTGGTGCATTTTTCATGCATGGCGGATTTTGTAGTAGATTTGGCGGTGTCTATAGTTTATTTCTGCATGTCAGTAGTTACGTGTGTGGGCTTCTTTTTCCTTTTTACGCGTTTGAATTTGTTGAAGTATGTTCTTTTGAAAATTGTGCCAGTTGTTGATATGACTCATTTGATGATGCTTTGTATTTGGCTGATTGCATAGTTGTATGTGACTGGCTCCCTTAAATAACTTGTAGGCTCACTTGAGTATGTTAAAAAAGGATGGCATGGCGTGTTTGAAGAATTCCGTAGTAGTTGATGACTAATTGCTGAATGTAGATGTGGTTGGCTCCCTTGAGTGGTGATATGTAATGTATCTGGCTCGCTTGAATTAATTTCAGGTTCACTTGAATAAATGGTAGGCTCGCTTGAATTGACTTGTAGGCTCTCTTGAATGGATATCCGACTCGCTTGATTGTGGTTGATATTTTTCTTTGCAACAGAAATGCAAGATTTTTCATAGGGATATACGAGGCCCTGTAATTTTGATTCTCTTTTTTCATTTTTTTTTCTCTTTTTTTCTTTTTTCTCTTTTTTTTATTGTAAATGATTTGAATTTTACTGACTTGTCGCGTCGTCTATCAGCATCAATTTTTGCTGGTAGATTACCTGTGTGAATTCTTCTTTTGACTGTGTTTTTTTGTAAATTATTAGGCGATGCCCATTCACTATCATGGGGAACTCCTCTTCATCAATTGTAATAATTTTCACAGCCGCATTTTCATAAATTTTCTTAATAATGTAAGGTCCGAGCCATCTAGTGGTTATTTTTCCCTTAAATGTGTGAAATATGGAGTCGTAAAGTAGTGCCCAATCACCTTCATTGAAATTTTTATCTTTCAGATGTTGGTCATGCCATTTATTTCTTTGCTGTTGGATGATCTCAGTATGTGTAAGTGCTTGTTGGCGGTGTTCATCCAGCTGATTTAACTGTAGCATGCATTCTTTTTGAATTTATGATAGGTCCATGTGTAAATCTACTGCAATTCTTAATGTCTTTATTTCAAATTCGATTGGCAGCATGACCTTTTTTCCATAGACTAGTTCATAAGGTGTGAATGCTATAGTTGTTTTCCATGTAGTATTGTAAGCCCAGACTACCTCGCTAAGTCTTCCAGCCCAATCCCTTTTGTGAAGTTGGACAGTTTTTGTCAAGATTCTCTCTAATTCCCTATTGGTTACCTCAGCTTGCCCATTTGCTTGAGGGTGATAGGAGGATGACTGTCTGTGCTTCACATTGTTTCTTTTCATCAAGTCCTAAATTAAATTTGATGCGAATTGTGGGCCCTGATCAAAAACTACTTCTCTTGGCACTCCAAACCTATGAAAGATTTGCTTAGTAAAGAATTTGGCCACACTGGTTTCATTTACAGTAGCCAGTGCTGCTACCTCTGTCCATTTTGTAAGGTAATCAGTGCATATGAGGATGTATCTTTTCTGATTGGACTATGGGTTGAATGGGCCAACAAAATCAAATCCCCACTTTTCAAATGCCTCCAAGGAGATTTGTGGATGGAGTGGCATTTCTTGTTTTTGTGTTGGTTTTCCCATTCTCTGGCAATCGTCACAGTGGGACACATACTCATAAGCATCTTTGTGAAGTGTTGGCCAATAATACCATGTTTGTAAGATCTTGTAGGCTGTCCTTTTTGCAACATAGTGTCCTCCACAGGGTTCATTGTGGGTGGCATGCATTATGTCATGTACTTCATCTTCCCTAATGCACCTTCTAAGTACTTGATTTGGTCCATGTTTAAAAAGCATGCCCTCTATCCATGTATATGTGGCACTTTTCCTTATTACTTTTGTCCTTTCTTTATAACTGTAATGTTCTAGAAACTTTCTTGATACTAAATAGTTTGCTATGTCAGCAAACCATGGGCTTCTTATTGATATGGAAAAAAGGTGCTCATCAGGGAAGTTATCGTGAACCAATTCGTTATCTTTTCCACGTGTGACTCTTGACAAAAAGTCAGCTACCACATTATGCTTGCCTGGTTTATCTATTATTGTCATGTCAAATTCTTGTAGAAGTAGCATCCATCGAATAATTCTTGCACTGGTATTAGGCTTGTTCATAAGATATCTGATCGCTGAGTGGTCAATATGGATAAAAATTTGGTATCCTGTGATGTAATGCCTGAATTTATTGATTGCATGTATGACTACTAGAAATTCCTTCTCTGTGACTGTGTAGTTGAATTCTTCCCCAACCAAAGCTTTGCTTATATAGTATATGGCATAGGGTTTCTTGTCTTGTTCTTGTCCAAGCGTAGATCTGATAGCTTTATCTGATGCATCTGTGTGGATGTGAAATGGAATTTCCCAGTTTGGTCCTTGGAGTATTGGTGCTGTGATGGTTTTTTGCTTAAGACTTTCAAAGGCTCTCATGCAGTTGCTTGTCCATATGAAATCATTGTCTTTTGTGAGAAGTGCAAACATGGGGGCAGCAATTCTGCTATAATTTTCAATAAACCTTCTATAGTACCTTGTCTATCCAAGGAAGCTTCTCACATCCCTTTGTTTGACAGGTGGGGGCAGCATTCTGATTACTGAGACTTTGGCTTGATCACCCTCTATACCTCTTTGTGATATATGATGTCCTCGAACGATGCCTTCTTCCATTAACATCCTGCATTTGTCATTGCTTAGGCACAAGCTCATTTCAATACATTTTTTTAATACTAATTCAAGATTGTTCAATGCCTGGTCAAAGCTTTGTCCATAGGGTGTGAAATCATCCATGAAGACTTCCATTTTGTCATTCAGAAAATTAGAGAAAATACTCAATATGGCTCTTTGAAATGTTGCTGGGGCGTTACATAAACCAAAGGGTAGGACCCTATAGGCATAAGTTCCCCATGGGCATGTAAAGGTCGTCTTATCTTGATCAATTGGGTGTATTAAAATTTGGTTGTACCCACTAAAACCGTCTAAGAATGAAAAGTACTTGTTTCCAGATAATGTATCCAGCACCTGGTCTATAAATGGAAGTGGAAAATGATCTTTCTTGGTTGCTTTATTCAGCTCCCTGTAGTCCACACAAATTCTCCATTTGCCTCCTTTATTGGGCACTATGACTAGTAGTGAGACCCACTCATTATCAGATATTGGATAGATGAACCCTGCATCTAATAAATTTTGTAATTCCACTTTGACTATGTCTTTAAGTGCAGGGTTCAGCCTTCTTTGTGGTTTCCTGATAGGAGTAGAACCTTCTTTGATGTAAATGTAGTGTTTGCAGATATCAGGATGTATTCTTTTCATATCTGCATATGTCCATGCAAATGCTTTACTTTGTTCTTCTAGTATCTTCATCAATTTCTTTCTTGCTCTGGTTGTAATTTGGAATTTATGTTGACTGATTTGCCAGGGTGAATTTCCACGACTTTTACCTTTTCAATATGTTCTTCCAGTACTTCTATCCATAAGTCATCCATGTTCTGTTTTGAACTGTCACCTGTTTCTGTGGAAAAAAATTCTTGAATAATATGATTGTTAGGAGATATATTTTGTATAAATCTATCTATATGGTCATCTTCATCTATTGCTTTTAGTGATATTGCAGCATCAATTGTTAGGATAGGTTAGAGGTTGTGATTTGGTGTGTTCTGGTAATCATCAGTCCAATTTTGATATTCTAACTTTGAATATTTCATTGCTGGTGGGTAGATTGTGATTTTCTTCATGGTATGTCCACTGGTGATTCTCATATTTCTTGATCGACAACCTGTGTAAGCATCCGCAGTTGCTAACCAAGGTCTTCCTAGGATAATTGGATAGCCACTAAGTTTGCTTTTGATTCGATTATTATAAAATAAGCTGGGTATTCCCAGGATTCAATATTGATCATAATGTCTTCTAGCATGCCTTCGGGTTTCACAGTGGACATGTCTGCTAGTTGGAGTACTGTTGTGGTTGGTCTGACCATTGTTTGGAGTCCTAGGTATAACATGGTTTCCTTCATCATGACATTGATCGCAACTCCCAAATCTATTAAGCTTTTATTTATTTGATTGTTATTTATGGTGACATTTACTACAGGACTACCAGATTAAAGATATTTAGGGTTTATTATGACACCCAACATCAAATTGGCCAATTATCCCACTACATTAATAGTTGGTGGATCACGCTTTCTCCTTCCTTGTTTCTTTAGGCAATTCTCTCTAATGAATTTGTTGCAGATGGGCACATCCCTTATGGCTTGTAAAATTGGGATTTGGATGTTTAAGTGCTTGAATTCGTTTAAAATTTTATTCTCTTCCTCTTCTTTTGTACTTCGAACTAGTTTTTCTTGAAATGGAGGGTTTCTGTTGCGTGGTAGTGGTTGGGTTTCATCCTCAGAAGGTTCTGGTTCATCAGGATGCTAAACATAGGGTTCTGATGTTTGGTCTTGAGCTTCAGGTACGGGTTGTTGGATGTTGTGTGGGGATGTATTCTGCAACGTTTTTCCAGATCATAGGTTTATTTCGTTTATTTCTATGGTGTCTACAACATAGGTAGGGAATTGTGTGATATCAGTGTTATAAGCCTGTTGCTATTGTGGGGGTCTGTTATTATTAGGATTTGGAATTGGTTGGGATGGAATGGGTTGTTCGGGTACACAGGGTACTACCAAAGGACCAAACACCAAGAGCAACCACTTCACACAAACAGATCAACGATCAACACACCGATGTTTTGACATGGTTTAAATTCTCTTGAGGGAAACAATCCATGGCCCCGGCCAAATAGATTATACGAAACAATTTATTATGCAAAGAAAGAAAGTTACAAATGAGCTTATCATAATCGATCAACTAAACAATGACCCTCCATGCCCTTTAAATAGAGATCTTGGACCAATCGGGTGTTAAGCCACAGATCAAGGTTAGGTATGATCTAAGAGAAGTTGAGCCATCGGATCACTCTATGTCGGGAACATATCGTGACCGTCGGATTAAGTATTTATAAATGCAGACTAATGCATACTAAATAAACACACTATCCCTAACGGATATATTACACAAGTTGATCTTAACTAACTCCTAAGTGTCTAAATATCCTAACATCCCCCCTTAAGAACAACTTGGGATAGGATTGAAGGATTTACAAAAGTGACACTATTAGGAGAAGGAAGGAGGCATTAGAGCCTATCCCCCCTTAATGACAAGTTCCTGAACTCCTAACATAAATCGAATTTTAGAAAACTTCGCTTCTGTAAGAGACTTGGTGAAGATGTCTGCAACTTGATCATCTGTAGGGAAAAATAACACTTCAAGAACACGATCATGAACAAGATTTCTGATGAAGTGCATATGTAGCTCAATGTGTTTGCTGCGTTGATGTAGAACTGGATCTTTGGCAAGCTTGATGGCACTTTGATTGTCGCACCAAAGTGGAGTAGGTTGCTGCTACTCGAATCCAAACTCTGAAAGGATCTATCAAAGCCATAAAGCTTCCTGACTGGCATTAATTGCGGCTCAATATTCTGCTTCTGCTAAAGAAAGAGCAAGAGCTTGTTGTTTCTTACAATCCCAAGTGATAGGTCCAAATCCCAAACTGAAAACATAACTTGTAGTAGACTTTCGATCATCAGGATCGCCGGCCAAATCTCAATCAGTGAAACCAACCAACAAAGGTTTCCCCCCTGTACTGTAATGAATCCCAAACTGAACTGTACCTTGAATATATCAAAGTATTCTTTTAGTTGCTTTCTAGTGACTTTCATGAGGTGTCTGCATATAACGGGCAACATGACCAACGGCAAAGGAATGGTCAGGACGCGAGTGAGTCAAGTATAAGAGACTACCAACAAGCTGACAATACAAGGTGGCATCGACTTCAGGTGAAGTACAAGTGGTAGAAAGTTTGACTCCAGACTGGAAGGGAGAAGGGGCTAGTGTACAATCTTCCATGTGAAAGCGACAAAGAAGGTCACAAGCATACTTAGACTGAGAAAGAAAGATTCCTTCTTTGGTTTGCAGGACTTGGAGACCAAGAAAATAATGCAAATGTCCTAAGTCTGACATTTCAAAATTTTGTTTAAGACTGAATTTCACATGGGTTATAAGCTTAGGGTCACTACCAGTAAGAATAAGGTCATCAACATATAGAACAAGTATGATGAGATGGTTTCCTACTTTCTTGGTATAGACAATTGGGTCAGAATAGCATCTAGAAAAACCAGTGTGAAGGAGAAAGTTATCCATTTTGGCATACCAAGCTCTAGGAGCTTGCTTAAGGCCATATAAGGATTTCTTAAGGCGGCAGACAAGGCTAGAGTTATTCTGAACATATCCAGGAGGTTGTTCCATGTAAATTTCCTCCTATAAATCGCCATGTAAGAAGGCAGACTTGACATCCATTTGATGGACTTCCCAGTTATGTAAGGCTGCAAGGGAAAGAACAAGGTGGATGGAGTTC
Source organism: Larix kaempferi (assembly GCA_027924585.1). Lineage (NCBI taxonomy): Eukaryota > Viridiplantae > Streptophyta > Pinopsida > Pinales > Pinaceae > Larix > Larix kaempferi. Next base: position 18,296,711 of record BSBM01001197.1, on the reverse strand, counting down.
ATTTTTGCAACGGGAGAAAAGGTTTCATTGTAGTCAATCCCTTCAACTTGGGAAAAAAATTTGGCAACTAACCTTGCCTTAAGTCTTTCAACACTTCGATCTTATGCATACTTAGTTCTGTAGACCCATTTACATCTGACAAGTTCTCTTCCTTTTGAAAGAGGTAAAAGATCCCAAGTATCATTTTCCATTAAGGAACGATATTCTTCATCCATGGCTGCATCCCAATCTAGATTCCCTGAAGCTTCTGCAAAAGTTTTTGGATCATGATTCTCAGAAACTTGAGCCAAAAGAGAAGAGGCTCACTGAAACTGAGAACGTGTTCGACGTTGATCTCTAGGATCATCGGCAAGATCACCAGTTGCTTCACATGTTGAATGGACCCATCGAGAAAGCACTTGTGCTGGTGCAACTAGAGGAGCATGAGCAGGCGGAGGTGGATTTTCATCCTCACTGTCATCATCAGAAACTGGAGTTGGAAACCTGTCAAGGAAGTTGGAAGAAGAAGAAGAAGTCACAAACACCGAATCAGGCTCGCAGGCCAAAGATGGCACAATCATCGAGTTAGGCTCGCAAGCCAAGAGATTTTCATCAAATTTATAATCTCTTCTAATGATTATATCATGAGAATGTGGTTGAAGAAGTCTATAACCTTTTACATCTTCAGAATATCCAACAAATATGCACTTTTCACTTTTAGGCTGCAATGCTTTCCATTTTTCATCTGGAATGTGAGCCCATGCTTCACTACCAAACACACGGAAGTGACTTACATAAGGTTCAGTTTTAATCCATGCTTCTTTCGGTGTTATACTTTGTAATGCTTTAGTAGGGGTGTGATTAACTATGTAATTTGCACAATTTATGACTTGATCCCAAAATTGAAGACTTAGTCCCTTAGATTGGATCATACAATTAGCCATTTCTTTTAAAGTGTGATTCTTCCGCTCAGCTACACCATTTTGTTGTGGTGTATATGGAACAGTGTGTTGTTGTTGGATGCCTTATTCAATGCAGAAAGTAGTGAACATTTTGTTAACATATTCTCCTCCATTGTTAGATATTAACTTAATAATTTGATGACTAGATTGTTTTTCAACAAGGGGCCTTGTAGGCCAAGAACATGTTAAATACTTCACTCTTAAGTTTTAGGAAATAAACCCAAGTGCGTCTGGCGTAATCATCAATGAAAGTTAAGAAATATTTGAAACCAAAAAAGGAAGCAGATGGAAGAGGACCACACAAGTCACTATGCACAAGCTCCAAGGGAACTGAGGCGTGCCAAGAGGCACGTTTGTCAAAACTATCCCGATGATGTTTTCCGAGTACACAACCGGAGCAAACACCATCCCTGCAAGTTACCATTGGAAGACCTGTCACCATATTTTCTTTACATAGTTGTTGCAATGAGCGATAATTTAAGTGACCAAATCGCTCATGCCAAAGTTTGCTCAATTTGTCACTATGAGCAACAAAAACTGAAGGGAAAGGTGATGACCCAAAGTTGTTAAACTTGTACAACCTGGTAATATCATCAACAATTCCGGTAGTTAGGACCTGTTGAGGATCTTTAAAATCCTTGATTACAACTTGGTGAGGTGTAAAGGTCACAGTTTTACCTTCACCAGAATGAGTGATCTGATAGACTGATAACAAATTGCAGGAAATTCTTGGAACACATGGTACATCAATAAAATGACCATTATCTACTGGAACTATTCCAGCTCCTACAACACTTAGAGATCTATCATCACCAACAAATATTTGTTTGGTGTTACATTCATGCATAGTAGAAAAGATGGCTTGATTCTTAGCCATATGATAAGATGCTCCAGAATCAATGAGCCATTCACTTGAAGTAGAAGAAGAAGATGCATTATAAGAATAACCAAAAGCACAAAGTGCATGTCCATGAGAGGCAGATTCTGAAGGCGAATCTAGGATGATGTGGTGCTTCTTCATTGTTGCTTCCAAGGCTGCCATCTTCTTGAAACACTTAGATTCATCATGATTATCTTTCCCGCAATAGTTGCAATGATGCTCAGTCTTCTTGTCTTTTGGCTTGGATCCTTTATCATTTTTTAAATAAGGAGCTGACTGAGAGGGTTTGGGACCCTTGTTTGACTTATTATTGCGAAAATTTTGTTTCTTGGGAGGCTTGGAATTTTCTTTCTGTTGGGACAATAAGGCTTTCCTAGAGGTATCTGCATTGTTGATTATTCCAAGATGAATGAGTTTATCTTGCTCTCTAATCAAGGAATCACAAAAGGATTCAAGACTAGGCTCTTGATAGCTAGCTGCATTCAAGGATTCTTTCATGGAGTAAAATGTAGATACAAAAACAGAATATGCAGGTCCAAGTTTGGAAAGAATATGATAAATGCATTATTTGTCTTCCCTCTTAATCTTACATTCTGCACATAAGAGTTTAAGAGTTTTGTACTTAGATAAATAATCTTGAATGCATGAAAAGTCACTTGTATTTAAAGAAATCAACTCATTTTCGAGTTGGTGACCTCGAATTTCATTTTGTTTACCAAGCACAGATTCCAACTTGTCCCAAGCAGCATCAAGTTCATCAATTCTAGATATGTGGAATCGCAAATCAGTAGAGATTGACATCCCAATCAATCCACGAGCTTCGTCACATCTATTTTCCCATTTTATTTTATTATCATCATCAGTGGGTTCTGTTTCTTTCCCTGAGGTAATTCGGAAAAGTCCCCTACTTCGTAGAACATCCTCCATACGAGATTTCCATGAGAAATAGTTGGCACTATTAAGTAGAATATCACAAGGGGCGGCCATATTTGTAAATTAATGGTTGTAAAAGTAGAAACCAATAGTCTAGATGCGAAGAGCTCAAAAAAATAGATGGTTTAAAAAAAAACGGCACTGAAAACTGACTTCGGATGATGAAGTTATGCTTGAACAAAAAAAATGCTGAAGATGTCCCCAATAGTGACGTGGCACATAGTGTAATGTCCCTTGTTAGGAATTTTATTAAAATGAAAATTTTTCACTCTTTTTCCTAGTTTGACCTTTGACTAGTTTGGATCTCTAGGTCCCAAATTTTCCCCAAATGATCCCAAATCTTCTGAGAAGGTGTATGAATGATATTAGAACATAAATATGTGTTTCAGGGATGTGTTTGGACCTTTAAAATACTTCTGCAAATCCTCTTTCAATTCTGATCAATGTAGGTAACTTTACTAGTGATTTCCCTTTGACTAGTATTGGTCTCTAGGTTTCAAATTGACTCCAAATGCCTTCAAATATTCAAGGAAGGTGTATGAATGATATTAGAACTTGAATATGATGTTTATGGATGACATATGGCCACCAAAAGACCTCTGCAAACTCTGTTAATATTCTGGACCAATTATGTAATTTTACTAGTAATTTGGGGTTCAAATCCCCATGGGGTAAGTACTGAAAATGGCTTCCCAAATGCCTCCAAACCCACTCAAATATTTGAACAGAGGTATGTAAGGTGTTAATTATGTTATTAAATTCTCATATGCACCATTAATGGATTATTACAACTGTTCTCACCCTCTCCCATTCAACTGCAAAAATCCCCAATTCGACCCTTGGGGAAATGGCACTATTTCACCTCCCAATACAACTAAACTGAGTAAAAATGATTCAAATGCTCAAGTACAGTACATGAAACTTGTATAAGACATCCATAAAAGTATATTGATCACAAATATATTATAAAATAATCCATTCATTCGAAATCATCAGCATTACATTGATTCACAACAAGGTAGTGGGGAAATGGCACTGTTCTTTCATTAAAATTGAGATTTATACATTTCTACTTGGAATTTCGACCTGAAAATTTCTAGAGATGAAGAACAGAGTATTTAATTCATATTAAAAAATAAATGGTGCATTAAAATCTCACCCAAAGAGTACAATAGCTCACCAAAAATGCCCTCCCTCAAGGATCAAGAATATGCCATCAAAACTGGAAATGGTTGAAGGAGTGAGCTGCAATAGAAGAAACCATGAGCTGCCCTGTAGCTTACACATACAAATAAAGACTCAATTAAAGCTCCAAATGAAAGGTCTGAATGGCCTTTCCAATTACCAACTTGGATGGGAATCTTTCACCCTGGAAATTGGCCAAGGCAAGAAACTAGTCATCCACTAGCTCTCCCTCTTCACAAATGCAAGTGCAAATTCTACAAATGATCAAAAGCTGGTTTCATTATTTTTTATTGACATTTATAAAATTCTAATGTCCTCCATGGGTCGAATTCCTTCCAAGAGACTCATGCCAACTCATGTTGGGAAGAGATTCCAAAGAACGCCACTTGTACAACAATTCCTAGTCTCCCACTTCCACCAAATCACATGTGGAAGCATCTTAGCTACCCTAACACCCTTGAGCGCCCTCTTAGAGTCTATTTTTAGCCCTGACATGTCATATATGTCATATGTCAACCTTCAGGTTTGATTTGTGTCATAGGTGTCATAGCATCTTCATCATTGTTGTCATAGAGCTAGGGAATCTGTCATAGAGCTAGGGAATGTGTGGCTGCCAATGCTAATGAATCAGCTGTCTAATTCGGATCTCTGGGAATAAAAGAAATATTGAATGCTATGAAAAATTTGTCAATCATATCCCAAACCTCATTTCTATAAACCTTCAACAAATCTTTCTTTACTTGATATTTTCCCTTCACCTGTTGGACAACTAGTTTGAAGTCGCAATAAACAGAAAGTTGTTGAATTCCCAAATCCTTCGCATCCCTTAAACCAAGTATCAATGCCTCATATTCTGTTGTGTTGTTGGTAGTGACAAATTCCAATTTATACATCAAACTAATTACCTCTCCACCAGGAGAAATCAAAACAATGCCAGCTCCTGCTCCTTCTTTACATGAAGAGCCATCAAAATACATCTGCCACAACTCATCTTTTTGTTCAATAGTAGCTTCAACTGATGCTTCTTTTTCTACCTGCAATACCCCAGCTGTACTTTCATCACTAAAATGAAGCATACAAGAACCCATTTCTTCATCTACTGAATAAAGGGGATGATTAGTTGGATTCTTATCATCTGTGACTATGAAAGCATACTGTAATTATCTGTATAATCTTTTGTTCTCTCCACCAAACATTGGAATGGTTGCATATGCCAAGTCCATCTGTAATGTACCACCTATTTTATTTGCCCAGGACCTTAAGAGCAGCATGCCAAACTTAGGAGATATGTCACCAACTACCACATCCATTATAATACTCTTCATTGGTAATTGAGAAAGATTAACCACAAGATCCTTGATTTTTCCTAAACATTTCACAGCACTAGAGTCAAATGCAAATAAATCATGGTATGGTTTTGTAATACTCAAACCAAGAGCTTCCATGACTTATTTTGGCATCAAGTTATGTGAGGCTCCAGAATCTAGAAGGAAATTATGAATCATTTGGTCATGGACAGTTAAAGTTATATAAAAAGGTGGGGGGAAATTTGAACCATTTTCAGTCTTTTCAGATGAAGCAAACCCAAGGATTGTTGTTGGATGTCTTCCTATAAATTTACTGTATCTGGAGGAGAAGAATTAGCTTGAACATTCAACAACTTACATGCAGAATCTCTAAAACAAGGAGTTTTCATTAACTCAATAAATGGCACTGGAACCTTGATTTTACACAACTCATTCTCAAAGTTAAAAGTCTGTGTATTTTTGTTGGTTTCTTCAATTTCTGCTGCTTTGGTCTGATCATTATGGTCTTGTTTCTTTCCCTGTGTTTGATTAGGCAGCTGTATAACAAGGGGAAATTTTTTCTTTTTTGGAATTTGAACAACTTGTTTAGGACCTAATCTCAAATTATAATACTTTTTTGGATCAGTTTGACATATACTAGCTGAAACTTGAGGATGATGATCACTTTCTTCCTGATCATATAAATCATAATACTCAGAATTTTGATAGCTACATTTAGTTGTAAAACCTTCAACTGATAACTCCCCAAAATAGTTTAAATTCTGATTTGAATCATCTTCATACTATACATCTTCCACCTATTCAACTTCTTCTATAAAATTATTTTGGAAAGGGGGAGGAATTCTATGGTCTTCATTTTCTCTTATCTCCCTCTGAATATCATTGTTTCTCCTTTCCTGGGGGATGAATCTTGGTACAAATTGTCTTCTGAACTGATTAGGATTTTGATTGGGATTCTTTCTCCATATTGAAAAGGTTTATTCGAGTTTTTCTCCAACTCCAACTACTCACTTTTGCAGTCAAGGTTTTGATTATCTTATTCATTTCATCTATTTGACTTTCTTCCTTCTTTGATGTAGAGGCTGTAGGCATTACTACATTCTTACCCTTTCGCTCATTAACCTGATGGTCAGACTAATCCTTAAGTCTATTAGAAGCCAAAATGTTGGATTCAACCTCTAAGGAAGCTTCTTGCATATTCAGTAATGTTATAGGTCTCCTCTCTCTCAGGTGCAAAGATAAATCATGGTCAAATGCATTTGCATATGTCAGTTTAGCCAAGGTTTTTGAAGGTTTAATTTCCATTGGAATTCTGCCATACATTTTGTTGAAGCGTTTTGAAAAGTCAACTATAGTTTCATCCTTTTTTCTCTTTAAAGCTCCAAATTCAATAATATAATATGTTTGATCCTTCCTATCCCCCCATTGTCTCGTGAAAACATCCTGTAGTTCTTCTATAAGGGTTATTGAGTTTTCTCGTAGCTCCCTAAACCATTTTCTAACATCACCATCAAAACTCTGCACAAACATTCGCATCCATACATCCTTTGCTTCTATATTTTGGTTATCAGCATAACTAAGGAATGCATTCCAATGTTCTTCTGCAGTTGTATCTCCCTGCCCATTAAGCCTACGAAAATATTTTTGATAATATCCTCCTGGAAGAGCATTTAAAGGCTGTGGAAGCACTAAGGGAGCATACCTAGGTGCTACCATTCTATCCATCATATCAAGCTGTTTTCTAGCCATCTTAGGAGTATTCTGACTTGTTGAGAACAAAGGTTTGTTGTCTTTAGCAGAATAGAGCTGAGAGGTAGGAATATTAGTCTTAAACTGTAACAAGGGAAATACCTCAGCTTTGATCTTTTTAGGAGACAATGGACTGGTAAAAACCTGAATTTCTACTTCTTCTAACTTTGGTTTAGAATACAGAAATGAAGATAAAGATTGTGGTTGACCAAGAGAAAGTAAAGATGGGGAAGATTGGGATCTTCCCAAAGAAGTATTATGTAACTCTTGTTTAGCTTTCTTCAAATTCTTTTCTGGATTTGAGACCCCTGTGTAAAGGTGAAGTGGGATTCCCTCTAGTCCCAGACCTCCTAGAAGCCACTGTGAGATACTACCTTGGTGAAGCTGTAGTCTGAAATAAAAATTTTCTGGTCCTGTTCACCTCAAAACCAGAACAATAAAGATATCCTAGGGAAGATGAAACTTCACTTCCATCCCTGACAACGGCGCCAAAAGATGTTAGTGCCAGAAATTGACCCTAGACTATAGAGGGGCAAGCCAACACAATCTCAATGATCTCAATATAAAAATGAAATAAGTTTTTCTTGGTTTAGGGTTTGTTGGTCTGAAGGTTTCAATTTCAAGAAAATAAAAGGTAATCAAACTAAAACAAGTACTAAATCATGTAACTCAATGAAGAACTGAAATCATAAATCTTAACAAGGTAAATATAAACCATCACATTCATAATCACACATACTAGTTTGTATCTACAACACATAAGCATTCATTGTATTAAAACATTAAAACAAAAAATGAATTCATATGTTGAATGACCAAACTGATCAGAAACAAAAACTCAATCAAACAAGATAAAATGTCTTATATCACATATATATTAATCTCAGTCTTCAGGACTTACATAAGAGTCTTGCAAGCTTCAATATCATCACTGTATATAGCTTCTTGAAACCAAAAAATTGAACCCCTCTACAACTTCCTTTACTCCATCTATCCATTTACAAAAAGAGTAGTTTGTAACTTCTTTAGGTTTAGGTCTCAAAAACAGTTACATAAAATAGGTAAGATAACTTCGAGTCTTTTTAAAACCTAACTATTAGTAATTACATATTTAATACAAAAATGAGAATGCATTAATAAACTAGGCATTAAGAGGCCTTTCTGGAAGCTTCCACTAACATGGCAATTCCTTCTAATGCATGAGACCTTTTATTATGTTGAGGCTGTTCATCTTCCAAATCTTTGATTTTCTTCAACAAAAGCTGGTTCTTCTCATTCAAATTCTACACCTGCTTGGTTAAGTCATCAGCTTGAGCCTCTGCTTCCCCTTTCCTCTTCAGAGCTTTTTTGGTCACAATGATTAGATTTTGATAATGAGTATTAACTTCTCCTAAGTTTTCCCTCAAAGGTTTATTGGTCTTTGTAAGCCTGTCATTTGACTCATTAAGAAATAATATTTCTGCTTGATGTTGCTCCTGTATATTTCTGAGACTTTCAACCTCTGAGTATATGTTTATCTCTCCTAGAAAAGCAGAGTCTTGAGATGTAAAAGGTGGGATATCCAGTTTTCTGAAGATTGAATCTTCTTCATTTTTATCTTTTGCTATTCTTTCTGCAATTGCCAATTCATCTTGTTCCATTTTGAGAATAATTTCTTCTTCCTCAACTTTGTCAGCTTCTTCATATACTTCTTCTACCATTGTGCAATCCTGCTGTATGCTCATCTGAGAACTTGATTTAATTTTCTCCTCTTCACCTTTATCACTTGAAGAATTTTGGATTAAATTTATTTCTTCTATATTCTGATTAGAATCTGAAGCTTTTTCCATGTTATTCTTTGTAGCTGACCTTGTTCTGGACTTCCAAGTTGATGTTTTCAACTGCATGAGGAGGTTTGCATCTGCTTCGAGGTCTATAACTTGCAAATTTTCATTCTTTGTATTTTCTACAGAAGACTATGAAACTAAGTTTTCAATTATACCCTGTTTTGGCATGATTGGACTTTGAGCCTATTCAGCAGTAAGACTAATTGTCTTCTCCATTTCTTGATCTTCTTGACAGTGTTCTTGCTCTTCTTCAAATACATTAACTTGTTCCTCTTTTTCGAGACCTTTAAGTTTTTCCTATGACAAAGGCTTTTTCCTATCCTTTTCACTTTTCCTTTTATGCATTTCCTTGTATGTATGCTCTTCCTGCTCAAAAATAAATCTAGGCTAGAATATAAAATTATCCCAGTTCCTATTGTCCTTCTGTAATATTGTCTGGATGATCAGCTTTATTAGTCCATGATGAAATATTGACTGCCTTGAATGCTCAAGATGTGCTTTAACCCTATTTGACATTTTTTGGATGCTCTTGTACAGGAAGAAAGGAAAATTCATTTTACAGTGCAATTTAAGATGCATCAAAAACCTAAGATGGTATTGAAAAACCATTGAGAACCTACCCTCACATGTGATGTAGGTTTGTATGATTCCAAGCACATCCCTCCATTCTGATTGGAAATTCGATACATGAACTCCATTGCTCCATTTAAAGTTTCATTACCTGGTAACAAGAAAAGATTCAGGTCAAACTCAAAGGGAACTTTTTTGAACCATAATTCCCCGTCCATGGCGAGCCCAGTAGCTTTAGAAATTAGGGCTTCTGTGAGCTAAAATTTTCGGGTATTGAACTCAATAGTATCATCGGTCAGATTCTTTTCAAAATAAATTGTAACTTTTTCATTGAACCCGGTAATCTTCTCAAAGAAATCAAACCATCCAATTGCTCTAAACAACTCTGCACATTTTTGGAAATTTTGCAGCCCATTTCGTGTCTGTCGGTTCAAACCTGTTTATCTTGCCACTTTTTCCCATCTTAAGACTAAAATTTTTTCAATCAAGCTTCTTAGAAACAACAATGGTGACAAATGTTTAAAGATGTGAAACTAAACGTATTTAGCTATAGGTGTCTTCAACTTTGTATTTCACAGTCCCAAAATCCGAACTCGTGGCATTTCGAACCCCAATATCTCTCAATGATGGAATGTAGAAGGCCTTACAACTGTCATCATTATTCAAATGTGTGTTTCAGCATCTTAAATCATCATAACTCATAACGAACCATGACTCAGCATGAATAACCATGATTTTTCATAATATTGGATTCTTGTAGTGCACTAGGGGTCTATTTTGAACTTTGCGCTACAAGAATCTTTTAACATAACCAATTCTAAAAATATACTTTGGATAAAGGTTCGATCTTGGTTATAAACTTTATAATGAAGCTAAATAAGTATAATTAAATACTTTGAGAAAAATAACATGTTGCATAAGCCATTTGAAAGACTAAAGAAAAATAAAACCAATCAAAAAATAATCAAAATTGTGGAAAAATAAAAACAAAATAAGGTCCAAACAATCCTAAAAGAGACACATAAAAATGAGAACAATTTCAACATTAACACATATTATCACACTCACAAACTATAATGCATCGGCATATCTATTCCAAGCAAATCATGAATCTAACGCAGAGAATCAATCCCCTTCTTCATACTATGCGCATGCTTCATATCAACTATACTAAGACATGCATTCAACATACAATTAATAGTCATTAACTAACACATTACAGAACACGGAATAAGCATGATTTAACCTCAAGAAACACGTATCTTTGTGATGAAGCTGTCCAACAACTGGCTATGTGAGAGCAACATTCCACCCAACCATAGGTGTTTGTCCAGCCTGTATTCTTTCAGCTGAGAGACCCACCCTAAGTTGGGTTGTGTATCCACTAAGGAGGAACTAGACAGGCTCACTCACAACCATGGTTTCATTCAAACAGTCATGCTAAGCCAACATACAGCTGGGTTTATCAAGCAAGCAATAAACAAGGGAGGAGGATGCTAAGACAGTGAGCTCAACCACAGCACTACAAACATCTCAAGCTAAGTTCAAGGAATCCAATCCTCTGTTCAAACCTTCACACTTGGATATCTCACAAATATGTCAACAAACAACTCAATCCCGTCACTAGGTTTCTGGGCTATAAAAACTGGGTTTTCCAATGGATTTTGAGGTATCTAATACTCTTAATTTCGCCCCAAGGTTCATATCTATGGATCCCCCATTGGATTTCACTGTCAAATACCAATTCTGGGCGTTTACGGCTCTTCAAAACATGGGTTCTTGCAAAGTTGCGATTTCTAGTTTTTCTCACTGCTGGGCATTCATTTTCCATGAAAACTGATGCTGGGTGTTCAACAATGGAATGGGAATGAGGGAGAACCTTTTCCCATGAGGTAGAGTGACTTGTGGTACAAGAAAAACAGATCCCATACCTGCAATATGAATTTATGGGCTGCCCATGCTCCATTGAAGCCATGGACTGATTTCTTCAACAACTTTCTTACACAGAATTAAATGCCAGCAAAGAAAGTCAAATGGGTTCTCAAGATGACATTTGGCAGCCTATGGTTCAATCCCACAGCCCCCTCACCACTCCCTAGTGGATACACATGGCCCCTTCTCATTAGTTGCTTCCATAGCCAGTTTTGGTATTTTATTACATGATGTTTATTTACATCATTTTTGCAATTTCCATGGCTTAACAACACATGGATAACATACTATCAAATACTTTCCTTTTAACTAACATTTTGAGCATCCACTAGCAGAGCCTTGGCCTTGAGCTCCACGCTAGGAAAACATACATCACATGTACACAATGTTTACATTAAAAGCTAATATATCCTAGGGGTCAAAATGGGGTATTACAATATCCTACCTTAATGAACTTTGTTTGACACATATTTGTTATTTTTTGGTCTAAGATCCATGAGTTCAAGGGGTGATTCATTGATTTAAGCCATTTCAACAGTCAACTTGTTGTGTTACAATGCTACAATGTAATCGTTGCTATTCTTATTTATCATGAAACTATTACATACAAAATTTATCATATATGTTAGATTTCAACTATTTTTTTTAGAGTTTTAAGGCAATAAATGAATTGGTGATATTTTTCTTTCCATGAGTTTGCTAGCAATATAATGTAGTCTTTACAGTTTCGAAATTTATGTTATATCTGTGATCATCGTTTTCATGTTAGCATTTGTAATGTGATGTAGTTGTGAGGGGCCTTGCATGAGGTATTTCTATCTAAATAGAGAATCTGGTGAGGAGTCTAGTTGTAAACCACTAGGTTTAACAAAAGCGTAAGGGTAAGTTCAATATGTCACAACTTCTTGTAGGCAGGATGCTAGTTTTTTATCTTTTCCAGTTCTTGTAATTATCTTTATTTTTCACGATTCCTTGTATTTGGTGCAGGATATACAAAACTTCTACTGCTTGAATTGTCATCCAAAGAAGCATCGCTGCTTTATTTGTGGGACGTTGTGGTCCTCTGACAACTCAATAGGAGTAGAGGTAAGATACACATTAAGAGGTTGTGTGCTATTTTACATTGGCCTCATATATATGTTGGTCGATGGATTTAACACTCGGTTAATAAATTATGAAGTACTGCTAGATTTATAATCAAACCATTTTTTTCTGCATCTGTTGTGAAGTTCATGATTAAGACTTTATTAACTATTGTCTATATGTAATCAATGTGTAGCAGGATGAAGTTTGAACTTAAATGATATCCATGTCAAAACTAGTTTATAAAAGATCATACATCTATAATTATCGAAACTTGGATTTTTTTGTCTGTTGTTGGTTATATACAAGCTAGTTGCATTGTAGGTTGCCAATATTAACCTTTGGAACAAATGCTCTTTTTTTCTCAAAATTAGATTTTTTTTTGAATTACTTCTTATATTAATAGAAAAATATTTATAAACAATGATGCAAAAAATGGAAGAATATATACAAACATATTCATAGCTTCTTTATGAGAATAGCTAAAGCATCAAAAGAATCAGAATATTCAGTGGGACCCAAATATTTGTTGCCTTCAATCAACAATGAACCTTTCATCAATGATTGTTGATGTACCTCATCTTTCCACAAAGAAACAAAGGAAAACAAAGAACTTATGTCTCGATCAAAGACACGCTTACACTTGTGATTCAAAAGCACAAACGATATTGAGATCCGTAGACAATTCCATAGACGAGAGAAGGAATATCTCACAAGAAAGTGACCAAAGGTATGTTGATCCTCGTCAATTCCCTATAATGGTTGTATGTTGAAAACAATCATCGAGAGTTTGCCTCATGTTTTATTGTTGCATTTTGCATTTCAATATAATTTTATGGCTCTATGGATGCAAAAATAATGCTAATAATTGAGATTTTGAATTCTACCTTGAGAGGCTAGCATTACCATAGACTTATTGAGTAAGTAGAATACCAAGTTTAACTTATGTGATTAGAATATTAAGACGAGCATGAGTGCCATGTACACTTCTTAAATAAGAAAATCTGTGAATATGTTTATTACACTTGTTATGTTTATTACACTTCTTAAATCGATAATCATTTTTATAGTAATGAATATGCTTATTTAAGAATATTGTTTCCATCGAAGTAATAAGTGGTTTGTTTCTTTTATTATATTTCTATTTGATCAACTCTTATTGTGCCACTATTAGTGCCTCATGGAAGAAGAAAAAAGTCAAAATAAAATGTGATTTATATATTTAACTAAACTTATTTTTTTAGTTTGAACTTTGATTCAGTGTGAACTTTGATTCTTCTAATTTAGGGTGATAGCTCAATGGAAGAGTACATGCCTTAAAGGAAGGAGGTTGGTGGTTCAATTCCTCCATTCCCTATTTATAGAAATCAATGACTAATTAAATGATCAGTTAAAAACAATCAATACTAAATAAATGACCAGTTAACAATAATCAATGACTAAATAAATGACCAATTAACTGCACTTAATAAATAACCAAATGCTCCGTTAACCGCAATCAATGACTAAATAAATGACCAATTAAAAACAATCAATGACTAAATACATGACCAGTTAACAACAAGCAATGACTAAATAAAAGACTAGTTAATAACAATCAATGAATAAATAAATGACTAGTTAACAACAACTAATGACTAAATATACGACCAAACTAGCCAATCAGAGCAAGCAATAAATGATTAACTTTTTTTAGTCACGTATTTAGTCGTGTTATAAGTGACTGACAATAAATGACTATTAGTCACGTGACTAAATTTAGTCATTTATATGCAATTTTTAGTAGTTTTTTTAGTCATTTATCTCACTTTTTTTCTGCTACTGATTGTAAAGACTCCCTTATCCATCAGGTTGATTAAGCACCAATTCAGTAGGCTTGAATTCAAACAAATATTCATCAAAACTAGTGAAGCGATCCTAAGAGCATAAATTCATCATGTGCATTCAGATTTGGATTAACTATCCTTTCAGGTGTGACTTCCCCATATCAAGCTCTCATGTTGTTTAAATTTTTATTTATGGCTCAGTATTGAATCTAGATCTTTTATTGCTTCCCAAAATTATTTTGAACATGTTTCACTCAATAAAAAAAAAATTATGTCTATCTTCTAATATCTCTCCCTCTCGGCCTTCTTCCAGGCATATTGTTATCTCTAGCTCAAAGCCATTTTTACTCCCTTACCTCCACCATTTTATCCTTATGATCCCTCCTTGTGAACACTCTCTTTTCTTTCCCTCCCTCAACCATTCACTCGCATCCCAATCCATGTAGCATCTTCATGTTCCCCCTTCTCCACATCAACTTGTTCCATGTCTATATTTTTTGAGCATCCCTCTCTCCATCCTCATCCACAATATTCTACAATCTCTTGTACTTCTTCTCCTGCTCACTTCAGTTCCCTCATTCTTCCTTGCCCTCCTCCAACTCCTATAAACATCAAACCCCTATCCACTTACCTCCTTCACCATTGTCCAATTCCCAATATCCTGTCCTCCACTCTCAACCATCGCATCCCTTTCCTTCCTCCTCTTCTTCTTCAGTCAACTCCTCAACTCTCATGCTCTTCTCATCTATCACCTCGGCTCGTCCTTTTGGAAATTCCACCTCCCACTCAGAATATTTCTCTTCCTCCTCTCTGCTTCCTTTCCAACTATTGCTACACTCTCCTCAACTCTCCTCCCTCTCTGCCTCCACATCCCCCTCCTTGCGTAGCTACTACTTGTGTTCTTCACCCCCTCTTGTTCCCTCGCTCCCTCCCAATAATAGTATCCATATCTCTCCTCCGTCACAAACCATGATTCCTCCAATAAGCCTAATTTCCTTATTAATCCTAAGTGTCCTCGTTATAACAATTTAACTACCTTTCCTTTATTTCTCCCTCTACCCATTCATCTCGCTACTACCTTTCCATCTCCTCCAATATCTCTTTTATCCTCCATTATTGTTAATATTTCATCCTTAATTCTCAACTCTCCTACCTTTAATCTCTTACAAAAAGATTTTAACTTTTCCATTTTCACCAATTAAATACTAATTGAAGATCATTTTTGCTCCATCAAATCTATTACCAACCACCTTCCTTATCATGAAGCTGGAGAACTTAGGCATGAATTCTCTAGAATGCTCAAATCCATGAAACTTTTGAAATCTAACCTCCCTGAAAACGAATTTATGGCCCTCTATGAGATTAATTCCAACAATGAAATTGTCATCCTCAAATCTAACAAAGGCAATGCTACAGTGATCATGAACTCTATCGATTATGAATCCAAATTAATTGACCTCTTGTCTTATTCCTCTTACAAACCCCTCTCCAATATCCCTTTAACAAAATTACCAATTTGGTTACCAATTCCATTAAATATTCATCCTTAGACCCCTCCATAAAAAAACAAATTCTTCCTCACAATCCCCAACCCCCCATAATTTATGACCAACCTAAAATTCACAAGAGAGACATTCCTCTCAGACCCATTGTTAGTGTCATTATTGGTGTCATGGGAGGCCCCACCCATGATTTATCTATATTTTTATATGACAAGCTCTCCCCATTGCCGATCAAGCCCCTTCCTTCATCAAATATTATTCGGATTTTATTCATAAAATTCAAAATTTTCACCTTGAGGACGAAGACCTCATGGTCATTTTTGACGTTGTTTCTCTCTTCACCAAATCCTCATACCTCAAGCCCTGGACATTATCTCCAATATTCTTGATGATGAAACCCTACATTTGATTTAAATATTCCTTACCCCCACCTTCTTTGATTTAAATATACATTATATTAAAAAACACAAGGCACAACTATGGGATTGAGTTTATCCTGGTTTTGGCCAACATCTTCCGAGGAACAATTTTGAAACCCTGGCCCTAAAAAAATTTACCTTGAAACTTAAATGTTGGTTTTGTTTTGTGACGACATGTTTTTTATTTGGCCCCGCGATCATTAAGACTTGTTAAAGGAGTTGAAATTGATCATTGAATCCTTCCAAAAAGAAGAAATCTTGGGTCTTGATGGTTTCTCCGTTGAGGTAAATAGCAAGTTGTTGATCCAAAATGGTTGGTGTAGTTCATTTCAAGCTTTCCCTTCTCATTATATAGTTATTATAGTGGATGGGGTTTGTTAGTAGAAAGTGCATTATTGGATCACAAATAATGATGCATTGTGAGTTTGGACCTATTGAAGGCTAATAAGGATAGAGAAATATGATGGATTCTACTATGTGTATCAATGATTAGGCCCAAGGTATGCATGTTGATCAAGTTTGGCAAGTTTGGTTTATATAGTTCTTTGGTTTTCAACTTCATAGTTGTATGTGAAATGTATGTAATGATCCATTTTGGTCCACATACTATGTTTAAGGGGAAGAGGTACCACCAAGTGATATATCCCCTTAACTTGAGAATGATTGTGACATCTCTAATTTAATTCATACATTAGGAGAGAGTTTATGTTTTTCCTCATGTTAACATATTTGTGCAAGAACTTGTATAGCAAATTTTTCATTCTAATCAAAATCATGCATGTATTTACACACTTGTTAATCTATTAGTTTTCTTCAAAAAAATGTGTCTTATATGGATTTGAGATTTGGAATTAAAACATTCATGTACATATAGATCAATTTGAACAAAAATCAAGCACATATATATATAATTTACAATTTATAATTTTTAAATTTGAATGAATACGCCATGTACAATGATTGGATATTACAAGGGTAGACAACTCATACAATTCAGGTAGAAAATTTGCCACCATACCTTTATGTAGTAGCTCCTTACTTTCATTGCAAAACATGTGAACTCCAATGTGTCCAATAGTTGTATGAGAATGATCCAATGTTCCAAACAGAGCTCTAAGAATTGTTAAGTGTAAATGTGTAAATGTTGTGTGCAAGATGGTTCAGAGGGTTCCAATATTCCAAAGAATGCAAGTTCAATGTGAGTGCAAGAGTTAAAAAACTAAAATTGCGCGAAGCAGAGCTTAGTTTACCTCGTAAGAGTAAAAATTGAATTGGATGATGCACGGGAAATGTTATCCTATCTTTTTCAAACAGGGGAGTGTGTGCGCATTAATATTGTTAGCACCTATTTTGGTTTCCACCAAGGAAAGAATCGGAAAGCCCAAAAATGGCTAGTTGCCAAGCGATTTCGAGCCAAAGGATAGAGCCACAATGGAAAGAATGAGAAAAACCAACCATAAAAGTGTTTTCTGCCACTAAAAGGGACTAAATGGGCTTCTTCCGCAACAAAATAAGATTGGGCAGCCGGGATTGAAGAGCGGATCAGATGAACAGTTAAAATGGCATTCCACAAACCCCGTTTTTCCATTCCCGCAATCCACGTGGCGGATTGCGGAGCGTGAATTTTTCGGAGAGCGCAAAGATAAGTTTTCGCATTCTGCATTCCGCATTGTGGATTGTAGATTGCAGAATGATGATTTTCCAAAGGGAGAAAAAATAAGTTTCCACATTCCGCATTCTGTATTGTGAATTGTGGATTGCGGATTGTGGAAAGGTAATTTTCCAAGAAAGCACCAAGATGAGGTTCTGAATCTCGCATTCCATGTGGAATATTGTGGATTGTGGAAAGGGCGATTGCGGAAAGGCCATTGCGGAAGGTTAATTGTGGAAATGTCGTTGCGAAAAGGCCGTTGCGGAAAGGTCGCTGCGGAAAGGTCGTTGCCGAAGGGAAATTGTGGAAAGGAAATTGCAGATCAAAGTAGGTTTCACAGAACAAATCACAACCGCCATGAAATAAAGATTCTTGCAAGCATGCGGTGCGTTTCAGATCAGCAAGGGGGGTGTGTTTCAGTTTCCTTTCCTAATAAATATATAACATTCTAATTCAAAGGATGAGCAGGAGGCTTCCGAGTCCCAATGGCGCACTTCTAGCGCATGAAATCCCCCATCATCACTCCAAGTAGGATCATAATGTGTTGATTCGGGCGGCTCAGCTCGTGCAGCCTCATCATCCCCTGTGCGAGTTTGTTTTGAATTAGTTAGGATATTTTGATGCTCTGTAAGCCTATAAAGGCAAGGTCCGAAGTAGACCAAAGGGTTGGAAGTTTTTGTATCAGAGAGATTACTGCTCTGTGTATGTATTAAGCTCGGCCTCTTAATTCAATGAGAAGACCCGATTCTAGAGCTTGAGATTCCTGTGATGTGGGTTCAAATGTCTATTATTTCCTATGTATGTGTTCTAGCTTTGTATTTCCATTAATTGTTTTCTTCTGTAGTACCTAAAGATCAAGATTACATGGTCTGGAATTCATGTCCACATGCTCCAGATGCATATGACTAGGTATTCCACCCTTTTCTCTAAAATTTGCAGGTTAGAATTCATTTTCAAATGCTCTAGCTTGTGATGAATATGTTCTCCTTTTTCTACCCCCATATATTGATCAATGCGACTTTAAAGAACCCCATCTACCTCGCCTCTCACCTCTGCATTCATGGTCTGAATCTGTCATTTGTGATTGTAAACACACCGAAGTTGATTCCATGACCAACTATCCTCCTGTTCTTAACCCCAACCAACCAAAAACCCCTTTTTAATTCATTGTTCAAAGGTCTAGCCACCACCTTACTAAATAACCCAGCCTATTCAAGCTATATCCTGTTGTTGGAAGCGCTAAAGAGAGAGCCCTCTCTCTATTTGGGAAGGCTAGTTCCACCCACTAAAGATCGGTTTGCAACAGTTACTTCATGGTATTTCCTGCTGCAACTAATAAAATATTGAGTGATAACATTTTGGCGACTCTGTTGGGGATAATATCTAGTTTTCATGGTATTAAATTAGACCTTTGAGGGAAAACAGAGAGTCTGACGTTCCAAGGTTGTATCATTTTTCATGTCAACTCCAACTCTCAAATAGGTGATTTCACTTGAGAGCGGCCTCATTTCGATAAGTTATATCATACCAGAGCTGATTGTTGAGGGTGAACAGTAGTCAGACACCTAGAGGGTCCTACATAATTTGCCTGGTGGCTTCATCCTTTAGGTTGGCGAGCTCCTATAAGGAATTTTGGCTTCCAGGAGGATACCTACTAGAATTCATCCAGAATCAGAGCTGCCAAAGCTTACATCAGATTCAGAGAAAGTCATCAAGAAATCAAATAAAAGACAGACACGTATTTCTCTGTTAACTAGGTCTTTTTCTTTACCTAAAAAAGAAGCACATGTTGTATAAAGGGCCTCATCGTATTTTAGGATTGACCCCTCCCCATTTAGGTTTATATCTAAGATTAATCTAAGAGGAGACTTGTTTGAAGAAAGAAAGTTCATGACCCAGTGTCCAAGTTCCTTGTGGGGAAAATTACTAGCCAAAGACGAAAATAGGGGCCTATTCCCCTTAACTAGAGCTACCAGAAAGAATCCCCAACCCCTGAATATTCCTCCCCCTGCTCCCAAGCAAAACCCAATAGCTATGGCTGCTAGATTGTCGGGCTCCGAAAATTGTCCATTTTTCATAAATTCATTTTCACTTCTTTCCTAACTCATCAACCCATAATTTAGTACATCTATGTTTAATTAAGCTATTATTTACTTTATTTTATCAATTTAAACCATTAAACGTACAAAAATCCTAACCTATTATTTTTAATGTATTAAATGCAATATTGTCCAAATGATAAGCATTTCGGTGCTCCATCAGACCCTTCATCTGACCCTGAGTTCTACACTAGGGTTTAATAGCATGTTTCACATTGGTTTATTGGTTTGGCTTACCCTTTTGATGAACAAATTTACCTTTGTTTCTTTCTAGTCCATATATCTGCATGTGCAAATTAAAACCTTAGTTTGATGATGAGCTTTTAATTTAAACAAATAAGTACAAATTAATTAATAAAATGTTAAAGGGGTTATTATTATTATACTAATCCTTTTTCAGTAGAATTTGTTTAAGTCAAACACTCATACATAATTATTATTATTATAAGTGTTTAAAAATAATATCATTTAAACTAATTTACAAAACAAAAGCCATTTATACAATTTGTTACAAATCCCATGAACAAATAGAATAGAGTTGGCATAAAACAAATGATAATTGTTTAAAATGAATTCTACTTATATAAATATTAATTTATGCCACTTCAAAATAAACCATCATCCACGTCATTTGTTTTTAATGCAATTCATAGAGTAATGAATGGTTGTTTTATAAAATTACAATGTAATGGATTGATTGTTTTATTTGTTATGCAGGTTCACGTGAAGGAAGAAGGAATTAAACGGATGGTGATGCAAATAGATAGAACCCAATCCACTGATCATCAATCCAGCTCCAGTATCTAGCAATTAATCAAGTCAACAACCCAACATCAATTCTGAACTAATTATAGTTGCAAGGTGTCGTACAAATGTTCATTCGGACTGCCAATCGCATTCCAGTCATCATTTCAAGAGGCATATTTTGAGAGCATATTTTGGGAAAACCGTAAAGAATCTGGAGAAATGGTTCAAAACCCACTTCCCAAATGGGCTCATTTACCCCAATAGTAGACAGTTTTCAGAATTGCTTAACATACATGGAGAAAAATGTTCCCAAAGTGATTTTTCCAGAATTAGGGTTATGGATGGTTTTCTCAATTTAATAATTTGTTGAATGGGTAAGAGCTTCGGCATTTGATTCTATCCATGAGCTCACTGTTTTCTTATATAAATAGTGATGCATATTGTCATGTACCCACCTGTCCATCCAACGAAAGGGAGAGAACATGATGCCATTCTAAGGGGCTCTTCATAAAACTCAGCCAATTCATTAGATGCATACAGTTAAAAACAAATGTGTGCAGATATAAATTAAACAAACATGCATAGTGGAAATGAACTCATCCACACACATGTTACACGACTGTTATTCAATTTAACACAGCCAACAAATTAATACATTTGCAGAAGTAATTACATAAGAAAATACTCATCTTGATGTAATGTTGTCCCAACAACTAGCTATGTCGCTGCAACATTCCTCCCAACCGTAGGTCTCTGCCTAACCTGTATTATTTCAGCACTCAGAGACCACCCCCGAGCTGGGCATGATATCTACAAGGAACTTGGGACTCTCAAACCCTGCATAGCCAAAGAAATGGATACTCAACTCAACCCCAACATTCTCTTGCACATTAAACTCGGATATGGCTCTGGAACACACTTTCAATAGTGGGACTTAGGAAATAGATGGACAGGGGTTTTCCCAAAACGTAGGCACACCAAAACGGATTGTGGGAAGAGGAATCCAACCCCAGGGAAGAAAACTGATTTCTCCCATAGATGTATGAGCATACAGTGGGCCAAACGGCCTCAATAAAACCCCAAATCGTTTCCTCTTCTTCCCCACTATTAGCCACAACAAAAACGCCCTTCCCAGCTAGAAAAATGAATGTAAACACAGTAAAACCAATGAGGAAAACGCCCAGAAAGCTCCCAACTCGTGAGAGTGCAAAGTGGATTGATAGGTAATGGCTTGGGGAGCAATTCATGGCTCTTTTCTTTCCTAAGAAGCCAAACATGAATTTCCATGCAGGGTGGCTTACCCATACTCGAATTTGGATAGCCATACCTCTCATTCCCCAAGGCATTAACTACCTCAAACAACTCTTGGGAGAAATCAATGATTGGATACAAAAGTCAACATGGGTAGTTAAGGGTTTGATGGGTTCTCTCATTGACACTTGGCTTGACTTGATTGGCTCTAAGGGTTTCAATGTTTTCCCTCCCAATTCCTTGTAAAATCATGCCCCCATCTCTTGTTGCATTGCATAGCTAGTTGTGGGTATTTTATTAAAATGCATATTTACATGATGTTTGAAATTCCAATGTGCTTGGCTAGCACGCAAACCATATGCATCAATAAATCGATGGTGGGGCCTTGGCCTTGAGCTCCTCCCCATGATTTCATAATAATATTACATCATTTACAATTTTAATTCCATAGGGTCAAACTGGGGATGTTACATACCCCTCCCCTTGGAATAACACCATCCTCGGTGTTCCAATACTTCAGTATGTATACCCACTTTACACATGCCTCAAAAATTCACAAATGGTGGTAGGTCTATCCTGCATTTCATCTCTTTACTTTGACCTTTCAGGATCAAGTCCTTTGGCTTCCACAAGCTTCTCTTGTTGGCTTTGGTCTTCCAGCTCTATAGGTGGGCATTGCTCCAGAAAAATCCCTTCCTTTTATTCACCTTCCAATTGATCTACAAGTATGGAACTTCATGGCTGCCATCTTCCTTGTTGTCTTGGCAACTATTTTAGGAAGATTTTCAACCAAATCAAATAGATTTTGGCCTACTGCCATGGTCAATGTGCACAACTGGCTCTCGCTTTTCTCACTAGCAACACTTGGCTAGTACTAGCTGCACTCGATGGCTTTCAATGTCTCACCTGTAAGACTCATCATGGAAATTCCTATTAGGACAAGCATAACACTGTATCAAAATTAGCCAATTATTTTTCCAATTGACTTGGAACATCCATGCGTTACTCATGAGACTTCCACATATTTCATGCTTTCCCACATTCACATGAACTCATTCATGTTCATCCTTTCACAAGAAAATAACTAATTCAGCATTCACAATTCATTTCAAGCAAATAACACAATCAACTTCATCTATGACATGCACTCAACAATATTTTGTTTCTAAGATGCATTAGTCAAAAGAAAAGAGAAGAGTAAGAGTTTCCCCCTCTTAGTCTTGTTCCAATCCGGAGCCACACCATCACGGTGGTTTCATGCTCCTTAGTCTCTTTCACTTCAATGTGAATGCTTGAATTGCCCTTTTTGGCTATGACACTTTAGTGTCTAAGGTTTATCTAATGCCTTCCAACTAGGGGACCCTTCCCCATTGTTGCTTACAGGACCTTTGGCTGCTAGGACCCACACAGTTCCACTAGCACCATCTTTCATTACTGCTCATACTGAGCTCTTTAGGACAGTCATATGTCCATATGCATCCTCTAGATGCTTTCATAGTCCTTGCTTCCAACAGTACCTACACTCAAGCATTGAATCAATTCACATGCTTAGTGTATTTTCATAGGGTTTATCTCTAGACAAGAGTTTGAGAAATCATAATCAAATCATATACACACGTATATTCATAAGCAAGAAGTTGCAAGATAACCAAATACTTATCTGTATTAGATGTCTTCACTTTATTCCAAAGGATCCTTCTTTGCTTTCCAAGCATTGGATTTCCCGTGGATACAATAATGAATGTTGTGACAGCACGCAGACCACTCCACAACCATTCGAATAGGATATGCCAGGCCAATACGCCGACTAGTTTTTATCAATTAATTAAGGAATGTTTGGCCAACACGCCGGCTGCTTCACAACATCAAGTGGTTAATGTTCCCACCCACTATTCTTTGAATTTACCAAGAATTTTATAGCACCCAACCAGTTACTCTCTGGCTTTACCAAGAATTTTATAGCGCCCAACCATTACTCTCTGGCTTTACCAAGAATTTTATAGCACCCAACCAGTTACTCTCTGGCTTTACCAAGCATTTGTAGCTCCAACCAGTTACTCTCTAGGTTTACCAAGAATTTATAGTTCTTTCAGGGTCCTTTCTTCCTACAATGGCCAAGGTTTCCAACAAGTAAACACTAGTGTATCTGCTTAGCTATTAGAAGACTTATACCTGAAATATTCATTATTCCAAACAAGAAATAAATGGAAATGAATACTTATATGTATTGTACATTTTCCTTGCTACTCCACGGGTTTCCTTTTTTGCTTTACAAGCCTTGGATCACCTGTGGGGTGGATTCTTGACCAACACACATGTTGTTCCACAACATCATCCGAATAGGAAATGCCAAGCCAGTATGCCGACTGGGTTTATCAGGCATCCCTAAAATCAGTATGCTAAGCCAGTACGCCGACTGGGTTTATCAAGCATTTCAAAAATCAGTATGCTAAGCCAGTACGCCGACCGGGTTTATCAAGCATACAACAACCATTTCCAAGCTAGTTCTCTAACTAGGTTTGTCAGGAAATAACACCCTTCACCAATACCTCCACAACATGCAAATAACCAATGCCAAGCCAATACATCGACTGGGTTTGTCAGGCATCAATTTAACAACATGCCAAGCCAGTACACAGACTGGGTTTGTTAGGCATCAATTTAACAATATGCCAAGCCAGTACACCGACTGGGTTTGTCAGGAATCAAGCAACCCTTCGCCACAACACCCAAATAACCAATGCCAAGCCAGTACACCGACTGGTTCTATCAGGCATACAACAACCATTGCCAAGCCAGTACATCGACTGGGTTTATCAGGAGATATGAACAACATAATATGATTACATGGCTCTTTCTCTTATGAAACCAGTGGTTCCCTCCAGGAACTCCATAGGTGACTCACTTGACTGCAGGCTAGCATGGCCCCACAATACCCATTCACACTACACAAGGATGATACACCTTTTCTGCAACACAGCTCCTCGGGCCTATCCATCTCTTCTAGTGTCCTTTAGTGTGAGCGTAGAAAGGTTACCACTGCCCATACAGTCCTCTTGAGCACCCTTTCTTCACTTTGCCTCTTACATGCAACACCAAATTGCATCTGTGTAAGATGATAGCACAAGAAGGATAAGCATACTCATTAGTATTGTTGCTCTAAAATTGTAACCATATTTAATATCATTCACTATCAAGTATTGAAACACCAGGAATGCGTCCATTCCCTTAGGGTGTAGTCAATATTGAAAACCCTAACATAACCCATCACCCGAAAGGTATGCATCCCTTTTCTGATGTGAGCCATGTAGGACTTAGTCACACTCAAGCAGTCTAGAACAATAATGAAATAATAAAACATGCTCTGCATATTAAATCTAATAACCATACATGTATATCCCTAGTTAGGGTTACCGAATACTCATTCGTTTCACATATGTATCTTTCCTTGATTGGCGAAGAATGGGGCTCCCTTCTCTGAGTCAACAGTCCTTCGGTTTGCCACCCCAATCTTTTCACATGCCATAACCCACACATGCCTTCTTGGCATAATTTACTGTCTCACTCACATGATTTTCCAACATGCAGTTCGGTTGAGACATTATCAACATTTACAATGGCGTTTCACTCGAAACCCATTTCCAAAGCATGGGATCCTTCCCATCTAGTTTGGCTTCTGCAGGCCATCACACATGATCTTCCTGCAATGTGTCATCCTGGCACACTTTATCAAATAGCCAAATAGTCAGCAACATTTAGCAATAAGCTTCAAATATGATTGTTCCATAACCAATCAATAGCATTAATAATTAAATTCAACATGAATTTACAATTCTGTCTCCTACAGAAATTGATTTGCTTAGCAATGAGGCTATCCTCATATTGTTTGGCTCTCGTAAGTGGTATCACTCTGTCCATTATGGTTGCACCCTTGCTACCATACATGAACATCCACCTACAACATGTCCTCCCGACACAATTCTATATAAGCCAAACAGTGATTAGCAATTATAAGCAAATTCTCAAATCTAAAATTTGTAAATCTATTTTCCTACAGAAATTAGATTTGCAACTCTGAGACTATTCTCAAAAACTTAAACCAGACAATTTTCAGATTTGTTTCATGCATAAATTACAACCATGAGAACCTTCTCATAACCTTTGGCTTCTACACATGGTAGATCCTGGTCTTTACTATGGACTTATCCTTATTGCCATATGCAAGACTTTCCTACCTGAAAACTGAAATTTCAATCAGCCATACACGTTGTGAGTATGTATGCATATACTCTCTTCATTGCTACAACAGTCACTGAAGTGATCTCAAAATTATAATGCTCAATAATTCAAACACTTTCAGCTGTTATCATTTTAAATGCAATGAAATATATACATCTCTATAGATGCATTAAAAATTGCAAGATACAGTCACACTATCCATGCAACTTAGATAAACAGTAAATACTCATTACTTCACATTTCATGCAATCTTTCTCCTGCATTCATAGCAGCTCATGAAATGCTCTCAGTATTAACCATTTCATCTATTATCTAAATGCATTGAAATCTATACATATCACAACTGTGCATTCTTGCAATGCATCTTAACATGTGCACCCGCACATATGCATGCACATTCACCACATTTACATAATATTTTAATGTGCATTCACTCAATGCATAATCCCCCAATACAACTTTGCATCAATCCGCGGATACTATGCATTCCAGCATATTATGGCCTAACCATTCATAGGGCATGTACTACCACAACATGACTATAGGTCTTTACTTTCTTTGGTTATTTAAACCTCTAATCCAGCATACACAATGGCATGTTATAATTTCATATGAATGCATCGAGGTTTCTAAGAAACTATAGGGCGTAAGGCTCACTGCCTTCACTTATCCACACCTCACCATACTTGGTAGGTTGACATTCACATTCAAGCACTCAATACCACATGTAGACAAAATCAACATAGTATAAACATAGTTGAAGGGATCTTACCAAATCCTCTTTCAACATCTATGCATTTAAGCGCAAATAACCATTACCTACATGGCTGTTATTAACATCGCTTGATGTTACCTGATCAGTTGGCCTCTTACCAAGGATACATAGTCCTTTCTCCAACCTCATGATCACAGGTTTGTTGCATCATCCTTTCTTCCCAAGGTTGTTGGTCATATGCAACAATCATCATCCACATCTTTAATCATGCTTCTATGGTCATGACATGGAGTTCCTCCTCCACATCATAGCTGATCTTTTTTTTGGATTCCCTACCAAGCACGCAAGGAATCATTAGTTATGACATTCTCACGAATTAGCAATTCAGTATATATATACGTGTATAACATTCATTCTTGCTATTTTCCAAAAATGCAATTCTTATGCTATGAACAAAAATAGTTTTAAGGTGAGGAATTTCTCTTTCATCCTCCATAATGGATATTACAACCCATTACTCTTATTGAGAATTCCACAACCCTTTTATACAGTTAATAGTGCACATTCCAAGCATAGGGAATGTATTTCACACTTTCAACGACTGTCTTCGGGGGACGACGGGGGTCAAGGGGGATTTTAGCACAATCTGGTGCATAAATTCACGGCCATTTTCAGCTTTTAGCGCAATCTAGCACATAAATTCATGGCCATTTTCAGCTTTTAGTGCCTGAATTTCACCCTGGAAAGCCACTGAAATTTCCTGTTTTGGAGCAACTCAGTGAGTTCTTCCGACCTGTTTTGGGCCAACTCGCGGAGTTCTTCCGATTGAAAACTCAGTTTTTCCTTCCGATCTGTTGTGGACCAACTTGCCGAGTTCCTTCCGACGTTGCGGAGCAACTCGCCCATCTCTTCCAACGTTGCGGACGAACTTGCCCAGTTCTCTCGTTGTTTCGGAGCAACTCGCCAAGTTCTTCCGAAATTTCTTCTTTGATGCAGAAAAACACTTAGAAAATTTTTGAAAATTTTCAGACCAACTCGTCGAGTCCTTTCGTCATTGCAGACCAATTGGCCGAGTTCTTCCGCTGTTGCAAAGCAACTCGCCAAGTTCTCCCGAAATTTCCTCTTTGACGCCGAAAACACTTAGAAAGTTTTTTGGACCAACGCACCGAGTCCTTCCGCTGTTGCGGAGTGACTTGCCGAGTTCTTCCGATCAAACTCAGCTTTTCCTTCTGAAATTTTTCCATCTTTTCGCCGAACTTAAAATTTTTGGGTGATCCGTTGCGAAGCCACTCATCGATCTCTTCCGCCATTGCGGACGAATTTGCCGAGATTCGCCGGCACAGTTTTTGGCAAAAACTCATAGACACTTAGAAAAATTTTGAAAATTTGAAATTTTTGAAATTTTTGAAATTTTTCTTAACTATCAGTGCTGAGCAGGAAGCATACTTACCTCTGCAACTATGATAGGTATCCCATAAAGGCCCAATGCTGCAACCAACAGCTCTGATACCATCTGTCACGTACCCACCCATCCATCCAACGAAAGGGAGAGAACATGATGTCATTCTAAGGGGCTCTTCATAAAACTCAGCCAATTCATTAGATGCATACAGTTAAAAACAAATGTGTGCAGATGTAAATTAAACAAACATGCACAGCGGAAATGAACTCATCCACACACATGTTACACAACTGTTATTCAATTTAACACAACCAACAAATTAATACATTTGCAGAAGTAATTACATAAGAAAATACTCATCTTGATGTAATGTTGTCCCAACAACTAGCTATGTCGCTGCAACATTCCTCCCAACCATAGGTCTCTTCCTAGCCTGTATTATTTCAGCACTCAGAGACCACCCCCAAGCTGGGCATGATATCTACAAGGAACTTGGGACTCTCAAACCCTGCACAGCCAAAGAAATGGATACCCAACTCAACCCCAGCATTCTCTTGCACATCAAACTCAGATATGGCTCTGGAACACACTTTCAACAGTGGGACTTAGGAAATAGATGGCCAGGGGTTTTCCCAAAATGTAGGCACACCAAAACGGATTGTGGGAAGAGGAATCCAACCCCAGGGAAGAAAACCGATTTCTCCCACAGATGTATGAGCATACAGTGGGCCAAATGGCCTCAATAAAACCCCAAATTGTTTCCTCTTCTTCCCCACTATTAGCCACAACAAAAATGCCCTTCCCAGCTAGAAAAATGAATGTAAACACAGTAAAACCGGTGAGGAAAACGCCCAGAAAGCTTCCAACTCGTGAGAGGGCAAAGTGGGTTGAAAGGTAATGTCTTGGGGAGCAAGTCATGGCTCTTTTCTTGCCTAAGAATCCAAACACGAATTTCCATGCAGGGTGGCTTACCCATACTCGAATTTGGATAGCCATACCTCTCATTCCCCAAGGCATTAACTACCTCAAACAACTCTTGGGAGAAATCAATGATTGGATACAAAAGTCAACATGGGTAGTTAAGGGTTTGATGGGTTCTCTCATTGACACTTGGCTTGACTTGATTGGCTCTAAGGGTTTCAATGTTTTCCCTCCCAATTCCTTGTAAAATCATGCCCCCATCTCTTGTTCCATTGCATAGCTAGTTGTGGGTATATTATTAAAATGCATATTTACATGATGTTTGAAATTCCAATATGTCTGGCTAGCACGCAAACCACATGCATCAATAAATTGATAGTGGGGCCTTAACCTTGAGCTCCTCACCATGATTTCATAACAATATTACATCATTTACAATTTTAATTCCATGGGGTCAAACTGGGGACGTTACAAATATGGCTAAGAATGACAATGATCAGATAGTGAAGATCTGATCTTGTAAATTAAGCTGATCATTTTGTAGTTCAATCTCTTTTTTAATGAAGAATTGGTTTCCGAAAACCAGATCGTGTACATAATTTTTATGTAGCCGTGTTGTGTTAATCCTCGGGAGGGCCACCTAAGGATCGTATTCCTCTTTTCTGGTTAATTGATTTGTTAACGCTAAACTAAGTACATGTTTCACTTGTTATTAATTCGTAGATAGTATTCCTGAAAGTCTGATTTCACTTGTTAATTTGTAGAATTCATTAATCCTCTAAAGTAGGTTTTAGATTATACTAAACTAGGTTAGACTATGCTAGATTATGCTTTAGTCCTGCACATACAGTGTCGGCATATCTAAGCTTACGAACCCCAGGTTGATAATTTAGTGTCGAAAACTATAGCAATATTTTACTCGACACAGATTTGCCCCTTTAGCCCTCCCACCAAATTTTGATGACCTACCTGTCGGTTATGCTCAGCGCCTCATGAGATTTGATGGGGAGGGAAATACTTCTGCACAACAACATGTGGACCACTTTGTTGATTTTATAGACCTAGAGGAGGTAGATGACGATGATTCCAAGATGAGGTTATTTTCCTAAAGCCTTGCAGGGGAAGTGAAGAAGTGGTTTAAATCCCTTCTTAATGGAGGAATTGATACCTATGAAAGATTTGAGCAAGTTTTCCTATCCAAATGGCAGGAAAAACTAAACCCCCTCCAAATCCTCACTCAATATGAAAAAAATAAGAAAACAAATGTTGAGACGGTCCAAGAATTCTCAGCCATATTCATGAGGATGTACAACTCTATCCCAGTGGACATTAAACCTCCTGTGGGGGAAGCCAAGCTTCATTTCGGCAATTGTTTTGATAGTGACTTTTCTCTCATGCTAAGAGAAAGAAGATTTGTCACTCTTCCAAATATGATAAAATATGCAATAGAAGTGGAAGCTAACCTAATGGCCTCTGGTAAAATAAAACACATGAACGAGGCTGAGAAAAGGAGATGTAATGAAGAAATGCAACCTTCCACATCCTAGTCCATGGATGCCAAATTTGAGCAGATGATGAGAACTATGGAGAGATTGATGGATAGGATCTCCCTAGACAATAGGCCTCCTTCCAGAGAAAACCCAAAGCCTCAAGCTCGAAATAACAATCTCAGAAGGCCCCATGGCCCACAAGGAAGACCTAGAGAGCCAAGAGACCCCAGAAATCTCAAGAATCAGCCAATCGAACCACCTTTTGCTGAGAACCTTATAGATGAAGAAGAATAAGATAGGAATCATGAAGACCAGATCCATCTCTTGGATCATACCCCACCAATCACTAAGGACAAACATGAACAATCCTTCCTGCAATCAGATGGTGGCCCAGAGGAATCAGAAGCTGATTAATACCAGAAGGGGCTACACAATTCCATCTATGAGTTCGAGAGGCAACACAATTTGAGAAGTAAGAAAATAATAGTAGACCGAGGAAAGGTTGTTGTTGATCCATCCTCTTCTCATCTGCAAAGAAAAGGACCCCCTGGGAAAAAATACCCAAGGTTCACATTCTCTAATAAGACGTCAGGGGAGGGAGCAGAGGCTCCCAAGGAGAATCCAGAGTGGGGAGATGAAGGTATCACAAAGACAGTAGAAAGGTTCCATTCCGCTTTCAACTTAGAAAGTGAAATATCCAAGATTAAGATCTCCATCCATTTACACGAGTTGGTCAAGAACTCAGGATATAAAGACCAGATCCTTAAAGCAATAAATGGTGGAGAAGTAAAGAAGATTGATACCCTCAACCTGCAAGATGATAACCCTTCCCTTTTGTTCAGTCCCCATGTGGAAAATACTTCAGAATAGGATGTCCCTCCTTTTTATATCAGTCTAAATATAGATGATCACATCCTACACAATGCCATGTTTGACTCGGGAGTTTCTCATAATCTCATGCCAAGTTCAGTGGTGGAAAGCTTAGGATTGGAAATCACGAGGCTGTACAAGGATCTATTCTCCTTTGATTCCAGGAGGGTCCCATGCGAGGGGATGATCAAGGACATGGTGGTCTCACTCACTCAAATACCACAGAAGAATATCATCATGTATGTAGTGGTGGCAGATATTCCACCAAAGTTTGGGATGTTGTTGTCTAGATCCTGTACCTCAAAGTTGAAAGGAACCATGTTGATGGACATGTATTACACCACCATCCATGTTTTTGGAGAGCACAGGAGGTTGTACAGAGAGCATAGGTTGTCCTATGTAGTAAGCAGCAAGGAAAATCCTAATAATCACCCCATATTCGTGGTGGACACTGATATAGGTTCTTCAATTCTTTGCTATGAGCCAGTTTCGGGAGAAGAAAGTGGGAAGGTTACCAAATTTCCTGGAGTGGAAGATGCAGCTAATAGAAAGAATGAAGCATTATGCCTGGACAGGGCGGCCATTACAGAGGGCAGTGAGCAACTGAGGGAAGAAGACCGCCATAAGAAGCCAGAACTAGAGGTCGAAGCCATCTTGGAAACCCAAAAAGAAGATCATTGGGTCATGAGATTTCATGGGGCCGTAAATAAAGAAGGAGCTGGAGCTTGGGTATGGATCATCCCCCCAGACAAGGGAAATGCCTGCACCGATTTCCACACTTTTAAGCTAATGTTTGACTATTCAAATAATGTGGCAGCGTATGAAGCATTGTTGTTGGACTTAAATATACTTAGAGACCTGAAAGCTAAAAAGGTCAAAATCTATGGATATGCAGAGCTAATAATCTAACAGGTGACAGGAAACTATGAGGCTAAACATCCCAGGCTAAAATCTTACAGGAATGTTGTATGGGACATGTTGGAAAATTTCTTCACAGAGCATGATATCTTTTTCATTCCCAGAGAGCAGAATACAGTGGCAGACACTCTAGCCAGCTCTGCTAGCAGATTTAGCTCCATGCCTATCCTACCATAACTCCCATGGTTAATATAAGGCATAGACCTTCTGTCCCAGAAAACACTAAGCACTGGAAAATATTTGAAGACGATCAACAAATCAAGAAATTTCTAGAAATGACCGAAGAGTTTTCCAACACACAAATCGACTGGGAGAACTGTGAAGGTGAGGAGTGGGAACCTAATCCAACAGAGCCCCAAGCCACTATGGGGGGGAAAGAGATCCTGCAGTTGAAGATTAACTACATCCCCAAAGGACTGGTTCCTTTGGAGAAACTGTTTGATGAAAATGATGTTTCCAAGAATCACAAGGTTACTCCAAACCTCGACAAGGTAGAAGACTATAACATTGGGAGTGACGAAGAGCCCAAAATTGTCAAGTTGTCAAAGTCTTTAACCCCGGGTACCAAGGGAGACTACATAGCTTTAATGAAGAAGTTCTTTTATGTGTTTTCATGGTGCTATGAAGACCTTAATGAATATGGCACAGCGGTCATACAACATACCATACCAGTCAAGACTGGCAAGAAGCCATTTAGGAATAAGCTAAGGAGGATGAATCCCATGCTGCTCCCACTGATTGAAAAAGATGTAAAGAGGTTGTACGAAGCCAAAATCATATTCTCCTTGAGGTTTTCAAAGTGGGTAGCCAAAATTGTCCCAGTGAGAAAAACGAATGGTGAAATCAGACTGTTTATCGACTTTAGAAATCTCAACAAAGTGTCCCTAAAGGACAACTACCCCTTGCCCAAGATGGACCACATTTTGCAGAAGGTTGCAAGGGCATCAAGAATATCCATGATGGATGGGTTTTCAGGATACAATTAGATTAAAGTGCAGCCCGAAGACCAAGACAAAACAACCTTCACCACCCCTTGGAGGACTTTCATGTATGCCAAGATGCCATTCGGTTTGTTGAACGCTGGAGCCACTTTCCAAAGAGTTATGGACATAGCTTTTGCAGTGGAAAAAGACAAATTTGTGGTTGTCTACATGGATGACATCACTGTGTATTCCAAGTTTGACTCGGAGCATCTAAAGCATCTGCACCAAGTGTTCACTAAATCCAAAAAATTCAAGATCTCCCTGAATCCTAAAAAGTCAATTTTTTTCATGGAAGAGGGCAAGTTGATGGGTCACATAATATCTAAAGATGGGATCAAAATTGACTCGGGCAGGGAGGATTCAATACAGAAGATTGATCTCCCCAGGAGCAGAAAGGAAGTCCAGTCCTTCCTAGGCACAATGAACTTCTTAAGGAGATTCATTCCCAATTTTGCATAAATCATGAGGACAATCACCTGCATGCATAAGAATGATATTCAAATATGGTGGACTTTTGAAGTTAGGCAGCCATTTGAAGACATAAAAAGAGAAATCGTTGAAGCACCTGTGCTTACTAGTCCTGATTTTAGCAAAGAGTTCCTTATGTTCTCCTTCGCCTCTGAGGATTCCATAATTGGCGTACTTCTACAGAAAAATCAGGGAGGAGTTGAGCATCCCATAGCTTTCTTCAACAAATCTCTCAGGGATGTCAAGCTCAAGTACAACATGATGGAAAAGCAAGCCTATGCCATGATCAAAGCTTTGAAGGATTTCAGAGTGTATGTTCTGCATTCCCATACTATAGCTTATGTCCCTAATGCTACTGTGAAAGATATATTGACACAACCTAATCCAGAGGGTAGAAGGGCCAAGTGAATAGTTGTGCTACTGCAGTATGACTTACTTATCAAACCTACAAAGTTGATCAAAGGACAAGGACTGGCCAAGCTCATGGCCGAATCAAATTGGGATTCAATGAGTGTGAACTTGGCGTCTCACATGTTGGAGGAAACTACCCAAGGTCCATTACCTCAGGTATCAAATAAATTTGTTTCCTCTCGTTGGTATTCTGACATTATATATGTTTTGCAGAACGTACAAGCACCCCCTGATATGGGAAAAATCAAATCTAGATCCACCAAGTTGAGGGCTACAAAATTTGCATACTAAATGAGGGTCTCTATTGGAAAGACCCTGGGGGTGTCCTATTGAAATGCATAGTGGAGGATGAGGCCAAAGTGACCTTGAAAGCATTTCACAGGGGCGTCTGTTGGGGGCACCATTACTGGAAGGCCACTGTCAACAAAATTCTCAGGGCAAGATTCTATTGGCTGACTATGTTCAAAGATTCCTATAAGGAGATAGTCGCATGACATGAGTGCCAATTTTTCGAAGGAAAGAGAAACCTCATGTCCATGCCTTTGAATCCTATAGCTGTAGAAGCCCCTTTTTAGCAGTGGGGGTTCGACTTCATTGGTGAAATTTTCCCCAATTCCTCCAGACATCACAGGTGGATATTGATTTCCACTAACTACTTCACCAAATGGATTGAGGCAGTACCTACCAAGCAAGCCACAAACACAGTGATCATAAAATTCCTGGAGGAAAATATCATGTCTCGGTTTGGCTATCCTGTTACAATAATCACTGATAATGCATAGGCTTTCAAATCCAAGAAGATGGTCAAATTCTGTGACTAGTTCCATATAAAGATGGTCCATTCCACTGCTTACTACCCTCAGGGAAATGGGTTGGCTGAATATTCTAACAAGAGTCTGGTCAGAATAATCAAGAAAATAAAAAGGCTTGGCACACCAAGCTGACATTCGCTTTGTGGACCGATAGGATCACCTCTAAGAGATCCATTGGAACATCTCCTTTCAAGTTAGTATATGGAATAGAAGTAGTATTCCCTGATTCCCTCAGAGGGCATGCAATGAAGCTTCTATAAGAACAGGAAGAAGAGCCGAAACCTAAGCTAAGGAGATCCAGCCAGCTGGTCGAAATACAGGAAGTTAGATACGGGGTACAGGATGAGATTATGCGCACTCAGGATAGAATTAAAAGGACTTTTGATCGGAAGACCAAGGGAAATGAATTTCAAATAGGAGGTCTGGTGTTGAAATGGGATGCTAGGGGAGCAGACCAGGCCCAAAAATTCGACAACCTATGGCAGGGGCCCTATACGATCATCGCCCACCTTGGGTGCAATGCTTTCGTTTTGCAGGATGGAGGTGATGAACCAGTCGGCAATAGACTCGTCAATGGGCGGTTCTTGAAGCATTATTTCAAGTAAAAGAATGAGTCCACCGACCCACCTTCACTGTACATTGCCATCTTTTGATTTTTAGAAAAGTCATGTTTCAGTTTTTGTTTCACAGAAATGCGGGAAAGGAAGCAAGGGCCACTAGTCTACATGTTCTTGCTACCTCACAGGGAGGATATCATCCCCTATTGGAGCCGTTGTTAACACCTATTTTGGTTTCCACCAAGGAAAGAATCGGAAAGCCCAAAAATGGCTAGTTGCCAAGCGATTCTGAGCCAAAGGATAGAGCCACAATGGAAAGAATGAGAAAAACCAACCATAAAAGTGTTTTCTGCAACTAAAAGGGACTAAATGGGCTACTTCCACAACAAAAGAATATTGGATGGACAGGATTGAAGAGCGGATCAGATCAACGGTTAAAATGGCGTTCCGTAAAGCCCGTTTTTCCATTCCTGTAATCCGTGTGGCGAATTGCGGAGCATCAATTTTTCGGAGAACGCAAAGATAAGTTTCTGCATTCCTCATTGCAGATTGTGGAACGCTGATTTTCCAAAGGGAGAAAAAATAAGTTTCCGCGTTGTGGATTTCTGATTGCGGAAAGGTAATTTTCCAAGAAAGCACCAAGTCGAGGTTCTGAACCTCGCATTGCATGTGGCAGATTGCGGATTGCGGAAAGGCCATTGAGGAAAGGGCCATTACGGAAAGGCCATTGCGGAAAGGAAATTGCGAAAAGAAAAATGCAAATCAAAGCAGGTTTCACAGAACAAATCACGACCACCAGGAAATAAATATTCTCGCAAGAAGGCAGCGCGTTTCATAGCAGCAAGGGGGGTCTGTTTTAGTTTCCTGTCCTAATCAATCTAAAACAACCTAATTCGAAGGATGAGTAGGTGGCTTCCGAGGCCCAATGGCGCACTTCTAGCGTGTGAAATCCCCCATCATCACTCCGATCAGGATCACAATGCGTTGATTTGGGTGGCTTGGCTCGTGCGGCCTCATCATTCCCTGTGCGAGTTTGTTTTGAATTAGTTAGGATATTTTGATGCTTGGTAAGCCTATAAAGGCAAGGTCCGAAGTAGACCAAATGGTTGGATGTTTTTGTATCAGAGAGATTACTAATCTATGTATGTATTAAGATTGGCCTCTTAATTCAATGAGAAGACCCGATTCTAGAGCTTGAGATTCCTGTGATTTGGGTTTTGATGTCTGTTATTTCCTATGTATGTGTTCTAGCTTTGTATTTTCATTAATTGTTTTCTTCTGTAGTACCTAAAGATCAAGATTACATGGTCTGGAATTCATGGCCACATGCTTCAGATGCATATGACTAGGTATTCCACCCTTTTCTCTAAACATTGCAGGTTAGAATTCATTTTCAAATGCTCTAGCTTGTGATGAATCCGTTCTCCTTTTTCTGCCCCCATCTATTGATCAATGTGACTTGAAAAGACCCCATCTACCTCGCCTCTCACCTCTACATTCATGGTCTGAATCTACCATTTGTGACTATAAACCCACCGAAGTTGACTCCATGCTCAACTGTCCTCTTGTTCTTAACCCCAACCAACCAAAAGCCCCTTTTAATTCATTGTTCGAAGGTCTAGCCACCACCTTACTAAATAACCCAGCCTATTCAAGCTATATCCTATTGCGGGAAGCACTAAAGAGAGAGCCCTCTGTGTGTTTGGGAAGGCTAGTTCCCGTCCAATAAATATTGGTTTGGAACAGTTACCTCATGGTCTTTCCTTCCGCAACCCAGGAAAATCTTGAGTGATAGCAAATAGCACGGGTGCACTCCTTTGTGCATTAACTAATCAACATTCACCACCAATATTCGGGGTACAACCGTGGTAGACGTTTCCTATGTCGGCTTCTTTGGGAGCGTGTGCTCGTTAATAGTGCATGCGCATTCCTATTGCATTAATTTGGTTGGTGAATGTTCATGTAAATTATTTTGTGTATACTTTTTTTTTACATTAATGACACGTTAGTCATCTTGAATAAATTTTAGAGAGATATAGGGAGGTATTGTGGGTTATGGGGTTAGGGAGATAAAGATGGGTATGGGGGGTAGTGGGTTATGGGTTTAGGATGGGATTGTGGGTTGTGGGTTTAGGGGGGGACAGGGGGGGGGAGATTATGGGTTATGGGTTTAGGGGGGGACAGGGGGGGGATATTGTGGGTTATGGGTTTAGGGAGAGAGATAAATTATGGTTAGGGCTTCAACATGAACCATGCTTTCATTATAATATTAGGGGCATAATAGGCTGTGTAGAACCTAGTCAGGGGTTGAGAGCCAAGAGGGAGATTGGGGGTCATGGGTTGAGAGAGATAGAGATTGGGGGTTAGGGGTGGATAAAGATGGAACAAGGGGGGTAGGGGTTTAGGGAGAGAGATTAAGGGGGATAGGGTTCTAGGGAGAGTTACAAAGAGATAATAAGTGATAGAGAGAGAGAGAGATTGTGAGACGGAGAGAGTGAGAGGTAATTAAAATGGTTTTACAATTGAAGTTGTGTCACACAAACATTAACTTCACAATTTATTATTGATATCAAAGAAGGCATTTGATATCCATCTAATTTTTAATCAAATACAACATTTCTTCTTGAAGTCACCCCCAGATAAGCGATAAGATTCGACATTAACCGCGGATTTAATTCTAAGATAGGGGCATAAGAGGATTCATAGAACCTGGTCAGGGGTTGAGAGAGAGAGGGAGATTGGGGTCAGGGGTTGAGAGAGATAGATATTGGGGGTTAGGGGTGGAGAGATATGGAACAAGGGAGGTAGGGGTTTAGGGAGATAGATCAAGGGAGCGAGGGGTCTAGGGAGATAGATAGAGAGATAGTGCGTGATAGAGAGAAAGAAAGAGAGATGGAGAGATGGAGAGAGTGAGAGGTAATTAAAATGGTTGTAGGATGGATCTTAAGGCCTTGACCAGAGTTATGAGAGGAAAACAATGGCCTTACAATATAAATGATTCTCTAAGGTTCATTGACCATGAAAATGACCTAAAACTATAGCATAGGCCCTTTATAGGTGATATTTGATCTCTAGGTGGAGTATGGTTACCATTGTGAAGTATTGCACACTAGGTATGGGTGTCTTAAGGCATTGGTCATGGTTAAGGAAGGAAAGTATGCCCCTTGACACCTTGATGAAACCTTTAAGGATGAAGGGCCATAAATAATTCCCTAAATTGGACATAACATGTATTCTATAGGGAATCGTTGTCCTTTAAATGAGATATGGATGCTATTAAATATTTTGTGCATTAGAGATGGGTCTTAAGGCCTTAACCATGGTTGGGAGATAAATCTAGGGAATTAGATCCTAAATGAAGATCCGTAGACTAAAAGGCCATGATTAAGGCCTTGAACTACAACATAGGCCATCTAAAATGAATTTTTTACATACAAGTAATATAAGGGTGTCATTATGAGTTTTTATGTAGTAGGAATGGGTCTATGGGCCCTAAACAAGATGGGGGGGAATAAGGTCCTTCGTCCATAAATTAATCCTGGAGGTCTTATGGACATGAAATATTCCTTAAACCACCACAAAAAACCTCTAGAAAGTACCTTTTTCCTTGAGTCAAATATGGGTACTATTAGGAGGTTTTGCACACAAGAGATGGATAGAATTTGGATAGATTCTGGATAAGATTTCCTGATATTTTTTCTGATTTTATTCTATTACTGGATTAGAAAGGTGTCTTCCAGCTTTAAATAACTTTATCTTGTTTTTTATGCTTTCTAGTGGATAAGGTAAATCTAGTTTGACTAGTAAATTGTCTCTACTTGGCCAATTCGACCTCCACCTCTTTCTTCTCTCCGAAATTCATCATCACATTCCATTTTTATCACTCACTAGCTACCATACCATATTTATCTAATTTGTGAGCCTCTTGAAAGATTTGCAAAGTGTCTTTTGACACCTAGGGTTTTTTTTCGCTTTTAGTAAGCATTCTTTTTTTGTGCTTTACAACTTGCCTTTAAGGCATTCTATTTTTCTCTCCTAAGATGTATTATATAATGTATTGATATTGATGAATAATATAGAGATGATATTTACATCAATTGAGTCCTCTCTCTTGTGTTTTTGTTTCAATTTTTCTTCTTATTCTTGCATATCTTTGAATAAATTCTTGTGAGGACTTATTTGCTTCAAGATCCTTGGCTATTAGAATTCTTTCATGGTATTGAACCTATTTAGAATTCTCACACCTTTATAGTGCTTCAAGGAACTGTTCATGGATCATGAGCCTTAAATGATTAATTTAGGTCGTAAGACCCTTATTTTCTCCCGCATCCATGTTCAAGGTCTTGAGACCCATCCATTATGCCTAAAACTTTCTAAATGTTCCCATATATCATTCATGGGTCTTTGTCATGTCCCAAAATTTTGCATTGGGTCACAATGGCCTAAGCCCCTTGGCCATACTCATGATAGTTTGTCAAATTGATGATAAGGGTCAAATAATTGCTAACAAGGATGTCCAAGTTAGTAATAATGTGAAATTAGATCCAAATGGACAAGGTGGGTAACATTAAGAGAAATTCCCAATTCAAAGTTTGTAATATACCCATCCAAATGAACAGTCATGGAGGAAAATTACTAATTCCCTAGGTTGGGGGTGGAAGCTTTGGGATTTGAAATAAGTGGGAAAATAAGTGATGTTTGGACATTATAATGATATAAATATTTAATAAAGGATCTAAATAAATAAATAAAAGGGAAAATCAAAGTGGAAATTGCTCATGAAGACACATGGAGGATGTGGGACCCACACAAGCTAGATTTTTTGTGCCACATGGAATCCTCCTCTTGTCAATTTGAATCCATGAGAATTCCAATGTTCTTGGGATGAGTTGGAAGGGAATGATATTTGGCATGAATCAATGAGGTTGAAATGTAGAGGAAGAGTAACTCCCATGGAAGAGGAAGAGGCAATTTGGAGCTAGTGGGACACTTGGGCTAGATTCCCTAGCTTTATGACAATAATGATGAAGATGCTATGACACCTATGACACAAATTAGACCTGATGGCTGACATCTGACATATATGACATGTCAGGGCTAAAAATAGCCTCCAAGAGGACGTTTAAGGGAGTTAGGTCAGCCAAAGATACACCAATTCGAATTTGGAGAAGGAGGAGGCTAGAATTGGAAGGACAAGTGGCATACTTGGGAATCTCTTCCCAACTTGAGTTGGCATGAATCGTTTGGGAGGAATTTGACCCATGGAGGACCTTATAAGTTTATAAAAGAAAATAACAAAGAAGGATGATGGATTTGATCATTTTCAGAATTTTCATTTTGCATTTGGAGAGGAGAGCTAGTGGAGTGCTACTCTACTTGCCTTAGCACCAATTTCGAGGGTGAAAGATTCCCATCCTAGTTGGTAATTGGAAAGGCCATTCAGACCTTGCATGTGGAGATAAAATGGATTCTTTTGTTATAGTTTGACACTACATGGAAGCTCATGGTCACATCTCTTTCTGCTTGCTTCTACAACCATTCTTCTATTTCTTGGCATATTCATGATCCTTGAGGAATTGCGCCTTTGGTGAGATATTGTTCTCTTTGGGGGAACTTCTAATGCCCAATTATTTTATCATATGATTTAAATGATCTGTTATTAATATTAATAACATCTTCAGGTTGATATTACAAGTGGAAATTTGTAAATATAATTATTAATGAGCAAATGGTGCCAATTTCCCCAATATGTTCATGTATGCCAATAATGTGTTGATGTATTCAAATGGACCAGTGAAATATTGATGGATTAATGATGTATGGACTGTTATTTATCTATTATACAAGTTTCATGTTCAATGCATAGTATTTGGGAGTCATATTGTTCATTTTTAAAGCATTTGGAGAAGATTTCCCATCATTTCCCCCAAGGTCGAAACTAGTATTTTGCTTCTGATTTTGAGAGTGTTGTAGAAGACCTAATAAATTAAATGGAGATGTATATGAGACCCTATTGATGTCCCCTTTATTTACCCTACCTCTGTCCATAAATTTGATAGGTTTCGGTACCATTTGGAGAGCCATCTTCAACACTTACCCTAGGGGGATTTGAACCCCAAATTGCTAATCAAGATCCCTACTTTGGCCAGAAATTAAAGGATAGTTTCAGAATCCTATTGAAGAGTATAAAGAATCACTGAACCTCATATTTATGTATTAAAACCATTCATACACCTTCTATGACAATTTTGGAGCATCTGGAGCCATTTGGAGGTCAAGAACCCAAGACTAGTCAAAGGTCGAACTAGTGGAAAAAGTTGAAAAAATCACCATTTTAATAAAAATAAAAAAATGGACATTACAAGTGGTATCGGAGCATGATTTTGGAACCTGATGTGGTCTAATATTCATAAGGACAAGAATTCATGTACCACCATTAGATATTGAAACCAAAAGTGATTTTGTTGAAGAGGAAAAAGTAGGAAAAGAAGAGCATTTGTTTAGGAAACTATGGCTAGGGATGAAAAGGGAACCTCATATGATAGTGAGAAGTTTAGGAAACTCATGAAACCACTCTTTGAAGACATGACCAAGCAGATGATGAAAGAATTCAAATTATTGGCTAGCCAACTTGGAAGCAAAGGAGAAAGAGGAGGCAGCAGTAGTTCCTCTTCCGAGGAAAAGAAGGCCATGGGTGAAGGTATCTTCTCAAAGATAGGACCTCATAATAGATCTCATGAATATCAAAGTGCAGCAGGCCTACTACACCTAAATTTCTTGATTCCAAATCAAATATTAATACTCCAACCGATGTGCAAGAACTCCTAATCGAATGGCAAAATTTGAGTGAAGATTGCAGAAACACCCTACCATTTGATCAATACCTCATTGTCTCAAACAAGCTCAAGATGAAGGAAGGTAATGAGAATCCATTTCAAAATAGAGAATTTTTTGACAGGGTATTAGTGAAGAAAGGTTTATGCCATTCTTGTAAAAGACCTTGGAGAGAAAATCATATGTGTGTGAGTGAAAATAGCAGTGAAGTATCTGAAGTTTCAGGGAATGCTTGTATTTCCTACTTGAAGAAAGTTTTTGGTTTTCCTTCAAAAAGAGATTCCTAATGTGTTGATCTTAAGGAAACCAATGGGAAAAGTGAATCAGATTGATTGAAGGAGAAATATGAATATACATCCCATGAACTTGAAGATCATTTCGAGACACATTCTACCTTGGACATGAATCAAAGAGCATTTACTGATGGATGCTTGAACTATGAAGGAGTACCTAATGATGGGTGCTCACACCTCTATGATGGTGACATAGAGATCACTTTTGAAAATGTTGCTGCAAGCCAAACTCCCATTAAGCATGAAAATGAAAACCTTGCAGCAGTTGAAGAAGAAACAAGATCAACTTCCCCATCAACACTTGATCTTCATGAAGTTGGTCCAAGTAAGAAGGAAGAAGATGACGAAGTTCACTTGCAAGAGCCTCTTTTTCTTGAAGGGTCATTAAATATGAATGAAAAGAAGATTCAAAGAGCAATGTGCAACACCAAAGGTAGTTTCATGTCTTTTCTTTTTGATAAAAACAATTTGGTTAATTTTAATGAATGGTTACATGATGCATACTTGAAGAATGATGAGGATATTCATAAATGCAAAATTCAAAATGAGCAACTTCTTGAAAGGTTGCAATATACTTGTTCTTCCTCCTATGTTTCAAATTTTCAGATGGTAGATTGCATGGAGGATTCTCATGGCATGGTAGATCATGAGAAACATGGAAATTTGCATGTGCTTGATGTGTTTGAATATGAGCTTGATGATATCCAAGCACTTGGTGTGGTAGAAGAGGAACTTGAGTTTCCTCTTGGAAATGGTGACACAATTTTTGAAG
This sequence comes from Larix kaempferi, assembly GCA_027924585.1. NCBI lineage: Eukaryota > Viridiplantae > Streptophyta > Pinopsida > Pinales > Pinaceae > Larix > Larix kaempferi. The sequence goes on along the minus strand of BSBM01001197.1, from coordinate 18,253,125 downwards.
AAGTGTATGATTCCACTACCGTGGAACCAACCTATGAGGAAAGTTTTGCACTTTTAAGAGAGGTGCATGATCCTACCATTATGGAGCATTCACATGAGGACACTTCTGCACTTTCTGATCATTTGGGTGAGTTGGTTCATTCTCCTACATCCTACACTTCCATATTTTGCAACATTCATCCTAATGAAGTATGGGTGAAGGGTTTATTTTTTATGTTTCCACATGAGGAGCATGAAACTCCTATCTCTCCTTTATATGATGACATTATTAGAGCCATTTCTTATTTACATTTGCAGTAGCATTAGTTGTTACCTTATGATGAAACACATCTACATGGATGCACTTATGATGTTCACTTGAGTCACTTGAAGACTCATGATTTTCATTGCTCCTTGATTAGTTCAATTGATATTGGAGGAACTTCATCCACTACTTGGGTGAAGAGATATATGATTGGAGCAGATTATTATTGGCAGCAACATCCTTTGTTATTTCTTGATGATACACATGTTCATGGATGCACAAATTCTACTTATGTAAGCCCCTTGAAGGCTTGTTGTTTCCTTTGCTCCCTACTTGGTTCAGATTTTAGTGGAGGTTCTTCATTCACTTCTTGGATGAAAGAACACATGGTTGATTATGTTGATGGATATTACATCATTTTGGAGCAGCATTATAGGACATGGGATCCTCACCTATGTCATTGGATCAGATTTGATTGGTCACTTGAAGCTTATATTCACTTGGAAAATAGTGGTCTACTTACTTGGAGGTATAATCACTTTAATGATTCTTTGATGAGGCACCTCCTTGATGTACATTTTTATTATGTTGTTATGTACTTTGATGATATATCTTTTGTACTCATGATGTTTGGAAGAATGCATACAAGAAAATTGGATCCAGGAATTCTCTTTCCTAATGGTATGGGTTGGAGAGCACTCTTAATTGTTGGAGTGCAATACAAGCAATGGAACCCTGGGATAGTTTGTAGTCCCATTGATTTCAAAAATTTTGGGAAACAAGCAGTATGGGAGATGGATTCCCCACTTTAAAAAGTGATTTTAATCAGAGTAGTGCAACAGCAAGCATGGTGGTTCCTCTCTAAAATCTTCATGGAATCTCGAAGACTGAAAGTTGGGCAACACAGTGGCAACTTCAAGAATTATGCAGTGGTATCAAAAGGGGGTTTCCAAAATATAAAAGAGGTAAAGAGTGATTTTGAAAACATGGTTTTGATGGGTTTAATTAACCTTTTGGTGTTTAGTAGTGATGTTACAGGGGATATCAAAGTGAAAAAGAAAACCCACATCTCCTTGCTTTTGGAAACACACAATTGTAGTGCATGGGTGGCTCTACTCAAGGTTTTAGAAGAGAAGTTTTGGGAAGAAAATTTTTGGAAAGAAAACAGGTTCTTCCACATACATGTGTTGAAAATGCTTGAGGACAAGCAATATTTGGAAGGGAGTATTTTTCATGTCCCAAAATTTTGCATTGGGTCACAATGGCCTAAGGCCCTTGGCCATACTCATGATAGTTTGTCAAATTGATGATAAGGGTCAAATAATTGCGAACAAGGATGTCCAAGTTAGTAATAATGTGAAATTAGATCCAAATGGACAAGGTGGGTCACATTAATATAAATTCCCAATTCAAATTTTGTAATATACCCATCCGAATGAACTGTCATGGAGGAAAATTACTAATTCCCTAGGTTGGGGGTGGAAGCATTTGTTGAAATATTGTAACTTCAAAGAATATTATATTTGTATATTATTTATTCTGGAGATGTTCCATACCTCCGATGTGATTATACTATAAATCCGGAGATGTTTATTCCTCCGAGTTGGTTGTGGTAACTAGGGTTATTAGACCCACCATGTGGGGGTCGGCCCAGTCAGTTATAATGGGGTATTTAACCTAATGGTTAAATACGAGCCTACATGTACTTGTGTAAAATACATATCAGAGTAGTGTATAAATAGAGGAGGTGTGTTCCTCATTTGACACACTCACACACTTGAGGATAGCGCACTTGTGGAGGGGAGGTCTGCTATTGTGGAGGAGGAGATCATGTCTCAGGGTTTCATCTTTGTATATTGCTGGTCATCTATATTGAGGAAGCTTTGCTGGGTTTTCTACCCCATGAGGGTTTCCCAGGATAAATCTCTGTCTCTTGTGTTTATGCTGTGCTTGTTGTTTCTTCAGTGATCCTGTATATGCTATTATTGTGAAATGGAATGTAATGCTGCTATTTTCTGTCTTAGCATATTGAATTTTAACATGGTATCAGAGCTAACCTGAAGGAAGACAAGGTATGGCACTAAAGACACTTGCTTTACTTACGACAATTTGAAGGTTAGGGTTTTACATAGCAAAAACCAGTCATCGTAGCACTTTCGCTATAAATCCGTTTTGGAGAATTTTTCGGATCTGAAATTGTTACAGGACGCAGCTAACATCTCCAGGTACCTTGTGTCCAAAGGACAACCTCTAATTCGTTGTACTTTGTGATTTCTGATCTGTACAATATAGGGTTTCTGCCTCTTCCAGATCTGAGTCAAAATCAGGTGACCTTGGGAAAAAGGTCATAACTTGGGCTAGGAAGCTCCAAATGAAATTTCGTGAAAAGTGACAGGTAGTACACAGACTGTACTATCTCAGAAAAAAATTTCAGGGGACGAAGTTGAACCAGTGACACGTGGCACGCCGTACAAGTTCGCTCTCCTGTATTATCCCATAAACAGGTCATGTTGCGACACTTGGCATAACTCTCTCTCAGAGAATCCAATTGAGGTCAGACCTGTCAAGATGGAAATATAACAGGCCGAGCTATCTCAGAAAACGTTTTCAGAGGCCGAAGGTCAAACAGTGACACGTGGCACTCCGTACAAGTTCGCTCTCCTGTATTTTCTCAAAAACAGGTCACGTTGCGACATTTGGCATAACTCTCTCTCAAAACATCCAATTGAGGTCAGACCTGTCAGGATGGAAAGCTAACCGGTCAGGCTATCTCAGAAAACTTTTTCAGACCCTGTGGATCAAAAATTTTGGAGTTACACCAGAAACAATCAGGTACATATTTCTGTCAAAACAAAATTATTTTTTGGTACCTTCATTCATGGCTTCCGGAATTTAGGGCTTTGAAGAAAGTTGGAATTTTTGTAATCGGAGACCACGGCTGGATGCTACTCATCAAAATAGAAATTTAGAGACCAAGATCATAATTTTTGGTTGGGCAGAAGGCCGGGCTTGATTAGACCCTAGTTCGGGACTTTGATCAGAAAAGTGGAAAATTAGGGCTTCTGTAAAAATGGGAATTTTCGAAATCTGTGACCACGGCTGGAAGATCCTCAGAAAAATAGAAGCTTAGAGCTTTGGATCAAACCTTTTGATGGGGAAAAAGAGTGGGCTTCATCAAACCCCAGTTCAGGGTCACGTCCAGTGAATCCGAAAGTTTCAAAGGAAAAACTGAGGAGTAAAACTTTGCAGTTTTCAAATTCTGAATATACCAGTTTGATCAGCTCATCAAGGCGCATATTTCTATCCTTTCGGAAGTTTGAAATTCAAAGTTTGAATATTTTGGGTTTCTCTGACAAACCCATATCCAGCTCCAGGTCCAGTTCTTGCAAATCAAGTGGATTGGGTTAATCCTAGAAGAAGATGGATTGGTCACCTGCATAAGTGAAGAAGTTCCTGTCTCAGAGGGAGATGAGGATAAGGCCTTACATAAGAAGAATACAAGCGATCTCGACAGGTATGACTCATCGAGGTATGTTTCGATATTTGTCCATGATTAAGTTTATGGTATGTTTGTCTTCAAGTTATTACAGTTAGTACAATTTTGATTTTAGATTTGTCGTATAACCTTAACAAAATTATGAATGCATGATAGAAGATATTCATTGGTTAGGGTGTTGACACTTATGATTGTACTAATGCATTATGATGTTGTGTGAGGTTGATGTTGTCTGCTAACAAGATACAGGTACATCACAAAAGACAAATCAAGTTCCATGACCATGAAAACATGAAGACAAAGACTCATCCATAATCTTTGTTCTACTTACGAGGTATGTATGACTTTGTTATATTATGCTTAACCTATGAGACATGCAGGTTCTAGCTCAGGATCTCTAAATTATTGAAGAGATTGTTTAGGTGTGTTGTACATAACCAAGTAGGTATACTAATCCAGGTATGTTTCCCATGAATCTTACCTTGTGTTAGGATCCCTTATATAAGTATACTTGGAATGATTGGTTATGCTTATTCATAAAGTTAGTAATCAAGGGATTATGCATATTATATCTTTTATCTTGATTGATGATATGCATGGGTAAAAGAAGACTTCCCTGAAATCTTGAATACTAATGTTTATTAACTTTAATCATGACTATACATTTTCAAGATTATTTAGTACTATAATGTTTTGATAGCATTTAGAATATACTAATGAGTGTATGTTTGTGCATGAGATCATGAGGATGACTCTTGAGCATGCACATTAGTACAGAATGAATAGAAGTTCAAAAGACATACAGAAGATCAAGCGGGAGGCAGCCACACAAACATAAAAGATAAGTATTTGAGTTGTTATTTGAAATAGTAATGATATTGCCTGTAATAGGTTGTATGCATATTTGCATTCCTAGAATATATAATTCTGAGTATAAACATTCATAGAGCATTGAACAGTATACAACTAATGTGCATATGATTGGTAAGTTGGACAAACATTCCATTGTTGCTTGTCTAGAATGAAACCTCTTTGCTGACATGCCGAGAGCTGTCCGCACTCTCGATAGTATGTTCTGGTAGAGATGGAAGGCATCTAGATAGCCACTGTATGCATACAGGATATGGGAAAGTGTTGTGCCAAAGTATTGGTCAAATTAGTTGCATAACTATATAAATGATATCTGTATGCATAATAGGTTACCATGTCAATATGATTTGATGATTATGAAGTATTACTAATCCTGTACTTAATTTTGATTTGTAGGAAAGATCATGATGAATGATGAACACTGAACAAGCAATGGATGTTCAACAAGAAGATTTACAAATCAAACAAAATATAGAAGGCTCATGGCTAGAAGATTCTCTTAGAAAGAGGAAGAGAATCATGATGAGATGTTTGCTCCAAGTGGCTAAGATAAGACCATTCTCTTAATGGTGTAATTAAAGAAGAAGTGTGAATCAAGTTCTATATGGTTCCCAGGATCGATAATCAATTGATGAGCTTAATGATCACCATGGGTGATATGGATCTCAACCTTTGCTACAAGGTTGAATATGGCTTCTATACACATATGACATGGATGCAAGAAGGAACTCACCACAGAGTTCGAATGATGTTGAGGCTCATATCAATAGACCCATCTGATGAGAGATGACACAGATAGATGACTGTAGAAATGAAATTGAAAGATCTCAGATTGATGCATTACTTTCTAGGTCTAAAAGTATGGAAAGTCTCAGAAGGAATCTCTCTCAACCAGAGAAAGTATGCTAAGAAATCTTGAGAAGACTTGATATGTTGGAATGGCCACTCTTATGGATTCCAACTTGAAGCTGTTAGGAGATGACTCATCAGAGTTACTGGATATAACTCTGTACAGTCAAATTATTGGGTCATTGATGTATCTAACATATACTAGATTAGATATATGCTTTGTTGTGAACACCTTGAGTCAGTATCTAGTGGAAACTAGATGTGTTCACCTGATAGTTGCAAAGCATGTGATGAGGCACATAAAGGACACAATAAAATGCTATCTTGAAGATCATGACTTCAGATGGTTATTCAGATTCTGATTGGGCAGGAAGTGTATCAGACAGGAAGAACACATCGAGAGGATGTTATTGTCTGGGATTAGCCATGATCTCGTGGTTTAGCTGGAAGCAGTCTAGTGTGGCTCTCAGCACATGCAGAATATATGGCTGCTTGCTCTGCTAGTTGTGAAGAAGTTTGGCTTCAGGATTGTTTGACTTAGAGATAGAACCAACTGAGATCCTATGTGATAATTAGAGTTGTATCAAGATGACATAGAATCTAGTGTTCCATGATAAGTCAAAGAACATAGGGAACTAACAAGATATGACGCAGAAAGGAACTATAAAGTTTGAATTTGTAACAGGTTACCGTTGTACTAACCAAACCTTTACCTCAAGTGAAGAAGTTGCCAACATACTAACCAAACCTCTGTCTCGAGTGAAATTTGAATACTTCCGAGACAAGCTTGGTGTAGTTCAAAAGGACCCTCCTCGAAAGGGGGAGTAGTATAGTCACTGCTGATGAGATTGTCTCATCGAACAACAAGGTCGATGTTGAGGTAACATGTTCTCTACACCTAGATACTTAGAAATATTTAGATTTAGGACTCTTATACTTAGAATACTTAGCTTTACTTATACATGCTTTTGACGTGAGATGTATTGATGAGAATACATGCTTTTGATGATAGATGTATTGGTGAGAATACATGATTTTGATGATAAGATGTATTGGTAAGAATACATACTTTTGATGATACATGTATTGATTAATGTACTTGTATGGTTGAGGATACTTGTACTTGTATTGATGAGAATACATGTGAGGATTGTATCATCCTTGAACACTTGTTCTAAAGTGAGCCGTAGACAGGTGTCTCCGAGAAAGAAGAGGGATTGTATCATCCCTGGACTTCAGTTCCTGAATTGATCCGTAGACGTATGGTATCCGAAAATGAAGTCCTTAGTGGACAGGTGGGGATTGGATCATCCCTGGACTTTTAGTCCTAAAGAGAGTCGTAGACGTGAGGTCTCCGAGAATGAAGTCCTTAGTGGACAGTTGAGGGGATTGGATCATCCCTGGACTTTCAGTCCTAAAGAGAGCCGTAGACGTGAGGTCTCCGAGAATGAAGTCCTTAGTGGACAGTTGAGGGGATTGGATCATCCCTGGACTTTCAGTCCTAAAGAGAGCCGTAGACGTGAGGTCTCCGAGAATGAAGTCCTTAGTGGACAGTTGAGGGGATTGGATCATCCCTGGACTTTCAGTCCTAAAGAGAGCCGTAGACGTGAGGTCTCCGAGAATGAAGTCCTTAGTGGACAGTTGAGGGGATTGGATCATCCCTGGACTTTCAGTCCTAAAGAGAGCCGTAGACGTGAGGTCTCCGATAATGAAGTCCTTAGTGGACAGTTGAGGGGATTGGATCATCCCTGGACTTTCAGTCCTAAAGAGAGCCGTAGACGTGAGGTCTCCGATAATGAAGTCCTGAATGAACAGGCAGGGGATTGCATCGTCCCCGGACTGAGGTCCCAGAATAGAGCCGTAGACTGGGTCTCCGATAATGAAGTCCTGAATGAACAGGTAGGGGATTGCATCGTCCCCGGACTGAGGTCCCAGAATAGAGCCGTAGACTGGGTCTCCGATAATGAAGTCCTGAATGAACAGGCAGGGGATTGCATCGTCCCAGGACTGAGGTCCCAGAATTGATCCGTAGACTGATGTCTCCGAGAATTGAAGATAGGACTGCATCGTCCCTGGACCTTGGTTCAAAATGTACGTGATGGGGATTGTATCATCCCCGGACTTTGGTCCCTGAATTGATCCGTAGACGTGTTGTCTCCGAGAAGTGGGGATTGTATCATCCCCGGACTGCGGTCCCTGAATTGATCCGTAGACGTATGGTCTCCGAGAAAGTGATTTTTGATGTGGTTACTTGTATCGGTAGGATACTTGTATTGATGATGTGGTTACTTGTATCGGTAGGATACTTGTATTGATGATATGGTTACTTGTATCGGTAGGATACTTGTATTGATGATGTGGTTACTTGTATCGGTAGGATACTTGTATTGATGATGTGGTTACTTGTATCGGTAGGATACTTGTATTGATGATGTGGTTACTTGTATCGGTAGGATACTTGTATTGATGATGTGGTTTCTTGTATCGGTAGGATACTTGTATTGATGATGTGGTTACTTGTATCGGTAGGATACTTGTATTGATGATGTGGTTTCTTGTATCGGTAGGATACTTGTATTGATGATATGGTTACTTGTATCGGTAGGATACTTGTATTGATGATGTGGTTACTTGTATCAGTAGGATACTTGTATTGATGATGTGGTTACTTGTATCGGTAGGATACTTGTATTGATGATGTGGCTACTTGAGTCGGTAGGATACTCGTATTGTTGATATGGTCACTTGTATTGGCATGAATACTTGTACTGCTGCTGATCATGTGATGACGATGCTGATGATCGTGTGATGACGATGTTGATGATCGTGTGATGACGATGTTGATGATCGTGTGTGACGATGCTGATGATCGTGTGATGACGATGCTGATGATTGTGTGTGACGATGATGATGATCGTGTGATGACAATGCTAATGATCGTGTGTGACGATGCTGATGATCGTGTGACGACAATGCTGATGATCGTGTGATGACGATGCTGATGATCGTGTGATGACGATGCTGTGATCGTGAGGATTCAGATATTGATGTTGCTGTAGCTGTTTGAGTGCTACAGAAGATAAAGACTCAATACTGAAGATGTTGATGTTCCAGTATTGAAGATGTTCCAGTAACTGCTTAAGTTACTGATGATGTTGAGAAAGCTTCCAATGATTTATAGATGTATCATGTATGATGTTGATGACTCCTTGCTCGTGCAGATACTGTTATAATATCCTTCTCGTTAAGGGGGAGTGTTGAAATATTGTAACTTCAAAGAATATTATATTTGTATATTATTTATTCCGGAGATGTTCCATACCTCCGATGTGATTATACTATAAATCCGGAGATGTTTATTCCTCCGAGTTGGTTGTGGTAACTAGGGTTATTAGACCCACCATGTGGGGGTCGGCCCAGTCAGTTATAATGGGGTATTTAACCTAATGGTTAAATACGAGCCTACATGTACTTGTGTAAAATACATATCAGAGTAGTGTATAAATAGAGGAGGTGTGTTCCTCATTTGACACACTCACACACTTGAGGATAGCGCACTTGTGGAGGGGAGGTCTGCTATTGTGGAGGAGGAGATCATGTCTCAGGGTTTCATCTTTGTATATTGCTGGTCATCTATATTGAGGAAGCTTTGCTGGGTTTTCTACCCCATGAGGGTTTCCCAGGATAAATCTCTGTCTCTTGTGTTTATGCTGTGCTTGTTGTTTCTTCAGTGATCATGTATATGCTATTATTGTGAAATGGAATGTAATGCTGCTATTTTCTGTCTTAGCATATTGAATTTTAACAGCATTGGGATTTGAAATAAGTGGGTTAATAAATGATGTTTGGACATTAGAATGGAATAAATATTTAATAAAGGATATAATAAAATAAATACAAGGGAAAATCAAAGTGGCAATTTCTCATGAAGACACATGGAGGATGTGGGACCCACACAAGCTAGATTTTCTATGCCACATGGCATCCTTCTCTTGTCAATTCGAATCCATGAGAATTCCAATGTTCTTGGGATGAGTTGGAAGGGAATGATACTTGGCATGACTCAATGAGGTCGAAATGTAGAGGAAGAGTAACCTCCATGGAAGAGGAAGAGGCAATTTGGAGCTAGTGGGACACTTGGGCTAGATTCCCTAGCTTTATGACAATAATGATGAAGATGCTATGACACCTATGACACAAATCAGACCTGATGGATGACATCTTACATATATGACATGTCAGGGATAAAAATATCCTCCAAGAGGGCGCTCAAGTAAGTTAGGGCAGCTAAAGAGACACCAATTCGAATTTGGAGAATGAGGAGGCTAGAATTGGAAGGACAAGTGGCATACTTGGGAATCTCTTCCCAACTTGAGTTGGCATGAAGCTCTTGGGAGGAATTTGATCCATGGAGGACCTTATAAGTTTATAAAAGACAATAACAAAGAAGGATGATGGATTTTTATCATTTTCAGAATTTGCATTTTAGATTTGGAGAGGAGAGCTAGTGGAGTGCTACTCTACTTGCCTTAGCACCAATTTCGAGGGTGAAAGATTCCCATCCTAGTTGGTAATTGGAAAGGCTATTCAGACATTTCATTTGGAGCTACAATGGATTCTTTTGTTACAGGTTGAAGCTGCATGGTATCTCATGTTCACATCTCTTTCATCTTTCTTCTACAACCATTCTTCTATTTCTTGGCATATTCATGATCCTTGAAGAATTGCGCCTTTGGTGAGCTACTGTTCTATTTGGGGGATCTTCTAATGCCCCATTATTTTATCATATGATGTAAATGATTTGTTCTTAATATTCATAACAGCTTCAAGTCAATATTCCAAGTGGAAATTTGTAAATCTGATTATTAATGAGCAAATGGTGCCAATTTCCCTAATATGTTGATGTATCCCAATAATGTGTTCATGTATTCAAATGGACCAGTGAACTATTGATGGATTAATGATGTATGGACTGTTATTTATCTATCCTAAAAGTTTCATGTTGATTTCATAAGCTTTGGGAGTCATATTGTTCATTTAAATCATTTGGAGAAGATTGCCCACATTTCCCCCAAGGCCGAAACTATTATTTTGCTTATGATTTTGAGATTGTTTTAGCAGACATAATAAATTGAATGGAGATGTATATAAGACCATATTTATGTCCCCTTAATGTCCCCTACATATATCCATAAATTTGAGAGGGTTCAGTACCATTTGGAGAGCCATCTTCAGTACTTACCCTAGGGGGATTTGAACCCCAAATTGCTAGTCAAGATCCCTGCTTTGGCCGGAACTTAAAGGAGAGTTGCAGAAGCCTATTGAATATTATAAAGCATCCCTGAACCTCATATTTATGTAATAAAACCATTCATACACCTTCTGTGACAATTTGGGAGCATTTGGATCCATTTAGAGGTCAAGAACCCAAGACTAGTCAAAGGTCAAACTAGTGGAAAAAGTTGAAAAAATCACCATTTTAATAAAAATAGAAAAAAGGGACATTAAAGTCTTAGGGATTGGGGGTTAAGGGTTTAGAGAGATAAAAATAAAGAGAGATATTCGGGGTTAGGGATTTAGAGAGAGGTAGAGAGATATATATTGGGGGTTAGGAATTTAGAGAGAGAAAGAGAGATTGGGGGTTTGGGGTTTAGAGAGAGAGAGGGTGTTAAGTATTGAAGGCGTCGAGAGAGAGAGAGAGAGAGAGAGAGAGAAACATTGTTCCTTAGGGGTTGAGAGAGAGAGAGGTGTTGGGGGTTAGGGGTTTAGAGAGTTATAGAGAGAGGGATATTGTGGGTTAGGGAGAGAGAGAGAGAGAGAGAGAGAGAGAGAGAGAGATTGGCGGTTAGGGGTTTAGAGAGAGAGATAGATATTGGCGGTTAGGGGTTTAGAGAGAGAGAGAGAGAGATTGGGGATTAGGGGTTTAGAGAGAGAGAGAGGGGGGTAGATTGTGGCTTAGAGAGAGAGAGAGAGAGTTTGGGTTTGAGGGAGAGAGAGAGAGAGATTGGGGGTTATGGATATATATATATAAAGAGAGAGAGGGGTTTAAAGAGAGAGAAAGAGAGAGAGATGGGGGGGTTAAAGAGAGAGATAGAGAGAGACATTGGCGGTCAAGGGTTTAGGGAGAGAGAGAGAGATTGGGAGTTATGTGTTTCCAGATAGAGAAAGAGTGAGATTGGGGTTTTAGGGTTTAGAGAGAGAGAGATAGATTGCGACTTAGGGGTTTAAGAGAGAGAGAGAGAGAGAAAGAGAGATATTGGGGGTTAGGGGTTGAGGGAGATAGAGAGAGTACATTGGATGTGAAAGAGTGTGAAGTCTTGAAGGAAAAGATGCATGTTGGAACAAACCCAATCGGCAGGGGTTCCTGACACTGTCGACACCTAAACCACCGTGATCTCCCTGAGCACTGGACCAGATAGGTTTTACCCCATCCAACGACACCTGCGAAGTAGATGAGGTCTCACCCGAGGCGTTCAAGGGAGAGTTGACGGAACCATGTTTCCGCTGAATGCAGGAGGATATTTGGTGCATCAACTATTCAACTTATTGCATCATTTCAGAAGTAAATCTAAGCATTCATCTGGGGCATTTTTTTTATAATTGCAACATTATTCAACAGAACCAATTCATAATCGCAACAGATACAACAATAAAGCATTAAGCGCATCAAGGAAACATTGCATCATTCATATATTCATGTCACAAAATGCATTACCGCAGATAAACGAAATAGACACAAAAAGTTTCTCCAAAACTCTGGCACATCATATTAATCTCGCAGAACCCAGATACAAAATATTCACCAAATATCATCTCCGACATCCGATCTATCCCATCATATCTTTACAGTTACAAACCTACGTCTATATATAGGCTTGTGCCTTACATTGTTTGTCCAGTTCCTAACTGACACTTCCACAAAAATGACTCAAAAATCCGCATAATGCAGTCTAAGTGACCCAAAATAAATCTGACATGGTCCAAATGACCCAAAACCCACATATTGCGGTCTAACCGACTCATAAAATACATAAAATAGTCATTACAGGCGCTCATCTTTCTGCCTTCTACGGTATCTTCTGCCTATCGCAGCATCCACGATGCTGCGATGTTGACTCATCAAACCGCCTGCCAACAGGCCTCCAACACAATCTTGTGGCTCTCCCTCGAGCCACGTCAGCTGGACATCGTGTACTTGTTGGTCGTCTGTCGCTAAACTTTGTTGTTGATACTGTTCTTGCTGTCTGGATCTCGCTACGGTGTATCTTTCAAGCGGATACCTCAGTCACAGGATCCCTGTCATGTACTTCTCATGTCGATGCAGGGACCTTCAAACTGGCGATCAGGCACTATTCAAACTCATCCTCCAGTCTCTTGGAACCGAGAATAGATGGAGAAAAATAGGATGAACAGTACCGAGGTGTGAAACCGATCAATGGCTCTAGTACATATGTTTCGCACCAGCAATCATCTCCTACTGGGATTGGGGGGCTGTCTCCCCGACCTCCCCAGTGGTTGGACGGACCAAAACCCTTCGAACTACCACCATGTGCCTATTCATATTGGATAGAACCTTAGCTCTGTTGCATCAGAGTATCATTGCAACTGTCATCTCAAGGCGCTCATCCACACTCATCGTTCGGTCCCTCAACGCACCTGGTGTGCTTCTGCAGGAAATGAAGTGAATCATTTCAACAACCTCCTTGGAACTCCTAACTTAGCTACTTACTGAACACTCTTGCAGCATGAACACCTCGCTTCTGGTGGATACCTCTGTGCATAGCTAACCTCTACGTCTATTATTTATGTATGAACCTCGGCCCAGTCGTCTGCCTGGAAAATGATGCGTGACTGCCATTCGCATAAGGTGTCGATCATGTCAAGCTGTTGGTTCCTGCGTGCGTAAACCCGATTGCTGACTCGCGGAGTGACAACCATCATGGCACCTACTATCCTATGTGCCAAAACATGCGATCTATCATGCTGAGTGCTACCGGCCATACCGGCCTGGTATGTGCCATGTGCCATACGTACCTCCCATGGGTGTCAATCATCACGAGGTACCGATCGGACTGGTCAGAGAGAATAAATCCCATCGATTAATGATCCATGATGAGGACTGATTTGACAAGGTCACAATCCTGCTAGTGTCATGGGCCTTCCCACAGACTGCGAAACAACCCTTCCGACCTACGCATTCTCTTCCTCCTACCACCAACCATCCTGCATTTTTTTTCCCCACAATGCTTTCAAGCATCGTGAGGCTCCTTGCATGTCCTATAGGGATTCAACCTACTACTGTTAATCAACTTTGGTAGCATCATTTCATCTAACCATTGCAACTATACCACTCCCCCCAAAGTTATGGAGCCAATGCAATATGGACCAAGCCAGTGCATCTGTAACTTCCCGGGATGCTTCAGAAACTTTCTGTCGTATAGCAGCACCAAGTCACCCTGCTAAAACTGTTTATTTTTTATATGCCGATCATGCCAAGCCTTTTGGTGATCTTTCTCCACACGCTAATGAAATCCTATGATAAAGTGATCTTCCTCAAGTTGAACCAGTTGTGTCATCCGTTCCGCCATCGCAACATCATCATCCATACCTATCGCTGTCGTGATGTGCAGACTTGGAATAATGTATTCCATGGGCATAACCGCCTCCTTCCCATACACCATTTTAAATGGTGTTTGTCCTGTCAACCGTTTACAAGTGGTATGATACACCCACAAAACTGTTGGAATCTTCAAATCCCAGTCATTGCGACTTGCATTACATACCTTAGTGAGCGCATGCTCCAGAACTTTATTAAACGCCTCCACGGTTCCATTGGCATGCGGATGATACAGAGTAATTTTCTTTTTCTGTATCTGGAGCTCCTCAGTCAACACCTGTACTGTACAATTTATGAATTGGATCCCTTGATCACTCATCAGTATTTTCAGACAACCAAACCGGGTAACAATGTGATTTAAAATGAACTGTGTTGCGGTTGTGGCAGTACAATCTACAACAGGTGCTGCCTCTGCTCACCTCATCAAATACTCTGTCGCGGTAATGATGTAGCGTGCACCGGTTCTCTTTCCAAGTGGATTTATTGGCCCCACAAAATCCATAGCCCATTTGTAAAATGGCTGCAACGTCATCTGCAGTACCAAGGGAATCTCGTCCCTCCTTGACGGTTTTCCAGTGCATTGACAAACGTCACAAGTCTGGGCATAATCTGTCACATCATTGTGCAGGGTAGGCCACCAAAGTCCTGCACGAAGCACCTTCTTTACAATGGCTTGACCGCTGTAGTGTCCACCAGGGACACCCCCGTGTGCCTCCTTTAGTATCTTCCCTTGTTCATGCGAGAGAACACAGCGCCACAAAATCTCATCAGGTCCCAACTTGTATAGCTGTCCTACAATTAATTGGAAATCGACAACCTTAACCACCAACTGCTTCTTCTAAGCCATAGTCAATTCCTTTGGTGCAGTTCCTGTCGTCAAAAACTGAATTATCTCCTCGTAGTACTCATCGGCCATCTCTATGCGGAAGAACTGTCCATCTGGAAACCCATCTTCAATATTGGTCAGTTCTTCGCCTGTCTCAATCCGTGATAAATGATCGGGCCTAGCATTCAAGCGTCCTGGCTTCATGATTACTTCGAAATCAAACTCCTAAAAGAGAAGTAACCATCAGCATATCTTCCCCCCAAACACAGTCTTGTTGACCAAGTATTTTAATGTAGAGTGATCAGTGAACATCTTAAAGTGACCGCCTAGCAAGTAATGTCGAAACTTCTACAATGCATACACCATCGCCAATCCTTCCCTTTCTGTTGTGGTGTAATTCCTCTAGGCGGATGATAGCTTCCGACTTGCAAACACAATCAGGTGATCCAATTCCCCTTCGCCTGGTTGCGCAAGCACTACTCCTAGTGCGGTTGATGACGCATCTACATGGACGTGAAAATCCTTACCCCAATCCGGAAATACCAAGATAGGTGCTGAAGCCATCTTAGCCTTCAATGTCTCAAAGCTGAGCTGGCACTCTGGAGTCCATAAGAATGCCGCATCTTTATTCAGCAACTTTTCCATAGGGGCTGTAATCATAGCATAACCGCGGATAAACTTGCGATAATACCCTGTATGCCCCAACGTCACCCTCAACTGCTTGATAGTGGTACGTGGTGGTAAACTCAAAATTAGCGCTATCTTTGCAAGATCCACCAACAGTCTGTCTTTGAAAACAATATGTCCCAACAACATCCCAAAGGGTGCACAAAAGATACATTTCTTTAAATTCAGTGATATCTGATGTTGTCGACACCGCTCCAACATCAGTCGCAAGTTTTCCAAATGGTCACCGACCGGACCATACACTGTCCAATCATCCATGTAGACCTGCAGAAATTTCTGAATGAAATCTCGAAATGCGGCCACAACGACCCAAGAAAACACCCCCGGTGCATTTTTTAGCCCAAATGGCATCACCGTGTACTGGAAAAATCCCCACTCAGTCACAAATGTGGTTTTATGGCGATCCTCCTTCGCAATCCTAATCTGATGATAACCAGAGAAGCCATCCGTAAAAGAGTACATCTACTAACCGCCTATGCCCTCTAGCACTTCATCTATGAAAGGTGTTGGAAATGGATCATGCAGGCATGCATCATTCAAATTCCGCAGGTCGACACAGATGCACACTTCGTTGTTCTTCTTGTCCTGAACAACCATAGGACTGATCCACTCTGACTCTTCAATGGGTTCAATGATGCCAGCATCCAACATCCTGTCAATTTTTTCCTTAACTTGTTCTTTATGTTGCGGATTCAGGCGGTATGGTTGCTACCGGAAATGTTTCGCGTCGGGCTTCAATGGGATCTTCATCTCGCATAAGTCCCCTAGTATCCCTTTCATCTCCGAAAACTTTGTAGAAAATAGATCTTGGAACTCATGTAGCAAATCTATAATTTTTTCCATCATCTCCTCATCCAAATAGTCTCCAACATTCGCGAACTTTGGGTTCTCCTACAGCCCAATGTTGACCTTCCGGAGTTTCAGTGGCTGATTGACTGCGTCTGTGGCTATGTTGGGTGCTATGATACCCCGATTGCCTTCTATCTATGGGATGTTCACATTCTGCGGGTCATCATCATCTGCTGGATGACCATTAATATTGTAGCATTCCATTAGTGACTACATCTGACAACAGGTATGCGGATCTGCTGGGTAGGAAACTAGGATAACCTTCAGCACAACTTCACGGATAAGCTGTAGGGCATTGTATACATCCGGATTGGTATCTGTGAAACTGAAAGTCTGAGCAAAACACACCGTCAATTCCAACCAAGTGTTAATCTCACCATGCAACTCCACTGCAGCATACCAAGATCGTGGCATGTCGTCAAAAGTATGGATGAAAGCATGGACCCATTCATCCCTGGGTCGTGATGTCCACAGAGTTTGACATTCCATTAGGTGATGCCCTAGGTTATTCCGCCCGTCATACCGCCCGGTGTGATAAACTTCAGTGTCGCCAAAACGAATCGTCAGTAGCCGTCGACACTATGTCCAGTCAACAATCGACTTTTTTTGGTTCTCCCACCATCTTGTTGGAGTAGCCTTCAGTGCTTCCTCCATTGCCAGCAGTCGCTGCAATTCGGATACCGTGGCTTCAAATGCAACTAAAAATTTGGACAATCCCAGCAGTATTTCATATACCAACAACTCAACAGACTCAGTTGCGATGCGACACAGCGAATATGTAACCAACCCGCACTTTCTAAATGAGACTTCATGCATGCGATTCTGCCAATTTTCTAAAGCATCTTCAGAATCAGAAGTCGTGGATGTTGGGTCCAAAAATTGTCCCTTTTTGGCCATCCTTATTACATCATTTTTCCCTAATTACATCCTATTTTCACAAGCCATATATGTGCCTTTTCTCCAGATCAACCAATAATATTGACAGGTATAGTTCATTATTGCTTTATTCATTTCATGCCTAAGATTGTTAAGGTTCTAGATTCTAGTCTTTGATTTATGCTAACTTGTGTGATTTCATTTAGTCAAAGTCTAAAGAATAGGTGTT
The DNA here is from genome assembly GCA_027924585.1 of Larix kaempferi. Classification (NCBI taxonomy): domain Eukaryota; kingdom Viridiplantae; phylum Streptophyta; class Pinopsida; order Pinales; family Pinaceae; genus Larix; species Larix kaempferi. Next base: position 18,235,583 of record BSBM01001197.1, on the reverse strand, counting down.
GACACTATATTTGAAATACTAAAACCCTAAAAGATTTGTCAAAAATATCCAAAAGAAGTAAATTTACTACAGATGGGTTGAAATAAAGGGTTGTAATACAAAAGCAACAAAGCAAAAACCTACATGTGCAATAGTCCGAAAGTAATTATTGAAGAGGTTAAATCCTAGTGAAGTTTCAACGGTGGAGATGACAAAAATAAAGATCAATGGTTGTCATGGATTCCCGCACCGCCCAAAAGATCATTTGCAAATGTTGGTGAGTGGTTGCGGACATAATACTGCCCGAGTACGTGTCGCATTCTTATTGTTCCACATCAACATGATAGTGGTATAACAAACCACTACAGCATTGTGCAGAACTACCAAAGGACAATACGGGGTAAACGCGGGCCATAACACGTGGCAGATGCAGAAGGCACAGGGGAATACGCCACATGTTGACATAAATCGAAGGGACGATATACATTGGCACAAAATCTAAGGCCAAGATTCATCCGCATCAAGGGAAGTGCGCACTCAAAAAGGAAAGAGTGGTTGCGGTAATTAAACCACTCTAACAGGTGTCAGAAAATGGTTGATCCGCACACAGTAAAAAACGGAGAAGAAAACCATTATTGGGCTCACGGATACCACCATGAGAAATAAAGGGGCGCAAGATCTAACGGCTCAAATCGAAAAGCCTGTGATCAACGGTTGGATATAAAGTACATTCGGAAAGCTGCCAGAAAGTTAAGAAAAAGGGCTTATATAAAACAAAAGGGTTTTCAAATAACGACATTTTGTCTATGTGTCGCCGTTCTTGGAAGCTCTGAAGACTGGTGGAGATCAGCAATTGTGACAGAAGGATAAAGACGTTGCCCAACGGGTAGGGTCTAGTGACCTGGCCCACATTTTTAACGGAAATTTGTTTGTAGAAACGATTTAAATGGAAACTGTACATGATATAGATGTTTTTAAAGCTAAAGAAGCCCTAGAAGATAGAGATGAGGACATTTATGATACCCCAATCAGGTTACCAGTTGCCGAAGTTAAACTTAAGTTGTCTAAGTTATTAGAAGAAGGTATAGACATACACAGAGTCCACCAGTCATCCTTGTTAGCCTTCTGCCCGGACCAAATCCCATCTTTTCCAGAATTTGTGTCATGGTGTGCTGAGAATTATTCCAGAGATGAAAGAACTGTTTTAGATAGTCGAAAAACCAGAGTCGTTTTCAAAATAGAGCCTGCCGTCATAATTAAATCCCTAGAAATAGAATTTTCCCAAACCCTCGAGTCTGAGAATTTTTCTGAAACTTTTGTTATTGAATATTATCATCAAACCCTTCAAGATGATGGAGAAATTTTTTTGTCTACGTGTCTTAAACGAGAAACAAACATTTCAGATATCCCTTACCCTATATATATCACTTTATTTGATGAAAATACCCAGCTGGTTCAGACATTGTTGGCTTTAATCCTAGGGTTCGATACAGACATGTATGTAACTGAGTTTTAGTTAAGCCTTTTGTATAAAATGAGTACAATTCAGTCAGGGATTGATGGAAATCAAATTCCTCGACTTAACTTTGAAGAATTCTTGACAGAGAAGATTCATGACCAAATGGTCAATTTCCCTACTCTGAGGCATTTCAGATTTCAGTCTTTTTTGATGAAAATGATCATGGTGGAAAGTCATGAAGAATTACAATTCCTTGATATCATTTTCACAAATTTATTAGAAAATAACATCTTTAATTACATAAATTATATGATATCTGAGATTTACAGAATGATTTTTGGTGAAAGATTGCCTAGAGTATTACCAGAAATGCAAACATGTGTGCAATTACGTACAGAATACGCTGTAGGAGATTGGTTCTTGTCAAAGGACAGTATAGTGATAAGGTTATATGGTTTCAAACATAAACCCTATGTTTTACCTGCATTTCTTACCTTAAGGTTTTTTGCTTTGGAGTTCCTTAGATAGAAGTTAATTGTTGAGGATAATAATTTCTTGCTTTTCAAACAAGCAACAGATATCAAGTATCCGTTCACACTTGGCCCATTCACAGTGAAGAATAAAAACGCTGCTGTTTATATAGAAACATTATTGAAAGATATGGTTTTTGAGACAGACATGGCTATTGAATATGATCCGTTAAACATAATATCAAAACGGAGAATGGATCATCGCATCAAAGCGTTGAATCATCAGATGATTGAGGGAATGTCTGACAGAGCAAATTGGTTGGATTATAAGGAAGAAATCATTCCAGATTCTCATGATAAAGAAATGATATTGACAGATGCAACAACAGAGGCAGAAAGCACGATGAATACTACCATGGTAGGGTTTAAAAGGCCCATACAAGATGTAGTGAATATTGAAAGTGAAGAAGCAGAAAAAGGGAAAAATTTGAAAATGCATGAGCAACAAGAGTTAATGGCAGTTTCAGAAGAGGAAGGAAGAACCGAAGTCAAAATACCAGAGGTCATGGTAAAGGAGTACAGTATTAAAGAATTCCCAATGGAAGATGATGTAAATAAACCACACAGTCTGATGGATGTATTTCATGAACACAGTCAAAATAAACAGGAATCCTCTCGGCAAACTAGTCTGTTATTTCCAAGGGTTAGAAAATTCTTTAAAATTTTCAGTTGTTACTAAAGATAAGATCTCAGAGATGAAGGTGGATCTGGCAAAAATGAATGCCCCAGATAAAATTTTATTGCATAGACAAATAGGAGAGGTTATATATTCATATTATTTGGGAGCGATATTAAAGGCAGTCACGTTGAAAATTTTAGTGGATAAATTAAATAACCAGTTGAGACAAGAGAAAGCAGAAAATAAGTCTCGACAACAACAAATAAAAAGATTACAAATAGATTTGATAAACAAAGAGGGAGATGCAGCAGCAAATTTACTCAAAGAAAAGGAGGATACAATTCAAATGTTAAGGCGAAAGCTGAAAATCCCAGACACTTTGCTTATCCAAGGAGCCAAACTAACAATACTGGAAAAAGAAAAAGAAGAGCTGTCAAATGAAGTAAAAGATATTACTACAAAAATGTTGAAGCTCACCGAGGAAAAAGTTCATTGGGAAAAAGAGAAAATTGGTTTGGAAGAGCAATTGGAAGAAATAAAGAAAAAATTAGCAGAATTAGGTCAGCAACAGGTACATGCGGATACAGATGAAGATAAAACTGGATTGGACAGTCTCTTACAAGCCATGTACCAGGTAAGTTTGAAAGATGTCGAAATTAAAGAATTGAAAATGGGATTACAGAAGCTAAAAGAAGAAAATGAGACAAAAGATAAGGAAATTAAAAATCTGCAAATAAGGAATCAGGAATTAACTGATAATAATAAAGGTTTGGCAGCTCATGTAACAGGATAGGCTGCAATGCAAGGTTGCAAACATATGGTATGGGATCAAATTATAAAGGAAGTTGAAAAATTAAGACCTTATCTTGATTATATGAGAATCAAAGAAAAAGTAGCCAAAGATGCCTTTGAGAGTTGCAGAGCAGTCAGAGAGAATTTAAACAGAAAGCCAAAAGAAATAGCACAGAGGGCAATAACTTTCTTAAACAGTTTAACTGAAACAGATTTGACAGCAATGAATATAATGAATATAATTTCAGTCATTACATGGGACAGAAGAATCTTGGGAAAATATTCACATGTTGAAAATATTGAAGCTAAAGCTGGAGATATACGAGAGGAAGTAATAAAGTTTAAGAAGCGATTTGAAAAATTAATAAACAAAGGATTCCCTGCTTTTTGGGATGAAAAGAATGAATTGATTCCTCCCAATGAATATAAGAGGTTATTGTTTGACATAAGAATGGATCACAAAAAGTTTCAGCATTTGGATCATATGCTTACAGGAAAGATTTTAATGGAGAAAATTGCGGAAGACTTTGAAATTTTAAATATGTTGATCTCAACCTGTGAGAATCTTCCTCTTGTTTCTTATGCAGGTCACCTTGAAATGCGAGTCCTGGTGAAGGAAATGACCAGTTATGATTTACCCATGGCTGACCAATGGAACTATGTGGATAAATATGGAAGGACAAGATATTCTGTCCATTCATAGATACATTCAAAATTTTTGCCAAGTCGCAAAAATGATGCTTTTATTTTAAAAAGTTGTAATATTGTTTGAAGACAGTTATCTATTGTTTAAAGACAGTTATCTTTCGAATTAAGACATTTTCAGTTACTAGTTAAAAGAAGCAGTTATGTCAAGCTTCTTTCGAATTCTGTATAAAAGATAATGAGAGTCATTTTTGAAAGGGTTGGAAAACTCTTTGAGAGACGATATGTTTTGAAGTCAAATTTTTTATAAATAAAAGGCCATGCAGTGGAAATACCTATCTTTTAAGACCAGAGATTCATGTGTTGATTATTTTTATAGTCTGTCTTTTTCCCTTATCTTTATATGTGCATGTCTACTTTCTTCGTTATATCTTCCATTATGTTCTTCTATACTTAAATGAACATTTGAAATAAATCGGGATTCATACTGGTTATGCCTCGTTTTATCGCATTTAAGTATCCATTATTTCTCCAAAGTTGACAATGGATTCATCCTAGTTAGATGCCTGTTGTTGATGGACTGTCATTATTTCTTTCTATACCACCTACAAAATCAAATTGACTGTGATATGGTTGTTATCTTGCCTCTGTGGAAATCTGTTTGGTATAAATCTCTTGCTGGCACGTTAAAAATTTGTAAGTTGACTCCATACCCAATGTTTCTTGTTTCCTTTTCAACCAAGTAAATCCTTTTGAGAAATTTTGAACGTATTTCTATATATTTTTAGCCTTTACATATATCTTGTGAGAGAGCCCTCTTTGGTGGAAAAAATGGCTAAGTTTTCTACCTAAAGTTTGGTTTGAAATAAGTTACCTTAGGTGTTATTCTTCTACAACCAGGATAAAATCTAAGTGCTAACATTTTTGGCGCCGTTGTTGGAGAACGAAAGTGAAATTTTCCCTGGGAGAAACGACAGAGAAAGGTCAAATTTCTTGGGCAAGGAAGTTTGAAGTTTTAAAAGTTGGTTGTAGATATTACCCTGGCGACTTCACTTGTGAAAAAATTTCAAGGTTTTTTTAAGGTATTTAGAAATAGACATTGTGGCTACAAGAAAAAATCCCGGTTTACAGTTCTTCTCAGGTGTGGATAATCCAGAAAAGCTCCTCAAGACGGATAAAGGCAAAGGCAAGACAAAAGAAGGTATTCCTCAATTTTCGAATATATTCCCTTCTTTTCAAGAAAATCTGTTTGAGGAAGAAAATATTGGTTCAAGTGAAAAAAATTTGCTTAGAACTAAATCAAATTCTGATTTGAAAGAAACTAAGGTTGACCCAAAATGTTTGTGGGACTATTCTTTAAAATCTGTTTGGGAAAACTTACAAAAATCTGAAAGGGTTGGGTCCAGAATATCCAAGGCCCAAAGAATACCTGTGCAAAGTCATAAATTTACAAAACAACAGGTAGTGATCTTTCCACCTTATAATCCACCACCCATGGCTGCCAGATTTTCCCCATTGGTTTTGCCTGTTGCTTTACATGATTTGACTCAAAATTATGAACAGAGAATCGTTACTTTTGATAATGAGGGTAATTATACAGCACAGCAGCATGTTGATAACTTTAGTGATTTCATTGATTTAGAAGAAGTGGATCCTGATGATGCAAAAATTAGGTTGTTTGCCCAAAGCTTGCGAGGCGAAGTCAAAAAATGGTTCAGAGCTTTAGCTGCAGGATCGATTGCTAATTATGATGCTTTCACAACTCTTTTTATCGAAAGATGGGAAGACCAGAAAAATCCTTCACAGATGTTGACAGAATATAACAATCTAAAAAAAAAGGAGGTTTTGAGTCGGTTCAAGAATTCTCTGCCATATTTATGAAATTTTATAACTCTATCCCTGCAGACATAAAACCTCTAGTAGGAGCAGCCAAGTTACATTATGCAGATGCTTTTGAAGGTGATTTTTCATGCACATTAAGAGAAAGAAGATCTACCACTTTGGCGATAATGATGAAAGATGCGGTGGAAGTTTAAGCTAATATGATGGCTTCTGGAAAGATGAGGCATAGAGATACAGACCGAAAGAAAAGTAAAGAAGATAATCAAAATACAGCTTCTTCTTCTTCTTCCACAGATGTAAAATTTGAAGCAATGATGAAAACTATGGAGAAGTTGTTAAACAGGTTAGTGGTGGATAACAAAGCTCTGAATAAAGAACAAACAAAACCTCAAATCAGAAACCCTAATTTTAGGAGACCCTTTGTCCCACCCATAAGGCCAAGAGAACAAAGGAACCCAAGGAATGCAGAAGAAGATCTAGTCAGACCTCCTTTCCCTGAAAATTATATCGTTGGGGAAGCTGAAGCTGAGATGGCTGAGAGTGATATTCACCATTGTGGCAGTTTTGATTCAGAAGTCTATCTGACTAAACATGAACATGATATGTTCCTTGCAGAAGGAGAATGTTGTAACTTGGAGATAGAAATTGATCAATACTAGATTGGTTACCAAAGTGCTATAAACGATCTTCAAATAAAGATAAATCTGAGAAACAGAGATGATATAATAGACAAAGGAAAACAGTCAATGGGCAAATCAAAAGGATCTGCAGATAAATCCTCCACCAGTCAGAATGAATAGCAAACGAAAAGAAAAGAAAACGATGATGTGCCAAAAGGGATTTCAGATAACAAGAAAGATTCAGTGAAAGAAGGTGATAAAATTTTGGTTCCTTTCAATATACAGAGTGAAATCTCCAAAGTCAAGATTTCTGTACCTTTCAATGAGATATTAAAGAATAAAGAATACAAGGAACAAATTTTTAAGATGATGCAAGTAGAAAATCGAGTGGAAATAGATACTTTGGAATTAGATGATGATACTCCTAATATCTGTCTGGGTTCAAGAATGGAAGATAATAGTTTTGGGGAAATTTCTCCTTTCTATGTAGATTTCAACGTTCATGATAAAGTTGTGCATAATTGTATGTTAGACTCGGGAGCTTCTCATAACCTGATGCTGAAACTTGTAGTTGAATCTTTGGGATTGGAAATCACAAGACCATACGATGACCTATTTTCTTTTGATTCAAGGAAAGTCAAATGTTTAGGGTTGATTAAAGATTTGACAGTCAATCTTAGTAAAATACCAGTCAAAGGTATTCTCATGGATGTGGTGGTTGCTGATATTCCAGCAAAATTTGGTATGCTATTGTCTAGATCATGGGCCTCAAAGTTAAAAGGAACTTTGCAGATGGATATGTCTTTTGCTACTATTCCAGTGTTGGGGGTACACAGAAGATTATATGCTGAAAAAATGGCTGCTTATTTGGTAAGTGACTTAAAAGAACCTGAAAATCATGCTATATATGCAGTAGACACAGACTTGGGGTCATGTATTCTATACAATGATGTTGAATCCAAAGAAAAGATGGATTTAATCGAACCTAAAGAAAATGAAAAAGAAAGACTGTTAAGAGAAAAAATTAGAAAAGAAGGAACTTGGACAATGCACTTTGATGGAGCTAGGAGCAAAGAAGGAGCTGGTGCGGGAGTATGGATAATCACACCTGATCGAGAATTCTTGATGTTTTCTTATCAATTGAATTTTGAATGTACAAACAATGTTGCAGAATATGAAGCTTTGATTCTGGGGTTGAATGTATTGAGAGATTTAAAAGAAAAAAGAATTGAAGTGTTTGGAGATTCTGAATTGGTAATAAATCAGGTCAAAGCTATTTATCAGACCAAACATCCTAAAATGAGGACATATAGGAATGACATGTGGGATTTATTGGAAAACTTTTTCGATGAACATGATGTTGTTTCAATTCCCAGAGTTAATAACACCGTAGCAGATTCTTTGGCCACTGCGGGAGCTGCATTCAAAACCCCTATCTTTTCTAAAAAGAAATATGATATTGAGGTCATACACAAACCATCTATCCCAGAAAATATCAAACACTGGCAGGTTTTTGAAGATAATCAACAGATTAAACGCTTTTTGGAGATGACAGATGAATTCAATTACAGGTCTATTAATGCAGAAGATGTTGAGGCTGGTCCAGATGAAAAAGATTCCCTTGAAGAAACAGAAAATTTCAAGCAAAGGATTGGAGGTAAAGATATGATTCAGCTAAAGAATAACATTATCCCTAGAGGCTTGATTCCTTTAGAAAAATTGTTTGATAAAAATGACGTGGTGAAAAATCCAAAAGTAGAACCTAAACCTGAGGATGTAAAAGATTACAATTTAGGTTCTGAAGAAGATCCCAAATTGGTAAAGCTTTCAAAGAAACTACCAAGAAAGGAAGAGAATAAAAGTGTGGAAGTGATGAAAATATTTTCAGATGTTTTCACCTAGAGTTATGAAGACATGAAAGAATATGATGTTTCTGTTATATAGCATACAATTCCTATCAAACTTGATGAAAAGCCTTTTAAGCAGAAGTTGAGAAGAATAAATCCCAAGTTGCTTCCAGTAATAGAAAAAGAAGTGAGAAAGTTGTTTGATGCTAAGATAATCATGTCCTTGAGATTTTCTAAGTGGTTGGCTAACCTAGTACTAGTAAGGAAAAAGAATGGCGAAATAAGGTTATGCGTAGACTTTAGAAATTTGAACAAAGTCTCTTTGAAAGATAATTATCCACTTCCGAAAATGGATCATATTTTGCAGAAAGTCGTAGGTGCTGAAAGAATTTTTATGTTAGATGGTTTCTTAGGTTACAATCAAATTAAATTTCACCCAGAAGATCAAGAGAAAACTGCTTTTACTACTCCATGGGGAACGTTTATGTATGCCAAAATGCCATTTGGTTTGATGAACGCAGGGGCAACCTTTCAAAGAGCCATGGACATTACATTTGCAGATGAAAGAGACAAATTTGTGGTAGTATACATGGATGATATCACTGTAGTATACATGGATGATATCATTGTATATTCAAAGAATGCTGCTGATCACTGGAAACATCTGGAAAGAGTTTTTTTGAAATGTAGAAGATTTGGGATCTCCTTAAATCCAAAGAAATCTCATTTTTGCATGGAAGAAGGAAGATTGTTGGGACACATCATATCAAAGGAAGGCATCAAGATTGACCCAGAGAGAGTATCTGCCATACAGAAGGTCAGGATCCCTAGAAGTAAGAAGGAAATTCAGTCATTTATTGGAAGGGTAAATTGGTTAAGAAGGTTCATTCCTAGTTTTGCTAAGATTTTGAGAAACATATCTGAAATTCTAAGAAAAGACAAGGAAATAAAATGGACTGAAGAAGCAATACAATCTTTTGATGATATTAAAAGGGCATTGATTGAAGCACCAGTGTTAATTAGTCCAGATTATTCAAAGGATTTCATTATGTTTACTTATGCATCAGAACACATGGTAGCTGGAGTATTGTTACAGAAGAACCAAGAAGGTGTGGAACAGCCAATTGCATTTTTCAGTAAGATTTTGAGGGATGCAGAATTAAAATATAACATTATGGAGAAACAAGCTTATGCTTTAGTGAAAGCATTGAAGGATTTCAAGATATACATATTGCACTCTCATATAATAGCACATGTTCCATCAGCAGCAGTGAAAGATATTCTTACCCAGCCAGATCCTGAAGGAAAAAGAGCAAAGTGGATAGCAGTATTATTGGAATATGATCTCGACAGTAAACCTGCAAAGCTGATAAAAGGCCAAGGTCTAGCTAAAATGATGACGGAAACAAATTGGGATTCTCTAGGTATGAATTTTCTTTCCGAAATTTCAAAAGAAGTTGTTCCAAATTTCCAAGTAATTGAAAATTTCTCTTTATCTCCCTAGTACGCGGACATTGTGTATGTTCTGCAAAATCTCCAAGCACCTGCAAATATGGAAAAAACCAGAGCAAGATCAGTGAAGTTGAAAGCAGCCAAGTTCTGCATATTAGATGGGAATTTATTCTGGAAAGATCGATGAGGTATTCTGTTGAATTGTTTATTAGATAATGAAGCGCAACATATTATGGAGGAATTTCATAAAGGCATGTGTGGGGGACATCATTCATGGAAGGCTACAGTGAATAAGATTCTTAGAGCTGATTTTTATTGGCCCAGCATGTATTCAGATGTATATAAAGAAGTGACCAAATGTCATGAATGTCAAATTTTTGATGGGAAAAGAGAATTATTACCATTTCCTTTGAAACCTATTTCAGTTGAAGCACCTTTTCAACAGTGGGGGTTAGATTTCATTGGCGAAATTAACCCAAATTCCTCAGGGCAACATAAGTGGATTCTGACTGCTACAGATTACGTCACGAAATGGATTGAGGCCATTCCGACAAGAAACGCCACAGAAATAGTGATAATGAACTTTTTAGAAGAAAACATCTTATCCAGGTTTGCTTGTCCTAAAAGGATAGTGACATATAATGCTCCATCATTCAAATCAAAAAAGATGATAAATTTTTGTCACAAATATCATATACATTTAAATCATTCCACTACTTATTATCCACAAGGAAATGGGTTGGCTGAATATTCAAATAAAAGTTTAGTGAGGATCATAAAGAAGTAGCTAGAAGATAACAAGAGGGCTTTGCACATTAAATTAAAATATGCTTTGTGGGCAGATAGAATCAGTACAAAAAGAGCAATTGGCACTTCGCCTTTCCAGTTGGTGTATGGCAGAGAGGTAATTTTTCCTGTTTCTTTGGGTTTGCCAGTTATGAAATTGTTACAAGAAGTCGAAGAAGAACCAAATCTTATGCAGAGGAGAATAAATCAAATGATAGAATTACATGAAGTTAGAGAAAAGGCATACAACAAAACCCAAATGCATCAGGAGAAAATGAAAAAAACTTTTGACAGAAAGGTTAAAGAAAAGAATTTTCAGATAAATGATTTAGTTTTGAAGTGGGACTCTAGAAATGAAGATCACCATGGGAAGTTTGAGCATTTGTGGAAAGGTCCATATATTGTTGCAGGATACCAAGGAGAAAATGCATTTACCCTAAAAAATTGTAATGGAGAATTCTTTCCTGGAGGACCAGTAAATGGTAGACACCTCAAACATTATCTCTCTTAAAAGGACAGAGATGAAAGAGAATTTTGTACAGTGTAAATATTTTCCTTTATCATGCAGTAAAAAAAAAATGATGATATGAACCTTGATTTGCAGAAAAGTTTGAATGCAGCCCAATAGATCAGGCACTTGGTCTACGATGTTCTTTGCTACCTCATAGGGAGGATAGCATCCCCAGTTGGAGCCAGTTGTTGACACTATATTTGAAATACTAAAACCCTAAAAGATTTGTCAAAAATATCCAAAAGAAGTAAATTTACTACAGATGGGTTGAAATAAAGGGTTGTAATAAAAAAGCAACAAAGCAAAAACCTACATGTGCAATAGTCCGAAAGTAATTATTGAAGAGGTTAAATCCTAGCGAAGTTTCAACGGTGGAGATGACAAAAATAAAGATCAACGGTTGTCATGGTTTCCTGCGCCGCCCAAAAGATCATTTGCAAACGTTGGTGAGTGGTTGCAGACATAATACCGCCCGAGTACGTGTCGCATTCTTATTGTTCCGCATCAACATGATAGTGGTATCACAAACCACTACAGCACCGTGCGGAACCACCAAAGGACAATACAGGGTAAACGCGGGCCATAGCACATGGCAGATGCAGAAGGCACAAGGGAATACGCCACATGTTGACATAAATCGGAGGGACGATATACATTGGCACAAAATCTAAGGCCAAGATTCATCCCCATCATGGGAAGTGCGCACTCAATAGAAGAAAGAGTGGTTGCGGTAATTAAACCACTCTAACAGGTGTCAGAAAATGGTTGATCCGCACACAGTAAAAACCGGAGAAGAAAACCATTACTGGGCTCGCGGATACCACCATGGGAAATAAAGGGGCGCAAGATCTAACGGCTCAAATCAAAAATCCTGTGATCAACGGTTCGATATAAAGTACATTCGAAAAGCTGCCAGAAAGTTAAGAAAAAGGGCTTATATAAAACAAAAGGGTTTTCAAATAACGACATTTTGTCTATGTGTTGCCGTTCCTGGAAGCTCTGAAGACTGGTGGAGATCAACAATTGTGACAAAAGGATAAAGACGTGTCTATATAGGTAGGGTTTGGTGACCTGTCCCACATTTTTAATGGAAATTTGTTTGTAGAAACCATTTAAATGGAAACTGTACATGATATAGATGTTTTTAAAGCTAAAGAAGCCCTAGAAGATAGAGATGGGGACATTTATGATACCCTAATCAAGTTACCAGTTGTTGAAGTTAAACTTAAGTTGTCTAAGTTATTAGAAGAAGGTATAGACATACACAGAGTCCACTAGTCATCCTTGTTAGCCTTCTGCCCGGACCAAATCCCATCTTTTCCAGAATTTGTGTCGTGGTGTGCTGAGAATTATTCCAAAGAGGAAAGAGATGTTTCAGACAGTCAAAAAACCAGATTCATTTGCAAAATAGAGCCTGTCGTCATAATTAAAGCCCTAGAAATAGAATTTTCCCAAACCCTCGAGTCTGAGAATTTTTCTGAAACTTCTGCTATTGAATATTATCATCAAACCCTTCAAGATGATAGAGAAAATTTTTTGTCTACGTGTCTTAAACCAGAAACAAATATTTCAGATATCCCTTACCCTATAGATATCACTTTATTTGATGAAAATACTCAGCTGGTTCTGACATTGTTGGCTTTAATCCTAGGGTTCGATACAGACATGTATGTAACTGAGTTTCAGTTAAGACTTTTGTATAAAATGAGTACAATTCAGTCAGGGATTGATGCAAATCAAATTCCTTGACTTAACTTTGAAGAATTCTTGACAGAGAAGATTCATGACCAAATGGTCAATTTCCCTACTCTGAGGCATTTCAGATTTCAGTCCTTTTTGATGAAAATGATCATTGTGGCCAGTCATGAAGAATTATAATTCCATGAGATCATTTTCACAAAGTTATTAGAAAATAACATGTTTAATTACATAAATTATATGCTATCTTAGATTTACAGAATGATTTTTGGTGAAATATTGCCTAGAGTATTACCAGAAATGCAAACATGTATGCAATTAAGTACAGAATATGCTATAGGAGATTGGTTCTTGTCAAAGGACAGTATAGTGATCAAGTTATATGGTTTCAAACATAAACCCTATTTTTTACCAGCATTTCTTACCTTAAGGGTTTTCTCTTTGGAGTTCCTTAGACAGAAGTTAATTGTTTAGGATAATAATTTCTTGCTTTTCAAACAAGCAACAGATATCAAGTATCCGTTCACACTTGGCCCATTCACAGTGAAGAATAAAAACACTGTTGTTTATATAGAAAAATTATTGAAAGATATGGGTTTTGAGACAGACATGGCTATTGAATATGATCCGTTAAACATAATATCAAAACGGAGAATGGATCATCGCATCAAAGCATTGAATCATCAAATGATTGAGGGAATGTCTGACGAAGCAAATTGGTTGGATTATAAGGAAGAAATCATTCCAGATTCTCATGATAAAGAAATGATATTGACAGATGCAACAGAAGAGGCAGAAAGCACGATGAATACTGCAATGGTAGGGTTTAAAAGGCCCATACAAGATGTAGTGAATATTGAAAGTGAAGAAGCAAAAAAAGGGAAAAAAATTGAAAATGGATGAGCAACAAGAGTTAATGGCAGTTTCAGTAGAGGAAGGAAGAACCGAAATCAAAATACCAGAGGTCATGGTAAAGGAGTACAGTATTAAAGAATCCCAGGTGGAAGATGATGTAAATAAACCACACAGTCTAATGGATGTATTTAATGAACACAGTCAAAATAAATAGGAATCCTCTTGGCAAACCAGTCAGTTATTTCCAAGGGTTAGAAATATATCCAACATTGAAGTCAATTTGTTTACTAGTAGAAATGTCAAAGAAAATTCTTTAAAATTTTCAGTTGTTACTAAAGATAAGATCCCAGAGATGAAGGTGGATCTGACAAAAATCAATGCCCCAGATAAAATTTTATTGCACACACAAACAGGAGAGGTTATATATTCAGATTATTTGGGAGCGATATTAAGGGCAGACAAGTTGAAAATTTTAGTGGATAAATTAAATAACCAGTTGAGAGAAGAGAAAGTAGAAAATAAGTCTCGACAACAAAAAATAAAAATATTACAAACATATTTGATAAACAAAGAGGGAGATGCAGCAGCAAATTTACTCAAACAAAAGGAGGATACAATTCAAATATTAAGGCGAAAGCTGAAAATACCAGACACTTTGCTTATCCAAGGAGCCGAACTAACATTACTGGAAAAAGAAAAAGAAGAGCTGTCAAATGAAGTAAAATATATTACTGCAAAAATGTTGAAGCTCACCGAGGAAAAGGTTCATTGGGAAAAAGAGAAAATTGGTTTGGAAGAGAAATTGGAAGAAATAAATAAAAAATTAGCAGAATTAGGTCAGCAACATGTACATGCAGATACAGATGAAGATAAAACTGGATTGGACAGTCTCTTACAATCCATGTCCCAGGTAAGTTTGAAAGATGTCGAAATTAGAGAATTGAAAATGGGATTACAGAAGCTAAAAGAAGAAAATGAGACAAAAGATAAGGAAATTAAAATTCTGCAAATAAGGAATCAGGAATTAACTGATAATAATAAAGGTTTGGCAGCTCATGTAACAGGACAGGCTGCAATGCAAGGTTGCAAACATATGGTATGGGATCAAATATAAAGGAAGTTGAAAAATTAAGACCTTATCTTGATTATATGAGAATCAAAGAAAAAGTATCCAAAGACGCCTTTAAGAGTTGCAGAGCAGTCAAAGAGAATTTAAACAGAAAGCCAAAAGAAATAGCACAGAGGGCAATAACTTTCTTAAACAATTTAACTGAAGCAGATTTGACAGCAATGAATAGAATGAATAGAATTTCAGTCATTACATGGGCCAGAAGAATCTTGGGAAAATATTCACATGTTGAAAATATTGAAGCTAAAGTTGGAGATATATGAGAGGAAGTAAGAAAGTTTAAGAAGCGATTTAAATTAATAAACAAAGGATTCCCTGCTTTTTGGGATGAAAAGAATGAATTGATTCCTCCCAATGAATATAAGAGGTTATTGTTTGACATAAGAATGGATCACAAAAAGTTTCAGCATTTGGATCATATGCTTACAGGAAAGATTTTAATGGAGAAAATTGTGGAAGACTTTGAAATTTTAAATATGTTGATCTCAACTTGTGAGAATCTTCCTCTTGTTTCTTATGCAGGTCACCTTGAAATGCGAGTCCTGGTGAAGGAAATGACCGGCTATGATTTACCCACATCCGACCAATGGAACTATGTGGATAAATATGGAAGGACAAGATATTCTGTCCATTCATAGATACATTCAAAAATTTTGCCAAGTGGCAAAAATGATGCTTTTATTTTAAAAATTTGTAATATTGTTTGAAGACAGTTATCTATTGTTTAAAGATAGTTATCTTTCGAGTTAAGACATTTTCAGTTACTAGTTAAAAGAAGCAATTATGTCAAGCTTCTTTTGAATTCTGTATAAAAGACAATGAGAGTCATTTTTGAAAGGGTTGGAAAACTCTTTGAGAGACGATATGTTTTGAAGTCAAATTTTTGATAAATAAAAGGCCATACAGTGGAAATACCTATCTTTTGAGACCAGAGATTCATGTGTTGATTATTTTTACAGTCTGTCTTTTTCCCTTATCTTTATATGTGCATGTCTACTTTCTTCGTTTTATCTTCCATTATGTTCTTCTTCTATACTTAAATGAACGTTTGAAATAAATTGGGATTCATACTGGTTATGCCTCGTTTTATCGCATTTAAGTATCCATTATTTCTCCAAAGTTGACAATGGATTCATCCTAGTTAGATGCCTGTTGTTGATGGACTATCATTATTTCTTTCTATACCACCTACAAAATCAAATTGACTGTGATATGGTTTCTATCTTGCCTTTGTGGAAATCTGTTTGGTATAAATCTCTTGCTGGCACGTTAAATATTTGAAAGTTGACTTCATACCCAATGTTTCTTTTTTCCTTTTCAACCAAGTAAATCCTTTTGAGAAATTTTGAGCATATTTCTATATATTTTTATCCTTTACATATATCTTGTGAGAGAGCCCTCTCGAGTGGAAAAAATGGCTAAGTTTTCTACCTAAAGTTTGGTTTGAAATAAGTTACCTTAGGTGTTATTCTTCTACAACCAGGATAAAATCTAAGTGCTAACAACAGGTGTATCATCCAAATGGTGCCAGCTATTACTCTTCAAGTCCCGATTCCTCATATTCCAACGAACAACGCATCCCTCCATGTGAAGCTGTAACAGGTCCCCACTGAAACAGAACCTAGCTACAACAGATAGGTCGCATTCCAATTTGTTAAATCCGTTGATCCATTGATTGCTAGAGTAACAGCATCCTTCATGATTAACAGCCTCATTCAATCCGACTGTAACAGTTTAGCTGTAACTCCACAGCATGAAGATCAGAGATCTTCATTGCTGCACGATTTTAGTGGATCGGGAACTGTACTCTCCATGTATAAATATGAGAAGGCTCTCGTAGCCTGGGGTTGGACAATTATCATTTTGTATAAGTTGTAACAGAGAGTTGTGACTGTCGATTTCCATCATTAATATAAGAGCAGAGTTCTTCATTCTTGTGTCTTAATTTGTGTTGATTCATGGCATCTCTGTTAGAAGGCCAGGGCCCGCCTTCTCACAGAGATAGCCGATTTAAGTAGGTAGATTAATCTAGTTCCCTTTCTGTTGTGTGGTGTGGAATTATTGTAGATGTTACTGTTAGCTGCAACAGGGAATTCATACTAGCATCTCTTTTGGTAGTTTATGATTGCATCTTGGATAGCTGTAATAGAGTGGTGTGACAGTCGACTATGTAGGTTAGTTCAATTTAATGCATGTGTTTTTTAACAGCTGTAACATCCAACCTCAATTCCAATATCTTTCAGTCGTTTATGCTTTCTAGGATTTCTAGTAATTATCAATTTAGATTTCAAGCTTATGTTTTAATTCTGGTTGCTGTTGTATCTTCATTGAGTTCATAGATTAGGTAGATCGTGGTTGAGTAATAGTAGCTGCTAGATGGATCATTTTGGTAAAGATTGAGTACTGTAGTTTGATAATTAGAGGTTTTAACTTCTTGCAAAAGTAATCTAGTTCAATTCTATTCTTAGATCAGTAACTCTTGCTAGGTTGATTTCTGTAGGGAGATAGCTGCAATTGAATTCCTAGATGTGTGAGTAGATTAGTTTTCATTAAGGAATGAGTTTGGTTAAGCAGATAGGTAGGATTATTATCTCTATTTAGTTAATCAACTGCTTGAGATTTTTATGCATAGATTGTGCTTATTCCCATTGAAATAAAATACCTCCCTGGGTTTGACAATTTATATTGCCCATCCTATGTGTTAGTTGTAATTAATTGACATATTGGGTGAAAAACACATTTTGGTGCTGTTGTCGGGGATGGTAATTGATAGACATAGCTAGTATTTGATTTTATTTGATTCCATTTTAGTTTAATCATTTACAGCATGCATGAATACAAGAAAAACAAATCGGGAACCCCCTTTGAATACTAGAACTGCAGGTGGAAGAGGTTGAGGTCGTAACGCAGGTCTGGGAAGGAAAACCTTCATCGACAAAATAATAGCTAAGGCTGATTCTTCTACCAGACCACTGCGGACGTTTACAGGAAGAGGAAATTATGTTCCTCCTAACTTGAAAATTCAGCATCAACAATGGAGAATACAACAGAACCATCCACTCCCATTGCAAAAAAGAAACCTCCTAAAGACAAGGGAAGTGTTGTGGGTGTACCAGGTAGAGAGGAGATTTATCATATCAACAAAACCAGAGTTACTAAGGAAGTGTGGTTGAAGACTCGCCAAGGAGAAGAGGAAGAAAGAAGGCGAGAAGAAGAGAGGAGGAAAGAAGAAGAAGCAAGGGTAGAGGAAGAACGAATAAGGGAAGCCGTTGAATTTTGGACTAACAAAATGGCTAATAGGGAACAGGAAGGCGAGAATGAGCATAGAGATAACTGGGAAGAAGAAGTGGAAGACAATCAGCCTGGTAATACTGTGGCCACATTAGAATTCCCTATCCTTCAGACACCTAGAGCAACTCCTATGAAAAACATCTCTGTTGACTCATGGGATAGGGAATTCTAATCTATGTTGACTCGTGGGAATACCCATTGGACGTCATGGGGTTACAGCCAAACTCTCAGTTGGGGGGACACCCACTGATCCTGGGAAGACCTTGGTTGGCCATAGCAGATGCTTGTATCAGTTGTCGATCAGGATCTATAACCATCTTAGATGGGACCGAGATCAAAAGCCTAACACTATACCCTCCAGCTCAACCAAGCACAGAAGCTGAAACTCCACTTTGGGTAGATTTGGAGGAGGAGGAAGGTGTTCATCCATTATTAACAATAGGGAGAGCCTTAACATTTAAAGATGAAACAGAGGAAGATGCTATCAATAGTTTCATCAGTGAGCTCACATCAGTCAATAAGCATCTTTACCAGATTCTCGACAGTACATTAGATGAGATAGAGAAAGAAAATCTTACAGAAGAAACTCTAGTTAGTGATGCCAGTATAATTCCAGTACTCAAAAATTCGAAGAGTGTTCCAATAGAAATTGAGCCAAGGAAAACATTGAATGTCAATCCAAACCTTGTGCCCAATGAGCTGGAACAGCTGATCACTCTGTTGAAATAGCATAAAGGAGCTTTCGCTTGGGAGTACACATACATGAAGGGAATTCCTTCTAATCTGTGTACCCATCACATTTATATTAAGAGCGACTCCAAGCATGTGTGTCAACCACAACTAAGGATGAACCCGAACCTAAGGGACATAGTGAAAGAGGATATCCAAAAACTTTTGGAAGCAGGATTCATATACCCGATTTCAGACAGTGAGTGGATTTCCCCACTCGTGATTGTGCCAAAAAAGAAGGGGAAATGGAGGGTCTGCGTGGATTACAGAGAATTGAACAAAGCAATGCAGAAAAAACCACTTTCCCCTACCTTTCATCGATCAGGTTCTTGATATCTTGCCTGGGAAGAAGTATTTTTCCTTTCTGGATGGTTTTAGTGGCTATAACCAAATTCAGATTGCTCCAGAAGACCAAGACAAAACCACTTTCACCTGTCCATGGGGCACTTTTGCATATAGGGTACTTCCTTTCGGTTTGTGCAATGCACCAACAACCTTTCAAAGAGTAGTGATTGGAATATTTTCAGAGATGGGAAATGACTGCATGGAAACTTTTATAGATGAATTCACTCCATATGGTAGTAGTTATGAAGAAGCACTGAAAAATTTAGAAAAGGTCTTGAAACGCTGTGAACAAAGCCAGCTCTCTTTAAGCACTGAAAAGTGCCATATGATAATGAGTGAGGGCATAGTTTTGGGGCACTTCATCTCCTCTGATGGTATCCAGGTGGACCCATCCAAAATCAAGGTAATTGAAAATATACCAACTCCTGGAACACAAAAATATGTACGTAGCTTTTTAGGGCATGCTGGCTATTATAGAAGATTCATAGAAAACTTTTCCAAGCTAGCTTCTCCTTTGTTCACTTTTTTTATGAAGGATGCATAGTTTGTCTGGAATGATGCATGCCAAACAACATTCACCGAACTCAAGAAAAGGCTTTCTACAGCACCCATCTTACGAGGGCCCAACTGGGCTCTGCCTTTTCACATTTCTTCAGATTCCTCAGACACTGCCATTGGAGCAGTTTTAGGGCAGCAGGAAGGTAATGCTCCTTATGCAATCTATTACATTAGCAAGAATTTATCCCCTGCTGAAATTAACTATACTGTCACAGAGAAAGATTTCCTTGCCATAGTTTACGCCATCAACAAATTTAGAAATTACATTACTGGATACTCCACTTTTGTGCACATTGATCATTCTTCCATCAAATATTTAATGAACAAACCAATCAGGAATGCTAGAGTTACTAGATGGTTGTTACTGTTACAGGAATTTGATATCACAATTATTGATAGACTAGGGAAGGAAAACATTGTTGCAGATTTTTTATCTCGACTTACTAATAGTGATGCCAATTTACCAGTCGAAGATTCCTTCCCTGATGAACATTTGTTGCAGTATCAGCTCATTCCCCATGGTATGAAAATATTGCTAACTTTTTGGCTGCAGGTAAGTTCCCAGCACACCTGTCAAAGAGAGAGAAAAGAAAAATCATACAACAGAGTGATAGGTATTGCTGGATTGATGGACATGTTTTCTACAGAGGGCTTGATTTGGAAATCAGAAGATGTGTCAGAGAAGATGAAATTTTCAGTATTCTTAAAGCTTTCCATGATGAGCCCTGTGGGGGGCACTTTGCTGACAAAAGGATAGGTCATAAGGTCTTGAGAATGGGTTATTTATGGCCCACATTGTTCAGGGATGCAAAGAAGTATGTTCAGGCATGTGATAGCTGCCAAAGGAAGGGGCAACCCAACATATTAGATGAGATTCCTCTTCAGCCACAACTCGTGGTTGAATTGTTCAACAGATGGGCTCTAGATTTCATAGGGCCTATCAACCCTCCTTCAAAACAGAAATTTCACATCTTGGTTTGCATAGATTACATGACTAAATGGGTAGAAGTTGTGGCCTTGGTTAAGGCTAATGATCAGGCTGTAATTGATTTCCTATATGAAGAAATTTTCACTCGGTTTGGAGTACCTAAGGAAATCATTACAGATGGTGGACCACAGTTTCTGTCTCGCAAGTTGGAAGCGTTGTTACAGAAATTTGATATTCAGCACAGAATAACCTCGCCATATCATCCACAGTCCAATGGTCAAGTGGAAAGTACAAACAAAGTCATAGAGGCTATTTTGATAAAAACAGTGAAAAGCCATCTTAAAGATTGGGCTAAGAGACTTCCAGAGGCACTATGGGCCCATCGCACTACATGGCGTAACACCACAGGTTTTTCTCCATATGAGTTAGTGTATGGTAAGAATGATGTCTTCCCAATTGAATTTGAAATCAGGACTTTGAAGACAGCTGTAGAAGCAAACCTTGATTTATTAGAAGCACACAAGAACCAACTGAATCAACTTAACGAATTGGATGAAAAGCGCACAGCAGCAGTAAATCATGCCCTTTAATCCAACAACAGCACTCTAAATGGCATGATAGATTCATAAAGAAGAAGGTCTTCTAGAAAGGAGACTGGGCATTGTTATATGATTCACGGTTTAGAGGGATTTCAAAGGCAAATTGCGCACTCACTAGTTGGGGCCTTATCAAATAGATCAAGTATTTGACAATGGAACAATCTAGTTGATCACCATCGATGAAAACAAGACACCATTATTTGCAAATGGTCATCGGCTGCGACTGTATCACAAACCGGTTTCAAGGGATGCTTTCATTTCACAAGTTGCAGCTGATCCAGAATATCAGTTGACGCCAGGGTAGAGATTTTTCTCAAACCCTGTGAATTCTTAAGGACTGCAATTTCCACACATTTTGTACATAAATAATTGATTTTTCTTTCATTCTGTATTTTATCTACTTTTCAGTTTTTTTGCACTTGATCGGGTTTGTTTTGAAGAACTGTGTGCAGGATTTCATTGGAGGAACAACAGTCGTGACTGGGCCAGACGATTGCAAATGCCTTACATTGTTTCCTGATTTAATAAAGCTCTTTTGAAGAAGATGGATGATTCATTAGCCTTCAGCAACCAGCTGAAAATTTTTTCTATTGCCTCATTTTGCATAGCTGCGACTTCTTACATTGCTCATTCTTCCCATTTTCACAGCTATAACCCTACCATTTTCCATCTACTTCATTTTTCCAACAATTGCGACTCCGCTATTTCTGCTTCTTTTTCCAAGTTTAGCAGTTGCAACTCTGCCACTTTTACCCACTCCGCTAAGTTAGCAACTGTGACTCCGCTACTTCCATTTCATTTTTCGTCTTTTGCCAACAGCTGCGACCCCGCTATTTTTTCCCATTCCACTAAGTTAGCAGTTGTGACTCCGCTACTTCCATTTCATTTTCACCTTTTTCCAACAACTGTGACCCCTCTATTTTTGCCCATTCCGCTGAAGTTAGCAATTGTGACTCCGCTACTTCCATTTCATTTTCTCCTTTTTCCAGCAGCTGCGACTCCGCTATTTTTACCTATTTCCACCAAGTTTTGTAGCTGCGACTCTGTCAAATTTTGCTATTTCATCTCTTCCATACAACTGTGACTCCACAAGTTGTCTGTTCTCCAAATGATGCCACTAATAATGATCCAATTAGGCGTCAGGTTAAATTGCTTGCTTCACAAATCCAATCGCAGTCCACCACAAAGAAAACAATTGGGTTGTTTTGGGTACCTGTCAACACAGGTGGCGATGGCCACATCACTTCAGTACATGCACATTTATGCTCGTTTTAACGGAGGTGATGACAAAGCCATGCTATGATGATTAATTCACGGTTGAATGCATAACGCAAAGGTACAGATTCAGAAGTTTTACATGATTTGGTAGGAAATTGAATACGGTAATAATGATTATGCACTGTCTTAGCCCTCGATTAGCGAACCCGTACCATTTAACCACCAGGGAATGTGTCAAAATCACGTTTGTATCTATTAAATTCCCTACCCCAATTATGCCAACTTTCCATAACTATCTCATCTCACCTGGTCTTTATACCTGTGCTGACTTTCCTAAAATACCCTATTTTGAATTCTAACGATCCCTTGCATGTTCGTATGCTGCAACTCCTACATCTAGCTTGGTAATTGTTGTATTCATTCTGAATTTTGAGGAGAGGTTGATATGGGTAACCCAGTCCGGCATGAACCTGTGAGTACAGAAGCCTTGTGTGCCAATGCAGAAGTTCTTAACATTTTCATAGCAACAGTTTGGATGGAATATTTTGAACGGTTAAACAGTTTCCACATAGAAACTACATTGCAATTCGCCCTTAACCTAAAGAGTGAAGTATTTAACATGTTCTTGGCCTACAAGGCCCTTGTTGAAAAACAATCTGATCATCAAATTATTAAGTTAAGATCTGACAATGGAGGAGAATATGTTAACAAAAAGTTCACTACTTTTTGCACTGAACAAGGCATCCAACAACAGCACACTGTTCCATATACACCACAACAAAATGGTGTAGTTGAGCGGAAGAACCGCACCTTAAAAGAAATGGCTAATTGTATGATCCAATTTAAGGGACTAAGTCTTCAATTTTGGGTTGAAGCCATAAATTGTGCAAATTACATAGTTAATCACACCCCCACTAAAACATTACAAGTTATAACACTGGAAGAAGCATGGAGTAAAACTAATCCTGATGTAAGTCACTTCCGTGTCTTTGGTAGTGAATCATGGGCTCACATTCTAGATGAAAAATGGAAAGCATTGCAGCCTAAAAGTGAAAAGTGCATATTTGTTAGATATTCTGAAGATGTAAAAGGTTATAGACTTCTTCAACCACATTCTCATGATATAATCATTAGAAGAGATGTTAAATTTGATGAAAATCTCTTGGCCTGCGAGCCTAACTTGGCGATTGTGCCATCTTTGGCCTATGAGCCTGATTCGGCGTTTGTGCCTTCTTCTTCTTCTTCCAACTTCCTTGACAGGTTTCCAACTCCAATTTCTAATGATGACAGTGAGGATGAAAATCTACCTCCACCTGCTCATGTTCCTCCAATTGCACCAGCACAAGTGCTTCCTTCATGGGTCCGTTCAACATGTGAAGAAGCTGGTGATCTTGCCGGTGATCCTAGAGATCAACATCGAACACGTTCTCAATATCAGCGAGCCTCTTCTCTTTTGGCTCAAGTTTCCGAGAATCATGATCCACAAACTTTTGCAGAAGCTTCAGGGAATCCAGATTGGGATGCAGCCATGGATGAAGAATATCATTCCTTAATGGCGAACGATACTTGGGATCTTATACCTCTTCCAAAAGGAAGAAAACTTGTCAAATGTAAATGGGTCTACAAAACTAAGTATGCATCAGATGGAAGTGTTGAAAGACTTAAGGCAAGGTTAGTTGCCAAAGGTTTTTCCCAAGTTGAAGGGATTGACTACAATGAAACCTTTGCTCCCGTCACAAAAATGAACTCCATCCACCTTGTTCTTTCCCTTGCAGCCTTACATGACTGGGAAGTCCATCAAATGGATGTCAATTCTGCCTTCTTACATGGTGATTTACAGGAAGAAATTTACATGGAACAACCTCCTGGATATGTTCAGAATAACTCTAGCCTTGTCTGTCGCCTTAAGAAATCCTTATATGGCCTTAAGCAAGCTCCTAGAGCTTGGTATGCCAAAATGGATAACTTTCTCCTTGACACTGGTTTTTCTAGATGCCATTATGACCCCAATGTCTATACCAAGAAAGTAGGAAACCATCTCATCATACTTGTTTTATATGTTGATGACCTTATTCTTACTGGCAGTGACCCTAAGCTTATAACCCATGTGAAATCCAGTCTTAAACAAAATTTTGAAATGTCAAACTTAGGAAATTTGCATTATTTTCTTGGTCTCCAAAACCTGCAAACCAAAGAAGGAATCTTTCTTTCTCAGTCTAAGTATGCTTGTGACCTTCTTCGTCTCTTTCACATGGAAGATTGTACACCAGCCCCTTCTCCCTTCCAGTCTGTATTCAAACTTTCTGCCACTTATACTTCACTTGAAGTCGATGCCACCTTATATCGTCAGCTTGTTGGTAGTCTCTTATACTTGACTCATTCCCGTCCTGACCTTTCCTTTGTCATTGATCGTGTTGCCCGTTATATGCAGACACCTCATGAAAGTCACTGGAAAGCAGCTAAAAGAATACTTCGATATATTCGAGGTACAGTTCAGTTTGGGATTCATTACAGTACAGGGGGGGAACCTTTGTTGGTTGGTTTCACTGATTCAGATTGGGCCAGGGATCCTGATGATCGAAAGTCTACTGCAGGTTATGTTTTCAGTCTGGGATCTGGACCTATTACTTGGGCTTGTAAGAAACAACAAGCTCTTGCTCTTTCTTCAGCAGAGGCAGAATATCGAGCAGTAGTTAATGCCAGTCAGGAATCTTTATGGCTTCGACAGATCCTTTCAGAGTTTGGATTCGAGCAGCAGCAGCCTACTCCACTTTGGTGCGACAATCAAAGTGCCATCAAGCTTGCCAAAGATCCAGTTCTACATCAATGCAACAAACACATTGAGCTACATATGAACTTCATCAGAAATCTTGTTCATGATCGTGTTCTTGAAGTGCTCTTTTGTCCTACAAATGATCAAGTTGCAGACATCTTCACCAAGTCTCTTACAGAAGCGAATTTTTCTAAACTTCGATCTATGTTAGGAGTTCAGGAACTTGTCATTAAGGGGGGATAGGCTCTAATGCCTCTTTCCCTCTCCTAATAGTGTCACTTTTGTAAATCCTTCAATCCTATCCCAAGTTGTTCTTAAGGGGGGATGTTAGGATATTTAGACACTTAGGAGTTAGTTAAGATCAACTTGTGTAATATATCCATTAGGGGTAGTGTGTTTCTTTAGTATGCATTAGTATGCATTTGTAAATACTTAATCCGACGGTCATGATATGTTCCCGACATAGAGTGATCTGACAGCTCAACTTCTCTTAGATCAAACCTAACCTTGATCCATGGCTTAGCACCCGATTGGTCCATGATCTCTATTTAAAGAGCATGGAGGGTCATTGTTTAGTTGATCAATTATGAGAAGCTCATTTGTAACTTTCTTTCTTTGCATAATAAATTGTCCCGTAGAAGCTATTTGGCCGGGGCCGTGGAGTGTTTCCCTGAAGAGGGTTTAAACCACGTCAAAACATCGGTGTGTTGATCTGTGATCAGTTTGTGTGAAGTGGTTTCTCTTGGTGTTCGGTCCTTTGGTAGTACCCTATGTACCCAAACATGCAGTCCCAGCCATCAAGGGATACTGAATTACTTCAGGACCAGTCGCATCAGTCAGAGGGATTTGAGACAACCCAGGAACAATCTCAGTAGTTCGAAGAAATTGAAAGGAAGGGGGCTGTTACATAAGAACCAGCACCCTTGAAAATATATAGTGAGGCTGCAACTCAGACAGCAATATCTGACATCAAGGATCAAGAAGAAAACACTGTTACACAAGAACCAGTGTTTTCAAAAACATTTGCTGAAGTGGCACCACAAACTGAGATGGATGAGGTTTGTACTCAGGTAGAAGGTACTATTACACAAGAACTAGTACTCTCGGAGTTGTCCTTTGATCTAGCAAGACAGATGGAAACTAAGGAGGTTGAGGTACAAAAAGAAGATGCTGTTACACAAGAACCAGCATCCTCAAAATCAATTGTTGAGACTGCATTACAGGTACAGGCCACCGCAACACCAATGGAGGATGAAACTGTTACACTACCAAATCAAAATAAGGAGGCTGGTACAATAGGGGACAAGGTAGAAATACAGTTCCCTTAGGAAGTCATTTATCTAGACTCTGATGATGAAAAGGATGTGGAGAATAGGAGAACTCAATGGTTGGAGAAGAAGATTCTCTAGATGAACCTTGAGTTAGATAAATGGAAGAATTACATTGCTTAGTACAGGACAGGGATGATTTATCTCCATGAACATAGAAATACCATCAGAGGGTTGAAAGAAAAATGGGCTGAGGAGTTATTCTTCCAGAAAATCCGGTGGGAAAAATTTCAAAAAAAGTTAGAAGAATTGAAGAAACTTGAGACCCTGCAACAAGAAAAGGACCAAATGTATACTCTTTCTCTAGAATTACTGAGTTGCAAGATTCCATCCCCCGCTTACCCTGTCTTTCTTCATGAGCAGACAACTTTATTGAAATTGAAGGCTTTGAAGGAAGGGAGATCATTTGATCTAGCAGCAGCTTCCCAGTTTTTAGAGACTTTTCTAAGAAGTGATTTTGAGGATTAGCATTTGTTATGTGAATTATATTTACATGATAGGGCTTGTTACATTGACTCTCCCTCCAACCCTTTGCCTTGCTTGGGGGATGTTCAGTTAAGGGCTTTTTCCTCTTTTGTCATCAACCATGTAAGATGGCGAGATGCTTTCCAAACCATCACAAAGAATGAAGATAATTCTACTCTCTGGATTAGGGGTGAACCTCAGGATCCACAAGAACTCATAGCAAATCATGCTGGATCCCTCAGGGTTCCTAAAATTGCCCAATACGTTGAACATTTGCAATGGAAAATACTCACTACATGTGTCCCGATGATTCTCAATATGCAGCAGTCTGCTCTGGAGGGTAGTGAATACAGATGGCTATATTATTCTTCATCTCTAAAGGAAGGGGACCCATACTACTTTGAGAATTTTAAGCAAGCCTTGACAAGGGTTCCTAGATATGTGCAGTGCATGGAAAAATGTGGACCTTGGTGGATTGGATTAAGATTCAGATTCCCCCTCATATGGCTGCCTGTGAGTCCTTACAGGAATAGCTATGCTTTGATTGAAGAAGAAGAGAAGCTATGTTGGGAGAAATGGATAGCCTGTTATGGGTTTGTGTCGCGTGGGGAAACACTAGAATTTGCCTACAAACTCACCAATCTTCACAAATACAACTCAGACTAAGATTCAGACTAGTGGAGTTTGTTGCATGAGGACATGCAATCGGATAGTTGGGGGGAGATGTTGGGTCCAGGAACTGTCCCTTTTTTTCCATCCTTATTACATCATTTTTCCCTGATTACATCCTATTTTCACAAGCCATATATGTGCCTTTTCTCCAGATCAACCAATAATATTGACAAGTATAGTTCATTATTGCTTTATTCATTTCATTCCTAAGATTGTTAAGGTTCTGGATTCTAGTCTTTGATTTACGCTAACTTGTGTGATTTCATTTAGTCAAAGTCTAAAGCACAGGTGTATCATCCAAATGGTGCCAGTTGTTACTCTTCAAGGCCTGATTCCTCATATTCCAAGGAATAACGCATCCCTCCACGTGAAGCTATAACAGATCCCCACTAACACAGAACCTAGCTGCAACAGACAAGTCGCATTCCAGTTTGCTAAATCCGTTGATCCATTGATTGCTGGAGTAACAGCATCCTTCATGATTAACATCCTCATTAAATACGGCTGTAACAGTTTAGCTGTAACTCCGCAGCATGAAGATCATAGATCTTCATTGCTGCACGATTTTAGTGGATCAAGAACTATACTCTCCATGTATAAATATGAGAAGGCTCTCGTAACCTGGGTTTGGACAATTATCATTTTGTATAAGCTATAACAGAGAGCTGTGACTATCTATTTCCATCACTAATATAAGAGCAAATTTCTTCATTCCTGTGTCTTAATTTGTGTTGATTCACGGTGTCTCTGTTAGAAGGCCAGGGCCCGCCTTCTCATAGAGATAGTCGATTTAAGTAGGTAGATTAATCTAGTTCCCTTTCTGTTGTGTGGTGTGGAATTATTGTAGATGTTACTGTTAGTTGCAATAGGGAATTCATACTAGCATCTCTTTTGGTAGTTTATGATTGCATCTTGGATAGCTGTAACAAACTGGTGTGATAGTCGACTGTGTAGGTTAGTTCAATTTAATGCATGTGTGTTTTAATCAGCTGTAATAGCCAAGCTCGGTTCCAATATCTTTCAGTCGTTTATGCTTTCTAGGATTTCCAGTAATTAGCAGTTTAGAGTTCAAGCTTATGTTTTAATTATGGTTGTTGTTGTGTCTTCATTGAGTTCATAGATTAGGTAGATTGTGGTTGAGTAACAGTAGCTGCTAGATGGACCATTTTGGTAAAGATTGAGTACTGTAGTTTGATAATTAGAGGTTTTAACTTCTTGAAAAAGTAATCTAGTTCAATTCTATTCTTAGATCAGTAACTGCTGCTAGGTTGATTTCTATAGGGAGATAGCTGTAATTGAATTCCTAGATGTGTGAGTAGATTAGTTTTCTTTAAGGAATGAGTTTGGCTGAGCAGATAGGTAGGATTATTATCTCTATTTAGTTAATCAACTGCTTGACATGTTTATGCATAGATTGTGCTTATTGCCATTGAAATAAAAGACCTCCCTGGGTTTGACAATTTATATTGCTCATCCTGTGTGTTGGTTGTAATTAATTGACATATTGGGTGACCAACAGCGGAGCTGGAACCACACCAACCGATTTCTTCGATAGTGGGATGAACGTAATCTTCTGAAATAGTGTATGCATGATCCCATCCAGGTACAATTTCATCCTTCACTTGTTCAAGATAGAATCGTCCTTCTGTCGGATCCAACGGAGCGATGACACAGAGATCCCTGTTCTCAAAAGTCATCATGCGCCTCTTAAAGTCAATGACTGCGCCACTATCATTAGCCCATCCAATCCCCAACAATGCAGGATAGGAACTTCCACCTTCAACAACTTCAATAACATCGAAATCAGCACATGTTTGCATGCCTTCAATATCCACAACAAGGTGCGGAACGCGCACAGTTGGTGTCACCTTGGATTGATTAGCCAGTTGCAACTGCACCGGGGACTAGCTCAACTGTGGGCTCCCCATCTTCTGCCATGCCTGTTTGGTCAAAATGTTAACATCTGATCTGAGATCCAGAATGACCGAGTCAACTTCATAGTCCCTAATCTGGATGTTCATACGCATTTCCTTGCCAGTCTTTCTCCTCTGCAAAGAATTCACCACAGACTCTTTCTGCCCTTGAGTTGGTCGACGCAACCAATTCTCAATCTCAGCCAACACATCGGGGTCTCTAGCTATCAATAAGCTGCTTTCCAGGAAGTGTTGTAATGCACCACGCTAACTTGATGGGCCTGCATCAGAAGTTGAGTAAAAAACCGGGGGCATATCGTAAATAATTGACTTACCGTAATCTTTTTCCATTGCATTACATGCTTCAATAAATGCATCATTCTCGGCATTAATATCAAACTGCACTTTCTTCATCTTAGCCGGCTGGATCAGAGGCTGTGAACCATCTGTGCCTATCGTCGCACCTCCTCGTGTAATAACAGCAATAGCAGCATCCTATGCCCTTGGTTCCGCTGAAATCGTCGCCACTGTGGGCCCTTGATTCTGGTTCAGTGGCTGGTTCACATTCTAAGGTACCTGGCCTGGCGGTCACTAATTCTAGTTCAGCAGTTGATTCTGGTTTGGCACCAGGTTCTGGTTCTGGTTATGAATTTGCTGCATATTTCTGGCCTACCATCGTGCAATTAGCTGTGGACAATTTTCAACAGTGTGATCAGCAACAAAGCAATATGTACATTGCATCGAAAGCTGTGGGCAATCCCTCCAATAATGCCCTAATACCCCACAGTTATAACATTGAACTGGGCCATGACCTTGTCCTCCTCCACGACCTCCGAAACCTCCACCACGTCCTCCCTGAAATCCACTGCGGAATCCCCCTTGCTACGGATATTGCGGTTGGTTGAACTGCTGCTGCAGCTGCCCTCCCTGAGCATACTGTGGTTGTTTAACATACTGCGGCTGTTGGACATACTACGGCGATGGTTGTGGTGCAAATTGCATCTGTGGTTGCGGTGGTAGCTGGGCCATTGGCGGTTGTGGTGCTGCATCCTTCACATAATAAGCATCATACGTTCTTTCCTGAAGTAAGCCATATGCGCGGCAATCCTTATCATCATGTCCCACGGATTTACAGAATGTGCAATATAATTTCATCGGTTTCGTTACCATCTTCTGCATGTACTGACATTCCTCATGCCGATGTCCATATACCTGACAGATGCGACACCACGGCATACCCGTGCCACTCAACGGGTTCGGTGCTCCTGATACCAGATAGTTGCGAAAATATGGGCAGTTATCCTTAGTATGCCCTTCTGCACGACAACATGTACACCAAGCCTCCACGCAGTGCTCCTTATCCTTCTTCAAGTCCTGCAACTGTATTGTGAGGTTGGCCAATTGCGTTTGAATCTATGACATACCAGCTGCGTTTTCTCCAATCGACGAAGCTTCTAACTGCATTGTGATTTCTAGGGCCTCACTCAGGGTTGTAATGTTTTGTTGCATCAGCGGTATCCGAATGTGAGGTAACAACGCAGCAATAAACCATTCTTTGTGCTGGACCTCACTCATGTCAAAGATAACTCGCGCCATCAACGTTTTGAAACGTTGGTCAAAGTCCCACACCGTTTCGTTTCGATACTACTTAATTTCTTTCAATTCTGTAATATACTGTGCTTTCGACTTGGGTTTTCGGAATTCTGCAATCAATCCTTTTCTAATGTCCTCCGGCATCTTTTCCGGAGCGCCAGTGGGAACCTGGATAAACTTCATAAACTAGTTTAATGCGCGACCTCGAAGAGTTGTCTCCAATTGTCCTTTCTTAGCATTATCATCAGTAATCTAATTAATGGTCCATATTGCTTCACATGGAAACCAATACTGCTATGGGTTGTCTGTTCCACTTCCTTAGAACAGCGGCATCTTTGCATCTTCACCCGCCATCCTGGGCTTCCTTCCTGTAGTCGCTGACCCACTAGTAATTAAATGTTGTTGACACGAAGAACACAGTGGTGTCAACGCGATATTTCTTACTCGTTTCACGACAGTGAGTGGAGGTGTGGGAACGCTGGTGCTGGGGTGTGGTCCTGCCTCGATCCTAGGTGTAGCCTGGTCGTCCCTGTCAGCACTGTGAGGTCACTTCGTCCTGTGTGGTCTTCCTTCGTAGCCTTGCATTCCGATCGCAGCAGGACCTTCTCCTGTCCTCTGCCTCTTTTCCTGTCGAAACCTTGCTCCTGCCCTCGTAAGACCACTCTCTTCCTTGACTTTCTTCACAGTCTCGTCACAAATTCCACACATCTACCCCGTATCATTCCATCCACTGCACCCCTTTCTGCTGCCATACCCATAGCCCCCACCCACCAGGGTGTCTACTGATCAAGGTGCATCTTCAATATGCCCTTCTCGCAGATGAGCATCTTGATAGATAACTGCAGCGACAATAAAAACCTACCTCACGGTCCGTCGAAGAAATATCTTTCAGCTTCGCTATAGGACTTCTTCGTATCGACCGCGAACTCAGTGATGTAGCCTTCTAGCACACTATCGAGCCAAACTTTGACAGCCCGCAATACTTTGTTGTCAACTTCTTGCAGTTCTTGGATTAGCTTCGGAATCCAAGACGTCGGCTCACCTCCTTGAAAATTCTTCTTCTAAAAGGTCAACTTCGCCAACAACTCAAATAAAATAATTGGAAATTCACAGAAGAAGTATTCGTGCGGACCGTCGTGAATGTACCTTCCTAACCACTGTTCTACCATCAATTGAGGGTTCTGGTTTTCTTTTTCAGCAAACACTTGCAACTTCTGGTTGAACCAGTTCTCAATTTCCAGTTTCGTCAGATGCCACAACATATCCTCCTGTTACTTCGCGCTATGGTCCCGGCAACAGAACCATTTGTTGGCACAAACCCAGTCGACAAGGGTTCTCGACACTATCGACACCCAAACCGCCGCGATCTCCCTGAGCATCGGCCCAGACAGGTTTCACCCCGTCCAGCAACACCTGCGAAGCAGATGAGGTCTCACCCGAGGCGTTCAAGGGAGATTTGATGGAACCTTGTTTCCGCCGAATGCAAGAGGATATTTGGTGCATCAACTATTCAATTTATTGCATCATTTTAGAAGTAAATCTAAGCATTCAACTGGGGCATTTTATTATAATTGCAACATTATTCAACAGAACCAATTCATAATCACAACAGATACAACAGTAAAGCATTAAGTGTAGCAAGGAAACATCGCATCATTCATATATTCATGTCACAAAATGCATTACCGCAGATAAACGAAATAGACACAAAGAAGTTGCTCCAAAACTCTGTCACATCATATTAATCTCGCAAAACCCAGATACAAAATATTCACCAAAGATCATCTCCGATAACCGATCTATCCCATCATATATTTACACTTACAAACCTACGTCTATATATAGGCTTGCGCCTTACATTGTTTGTCCACTTCCTAACAACTTCCTAACCGACACTTTTACAAAAATGACTCAAAAATCCGCATAATGCAGTCTAAGTGACCCAAAATACATCTGACATGGTCCAAACGACCCAAAACCCCCATACTGCAGTCTAACCGACTTAGAAAATACATAAAATAGTCATCGCGGGCACTCATCTTTCTGCCTTGCACGGTATCTTCTGCTTGTCGTAACATCCACGATGTTGCGATGCTGACTCATCAAACCGCCTGCCAACAATGCAAAAACTCACCAATATGTACTATGAACTTTTGGATGCCCGTGAGGGGTTGAGAGAGAGCGATATTGGAGTTTATGAGTTTAGAGTGAGAGAGAGGGAGAGTATCGGATGTGAAAGAGTGTGAAGTCTTGAAGGAAAAGATAAGGAAGCTGGCCAATGTCTACTATTAAGTTTTAGATGCCCCAAAGAGAGAGATAGAGAGAGAGAGAGAGAGTATCGAACATTAAAAGGTCTTAGGGATTGGGGGTTAGGGGTTTAGACTCCCAAAAAGAAAGAGAGATATTGTGGGTTAGGGATTTAGAGAGAGGGAGGGAGAGAGATATCGAGGGTTAGGAATTTAGAGAGAGAGAGAGAGAGATTGCAGCTTAGGGGTTTAGAGAGCAAGAGAGATGGGGGTTAGGCATTGAGGGAGATAGAGATATTACATCATATGTGAAAGAGTGTTAATTCTTGAAAGAAAAGATGCATAAGCTTATCAATATGCACTATGAAGTTTTGGATGAATATTGGGGGTTGGAGGAGAGCGATATTGGGGTTTACGAGTTTAGAGTGAGAGAGGGGGGGATTATCGGATGCGAAAGAGTGTTAAGTTTTGAAGGAAAATATGCAGAAGTTGACCAATATCTACTATTAAGTTTTGGATGCCCTGAAGAGAGAGAGAGAGAGAGAGAGAGAGAGAGAGAGTATCAAACGTGAAAGGGTCTTATGGATTGGGGGTTAGGGGTTTAGAGAGAGAAAAAGAAAGACAAAGATTGGGGTTTAGGGATTTAGAGAGAGGGAGGGAGAAAGATATCGGGGGTTAGGAATTTAAAGAGAGAGAAAGAGAGAGATTGTGGCTTACGAGTTTATAGAGTGAGAGAGAGTGGAGGTTATGCGTTGAGGGAGATAGAGATATTACATTGGATGTGAAAGAGTGTGAAGTCTTGAAGGAAAAGATGCAGAAGCTGACCGATATGTACTATGAAGTTTTGGATTCCTGTTAGAGGTTGGGGGAGAGCGATATTGGGGTTTATGGGTTTAGATTGAGAGAGAGGGGGAGTATCGGATGCGAAAGAGTGTGAGGTCTTGAAGGAAAAGATTCAGAAAATGACCAATATCTACTATTAATTTTTGGATACCCCAGAGAGAGAGAGAGAGAGAGTATCAAATGTGAAAGGGTCTTAGGGACTAGGGGTTAGGGATTTAGAGAATTGGGGTTTAGGGATTTAGAGAGAGAAAGTTATTGGGGGTTAGGGATTTAGAGAGAGAGAGATATATTGGGGGTTAGGGGTTTATATATATATTGGGGGTTAGGGGTTTAAAGAGAGAGAGGGGTGTGTGAAGTATTCAAGAGGTTGAGAGAGAGAGAGAGAGATTGTGGCTTAGGGGTTGAGAGAGAGAGAAAGAGGTTGGGGGTTACGAGCTTAGAGAGATATAAAGAGAGGGGGATTGTGGGTTAGAGAGATAGAGAGAGAGAGGGTTAGGGGTTTATAGAGAGAGACATAGAGAGATTGTAGCTTAGGGATTGAGAGAGAGAGAGAGAGAGAGAGGTTGGGGGTTAGGGGTTTAGAGAGATCTAGAGAGAGGGATATTGTGGGTTAAAGAGATAGAGAGAGAGAGAGGGTTGGGTGTTTAGAGAGAGAGAGAGAGAGAGATTGGAGGTTAGGTATTAATAGAGAGAGAGAGAGAGAGATATATATTGGGGGTTAGGGGTTCAGAGAGAGAGAGAGAGATTGC
Source organism: Larix kaempferi (assembly GCA_027924585.1). Taxonomy (NCBI): domain Eukaryota; kingdom Viridiplantae; phylum Streptophyta; class Pinopsida; order Pinales; family Pinaceae; genus Larix; species Larix kaempferi. The sequence continues at coordinate 18,200,569 of BSBM01001197.1, read as the reverse complement.
AGGTTAGGGATTTATAGAGAGAGAGAGATATTGGAGGTTAGGGGTTTAAAGAGAGAGAGAGAGATATTGGAGGTTAGGGATTTAGAGAGATAGAGAGAAATATTGGGGGTTAGGGGTTTAGAGAGAGAGAGAGATTGGGGGTTACAGGTTTAGAGAGAGAGAAAGAGATTGTGGCTTACAGAGAGAGGGTTTGGGGTTTATAGAGAGAGAGATTGGGGGTTATGGATATATATATATATATAAAGAGAGAGAGATATATATTGAGGGTTAGTGGTTTAGAGAGAGAGAGAGAGACATTAGAGGTTAAGGGTTTAGAGAGAGAGAGTGATTGGGGGTTAGGGGCTTAGAGGAGAGAGATTGAGGGTTAGGGGTTTAGAGAGAGAGAGATTAGGGGTTAGGGGTTTCCATATAGAGAAAAAGTGAGATTGAGGGTTCAGGGTTGAGGGAGAGAGACAGAGAGATTGTGGCTGAGGGGTTTAGAGAGAGAAAGAGAGAGATTGGAGATTAGGCATTGAGGGAGATAAAGAAAGTACATCGGATGTGAAAGAGTGTAAAGTCTTGAAGGAAAAGATGCAAAAGTTGACCAATATGTACTATGAAGTTTTGGATGCCTATTAGGGGTTGAGAGAGAGCGATATTGGGGTTTACAGGTTTAGAGTGAGAGAGAGGGAGAGCATTAGATGCAAAAGAGTGTGAATTCTTGAAGGAAAAGATGCAGAAGCTGACCAATATCTACTATTAAGTTTTAGATGCCTTGAAGAAAGAGAGAGAGAGAGAGAGTATCAAATGTGAAAGGGTCTTATGGATTCAAGGTTAGGGGTTTAGAGAGAGAAAAAGAAAAAGAAATATTGGGGGTTAGGGATTTAGAGAGAGAGATATTGGTGCTTAGGGATTTAGAGAGATATTGGGGGTTAGGGGTTTAGAGAGAGAGAGAGGGTGTGATGTATTGAAGGGTTTTAGAGAGAGAGAGAGAAAGAGAGATTGTGGCTTAGGGGTTGTGAGAGAGAGAGAGAGGTTGGGGGTTAGTGTGTTATAGAGATCTAGAGAGAGAGATATTGTGGGTTACAGAGAGAGAGAGAGAGAGAGAGAGAGAGATTGAGAAAATGAGAGAGGGTTAGGAGTTTAGAGAGAGAGAGAGATTAGAGGTTAGAGATTTATAGAGAGAGAGAGGGTGTGAAGTATTGAAGGGGTTTAGAGAGAGAGAGAGAAAGAGAGATTGTGGCTTAGGGGTTGAGAGAGAGAGAGAGGTTGGGGGTTAGGGGGTTAGAGAGATCTAGAGAGAGAGATATTGTGGGTTACAGAGAGAGAGAGAGAGAGAGATTGAGAAAATGAGAGAGGGTTAGGAGTTTAGAGAGAGAGAGAGATTAGAGGTTAGGTATTTATAGAGATAGAGATATTGGGGGTTAAGGGTATAGAGAGAGAGAGTGAGAGAGAGAGATTGGAGGTTAGGGATATATAGAGAGAGAGATATTGGGGTTACGGGTTTATAGATAGAGAGAGAGTTTGGGGGTTAGGGGTTTAAAGAGAGAGAGGGAGAGTGTGGCTTAGAGAGAGAGGGTTTGGGGTTTATAGAGAGAGAGAGATAGAAGAAGATAGATTGGGGGTTAGGGATATATATATATATATAGAGAGAGAGAGAGGGGTTATGGGTTTAGAGAGAGAGATAAAGAGAGAGACATTAGTAGTCAAGGGTTTAGAGAGAGAGAGAGAGATTGGGGGTTAGTGGTTTCCAGATAGAGAAAGAGTGAGATTGGGGGTTAGTGGTTTCCAGATAGAGAAAAAGTGAGATTGGGGGTTAAGGTTTTAGGGAGAGAGACAGATATATTGTGGCCTAGGGTTTTAGAGAGAAAGAGAGATTGGGAGTTAGGGGTTTAGAGAGAAAGAGAAAGTATTAGACGTTAAAGAGAGTGGATTCTTGAAGGAAAAGATGCATAAGGTGACCAATATCTATGTAATGAAGTATTGGATGCCCCGAATATAGAGAGAGATATTGGGGGTTAGGGGTTTAGAGAGAGAGAGAGAGACCAAAAAAGAGACCATGAATGGGTGGCTAATGGTAGGGGCGATTATAGGCATATATATAAAGACATAGAGAGAGAGAGATGGGGAGGTGGTTAGTGGTTTAAAGATAGAAATTATGTGTTATGGGTTTAGAGAGATAGATTGGGGGTCAGGGGTTTAGAGAGAGATAGAGAGAGAGAGAGAGAGAGGAGGTGGTTAGTGGTAGGAGTAGGTGAGAGACCAAAATGAGGAGAGAGAGTGGGTGGTTAAGGGTAGTGGGCGAGTAAGGGAGGAGGGATATATATAGAGTGAGAGGGATGGATAGATGGTTAGTAGAGAGAGAAAGAGAGAGGGGGCTAGGGGTATGAGGGTGAAGAGTGGGGGTTTGGGGAAGGAGATAGAGAGAGAGATTAGGGGTTGGGGGTTTAGAGAGAGTGATAGAGAGAGAGATTGGGTGTTAGGGGTTTAGAAAGAGAGAGAGAGAAAGAGATTGGGGGTGATGGTTAGTGGTAGGTCTAACTAAGAGGGGGAAAGGTTAATGGTAGGGGGTTAGAGAAATAGAGAAAGGAGGGGGTTAGGGATTAGGATAATAGATATATGGGGGCTTGGGATTTATGGTATATGTTTTTAATCAGGGGCTTATGCTTTATGGTAATGGGATAGATGGGTGGTTGAGAGAGAGAGGGCGGGGGGCTATAAAGAGGTAGGGGCATGGGATTATATTGAGAAAGGGAGATATAACTAGAAGGAGAGTGAAACAAATATGTAACATCAGCGCACGTGCACTAATAGTTTGTGCATGCTTACAGTGCTTGCACGCTATAAGTGTGTGTGTGCTTTTAGTGCGTGCACGTTACTAACGCGCGCACGCTAAAAATTTAAAATTTTCATGGCGTGCTTTCCTTTTTCCATACTATGTGTAATGACTTGGCAGTTGTGGTTCTAGGTTCTCATTGTCGAACCTTGCGCCTTGGATTGGATTATAGTAAAACACATCATGTTATGTAACTTCATGTTTTTCAACCTCGAATCTGTATATGCTCCACTTGTACACTACCAATGAAACTGCACACACTTATAGAACTCTCTGTGCAGAATCCAAATATCTATTTTTTTAATAAATTTGTTAGTATTTTCTATTTTTTATTAATTTTGTTTGCAATCATGTCATATTTACATAAAACATAGGTCATGTATTTCAACGACAGAGAGAGAGAGAGAGAGAGAGAGAGACATTGGCGGTCAAGGGTTTAGAGAGAGAGAGATATTGGGGATTAGTGGTTTCCAGATAGAGAAAGAGTGAGATTGGGGGTTAAGGGTTTAGGGAGAGAGACAGAGTATTGTGGCTTAAGGGTTTAGAGAGAGAGAGAGATTGGGGGTTAGGGGTTTAGAGAGAGAGAGAGTACTGGACATTAAAGAGAGTGGATTCTTGAAGGAAAAGATGCATAAGGTGACCAATATCTATGTAATGAAGTTTTGGATGCCCCAAATATATATATATATATATATATATAGAGAGAGAGAGAGAGAGAGATTGTGGGTTAGGGGTTGAGAGAGAGAGATATTGGGGGTTAGGGGTTTAGAGAGAGAGAGAGAGGGAGAGGGAGAGAGACTGGAAAAGAGACCATGAATGGGTGGCTAAGGGTAGGGGCGATTAAATTCATATATATATAGAGAGAGAGAGAGGGAGAGAGGGAAAGAGAGAGAGAGAGAGAGGTGTTTAGTGGTTTAAAGAGAGAAATTAGTTGTTATGGGTTTAGAGAGAGAGATTGGGGGTCATGGGTTTAGAGAGAGAGAGAGAGAGAAAGAGAGAGAGGAGGTGGTTAGTGGTAGGAATAGGTGAGAGACCAAAAGGAGCAGAGAGAGTGGGTAGTTAAGGGTAGTGGGGGAGTAAAGGAGGAGGGATATAGATAGAGTGAGAGGGATGGATAGATGGTTAATAGAGAGAGAAAGAGAGAGGGGGCTAGGGGTATGAGTGTGAAGAGTGGGGGTTTGGGGAAGGAGATATATATATATATATATATATATATATATAGAGAGAGAGAGAGAGAGAGAGAGAGAGAGAGAGAGATTGATTATGGGTTGGGGGTTTAGAGAGAGTGATAGAGAGAGATCAGGTGTTAGGGTTTAGAGAGAGAGAGAGATTAGGGGGTGATGTTTATTGGTAGGTCTAACTGAGAGGGGGGAAGGTTAGTGGTAGGGGTTTGGGAAATAGAGAAAGGAGGGGGTTAGGGATTAGGATAATAAAGAGATGGGGACCGGTGCTTGGGATTTATGGTATATGTTTTTAATCAGGGGCTTATGCTTTATGGTAAGGGGATATATGGGTGGTTGAGAGAGAGGGCGGGGGGGTTATAAAGAGGGAGGGGGTGTGGGATTATATTGAGAAATGGAGATATAACTAGAAGGAGGGTGAAACAAATATGTAACATCAGCGAACACACACTAATAGTGTGTGCATTCTTACAGTGCGCACGCTATAAGTGTGTGCGTGCACATTACTAACGTGCGCGCGATAAAAATTTAAATTTTTTTTGGCGCGCTTTCATTTTTCCATACCGTGTGTAATGACTTGGTAGGTGTGGTTCTAGGTTCGGATTGCCTAACCTTGTGCCTTGGAATGCATTATAGCAAAACACATCATGTTCTATAACTTCATGTTTTTCAACCTTGAATCTGTATATGCTCCACTTGTCCACTACCAATGAAACTGCACACACTTATAGAACTCTCTGTACAGTTCCAAATATCTATTTTTTGAATAAATTTGTTAGTATTTTTTTATTTTTTATTAATTTTTGTTTGAAATCATGTCATATTTACATAAAACATAGGTCATGTATTTCAGCAAGAGAGATAGAGAGGGAGACATTGACGGACAAGGGTTTAGAGAGAGAGAGAGAGATTGGGGGTTAGTGGTTTTCAGATAGAGAAAGAGTAAGATTTGGGGGTTAAGGGTTTAGGGAGAGAGACAGAGAGATTGTGGCTTAGGGGTTTAGTGAGAGAGAGAGATTGGGGGTTAATGGTTTAGAGAGAGAGAGAGAGAGAGAGAGAGAGAGTATTAGATGTTAAAGAGAGTGGATTCTTGAAGGAAAATATGCATAAGGTGACCAATATCTATGTAATGAAGTTTTGGATGCCCCGAATAGAGAGAGAGAGAGAGAGAGATTGTGGGTTAGGGGTTGAGAGAGAGATATTGGAGGCTAGGGGTTTAGAGAGAGAGAGAGAGAGACCGAAAGAGAGACCATGAATGGGAGGCTAAGGGTAGGGGTGATTAAAGGAATATATATATATATATATATATATATATAGAGAGAGAGAGAGGTGGTCAGTGGTTTAAAGAGAGAAATTAGGTGGTATGAGTTTAGAGAGAGAGATTGAGGGTCAGGGGTTTACAGAGAGAGAGAGAGAAAGAGAGAGAGGAGGTGGTTAGTGGTAGGAGTAGGTGAGAGACCAAAAGGAGGAGAGAAAGTGGGTGGTTAAGGGTAGTGGGGGAGTAAGGGTGGAGGGATATAGATAGAGTGAGAGAGATGGATAGATGGTTAGTAGAGAGATAAAGAGAGAGGGGGATAGGGTTATGAGGGTGAAGAGTGGGGAGTTGGGGAAGGAGATATATATATATATAGAGAGAGAGAGAGAGATTAGGGGTTGGAGGTTTAGATAGAGTGATAAAGAGAGAGATCGGGTGTTAGGGGTTTAGAGAGAGAGAGAGAGAGAGAGAGAGATTTGGGGGTGATGGTTAGTGGTAGGTCTAACTGAGAGGGGGAAAGGATAGTGGTAGGGGGTTAAAGAAACAGAGAAAGGAGGGGGTTAGGGATTAGGGTAATAGAGAGATGGGGGGCTTGGACTTTATGGTATATGTTTTTAATCAAGGGATTATGCTTTATGGTAAGAGGATAGATGGGTGGTTGAAAGAGAGAGGGTGGGGGGGTTATAGTGGGGTTATAAAGAGGGAGGGGGTGTGGGATTATATTGAGAAAGGGATATATAACTAGAAGGAGGGTGAAACAAATATGTAACATCAGCGCACGGGCACTAATAGTGCGTGCATGCTCACAATGCATGTGCGCTATTAGTGTGTGCCCGCTGTAAGTGTGTGCGCACTTTTAGTGCGTGCACGTTACTAACATGCACGTGCTGAAATTTTTTTATTTTTTTTCGTGATTTTATTTTTCCATACCGTGTGTAATGACTTGGTAGGTGTGGTTCTAGGTTCGTATTTTCGAACCTAGAAACACACCTGGTGCCTTGGACTGCATTATAGCAAAACACATCATGTTCTGTAACTTCATGTTTTTCAACCTCGAATCTGTATATGCTCCACTTGTCCACTGCCAATGAAACTGCACACACTTATAGAAATCTCTTTACATATTCCAAATATCTATTTTTTGAATAAATTTGTTAGTATTTTCTATTTTTTATTAATTTTTGTTTGCAATCATGTCATATTTACATAAAACATAGGTCATGTATTTCAGCGAGAGAGATAGAGAGAGACATTGGCGGTCAAGAGTTTAGAGAGAGAGAGATTGGGGGTTAGTGGTTTCCAGATAGAGAAAGAGTGATATTGGAGGTTAAGGGTTTAGGGAGAGAGAGAGAGAGAGATTGTGGCTTAGGGGTTTAGAGAGAGAGAGATTGGGGGTTAGGGGTTTAGAGAGAGAGAGAGAGTATTAGACGTTAAAGAGAGTGGATTCTTGAAGGAAAAGATGCATAAGGTGACCAATATCTATGTAATGAAGTTTTGGATGCCCCGAATAGAGAGAGAGAGAGAGAGAGAGATTGTGGGTTAGGGGTTGAGAGAGAGAGATATTTGGGGTTAGGGGTTTAGAGAGAGAGAGAGAGAGAGAGAGAGAAAGAGGAAGAGAGACCATGAATGGGTGGCTAAGGGTAGGGGCAATTACAGGCATATATATATATATATATATTGAAAGATAGAGAGAGAGGTGGTCAGTGGTTTAAAGATAGAAATTAGGTGTTATGGGTTTAGAGAGAGAGATTGGGGGTCATGGGTTTAGAGAGAGAGAGAGAGTGGGTGGTTAAGGGTAGCGAGGGAGTAAGGGAGGAGGGATATAGATAAAGTGAGAGGGATGGATAGATGGTTAGTAGAGAGAGAAAGAGAGAGGGGGCTAGGGGTATGAGGGTGAAGAGTGGGGGTTTGGGGAAGGAGATATATATATAGAGAGAGAGAGAGAGAGATTAGGAGTTGGGGGTTTATACAGAGTGATAGAGAGAGAGATCGAGTGTTAGGGGTTTAGAGAGAGAGAGAGAGAGAGAGAGATTTGGGGGTGATGGTTAATGGTAGGCCTAACTGAGAGGGGGAAAGGATAGTGGTAGGGGGTTAGAGAAATGGAGAAAGGAGGGGGTTAGGGATTAGGGTAATAGAGAGATGGCGGGCTTGGACTTTATGGTATATGTTTTTAATCAAGAGATTATGCTTTATGGTAAGGGGATAGATGGGTGGTTGAGAGAGAGAGGGTGGGGGGGTTATAGTGGGGTTATAAAGAGGGAGGGTGTGTGGGATTATATTGAAAAAGGGATATATAACTAGAAGGAGGGTGAAACAAATATGTAACATCAGCGCACGGGCACTAATAGTGCGTGCATGCTTACAATGCGTGTGCACTATTAGTGCGTGCCCGCTATAAGTGTGTGCGCGCTTTTAGTGCGTGCACGTTACTAACGCGCGTGCGCTAAAAATTTATTTTTTTTTGCCGTGATTTTATTTTTCCATACTGTGTGTAATGACTTGGCAGGTGTGGTTCTAGGTTCGTATTTCCGAACCTAGAACCACGCCTGGTGCCTTGGACTGCATTATAGCAAAACACATCATGTTCTATAATTTCATGTTTTTCAACCTCGAATCTGTATATGCTCCACTTGTCCACTGCCAATGAAACTGCACACACTTATAGAAATCTCTTTACATATTCCAAATATCTATTTTTTGAATAAATTTGTTAGTATTTTCTATTTTTTATTTATTTTTGTTTGCAATCATGTCATATTTACACAAAACATAGGTCATGTATTTCAGCAAGAAAGATAGAAAAAGAGACATTGGTGGTCAAGGGTTTAGAGAGAGAGAGATTAGGGGTTAGTGGTTTCCAGATAGAGAAAGAGTGATATTGGAGGTTAAAGGTTTAGGGAGAGAGAGAGAGAGAGAGATTAGGGGTTAGGGGTTTAGAGAGAGAGAGAGATTGAGGGTTAGGGGTTTAGAGAGAGAGAGAGAGTATTAGACGTTAAAGGGAGTGGATTCTTGAAGGAAAAGATGCATAAGGTGACCAATATCTATGTAATGAAGTTTTGGATGCCCCGAATAGAGAGAGAGAGAGAGAGAGAGAGAGAGAGAGAGAGAGAGAGAGAGATTGTGGGTTAGGGGTGGAGAGAGAGAAATATTTGGGGTTAGGGGTAGAGAGAGAGAGAGAGAGAGAGAGAGAGAGAGAGCGGAAGAGAGACCATGAATGGGTGGCTAAAGGTAGGGGCGATTAAAGGCATATATATATAAAGAGAGAGGTGGTCAGTGGTTTAAAGATACAAATTAGGTGTTACGGGTTTAGAGAGAGAGATTGTGGGTCACAGGTTTAGAGAGAGAGAGAGAGAGAGAGAGAAGGTGGTTAGTGGTAGGAGTAGGTGAGAGACCAAAAGGAGGAGAGAGAGAGAGTGGGTGGTTAAGGGTAGCGGGGGGAGTAAGGGAGGAGGGATATAGATAAAGTGAGAGGGATGGATAGATGGTTAGTAGAGAGAGAAAGAGAGAGGGGGCTAGGGGTATGAGGGTGAAGAGTGGTGGTTTGGGGAAGGAGATATATATAGAGAGAGAGAGAGAGATTAGGGGTTGGGGGTTTAGAGAGATTGATAGAGAGAGAGAGATGGAGTGTTAGGGGTTTAGAGAGAGAGAGAGAGATTGGGGGCTTGGGCTTTATGGTATATGTTTTTAATCAGGGGCTTATGCTTTATGGCAAGGGGATAGATGGGTGGTTGAGAGAGAGAGGGAAATGATTTTATAAAGAGGGAGGGGGCATGGGATTATATTGAGAAAGGGAGATATAAATAGAAGGAGGGTGAAACAAATATGTAACATCAGCGCACGGGCAGTAATAGTGCGTGCATGCTTACAATGCGTGTGCACTATTAGTGCGTGCGCGCTTTTAGTGCGTGCACGTTACTAACGTGTGTGTGCACTAAATTTTTTTTTTTTTGCGCGCTTTCTTTTTTCCATAATGTGTGTAATGACTTGGCAGGTGTGGTTCTAGGTTCGGATTACCGAACCTTGTGCCTTGGACTGCATTATAGCAAAACATATTATGTTCTGTAACTTCATGTTTTTCAACCTCGAATCTGTATATGCTCCACTTGTCCACTTCCAATGATTCACTACACACACTTATAGAACTCTCTTTGCAGATTCCAAATATCTATTTTTTGAATCAATTTGAATAAATTTGTTAGTATTTTTATATTTTTTATTAATTTTTGTTTGCAATCATGTCATATTTACATAAAACATAGGTCATGTATTTCAGCTATAAGTTTTGACTGACACACTTATTTTGAAAACGGAAAAGAACTTGCACAAGTATACTGAAACACCTGCGCACTAAAAACAAAATTGACTTTGTTAAAACCATGCTAGCGAGGCCTAATGCTCGACCTTGTCATTTTAGGGATTTCCTGATTTCCATAATTTTAAAAAAATATAAAATTAGCTTGGAAAATTTTGGAAAAATAGCACTGCACTAGATTTGTCAGTTATTTACAACCCTACATAATTGTTTTTTCTAATTTAGACAGTTTACATACCAAACCCGGGGCCTAACGGAAACATATGCATTATGTTTTTGGAAAAAAATAACATACCAATCTTAGAAGAACGCCATTTTTGGGAGTTATACCTATTTTCTATAAATAAAAGTTATGTATTCCAGAAGGTGATTCAATTCTCTACGTTTCATCTTTTTACACCATGTTCTAAAAAGTTGTGTAGGTACCTTTAAAAATTCATTTTAATGGTTGGATTTGTGTTTTCCAGGAAGTCCATTGCAACTAACGTGTCGTAAGTGGGTTTCATTACCTTGCAGCAACCCTATAGCTTTATATATAGGAATGTTTTAGATATGCAATTTCTCTTTCATCTTGTTATGTAAACATTTTGGGTTTCACATAACCTTTAGAATCTCATATCAAACTGTTTTCTTTGACTCTAAAAGATTTATGGCTTGTGTATAAATCAAAGAAAATCAAAGAATTAATTTAGATCGTTGTGATCAATTCTGGTTGCTTATTCCAAAGATGTACTAGTTCAACTCAAAAGTATATTAGTCTAAATGTGATCCATACATTCTCTTGATTAAAAACAATTATAAGGGTGTTCCCATGAAGATGGGTAACACTTTTTGGCAATATGGAGGTGTGGATCACCTAAAATAGAGCTTAAGCCCTCAATCTAGCTATAATAACCTTATGACAAAATATTTGAAATAACTATGATTTTAAATATTATCTATTTTATATTAAAATTAATGTTTAAATGAAATAAAAATATATATCAATCATTAAAAAACTTTAAATTTTTTATGGAAAAATAACTATTAGTTTGAATAGAATAGATCCAGAGCTATTTAATCATAAAAACTAAATTTTATACGGAAAAAATAACTATTAGATTGAATAGCTAGAGTTATTTTCTTAAACTCATGTAAACCCTCAATCGAGGTATTTAAAAACTTGCTCAAACCCTCAATCAAGGTTTTTTAAGAACTCGATTGAGCTATTATGTCGATCGAGAGCTTTAAAAACATGACTCTAACCCCTTTTTGTAGATTTAATTTTACTGATTTATTTGAAAAGTATAAACCATATCATTAATTACACCTTATGTGGCAAACTTATGTCGATGGATTCATTAATGAATCGTCTATCCACTAACATATAATTTACTCGTTTTTTTAGTTCATATGATATATTTTTTTAATTTTCTTTTAAAACTTACACTTAAAAACCATGTCCACAACTTCAAAGAAAAATCTATAACTTAAAAAGTACACAACAAAAAAAATTGAAAAAAATATATATGTTGCACATTGATACATTCTCTTCAAACAATATTTTGGTTTTTCAATTTATGGGAGTGAAAAAAAAATGCAAAAATAAATAAACATTTCATTTAATATTTTTTTTAAATATCATGACAATATAATTCTCTTATGACTTCGATTTAATAAATGAATAAACATCCAAAAACAAAAAAAAAGTGTTACTCATTTTTATAAATTCACCATAAATTAAAAAAAAAAAAAAAATCTTAAATTAAAAATATAAAAGATTATATATATATATATTAAAAAATTTCATTTCCAAAATATATATTTTAAAATTTAAAATGTATAAATAATAAATTTAAATAATGAAAAACAGATAAAAGAAAATTTAAATTTAAATTTTTAAATTCCTTAAAATGATAAATAGTATCAAAAGATTATATATATATTAAAAAATTTCATTTCTGATGAGTCAACATGAATTTATTTAAATTGTGATTAGTTGGTAGGAGAGGAATGGTGAGCGCTAGGGTTCTGCAGGGTTTCCCTGCTTTTTTGGCGTCTTCTGCCAAAGATGGCGGAGTATGATGCTCTGTCCTTTTCTGTATTGCTGTCACTGACTTCAGGTGTACTGCAGTGTACGGGGGTGGATGATTATTGGCGATCTAGTGGTGGGAGACACCTTTCAGTTCTTTCTTGGACAGGTGGTAGTCTTCACCGGGAGTGCCGGTCCCGGTGTCATGAACTCTCCCGAAGGTGGGGTTTTACCCCATTCTTCCTCTTTGAGTGCGAAGGTGACGGAGGCCCGACTTGCAGGTTCTTCCCCCACACCTCAACGTTCTGGTCTAAACCCTAATTTATTTGGTACCTCCGCTAAGCATAGGAGGAAGCTGAAAACCCTTAAAGCTCGTGAGAAGGTGGAACGTTTTGTTATCCCGGCAAGCGCAAATCTGGACAGAGTTCAAATGCTTGCGGACAGGGCTTTAGTCGGTCGACTGGAATTCGCTTCGGGGTCGAAAGTTGAATTAGTGGAATGGGTCAAAAGCTTCTGGACTCCCATTCTGGGAGACACTCCGAGGATCAACCTTCTGGTTAATAAATGGATTCTATTTATTTTCTCTTCGGCGGAGGATCGTGAACGGATTCTCAGTGGCTCTTGGTGTTTTAAGAACGGCTCATTAAACCTCAAACGTTGGCATATAGCATTTGATCCTGTCCATGAAAGACATGGCATTCGACATGTTTGGATGATTATACCTGGACTTCCTATTGAAGTGTGGACGGAAGAGACTGTGTCGGGGATTGCTAATTTGGTAGGGAAGTGCATCAGGGTGGATAAGAATTCTATTTATGGCATTGATAGACGTTTTGCAAAGGTTTTAGTGGAACTGGACTTTCAGTTAGGGTTGCCGGAAGCTATTGATATTGTATGGGGTGAACGTAGTTGGAAACAGGTTCTGGATTACTATAGAATCCCTTTCCGTTGTTACAGTTGCCGGGAAGTTGGCCATGTATCGGCAAAATGCCCTAACCGCCGGTCCGATAAATCCGATATGGTTCGAGAGGTTTCTTTGGATCCCTTGCTCACTGCGACGGTCACACCGGCTTTGCCCTCGCCAAAGACTCCAACCCCGGATATAGTTCGTGAGGTTACGTTGGAACCCTTGCACTCTGCGAGGGACGCTCGGGATAAGCCCTCGCCGCGGACTCCTGCCCCGGGTAAGCAAAAACTACCTCCTGAAGCTGCATATTCTGATCTTACAAAGGAGGATATTGAGTTTCTTTCTGATAAAGAAGGTGATTATATTAGACGTAGTTCTTTGGGGGTTGTTCCGCCTTGCCATAATTTATCCTCCTCTGTGTTATAAAACAATTCAGATAAGTTAGGTATTGGTTCTGCTTCTTCCTCAGGGGTCGTGGTTTGCCCTACCATTTTCAGCCCTATTTCTCCTACGGACCCTTGTAATAGTGGGGGTTTGGAATTACCCATTACTCCTGTTGTTGGTTCGACGGTTGGTTGGCCTGATAAACCTGTAGACGTAGTGATTTCTGAATGCTTGAAGGATAGGGGCCAAAGGGGGTTTCAAGATTTAGTCCCACTGGAAATTTTTCCTAAAAATCCATCTGGGGATTCCAGTGTGTTGCCAATTCCCCCGAATTTTCAGAACGTTACCATCAGGAAGGGGAAAAAGAAGAAGAAAGAACCTGACCCCGAATCTGTGAAATTTGATAATTTTGGTGACGATTCTGGTGGTTTGTTGGGAGATGATGGCCTGGGTCTTAGAGCACAGCTACCCAGTGAGGTAATTCCTTAATGTCTATTGTATCTATGAATGTTCGTGGGTTGGGTGGGGTTTTGAGGGCTAGGGCCCTATCCAACCTTTTTCTATCTACTAGGCCTGGGTTAGTATTGTTACAAGAAACTATGTGTCCTGCTTCTATTGTTGTTTCTAAACTTGGAAGCATTTTGCCTTTTTGGGAGATTTCGGCGGTGGATGCAGATGGTCGTTCGGGTGGTCTGATTGTTGCTTGGGATCCACATCTTTTTAATTTCAAAGCCTTCAAAACTGAGTGGGGTATTCTGCTGAAAGGTTTGTGTATTGGATTAAATCTTCAGCTATCTGTTATCAACTGTTATGCCCCGTACTCAAACAGATTGGAGTTCTGGGAATCATTTAAGAAATCTGGAATCTTAGATGATGATGGTCTGGTCCTGGCTGGAGATCTGAACTTTACAAAGTCCCCTTCTGAAATCTGGGGAAAAAAGTCTAGACCTGATCCTCAGATGGAATATTTCTGTAAGTTTATTCACGAACACAATCTTATAGATGTTGAACCTGCAAAAATCTGCCCGACCTGGAGCAATGGCAGAGGAGGTGAAGAGGGTGTTCACAAACGTCTGGATCGTTTTTTGATAAAAGCATCTTTGATGGATAAGATTTATTCCTATCGATCATGGGTTCATGATCATAAGGTGTCGGATCATTGGCCTATTTTCTTTCAATTTGACAACTATGGGGTTAAGTCCAATGTACCTTTCAAATTTAATCATTCCTGGTTAAAAGAGGAGGATTTCTGCAATTTGGTGACTGATTTCTGGTCTTCTGCTGTTCAAGATGAGGAAAATCCTGTTGTGCATTTCTGTAACAAAATGCGCAGTCTCAAAAAAGTGGTGATTAGCTGGATTAAACAAAGGAAGGAAGAGGACAAAAGAGCTCTGGCTGAACTTGATGTTGAAATCCATATGTTTTACAAAAAAAATATTGAGGGTCAGCTGGGTATTGATGAATTTGATAAGGTTAAAGAACTTGAGAAAAAAAGGGCAGATCTCCTTTTACAGGAAGAGATGGAGTGGAGGCTAAAAAGTAGAGCCCTGTGGATCAAACATGGGGACTTAAACACAAAATTTTTCCATACTTTTGCCTCTGCTCGTCGAAATCAGAATACTATTTGGGAATTGTCTGATAAGGATGGAAATCTTTGTACGGGAGTTGAGGCTTTAAAGATTGAAGCTGTTAGACATTTTGGGGAAATTTATAAAGATGATGGTTTGGGTGAGCTATTGGAACAGATAAAAATTGCTGAACTATTTCCTCGATTCTTCAGCGATGAGGATGCAGCAGTTCTTGGTAGTGAGGTTACACTTGAAGAGGTTGAAAAAACATTAAAACTTTTTGCTGGCGAGAAAAGTCCTGGCCCGGACGGATGGCCAGTGGAGATTTACTTACACTTCTTTGACTTGATGGGTCCTGATTTACTGAAAATGGTTGAATTTACTAGATTAAATGGTCTCACTCCTGGAGCACTAAATTCTTCCTTTATCACTCTGATTTCAAAGAAGGGAAAGCCTGATAATTTTGGTGATTACAGGCCCATAGCACTGTGCAATCTGGTTTATAAGTTGGTATCAAAAATCATTGCTCAAAGGTTAAAATCTGCTCTTTCAGATCACATCACTCCAGAACAGTTTGGTTTTTTGCAGAATAGGCAGATACATGATGCCATTGGGGCATCTCAGGAACTTCTCCACTCCATTAAGAATCGCAGACTCAGTGCACTTTTGCTCAAATTGGATTTGGAGAAGGCGTATGATCGGGTTAATTGGAGATTTTTAAGACTTATATTAATCCAGATTGGGGTTCCTCCTTTAGTTTTAAACTGGATTATGTCCTGTATTACTTCTGCTAGTATTGCCATTTTGGTAAATGGTTCGCCTTCCAATTTTTTCCAGTGCACGCGGGGGGTAAGACAGGGTTGCCCCTTATCTCCATATTTATTTCTTCTGATCATTGATGCCCTTAGCAGAATGTTAAATTATGCAAAGCAGGTGGGTTTACTCAAGGGTATTGAACTGGAGGTTGACTGTATTATTTCTCATCTGATTTTTGTGGATGATGTGCTGCTGGCTGGTTTGGCTACTGTGAATGAATGGAAGGTCATTAAGAACATCTTAAATTGCTTTGGCCGTGTATCAGGGATGAAAATCAGCCTTTCAAAATCTTGCTTTTATTATCACAAGATTGATGATATTGTTAGAAGGGGAATTGCCACTGATTTACCTTTTAATTGGCATCCTTTGGTAGAAGGTTTAAAATATTTGGGTTTCTTCTTGAAACCAAACAACTACCAGATAAAGGATTGGTGGTGGTTAGTTAGAAAAGTGGAGGGTCGTATTGCTCATTGGTCTTTCCGTTCGCTCTCTGTTGGTGGTAGACTAACACTACTTAAGGCTGTTCTGTCGGGAATACCTGTTTATTGGTTTTCACTGTTGGAGATCCCTGCTTATATTCTAAAGGTTATCAGAAGATTGATGTTCAACTTCCTGTGGTCTGGTGGTTTAGAAAGGGCACCTCTGGTTATGACGGGTTGGGAATCGGTTTCCAGACCAGAGCGTTATGGAGGATGGGGCATTAAAGATTTACATTTTTTCAGCTTGGCACTCAGAGCAAAAAGCCTGTGGAGATGTATTTTTAATTATAATCTTTGGTCGAAAATTACCTTTGCAAAATATATAAATACAAATCTAGTTGATTGGCTCCGTTGTAACATGCCTGCTAAAACAGGTTGCTCTGTTCTTTGGCGTGGTTTGTTAAAGGTATCTAGCTGGATCACTGTTGGATTACAATGGCAAGTTGGGAATGGTAGGTGCATCCGAGTTGGAATAGACTCGATCTTGGGCATTACAAACCCTGTGTATCTTTCACCTATGATTCTGGATTATTTACATATTTATGGTTTGAATACATTAGATCGAATCAGAAATCCTGTTGGACTTTCATATTGGTATAAATCTTGTGAATTGGGTTTTGTTGGAGAAGATGCCTGCTCCTGGGACTTATATATCCAATCTCTGGAATCTGCTGGAGTGATATTATCAGAAAAGGAAGATCATTTGAAATGGAGTGGAAACAAAAAATCTGGTTGTGTCACAGCAAAGTCGGCTTATGACAGAATGATGCAGGATCTTTACATCTTCCCACAGCATTGGTGGTATAAGAAGATTTGGAAATGGAAGCTAGGTTTAAAACACAAGTGTTTTATGGCATGTTCTTCAGGGCACTCTGAAAACCTGGGACAATCTTACTAAGCGTGGTTGGTATGGACCTAATCGGTGCAGTTTATGCAAGGACAGTGCTGAATCTATTGATCATTTGTTTATTTATTGCACTTTTGGGAAAAAAGTCTGGGACTTTTGTTGTTCAAAGCTAGCTTCACCTCATTTCTTGGAGGAAGTTGGTTTTGGTGAGGCGTTGCTAAGATGGACTCGGAGATCTTTGGACACTGTGCAGATTCCTATCTTCATATCTTGGGCTCTATGGTTCACCAGGAATTCCTCTATATTCCAAGATATGGAACCGGATGTTTCCTCCCATGGCTTCTTGGCTTTGAAGTTATTACACCAATATCCTGTAGATTCCACAAGTGCTACTGTGAGAAGTATTGGACAGTTCTCTTTCATTGTCAATCAGCCAATTCTTTTCTTCGATGGGGCAGCTCAGAGTGGGTACTGTGCTGCAGGAGGTGTTATTTATTTGAATCAGGATCACTTTTTTACTTTACGCCTCAACTGTGGACTTGGCAGCAACATGAAAGCTGAATTGCTTGCACTTTGGTGTGTTCTTAGATGCGCAAACAGTTTTGGTCTTGTTAACATCAGGATTTTTGGAGACTCACGGGTCACAATAAAGTGGGCATCAAATGAATTTGATCTTAATATTATTGAACTCTCACACTGGTGTGAGAGGACGAGAATGGAAATTGACTTACAGGATCATATCATATTTGAACACATCTACCGTGAATTCAATACTCAGGCTGACTCACTCTCAAAACAGGCTTTCCTGAGCTCTGAAGGATTTCTGGTATGGGAAGAATGGATGGATTCCAGCCTACTGGAATGTGGAGAATTTTACTTTTTGTAGACTATCATTTGGTCAGTCTGCATTATGATATTTTTTGTCAATCATATTTAAGGTCCGATGTATAGCTTCATTTTTTGAACATATGTTGATGTAAATGGAAGAAGAAAGCCATAGATGGTTGTACCTACCTTTCGCCAGAGAGGTGACAGTATTTTGTACTATTTGATTTTAAGAATAGCAATAATACGTTTTTTTTCGATTGAAAAAAAAAAAAAAAAAATTCATTTCTAAAATATACATTTTAAAATTTAAAATTCATAAATAATAAATATCAAATGAAAAAAAAATAATTAAAATATTATGTAAAAACATATAAATTTATCACTCTAATATCATGGATTCTTCCCAAAAATCTACAGCTAACTTCTATGTTTATGGAAGCTGAAAAGGAAAGCACTCTAGATATATTAAACTACACCATTTAAAATTATTTTTTATTTTTATAATATTTAGTTTAATATATTGATTTTTTAAAACTTTAGAAAACTATCTGAATTTTTTTGTCATGTCACATATTAATAAAGCCTTATTCCATTCGCATAATAGGAACCAGTAATAGGGACGGTTGTCCATCAATAGGTGCTAAAACTGAAGCTAGTACAGATTAAGAAATTGGCCTTTCACTCAGAGTGCTTAAGACGGTTTCACACAGATCAAAGGAACGGCCTTCACATTTGCTTGAATTGATAAAACTGAAGCTAGTACAGATAAAGAAATTGGCCTTTCACTCAGAGTGCTTAAGACGGTTTCACACAGGTCAAAGGAACGGCCTTCACATTTGCTTGAATTGATAAAAGATGGTGCAACGTTTCTACAATCGATTTGGCTGTAAATATTAACCAAATAATTTGTGTAGATCCGTTCATTACATGAAGCTAGGCCGGTATAATAACTAAAAGCAATTTAAACTAAATACTTAATTGAGATGTTATGTTAAAACATATAAATATTATCATTCTAAAATCGCGGCCTCTTCCAAAATGTCCAAAATCTATGTTTATGGAAGGTGAAAAGGAAAATGTTGATGGAAGGTGAAAAGGTAAGGGCTCTAGCTAAACTGCCGTTCATATTAAACTACACATACCATTTTCATAATGGAGATGTGCTCCCATTATATCAAAATTAAAAGAATAGTAAAGAGCCATCAACTGAGAATAAAAATAATAAGATCATTATTGTGTGATAACTGAACCTAGCAACAAATGAAATAATAGACTTATAGCATTGGATAGATCGTATGACTCATTTTGAATTTGATTAAATACATTCGAAGATTGGTGACATGGCTATGTATGTAGGGAGGGAGCACTCTGGCCACTTGACAACCATTGTAATTGTGAAGTACCGTTATATTTTACTACTCGCTTTCTTTCACCGGAGCCACCGTGGTCGCTTTCTTCACCGAAGCCTTCTCCGTACTCGCTTTCTTTGGCGCGCTTGACTACTCCAACGAGTGGGCAGCATCGGCAAAGTGGAGCACTCGCCCAAGTTCAGGCACCGGAGGCGCCTGCAAAGTGGAGCACCCGGTCAAGTTGAGGCCTTTGAGGCTCGTTAAGGTCACCACTGAATCCGGGAGCGCCTGCAAAGTGGAGCACCAGCTCAGGTCGAGGCTGTGGAGACTCGTTAAGCTCCCCCACTGAATCCGGGAGCGCCTGCAAAGAAGAGCAATCGGTCAAGTCGAGGCTTTGGAGGCTGGTTAAGAGCCCCACTGAATCCGGGAGCGCCTGCAAGGAGGAGCAATAGCTCAAGTCGAGGCTTTGGAGGCTCGTTAAGGCCCCTACTGAATCCGGGAGCACCTGCAAACTGAAGCACCACCTCAGGTCGAGCCTGTGGAGGCTCGTTAAGGTCCCCACTGAATCCGGGAGCACCTGCAACGTGGAGCACCTCCTCAAGTCGAGGCTTTGGAGGCTGGTTAAGCTCCCCACTGAATCCGGGAGCCCCTGCAAAGTGGAGCACCCCCTCAAGTCGAGGCTT
The DNA here is from genome assembly GCA_027924585.1 of Larix kaempferi. Classification (NCBI taxonomy): domain Eukaryota; kingdom Viridiplantae; phylum Streptophyta; class Pinopsida; order Pinales; family Pinaceae; genus Larix; species Larix kaempferi. The sequence continues at coordinate 18,181,134 of BSBM01001197.1, read as the reverse complement.
TGGAGGCTGGTTAAGCTCCCCACTGAATCCGGGAGCACCTGCAAAGTGGAGCACTCCCTCAAGTCGAGGCTTTGGAGGCTGGTTAAGCTCCCCACTGAATCCGGGAGCGCCTGCAAAGTGGAGCACCAGCTCAAGTCGAGCCTTTCGAGGCTGGTTAAGCTCCCCACTGAATCCGGGAGCGCCTGCAAAGTGGAGCACCCGCTCAAGTCGAGCCTTTGGAGGCTCGGTAAGCTCCCCACTGAATCCGGGAGAGCCTGCAACGTGGAGCACCTCCTCAAGTCGAGGCTTTGGAGGCTGGTTAAGCTCCCCACTGAATCCGGGAGCCCCTGCAAAGTGGAGCACCCCCTCAAGTCGAGGCTTTGGAGGCTGGTTAAGCTCCCCACTGAATCCGGGAGCACCTGCAAAGTGGAGCACTCCCTCAAGTCGAGGCTTTGGAGGCTGGTTAAGCTCCCCACTGAATCCGGGAGCGCCTGCAAAGTGGAGCACCAGCTCAAGTCGAGCCTTTCGAGGCTGGTTAAGCTCCCCACTGAATCCGGGAGCCCCTGCAAAGTGGAGCACCCCCTCAAGTCGAGGCTTTGGAGGCTGGTTAAGCTCCCCACTGAATCCGGGAGCACCTGCAAAGTGGAGCACTCCCTCAAGTCGAGGCTTTGGAGGCTGGTTAAGCTCCCCACTGAATCCGGGAGCGCCTGCAAAGTGGAGCACCAGCTCAAGTCGAGCCTTTCGAGGCTGGTTAAGCTCCCCACTGAATCCGGGAGCGCCTGCAAAGTGGAGCACCCGCTCAAGTCGAGCCTTTGGAGGCTCGGTAAGCTCCCCACTGAATCCGGGAGAGCCTGCAAAGTGGAGCACCCGCTCAAGTCGAGCCTTTGGAGGCTCGTTAAGGTCCCCACTGAATCCGGGAGCACCTGCAACGTGGAGCACCTCCTCAAGTCGAGGCTTTGGGGGCTGGTTAAGCTCCCCACTGAATCCGGGAGCCCCTGCAAAGTGGAGCACCCCCTCAAGTCGAGGCTTTGGAGGCTGGTTAAGCTCCCCACTGAATCCGGGAGCACCTGCAAAGTGGAGCACTCCGTCAAGTCGAGGCTTTGGAGGCTGGTTAAGCTCCCCACTGAATCCGGGAGCGCCTGCAAAGTGGAGCACACGCTCAAGTCGAGCCTTTGGAGGCTCCTTAAGCTCCCCACTGAATCCGGGAGCGCCTGCAAAGTGGAGCACCCGCTCAAGTCGAGCCTTTGGAGGCTCGTTAAGCTCCCCACTGAATCCGAGAGAGCCTGCAAAGTGGAGCACCCGCTCAAGTCGAGCCTTTGGAGGCTCGTTAAGCTCCCCACTGAATCCGGGAGCACCTGCAAAGTGAAGCACCGGCTCAAGTCGAGCCTTTGGAGGCTGATTAAGCTCCCCACTGAATCCGGGAGCGCCCGCAAAGTGGAACAACTGCTCAAGTCGAAGCTTTGGAGGCTCGTTAAGCTCCCCACTGAATCCGGGAGCGCCTGCAAAGAGGAGCAATCGGTCAAGTCGAGGCTTTGGAGGCTCGTTAAGAGCCCCACTGAATCCGGGAGCGCCTGCAAAGAGTAGCAATAGCTCAAGTCGAGGCTTTGGAGGCTCGTTAAGAGCCCAAATGAATCTGGCAGCCGAGTCAAATATTTACACCACTGTAAATCAACGTGTTTCAATGAACGCGTATAACCAAATTCATATGGTAAAGTCTCAAGTGTACTGAAGTGCAAGACAAATTTTTCGAGGTGCTTTATCTTCCAAATGAACTCTGGAACGTCTAAAAGGTGAGCATTGATATACAATTCTCTCAACTGTAAAGGTGCCTGCAATGTTCACAATATTAAAGTGGGTTTCACCCTGTAAATGTCAATGTTTGGCATTGTAGTATTCGAAGACAATATTTCAGTGCAAACAAGTTTTACAATTTGAAGGAAAAAACAAAACAAATCAATAAAATCATAAGAAATAACATGACCAGTACCTGATATTCGTGTTGCCAGAGCGTTTCCATATAGTACCCCCCTATATATAACACTCTTAAATTCTTTATCCGAATACAGGAAGGTATAGCGAATCTCGGAAAGTTCTCCCAACGGAGATATATTAGTTGTGGAAAGTTCCCAGCACGGAATACCAGATCAGCAAAATCACCTTCAACCCAAAGTAACTTCAACCTGCTTAGGTTGCATCTGCCCGCAAGGTTTTCGAAAGATTGTTGGGAGCCATTTCCGTGAACCAAGCTAATTGCACGCACCTGAATTGTTCACTCGCAACTGTTAGAAACAAGATTCAAGATTCATTATGGGAAAGTTCTAAGAATTCGAAACTTACGGACAATTTTCATAAAACAACGCTCGAATGCTTCAAAATACGTACAGGTGATTGGCTGGAAAGATTCTGAAGAAAGTTGTCAGTTGGACACCAAAGTCGAAGCTCAGGTCCCGGAGGTTCCTTCTCTGCCAGATATCTGCCCAGGTCTCTAAGGTGGTCGTGCATTCTTATACAGTTTTTGCTGTCGACCTCCACCAGGCATCTGTTTTCCAACTTCCAAAGGCCCAGCCATCCTTCCCAGCCGGATTCGTCCCACATTCTTATGGCGGTATCGCGGTCTTCTCCTATAAATAAGCAAGCAATGTCTAAAAATATTTGTTTTTCCTCTTCATCAAGACTGTCATAGCTAATTCTAAGTTTGCCTCGGATATCCTCCGGAAGTATTTTCTTGATCTTCCGCAATTGCGCTTTCCAGTGGTTCAAATCTTTCCCACGAAGAAACGCGCCAATTACTTGGAGAGATAACGGCAATCCATGGCAAGCATCCAAAAAGAATTCAACCAGTTGTTTAAATCCTTCAACCGGATAAGGCTGGTTGAAGGCATGGGAGCAGAATAACTCTTCGGAGTGATGTCGATGAAGGCCTTCCAGCTTGTAAATAGATGTTGCTACAATCCCGAAGCTTGTAAGAACATCCTTATTCCTAGATGTAACTAAAATTAAGCAACCCAAAAGAAGGGCCTCATTTAGGGGAAAGAGTAATGCATTGAGCTGGTCAATATGATCCACGTCGTCTAGAATGATGAGAGCGCGAGGCCGAGAAAAGGAGAGACGCTTCGTGAGCTCGCCTATACCTTCATCGATGCTGTTTATTTGCACTTTGGATCCAGTCAAGTGTTCAAGAAGGATACTCTGCAGGGAATTTAAAGATCTGCTAGCTGCTTTTTCCCTGACATCGGGTAAAAAGCAAGATCGATCGTATTTTGAACTCTCACGGTTGAAGAATTCTTTTGCTAGGGTCGTTTTTCCGACCCCTCCAAGACCCGCAATTCCCACGACCCTAGTCTTCCCACTTTGCGGAGGCATCAACACTGTTCTTTCGAAGTCTTCTATTTTGTCATCTAAGCCAGTGGGATATTTGGAGACATCGAGCAGTGTTTTGGGAAGTTTTTCCAACACCCGCTTAACGATTTTATCAAGGAGCTGCATATCGTACCTACATCATATGCAGAATAAAATGAGTCATAAGAAACGGCAACATATAGATTTTATAAATGAAGAGAAATGGTGTAAAAAGTAGTGGTCCTTACCCGTTACACGCCTCTGGCTCCACCTCGAAACCCTTAATATCTGAAGCCTTATGAAGAGCTACCCTCCATTCTATAACAGTCTCGGGGTCGTATCTCCGGTTCTTCTTTTCCAGATGTCGACCAGTCTCTCCGAGCGCATACCGAAGCTCTGACGGCTTGACACCGTAGAAGATCGGAATAATAGGTTTCCCCGATTCGAGCATCAGCAGGAGTTCGTTAAGACACCAAGTCGACTCTGCATAATTGGTGGAGAAAATTGCTATATGGACGGCCGTGGATCGAATGGCGGCTTTTAATAGGGAAGGTATGTTGTCTCCCTCCTTCAGTTCCTCCTTGTCAAGAAAGACTCGCAGACCACGTTTAGTGAGGCGTTGGTGGAGATGGGTTGCTAAAGTTTCCTTAACATCGCTACCACGATGATTGAGAAAAGCATCGTAGTAGTCGCTAGTGGTAGTTGCAGATACAGCGATGGGGTTGGAAGAAGAGGAGAGACCTTCATCGATGTTGTTTATTTGCACTTTGGATCCAGTCAAGTGTTCAAGAAGGATACTCAAGTGTTCAAGAAGGATACTGTGCAGGAAATTTAAAGATCTGCGTAATGGAAGAAGAAGCCATTCGTGAAACAAAGAAGCCATAGGTGAAACAAAGAAGACGAAGGAAGGAGCAAGAAGACGCCGAAGACGAAGGAGCAATGCGTAGTGGACACTTACTCTACATTTATAATGAAATATTGGAATTCATTAATTGTCACTTAAATAAAATATATTTGTCAATGATTTAAGCGAAAGCCCCCGGAAGGTGCGGTTGACTAACACGAGTATGTTATTCTCGCTCTCCTATTTAACACGAGTATGTTATTCTCCCTCTCCTATTTAATTATGATTCCCCTCTTCCTTGTGGTCGAAGATTTCATTCTTCAACTTCTTATTATTATTAAGATTTTTTAGATTGATATTTTTTTTAAATTATTTTGATGTGTAAATTCACTATTTTGAACAAGTTGATCAATTTTAAATAATGATTTAGAGGTTACAATTTGTTTGAGATTTATATATTTGTTTTTCATTATTTTGATGTGTATTATTTATTTAAATGTAACTTCATTATTTTCAACAACTTTATCAATTTTAAATAATATTCAAAGATAACAACCTTCATTGAAGGTTTTTCAAAGTCATCGAAAATGAATGGTTAGACCTGGTCTATTAACAGCGTGTTATAATTAGAGTATATACTCGTGATTCGTAACTTTGAGTATATTAAATAGCATTTTTTTATTGGAGTATAATCATAACTTTGAATATATTAAACATCGTTAAAGTTGATACGAGTATATATATATATATATATAGATTAAATATTATTTTATTTTTTAAAATTATAAATTATATTTTTTTTAAACTATATTTTTTATATGAATGGTCTTTTAATTTATAAATATGAATATTATTTTTTTATATATAATATAATTAAAATTGTATTTAATATTAATATGTATTTAATTTTTTTAATAATATTGTAGAATATATTTAACATTTTAAATGTCATAATTTTTTATGTATTTATAATTAATATAGAATATCATGTTTTCTTTATAATCAATATCTTCCATAGATATTATATAAATTCAATTTAAACAATCAAATTTATATAATCAATATCTTCCATAGATATTATAGAGGTTTTGTTGCGAAGGAACAACAAAACTTCATGCTTGAGCAAGGGAGAATGATAGATGAACAATCCACTCATGTTACAACTTTGGAAATGAACTTAGTATAATTCAACCTTGCTAGTCTACCATTATTATTTTTATCATCAATTTGATGGACAACACTCAAACATCCTCAAACCATGTCTTCTTTTAATTGTTGATACCCAAGAACTAATTGACCATACCCTTCACTTCATCGAGGCCATTTGATCATATGCCCATTACATTTCTTTCCCTACTCTATTCATAGATCTCACCCTCCCAAGGTCAAGAATTATCCCCGCAAAGTTTGGTATGATTCGAATTTTAAAAATATTCATAGATTACTCAACCACATTATGAAGCATAGATCCTCAAAGTCAAATAAAATCCAAAGAATATAGAGGAGTTACATTTTTGGGAATGAAAAGAGACATTATCTCTTCAATGAGCACAAAGCTATATTGAATAGCTTACTTCACTCCTAAATTCTTTTAGGGATCTTCCTCCCTAAGAAAACATATGTGTATTCTATGACCCCTCTATTGAATTTGACTATACATCTAATTTATACAATCCACCTAACCAACCATGCATTTGAGTCAATCATGGGCCCTCTCATTACCACTTCTTTCATGATTATCTAATCCTTTGTGCCATCCTTCATGTTTAATCCAACAATTTTGATGATGTAGAGAATACCAAAATAGAATTCTACAAACACAATTCTAAAGTCTTAACAGTCCATGTAGAAAACTTGTTTAACTATATTATGTCCCATGGCTTCTCACCATCTTGAAATTCCTAAATCATTCATCCCATTTATAAAAATAGAGAACATATTGATTGTAGCAAGTATTACATTATTATGGTGCCCATAACTTGGCTAAGGGCTTCACCACAATTTTAGACATATATACATTTATAGATGGGAAGAGACAAAGGGATTGAGGGCCTAAGGATTGGTAAGGTTTATGATCCGTAATTTGCTAATGATATTCCACTGGAACAGTTCATCACAATAGATCTTACAACTTAGTTCTTTTTGTTAACTTATTTTTATTGAATGTTAAATAATTGGAACTAAAACAAGAATAACTAGAGTAAATAAGTACACAATCCACACAATAACACAATATATACCATGGGAAAACCCACTATGGGTTAAGATACAACAAAAAATGAGGACTAATTGCTCTTCATGCCAAAATGCAAATACAAAGGAAATGGTACTCTCTATGGAGTTGTACCTATGACTCTACGGCCAGAATGGCTACTATAGGATCTCCTATCTCCTCTATTTTTCTCTAATATCCACTCATGTGCTTTGCTCAACTATGGAACAATACAGTAACATCAAAAGAATCGAACCCCTTCTTCTCCTAACAGCTCAATATTTAGCATAGCCTGATAGTTGTCTAGGGTTAATTTTATGGTTTTTGCATGCTCCAACTCCCGATTAGGGTTACAGTTTTGAACATTCTAAAATGTTCTTGAAAATCCACTCATGAATAGTTCCACATGTGAAATAAATGAGAGATGATGCGGAATCCACTCGGTACCATGGTGGCTCGGGGGGTTCACTCTATGAATCTATGACATATCACATGTGATCATATGATATTAAATAATACCCCTAATTTAACTAAATATTAAGGAATCCCTCAAAAATACTTTTAGTGAACCCCCCTCCCAATACATCTTTCCAACTAAAAAAACCCTATTTTAATTAGATATCCTATGTATCCATTTTTTCCATTAAATGTTTAATACCTCTTTTTATCTTTACCCTAATTATGGTGGCATGGAACAAAAATTATAACCTCTAGAAACCTTACAAAGTGAAATATGAAATCTTAGAGAGAGAATAAATATTTCAAGATGGGGAACAACCCTCTTAAAATCATACCTATTCAAACACCACTCTGAATCCAAACATATTTTGATTCACACCACCTTCACACATTGAACATATTTATTCAAACACTAATCTGACTTCACACATAGCCATATTTAGACCAACTTCAAACATAAAGTACCAATTCAAACACCCCAATACCCTATTAAAGCCCCTATATACATATAAACACCTCCTAATATGATTCTATATGTTTTTAATATATTAGAAATACCCTTTGGCCCTCATATACTAGGCAATATATTGCTTCAATTTTTTAGAGTATTGAATACCCCCAATATTAACTCACATGCTATAATATTGCCAACCTAGTGAATCCCCCATGAAATAGATAGGTCAACTTGCAGGGGGCATAACTCCTTCATACGAACTCCATTTGAGGCAATTTTGGACCATTGGAAAGGTCTTGGTGTGTAGAATATGGAATCTTGGTCCAAAGCAAGGTTTGAGAAAAAAATGCCATTTAATCCCTTAAAATGGCCTCAGAAGTTTTCAGATGGTTTTTTACCCCAAATATGAAAAATGGGACCTGCCCCTATAATGAGCCCTATGATCCAATTCATCCAATCTTCCAACTCTAGCTCCAAATAGGTGACAAACTATATATTGATTCATTTCATTTCATTTTAGGAGAAACCATCAAAGTCGTGATCATATCTTCACCATGACTTCTATCATTGAAGAGGCCAAGGCAAACAAGCTCAAAGTATATTGTTGCCATGTGGACTTTCCTTGACATTTGTCACAGTTCCTTGACATTTTCTAATCGATGTGCATAAGGCCATGGGTCTTTCAACCTTGGTGGTATTGCTTGTAATGATGCCTTATGAGTCCATCATTTGTAGGGGAGGTACAAGCTTTAGTGTGTTTGATGGAATTCAAAGTACTATAGGAGTTCAACAAAGTTTCCTCCTCTCTCCTACACTTTTTGAACATTACTTAATTTGATGGGCTAGTGGAAACCATATCAGTTACCTTCAATGCCATTGATAGTTGCTATCTCTTTGGATTTTTTTTTGTCATCATTCTATTTATGATTTGTTTTTATTAAGGTCTCACTTAGTGAAGGGTCTCCAAATACAAATAGATATTTTGTGATACTCGTGGGCTTCAATTAATTTTGAAGGAAAATAAAAAAATCTTTCAACATCTCCAAGCAAGAGGGAAATCAAGTGATTCTTCCCTGTAGAAGTGAGAGGGTGGAGATGGTCACATCATACATATATCTAGAGGTACTATTTTATGGAACATGCTTTAGTTTCGCATAGACAACATGGTCTAGATTTGGCAAGGATTATGTGGTTCTCACCACCCTTAAGAAGTAGTGCTTCCAACTTCAATTTCAAGACATTCAAAGGAAGATACACCTCTTTCACTAGTTGGTCATACCTACTCTCATATATGGGTATGAGTTTTGGGGAACATACCTTTGACCAATGGATCATAATTGGATAGAGAAGGTACTTTTCTCAATGTTTTCCAACAACATTCATGCCAAGAGATCAGTTCCTTGGGCCATCATCTCATAGAGTTTAATATTGCCTCACTTATTGTTTCAATTAAAATTCTAGATGGTAAGGATGATACACAAGCCTAGGTGGTTTCCCATGTTTGTGCACCTTTAGTATCCATATTTAACATTCATGCCCTTTTTGTGGTTTCCAATCATGGGGTGAACAATTGTTGATATGCTAGAGCCTCCTCACTTCTTTCCTTGATTGAACTCAAAATCAACAAGGCCACCTCATTATTATCTCAACTTATTAAATATTTAAATTTTAAAAATGACAAAAAGTTGAACCTTAGTGGAAGTCCTTTCAATACATAAACTCCAATGTAAACAATGAAGGGAAAATTTTAGGCATCCATAATTTTATATGAAATGTAGAAAGATTTACAAATCTTACAAATTCTTAAAATTTCAACTATGAATGTTCAACAATACTTTTGTAAAAAAATTCAAATATCTAAGGATTTTATATAGTTTCTAGGCAATTTTGGCGATGTTTAGAGTAAAATATGTATATCCTATGGAATTTGAGTGAATCAATTAAAAATATAGAAATTGATGAATCTTTTTTTGGAAAAAAAACATTAAAAAATAATCTTATGATCTAATTAGGCATCAATTACAATTAGAAAGTTTGCATAACTGAAGATCTAATACATTTAATAAAATTATCATATTTTCCCATTTCTACAAGTGGAATTGATTTCAAATTTTGACCCTACACTACATAAACATCACATAAGTTGTTAAATTGACAATATTTTATGAATGTTTCTATCTCCTTGTGCATTTATCTCATATCATATGCTAGTATTTGAGATGCATTTAATAATGCAGTGTTATAAGTATGTTGCATGCATAATTGCATCACATAATTCACTATTTTGGCATTGTAAGTGTAGTTTTATGTGTGACAAGAGTGGTGCATTGAGAGACAAAACCAATGAATTGGTTAAAGTTTCGTTTTCAAGTCGGATGTTTAGCTTTATCTAAGCATATTATACATTTTCTTAGTTATTCGAAATCTTGCCCACAACTTTCGATCCAAATTGGTGATTTTATTAAGTGTTTCATTGTGGGTACGTTATGCACTTAGAAGACTCCTTCACACATAAAAATATTATTTCCTGGAGTGAGATCTTAATGACATCAATAGTTCATATCAAGGCCTATATAACATGGATGGGAAACAAGGAAATAAACTCAAATTCCGATAAAATGGCTATTCACACAAAATCAATGCTTTAACTAGCTAGGCACTTTATGCATATTTTTAGTGGTCCACCAAGTTGAGTTTAAGTGTCAAAATTGTCTACCTGGGTGTTTTGGTAGCATACAAAATGAACACAATTTGATTTTTAGGTTTGCAACAATGAAAATGCCAATTAATTTTTTTGTCCAAGTGAGCTAGTTTTTGCTTTATAATTGATTATTGTGGACGGAAGGATAACATAATGCTACACCTAACTACTCTGTCTCAATGTCTATTATGCTCAACAATGAGTGGTCCATCAATATATGATCGAATTAAAGACTTGTGGTTCTACAAAGCCTTGAAACCGACTGCCTCACCAACAGGAAAATTAATTAATTTTTTAATAATCGCCAAGGATTCTCCAAAATGGTTTATAATCTTTATTTCAATGGTGATGGCTGATAATGGAATTGAGATATATGTGATAAAGTTTAAAAGTTTGTTTCAGAGTGTGAATGTCATATCATCATATGAGCCCAAAACACTATTGGTGACCATCGAAGAGCCAAATGAGCCACTGAATCAATGGGTGGCCATGGATTTACAATGGATTAACAATACAAATGGGTTTTATTAATCATGGAATGTAATCTTGGTTTATGATTCAGTGTAAAGATTTATCTTGACCCTACGATTAAAAAATGTAAGTAGGATAAAATTACTCACTTGGAAGGTTTTCTAGCCTCGCAACCCAATAATGTGCCTCTCTTGGGAAAATTACTAGCTATGAAGGCCAACAGCCCTGCCATGTGGCCGATATGCCTCTTCATCTTGTGTTCAGAGAGATTTTTCTTTGGTAAATAAACTAATAAAATTTAAATTTTTTAAGTAAAATAGTCCAAGAAAAGGCCCATCGCTCACCTAACAAGCCAATAGACTCCCCACGACAATGATTTCTTTCGTAGGATCTCAATTCAGGGATGGAAAGGCCTATAATATCCAGTCACTCAATTTAGATATAGGAAACATGCAAACCTAGTGATTTACCTCTCGCGTGCTCAATTTTTACAATCGAGGTCTCGAAGAGTCCCATTACTCACTTGGTTGCCTTGCACATCTTCTAACGAGTGAATTAACCTCCTAGGTAAGGAAAATCAACAATGAGAACTTGCATGAGTATATTGCTCACTTGGAGAGGTCATATACCCTCCAAGCTAACCATAAGCAACCCTTCACAAGCCTAAGCCAATTATCTCATCAATCTTCCATTCATCTTCTAATAGTATAAGAAATGAATCATTGGGAATTTAAGAGGAAATCTATGCCATTCACCTCTCATTTGTCATTTACAATTTGTGCTTTCTCTTCATTGTTGCTTGCTTTCTCATACTTGTATTCTTGTTTTGCAGGTTTACACAATGTTGGAGCTATGGCAACCATTATAACCGAAGAGAATCAATGTTTTAGACCATACATAATGCCAAGAGCATGAGGAAGAGCATGCAACCCTAGAGAAACCAATTTGTAGCTTCCGTGGTTGTTGGAGGAGCATATTGGGGTTTAGTGAGCAACATGTGTGTTTGCATAAGAAAACTCAACCAAAAACTCCCTCAAGCACAATGTTTTCATTTTTTTAGGCAAAGTGCATTGGTATGGTACATGTGTGTCTATGGGATCATTTTATTGGTCCATGTGTGTCTATGTTTTCCATGGTGGTGACATCAACACGATGACATGGTCGTTGTGTAGGTACCATGTGTCTTCATATTGTGATTGCATGCATAATTGAGATGGCACTAGCCTCACACATGGAAATGCACGTGTTTACTCTAAACAATGCAACATGGCATGAAGATGAGCTGCCAAAAGGACAAACACCATGAAATTATGAAGTTTGAACTCATTCATGTGAAATCCATTTATAGAATCAATTTTGTATTAAATGCATTTAAGGTGGGCATCAAACATCCAAAGGCATGTAGAGAGGTATGGAACAAGGCCACCAACTTAACTAGGTTCTTGCGGGCCCTAAGGAATATACAATATAGTTAAAGGTAGACATTGGACATGCAAAGAAAATATGTGAGATTGCAAAAAGTAAAGTGAATGGGCTCAAGCTCTCACAAACTTAATACTTTCTCCAAAACACTTAGATGATAGAGGCCCAAATGCTTTCCCAAACTCCAAATGTACTAAGTTGAGGAAAGTTTAGGAAGGAATGTAATATGCCTTGAAGACCATTGGAACTCAAATTCAGCTACCATTACCATAACCAACTTTCTCTTCATGTCTACCACTCCTTTGTTATCCATTCATTCAAAGATTACAAGGAACCCTCTTGAAAAAACATGAGTTGAATTGCGAATAATTAACCCCAAAGAATGCAAGGCCAAAACAAGTAAGGAGATCTTGGAGGATAAATCATGATGATTTCATGGTTAAAAGGAGTTAGTAACATAATTTAGATGGAAGGTTGTCTAAATGATTTATGTTTTGGACTTTTCCAATAATCACCATTGAAATCCAACAACTTAATTTTTGTTTAAATCTTGATTTTTCATTATTCAAAATCTGGTTTTTACTATAGTAATAGATCCAACGTCCTCAAATATCTATATTGCAGTGGGATTGTACAATCTTTATATATATATATAATTCCAATAAGATTTGAAATAAAAATATTTGAAAACAAAAATTCAAAACTAAACGTTTAGAATAATCATTTGAATCCTTCTAGATTGAAACAACAGGGAATCCTAAGTGTTCTAAAAATCTCTTATGTTGGTCGGCGAGGCATCTACCTCAGAAAACGCCGCGTAGCATCTGTGATGTTGCTTGGAAACAACTTGTGGTCCATTTGCCCGAAAGTTGAAACGACATCAAGACTTGTGGTCCATTATGACGATTCTGCCATCCAAGGGAAACATAATGACACGTATAGTTGTCGCTGAGTTCTTTGAAAACAATAATGACACGTCCTCCCGGCGGGCCCTTCTCCGTGGTGAGAATTCCCTTCATCCATCCATAATCCGCCAGTGCCACCCACACGTTACATAGTTTGAAGATTTGGTGGAGATTACCAATGTAAAATGTTTAATATCCATTTTGTTCGGCTACCGGACTTGGAAATTCCTTCATATATGATGTTGACTGGAATAGTACTACGAGCTCTTCACATGCAAGGTTAGTAAATTTCTTTCCCTTTCCATTGATATGTTTTATGTATGCAATTTGAATTGCATGTTTAAATGAATATGATGTATAACATGGTATGGTGTGAACATGAAGGATCTTGTCCTCTCATCACCATCATTTCTAAAGTGCAACATGATTTATGCTTCCACATAGTATTATCAACTAATAGGCAAATAATGTTGGCGAGCATGATGCACAAGATAGAGATAGATTTGTCTTTAAGATGATATGTCATACTTGCACGACCCGTCCATGCCATAAGGTATGCCAATTTCACTTTTACAATGGCGACAAAGAAGTTGGAAAAGCCTTTTGGCAATCAATATTGGTTACTAGTCGAGGATATGGGGCTAGAACAAGACTCTAGAATGGGATCAATATATTAAGAGATTAACCCATTGTGGAATTAGGCTCTTAGGATTGGATGATGAAATTTGCTAGTCTTGGAATGAATCAACAAGTCATGTAAGCACTATATTGGCTTGTAAGGTTATCTCTTTTTCTTATTTGGAAACATAGAATAAATGGTGTTATAGACAATTAATGAAATTGAAATGTTTTTGTTGGCTAGCGTTGCAGAATAAGATTATGACTTGGGATAAAATGTAAAAGAGGAGGTTATGGACCTAATTGTTGTTCCCTTTGCAAAATAGATGATGAGTCGATGGGTCACCTTCCTGTTTATTGTTCTATTTCTCAACAAGTTCGGGTAGAAGTAGTTAGGATTCTAAATGTATTTTCAGTTGGGCTCATGGCTCTTTTGAAGAGAGTCTAAATTTCTGGATTTCTAATTGTGTTAACTTTTTAAATTTGCCCCTGTACTATATTTGGGGGGTTTGGAGGCACAATAATTTGGCTATGTTTGAGGATCTACAGTTTAATACCATTAGGGTAATTGTCAGTATTGTTGGGATGTTCAAAGAGTACCAAAGGAACTTTAGGGTTAAAATACCTAAGATCACTGTATGTTCCCTTTTTCTCTGCGTATGTACCCATTAGGTTCTTTGATGGGGCTTCTCAGATGGGGCACTGTGAATTTGGTATGGCTATTAGAGTTAATGATAATCACATGTACTTTAAGTGGATGGGATGTCGTGATAGCTCAAATACAAGAGTAGAGATTATGGCTCTTTGGGGAATGCTTTTCTTTTTCTCACTATAAAGGGATTTTGTCCCTCTAGGTTGTAGGTGAATCAAGAGTGGTCATGGATTAGGTAGCAAGGACTTCAAATCTTCAAGTGGCCATCATGGAACATTGGATGCTTGGGATTAGGGAGCTTTAGGGAAAGTTTAATTACTTAAATTTCAAGCACATTTTTAGATAGTACAATTCTAAACTAGACTCTTTGTCCAAAAAAGAAATTGGGTTGATGGAGGGTTATTTGTTATATGAATAGGTTCAGGACAATCAAGTGATATCTAGGGGATTACTTACAGCATATTAGTATGGAACTTTCAAGTTTTACAAGGCCTACATGGTTCTTTCATTATTGTCCTTAGTTTAAATTTTGGGTGTTTGTGTTTTGACCGGGATCTTTTTGCTACTGTGATCAGTAATTTTGGGGAAATGATCAATGTTTGAGGGTTTGAGGCCCTATACTTTCATGTAGGGATTTAGAAAACTAGAAGGATTGCCTCTGTCCTTTTTGGTAACGGTTTGGTTGTCTAGGATATTTTTTTACTTTATATTGTGGACACTATGAATATGATTGGGCCTTAATTGGGACAACCAGGTTATGTATATGTTCTCTTTGGTTCAATCTTATGAATAATAAGGAGTACTTTTTTTCCTGGTTAAAAAAAGCTAGAAAAGCCATGGTGATTCCAACACCGACATGGTATGTTCATGCATCATCATGTTCTTCAAGCAATACATTATATAAATTGAACCAGAGGGAAATCCAAATTTTGAATTGAGTGAATTTTTGTGTAGCATTTACCTGTTTTCTTAAAAAAATGGGAGGGAAATTCAAAATTTCAATTTAGTGAATTTCGACATTGGTTGTAGTTATTGTTTAGAAAACCCACAAGTGATTTAAAAAGTGAATACGCCATCACTCACCCAATGTTTTCCTTGTATTGTAGACACTTGGTTTGCTTCGTTGGTTTATGAAAGACTCATGGCTAGAGAAATGTTACTGATACAAATTGTTACGTCATACAAGTGGCCAATACCTAAGGCCATACATCATAAAACTTAGAGAGGTATTGATGATAGGTTTTTCTTTCAGCCCACCTTTTCATAAAAATGTCATGGAACTCCACCTAAGAAGAGATAGAACCCATTTGGAATTCTCTAAACCATTGTCTACAATCTCCCTGCAACTAATGACTAAACATTCTTATGAAAACATCTTCATGTTGAATCTCTATATCATCAGTAAATTTTTGAAATACAGCCATATGGTTCTCTATTGTAACCTTAGTTTCTCCATTTAACTTAGGCAAATATTTGAGATATTTGGGAGGTGAGTCATGGAGAACAGGTGGCAGCCTAAGAGCTTTATGCTTGTTTGAAACCCAGGGTGAATCTTAGCAGGATGATCACAAAGCATGTTGGTAATTGAAGGAGCATGTCTATGAATTTCCTTTTCACCTATTTCACATTATTTTTGTTCTATTGGAGGAATGGGTATACAAGCTTCTTGTTCAAGAGACACTTCAAGGGATCATTTACTCTTTACATGAGCATGAATAGGATTTTCTAGTTTTACAAGGTTCTTACAAGGTAATGAGATAGATGAAATAATTTCATCTTCAGAGGAAAGTAGTGAACGAAATTTCTCTATCTTAATCATACCAAAGGCATCTAGAATCTCTTGTTTTGATAAAGAATACAATTTCTTGAACCTATGTTTTTTTTCCATGGTAAGCAATGAAGGAAGAACTTCTTCAATATTTAGGGAAAAGTAGTAAAGGATTGAGCAATAAAACCAACATTTCTTGAAGGATACTCATGACTATAATACCACCCATTCTTTCTTTCTTTGTAAGGAGGGTCATCTCCATAGTGGAGTCTTTGAAAAATTAATTTGGAGTCGCCAGATGAAGCTTGAACAACCATCTCTCTGAAGCTCCTTCACTTGGAGAATTAAGTGTTGATTTTGAATGTGGACTCTTGAGTGTTTCGTAGGGTCATCAATCTTTCAGGATTAGCAAGAACACATAGATTTTCAGGCACATGGCTGGATTTAGTATGTTTCTTGCTAGAGAGGTATTAGTGGAGTCGCCAGATAAATAATCAAACAACCTATTTCTAAATCTTCTTCACCTTCAAGAATTAGACCTTGTCTTTTTTGTACCCCAAGGAAAAATAACTTTGTATCTTCGATCCATAGCAACAACACCATTTTTCATATTATCCCCTGAGATGTTCCGGGTTGTTATTGACACTATGCCAAGGCATCATACAACTCAATGTATTTAGATTTAGATTTAAAGCTCAATATTTTGTGAAACATAACTTTCATGTTTTCTTTTAACTCTTGCAAACATTTAGGACAAATAGGTAGGATGAGCTAAGACTTTCAACTCCAAATTCAATTTCCCACTTTGTATTCAGGTGTCTTCATTTAGAAAGAATAGATGGAAGAATATATGGCAACAATTGGAATGAATGTATGGAATAATATATGGCAACAATTGGAAATATACAAGGTGTCTTTAGGGATAAATCTTGTAACCTCTATGAAAGACAAATGGACCAAACAATTAAGAATTTAGTAGTTTAACAAAATTGTGAAGAAGAGCATGTTGAGCAGTTAAAAATTCAATAGTTCAATAAATGTGCGAATCAAATTTTGTGAAGTTGGTGGCAACAAATAACTTGAATCCTAACCTCTTGAAATCCCCTATGGTGTCTAGCGTTAAGATGGATTATAATGGAAATGATTTCTGGGTAGGTAGGACCAATAGAATTAAATGAATATTTCTTCCAAAATTGTTTGCTCGCCTGAATGTTTCGCTGAATGCCACATGGTAGGATCTAAAGTGGTCATAAGTGAATGAATGTTACTAGCCATGTGACATGTGTCAAATGATTCACATTATCAAGGTGACATTAGTTTGGCCCGTCAACAAATTTATAAAATTCATACATGGTTTCATCAGAAAATGACACTGCCACATCATTAAGAATTCAACGAAGATATCCTTATTCGTTACCCTGTCATAATTAATGTGATTTTATAAGCATTTCGGTTCCGCAAGAATTAATGTGATTTTGTAAGCATTTCAATTCTACAGACCCCCGGATACAGTTTGGCGTGGGATAACTGGCACTCAAATCGCCCCGCTTTTTCGACGATTTGTTCCCTAGATCCGGTTATAAAAACCGACGGAAACGTAGTTCCACCCCACTTACTGCGGAACTATGCCATGGAACTGTGCCCCTAGGAGTTTTGGCCCATTTTAAGACGACCCAGATCATCGAAATTCCAAAAAAATAATGAGAAGGGATGGAACTATGCCTCACCGAAAAATTTTCCGTCACTGACAGGGGGCGATTTGAGTGCCAGTTATCACACGCTAGTTGTTTGGCACATTTCCACGTTCTTTCCTTCGAGTCTTTGTGTCCAGAATCCTGTGCCCCGAAAAATGGATCTTAAACATTTCACGTCCCTAGTCTCCACCACTGTGTTATCGTGTGTGTCACGGATGGGGGAATTGTAGTAAAGTCCATGGCGATGGCCCACTGCACATTCCGTAACGTGTATGGGAAGTGGTTATTACATTGAAAATATCAAGAATATGATATGATGTTAGTGGGGTGTGATCACTTCACTAGTACCACTAGATTGAACTAGTATTTGCCATAGTACACCCTCTTCCATCACAATTCATGTGCAAAGGAGATTAATTCCACACGGGGTCGGATAGTGTTGTCTATAATGGTGATGGCGGATTACGGTTGGATTAAGGGAATTCCACCAAAATTCATTTCGTTACTTGCATCGCTAGCTACCCTAAATATCTTTTTGTTTCATTTTCTTTGGATGGCAGAAAATGCTGATAGGATATCTAATCGCCCGTACAAAATCTTCGTGTAGGATATTTTATAAGCATTTAACGTCCCTAGTCTCCATGTCCACTATTGTGTTATCGTGTGGGTCACGGGTGGGGGAATTATAGTAAAGTCCATGGCGATAGCCCACTGCACATTGACGTTTGCACATTGCCCCAACTTTCTATGGGTAGTCATTATTCCAATGAAAATATGACTAAAAATATGGCCATGAATATGATGTTAGTGGGGTGGGATCATTTCACCACCAAAGTGCACTACTCTTTTCCGTCGTACTCGGATATGGCCATTGAAGGGCTGCGGGCTGCCGCCCGCCGAGTAGAACGCTGCATCGCCATGGAATTTGTTTGGGGTGAAGTGAGTCATATTTGTTTTCCATTTTGTAAATTTTAGGAATTTAAATGTTTGATAGGTTGAGGTAACAATGAGGGCACAATGTTTATATTGACCTTTGTGCATTGAAATGATTTCCTCTCTCAATTTTTTTTTTTTCAAGAATTTAAATCTTTTACATACTGAAGGCATAATATAATTTTTAGGCACAATTTTTATATTGGTGTTTGTGTATCGGAAGATTTTTTATTCCAGAGGTTCGCTTTCATGCCATGTGACATTATCTAGAGCAAACACGTGCATTTCCAAGTGCATAGTTATGTGTTCACTCACACTAAAAATATATGTGATGTCTAAACTATGATCATGTTATCAAGTTGATATCATCGCCATGGAAATCGTAGACATGCATGGACTAATCAAATGATGTCATAGACACACATGGACACTCATGGACGATAACATTGTGCTTTTCCTCCAAAGATGAAAATGTTGTGGTTGAGGGATTTTTTGCTTTACTATTCTTATGCAAACACACAAGTTACCCACTAAACCCTAACACACTCCTCCAACAACCATTTACTTTGCAAATATATTTCTCATGGGTTTCACACTCTTCTCATGCTTTTGGCATTGCACGTGGTCTGACAAATCAATTTCCCTTCGATTTGAAAGGGTGTCATAAATTCAACACTATGCAAACTTGCAAAAGAAGAAGAAAAATCTAAAAAAGGAAGTAGTGAGAAAGAGAAGGCATGTTGCAAATGAAGAAAGAGAGAATGATAAGTGAATGGTATAGTTTTCCTTCTTATATGGCCAACAATTCATTTCCTAAGCTGGTAGAAGAATAATGGACTGATGAGATCACTAGCTTGAGCTTGTGAAGGGTTGGATTGTTGGCTTCGAGGGTGTATAGCCTCTCCAATTGAGTGATCTACTCATAAAGGCTCCCATCACTAAGCTTGCTTGCCTAGTAGGTTAATTATCTAAGTAGAAGATGTATAAGGAAACCAAGTGAACCATGGGACTCTTTAGGACCTTTATTGTTGAGTTCGAGCATGAGATAGGTAGTTCAATCAACAGTTAGTTAATAGTCGACAATAAATTGAGTAATCGATTAAGCAAACGACTATATAGTAAATTAGGCATTTGAATGGTCAGGTAGTTACAATAAAACAATCACTTGGTGCATAGAACAATGCAAAAATTAAAGAGTTGTTATGTGCCCTCAGCAACCTATTCTTCCTCACTTCAAGAGAGTTAGTTACATCATGGTGCTATAATAAGATGACTCTATGGGTTGATCTAGACAATGAAGTGGTGAGCATGTGTGATATGTATTGTGGATGAAAATATTTGGTTTCTTACATTGCTATGCATGTTGATATGCTTGGTTGTGCTTAAGTGCTATAAAAATGTCTTTAGACACCACATCTCTCTTGGAATACTAGCTCTAAGATCTACCTAATCCTTTGATTCTCTAACATGGATGAGGATAGGTCACTGGTGGGCCTATACAACAAACCGAACTTCTCATGTTGCTCTACTTTTTTCTCTTCTCTATCCTCCATACAATAAGTTGGTAGCCAATGTAGAAACTTATGTAGAATTTTTCTATTGTAGCCAATGCTTTTGATATCATATATTGTGTTCCTGATATAGGGTGATTGTATTTGTAGGACATTGGAGGGAACATGAAGAAAGTACACAAATAATGCAATGTGTTAGGGGAGGAGGTTATAGAAAAACACATTTAGAGGAGGATGGAAGACACACAAGTAAAATGAGAATGATTTTGTAAACATGATGTCTGACATATTTGAGAGGGACAACACCCCAAACATAAATTAAGTCGTAGGGATGAAATAATGCCCATATGTTGGACATCTTAACTTCTATAATTGATACCTTGACAACTAATTTGGAAAGGGAAATGTCAAAGACGTAGACACATCTACTATGACAAAAGAGTGTGCAGGAAGAGATTGAGTGGATGGTTGGAAAAGGTGGCCCAAAGTCATGTGATAAGTCTTGAGTACCTACAATGGATTGTGAACAAAACTTTAAGGTTACATTTGTTGAAGAAAAATGACAAAATCACAAATTTTCTCTCTCAAGAATTTCATCAAACATTTAGCAACTGCAGGTTTTAATTATAAAGATTACGTTTAGACTTCAATGAATTAAAACACCCATTCTAAATTCTTCAAACACATAACCACTAAACATTTATCATGTACACAATCATTTTAGGTCAGCCTTCTCTCTCTCTTGATGTGTTTTTCTCTCTTCCATGAGCATGTATTTGTACTTTTCATTTCTCAAGAAAACCCTAACTTCCATAACTAACTTTGATCAAGGGTTAGTATGAGTTCGATCTGAGAGCTCTCATTAAATGTGCATATAAAGTTCACTTTTAAAATACTAAAGTGCACATTAAATACTTTGCCCAATATTTAATTTGTCACTTAAATGAAAAAGTACAAAGTCACTTTAAAAACATAAAGTCACTTTATATATATAAAGAAAAAGAGAGGCGATGACAACAATGGAGGCAACGGTGATGGTGGGGTTTTTTTTACACAGATAGGGTTAATGGATGGTGAACAACGAGCAACCTGGATGTGCACATAACGGTTGAATCACAATAGTAGATGGCGACGGTGTAGATTGAACAGCGACTGCTGGAACTGAACATCCCTGTCAGGTTAATAGTTTTTTAAATTTAGGGTTTCTTGTTTTTTATGCTGGTGGCACAAACAAGGAGTGGTGCTTTCTATCTCCGGAATCCGTGTGGGCACTAACAAATTTTGGTGCATACTAGTCCGGGGTTTTCGCAACTATTAGGGGGTTTTATTTCGGCATCCACCTGCCAGAACTCGGGAACACAAAATAACCCAGTTTGTGGCATTTTATTGTCTGAAATGGGGGAAAACCTGCCGATATCACCCATCCCGGCGGACAATTATCTAACTATTTCGGACTACATGATTAAGGAGGCCGGTTTATTCAAACCGGACGTTTTCTACCAAAACCAGTTGAAGGGGAAACAGGCTCATTGTTCCGGTGAGAGACATGTGCCTCCACGTGCCCAGTCGTCGATAAAAAAGGGACACTTGGCTCTGGGGGGGGCTCCTTTTGCCACATCTGGTTCAGACCCATCTGTTGACAGTGCTCGGGCAATGCCACGTCTGGAAAACAGGGGTAAACCATTGCCATGCTCCCGCTCTACTTGTCGACTGAAGGAAAAATATTGTTGCAGACCTGGAGAAGTTTGGTTGACGATGGGAAGAGACATAGGGCTGGAGGAACTCGTGGAGTTCAATATGACAGTGCTGGTGGGCAAGTTCTCTTACCATGCCATGAATCGCAAAGATATTGTAAAATGGGTAAATGAAAAATGGAACCCCATTTTAAGCTACACACCTTAGGTTTTTGCCATGGCTCGTATGGTTTTAAATTTTAACAAGAAGCTCATTGTTCCACCATTCTCAATAAACTATGGCTTTATGGAGTGGGTAGTATGATGCTGCAAAAATGGCAAATAGATTTTGACCCTGATACAACATCTGTGTGTCTGCGTCATTTGTAGGTGATCCTTCTGGGGCTTCCAATGGAACTTTGGAATCGTGGGGCTTTTGAAGCCATTGGCAACAGCATTGGTCGCTTTCTTCATGTGGATGAGGAACACCTTTCTGGTTTCGACCGTCGAATTGGTCAGTTACTTGTTGAGGTGGATATATCGTTGGGTCTTATTGATGTACTCCACATTAATTGGCGTGGCCATAAGCTTGCCTAGATCATTGATTATTGGGGCATCCCATTCCATTGTTCAAATTGTAAGCAAGTCGGACATTTGTGGTGTCAATGCAAGGGGGTTTCATCTTCTGGTCGTCCAAATGAGGTGGGAGCTTACTGGTCCTCGAATGATGGTAGCGATAAGGAATTGGATGCGTCGGGTATGCTGGATGGCTTCTCCAACAGGGTTCCCCTCCTTTCTGCTCCAGACTCGGCGTTAATCCGTAAGTTAGAGTTATAAGACCCTTCTTTCTATCACTCGTTGAATGAATTGGATATCTCCTTTATAAATTCTCTAGATTTGAATAATGGAAATAACGAAAATTATATGGGTCGTCGACAATACACTCCTCTGAAGTCAAACACCTCTGGGTCCGAGAAGGTTTCCAGTGATTTGATTGAGAATGATGATCACGTCTCTGAGAATGAGCCACCCAATGTGAGGACATCACAAATCTACCCTTCTGTCCCTTCCCCTGTTCTGTCTGACTCACCCGGCATACCACTATCCACTTCTCCAACTATCCTAATATCTACTGATTATGAGTTGCCTCCTTCCGGCCTTGATATTGTGATGGTAGGGGGTAATGAATTTATACCTGTGGATCCGTCGGGCTCAAAATGTCCCCCTATGTGCCCGTTGGGGTCTCGGAGTCACTGGATAAGGTTATTCATATACCCTCATATTCGGAAATGGTGAAAAAGACGCCCATACCAGTTTTTTACAAGAATCGAATGTTAGTGGGGAATGATCCGGACAATGAGGATATGGAGGTTCTCGTGGTTCAGAAGACCATGACGCCGGTGGTGGATATTGTTAAAAATACTTATGTTAATTCTTCAAAAACCCTAGGTGAACAATGTGTCTCAAAGGGGGCACGTATGGGTGGTTTGGCTCCGGATTTCTCTCCATTAAAGAAGAGAAGTGCACGGAAGAATAAAAAGGTCACTCCTGTGGGGGTGGAGGTTGACTGCAGTATCTTGGATACACCCATCTCTCCTGATACCAGGGATCTTAGAGGAATAAAAGCCCTTGCCAGGGGTCGATAATGATTTTTTTCTCTCAAAACATCCAGGGTGTGGGGGGTTTGCCCAAACAATTGGCCTTCAAATGTGTTCTACATATTATCAATCCTGACTTGGTCCTACTCCAGGAAGCTATGGTTTGTGGGGAGAAGGCCCATATTTTCTTTAACAAAATTAAACCTGGTTGGATGATGTGAACAGTGGATGTTGTTGGCCTTTCTGGTGGACTCTTAGTTGTATGGAACCCGAAGGTTCTGAGGCTAAATCCATCTGTTATCTCATTGGGTATATTATTGTCCGGTAATTTCAGAGGATCGGAAAAAAAACATAAATATTGTCAATTATTATGGCCCCTATTGTGATAGGGTGGCTTTCTGGGACCTTGCATGCTCAGGTCATTTGCTAGAATTGGAGAATTTGGTACTTGCAAGTGATTTGAATTTCTCTTGGGGGGATGAGGAAATTTGGGGAAATTCAGCAAGGAGGGATCCACTGGGGTTATATTTCATAAACCTATTCTCTAAATTTTCACTGATTGATGTGGATCTGTGTCCACTGGCCCCAACCTGGACAAATGGTAGGAAGGATGGGAACCTGATCCAAAAATGCATTGATCGATTCTTAATATCGGAATCGCTGCTTAACTGTTTTTAGAATTACAGGTCATGGATTCAGCAGATACAAATTAGTGATCATCTCCCCATTATACTACAATTTGATGTTGAGGTCTCCCATCATCTCTTCGCTTTCAAATTCAACTCCACATGGTTAACTAATGCTGATTTCATTTCAGGTGTGACAACAAACTGGATGCACATAGATGATTCAAGGGAGCGATCTGCGATGGACAAGCTGGTGGTGAAATTAAAATCTCTAAAATACTATACTATTATGTGGGAAAAAAATAAAAAATCGATGCTGGTTGCAGAACTCACTAAGATTGAAAGGGAAATCGGTACATTGATGCATCGGTCTCTGAGGTCTAGTCTTTCACATATGGACCAAACTAAACTCTCTTTATTGGAGAGTAGGAAATTGAAGATTTTACTTATTCAGGAGGAAACTTGGCATTTAAAGAGCCAAGCTATCTGGCTCAAAGCTGGGGATTTGAACACAAAGTTTTTTCACCGATTTGCGGATTCTCAGAGGATCCAGAATACTATTTGGGATCTTAATGATCACACTGGCCGGCGGATCAGGGGGGATGGGGAATTGATGGATGAGGCATCTCGTCACTTTCAGGATTATTATTGTGATCCCAAAAATACAACTTTGACTGAACAATTCAAGATTATCAAGGAATACCCTCAGATGTTCAATGAAATGGAGGGTGACTGTATTTTTGAAGAAGTAACTTTACTGGATGTGGAAAGCACTTTGTGGGGGTTTGAAAAGGATAAATCTCCTGGACCGGATGGGTGGACGGTGGAGCTTTTCCTCCACTTTTTTGACATCATGGGGGAAGACCTCCGGGAAGCTATGGATGAATCTCGAAGAATGGGTCTGGTCTCTGGGCACTAAATTCTACATATCTGGCCCTCATTCTGAAATCATCCCACCCGGAGAACTTTAATGAGTTCAGGCCTATTACCCTTTGTAATTTAGTATATAAGATAATATCCAAGATTATTGCAGTGCGGATCAAACCGGTCCTTTCAAGATACATCTCTATGGAACAGTATGGTTTTTTGGAGGGCCGCCAGATACATGATGCAGTGGGGGTGGCAAAAGAAGTTTTTCACAGTATAAAATAGAAGAGACTTGATGCACTCATCTTACAATTGGACTTAGTGAAAGCTTATGATCGGGTTGATTGGAATCTACTAAGGTTGATTCTGATTCAGATTGGTCTGCCATGGAAGGTGATGAAACGGATTATGGCTTGTGTTTCATCGATTAATTTTGTTGTACTTATTAATGGTCAACCATTGAACTATTTTAAATCCTCCAGGGGACTTCGTCAGGGGTGCCCACTCTCACCTCTACTTTTCCTGTTGGTCATAGAAGGACCGAGTCTCACTATTCATAAGGAAAAAAGGGAGGGTCATATTGTTGGCATCAAGATTACGACTGATATTTCTGTTACACATTCACTTTTTGTGGATGATGTTATGCTCTTTGGCTTGGGAATTCTTGCGGAGTGGATTCAGTATAAGAAGATCCTTGATTTTTTCTGCTCGGTTATAGGTATGATCATCAATTTTATTAAGTCTCACTTTTTGAATTTTTCCCTAAAGGCTGATGTGGAACAGTCAATTAGTTTGTTATTACCTCTTAATTTCCATGAATTGTCTGAAGGAACAAAGTATCTGGGGTTTTTTTATTAAGCCTTCGAATTATCTGTTGAATGACTGGTCTTGGCTTGTAAGATGTTTTGAGTTACATATTGGCCATTGGAGTTTGCAACACTTATCCATCGGTGGCAGACTTACGCTGGCTAAAGCAGTTCTATAGAACCTGGGGGTCTATTGGTTTTCACTTTGTAAAATTCCAAGATCCATTCTTAGACTTATTCGCAGGAATATTTTCAGCTTCTTATGGTCTGGGGGAGGGGAGGAGGAAAAATTCCACCTAATAAAATGGTCCTTGTTGGCTCGACCCTGGACTATGGGAGGCTAGAATATAAAGGACCTGGATCTATTTGTCACGGCTCTGCATGCAAAGAGTTTATGGTGGGCACTTTTTAACATTTCTGTTTGGGGGAAGATTATCAGAGCCAAGTACCTGAAAAATTCATCAGTTGCAAATTGGTTTCGAAAGGGTCATCCGGCTACTATCGGTGTCTCAAACATTTGGAATGGATTAATGGGTTCTTTTAATGCTATAGCTCAATGGATATCTTGGATTCCTGGTAATGGACGTGAGATAAGACTAGGAGTTGATCCTATATTAGGGGGACCCACTGCATACATCTTGTCTCCAAAATTAAGGGCACATCTCAGGGCAAAAGGGCTATGCTCACTTGCACATGCAACTTGCCTCTATAAGGATGGGCGTTCTAAGTGGATCTTGGCTCCTCAATTGGGACTAAATGGTAATTTGGGGGTTGAATGGGCAGATCATAGCAGACCTCTATGCCAGTCGAATATTCAACTATCTGAGACTCTGGATAGATTAGCTTGGTCGTGGGATGTGGCACATGGCTCAGTTTATGCTAAACTGGCGTATGCTTCATTATTTGCATATAAAAAACCTGAGACAAATTGGTGGCATAATATTGTTTGGAAACTGGCTCTTCCGTTAAAAATCAAATGTTTTATTTGGCAGGCGCTTTGCAATAAAATACTTACATGGGACAATTTGTGTCACCGGGGCTTCAATGGTCCTGGATGGTGTCCTCTATGTTGCATACAGGAGGAGATAGTTGACCACCTTTTCTCCTCCTGCTCCTTCATACAGGGTCTTTGGAAACAAATTGCATTTGTCTCTGGTATTCAGATAGTATGGAGATCTTCCACCCATAATGAATATCTTGATTCATGGTTCTAACACTCCACTTCGTTGTTTGAAATCCCTTGTTTCATGATCTGGGAAGTTTGGAAAGCTCGGAATTCTCGAATCTTTGAGGAATCTGTGCCTCTTCGGGATTGGATATGTTGTAGAACTATTGCTGCTTTTAGGGAATATATTTCTCTCCATGGACATGGAGATGGCCAAAAAAATTTGAACATGGGTCGGCGTTTGGCTCCACCAGTCTTGATGTACCCCTGTGGGTTCTTTGATGGGGCTATGGTCGGGGGACCTGGCATGAGCGGGGATGGTGCCTTATTACACCTTTCCACCTCTTGTTTTTGCCGTATTCGGCTTAATTTGGGAATTGGCTCCAATACTCACAGTGAGTTATGTTCCCTTTGGCTTTTGCTGCATTTTGCTTGTACCAGGCAGATATCTTCACTCTTGGTACTTTGTGATTCTTTATCTATCATATCATGGGAAAAAGGCAACACTCCTCTCAATTTACTGCTACTTTCACATTGGATGGTTGCAGCTCGGAAGTTAATTCTCGAATTTGATCACACTCATTTTTCCCATATTTTCAGAGAGGTGAATACTGAGGCTGATTTGCTCTCCAAGATGGCATTGACCACACAGGCGGGGATCATTTTGTGGGAGGAGTGGCAGGAGGACCTTCTCTTCTCCCATGGTTCTTATGACTTGCATTGGACATGATGCTATTGTCTTCGGTTTCGACTGGTTTTTTTGGTATTTTATGAATATTGCGGTATTATCTTATGTTTTTTGTGATTGTATATTATGTGCAGGTCCTTAAAAAACTCTGCAGACACCAACTACTCATTTGTCATCCTGATATTATCATTTTTGCAGCTATTAGCATATTGTCCGTTTAGCTGGTGTTTTGGAAAGTATGGACGCATTTGATCTCGACCCTCATGTTGTTGACAATGCTCAGACATAATCGTTTCTCCACTTTCGTCTTTAGATATTATGTGGGCCATTGTTTTCGGCCGGGTTTAAACTATTATGACATTTTGTTTTTGTTTATTATACATGTAATATGTGGATGTATTTATGTTGTATTTTACAGGGAGTATCCCCTGTTGGACCTTGGTTCCAATGTGACTTGAGGAACTGATATTTCGGCCTTAGATTGGCTCATATTTGACACCTTTATTTGGGCATGGTTTTGGTGTCCATGTGGCTGTTACCTCTAGATTGTTTCTAGGCAGGGTCATACCCTCTGTACACTTGTGACAATTGGACTCATTTACTATTTCGCAGTATTAATAGTAAGTTTAATTTTTCGATGGAAAAAAATATATATAAAGAAAAAATACTTAGGAAATACAATTTATGTCCTCCCCACGTAAAAACACAAAATCATGAGGAAGGACATCCATAATTAAATTTCAACATTTGTTTATTCCAACACTGCTTCCACATGAATAAATGAAGGCATGCACTATGGTTGGATACATCATTCATGAATTTTTTTTTATGGGAGTGGCATCCCAATCGATAGCCATTGTAGGATTATAAAGGAGAATGGATAGCTATTAATGTCCCTAGCAAAATATCAATATATAACATAGTTGCAACATGTACATATAAATCAACAAAAGAGTCACAAAACATCAACTTAAAGGAGACGACACATTGGTGGATGGAAATGCAATGGGTAAATGGAATATGCATGTAAGCACTGAACAAAAAGTTTGAAATGTTACACATGGGAGGAGGATAGATGAAACATGTTATTGTCCATGAACATATTTTAATGCATTATAAAGCAACATCTCATTCAAAACAATCACACATCGACTTTGATTCAAAGCATCACTCATGTTGCCAATTGCATCCTAAATCAAATCGACAACCTCGACCAATGAATTGAGTAGAGGCTAAGCTACTCGTCATATTTATAACCTTGATCAATGTATGCCCTTCATTCATTGCAATCCATTATTTATAACCAAGTTTGAGAGTAATGTAACCTTGGATGTTTAGCAAAATTGGATTGGATCAATTTTGCAAATTGTATTCTTGAAGTGATAAGCAAATCACATAGGAAAGGTAGGAAAATACAATCAGTTAAATAAAGGGGTTAGGAGAATTAGTTAAATTGAGGCGTTCTTATTTTGAAAAATGATAATTCATTATGGATACTCATATTTAAGTGATGCTCTAATATTATGCATTAATGGACACTACGTTAATGGATGGTTCCACCACGTATCATAAAACAAATTTGGATCGTGGGTGTTGTGTTAATGAATGTTTTTGCTAGACATGTACTTGCCAAATTGCCAATGCTTCACATTCTTTCTGACTATTTGTTTATTCAATTCTCCACTATATATCCATTGTGTATTGTCATTACATTAAAATAAATGTTGTTTCCCTTTTTGAGTTTGCAGATGAAGGTATGTTGTTTTTATTTGAAATTCCAAAAAATACTTTAGTTGAGACTAACACAAAGTATTGTATATGAAGGGAAAACCGAGAGAGAAGACACACTATAGGCTATTGTCACATCACCTCCCATCATTCCAAACCACAGAGAGAACATGACTGACATTCCAGGCCTTATTTGGAAATCTCATCCCCATTCATTAGTAAAATTTTTTATGGATAAATAAAAACTTATGCGTGCAAATCATTCTTAATAAACATAACGAGATAACCTTAATAACACACACGCAGAAGGGAATACATCAACCTATTTCTTCCAGGCAGAATAATGAAAAAATCATACAATAGGGAATACATCAACCTATTTCATACAATAAGGAAATTCCTGCTAACGTCGGTTACAAAGACAATGTGTCCATGCCGATTCGTCATCTGGTGGAAGATTGGGAGTCCAGGAGTGTTGCTGAAATTCTCGCCTTTGGCATCCCTGGTACTCAAGTGAATCATTACTGGTTGCTCAAAAATTTGCTTGACACTTTGGTATAAGAAATGCTTACTAATTGGAACGCGGCTAAGATGACCATTATGGACACAAGGTCCAACATGGCTCATTTGGATGACATCCTTGTCACTTTGGAAGCTTGCCTCACAGGACGCAGATACTCCCTTTTCCCACATCCGTCTTTGCCTATTGGAGTTGGTCCTGAAGGTCCTATTGCTGGTACTGACGACGAAACGAATGGTTTTAACAAAGGTGTTTCTCAACACACGGCTGAGCAAGCGGCAGGAAGTTCTCTTCATAATTCTCTAGGCCTCACTTCTGAGGGCGCTACTCCTGCTCTTGTTCCTGGACACACCTCTGGTCCTGACTCTCCAGCAGCCATTGTAGTGCAAGGTGCTTCCCCTCCTGGGACCTCTTTCCTAGTTCCTTCTACGATCGCCACTGCCCAGCACAAGCGTATTCATAAAGATGAAACAACAGCTACTCCCCCGCGTAAACTCGAGCCTCTGCCCATCAAGCTTCCAGAGCAGCAATGGACGGATGAATTCTTTGGACCCTGCCCCATCTCTGAGGACATACACGACTCCAAAGGCGCCGAAGCTAGCTCCTGAGATGACCTGCCATGAGCACTATACACTTGGTTTCACTATTTTGTTTCTTTGTTTTTGTATACTCTGTCTTGTACAGAGTTATAATTTCATACTGTCTTTCTTGTTCGGTGGTTACCTAGTTTATCTTACTAAGTCTGGTTTTACTGCACTTTTATGTAATATTGGCACCTTGAACAGGGCTAGAACGCTATATTTGGCTTCACCTGGTGATTGTACTATTTTTTGTACTCTAATATAATCTTTCTATGCAGCTTACAAAAAAAAAGATATGCTAGAGCCTCCTCGCTACTTCCCTTGATTGAACTCAAAATCAACAAGGCCACCTCATTATTATCTCAATTTATCAAATATTTAAATTAAAAAAATGACAAAAAGTTGAACCTGAGTGGAAGTCCTTTCAATACACAAACTCCAATGTAAACAATGAAGGGAAAATTGTAGGCATCCATAATTTTCATGAAATGTAGAAAGCTTTACAAATCTTACCAATTCTTAAAATTTCAACTATGAATGTTCGACAATACTTTTGTAAAAATATTCAAATATCTAAGGATTTTATATAGTTTCTGGGAAATTGTGACGATGTTTAGAGTAAAATATGTTTATCCTATGGAATTTGGGTAAATCAATTACAAATATAGAAATTGATGAATCTTTTTTTGGAAAAAAACATTGAAAATTAGTTTTATGAACTAAAATTCACCCCCTAAAATTTTCCTTAAAACAATGTACCTTCCATAATATCTCAATAAATCAAACATTTAAATTTATGAAAAAAACAAAAGCAAAAAATTAAGCCTTATGAAAAAAACAAAAGCAAAAAATTAATCCTGCTAAGGAGAAGATAGATAAGTTCACAAAATATATACAGCGAAAATATAAAACATAACTACAATTTTGTGCTCTTTTAACTCCATAGCTCTTTCATACCCATTGATTTAGTCCATAAAACATTTTTTTTCGTTAGTGTCCCTCAAAATTCTCTAAAATTTTGGTAGGAAAAAATGTTGAAAATGCAAAATGTAACTACTTTCCATCTAAAAATTTAAAAAAAAATTATGATTCATTTAATAATAAGAATTCATCGCATGCGCCTCTATTTTAGAAAAAGCATCCACCGCGTGGCATCTATGATGTTGGTCGCGTGGACATGCAGTTCATTACTAGCCAATGCCCATGATATAATAATAATGCACAAAGCTTTTTAACAAGCGACTAGAGCTCGTGTTAAGATTCTCCATCGAAACATCGAAAGAAAAGGTAGCAGCAAGTGGTTGAGCACCTAATATTTCAACAAAATAATGACCAACAACAACATACCCTTAGCCATTGACATTTTGTGGAATTCTCGGCAGGCCTCCATCCATGATCCCCACATTACCATTATACTAAACATTGTCTGACGTTGCTTTCATCCATGATCCCCACATTACCATTATACTAAACATTGTCTGACCTTGCTTTCCACAATGGGCAAATCCTTGTATGTCACCTATGATATGTAATCTCCTAGTTCAGGGTTTCAACAATGGGCAAATCCTTGTATGTCACCTATGATATGTAATTTCATTGGATATGAAAAAGTATGTAATTTCATTGGGCATGAAAAAGCATCCACTACACCCCACTACACAAGTTTTCAAGAACAGAGCCCTCAACCACTTTGGCCATATGTGATGTTGGTCTGCAAGGAACCCCACATGGTTTATGTCCACAACTTGTGGTCCATTCTCATAATTATTATTATGTATAATACATGTATATGTATGATGCTTGCTGGCTTGAGCCAAGTTTTCACGGCTTCATTAATGGGACATGTTGTTATGAAAATCAAAGTTTATAAGTCACCCAAATCATAATAGCATAAACATTTTATTTTTTGGAGTATTTTATAGGTCATATGTAAAGTTTTCTATGACCATTGGCATAATTGTTTTATATGTGAAAATATAACCATGGTTAAATAATTAATATATATAAATTTAATAATTATTAAATAAATAAATAAAACAATAATTGTTAAATAAATAATAATGATATATAATAAATAATTTTTTTTTTACATTAATGATTCAACTTTTTAAAATAACTTTTAAAACTTATTTATATACAAATTTATTAATAAAAATTACATAATACCATTCATTACTTGCAACTTATAGCATTATTGTGATCAATCTATACTTCAACATGTGCAAATATGTATATATTGAACATTCATACTTGTGATGGAAATCATTTATAAAAGTCAATTCAAATAATCTGAAAAATTGGAAGACGGGCAAATGAGATGCCAAACATGTTATCTATTTGTTGCAATGAGTTGGAATAGTAAGTCATTGGCTTTTGGATCCCATAGGAATGGGAGGGAACATAGGAATGGAAGTGAATTGAGAAATTTATAAAATCAATTTTTATTTTTAATGAGTTGGAATAATAAGTTATTTGCATAGAATTTTATTAATAAATTCGATTTTTTTTTTTAATTATTTGAATTATTTTACAAAAATCTATTTTTAATTCATAATAATATATGTAAAATTTATTTTTTAATTCACGATAATACAATTAACATAATTGCAAATTTCTACCAGTGGAATTGATTTCAAATTCCAACCCTACACCACATAAACATCACATAAGTTGTTAAATTGACAATATTTTGTGAATGTTTCTATCTCCTTATACCAATTTGCATCCTTATGCATTTATCTCATATCATATGCTCTATTTGAGATGCATTTAATAATGCAGTGTCATAAGTATGTAGCATGCATAATTGCATCACATAATTCACTATTTTGGCATTGTAAGCGTGGTTTTATGTGTGACAAGAGTGGTGCATTGAGAGACAAAACCAAGGAATTGGTTAAAGTTGTGTTTTCAAGTCGGATGTTTAGCTTTATCTAAGCATATTATATATTTACTTAGTTATTTGAAATCTCGCCCACAAGTTTCGAACCAAATTGGTGATTTTACAAAGTGTTACCTTGTGGGTACATTATGCACTTGGAGGCTTCCTTCACACATAAAAATATTATTCCTGGAGTGAGATCTTAATGGCATCAATTGTTCACATCAAGACCTATATAACATAGATGGGAAATAAGGAAATAAACTCAAATTCCGATGAAATGGCTATTCACACAAAATCAATGCTTTAGCTAGCTAGGCACTTTATGCATATTTTTAGTGGTCCACCAAGTTGAGTTTCAGGTGTCAAAATTGTCTACCTGGATGTAGCAAACAAAATGAACACAGTTTGATTTTGAGGTTTGCAACAATGAAAATTCCAATTAATTTTTTTGTCCAAGTGAGCTAGTTTTTTCTCTCTAATTGATTATTGTGGACGGAAGGATAACATAATGTTACACCTAACTACTCCATCTCAATGTCTATTATTCTCAACAATGAGTGGTCCATCAATATAAGATCGAATTAAAGACTTGTGGTTGTACGAAGCCTTGAAACCAATAGTCTCACCAACATGAAAATTAATTATTTTTTTAATAATTGCCAAGGATGCTCCAAATGGTTTCTGATCTCTATTTCAATAGTGATGTCTGATAATGGAATTGAGATATATGTGATAAAGTTTCAAAGTTTGTTTGAGAGTATGAATGTCATGTCATCATATGAGCCCAAAACACTATTGGTGACCATCGAAGAGCCAAATGAGCCACTGAATCAATGGGTGGACATGGATTTACAATGGATTATCAATACAAATGGGTTTTATTAATCATGGAATGTAATCTTGGTTTATGCTTCAATGTAAAGCTTTCTCTTGATCCTAAGAGTAAAAAAATGTAAGTAGGAGAAAATTACTCACTTGGGAGGTTTGCTAGCCGCCCAACACAATAATGTGCCTCACTTGGGAAAATTACTAGTTATGAAGGCCAATAGCCCCCCCATGTGGCCGATATGCCTCTTCATCTGGTGTTTGGGGAGATTTTTCTTTGGTAAATAAAATAATAAAATTTTAAATTTTTTAAGTAAAATAGTCCAAGAAAAGGCCCATCGCTCACCTACAAGCCAATAGACTCCCCGCAACAATGATTTCTTTCGCAGGATCTCAATTTAGGGATGGGAAGGCCTATATGATCCAGTCACTCAAATTAGATATAGGAAACATGCAAACCTAGTGATTTACCTCTCGCATGCTCATTTTTTACGATGGAGGCCTCAAAGAGTCCCATTACTCACTTGGTTTCCTTGCACGTCTTCTACTAAGTGAATTAACCTCTCGGGTAAGTGAACTCAACAATGAGAATCTGCATGAGTAGATTGCTCACTTGGAGAGGTCATATACCCTCCAAGCCAACCAGAAGCAACCCTTCACAAGCCTAAGCCAATTATCTCATCAATCTTGCATTCATCTTCTAATAGTGTAAGAAATGAATCATTGGGAATTTAAGAGGGAACAATATGCCATTCACCTCTCATTCTCTCATTCTTCATTTACAATGTGCTTTCTCTTCATCATTGCTTGCTTTCTCATACTTGTATTCTTGTTTGGTAGGTTTACACAATGTTGGAGCTATGGCAACCATTATAACCAAAGAGAACCAATGTTTTAGACCATACATAATGCCAAGAGAATGCGGAAGAGCGTGCAACCCTAGAGAAACCAATTTGTAGCTTACATGGTTGTTGGAGGAGCATATTGGGGTTTAGTGAGCAACATGTGTGTTTGCATAAGAAAACTCAACCAAAAACTCCCTCAAGCACAATGTTTTCATTTTTTGAGGCAAAGCGCATTGGTATGGTACATGTGTGTCTATGGGATCATTTTATTGGTCCATGTGTGTCTATTTTTTCCATGGTGTTGACATCAACACGATGACATGGTCGTCGTTTAGGCACCATGTGTCTTCATATTGTGAATGCATGCATAATTGAGATGACACTAGCCTCACACATGGAAATGCGGGTGTTTACTCTAAACAATGCAACATGGCATGAAGATGGGCTTCCAAAAGGACAAACACCATGAAATTACGAAGTTTGAACTCATTCATGTGAAATCCATTTATAGAATCAATTTTGTATTAAATGCATTTAAGGTGGGCATCAAACATCCAAAGGCATGTAGAGAGGTATGGAATAAGGCCACCAACTTAACTAGCTTCTTGCAGGCCCAAAGGAATATAAAATGTAGTTAAAGGTAGACATTGGACATGCATAGAAAACATGTGAGATTGCAAAAAGTAAAGTGAATGGGCTCAAGCTCTCACAAACTTAATGCTTTCTCCAAAACACTTAGATGACAGAGTCCCAAATGCTTTCCCAAACTCCAAATGTACTAAATTGAGGAAAGTTTAAGAAGGAATGTAAAATGCCTTGAAGACCATTGGAACTCAAATTCAGCTACCATTACCATAACCAACTTTCTCTTCATGTCTATCACTCCTTTGTTATTCATTCATTCAAAGATTACAAGGAACCCTCCTGAAAAACCATGAATTGGATTGCGAATAATTAACCTCAAAGAATGCAAGGCCAAAATAAGTGAGGAGATATTGGAGGATAAATCATGATGATTTCATCGTTAAAAGGATTTAATAACATAATTTAGATGGAAGGTTGTCTAAATGTTTTATGTTTTGGACTTTTCCACTGATCACCACTAAAATCCAACAACTTAATTTTTGTTTAAATCTTGATTTTTCATTATTCAAAATCTAGTTTTTACTGTAAAAATGCATCCAACATCCGCAAATACCTCTATTACGTTGGTATTGTGCAATCTTAATATATATATTTATATTTACAATTCCAACTATTCCAATCATATTTCGAATAAAAATATTTGAAAACAAAAATTCAAAACTAAACGTTTAGAATACTCATCTGAATGCTTCTAGATTGAAAGAAAAGGGGAATCCTAAGTGTCCTTAAAATCTCTTATGTTGGTCAGCGAGGCATCTACCTTAGAAAACGCTGCATAGCATCTAGTGATATTGCTTGGCAACAACTTGTGGTCCAGTTGCCCGAAAGTTGCAACGACATCAAGACTTGTGGTCCATATCCTGTCACTCTGTCATCAAAGGGAAGCCGAATGACACGTATACTTGTCGTTGAGTTCTTTGAAAGACGTTGAGGGCGGCGCACAGTGCACCGTCCTCCCGGTGGGCCCTTCTCCGTGGTAAGAATTCCCTTCATCATCCATAATCCGCCAATATAATCATTACATACACTTCGCATATGGAGCCAAGAGGGGCGGTTTTGTACGCCAGTTGTTTAAATGATATGATGTATAACATGGTATGGTGTGAACATGAAGGATCTTGTCCTCTCATCACCACCATTTCTAAAGTGCAACATGACTTATGCTTCCACATAGTATTATCAACTAACAGGTAAATCATGTTGGCGAGCATGATGCACACGATATATTTGTCTTTAAGATGATATGTCATACTTGCATGACTGGTCCATGGCATAGCAATGGCATAAGGTATGTCGACTTCACTTTTACAATGGTGAAGTTAGGAAAAGCATTTTGGTAATCAAAATTGGTTATTAGTTGAGGATGTGGGGTTAGAGCAAGACTCTGTAGTAGAATGGGATCAATATATTAAGAGATTAATCCATTGTGGAATTAGGCTGTCGGGATTGGATGATGAAATTGGCCAGTCTTGGAATGAATCAAGAAGTCATGTAAGCACTACA
Source organism: Larix kaempferi (assembly GCA_027924585.1). Lineage (NCBI taxonomy): Eukaryota > Viridiplantae > Streptophyta > Pinopsida > Pinales > Pinaceae > Larix > Larix kaempferi. The sequence continues at coordinate 18,144,218 of BSBM01001197.1, read as the reverse complement.
TTGGCTACATTGGCTTACGAGGTTATCTTTTTTTCTTATTTGGAAACATAGAATAAATAGTGTTATAGACAATTATGGAAGTGGAATGCACCAATGAAATTGAAATGCTTTTGTTGGCTAGCATTGCATAATAAGATCATGATTTGGGATAAATTATGTAAAAGAGGAGGTTATGGACCTAATTGTTGTTCCCTTTGCAAAAGAGATGATTAGTCTATGGGTCATCTTCCTATGGGTCACCTTCCTGTTGACTGTTCTATTTCTCAACAAGTTTGGATAGAAGTAGTTAGGAGTCTAAATGTATTTTTCAGTTGGGCTCATGGCTCTTTTGAAGAGAGTCTAAATTTTTGGATTTCTAATGGTGTTAACTTTTTAAATTTGCCCCTATACTATATTTGGGGGGTTTGGAGGCAGAAGAATTTGGTTATGTTTGAGGATGTATAGTTTAATACCATTAGGGTAATTGCTAGTATTGTTGGGATGTTCAAAGAGTACCAAAGCAACTTTGGGGTTAACATACCTAAGATCATTGTATGTCCCCTCTTTCTCTGGGTATGTACCCATTAGGTTATTTGATGGGGCTTCTTAGATGGGGCACTGTGGATCTAGTATGGCTATTAGAGTTGATGATAATCACATGTACTTTAAGTGTATGGAATGTGGTGATAGCTCAAATACAAGAGTAAAGCTTATGGCTCTTTGGGGAGTGCTTTTCTTTTGCTCACTATAAAGGGATTTTGTCCCTCTAGGTTGTAGGTGAATAAGGAGTGGTCATGGATTAGGTAGCAAAGACTTCAAATATTCAGGTGGCCATTATGGAACATTGGATACTTGGGATTAGGGATCTTTAAGGCAAGTTTAATTACTTAAATTTCAAGAACATTTTTAGATAGTACAATTCTAAACTAGACTCTGTGTCCAAAAAAGCAATTGGATTGATGGAGGGTTATTTTTTCTATGAATAGGTTCAGGACAATCAAGTGATATCTAGGGAATTACTTAAGGCATATTAGTATGGAAATTTCAATTTTTACAAGGCCTACATGGATCTTTCATTATTGTCCTTAGTTTCAATTTTGGGTGTTTGTGTTTTTACCGGGATCTTTTTGCTATTGTGATTAGTAGTTTTTGGGCAATGATCAATGTTTGGGGGTTTAAGGCCCTATAATTTCCTGTAGGGATTTAGAAAACTAAAAGAAAACTAAAAGGATTGTCTCTGTGCTTTTTTGTAACTGTTTGGTCATTTAGGATCTTTTTTTAATTTATATTGTGGACACTATGAATATGATTGGGCCTTAATTGGGATAGTCAGGTTATGTATATGTTCTCTTTGGTTCAATCTTATGAATAATAAGGAACAATTTTTCTTTTTATTTTTTGGTAAAAAGAAGCTAGAAAATCCATGGTGATTACAACATCGACATGGTATGTTCGTGCATCATCATGTTGTTCATGCAATACATTATATAAATTGAACCCGAGGGAAATCCATATTTTGAATTGAGTGAATTTTTGCGTAGCATTTAGTTGTTTTCTTAAAAAAAATGGGAGGGAAATTCGAAATTTGAATTTAGTGTATTTCGACATTGGTTGTAGTTATTATTTAGAAAACCCACAAGTGATTTAAAAAGTGAATACACCATCACTCACCCAGTGTTTTCCTTGTATTGTAGACACTTGGTTTGCTTCGTTGGTTTTTGAAAGACCCATGGCTAGAGAAATGTTACTGATACAAATTGTTACGTCATACAAGTGGCCAATACCTAAGGCCATACATCATAAAACTCATAGAGGTACTGATGATAGGTTTTTCTTTCAGCCCACCTTTTCAGAAAAATGTCATGGAACTCCACCTAAGAAGAGATAGAACCCATATGAAATTCTTTGAACCATTGTCTACAATCTCCCTCCAACTAATGACTAAACATTCTTATGAAAACATCTTCATGTTGAATCTCTAGATCATCAGTAAATTTTTGAAATACAGCCATATGGTTCTCTATTGTAACCTTAGTTTCTCTATTTAACTTAGGCAATTATTTGAGATATTTGGGAGGTAAGTCATGAAGAACAGGTGGCAGCCTAAGAGCTTCATGCCTATTTGAAACCCAGGGTGAATCTTAGCAGGATGATCACAAAGCATGTTGGTAATTGAAGGAGCATGTCTATGAATTTCCTTTTCACCTATTTCACATTATTTTTGTTCTATTGGAGGAATGGGTATACAAGCTTCTTGTTCAAGAGACACTTCAAGCGATCATTTACTCTTTACATGAGCATGAATAGCATTTTCTACTTTTACAAAGTTCTTACAAGGTAATGAGATAGATGAAATAATTTCATCTTCAGAGGAAAGTAGTGAATGGAATTTCTCTATATTAATCATACCAAAGGCATCTAGAATCTCTTGTTTTGATAAAGAATACAAGTTCTTGAACCTATGTTTTTTTTCCATGGTAAGCAATGAAGGAAAAACTTCTTCAAATATTTAGGGAAAAGCAGTAAAGGATTGAGTAGTAAAACCAACATTTCTTGAATGATACTCATGACTATAATACCGCCCATTCTTTCTTTGTTTGTAAGGAGGGTCGTCTCCTTAGTGGAGTCTTTGAAAAATTAATTTGGAGTTGCTAGATGAAGCTTGAACAACCATCTCTCTGAAGCTCCTTCACCTTGAGAATTCAGTGTTGATTTTGAATGTGGACTCTTGAGTGTTTTGTAGGGTCATCGATCTTTCAGGATTAGCAAGAACCCATAGATTTTCAGGCACATGGCTGGATTTAGTATGCTTCTTGCTAGAGAGGTATTAGTGGAGTCGCCAGATAAATAATCAAACAACCTATGTCTAAATATTCTTCACCTGCAAGAATTAGACCTTGTCTTTGTCGTACCCCAAGGAAAAATAACTTTGTATCTTCAGTCCATAGCAACAACACCATTTTTCATGTTATCCCCTGAGATGTTTTAGGTTGTTATTGACACTATGCCAAGGCATCATACAACTCAATGTATTTAGATTTAGATTTAAAGCTCAATATTTTGTGAAACATAACTTTCAGGTTTTCTTTTAACTCTTGCAAACATTTAGGACAAATAGGCAGGATGAGCTAAGACTTTCAACTCCAAATTCATTTTCCCACTTTGTATTCAGGTGTCTTCATTTAGAAAGAATAGATGGAAGAATATATGGCAACAATTGGAATGAATGGATGGAATAATATATGGCAACAATTGGAAATATACAAGGTATCTTTAGGGATAAATCTTGTAATCTCTATGAAAGACGAATGGACCAAACAATAAGAATTTAGCGGTTTAACGAAATTGTGAAGAAGAGCATGTTGAGCAGTTAAAAATTCAATAGTTCAATAAATGTGCGAATCAAATTTTGTGAAGTTGGTGGCAACAAATAACTTGAATCCTAACCTCTTGAAATCCCCTATGGTGTCTAGCGTTAAGATGGATTATAATGGAAATGATTTCTGGTTAAGATGAATTAAATGAAAATTTCTTCCAAAATTGTTTGCTCGCTTGAATGTTTCGTTGAATGCCACATGGAAGGATCTAAAGTGGTCATAAGTGAATGAATGTTTCCAGCCATGTGACATGTGTCAAATCATTCACATTATCAAGGTGACATTAGTTTGGCCCGTCAACAAATTTATAGAATGCATAGACGGTTTCATCAGAAAATGACACTGCCACATCATTAAGAATTCAACGAAGATATCCTTATTCGTTACCCTGTCAGAATTAATGTGATTTTATAAGCATTTCAGTTCTGCAAGAATTAATGTGATTTTGTAAGCATTTCAATTCCACAGACCCCCAGATACAGTTTGGCGTGAGATAACTGGCACTCAAATCGCCCCGCTTTTCCTGCGATTTGTTCCCTAGATCCGGTTATAAAAACTGACGGAATCGTAGTTCCACCCCATTTACTGTGGAACTATGCCATGGAACTGTGCCCCTAGGGGTTTTGGTCCATTTTAAGACGACCCATATCATCGAAATTCCAAAAAAATAACGAGAAGGAGTGGAACTGTGCCTCACCGAAAATTTTTCCATCACCAGCAGGGGGCAATTTGAGTGCCAGTTATCACATGCCAGTTGTTTGGCACATTTCCACGTTCTTTCCTTTGAGTCTTGGTGTCCAGAATCCTGTGCCCTGAAAAATGGATCTTAAACATTTCATGTCCCTAGTCTCAACCACTGTGTTATCATGTGGGTCACGGATGGGAGAATTGTAGTAAAGTCCATGGCGATGGCCCACTGCACATGCTGTAACGTCTGTGGGCTGGTTATTCCATTGAAATATCGAGAATATGATATGATGTTAGTGGGGTGTGATCACTTCACCAGTACCACTGGACTGAACTAGTATTTGCCATAGTACGCCCTCTTCCATCACAGTTCATGTGCAAAGGAGATTAATTCCATGTGGGGTCGGACAGTGTTGTCTATAATGGTGATGGCAGATTATGGTTGGATTAAGGGAATTCCACCAAAAGTCATTTCGTTACCTGCATCGCTAGCTACCCTAAATATCATTTCGTTTCATTTTCTTTGGATGGCAGAAAATGCTGATAGGATATCTAATTGCCCATACAAAATCTTCGTGTCGGATATTTTATCAGCATTTAACGTCCCTAGTCTCCAGTGTCCACCACTGTGTTATCGTGTGGGTCATGGGTGGGGGAATTGTAGTAAAGTCCATGGCGATGGCCCACTGCACAGTGACGTTTGCACATTGCCCCAACTTTCTATGGGCAGTCATTCTTCCATTGAAAATATGACTGAAAATATGGCCATGAATATGACGTTAGTGGGGTGGGATCATTTCACCACCAGAGTGCACTACTCTTTGCCGTTGTACTCGGATATGCCCATTTCCCAAGGAGTGACAGTGTTCGAAGACTTAATTACCAGACTGATTCCAAACCGCGTCAATTGTGTGAGCGTGAGGTTGTACAGTGTTGTCTAAAGGAGGGAATTCCACCGAAAGTCCTGTCTAAAGGAGAAGGGCCCGCGGGCTGCCACCCACCGAGCAGAACGCTGCACCACCATGGAATTTGTTTGGGGTGAAGTGAGTCATATTGGTTTGCCATTTTGTAAATTTTAGGAATTTAAATGTTTGATAGGTTGAGGTGACAATGAGGGCACAACGTTTATATTGGCCTTTGTGCATTGAAATGATTTCCCCTCTCAATTTTTTTGTTTTTTCAAGAATTTAAATGTTTTACATACTGAAGGCATAATATAATTTTTAGGCACAATTTTTATATTGGTGTTTGTGTATTGAAAGATTTGTTATTCCGGAGGTTCGCTTTCATGCTATGTGACATTATCTAGAGTAAACACGTGCATTTCCAAGTGCATAGTTATGTGTTCACTCATAGTAAAAAGATATGTGGTTTCTAAACTATGATCATGTTATCAAGTTGATATCATCGCCATGGCAATCGTAGACACGCATGGACTAATCAAATGATGTCATAGACACACATGGACGATAACATTGTGCTTTGCCTCCAAAGATGAAAATGTTGTGGTTGAGGGATGTTTTGCTTGACTATTCTTATGCAAACACACAAGTTACCCACTAAACCCTAACACACTCCTCCAACAACCATTTACTTTGCCCAATATATTTCTCATGGGTTTCACACTCTTCTCATGCTTTTGGCATTGCATGTGGTCTGGCAAATCAATTTCTCTTCGATTTCAAAGGGTGTCATAACTTCAACACTATGCAAACTTGCAAAAGAAGAAGAAAAATCTAAAAAAGGAAGTAGTGAGAAAGAGAAGGCATGTTGCAAATGAAGAAAGAGAGAATGAGAAGTGAATGGTATAGTTTTCCTTCTTATATGGCCAACAATTCATTTCCTAAGCTGCTAGAAGAATAATGGACTGATGAGATCACTAGCTTGAGCTTGTGAAGGGTTGGATTGCGGGCTTCGAGGGTGTACGACCTCTCCAAGTGAGTGATCTACTCATAAAGGATCCCATCACTAAGATTGCTTTCCTAGTAGGTTAATTCTCTAAGTAGAAGATGTATAAGGAAACCAAGTGAACCATGGGACTCTTTAGGACCTTTATTGTTGAGTTTGAGCATGAGATAGGTAGATGAATCAACAGTTAGTTAATAGTTGACAATAAATTGAGTAATCGATTAAGCAAATGACTATATAGTAAATTAGGCATTTGAATGGTCAGGTAGTTACAATAGAACAATCACTTGGTGCATAGAACAATGCAAAAATTAAAGAGTTGTTATGTGCCCTCACCAACCTATTCTTCCTCACTTCGAGAGAGTTAGTTACATCATGGTGCTATGATAAGATGACTCTATGGGTTGATCTAGACAATGAAGTGGTGAGCATGTGTGATATGTATTGTGGATGAAAATATTTTTTTTCTTACATTGCTATGCATGTTGATATGCTCGGTTGTGCTTAAGTGCTATAACAATGTCTTTAGACACCACATCTCTCTTGGAATACTAGCTCTAAGATCTACCTAATCCTTTGATTCTCTAACATGGATGAGGATAGGTCACTGGTGGGCCTATCCAACAAACCCAACTTCTCATGTTGATCTACTTTTCTCTCTTCTCTATCCTCCATACAATAAGTTGGTGGCATTAAAGGATTTGAGAAACTTATGTAGAATTTCTCCATTGTAGCCAATGCTTTTGATATCATATATTTTGTTCCTTATTTAGGGTGATTGTATTTGTAGCACATTGGAGGGAACATGAAGAAAGTACACAAATAATGCAATGTGTTAGGGGAGCAGGTTATAGAAAAACACATTTCGAGGAGGATGGAAGACACACGAGGAAAATGAGAATGATTTTGTAGACATGATGTCTGACATATTTGAGAGGGACAACACCCCAAACATAAAATTAAGTCGTAGGGATGAAATAATGCCCATATTTTTGACATCTTAACTTCTATAATTGATGCCTTGAAAACTAATTTGGAAAGGGAAATGTCAAAGATGTAGACACATCTACTATGAAAAAAGAGTGTGTGGGAAGAGCTTGAGTGGATGGTTGGAAAAAGTGGCGTAAAGTCATGTGATAAGTCTTGGGTACCTACAATGGATTGTGAACAAAACTTTGAGGTTACATTTGTTGAAGAAAAATGACAAAATGACAAATTTTCTCTTTCATGAATTTCATCAAGCATTTAGCAACTGCAGGTTTTAATTATAAAGATTACTTGCAGAATTTAATGAATTAAAACACCCATTCTAAATTCTTCAAACACATAACCACTAAACATTTATCATGTACACAGCCATTTTAGGTCAGTCTTCTCTCTCTCTTGATGTGTTTTTCTCTCTTCCCTAAGCATGTATTTGTACTTTTCATTTCTCAAGAAAACCCTAACTTCCATAACTAACTTTGAGCAAGGGTTAGTATGAGTTAGATATGAGAGATCTCATTAAATGTGCATATAAAGTTCACTTAAAAAAAAATAAAGTGCACATTAAATACTTTGCCCAATATTTAATTTGTCACTTAAATGAAAAAGTACAAAGTCACTTTAAAAACATAAAGTCACTTTATATATATAAAGAAAAAATACTTAGGAAATACAATTTATGTCCTCCCCATGTAAAAACACAAAATCACGAGGAAGGACATCCAGAGTTAAATTTCAACATTTGTTTATTCCAACACTGCTTCCACAAGAGTAAATGAAGGCATGCACTATGGTTGGATACAACATTCATGAGTTTTTTGTTTATGGCAGTGACATCCCAATCGATAGCCATTGTAGGATTATAGAGGAGAATAGATAGTTGTTAATGTCCTTAGCAAAAGATCAATATATACCATAATTGCAACATGTACATATAAATCAACAAAAGAGTCACAAAACATCAACTTAAAGGAGATGACACATTGGTGGATGGAAATGCAATGGGTAAATGGAATATGCATGTAAGCACTCAACAAAAAGTTTGAAATGATACACATGGGAGGAGAAAAGATGAAACATGTTATTGTCCATGAACATATTTTAATGCATTATAAAGCAACATCTCATTCAAAACAATCACACATCGACTTTGATTCAAAGCATCACTCACGTTGCCAATTGCATCCTAAAGCAAATCAACAACCTCAACCAATGAATTGAGTAGAGGCTAAGCTACTCGTCATATTTATAACCTTGATCAATGTATGCCCTTCATTCATTGCAATCCATTATTTATAACCAAGTTTGAGAGTAATGTAACCTTGGATGTTTAGCAAAATTGGATTGGATCAATTTTGCAAATTGTATTCTTGAAGTGATAAGCAAATCACATAGGAAAGGTAGGAAAATCCAATCAGTTACATAAAGGACTTAGGAGAATTAGTTAAACCGAGGCGTTCTTATTTTTAAAAATGATAATTCATCATGGATACATCAGTTACATAAAGGGCTTAGGAGAATTAGTTAAACCGAGGCGTTCTTATTTTTAAAAATGATAATTCATCATGGATACTCATATTTAAGTGATGCTATAATATTATGCATTAATGGACACTACGTTAATGGATGGTTCCACCACGTATCATAAAACAAATTTGGATAGTGGGTGTTGTGTTAATGAATGTTTTTGCTAGACGTGTACTTTCCAAATTGCCAATGCTTCACATTCTTTCTGACTATTTGTTTATTCAATTCTCCACTATATATCCATTGTGTATTGTCATTACATTAAAATAAATGTTGTTTTCCTTTTCGAGTTTGCAAATGAAGGTATGTTGTTTTTATTTGAAATTCCAAAATGAAGGTATGTTGTCTTTATTTGAAATTCCAAAAAATATTTTAATTGAGCCTATCACAAAGTATTGTATATGTAGGGGAAAACTGAGAGAGAAGACACACACTATAGGTTATAGGTGAACTAGATGATAGTGGTTGCACGATTCCGAGAGTGGTTGCAAAAATTAGCTTGTAAAAGAATGGAAATCAATGGATGATAATTCCCCTTAAGGTTGCACAATTTACAATGTTCATTGCCAATCCTTATGTTTCGTTGTATGCAAAATGAGCTGAAGCAAGCACAAATAGAAATTTTCATGGCATGGGCACACCACGGAAACAAAAAAAATAATATGCACAGATTGAAAATCACATGGAATGGCACACCACGGAAACAAAGAAAATATATTCAATATAGCTTTTATAGAAAAAAAGTCATGACAGTGTTCGGTGAGGATACTATAATAAATATAATATCTATTTACTAGCATAACCTCGAAGAGGAGAAATGAAATGTCAAAAAGAACATCGATATGTTACAAAATTTAAGAAATAAATAGAAACCAATATAATTGATAGCAAGTAAAATGAAATGTACATTAGTTTTTCATATGAGAAAGTATACATATGTGAGCAAAACAATAAAGAGCTAGGTAATCATCAAGTTTGCTTCTAATTATATTGGCAATCAACATTAGTATTTTCATTTGTCGGGCAGTTGAAAGGATTGAGGTTTGTGATTTTAGGTGTGAAAGGGATAGAGAATGCAATTTTAAGTGTGATAGAGATAGGTCCCCCATAATGTGACCTCTATACTATAACTTGACATGGCCTTTAGTTGAAGGGTTCTCTTATGTGTATCGTCGTTCCATTTTTCCTCACGATGGTTACTAAAGGGCTTATGGATAGAACAAATCCAATGGATATAATTGATAATTCATCAATAGGAGTGAAAATGAAGTTATAGTTTGCTATTGAATGTTCATCCTATAAGCAAGCTTCTATGGTGGAGGTACTACCAAGATTTATTTCCAAGTCATTTTTTAAATGACTCAATTCTTTTTTTGTAGGTTTTGAGATTATGTAAACTTTACCAATATACGGAAGGATGAAAGTGTGTTGTTTGGATACAGAGGCATGCAATATGTATCTCACTACCTTCAATGTCAATAACATCAAAGCTATTGAATGTGCAAAGGTTAGTTTTTGAAAGAAATTTGATTTCAATGTCCATTCTTGTATGTATGGATGCAAAGATTTAATAAGAGTAAATTTTAGGGGTATTTTAGTTGTTTTTTCTAATGATTTTTTTTCTAGAAGGAGTTACATCTTTTCTTTACATGATCCATCACAGTTCATGTGGAAAGGATTTACCAGGGAATGATAAATAGGAGATTAATTCCACGCGGGGTCAGACAGTGTTGTCTATAATGGTGATTGCGGATTATGGTTGGATGAAGGGAATTCCACCAAAAGTCCTGTCAAAAGGAGAACTATGCATCGCTGTCAAAGGGAATATCATTTCGTTTCATTTTCTTTGGATGGCAAAAAATGATATCTAATCATCTGTACAAAATATTCGTGTGTAATTACATGGCAGTTACTAAACCGCGTGTCCATGCTCTACAATTATTGAGTCCAATTCCTGTTTTTGTTTTATGCTGTTGTTGACTCGTTTCGACGAAGGGTAGTGGTTGGAATAAACAAATAGTCATCACTGAAGGAACCTTTTAAAACATACTATATGAATATATAATTGAGAGTTTATGATACAATTAACAAGGTTTTAAACAAATAGTCATCACTTTGAGTTACATTGAGAAGAAGATCATCATAAATTGGATTTCAATCTATATCAATAATAATTCTAAAAACAAATACTACTCTCTATTCCACTTCATTATATCTACTTTTTTCCCTATTTCTTTTTTCTTTGAGATTTTATTCCACTTATGGGACAATTGCAAATATATATATTTTTTCTTTAAATTTGTTGCATTGATGTAGCATAAATAATTTGATATGCAAACTATTATATTAATAATATAATAGGTTTCTTAATATGGAAATAGTTATTTTTATTATATTTTATAATATATAATACAAAATATATAATTAATTTTTTAGTTTTTTTTGGTTATTATTACATAATGCACAAATCATGAGGATATCATATTTTTACAATTTAATTATATCTTATTTCTATAATCCAACTTAAAAAACTTGTTACTGTTTTTTATCACATTTTTATTATAAAATAATTAAAAATAATCTTTTTATTATTTTTATCATATTTTTATTATAAAACAAATATTGAAAAACTTTACTCTTAATTCAACTTGTTTAATTTATAAATCAATCTATTAAATTCAAAATTTTAAAACTATTTAATATGATTCTTTATTTGATCTGTCCATTAAATACACAATTTAATCAATTATATGTTGAATTCAATTTTTTTTGATGAACAAGTTTTGTGATCTTATTATTGAACACATACAGAGAAAATAACGACGTTGCAGATTCCCTGTCAAAAGAAGCTTTGGATGGTGATCGTGGTGTTCTCCTTTGGGAAGAATGGGTGGATGAACAAAAGACTTATTTTGGTTTTATTTTTTCCTTTTTCTTCGAAGTGTTTTAAGTTGGTTTATCTATATTTTAGATGGCTTGTTATGACTTTTTTTTGTTGTCTATATATTTTACTAACTACCTAATAGTGGATAATAAGATAAAAAAAATGATATATATATATACTTAACTTGTTATATACTTTTTGATTTCTTAGAAATAACAAAAATACCGTTTTTTTTTCTCTAAAATGATTTTTATTTTTATTTTTATTTTTTTAATAAATTTTTTACTAAAAACTAACACAAACATCACACATAATTAAATCCCATCAACTAACACAAACATCACACATAATTAAATCCCATCAACTAACACAAACATCACACATAATTAAATCCCATCACACTATTTAGATGCTTTGATCTATCAACTTGATAGATTAAAATTATTTGTTTTCTAGGTTTAATTGTACATTGCTAATTATTCATACATTATCTATGATTATTCTGCATAAGTTATTAATTATCTATGTATAATTGAGAGTCGTTGGATTAGATGCACTTAGACCAAGTGAAATAAAAGTGCATATCCTCACTTGTAAATGAATCACATAAATAGGAAATTATATACGAGTAACATGAATAGGAAAATGCATCAATTATCCGATATATACTCAATATAATAACTGTTCAGCGTGTCATGCTGTCTTCTATGAAGAGCGTTTAGTTCCGGTTAGGAATAATAATGGTATATTGAAATAAACTATTGAAATAATATTTATGGACTACATTTTCTCCACAATTTGAATAGATAATAATATAATATTGAAATAACTATTGGAATAATATTTATGGGTTACATTTTTTCCACAATTTGAACAGATAATAATGCAATATTGAAATAAACTATTGGAATAATATTTATGGACTACATTTTCTCCACAATTTGAACAATGCAATATCGAAATAAACTATTGAAATAACTATTGGAATAATACTTATGGACCACATTTTCTCCACAATTTGAACAGATAATAATGCAATATTGGAATAACTATTGAAATAATACTTATGGACTACATTTTCTCCACAATTTGAATAGATAAAAATGCAATATTGAAATAAACTATTGGAATAATACTTATGGACTACATTTTCTCCACAATTTGAAGAGCTAGGTAATCATCAAGTTTGCTTCTAATTATATTGGCAATCAACATTAGTATTTTCATTTGTCAGGGGGTTGAAAGGATTGAGGTTTGTGATTTTAGGTGTGAAAGGGATAGAGAATGCAATTTTAAGTGCGATAGAGATAGGTCCCCCATAATGTGACCTCTATACTATAACTTGACATGGCCTTTAGTTGAAGGGTTCTCTTATGTGTATCGTCGTTCCATTTTTCCTCACGATGGTTACTAAAGGGCTTATGAATAGAACAACTCCAATGGCTAGAATTGATAATTCATCAATAGGAGTGAAAATGAAATGATGGTTTGCTATTGAATGTTCATCCTATAAGCAAGTTTCTATGGTGGAGGTACTACCAAGATTTATTTCCTAGTCATTTTTTAAATGACTCAATTCTTTTTTGTAGGTTTTGAGATTATGTAAACTTTACCAATATATGGAAGGATGAAAGTGTGTTGTCTGGATATAGAGGCATGCAATATGTATCTCACTACCTTCAATCTCAATAACATCAAAGCTAAAGACATGGTTAGGCCCCTTGGCTATTGAATGTGCAAAGGTTAGTTTTTGAAAGAACTCTGATTTCAATGTCCATTCTTGTATGTATGGATGCAAAGATTTAATAAGAGTAAATTTTAGGGGTATTTTAGTTGTTTTTTCTAATGATTTTTTTCTAGAAAGAGTTACATCTTTTCTTTACATGATCCATCACAGTTCATGTGGAAAGAATTTGCCAAGGAATGATAAATAGGAGATTAATTCCACGCGGGGTCAGATAGTGTTGTCTATAATGGTGATTGCGGATTATGGTTGGATGAAGGGAATTCCACCAAAAGTCCTGTCAAAAGGAGAACGATGCATTGCTGTCAAAGGGAATATCATTTCGTTTCATTTTCTTTGGATGGCAGAAAATGATATCTAATTGTCTGTACAAAATATTCGTGTGTAATTACATGGTAGTTACTGAACCGCGTGTCCATGCTCTACAATTATTGAGTCCAATTCTTGTTTTTGTTTTATGCTGTCGTTGACTCGTTTCGGCGAAGGGACCAAATGTTGTGGGCCTATGGCCGTAAACCATGTGGGGTTCATTGTTGACCATTGAATCTTGACCAGGGATGGAATTTGACGAGAAAAATGACCATCATGGGCCATTTTGCCATTCAAATACGGCCTATATTTCATACTAACCGTCAGAAAAAATGAAGAAAACCGTCAAACGTCTGGATTTGGTGTCAAAACCGTCATTTTTGACGGGTGAAATTTTTACCAAATTCCTAGACTGCTCTTGACCAACATCGAAGATGCCATCATGCCACGCTGACGCTCTATATGCTTTTTGTGTATGCCATGGATTTTTTTTAATATGAAGTGAAATGAATCACGTGTTTTGCCTTTGCCTTTTTAACATTTTGCATTTTAAACATTTTTTCCATCAAAATTTTAAAATGATTACAATGGAAAAAGACATGCTTATAAAAAACCAAAATAGTTGCAATGGAAAAAGATTCTTATAAAAAACTGAGATAATTACAATAGAAAAAGATACTTATAAAAAACCTAAATCTATGATAATGCAAAATTTTAAAATGATTATAATAGAAAAAGTTGCTTATAAAAAAGGAAATAATTACAATGAAAAAATATGCTTATTAAAAACCGAAATCTATGCTAATGCTTTTAAAGGGATTTTAAAGTACTAATTATTAAGTAGAATATTTATAATGAAATTGTTTTGGTCCAATCAATTTAGATCACACTGAGTAAAAGAGGAATGGAATTTGACAAATTGAAGGGTTAGTTAGTTGCTTCACATTCTCCTCTAGGGTTTTGGAGATATGGTTTACCAAGGATGTAATACTAGGGGGACAAAAGATGTGGTCCTCCATGAGAAAGTCCCCGGAGTAGTCAAACTAGAGGGTAATACTTGTCCATGGCAATTTCCTTCTCTCTCATTCATATATATATATATTCTATTATTTGGTAATACCATATATCCAACCTTAGATCAACTAAATGTCTTTACATAATAATTTCTTTCTTAATTTGGAGTTTGACTACATCACACCACTTACCTATGGTTAGATATTGGTCACATATATTTAGCACGCTTACACAACAAGAATATAATGGCCCAGGCTAGATAACATCCCTTTGAAATATTTGACCATCATAGATCCATTTTAAACTTGGATCTATCAAGCATCGAGAGTGATCCAATTTCTTGAGGTGTAATTGCTTTATAGATCTGTATTTAAGATTGATGTATGCTTTTTACTTTATTTTATTTTATTTTATAAGTTAACATGGATTTTTTAAATAACTCCAACATGGATTTTTTAAATTAACTTTTTTATTTGGTTTAAATTTTTTATTTTATGTGCCTGTTTTTTATTGTTATTTTTATGAGCCGACATGCATTTTTTAATTTTATTTTATTTTTGGTGTTAGGAATGTGAGAACATCTCTACCATATTGGGTTGTAGAGCACCTCACTACTCTCGATGTATTTTATGAGCTGTCATGATTTTTTTAATTATTTTTTATTTTTGGTGTTAGGAACGTGACAACATCTCTACCATACTGGGCTATAGAGCACCTCACAAAGATGATGTTTTTGGTTTCATGTTAAACCAATGCAGACCATTACTTTCCAAAGTGGCAGACATTGAGTAGATGCATGAGTAGGTTACAGAGTGGCATACATTGATTACAACAAAAAATATTTGAACTACAAGATATAAAATAATAGGTTATGAAATGAATAATTATTTGAGAAATCACAAACTTGGAAGATAACATTAGGGGGATTATAAACCTATAACACAAATTTGTAGAATTTTGGAGATCTTTGAACCCATATTATGGGGTCCATAAGAATGCAACCAAAATTGTGGAAGTTGGGAGACCCATAGTCCGACATAGCATGGATTGTAAACTTGTAGTCCATATTGGGGGAGAAAAGAACCTATGAACACATGGTAGATATTGAAGCTTTACAATTACAAAATACTTGTAATACAAAATAATAAAATATGGAAATGAAATATTTGTAACAATGGAAGACTCATAAACACGACTATGGAAGATTGAAGCTGAACTCTATTGAACTTTGGTTGTCATTGATGTCAACTAATTTAGTTTGTGTCATTGAATACAACTGATGTCAAAGTGGATTCAGTATTCCTGTGCGATCTTGAAGAAACATATGAAATCCACTTTGTAAAAGTATATTTCTGTGTCAGTTTAAAGAAGTATATGAAAGATAGTTTGAAGAAGAATATGGATGCCAATCTAAAGAAGTATATCCAGAAGTACGGCAAGCATATCTAGTTTGAAGAAGTACGTAAGGAACACATTTAGTACACATGGTACATGTACAAATCTCAAGTCCATCCAGTCATAGTCCTTCAGGTACAAGTCAAAGAGTTAGGGACAACATCTCAAAGAGTGCGTAATCAAGATAAAGAGTTCATTGGACAAGGTTCAAGTGCACAAGCAAGCCAAAGAGTTCATTGGACAAGGTTCAACTGTGCAAGCAACCCAAATAATTGATTGGACAAGGCTCGGGTTTGCGCAAGTAGCTTGTAAAAAGAAATGGTTGAATAGTTATGGAAGTCCTAAAAGTGCACAAGTCTCACCAATCGAAGGAAGCTTTCAGTTGTTGAAGCACGCATAAGTACCAAGAAGGGTGTGGCGGTTGAAGATATCATATGTGCATATTCCACATGTAATGGTACATCAAGGGAGCAAGACCACACCGCAAGGGTGAAAGTTCCACTAAGTCAAGGAAAATATATGCATAAGTTCCACATGCAATGGTACATCAAGGGTGCAAGACTACACTGCAAGGGTGAAAGTACCACTAAGTCGAGGACCATGTATGCACAAGATCCAAAAGAAAGGACACATCAGTAGCGTAGAGCAAGACAAGTGGAAGAAGTATAAATCATGAAGCAAATAAGAAGGAAAGCCACAACCAAATTGTGGACATACAATCCATGCAAGACATGTATAAATAAGAAGCAAGTTGGAGATTTGAAGTAAGCTTGATGGCAAGGATGAAAAGCTTGTAAGTGAAAGACTGAAGATACAAATTTATCAAGATTCTTATTCTCGGGGCATCAAGGGCTCATAGAACCAGCAAAACACGATCTAGTAGAGAGCTGAGTGTGCATAAGCAGAGGAATGGAATATTTGATGGTGCATAGAATGATGATGTGAATTTGTGACGATTGCATGAAGACATGAAGGAGGAATTACAAAAGTATGCGATAGTGCATGAGGACCGAATGACAGTATTGCATATAGCACATAGACAGTCACATATGTTCTAAGATAGAAGCACGTAGAAACAAATATGAAGTATATCTTGTGATGCGTGATGTGAAGAAGTTTCATTGATGGACAAAGACTAAGTTGAAGTGTGCAAAGTAAGGAAGTCCATAAGATGCGCAAAGACAAAATTGCAGTAGAATCAAGGATGCATGTCTTGATGAGGATGATCTGAGACAAGTGTGTTAAACCGAAATCTGAGACAAGTGTGTTAAACCAAAAGGAATAATCATTTGATGCACATAAGGTTGTAGATTGTCTGAAGACTGTAGCACCTAAATAGAACGGACACATCTCAGAAGGTGCGTAGTTCCATTTGATACTAATGCACAAATTCATAACATCAAGTTATCAATTGATGCACAATATTAGTTGAGAGTGTAGATGTGTAGTTGCAGAATGGAATATTGAACCTTGGTGCAGACTACATAAGTTGATGATGTTGCACACAACATATGAAGTGTGATGTCAGTTGAAGTGAAGTGTTGAGGTTGAAGTGAAGTAATGTATGTAGCACAATGAAAACAATATTACAACATACATAAGGTGCGCACACCATAAACAATAGCAGCATATCAAAAGTGTGTGTGGATCAGAAGTTCAAGAGAGAAACATCTTATTCTTATATATTTGGGCAGTAGGACAAGGCAAGGAGCAGGGGGTTGTAGCCTCCTTTCAGTTGGTGATAGAGAACACAAGGAGTTGTAGCTTCCTTCAGGTCACTGCCTGTAAAACCAGGGGGTCAGTGCCTCCTTCCAGTTGGTGCTGGAAAACAAAGGAAGTCAATGTTTCCTTGAATGCAATCTTTTCATTGTAAAAGAGCATTCCATGGTTTTCTCTTGTTTGGGTTTCCATGTAATTTTTGTGTGTGTTCTATGTTCTGTGTTTTTGTGCATATGTGGATGAATGTTTTATTTATGATGGATGCATAATTGAATATCAAGATTAAATTTAGATTAATCTATTAAAGAAGTTAAAAAATGCTCATAATTGCATTAATAGTGATTCACCCCCCTTCTCAGTATTAAATAGATTCCAACAATTGGTATAAGAATGGGTGATTTCAATAACAGATTAACATCTGGAAGATATATTTGTGTGTAGTTATGGATAGGAAGGAAGGTCTCTCGACCAATAGAGCACCAAGGTTTGATGGCACCAACTACACATTCTGGAATGCCAGGATGGAAGTGTATTTACAATCACTAGGAGCTGATGTTTGGCAGTCCATTGTTGATGGATAGAATGCCTCAACAGTCATATCAGTTGACCCAACCGAGAAGAGGCTATATGAGTGCAATGCAAGAGCCAAAAATGCACTATTGTGTGGGTTAACAGACATTGAATTTATTAAGTTCATGCATTGCGCCTCAGCCAAGTATGTATGGCACAAGCTCATAGGTGTCTATGAAGATGACATGAAGGTTAAGAAGGAAAAGCTGCAGAATACCGTGGGTTATTTGAATCCTTGAAAATGAAAGATGAAGAGAACATTTCCTCTTACTTCTTGAGATTTGATGAGATAGTTAATGCTATCAAGATTCTAGGAGTTAATTTGGAAGAAGAATCAATAGTACATATGATACTGAGAAATCTACATTCAAGATTTAACGCAAATGTATTTGTGTTGGAAGATCGAGAAAATATTAAAGACCTGAAAAAGGAGGAGCTTCAAGGGATCTTAACAACATATTATATGAGAACTAAGAAAGAGAATCCCATCATAAAAGAAGCAACTTTTAAAGCCACTAGAAAGGCTAAGCATGATCATGACAAGGACTCTTGCAATGAATCAGATGAAGAGGAGTCAAACTTTGTAAGGAAGCTGAAAAGAGGATGTGGTAAGTACAAAAACAAATTTCCCTTTAAATGTTTCAAATGTGGAGGAATAGGCCATTTTTTGTCCTTGCATGGAATATGGAGACATCGACAACAAGGAAGAAACTAGTTCTCATGAACAAAGAACTGTGCATACTCAACACATACCTGAAAATAAAAGGAGGATTCCAAAACATAGGAAAATTATGTATACTGAGAAAGATAGCAATGAATCCGAAGAAAGTGACTGTGACAAGAAGTGAAAATAGGTACTATTCATTGCTTTTGTGGAAGAAGAAAGCATTGATGAAAATAAGAAGAAATGCCTGTCCGTCAAAAAGAATACTCCAATTGTGCAAAGAAAACCAGGATCACTAGATAAATACTTATTTAGTGGGTCCTTCAATACTCCTCCACAGTTAGTCACAGAAGTTAAAACTAATAGTTAATATGAAAAAGAAGAAGTTGTAGAAGTTGACTGGGAAGGTGAATTGATCAGTGCCCTGGATGAATTGAAGAAGTCAAGAAATAAGAGTAAACTCTTGCAAGAACATCTTTCAAAGTATGAAGAATAGGACAAGCTAACTAAAGAGTTTCAAGAGTCTCTTGATACACAAGTTTGTGAAAAAGTGATCAACTATGAGAAACAACTGATTTTTGCACAAGATAAGGTCGAAGTACTTGAAGAAGATAAATCTATATTAAAGGTTTCTTTGGAAGAGTTAGCTTAGAAAAACAAGATCCTGGAAAGTTAGATTGAACTAAGAGACAGAGAGATCTCTCACCTAGAAGACAATTTGATCGAGATAAAGGGAAATAAACAAGTTCAAGATTCAATCATAAGTGTCATTTCAAATTGTGGATATCCAGGAAGTAACAAGACTTGTTTTGAAGATGAAGTGAAGAACAAGTTCAAATGAAACTCTTCAATTCTGAACAAAATCCTGAATCATAAGAGATCACCTGAAGACAATTCAGGTCTTGGTTATGAAAGAACATCTAAGAGGGTCTACGATAATGAACAACATCCAAATCATGTAAATAATTTTAGGTATACAAACTCCTTCAATGATTACAACTCATTCTATTATTCTAACTGAAGAAGGATTAACAGGATGAAGTGCGCAAGTTGCAATCGCATTGGTCATATTGCAAAGTATTGCCAAACTATGAGATGATATGCATGTGATGGCTTTGGACATAAGGATATGCATTTTAAAAGAATAGTAAACTATCCTAATGAAATTATGTTGCGCAAAATTAATCACAATACAAGGATCAACATTTAAGGTATTCAAGCGCAGAATAATAATAGAAGCATGTACATGAAAACTTGGGTAAGGAGATCTCCTAAAAAAAGTGTAGAAGAAGCTGACAATACGAGTACATCCAAAGCAGCAAGCAATTTCTACCCCTCTTGTTGATCTCCAAAGAGATTGAGTGGGATCCTTGAATGCAGCACGATGCATCTTAGGAATTCAATGAGTATGTTAGTGAAGATTATGGTTTGAAAATATCTGTTGCATAGATTGTTAAGTGTTGCAAAATCTTACATGTGTACGAGTTGGAGTGTCGCAGAAAAGGATTTTCAGTATTATTGATGAACAAATATATGTGTATATACATATTCAATTAATTGCTGAGTTATGTTGAAGTTAATTTATCACACAAAAGCACTTGCATATGATAATGAATAAAAATTACAAACAAACACTACAAAAGGTAGACATGAGTATGCGAAAATACACACACACACACACACACACACACACACATATAAGTGTAATTTGTATTACATTCAAAAATTTGTGTGATTACAAAATGCATAGGTCTCCCATTACTCAGAATAGATTTGAATTACAGAAGAGACTTCATGCTGAGGCCAAAAAGGCATGCTCAAGAAAACCTAGTTGTATAAGGAAAAGTTTAGAATCATGGAGTAACTCAAAGACGTAATTCAAGGTCCAATTCCACGTCTGGTTGTTGAGAAAGACAGAGCTCTAAATCAATTGGAATCAACTCGTTGCATTGTGAAATTAACTACATGGGATAAAGTTGTAGAGTTGAGGATGGTGCATGTTTGGTAGAATGCTTAGCTCGAATTGAAGACAGGTCGTCCATAATTTATTGTTGTTGTTGCTCCAGGATGTTGACCCGGTTGCTTAGACTATTGAATCGTTTAACATGGATTTGGTTCACTTGCGACTAGGCATACTGGTGATTGAATCCCGATTCCTCCATTCGGCCCTGCCAAATTCCCATGTCGACTATTAAACGAGTGAACTCAAATTGTTGGGATTGGAAAACAAGGTGCACATTGTCAAGGGAATCATTCATCCTCTTGTAAAATGAATCCATGACCATGAAAAATGAGAAATCAAAATGAAATGCTACGTAGAGAAAAATGACAATAGAGCAAAAGGTGATGAACCAGGCATTTCACAAAGCTCTTATAGAATTGAATGGCATTTTTTTGCACGCATGGAATTAAGTTAAAGAGATTTTCATACAAGACCACGCTATTCAAAGAAGGTGATGGAGTCGACAAAAGTAAATTCTAGAGTTAATAAATTTGGGAAGAAATACAAAAAGCGGAAATCCATTTCATTGTTCCGTGCGATGAATGACATTGCCACAAAATCTCAAGTACAGATGTGGCATGCCATAATTTCCACACGGACTGATTGTCATATCCTTTTTAATACTGAGATGGCTGATAGGTGAAAAACATGTCAAATATTTGTTTGTCATGGAAAGGGATGCAAACTCATTAAAGGCAACTAGGTTTGGTGATAGCGTAGTAATTGCAACGAATAGAACAGTCAGACGCAGAAGGAAATTAATGAAAAAGAAAGCGCAAAACTAGTAAAAGATGAGACTTAGTGCTATGCACTTGGAACAACAGGATGATTGCATGAAGACCTGCACAAGGAGTGATGGATATTTCTGATAGGAACAAAATATCAACATAGGATGGAAGGTAGTAAATGTACAGGGGGAGTGTATATGACATGGATATGAAAACAATGTATACATTGCAAGGTATCAATGTAGAAATCTCAATGAAAGAATATAGCATGGATACAGAGGAGTAATCCTTGTAAGCAAATGAGTGGAGGCCAGTGAAAAATAGAAGAAAGGAGATATTATAATTGCACAGTAATGGCACCTCTTTGCCATTATTGTCAAGAGGGGAGAAAGAACATGAAGTTGATCATGAAGCATGCAGTAGCGAAGATGATCATTGAAGAACATGAAGCTGATCATGAAGCATGCAACAACAAAGAAAGAACATGAAGACGATCATTAAATGAACATGAAGCTGATAATAAAGCATGCAACAACGCAATGAGAAATGATCATGATGCATGCGGTCTGTGTAGAATTAACAGAAAGCAGAAGAAGCATTGACAACAGAATGCGCATATGTCTATAATACCCCAATTTTGGACTTTGAACCCCTATTATAATTTTGCTAAGCATTATTTCAGTTTAGTTAGTTGACATTAGAAATCTGCTGAATTGATTTCTATTGACCATGTGGACCAGCACATTAATGAGATGGGAGTCACAGTTTCCTAAGGTTTGGAGGGAAAATGCCACATAATAATAATAATAAAAAATTATTATTTGGAGAGAAATGGAAAACCCTAAAGAAGAGATTTGAGAAACTAATGAATTAAAAGAATTCATAAAATGAGGAATTTTCACCTAAGAGAATAAAAAGTGAAAACTCTTTGAAACACACACATTATGACATTCATTATTCACAATCTCATGAGCCAAACACACAAGAGAAAATGGAAATGGGAAAGACACATGAACCTGAGACACATGAAGACTGGTGAGAGAGGACAAATTTGGGAGAACCAAACTGGTCTAGATTAAAAGGGAATATTTGGGAGAAACAAACTGGCCCAGATTAAGAGGAATCATACAGTTTGGTAAGAGCTTGGCCACTTAATTGTGTGCAGGTAGGAGAACTACCCCAAGCTAAGCATGAGTACTGCATTTACCTGAATAGGCTGTGATATATTGATTCTCTTAATGGCTAAGGCTTAAAAGCCCCTGGAGCATCATGGAGCTCAGGAGTATTGAGTTGGGTGTTGGGTTGCATGCTTCCAATGACATATCCTGAATAACTTGGGTAAAACAAGTTAAGGGTAATTAAAAAGCTAAAAGATGACCTAGGGGACTGTCAACTCATCTCAGGGGTGACCTGAAAGCAAGGAGTACTTGCTGGTCTAAGGCTGGAAGGTTTGTGCTTGGTTCCATTGGTCATAAGATTTCAGATAAGTACATCTACTGAAACCCTATGTTTATTGTATGGACAACATTGGAAATTGTTTATATGTGTTCCTGAAAAGTACTGTTGCATGATCTACTATTTTTCATATCTATTTGTATTGTATACTGTACATTGATTTTGGATATAGATCCGTTTTGAAAATTCTAGATCTCTGTTATTTCATATAGTGTTATGATCTAAATGTAAATGCCTGAAATATTGATGGTATATATCTACTATTTGGTTAACCCTAGTTATGAGATTTGCATTTGGACAGAGTTATTATTTAATTGATGGGTTATCAGCTTGAGAGAGGCATTACATAGTAGATATGGTGCATTTACTAATCTACTGTTCATATGAATGTATTTTAACCAGCATATTGTATTTCCATAATGTGAACAACAATATGATTGTTGATGTATTTACTTGCAAGGAGGAAGACATGTAAACCTAGGGTTTACATGTCATGCCCTAAAAATTTATAAACCCTTTAGCACTATATTTTCTTATGCATTCACCCAGATGGGGTTAAAAGACATTTAATGTCTATTTCTGATCTATTTAAAAAGGGTATGTTTATATGCAGAATCTACTTATGCATTGGATACATTATACGCATTCATATATCATTATGTTGTATGCACAGTTAGTGTTTCCCTAACGTTTTGTTTACATTTGTTAATAATTTCTGGGTTATACTTCAAGTTACTAAATACAATCCATCTGATAAACGCTGAAGCGTTTGAGCATTGTCAATGACCTCATTATGGGCAGGGTAGAGACACGGTATGCCTCTTAGGGATATCGTAGTCTGTGGCTTTGAATCCACGTTCATATATAAATATATATAGATACATATTAAAGTACTAATTTAATGGTGTTGGGCATTTAAGTGTTCACAACCTACGAATGTAAACATTTACATAAGCTGGATTGTTTAATGCAGATAACATCTAAGTTAACAATGTACGCAGAGCCGCGATGTAACCATTGCACATTTCAATAGTGAATCCATGCTACCAGAATGATAAACAAAGATAAAGCTACAGTATGCATGAAATCGAGCTTTGTAACCCTTTGCAACAAATAACGAATATCGCTGCTCTTATCGCATACATTTATATTACAACATTTATGGTATTACTGCCTCAATACAATTTATTAGCATTATACAGATGCTGGACTTATCATCCATATTTTATCTTGCGGCATAAAATGACAAAAGCATCAGAAGTGCATTTTTATGCATGGCTTCTCCCTTACACTACTGCACATGCTTATGTATTTATGCATTAAAGAACATAACATTGTTATAAACTATTTATACATGGAGGAGCAAGCCAATTCACCAAACATTGTACACTGTAAGGGCTTTCTACCATTCGAATCCATTTAATTGATGCGCAATTTGAATGAAAAAACGAAATGACCAAGCCCCTATCGGGTGGTGCTTGAAGTTAATGCATACACATATTCATTCAAACATTGAAAAGAGAATTTACACATAACCATATTCATTCAACCGAGCACCTATGACATTCCATATCATTTACATCAAAATCTTACTCAAGGTTTCGTATATAAAATGCATTCATTATTTACATAAATGAATCAATATAGTCTCGAGAGCGAATCTCTCCTTTAAAATTCGTTTATCTCTTCCCAGGTCGAGCCCAAAACGATCCTGCAAAACGCAGTTACACCCAGGGTGGCTAAGCCACTAGGGTTCGAGCCCAACGAAGCTCTACCCACTTTACAAGTAAAAACGACAAACATGACTTACACCAATAGGCAGGGGTAAGCCCTCCATGCACTAAACGAAATTCACATGAAACAAGCAATGACGGCCGAGGGCCATATGCAGAATGAGACAAAGGAAAACCTAAGTTTTAAGTAACCCTCCAACCATTGGATAGTTGCACCTGAATGGAATAGGGAGGAAGAGTTACCTGGACACGTTGCGGTGTGGTCCCTTACGGTGAATACAGGGTAGAGAGACCCAGCAAGCCAGGGTCCAACTCTCCTGCGTGGAGATTACCCAATGCAACAAGCAGTTAGTATCTTGGTAAAAAACTTATGGTGTAAAAAGTGAATATTCGATGAGGGTAGTGGAACAAAACCACTTACCAGAATATAGAACCATCACTAAGCTAAGCCGGATTCGCACCACCTTGCACACATACAAAGCTTTAAGTTAAATTGCTGCGAACCGAAAGAATAATACCAACGTAACAGGTGAAGTACTAAACTGTTACAACGTGGAAATAGATGCACCATTCTTACCTTCAAACCATAACACTCAGCCATGATGCCACGAGCCACCTCACACTAAAATGTGGTACACTATGGGAGGGATTCCTCCTTGAGTTTGGAGAATCGCCATGCCTGGAGCAGGAGAGCTCGTAGGAGCTCGTCGATGACCAAATGAGCCACTTCAATACATGACGAGTCAGGTATATCACTACCTTACCGGCAGGAAGGTAAGGAACCACTGAAACCGATTCCGGAGTTGATTAATGTTGTAGATTACATCATGGGTTGGCGCCAACAACCACATTGGAGATCATCGATGGTCATGGCATCGCAAATCCCGAGTGAGTCACTTGGTTCACAATCGATGATCATACATTCTCCATCATTTATGTCTTGCAACAGTCAAACATTAATGCAGTGACCTCGAGGGATGGTAGTTCGTGCGACGAGCCAGCTTGGCTACGCTGGAGCACGAGTGAGGGTTTCCCTGTGGAATGAATGTCGACCCACGTCAGTGCCAAGTGGATGTATTACCTTCCATGCAAGCAACATAGGGTTTAAAACTGGGTCTCATTCAAGCTTGGTCTGCGTCGCAAGGGTGACATGAACTACAGTCATCATAACCTAACAAAACGAGCTACGTAAACCAGCATGTTAACCCATAAGGCCCGTTACGAATTCCACGTATTACAATGGCTTAGTGTTGTCACCATGATCACCTAAGGTATGGGGCCGGTGGTTGGTATATGTGTCAAGTGACATGGATATCGCATGTGCCTTGGTCCAACGAGGCATTGGCCAAGCCATGCGTATTGACCCTAAACTATTTCGTTATGCCACCTTTTAATGTTTTACATTACGTTACATGGTTTTGCATAGTAGCGAAATTATTCCATTATTGCCTTGAGTCCCTTGTAAAGGCATGCCAACGTTAAGATGGGATTTGGATAGTGGAACGACACTTTAATATTTTCAATGTTTATACTATATATATAGTGTTGTAATATATATATATATATATATATATATAATAGTGTAGACTTTAACACACCATACTATATATATATATATCTCACTAGCTCCAAATTGCCTCTTCCTCTTCCATGGGAGTTACTCTTCTTCTATATTTCGACCTTGGATGAGTTATGCAATGAATAATACTTTTTGGAATCCCCCAAGTATGTTACCATTCACCTTGAATTCGAATTGGTGAGAGAATGATGCCAAGTGTAGTGGGGAAATCTAGCCATATGTGGGTCCCACTTCCTCCATGTGTTTTCATGATGAAATGCCACTTTGATTTTCACTTGTATATATTTATTTAGCTCATTTATTAAATATTTATTCCATTCTAATGTTCAAACATCATTTATTATCCCCATTATTCCAAATCCCAAAGCTTCCACCCCAAACCTATGAAACTAGTAATTTTCCTCCTTGGTAATTATTTGACCTTTAGCATCAATTTGACAAACTCTAATGAATAGGGCCAATGTGATTAGGCCATTGTGACCCAATACCAAATTTGGGACATGACACATAGAGAATGATCAGCTAAAAAAAAAGGACCCCCCTCTTACCAAGATGAACCTTTACAATCATCTTACAAGAAAGTTGCTTTAAGTGAATCACTTTGGTAAAATAATTGATTTCACTTTTACAATGATATTACTTTTAAATAGTGGAACAATAAAAAAGAACTTAAGTGACTCACTTTTTTTTTTATTTTTTTTATTATTTAAGTGAGATACACTTTTACAATAAAGTAACTTGAAAATAGAAATTGTATGCACTTTTTCTTTTAAAAGTAACTTCCTAAGACTTGAACTCAAAACCTATTAAGGAATAAAACAACTTTGAACCAAGTGAGCTAGATTAAAAGGTATGTAAAATATGGGAATGAGAAAGTGGGCGTTTTTTTATTTTTATTTTTTATTTTTTTTACTCTTCTTGCTCGGTTTGCGTGCTTTCCCTTTTTCATGTAAAAGACACCACAAATTGAAACAAAAAAACCTTTTCCACACTTATGGAGTTAGATCTCGTTAGCTTGCCCAGAAAGTCTATGTTTTCTCTCTGTTTCTGATTTGCCGAGATCGCGCAAGGTGCACGGAAAAGAGCATACGCAGGCGAGAAAAAACCTTTCCCTTTCTGTTTCTGATTTGCCGAGATCGCTCAAGGTGCACGGCAAAGAGCATACGCAGATAGGGAAAGCAACAATCCAAAACCAAAAAAATCTAACAGTAAAAAAATGATAACAATATGATTTTTTTTCTTTTAAAACAGAAAATAAAAAAATGCGTCACTGTAACATTATACCTTTAGATCTGATGAAATACGCATTTCTGAAGCAACTGGGAACCGTTTTCGATCAAATGAAAACTATTTCCCAATGGAAACGGTGCTCCAGATGCAATGGAACACCTCCCATAGCCCAGAAATGCACAAAAATACTAGAACTAGAAACCCTTTTGAGTTTCAGCAATAGTAGTTCAAGATCTAGATCATAACCGTAAGCGGCACTTCATAAAAGCTTTGATACCATGTTTGGGTACAGAGGTTACTACTAAATGAATGAACACCAAGAGAAACCACTTCACATAGATAGATCACAAATCAACACACCGATTTTTTGGCGTGGTTTAAACCCTCTTGAGGGAAACACTCCACGGCCCCGACCAAATAGCATCTATGAGACAATTTATTATGCAAAGAAAGAAAGTTACAAATGAGCTTCTCATAATCGATCAACTAAACAATGACCTTCCATGCTCTTTAAATAGAGATCATGGACGAATCGGGTGTCAAGCCATGGATCAAGGTTAGGTATGATCTAAGAGAAGTTGAGCCGTTAGATCACTCTATGTTGGGAACATATCGTGACCGTCGGATTAAGTATTTACAAATGCATACTAAAGAAATACACTATCCCTAACAGATATATTACACAAGTTGATCTTAACTAAATCCTAAGTGTCTAAATATCCTAACATGGGTGGAGGTTTGGGGGGTGGTTGAGGTTGTGGGGGTGGCATAATAAGTGGTTGTTGTAATGGCGCTCTCCAATTTGATTGATGGGAGTATTAATTTGCATAATTTGTGGTGGATGGAAAAGGTGGGGGGTATTGAGGATAAGACAGTGGATAATACGGTTGTTGATAGGATGGTTGATATGGTTGCTGATTCTGTTGCCATTGGTTTTGATTTGGATGTGCTTGCCATGGAGTTGGTGCAGAGTTCCAATTTGGTTGTCCTTGATTATAGTAGGTTTGATTGCTCTACTAATATGGTCTAACAAAATTATTCCTCCTCTGATTTATAAAACCGAGCTGTTCTATTGCTCCTTCAGCTGCTGGGTCTTGAATAGATTCCTTACATGAGGGTAAGAGGGGTCATTTATCAGTGGAATGGTCGTCAGTGCAGAGACCACATACTTCTATTGTGTTCAAGGTGCAGTGCCCTTTCTCATGCTTCTTTGTACAACGAGGACAGAATACTGCCAAGGCTTGGTTAATTTCATCCTGTTTCTTTTTTATTTGAAGAGCATCAAGTTGCATGGCCAGAGATTGCAGTATGTCACTCTTCATGTCATCCATCAGGTTTCCTAAATCATATTTTGTAAGTGTTGGCCCTGAAGATGCTGATCCACCAGTGGATGTATGTGTATCCCTTGTCCCATTATTAGTTTTCATAGATCTAGAGTAGTTTTTAAAGATTTGTAGGATCTGGTCAAAAGATTTTTGGAATATATTTCCATCTCCTAGGAGATTTAAGACTTGAAAATTCTCCTCTTTTACACCTCTAAGAAGGACAAGTTTTAGTGAGTCAGGATCCAAGGTTCAATGACTAGATCGTTTGTAGCTAAGGTGAAATCTTTGGGCATAATCTTCTAATGACTCTCTTTCTCCTTGTTGCATCCTAAAGATTTCATCCCTAGTATCTTCGACATTGCAGTAGTCCCTATATTTTTCTAAGAATGCTTGTTTCATTTGATCCCAGCTCAAGATACTATTCCCTTCAAGGCTCATGAACCACCGAAGTGATAGGTCTTTCAATGTGGAAGGAAAAAGCCTTAGCTTTTGTGAATCAGTAGTGTAATAAAATGATCTGCAAACTACCTCAAATTCAAACAGGAATGTGTCAGGATCTTCTGAAGTCAAACCATGAAAGTTTGGAAGATTATTAGGATTGATGTTCTTCATTCTGGCATCTCCAAGAGGTATGCTAATGGGAAAGGTGAAAATCTCCCTAGGTTCCTCCTCTTCGTTTGCCATTGAGGTGTTTGAGCTGGAACTAGTATTGAAGTTTTCTCTGTTTGGATCGTATGTGGGGTCAGTTTCATCTTTAGAGTATACCATTTCAAACTGAGAATGGTCAGAACTGTTATTACTGTTGTTGCTCATGGGGTGCTTGGGCAGAAAGCGGCCAAATCTATCCCTTTGTCGATGAGGCATTCATTGGTAAAAATATTTATGTTTTTGGTTTATGTAATTTTTGTTTTCCTTTTGTGTTGTTTTTAGGTGATGTCTCCTAAAATATTTAGCACCTCCTCAGCAATGGCGCCAAAAAGTGGTGAGATCCCAATATGGATGCCTAATGAGGGCAGCTATACCAAGATCCTACTTTAAATGTCAACCCGGGTGACGTACAAACTTTAGAGGTGCAGGCACTATCTGTGCTCTTATAGGATAATCTTTGTCACAGTTGGATGTCGGTATCGATGTTCTCAGGGTTTCCTACTCAATATGTAAAACTGGTTATGCTACGAGATTTGTTGAGATATTGTAACTTCAAAGAATATTATATTTGTACTTTATTATTCTGGAGATGTTTCATTCCTCCTTGAAGATCTTATTGTATATCCGGAGATGTTTATTCCTCCGTCGGAATGTGGTAACTTGGGTTATTAGACTTCCCTAGTGGGGGTTGGCCCTGTATGTGTTATGTGGGTCAAAGGGTTATTAGACTACCCTAGAGGGGTTGACCCAGTCAGTTGTAGTGGGGTATTTAACCCACTGGTTAAATACGAGCCTACATGATTTGTGTAAAAGACAAGTCGGAGTAGTGTATAAATAGAGGAGGTGTATTCCTCATTTGACACACACTCACTCACTTGAGAGTGGTACACTTGTGGAGGAGAGGTCTGCTATGGAGAAGGAGGAGCTTATTCTCAGGGTTACATCTTTGTATATTGCTGGTCATCTATATTGAGGAAGCTTTACTGGGTTTTCTACCCCATGAGGGTTTCCTAGGATAAATTTGTGTCTCTTGTGTTTATGATGTGCTTGTTGTTTCTTCAGTGATCCTGTATATGCTATTATTGTGAAATGGAATGCCATGATACTATTTTCTGTCTTAGCATATTAAATCTTAACATGGTATCAGAGCTAACCTGAAGGAAGACAATGTATGGCACTTACGACACTTGGTTTACTTACGACAATTTGAAGGTTAGGGTTTTATATAGAAAAAACCAGTCATCGTGGAAATTTCGCCATAAATCCATTTTGGAAATGGTACATGATCTGAAACCTTTACAGATCGTAGATAACATCTCCATATATCTTTTGTCCAAAGGGAACCCTCAGATTCATTGTACTTTGTAAGTTATGATCAGTACAAGTTAGGGTTTTTGCCTCTTCCAGATCTCAGTCAAAATCAGGTGACCTAGGAAAAAAGGTCATAACTTGGGCTAGGAAGCTCCAAATGAAATTTAGTAAAAAGTAACAGGTAGTGCACAGACTGTACTATCTCAGGAAACTTTTTTAGAGGCCGAAGTTGAACCAGTGACACGTGGCACGTCGTACAAGTTTGCTCTCCTGTTTTATCCCATAAACAGGTCATGTTGCGACACTTGGCATAACTTGGGCTAGGAAGATCCAAATGAAACTGTGTAAAAAGTGACAGATAGTACACAGACTGTACTATCTCAAGAAATGTTTTCAGAGCTGAAGTTGAACCAGTGACACGTGGCACACCGTACAAGTTCGCTTTCCTGTTTTATCCCATAAACAGGTCACGTTGTGACACTTGGCATAACTCTCTCTCAGAAAATCCAATTGAGGTAAGACCTATTGGGATGGAAAGATAACAGGTCAGGCTACCACAGAAAAATTTTTTAGACCCTGTGGAGTGAAAAGTCCGGAGTTATAGTAGAAACAATCAGGTACATATTTCTGTCAAAACATAATTATTTTTGGAGCACCTTCATTCATGGCTTCCAAAATTTAGGGTTTCAGAGAAAGTTAGAATTTTTGGAATCGGAATCCAAAGCTGAATGCTACTCAGAAAAATCAAAATTTAGAGACCAAGATCGAATTTTTTGGTTGGGTAGAAGATTGGGCTTTATCAAACCCCAGTTCGGGATTTTGATCGGAAAGATGGAAAATTAGGGCTTCAACAAAAGTTGGAATTTTTTAAGTCTGTAACAACGGCTGGAAGCTCCTCAGAAAAATAAGAGTTTAGATATTTGGATCAAACCTTTTGATTGGACAGAAGGGTGGGCTTCATCAAACCCTAGTTCGGGTTCCTGTCCAGAAGATCTAGAAGTTTCGAAGGCAATTTTGAGGGGTCAAATTTTGGAGATTTCAAAATTGAAGTATGCTAGCAAGACACATCCTTCCATCCATTCAGAAGTGTGAAAGTCAAAGATTGAATTTTTAGGGTTTCTCTAGCAAACCCTAATCAAGCTCCAGATCAAGTTTCAGGGGGAGTTGAGGCTAAGGCCTTACATAATAAGACTACAAGAAGTCTCGACAAGTATGACTTAAGGAGGTTCAGGTATGTATTGAAATCTGGTTCTTGATTAAGTTCATGATGTGTTTGTCTTCATATTATTTATTAGTACAATCTTGATTAATGTTAGAATTGTCTTATCACCCTAGTAACAGTATGAATGCATGTGAATGATCGAAGACATTCATTGATTAGGGCTATATGATTGTACTAATGCATTATGGTGTTGTGTGAGGTTGATGTTGTCTGCTAACAAGATACAGGTACATCACAAAAGACAAATCAAGTTCCATGACCATGGCAACATGAAGACAAAGACTCATACATAATATTTGTTCTACTTATGAGGTATGTATGACTTTGTTATATTATGCTTAACCTATGAGACATGCAGGTTCTAGCTCAGGATCTCTAAATCATTGAAGATATTGTTTAGGTATGTTGTACATAACTAAGCAGGTATACTAATCCAGGTAT
The DNA here is from genome assembly GCA_027924585.1 of Larix kaempferi. Classification (NCBI taxonomy): domain Eukaryota; kingdom Viridiplantae; phylum Streptophyta; class Pinopsida; order Pinales; family Pinaceae; genus Larix; species Larix kaempferi. The sequence continues at coordinate 18,111,783 of BSBM01001197.1, read as the reverse complement.
GTTTTCTTATGTCAAGTTAGAATCTTACCTTGTGTTAGGATCCCTTATATAAGTATACTTGGTATGATTGGTTATGCTTATTCATAAAGTTAGTAATCAAGGGTTTATGCATATTATGTCTCTTGTCTTGATGATTTAATTAACCATAAGAGTACTATGATCAAACAAGAATATGCATGAGTAAAAGAAGACTTCTTTGAAACCCTGAATACTAATGATCATGACTATACATATTCAATATTATTTAGAATTAGAATGTTTTGAGAATATACTAATGAATGTATGTTTGTGTATGAGATCATGAGGATGACACTAGTGCACACTTGAGCATGCATAGTGGTACATAATGAATAGAAGTTCAAAAGACATATAGAAGATCAAGCGGGAGGCAACCACACAAACATAAAAGATAAGTATTTGAGTTGTTATTTGAAATAGTAAATGATATTGCTTGTATGCATATTTGTATTCCTAGAATATATCATGCTGAGTGTAAACATTCATAGAGCATTGAACAGTATACTACTAATATGCATATGATTGGTAAGTTGGACAAACATTCCATTGTTGCTTGCCTATAATGAAACCTCTTTGCTGACATGCTAAGAGCTGTGCACACTCTCGATAGTATGTTCTGGTAGAGATGGAAGGCATGTAGATAGCCATTGTATGCATACACGATATGGGAAAGTGTTGTGCCAAAGTATTGGTCAAAATAGTTGCATAACTATGTAAATGATATTTGTATGCATAATAGGTTATCATGTCAATATGATTTGATGATTATGAAGTATTACTAATCATGTACTTAATTTTGAATTGTAGGAAATATCATGATGAATAATGAACACTGAACAAGATATGGATGTTCAACAAAAGATTTACAAATCAAACACACTATAGAAGGCTTGTGGCTAGAAGATTCTCTTAGAAAGAGGAAGAGAATCATGATGAGATGTTTTCTCCAAGTGGCTAGATAAGACCATTCTCTTAATGGTGTAATTAAAGAAGAAGTGTGAATCAGGTTCTATATGGGTTCCCAGGATCGATAATCAATTGATGAGCTTAATGATCACCATGGGTGATGTGGATCTCAACCTTTGCTACAAGGTTGAATATGGTTTCTCTACACAGATGTTGATTGGGAAGAAATTGTATCAGACAGGAAGAGCACATCGAGAGGATGTTACTGTCTGGGATCAGCCATGATCTCATGGTTTAGAAGGAAGTAATCTAGTGTGGCTCTCAGCACAAGCAGAATATATGGCTGCTTGCTCTGCTAGTTGTGAAGCGGTATGGCTTTAGAATGGACCCAACTGTGATCCTATGTGACAAACAGAGTTGCACCAAAATGGCAGAGAATCCAGTATTCCATGATAAGTCAAAGCACATAGAGATCTGACATTTCTATATACAAGATATGGTGCAGAAAATAATTAAAGTTCGAATTTGTAACAAGTTACCGATGTACTAACCAAACCCCTACCTCAAGTAAAGTTTTTCGAGACAAAATTAAAATAGTTCAGAAGGACCCTCCTCGAAAGGGGGAGCGATGTGATCACTTATGATGAGATTGCCTGCATCGACAGTGAGGTCGATGATGTGGATACCTATATTGGTGATGTCGATAGAGAGGTTGGTGGATGGTCCTTAGACAGGGTCTAAGGTGACAAGGGGATTGCATCATCCTTGAACACATGTTCTAAAAGAGAGCCGTAGACGTATGTCTTCGAGAATGAAGTCCTTGGTGGACATGAGGGGATTGGATCATCCCTGGAGTTCAATCCTAAAGAGAGCCGTAGACGTATGTCTTTGAGAATGAAGTCCTTGGTGGACATGAGGGGATTGGATCATCCCTGGACTTCAGTCCTAAAGAGAGCCGTAGACGTATGTCTTCGAGAATGAAGTACTTGGTGGACATAAGGGGATTGGATCATCCCTAGACTTCAGTCCTAAAGAGAGCCGTAGACGTATGTCTTCGAGAATGAAGTCCTTGGTGGACATGTGAGGATTGAATCATCCTTGGATTTCAGTCCTAAAGTGAGCCGTAGACTGGGTCTCCGAGAATGTAGTCCTGAATGAACATGTAGGGGATTCTATCTTCCCCGGACTTTGGTCTCAGAATTGATCCATAGACTGATGTCTTCGAGAATTGAAGATAGGACTGCATCGTCCCTGGACCTCGGTTCAAAATGTACGTGACGGGATTGCATCGTCCCTAGACATGAGAATTGTCTTAAAGTGATAAGGATTGATCATCCTGGAACTTGATCGGGATTGCATCGTCCCTAGACATGAGACTTGTCTTAAAAGTGATAAGGACTGATCATCCTAGAACTTGATCGGGATTGCATCATCCCTAGACATGAGACTTGTCTTAAAGGTACGTGTGAGGACTGCATCATTCATGAACTGGGTTCAAAATGTACGTGATGGGATTGCATCATCCCTAGAGATGAGACTTGTCTTAAAGTGATAAGGACTAATCATCCTGTAAGTAGATTGGGATTGCATCGTCCCTAGACATGGTGAGGTGTCTTAAAGTGATAAGGACTAATCATCCTGTAAGTAGATTGGGATTGCATCGTCCCTAGACATGGTGAGGTGTCTTAAAGTGATAAGTACTAATCATCCTGTAAGTAGATTGGGATTGCATCGTCCCTAGACATGGTGAGGTGTCTTAAAGTGATAAGGACTAATCATCCTGTAAGTAGATTGGGATTGCATCGTCCCTAGACATGGTGAGGTGTCTTAAAGCGATAAGGACTAATCATCCTGTAAGTAGATTGGGATTGCATCGTCCCTAGACATGGTGAGGTGTCTTAAAGCGATAAGGACTAATCATCCTGTAAGTAGATTGGGATTGCATCGTCCCTAGACATGGTGAGGTGTCTTAAAGCGATAAGGACTAATCATCCTGTAAGTAGATTGGGATTGCATCATCCCTAGACATGGTGAGGTGTCTTAAAGTGATAAGGACTAATCATCCTGTAAGTTGATTCAGGATTGCATCATCCCTAGACATGGTGAGGTGTCTTAAAAGGATAAGGATTGATCATCCTATAAGTTGATCTGGATTGCATCATCCATAGACATGAGAGATGTCTTAAACTGAGAGGGACTGATCATCCCGTAAGCGGATCAGGATTGTATCATCCTTGGACCTATGTCCTAAAGTGAGAGGGATTGATCATCCCGTAATAGGATCTTGTGTGTTGCAGAGTATGCTGCTATGTATTGGTGATAGATGTATTAGTGAGAATACATGCTTTTGATGATAGATGTATTAGTGAGAATACATGCTTTTGATGATAGATGTATTAGTGAGAATACATGCTTTTGATGATAGATGTATTAGTGAGAATACATGTTTTTTTTTATGATATATGTATTAGTAAGAATACATGTTTTGATGATAGATGTATTGGTGTGGATACTAATACAGATGATCTAGATGTTGTAGATCGATATGATCCAAATGCTGTAGATCGAGATGATCCAGATGTTGTAGATCGTGATGATCTAGAGGCTGTAGATCGAGATGATCTAGATGCTATAGATTGAGATGATCCAGATGCTGAAGATTGGATGGTCCAGATGCTATAGATCGAGATGATCTAGATGCTGTAGATCGAGATGATCCAGATGCTGTAGATCGTGATGATCCATGCTGTAGATCGAGATGATCCAGATGCTGTAGATCGAGATGATCCAGATGTTGTAGATCGAGATGATCCCGATGCTGATGATCGTATGATGATGATGTTGATGATCGTGAGGATCCAGATGTTGATGTTGTTGTAGCTGTTCGAGTGCTGCAGAAGATAAAGACTGAGTACTGAAGATGTTGATATTCCAGTATTGAAGATGTTCCAGTAACTGCTTGAGTTACTGATGATGTTGAGAAAGATTCCAATGATTTATAGATGTATCATGTATGATGTTGATGACTCCTTGCTCGTGCAGATGCTGTTATAATGTCCTTCTCGTTAAGGGGGAGTGTTTAGATATTGTAACTTCAAAGAATATTATATTTGTACTTTATTATTCTGGAGATGTTTCATTCCTCCTTGAAGATCTTATTGTATATCCGGAGATGTTTATTCCTCCGTTGGAATGTGGTAACTTGGGTTATTAGACTTCCCTAGTGGGGGTCGGCCCTGTATGTGTTATGTGGGTAAAAGGGTTATTAGACCACCCTAGAGGGGTCGGCCTAGTCAGTTGTCGTGGGGTATTTAACCCATTGGTTAAATACGAGCCTACATGATTTGTGTAAAAGACAAGCCAGAGTAGTGTATAAATAGAGGAGGTGTATTCCTCATTTGACACACACTCACTCACTTGAGAGTGGTGCACTTGTGGAGGAGAGGTCTGCTATGGAGAAGGAGGAGCTTATGCTCAGGGTTACATCTTTGTATATTGCTGGTCATCTATATTGAGGAAGCTTTACTGGGTTTTCTACCCCATGAGGGTTTCCCAGGATAAATTTGTGTCTCTTGTGTTTATGCTGTGCTTGTTGTTTCTTCAGTGATCCTGTATATGCTATTATTGTGAAATGGAATGCAATGCTGCTATTTTCTGTCTTAGCATATTAAATCTTAACAGGATTAAATACTAGAAAGCAATAAATCTATTTAAAAGAATTAAAGTACTGAAAGCAGTAAATCTGTTTTAAGAAATAAAAATACCAAAAGCAGTAAATCTATTTTAAATAATTAAAATGTTGAAAGTGAAAGAGATAATTTTATGAAATTACTTAATACAGAATGGTAAATCTAGAAAATGAAATGCCATAACAGATCTATTCTAATATTGGAGAAAACAAGGTCTTTAATTACTTTATGCCTAAAACTAGAATTCTGATCTAAACCATTTTAAATCCCAAGACTAAAATTGAAGTGCGATCGTTTCAAGCTACCCATCTATTACTAAGGAGTGAAATAAATTAATCACGATGAGAAACAATCATAAACATCATATCTAGACCACGACATTGAAAGCAAAGCTGATACACATGTAATCGTTGGTTAAAATATGCGTTGGAAGAAAGTAGCTACAGGACTACTGAAACCATTTTGCTGTACTACACAACGTATTATAAAATACTACAGAAATAATAAATCATTCAAGTGCTTCCATATGCAGTATAATTGTTCTTCAATGTAAAACACATAATTGGAAAAATACCTGAAAAAGGAAATCCCCTAAATTACGTGTTGGAGGGGCCCTCTCTAACCTGTACTTAGGAGAGAATGAAACTTATAAACACTTGCTGTAATTTAACATCAATCTCCCATTAAAATATAAAATCCATGTCAAAACAAAGGTCTATACTTAGCAGTATCTCAATCGTGCAGAAAACGTTAAAACAATGTTTCTCCAAAAATGTCAATAGAGACCTCTCGCTATCCGAGAGGTCCATATTTATATAATTCGTAATGCAGAACTTAACTAAATCTCTAAATGCCGATTTTTGTTAAACAGGAGTGCATTCTCTATAAATCATGAAACAGGGTTCCAAGCTTGGTGATCCCTCAGTCTTCTACACGTTCATCCTTTAATGCTCCTGGACCTACTCAATCACGCTTGGTTTCCACAGAATTAGTTTAACGAATATGCATTTTAACATAAAAGAATAATGATAAAAAACAATTTCATTAAATAATTAAAGTAAAACATTTTTCCCCACAATTGAGTGTGTTTCTTCGCCATTGCTTGAGCTGGACTGTGGGAAAAAGGGGTATCAAATACCTGAAAATTGGACTCATCAATAATAATTTTCCATTTATATAAATAATAATTGCATTCATCATATAATTACTATTCTATAATTGTCTATTAATAATACATTAGAGAAACATGAAATGGATTCATCACAATCCAAATATTTTCATGAAATTACACATTAAAGACCACACATATTACCCTAAAATACTTCAAATTCAATCAAGGTCAAATGGTTTTAACTATACAACCACATATCAAAATTGATTTAAGGATTCCAATTTAGGATTTCCTTCACATACTTAAATATGATAGATCCCCCAATATAATGGACTCAATTAGCTTAATCTAATAGAGCTAATAATAGACAACCAACTTGTTATAGAGAATTCTCCATCATTTTCAAACATTTCTTAAACGATTTAATCCTACATCAATAAGTCATACACCACATGTCCATATTTCATCACGACATAACATAATTACTCAATCATGTCTAATAATCTTTAAACAAACATTCTTAACAATTAACAATCTTTTTACGAGATCTGGTTTAAACTTCTATTCCGGTTCCCATACATTACTTGTAAAATTACATTTGTAATCAACATTCCATAGTTGAAAGATAACAATTTTCAACTTTTCCAACTTTTATTAAAGTTCTCATTACCAAATAATTATCGAATCAATTTCAACATGCTAAAATACAATCATTTTATTAATGAAATCTCAGCCTCGATGCCATCTTCTTACGCATTACCAAATAATACACCAAGTCATCATGCCATCATCCATATTCAAGCATACACAATCATAAACACAAGCTTGTAAAACATAAATAATAATCTAACACCTCAAGATCATAGTCATAGTTCTCAATATAAAAATATATTGTACACAACATTTGATATGCACAAAACAAGTATAAATCTATATTCATGATCATTAAATATTACACAATCACCTTCCACATAGAGGCTAAAATGATTCCATGGGTCTCCTATTGTTCTCTTAACCATGATCAATTCATTTCTGATGTGGTTAGAAACATCGCAATGGAATGCCATCCTCAATTATTCTTTCATGGTCATATTTGGACATTTTCCATTTTCTAGTTTTCAATTTTTTTTTTCAATCGAACTTGTACTAATTTTATTCAAGATGCACATACTAAATGACTATATTGACAACATATAACATCAAGTTCATAATATTGAAAGTAGACATAATTTTCAGTCATATGGGTTTGTTGAAAAAAATAAACTTTTAAAATGATGGATCCTCTCTCATATGTAAATCCTTTGTCATCGTAGTCTTCCAATAACTTCATATTTCCTTCTGTGCATCGCATCAAATAATATTTCACCTTTTCTTTGTTGTCTAAAGGTGCAATCACAACAAAAACATCACCTGTGCAAATTACAATTGACGTCAGGGTTTTTAAATCAATGAAATTGACTTTATACATCAGGTGATGGATGTAACAATGAACAATCAACAAAGAATTTGTAAGTTTTATATATATACATAATTTATATGAAATGAACAATCATTATTTATAGTTTATTTCATTACCTTCTCTAACAAGATCTGAAATTCTATCGCCATCAGATGATATTGCTATTTCTTCTGATTCTTATTCTTCTAAGCTTGCTAGTGGAATTTTTCCCTTTGGATTAATCTTTGTGTGTTTCCAATTTTTTAGGTAATTGTTCGTTATGTTTTCACAAACTTTTGTAGATTCAACATTTTCAATGAAAATATGACAAAAGCATGATTGCTTTCTGCTGTCAAATGGAAACACATTTATGAAGGATTTTGTTTGAATAGAGTGTAAATCTTTAGTCCCATGTATGGTGCTAGCCTCATATGGGATTGGTCTATCTATATCTTAGATCCCAATAATCCAAAAGAACCTACACAATATATGACAAATTACAAAGAACAACTTTTAATGTTAGTGTACATATACTTAAATGATAGAAGTTTGCAAATAATTTTTTTTTAAATTGACAATTAATATAAATAAAAAACAGTGTACATACCTACTGTTAGCACTTAGATTTTCCTTGGGCTGTATCAAGGAAACCCCGAGGTAAACTCAAACCATTATTTAGACTGAAAGTTGGCCTCCTTCAGCCATAGAGAGCTCTCTCAGCAAATCTGCTATCCAATGTCACCACGACAACAGTTTGACAATAAACTCAATGGCCAAATTGTAAAATAACAATAAAAACTTATGGATTTTTAATGATGTGGTTAGATAAACAGGAATAGGATACCATTGGGAAAATGGAGTCAAGAAACAGAAAAATATAGATCAATAGCCAAACAAACTTTTGTACAAAGGCAAGATAGTCATTTTATTACAGTCAAAGCTTTTTTTTTTTTGCAGGTAAAAGGAAAGAATTAATGACAATCCATCAACAATAGGCATCAAACTAGGATGAATCCATTGTTAACTTTGGAGAAGCAAGTGGATACTCCAATGCGATAAAATGAGGCATAACCAGTATGAATCTCAATTTATTTCAAACGTTCATTCGAGCATAGAAGAAAACATAATGGAAAGAATGACGAAGAAGACGACATGCACATGTAAATAAAAAGAGAAATACAGACTGTAATTTTGAAACAACTCATGAATGTTTGATAAAATCTGCTCAACTCTGAAATCTTTATTAATTTTTGGAAAACACTTCAAACACCGTCTTCCTAACTGGAAATCTCTCTTTTTACATTCCAAAATGCACATTTTATACAAAAATGCTCCTTGAGAAAACCCTAACTGCTTTTCCTAACAATAACCCAAACGATACTCAAATAATTACACCTACATAACTAATCAATGATTTCTAGGAATCAGTTTTGACAATATCTAATTAGAAAATATGGAACTGCTGCTTCGTCATGTTTGGAAGGTTAAAACAGGCTTCCAGCTGCATTTAACTGCCTTGAATTGCTGAGTGTCGTGTATTTTCTCTAAATGACAATCGAATACTTGGAGAATTTGTTTAAATTCTGAATAACCACCTGGAAATGTTTCGCCACCTGTCTACCATCCTAGAGATGAATTTCTTGCAAGCTTTCAATGCAAAGTATTGATATTCTTTAAATTTCTGTAAAATTTGTCGACCTATACAACCTGTTGATCCTTTAAGAAGTGATAAACTCTCTTTCGTAACAATATATTGAAACACTTTAACTTATGGGATGTGATTTTCATAACTTAAACCTGCACCAACTCTAAACCCTATTTGTATTGATTGGCCAAAAATATTGCAGGGTTTAATTGGAACTGTAGGTGTGTATCTTATGATAGGAGCAAGTTCATATATTTCTGCCAATGCCTCTCCCTCTTCGTCCTCTGTAACTATTAGAAGGGACTTTTTCTTTTCGACTGCTAGAGCATTGACTTATCAATCCATGGGGTACTAGCAAGCTTATAAATTCAAACTTTTCAATTCTGCACAAATAATTAGTCCTATCTTTATGTAGACGTGTTCAATGTTTCGACGGGATGACACCAACACTTCTTTAATGCAAGCCCCAAAACACCATGTGTATATTCACAAAATTTCACTGCGTCTTTAAATCTGGCAAGAGAAAAGGTAGAATCAAGAAAGAAATAATGGATTGAGTTGTCCCTTCTGTCGGTGTAAGCTTATCACATACATCGAGTTTTCATATAACTTATCTTTCATATTGTGATATCATCCACAAGTAGCAATACGACCATAGTTTATTCATATTTTCGAGAGCTGCGTGACCCATATTCTCAAAATAAATATCAATTCCAGTGAGAAGACACTTGTTGAGGGAAATATTCAAGTTCAATTTTCTTTCTTGTAATCGAATGCGTCATCAAAACACAATCTTCTTTTCAACAACTCCACCTTTCGTTTGTCTCCAACACTACCAACATAATGGCAAATTCTCCTGACTTTCGGACAGAGGTGTCTTCTTCCTTGGCCGTAGAAAACATGATGTTAGGGTTTTGGAGTTTTGACACTCTGGTCAAATAATAATAGATTGCCAAAAATGGGCAACTTTACTTTTATATTACCGCAAATTTTCCAAGGTGGTACCGCATGGACTTTGGAGTGGTTTGCAATACAATGCTTTACATATGTGGACGTATAAAAAATAGACACATTGGATGGTGGTTTCCCTACTGCACATGCCTTTCTCTTTATCTTCCGAGCATTTGAATGGTGCGGTGTGCACCGTGACTCGTCGATCTCATCAAACGGTTGATATTTGGACACCAGGATTACATGTGCAAGTTATATTAACTAAAGGTGATAAAGAAAAACAATATTTCACAATTTTCATTCACTGGGTTTTTAGCTTCGTAAACTTTGATTTCTGTCTATTTAACTAATACTTGTTTCAGGATTGTGAGAATTATTTGCAGTTGAAAGATAAGCCACATCAAAAATAGTGATATTCCATCTAAAATCAGATCTCTTGCAGGTGGCAATGGCCGTGCTGAGTTTCTTGTTGGTATCGGATCCCAACCATTTGTTTTATATATGTGTTGAGCCATAATTTTGCAGCAGCTTCATCAACAAGGTTGATTGCTTTGTCGGGTAGAAAACACACAGTAATATATCAGTCGAAAGGAACAATAGTGAAATTTGCACTCTAGAGCAGCACCCATAGCTCCACTTGTAGCACCGACACCAACAACTTGTATGTATCTCATCGATAAAGAGAACGATCTGTCCATTAGATGTTGTCACTTCCTTCAAGACCACTTTCAATATCTCGTCAGAATCTCCATGAAATGTAGCTCCAGCAAACAAAACACCCATACTTTACGTTGTGCCAGCCAAGTTTCAAAACTAACAGAACTCCACTACACATGGCGTATGAATAGCTTGAATCTGCACAGATGTATTTTGCCACGACCTCACCTTTGTAAGACATTTAAATTGGAAGAGACACCTGGGCGTATTTGCATTCTTATATATTTTCTAGTTTTTGGCACTGATCCCACATGCACCGAATGTTGAATATGACAATTGTTTATATCCATCACTAATTTTAATATATATTGATTAAATGGGCGATATCATACCCCTCGTGGGGCCTTTCTCCATGTGACTTGGCGCATAGCGCTTTGGAGCTAGCCTATGTGTTTGTAGCTTAGCTTGTTTGTCATAGTGGTAAGTCATGAAGAGCTCTAAGCTTGGCCTGAAATATTTTATTTATAAAATTTAATCCAAAATAAAATAAAGTTTGCTTTTTGCTTTGAAAGCACAATTTATAATTTAAAATATGTATAAACTAAGATTTGTTTTGAGAAATCAAATCTTATCCCATTTAATGAAAAATCCTCATTTTTCACCTAAAAATATTTAAACTTTTTCACTTGCCAAACCTGGAAAAGCTCTTGGTCTAAGGGACCATCATTTTGATTTTTTGGCAAAACCATCCCTCACTAATGAAAACTTGAGAATTTATCAGGTGATAAGAACTGGCTCCTCCTGGGGATGCTGTCCTCCCAGCGAGGCAACAAAGAACGTAGAACAAGTGCCTGATCCATGGGATGATCCCAATCCTGAAAAATTGCAGCCTGTAACCTGTGTCCACTGATAACCCAATCTATACACAATTCCAAACTGAAAATATGAAAAACTATTGCTGAAAAATGCTGCAAACTGTACATACTGAAAGGATGCTTGCTCATCAAGCTTATTTAATCTTCCTACCTACTCTAGAATGCCAAAATCTCTGTCTAATCAAGTAATTCGGAAACGCCAATGAAGCCAATCCATTAGATGTTCAAAGAATCTGACTCTTTCACTGTTCAAATAAGTTACTAACAGAAAATATGACAGCACTGGCAACCAATGATATTATTTATTCTCACAGTAAAAATTTTGCTGCAAATTTAAAATGAGAAATTTCTCCATAAACTCAGCTACAGGATCAAAGAAGATAGCTTTTATTTGAAGTTCCTTCGTATTTTCTGCAATTTGACGGGAAAACTGAAATGTTCTTTCTTCCTTAATATTCTTTTCCAAAAATGAATGATTAACCTCATAATCTAAAGCACCCTCAAACAGCAAACACTCTACAAGATCATTAAACATGACAACTCTATCTTCTTGATGAAAGAACAGGGTGTCTAATAGCTGATTTCGTTGCGGAGGATCATCATCACAAATGGATTCCTTCAGAAGATCATCATGATTGTCATCATTTAAATTTAGATTTACATGCCCAAAAATGGAAGAAGTTTCACTTACATATCTCAGATTATGTGAACACTGCAAATCTGTATAAGTAGGGGCTGTAACATGACTCTGCAGGAGCTGATCTATTTCTTCTTCAGTTAAAAGAGGAGGTGGTCTCTGCTTTTTATGAATCAAACAACTATTGCTTCCTTTCTCTTCCACTGATTAATCACAGTGTTGAATGTATTCTCCATTTGTATACAAAGGAGAAAATGAATCATCATTTGTTTCTAAATAGAACTCATGGGAATCTACTATCATTTCTTCATTGATTTTATCTACAGCTAACTCCTCTCGATCATCATGACCATGGACTCGCACATAAAGATGATAGAGTGCTTCAAATAGGTCTTCATCATTCATACTTTCTAGATCTTCGTCAATACTTTCGAGGTACTATATGAAGCCCTCACACTGATCACAACAATCTTCCACTAAAGACAAAGATGGGACATACACTTTATAACACTCATAAAATGTTATGTGAAAATCTTTTAAAGAAAACAAGCTGCCAGGTCTCAAACCTTCATACCAATCCCTTGCTTTGCCTTCTAAAGAAGCCATGAACATCTTCATAAGACAATCTTCATGAAACCTAATCTTCAACTTGTAAACATGTATATGAAATTTGATTAAATTTAAAGCAGCATTATCATTGTTTTCATCTTTGAATTTAGGCAAATAAGACTTCCAATCTATTTTAGGAATTTGATTCGGAAAACCGGGAATATGAGACCTGCTCATAGAAGCATACATTCTTAATAACGAGGCCATCTCGAAATACTGGAGCTGTAGATTCTGATTTGAAAATTGGGGAGACTAGCGTGTGAACCAATGTAACACTCGATTTCTTTAATGTGGAGTCACCATGAGATCTCTGAAAATTGGATTCTTTGAAGATGGAGTCGCCAGGTGAAAGATGCACAGCCTGCTTGATCTCTGACCGTTGTTCACCATCAACCATCAGAGCTGGAAACTTTGTCGTTCATACCCAGGGAATATTTCACCTTCGTTCCCCGGCAGCGGCGCCAAAATGTTAGCACTCAGATTATCCTTGGGCTATATCAAGGAAACCCTGAGGTAACCTCAAACCATTCTTTAGACTGAAAGTTGGCCTCCTTCAGCCATAGAGGGATCTCTCAGCAAATATGCTATCCAATGTCACCACAATAGCATTTTGACAATAAACTCAATGTCCAAATTGTTAAATAACAATAAAAAATTATGGATTTTTAATGATGTGGTTAGATAAACAGGAATAGGATACCATTGGGCAAATGGAGTCGAGAAACAGAAAAATATAGATCAGCAGCCAAACAAACTTTTGTACAAAGGCAAGATAGTCATTTTATTACAGTCAAAGATTTTTTTTTGTAGGTGAAAGGAAAGAATTAATGACAATCCATCAACAATAGGCATCAAACTAGGATGAATCCATCGTTAACTTTGGAGAAGCAAGTGGATACTCAAATGCGATAAAATGAGGCATAACCAGTATGAATCTCAATTTATTTCAAACGTTCATTCGAGCATAGAAGATAACATACTGGCAAGAATGACATAGAAGATCGACATGCACATGTAAGGAAAAAGAGAAATACTGACTGTAATTTTGAAACAACTCATGAATCTTTGATAAAATCTGCTCAACTCGGAAATATTTATTAATTTCTAGAAAACCCTTCAAACACCCAGAACGGGTCTTCCTCATTGGAAATCTCTCTTTTTACATTGCAAAATGCACATTTTATACAAAAATGCTCCCTAAGCAAGCCCTAACTGCCTTTCCTAGCAATAACCCATCGATACTGAAATAATTACAACTACATAACTAATCACTGGTTTCTAGGAATCAGTTTTGACAATATCTAATTAGAAAATCTTGAATTGCTGCTTTGTCATGTTTGGAAGGTTAAAACAGGCTTCCAGCTGTATTTAACTTCCTTGAATTACAGAGTGTCGTGTATTTTCTCTAATTGACAATCGAATAATTGGAGAATTTGTTTAAATGCTGAATAACCACATGGAAATGTTTCGCCACCTGTCTACCATCTTGGAGATGAATTTCTGGCAAGCTTTCAACGGAAAGTATTGATATTCTTTAAATTTCTGTAAAATTTGTTGAGCTATACAACCTGTTGATCCTTTAAGAAGTGATAAAGTCTCTTTCTTAACAATATATTGAAACACTTTAACTTATGGGATGTGATTTACATAACTTAAACCTGCACCAACTCTAAACCCTATTTGTATTGATTGGCCAAAAATATTGTACGGTTTAATTGGAACTGTAGGTGTGTATCTTATGACAGGAGCAAGTTCGAATATTTCTGCCAATGCTTCTCCCTCTTTGTCCTCTGTAACTATTAGAAGGGACTTTTTCTTATCGACTGCTAGAGCGTCGACTGATCAATCGATGGGGTACTAGAAAGCTTATAAATTCAAACTTTTCAATTCTACACAAATAATTAGTCCTATCTTTATGTAGCCGTGTTCAATGTTTCGACGGGATGCCACCAACACTTCTTTAATGCAAGCCCAAAAACACCATGTGTATATTCACAAACTTTCACTGCGTCTTTAAATCTGGCAAGAGAAAAGGTAGAATCGAGAAAGAAATAATGGATTGAGTCGTCCCTTCTGTCGGTGTAAGCTTATCACATACATCATGTTTTTATATACCTTATCTTTCATATTGTGATATCATCAACAAGTAGCAATACAACCATAGTTTATTCATATTTTCGAGAGCTGCATCACCCATATTCTCAAAATAAATATCAATTCCAGTGAGAAGACACCTATTGAGGGCAATATTCAAGTTCGATTTTATTTCTTGTAATCGAATGCATCATCAAAATGCAATCTTCTTTTAAACAACTCCACCTTTCATTTGTCTCCAACACTCCCAACATAATGGCGAATTCTCCTGACTTTCGCATAGAGGTGTCTTCTTCCTTGGCTGCAGAAAACATGATGTTAGGGTTTTGGAGTTTTGACACTCTGGTCAAATAATAATAGATTGCCATAAATTGGAAACTTTACTTTTATATTCCCGCAAATTTTCCAAGGTGGTACCACATGGGCTTTGGAGTGGTTTGCAATACAATGCTTTACATATGCGGATGTATAAAAAATAGACACATTGGATGGTGGTTTCCCTACCGCACAGGCCTTTCTCTTTATCTTCCGAGCATTTGGATGGTGCGGTGTGCACCGTGAACCATCCATCTCATCAAAAGGTTGAGATTTGGACACGAGGATTATATGTGCAAGTTATATTAACTAAAGGTGATAAAGAAAAACAATATTTCACAATTTTCATTCACTGGGTTTTCAGCTTCGTAAACTTTGATTTCTGTCTATTTAACTAATACTTGTTTCAGGATTGTGAGAATTATTTGTAGTTGAAAGATAAGCCACATCAAAAATAGTGCTATTCCCTCTAAAAGAAGATCTCTTCCAGGTGGCAATGGTCGTGCTGAGTTTCTCATTGGTATCGGATCCCAACCGTTCGTTTTATATATGTGTTGATCGATAACTTTGCAACAGCTTCATCAACAAGGTTGATCGCTTTGTCGGGTAGAAAACACCCAGTAATATATCGGTCCAAAGGAACAATAGTGAAATTTGCACTCTAGAGCAGCACCCATAGCTCCACTTGTAGCACCGACACCAACAACTTGTATGTATCTCATCGATAAAGAGAACGATCTGTCCATTAGATGCTGTCACTTCCTTCAAGACCACTTTCAATATCTCTTCAGAATCTCTACAAAATGTAGCTCCAACAAACAAAACACCCATACTTTACATTGTGCCAGCCAAGTTTCAAAACTAACGGAACTCCACTACACATGGCGTATGAATAGCTCGAATTTGCACAGATATATTTTGCCATGACCTCACCTTTGCAAGACATTTAAACCGGAAGAGACACCTGGGCGTATTTTCATTCTTATATATTTTCTGGTTTTTGGCACTGATCCCACATGCACCGAATGTTGAATATGACAATTGTTTATATTCATCACCAATTTCAATATATATTGATAAAATGGGTGCTATCATAACCCTCGTGGGGCCTTTCTCCATGTGACTTGGCGCATAGCGCTTTGGAGCTAGACTATGTGTTTGTAGCTTAGCTTGTTTTTCATAGTGGTAAGTGATGAAGAGCTCGAAGCTTGCCCCAAAATATTTTATCTATAAACTTTAATCCAAAATTTAATAAACTTTACTTTTTGCTTCGAAAGCACAATTTATAATTTAAAATATGTATAAACTAAGATTTGTTTTGAGAAATCAAATCTTATCCCATTTAATGAAAAATCCTCATTTTTTCACCTAAAAATATTTAAACTTTTTCACTTTCCAAACCTGGAAAAGCTTTTGGTCTAAGGGACCATCATTTTGATTTTTTGGCAAAACCGTCCCTCACTAATGAAAACTTGAGAATTTATCAGTTGATAAGAACTAGCTTCTCCTGGGGATGTTGTCCTCCCAACGAGACAAGAAAGAACATAGACCAAGTGCCTGATCCATGGACTGATCCCAATCCTTAAAAATTGCAACCTGTAACCTGTGTCCACTGACAACCTAATCTATACACAATTCCAAACTGAAAATATGAAAAACTATTGCTGAAAAATGCTGCAAACTGTACATACTGAAAGGATGTTTGCTCATCAAGCTTATTCAATCTTCCTACCTACTCTAGAATTCCAAAATCTCTGTCTAATCAAGTAATTCGGAATCGCCAATGAAGCAAATCCATTAGATGTTCAAAGAATCTGACTCTTTCACTGTTGAAATAAGTTACTAACAAAAAATATGACAGCGCCGGCAACCAATAATATTCTTTATTCTCACAGTAAAAATTTTGCTGCAAATTTGAAATGAGAAATCTCTCCATAAACTCAGCTATAGGATCAAAGAAGATAGGTTTTATTTGAAGTTCCTTCGGATTTTCTTCAATTTGACGGGAAAACTAAAATGTTCTTTATTCCTTAACATTCTTTTCTAGAAATGAATGATTAACCTCATAATCTAAAGCACCCTCAACCAACAAACACTTTGCAAGATCATTAAACATGACAACTCTATCTTCTTGATGAAAGAACAGGGTGTCTAGTAGCTAATTTCCTTGTGGAGGATCGTCATCACAAATGGATTCCTTCAAAAGATCATCATGATTGTCATCATTTAAATTTAGATTTACATGCCCAAAAATGGAAGAAGTTTCACTTACATATCCCAGATTATGTGAACACTACAAATCTGTATAAGTAGGGGCTATAACATGACTCTACAGGAGCTGATCTATTTCTTCTTCAGTTAAAAGAGGAGGCGGTCTCTGCTTTTTATGAATCAAACAACTATTGCTTCCTTTCTCTTCCACTGATTGATCACGATGCTGAATGTATTCTCCATTTGTATACAAAGGAGCAAATGAATCATCATTTGTTTCTGAATAGAGCTCATGGGAATCTACAATCATTTCTTCATTGATTTTAACTACAGCTAACTCCTCTCGATCATCATGACCATGGACTTGCGCAGAAAGATGATAGAGTGCTTCAAATAGGTCTTCATCATTCATACTTTATAGAGCTTCGTCAATACTTTCGAGGTACTATATGAAACCGTCACACTTATCACAACAATCTTCCACTAAAGACTAAGATGGGACATACACTTTATAATGCTCATAAAATGTTATGTGAAAATATTTTAAAGAAAACAAGCTGCCAGGTCTCAAACCTTCATACCAATCCCTTGCTTTGCCTTCTAATGAAGCTATGAACATCTTCATAAGACAACCTTTATGAAACCTAATATTCAGCTTGTAAACATGTATATGAAATTTGATTAAATGTAAAGCAGCATTATCATTGTTTTCATCTATGAATTTAGGCAAATAAGACTGCCAATCTATTTTAGGAATTTGATTCGGAAAACCGCGAATATGATACCTGCTCATAGGAGCATACCTTCTTAATAACGAGGCCATCTTGAAATATTGGAGCTGCAGATTCTGATTTGAAAATTGAGGAGACTAGCTTGTGAACCAATGTAACATTGGATTTCTTTAATGTGGAGGCGCCATGAAATCTATGAAAACTGGATTCTTTGAAGATGGAGTCACTAGGTGAAAGATGCACAACCTGCTTGATATATGACTGTTGTTCACCATCAACCATCAGAGTTGGAAACTTTGTCGTTCATACCCAGGGAATATTTCACCTTCATTACAAAGAACAACTTTTAATGTTAGTGTACATATACTTAAATGATAGAAGTTTGCAAATAACATTTTTTTAAATTGACAATTAATATAAATAAAAAACAGTGTACATACCTACTGTTAGCACTCAGATTTTCCTTGGGTTGTATCAAGGAAACCCCGAGGTAACCTCAAACCATTCTTTAGACTGAAAGTTGGCCTCCTTCAACCATAGAGGGCTCTCTCAGCAAATTTGCTATCCAATGTCACCACGACAGTAGTTTGACAATAAACTCAATGGTCAAATTGTAAAATAACAATAAAAACTTATGGATTTTTAATGATGTGGTTAGATATATAGGAATAGGATACCATTGGGCAAATGGAGTCGAGAAACAAAAAAATATAGATCAACAGCCAAACAAACTTTTGTACAAAGGCAAGATAGTCATTTTTTCAGAGTCAAAGATTTTTTTTTTTGCAGGTGAAAGGAAAGAATTAATGACAATCCATCAACAATAGGCATCAAACTAGGATGAATCCATTGTTAACTTTGGACAAGCAAGTGGATACTCAAATGCGATAAAATGAGGCATAACTAGTATGAATCTCAATTTATTTCAAACGTTCATTCGAGCATAGAAGAAAACATAATGGCAAGAATGACAAAGAAGATCGACATGCACATGTAAAGAAAAAGAGAAATACGGACTGTAATTTTGAAACAACTTATGAATCTTTGATAAAATCTACTCAACTCTGAAATCTTTATTAATTTCTGGAAAACACTTCAAACACCCAGAATGGGTCTTCCTCACTGGAAATATCTCTTTTTACATTGCAAAATGCACATTTTATACAAAAATGCTCCCTGAGCAAACCCTAACTGCCTTTCCTAACAATAACCCATCGATACTGAAATAATTACAACTACATAACTAATCACTGATTTCTAGGAATATGTTTTGATAATATCTAATTAGAAAATCTGGAACTGCTGCTTCGTCATGTTTGGAAGGTTAAAACAGGATGACAACTACATTTAACTGGCTTGAATGGCTAAGTGTCATGTGTTTTCTCTAAATGACAAGCGAATACTTGGAGAATTTGTTTAAATGCTGAATAACCACCTGGAAATGTTTCGCCACCTGTCTACCATCCTGGAGATGAATTTCTGGCAATCTTTCAATGCAAAGTATTGATATTCTTTAAATTTTTGTAAAATTTGTTGAGCTATACAACCTGTTGATCCTTTAAGAAGTCATAAACTCTCCTTCTTAACAATATATTGAAACACTTTAACTTATGGGATGTGATTTTCGTAACTTAAACCTACACCAACTCTAAACCCTCTTTGTATTCATTGGCCAAAAATATTGCAGGGTTTAATTGGAACTGTAGGTGTGTATCTTATGATAGGAGCAAGTTCATATATTTCTACCAATGCCTGTCCCTCTTCGTCCTCTTTAACTATTAGAAGGGGCTTTTTCTTTTCGACTGCTAGAGCGTCGACTGATCAATCCATGGGGTACTAGCAAGCTTATAAATTCAATCTTTTCAATTCTGCACAAATAATTAGTCCTATCCTTATGTAGCCATGTTCAATGTTTCGATGGGATGCCACCAACAATTCTTTAATGCAAGCCCCAAAACACCATGTGTATATTCACAAACTTTCACTGTGTCTTTAAATCTGGCAAGAGAAAAGGTAGAATCGAGAAAGAAATAATGGATTGAGTCGTCCCTTCTGTCGGTGTAAGCTTATCACATACATCAAGTTTTTATATACCTTATCTTTCATATTGTGATATCATCCACAAGCAGCAATACGACCATAGTTTATTCATATTTTCAAGAGCTGCATCACCCATATTCTCAAAATAAATATCAATTCCAATGAGAAGACACATGTTGAGGGCAATATTCAAGTTCGATTTTCTTTCTTGTGATTGAATGCATCATCAAAACGCAATATTGTTTTCAACAACTACACCTTTCCTTTGTCTCCAGCACTCCCAACACAATGGCGAATTCTCCTGACTCTCAGACAGAGGTGTCTTCTTCCTTGGCTGCAAAAAACATGATGTTAGGGTTTTGGAGTTTTGACACTCTGGTCAAATAATAATAGATTGCCAAAAATGGGAAACTTTACTTGTATATTCCCGCAAATTTTCCAAGGTGGTACTGCATGGGTTTTGGAGTGGTTTGCAATATAATGCTTTACATATGCGGACATATCAAAAATAGACATGTTGGATGGTGGTTTCCCTACCGCACAAGCCTTTCTCTTTATCTTCCGAGCATTTGGATGGTGCGGTGTGCACTGTGAACGGTCGATCTCATCAAACGGTTGAGATTTGGACACCAGGATTATATGTGCAAGTTATATTAACTAAAGGTGATAAAGAAAAGCAATATTTCGCAATTTTCATTCATCGGGTTTTCAGCTTCGTAAACTTTGATTTCTGTCTATTTAACTAATACTTGCTTCAGGATTGTGAGAATTATTTGCAGTTGAAAGATAAGCCACATCAAAAATAGTGCTATTCCATCTAAAATCAGATCTCTTACAAGTGGCAATGGCCATGCTGAGTTTGTCATTGGTATCGGATCCCAACCATTCGTTTTATATATGTGTTGATCGATAATTTTGCAGTAGCTTCATCAACAAGGTTGATTGCTTTGTTGATTAGTAAAGACCCAGTAATATATCGGTCCAAAGGAACAGTCGTGAAATTTGTACTCTAGAGCAACACCCATAACTCCACTTGTAGCACCGACACCAACATCTTGTATGTATCTCATCGATAAAGAGAACGATATGTCCATTACATGATTTCACTTCCTTCAAGACCACTTTCAATATCTCTTCAGAATCTCCACGAAATGTAGCTCCAGCAAACAAAACACCCATACTTTACATTGTGCCAGCCAAGTTTCAAAACTAACGGAACTCCACTACACATGGCATATGAATAGCTCGAATCTGCACAAATATATTTTTCCATGAGCTCACCTTTGCAAGACATTTAAACTGGAAGAGAGACCTGGGTGTATTTGCATTCTTATATATTTTCTGGTTTTTGGCACTAATCCCACATGCACCGAATGTTGAATATGACAATTGTTTATATTCATCACCAATTTCAATATATATTGATAAAATGGGCGCTATCATACCCCTCGTGGGGCCTTTCTCCATGTGACTTTGTAAAATTAGTCACAGCAGATCTAATGAACAAGTAAATCAATCACAACAGATGAACATAGAAAATATGGTGTAAAACTGTGCAAAACATGCATCAGTGCTCAATATCCCAATAAGGGTGAATAATTACAATACAATCATCTGACAATGAGTGAGCAATTCGAATTGAATAAGAAGGTCATTCGAAGCACTGAATGGAGTAGCTTGACTCCAACTAGGAGTCCTCATCATCAATCAGTGGTGGTCATCAATGCACAAGAACCAGTCATCCAGGTGTCAATCTGAGTCTATTTGAGTGTAACATGTGTAACTGAAGTGTGTAGCACTGATATAGGGAAGGAGACTCAGTGGAGGGCACATAGGAGGCTTAACTGAAGTCAAAACAAGTCATCTAGTCAATCTGGAGGTCCAATGGAGTGAAACTAGCCTCAAATTAGGGAGAATCAGAGCTAATTGAGTGCAAACTGAGGTGGTAGGTGAAGAAGTGCGCCCTTCTCTGGCAGTAGGTGAGAAGTGGGCACCTTCCTGACTAGGAGGGATAAAACTCTGAATTAAGTGGCTCCCGGGTGCTAGAATAAGGTGGGTAAGGTGCTGGAGGCATCACATGGTGACTGGGCTGCATGCAAAATGCATGCAAACCCTAATTGCATGCAAGGTCCTGAAAATGATGATGTGGATATCCGAATACCCCCCCTCATGCTAGACTATGATGTGCAAAAAATAATGTGGGGCCCTGGTAACTAAGACCAAAGGTCACCCCAATACAATAATCCAAAAAAAATGCTGAAAATAAGCAAAGTGAGGAAAGAGGGAAAACCCAGTGGGAAGAAAGCCCCCCCTCAAGCTAAAACATAATAATGGACCAATCTGTCTCCACCATGATGGAACTCACCCCCAAAAGTGAACGGAGGTAAGAGAACTTATTCTCAGTGAAGCTCTTGGTGAAGATGTTTGCAATTTGCTCATCAGTAGGGCAATATTGCAGAATGATGGTGCGATAATGCACCAACTGTCGAATGTAATGCATATGAATATCAATATGTTTGGTCCTCTGCCGCTGAACTGGATATGTGGAGATCTTGATAGCACTTTGATTGTCACAAAAGAGGACAGTCGAAGTAGTGCCACCAAAACCAAAATCAGAAAGAATACCCTGCAACCAAACTGCCTGAATGTAGGCATTCACTCCCCCTCGATACTCTGCCTCTGCTGAAGAAAGTGCAATGGATGCTTGCTTTTTGCTGGACCAGCAAATAGGGCCATGACCAATCATGAAAACATAACTGGAAGTGGACTTCCGATCGATGCTATCACCTACCCAATCTGAATCAGTAAAACCAATGAAATCAAGCTCAGAATATGCAACATAATGTATGCCAAAATGTTTCGTACCTTGCACATACTGCAAGATCCGCTTGGCTTCTCTCCAATGAAGCTCATGGGGATGCTACATATACCATGACACGGCACTCATGACATAGGAAATATCAGGCCTTGAGTGTGTCAAATAAAGTAGTGAACCAATCAACTGTCGATACATACTACAATCTGCAAGCGGTGTAGAATTTCCCTCCTCAAGACTGATTCCTGAGAGGAATGGGAATGGGGCTGCCTTACATTCAGCCATATTAAACTTCAATAACAGGTCGGAAGCATATTTTTTTTGAGATATAGTGATCCCATCAAAATTTTGAGCTATCTCCAAGCCCAAAAAGTGACTCAGCAAGCCCAAATCGCTCATGTCAAAAGCTAGATTTAAGGCAGGTTTTAGCTTGTTTATTGAAGTAAGATTGCTACCAGTAATGAGAAGATCATCAACATAAAGTACAACAACCAACATATTACCTTTAACTCGTTGAAGATACACATTCGGATCAGATATACATCTTTGGAAATTCTGAGAAAGAAGGAAGGAGTCCATCTTTGCATACCAAGCTCTTGGGGCCTGTTTTAACCCATACAAAGATTTCTTCAATCTGCAAACTAATGATGGATCTGATGTGTAGCCTTCTGGATGCTGCATATATACCTCTTCAGCAAGATCTCCATGTATGAAAGCACTCTTCACATCCATGTGGTGCACTTCCCAGTGCTTAGATGTGGAAATTGCCAAAACAAGGCGGATGGAATCCATCTTTGCAACCGGTGCAAAGGTCTCAATGTAGTCCACTCCTTGGAATTGGGAGAAACCTTTTGCCACCAAACTTGCTTTGTATTTGCTGATAGTTCCATCAGCAAAAATTTCGTGCGGTAGACCCATTTACACTTCACTAATTTTCTTCCAGGTGGAAGAGAAACTAGCTCCTATGTATTGTTCTTTTGAAGAGAACTGTACTCTTCATCCATGGCACTTTGCCATCTCGGATCTAGGTGGGAGTGATAGTATGTTTGGGGATCTGAACCAGTCATCAAATAACAAATCTCAGGAATTAATGGATCAGAAATATAAAGAGCCATACCTGCTCTTTGAAAGTCTCCTCTTGTTCGTCTTGGATCAGCAGGATTTCCAAGGTTCGAACTAGCAGATTGAAGAGTGTTTTGGGCCCACTTTGGTAACTAAGGAGGATCATAATGGTTGGATTCCGAACCTGATAGTCATGATAATCATGTGCTTCTAAAATATCAGAAATATCAGAACTCATACCTTCATTATCGCTGCTCGAATCTTCTTCTGGTGAAGGCGGTGAAACGACAGTTTGTTCCTCGAATAGTTTCAATTCTTGAAGCGGTTCTTCAAATTGCACACTTCGCTCTATGAATATCTTTTTGGATCTGATATCCATGAGTTTATAGGATTTTGATTCTTCCCCATATCCTATTAGTATGCACTCGATACTTTGTGGATCCAAAGCTCGTCTCTTCTTGGAAGAAATTCTATCCCATGCAATAGAGCTAAAAACTCTCAAATTTGACACATCCGGTTTGTGACCAAAGAATGCTTCGAAAGGAGTCATACCTTTCACAGATGAATGTGGAACACGGTTCTGTATGTATGCAGCAACATTGATTGCTTCAGCCCAAATATTTGTAGCCAAACCTTTTGATTCAATCATGCATGTAGCCATCTCTTTCAGCGACCGATTTTTCCTTTCCGCTACACCGTTCTGCTGGGGTGTGTAGGGAACTATATGTTGGATCTGAATTCCGCTTTGGGCACAAAGTTGCAGCAACTTGGCCTTGATATATTTTCCACCATTATCATATCTAAGAGCTTTGATCTTGCTCTCAGTGGCAGTCTCAACAGAAGCCTTAAAATCCTTGAATTTTCCAAGCACTTCTGACCTTTTTTTGAGAAAAACTACCCATGTAAAGCGGGAAAAACCATCAATAAATGTCAAAAAATACCTTGAACCATTTAATGACGTATGGGGAAGCAGAACTCTGATATCGGAATGTATCAGCCCCAAAACTGTAGAATCTCTACTAGCTTTGCCGTGGTCGAACCTGTGCTCGGGGTGCTTCCCAATAATGCAACCAGTGCATATTCCCTTCGAGGAATGGAGTTGTGGAAGACCATCTACCATGGATTTGTTTGATAACAACAGAAAATACTTATAATTAATATGTCCAAATATTTCATGCCAAAGACTACTAACCTCATTACCATGTGTGCGAAGAGCAGTGGGCTTTGCAAGCAGAATAAAGTGTGAAAACTTATAGCATTTTGCAGTGTGGTTCGCCTTTCCGACTGCAACAAGTCTTCCACTTTTGATATCATAAATTTCAACTGTATTAGGGATGAATGTAACTTGCTTCGGTTCACTAGTGTTTGCCATTTGATACACAAAAAGAATATTTGAAGCCAAGGAAGGCACATAGAGAACATTTTGAAAGCTTCCATGATCAATATGGATTGTACCTTTGCCCTTTGAAGAAATTTTTGAGTCATCTCCCAAATGGATGGGGATGGAGTTGTTTGGATCGAATGAAGAAAAAGATTCAATATTTGCAGCCATATGATTCGATGCACCTGAATCTATCAAGAGAGTAGTGGGCTTCGAAACAGTTGCCATGAGTGCTTGTCCTCTTTCATGATCATCATTCCTATCCTTCTTCCTTGCACCGTCAGGAAGAGTTATGTTGTTCTTTTCCAAAAGGAGGGCCATTTGATCTATAGTCTTCTTCATACATGAACTTTCGGGATGAAAGCCATGGTTGCAATAAGTACATTTAGATTTTTGGTTACCTTCTTTTCCCTTTTGCTTGAACTTCGAACTGGATGGTGGATCCATCTGTTTGCCTTTCTCTCTTTGCTTGTGAGGTTCGAATTTGGGCTTCTCCTTCTTTTGCTTTCCTTTACCATTCGAAATCTTGGGCCCTTGAACATATAGGGCTGAATCTTTGGAGCTTATGGACCCCATTTGAATCAAATTATCATGCTCTTTTGTGACGGACTCAATGAAGGCATTCAAGGTAGGCATCTTCCAATTCGGGGTAGTTAGCCGACCGGAATTGAAAGTAGAGACAAATACCGAATAGTCTTTACCAAGACTGGTGAGAATAGAGAGGATAAATTGCTTATCCTCTTTGATAACTCCACTGTTCTTCAACTACAATGTCAAGTGCTTGAATTTTGTGAAGAACTCATTACTAGTCTTGAAATTCTCAGGATTAAGAGCAATCATTTCATTCTCTAATTGAAAAGCCCTAAGCTCATCCTGCTTGTCAAATAGTGTTTCAAGTTGCTCCCATATTGCTTTTGGAGCCTTCAATCCACTGAGATGGAAGTGAAGATATTTTGATATGGAGAGACAAAGAAGACCATAAGCTTCATCAAGCTTGTTGTAGTGTTTGGTTCTTTCTGACAAAGTGCTTGGCTCCAATTTGAGGCCAAGAGTGACTCTATAATATCCTTTTGAACGTAACATGATCTCCATATCTTCTTTCCAATCAAAATAATTGAAAGGGGAGAGGATAGGCTTTGAAGAAGAGTATTCCATTGCTAGGAGCGAGTGCACTTTGATGTAGAAAGGCTTGCAAAGGTAGAGTAGCGAATGCAATTGATGGAGACAATAACCTGCAAATCACAATGAAACAATCACTGTAAGGTCGAACAATCGACCCTTTTAGAGTTGCATCACACCTAGGATTGGAGTTCAAGCAATGTTGAATGGGTCCAATGTATCAAATCCAGGATTTATGTGGAAACTCAAGCTTCTGGAGTGGTATTGGAAGTGTTTTTAAGCTTTGCATGCACAAGAGCGAATGCCCTTGAGATCTTTCATGCCAAAATTTTTGTAATTTTGAGCAAATTCACTCAAATCCTCTTGTAGAAACACCTGTAGAAAAGAGATCTTGTCCCTTCAATGGCTCTGATACCATGTAAAATTAGTCATAGCCGATCTAATGAACAAGTAAATCAATCACAACAGATGAACATAGAAAATATGGTGTAAAACTGTGCAAAACATGCATCAGTGCTCAATATCCCAATAAAAGTGAATAATTACAATACAATCATCTGAAAATGAGTGAGCAATTCGAATTGACTAAGAAGGTCATTCGAATCACTGGATGGAGTAGCTTGAATCCAACTAGGATTCCTCATCATCAATCAGTGGTGGTCATCAATGCAAAATAACCAGTCATCCAGGTATCAATCTGAGTCTAACTGAGTGTAACATGTGTAACTGAAGTGTGTAGCACTGATATAGGGAAGGAGACTCAGTGGAGGGTGCATGGGAGGCTTAACTGAAGTCAGAACAAGTCATCTAGTCAATATGGAGGTCCAACAGAGTGAAACAGTCAGTCGGGAGTGAAACTAGCCTCAAATTAGGGAGAATCAGAGCTAACTGAGTGTAAACTGAGGTGGTAGGTGAAGAAGTGCACCCTTCTCTAGCAGTAGTTGAGAAGTGGGTGCCTTCCTGACTAGGAGGGATAAAAATCTAAAGTAAGTGGCTCCCGAGTTCTAGAATAAGGTGGGTAAGGTGCTGGAGGCATCACATGGTGATTGGGTTGCATGCAAAATGCATGCAAACCCTAATTGCATGCATGGTCCTGAAAATGATGATGTGGATATCAGAATAGACTTGGCGCTTAGTCATTTGGAGCTAGCCTATGTGTTTGTAGCTTAGCTTGTTTTTCATAGTGGTAAGTCATGAAGAGCTCGAAGCTTGGCCCAAAATATTTTATTTATAAACTTTAATCCAAAATAAAATAAACTTTGCTTTTTGCTTCGAAAGTACAATTTATAATTTAAAATATGTATAAACTAAGATTTGTTTTGAGAAATCAAATCTTATCCCATTTAATGAAAAATCCTCATTTTTTCACCTAAAAATATTTAAACTTTTTCACTTGCCAAACTTGGAAAAGCTTTTGGTCTAAGGGACCATCATTATGATTTTTTGGCAAAACCGTCCCTCACTAATGAAAGCTTGAGAATTTATCAGGTGATAACACCTGCGAACATCTTTTGATTGTTAATTACAATCATTACTTAGATGTAATTGACACCATCGGACCATCTCTGTAGCTGAATGAAATCGTACAGAAGAATGGTTCATTTGCCATCTTTGAAGTGCTCTTTTTACACATGCTTCTTCACCATCATCACTAGTACAAAATGAGAGATAAGTGACTAGGTGACTAAAATATTTAGTCACCATGGTTTTTTAAGGGATAAATGACTAAAATTGAGCAATTTTAAGTGAGCGAACTAAAAATGACTAAGATAAACGACTAATTTAGTCATAGGATAAAATATACGACTAGATAACAAGCGACTAAAATAAAAATGACTAACGTAAATGACTAATTTAGTCACATTAATACAAATATGACTAGCTAACAACAACTAAGAATATGAATTAGATATTTATGTAACATTGTAGTGGATTCATGAGAGACCCTCGGCTATTCCACTAGACAATATTTTCTTCTTTCATGAAGACATCCAGTGAGGCCCCTACAACTCCAGATGTTGGTGGATGTGTTCTCTATCCTCAAGCCTCTTCTATAAGTGCAGTATTGTTGTCATCATGTGCACTTAAATTTATAGTCTCAATTCACATGAACTCAATCCCTACCATGCTACATCAACCAATATCCCCATGACCATTTTGTTTGATCATTAGAATATGTATTAAAAACTTATAATATATAAAAAATTAAATATATAATATATATATATATATATATATATATATATTTATCTAGGGGAATCAACAATTAGAGTTGGGATGGTACTCGCGTGACACGGGGTCCAAGGATCCAATCTCACTACCACTATACCCCTAGGAGAGTGCGCTTGCCCCACAATGCACCCTCAATGTTGCAACGAGGTTTGAACCAGTGACGTGCTTAACAACCCGCATGCCTTAACAAGCGCACGGTTTCCAACTGGTATACACCTTGGGGGCATATAATTTTTATATTATTACAAAACATATATTATAATATTACATAATACCATATTAAAAATTTGGATTGTAAAATTTTAATATTTGATATTTACAATTTCATCAATCCAAAATTAATTTTGCTAATTTTTATGCATCTTATAAGAATTGTTTCCACAACATAAACCCATCGTAACTAACCTATGGACACATGGTTAACACTTATATGGAGTTTATGTCATCCCTTGAGAGCACACCATGTGCTTCTTAGTGTATTTTGAGACAATGAACAATTCCTACGTGACACTCAAGGAGATCGAAATAAAAACTAGCTGCATACCCCCGAAGTGGAGTAAATGAAACACCAGAAAACAATTGATATGTTGTAAAATGAGAGAAAGCTACATGTTTGTAGATAATACAATATTACGTTTTGAAAGCAAATCTAGTGAATTTCCATTGAATTTTGTATGTCTTTGTACTTTGTTTAAGAGTTGCTCATAGTCTTGAAGTAGGTTGGACGAAAGTATATTTTTTCCAATCATAATTTTGTAGAGCATAGTCGAAACTACACGACAAACATGAATAGAATAATATGCATTTTGGAGTGCTTCCTACGATAGCCTACTAGGGCCAACACAATAGCGTTATCTTGACATAGCAAAAAAAATATATCGTTGACATATGCACATAAACAATTATAACCTAGTGAGAAGCATATAAAGAAAAATGGACCATGCTTTTTACTATAGAGTTCTTTCTATATTGAATGATCTATAGATAATAATGAACATAGTTTTTATAGTTTTTTTTTCTCCATTTCTATCATTTGTTTGCAATAAATTAATGCACAAATTATTTTTGTTGTTGTTTTGTGCTTTCTACACTACTGGCAACTACTTGCAACTATAGTGATAAAATGGTCAATTATACCTATAATTCTAACTAATTCGAGTTATTTAATCGATGGAAACTTGAAAGGAAAGCTATTGTCTTGAGTCAATTGCCAAGGTATAATAGGTAGGTTAGTTAGTTTTCAATGTTGTAACCCATTGTAATAAAGTGGGCTTTCATTTTTGCTACTACGATTAAATAGGTAATGTTATCAATGAGTAAAATGTCACTATTCATATGCTTCTCAATGAGTAATTCATAAGTCATGATTAATGATAAACTAACATTAAATAAAAATCTATGTATTCACTTGATCATTTCTTGATTACTCGAATGTGAAATTGGAAATCCTAGTAGAAGGAGCAAAACATAGACATCGTTTGAGCCCGACGATTCAAACCTATGATAGTGTCAGTTCCCAAGCTAAGAAGAGGATCACGTTCAAATTTTGGTTTGTTGGACAAATTCATCAGGATTGTAATGGTACAAAGATCACATTTACATTGGATACCTTTTGTTGCAACCAATTAATTTTCAAGAAAATTTTTGTTTATTTATTTTTCAATCGAGACCTATATTCTAGACACCTATTTGCTTTGTTCATTGCTAAAAGTTAAAATCATAGACCCATTTTTCTCTGCGTTGTTATATTCAAAGTAGGAGGGCTCACAAAAAGCCCTGCAAATGTACCTGTAAAACCCGTATCATGAAAGCAAAAGCGAATAAGAGAAAGAGAAATTACATATACATTGTCTTTGTTTTTCAGTATAGGAAACACCATTGATTATAGGGGTTGTGATGGCCACAGTGGCATTGGCATGAATATACGACATTTAGGTGTGGAAAGCATTCAATGCTTGCCCGCCAAATCCTTGTTTCCGCAAATTATACGATCCCAAAATCATCATATGCAGCCTACACAAACTAAAAATCACACATACGAGTTTGCTTGCAAAGTGTTTTTCAAAATATGTGAGAGATAAAATTTCAATTTATGTTATATAGAGCCCAAAATTCAATTAATCTTGTGCTTTTCCTTCTTCCATTTTATGGATTTTATTCTTCCATTCTAGTTAAAAAATAATTGCTCTCAAAATAAATATTTGTGTACTTGTTTTTGTTCCTCAACAATGAAAAACTCCCTAGAATGTCCATTAGGCCTGTCGCATGTTCTACTAATGAATATGGACAAAGGATAGAAGAGTTAGCCCCAATGCTATGAAGTTTAACTGTTTCATATGCTACAACCAAGTTGCATTCATATGAATTGGTAAGTGCTGTGGGCTACTTCAAGCTTTTGATTGATATACACTTGAAACAAAAAAAATCCAAACATCCTTTCAAAAGAAAATTGATGTTTACATGCAATAGTTTATGGATGAAGCAACTCTTGCATGATCCACAAGTTGAGTAATGTTACAAAATATTGGAAGGAATATAAAACAACACTTGCTTGGCTAAGGACAAAACGTTCCCAACCTTAAATAATGCATGAAAATCAAACATACCACAAAGTTAGAATACAAGCCAGGTCTAAAATATTAAGGGAGTAGATCTCTTCCAAAAAAATATTGTAGTTAAACAGAACTTATAGAAAATGTAGCTCCAATTGGAACAATTATCAACTATTGTTTGCATTGAATGAGTGCACCCATGGAAACATGCATAGGAAACCCTCTAGAAATAGAAGGTGTTCCTGAGAAAGAAAATTCAAATCAAATGTGGAGTGGAAATTGTGTTTTCTAAGGAGGGGAAACAGAAACTCACTGGAATGCCACATAATTGTTTTCTTCTTGGCTATGAGAAAGGATCTAAGAAACAGACTTCAAGATATAGAGAAAGAGTTCATTAGAAGAAGAGATGAGAAATTTGATGAAAGTTTCACTAATCACAACAAAACCTGAGCAAAGAACAAAGACACAGTGTATTTGGAGATGGGGAATTATCTGTTAAATTTTAGTTAGGGTTAGGGTTAGGGTTTGAAGCAGAAAACTCAACTTTTATATACTTAGTGAACCTTTAAGGTCACCTCCTCAAAATTTTAGTTAAGGTTAAGGTCACCTCCGCAAAATTTGTTTTCGACCATGTGAAATGTTGCAGCTTAGCATCATTGCTAAAAGGTAGGTGACCTTTGATGAGCATCCTTATGTTTGAAGGATTTTCAATATCTTCACACAAGCATTGGTTGCACTAATTCTTGACTTTCAGGTGCTTCACTCTCCATTGGATGTCCTTGATCCTTTGGTACCTTTTGTTCATCCTCTTGTTCCTCTACTTCATTATCCTCTTCTTCCTATATCTAATAAGAAATTTGTTGTTCTTTTTTAATCTGGAGTATACCGTCCAATCAAATCCATTCAGTCTTTGTTGGTTATGGCTATGTTGCACACATTTCTGTTATGTGGGATCTCTGAGTATGAGTATTTTGTATGGATAGAAGCTTTTCCATAAGTAGAATCACACTACATAGGTACACTATACGCTTTTCATTAGGATCTACATGAAATTTAAATGGTGGGGATAGAAAGGAAAATATTTTTTCATATACTAAAAAATTTCAATATAAAAAAATTATGTTCTAGGAACTCTGTTTGATCTCCAAATATTGGCACCTCTGATTACCTTCCTCTCAATTATTGTAGAATTCATGTCAAGCTTGAGATGAACGAAGGTAGTAGGAACCTTTACAAAATTTGAGAGTTAATGAAATTGTTTGCAGATAAGGAGTATCATATTGCACGAGCACTTTATAGGTTCTTCATTAGGTTCTACATGAAAATCTCAGAAGGTTCAATTATGAACTAATGTCATAGGTTACAAAGTTCACTGTTGCTGCTATGTTAATATAACCTCCACACATTTATCATAATATGGAACAATCAACACCTAATGAAAAAGTGAATCATTTAAACCCTTCCACTAGGTTTTTGATAGCTAGAAATAGGGTTAGATTTAGAGTTTTGAAATCCTCTTAGAACCTCTATTATTCTTATAGAAGTAGAAGTCCATATTCGAATTATGGTTAGTTGACATGATGAGACACTATGGCCTTTTATAGTTCTCTACAATATGCTTTTGTCTCTCTTCTATATTAGTATCACCTCCACACTTCTGCTCATACTATGGAATGATCAACACCTAATGGAAAAGTGAATTGTTTTCCCTTCTTTTGCTAGGTTTTGTTAAATTTTGAGCATTAATTCACAATACTCTAGGATCTTCACTGAGAGAATAACATGTACAGTATATCAATGCATAACAATCGCAATAAGCATGATAAGCATCACAAGAATCAAAAGCATGAGAGACAAGAGACACAGAGTTTCCATGGGGAAAACCCTAAGGTGAAAAACCCCACAACTTTGTCAGAGATAGAGAGTGCAATGGCTCAACCAAAGTACAACCAAAATACATTGAGATAGTCTCCTAGTAGCAGATGATCCTCCTCCTCACTAGTGCGCCACTTTCTGAGTGAGAGAGATATGAATTTCTGAATGATCTAAATAGAGATCACCTGATCTCTATTTATACTAACCTGTTTTCCCAGTGACCTTATGGGGCCGACTTGTCTAGCTAGGTACATCCACATTATAATATATATATTTTAGGGCTAACTACACACATGGTGGTCTAATAACCCATCGGCAAGTACACACACTTGCGACACTTGTCAATCCACATGACGACACTTCCTTATAGAGGAATAACACATCTCTAATAAGGGTACAATAAATATATATGAAATACATAGATGAAATACATTCCGAAGTTACATATACATCAACAGGTTTTTGATACCTAGAGTTAGGGTTATATCTATAGTTTTTAAATGCTTTTGGAAAATATATGATACTTCTAGAAGTAGAAGTCCATACCATAATTATGTTAAAATTCAATATGCTAAGACAGAAAATATTAGCATTACATTCCATTTCACAACAATAGCATATACAGGATCACTGAAAGAACAAAAAGCACAACATAAACACAAGAGACACAGATTTATCCTGGGAAACCCTCATGGGGAAGAAAACCCAACAAAGCTTCCTCAATATAGATGACCAACAAATACAAAGATGTAAACCCTAGACATGAGCTCCTTCTCCTCCATAGCAGACCTCTCCCTCACCTATGCGTTATTCACAAGTGAGTGTAGTGTGTGTTAAATGAGGAACACACCTCCTATGTTTATACACAACTCCGACTTGTATTTTATATTAACTAGGTCAGCCCCAACTTAACCACTAGGTTAAACACCCCTTTACAACTGACTTGGCTGACCCCTCTAGGGTGGTCTAATAACCCTTTGACCCACATAACACATACAGGGCCAACCCCCACTAAGGAAGTCTAATAACCCAAGTTACCACATTCCGATGGAGGAATAAAGATCTCCAGATATAGAATAAGGTCTAAATAGAGGAATGAAACATCTCCGGAATAACAAAGTACAAATATAATATTCTTTAAAGTTACAATATTTCAACACTCCCCCTTAACGAGAAGGATATTATAACAACTTCTGCACGAGCAAGGAGTCATCAACTACATCATACATGATACATCTATAAGTCATCGGAAGCTTTCTCAACATCATCAGTAACTCAAATAGTTACTGGAACATCTTCAATACTGGAACATCAACATCTTCAGTACTGAGTCTTCATCTTCTGCAGCACTTGAACAACTACAACAACATCAACATCAACATATGGATCCTCACGATCATCAATATCATCATCACACAATCATCAGCATCGTCATCACACAATAGTCAGCATCGTCATCACACGATCATCAACATCGACATCACACAATCATCAACATTAGGATCATCTCGATCTACAACATCTAGATCATCTCGATCTATAGCATCTAGATCATCTCGATCTACAGCATCTGGATCGTCTCAATCTACAGAATCTGGATCATCTCAATATACAACATCTGGATCATCTCGATCTACAGCATCTGGATCATCTCGATCTACAACATCTGGATCATCTCGATCTACAGCATTTGGATCATCTCAATCTACAGCATCTGGATCATCTTGATCTACAACATCTGGATCATCTTGATCTATAGCATCTAGATCATCTTAGTAGCATACTCTGCAATACACACGATCTAATTACAGGATGATCAATCCCGCTCTCTTTAGGACATAGGTCCATGGATGATACAATCCAGATCAAGTTCCAGGATTATCAATCCTTATCACTTTAAGACAAGTCTCTTGTCTAGGGATGATGCAATCCCATCACATACATTTTGAACCAAGGGTCCAGGGACGATGCAGTCCTATCATCAATTCTCAGAGACAAATGTCTATGGATCAATTCTGGGACCGAAGTCCGGGGAAGATACAATCCCCACTCGTCCACTAAGGACCCATTCTCGGAGACATCTGTCTACAGATCAATTCTGGGACCAAAGTCCGGGGAAGATACAATCCCCACTCATCCACTAAGGACCTATTCTTGGAGACATCTGTCTATGGATCAATTCTGGAACCGAAGTCCGGGGAAGATACAATCCCCACTCATCCGCTAAGGACCCATTCTGAGAGACATCTATCTACGGATCAATTCTGGACCGAAGTCCGGGGAAGATACAATCCCCACTTGTCCACTAAGGAATTCATTCTTGAAGACATCTGTCTATGGATCAATTCTGGGACCAGAGTCCAGGGAAGATATAGTCCCCACCTATCCACTAAGAACTTCATTCTCGAAGACATCTGTCTATGGATCAATTCTAGGACTGGAGTCTGGGGAAGATACAATCCCCACCTGTCCACTAAGGACTTCATTCTCAAAGACATCTGTCTACAGATCAATTCTGAGACTGAAGTCCGGGGAAGATACAATCCCCATCTATCCACTAAGGAATTCATTCCCGAAGACATCTGTCTAAGGATCCATTCTGGGACCGAAGTCCAAGGAAGATACAATCCCCACCTATCCATTAAGGACTTCATTCTCGAAGACATCTATCTATGGATCAATTCTGGGACCAGAGTCTGGGGAAGATACAATCCCCACCTTTCCACTAAGGACTTCATTCTCGAAGACATATGTCTATGGATCCTTTTAAAACATGTGTTCAAGGATGATGCAATCCCCTCGTCAAATTAGACACTGTCTAAGGACCATTCACCAACCTCACTGTCGGCATCATAAATATAGGTATCCACATCATCGACCTTACTGTCGATGTAGGCAATCTCATCATCAGTGACCATATCACTCCCCCTTTCGAGGAAGGTCTTTCTAAACTACACCAAGCTTGTCTCGAAAATACTCAAACTTTACTCGAGACAGAGGTTTTGTCAATATATCATCAACTTGTTCGTCAGTGCTTACATACTCAAGCTTCATAGCTCCTTTCTGCACCATATACCATATATAGAAATATCGGATCTCTATGTGCTTTGACTTATCATGGAACACTGGATTTTCTATCATCTTGATACAACTCTGGTTGTCACATAGGATCTCAGTGGGTTCCATCTCTAACTCAAATAGTCCTGATAATAACTTCCGAAGCCATACCACTTCGCAACTAGCAGAGTAGGCAGCTAGATATTCTGCTTCAGCTGGGATGAGAGCCACACTGGACTGCTTTCTGCTAAACCACGAGATCATGGTAGATCCCAGACAATAACATCCGCTCAATGTACATTTCCTGCCCAATCAACATTTGTGTAGCCATACAATCTGAAGTCATGATCTCCAAGATAACATAGCCCAAAGTCTATCGTACCCTTTAGGTACCTCATCACATGCTTTGCAACTATCAGGTGAACACATCTAGTTTCCATTAGATACTGACTCAAGGTGTTCGCAGCAAAGCATATATCTGGCCTGGTATTCGTCAGATACATCAATAACCCAATACTTTGTCTGTATAGAGTCACATCCACTAACTTTGATGAGTCATCAGCTAACATCTTCAAGTCGAAACCCATGAGAGTGGCCATTTCAATACATCAAATCTTTTCAAGATTTCCACAACATACTTTCCCAGGTTGAGAAAGATTCCTTCTGGGCCTTTCCATACTTCCAAACCTAGGAAGTAATGCATCAATCTGAGATCTTTCATCTCAAATTCTGTAGCCATCTTCTTCTTTCTTTCCATGATCTGTTTCTCATTCCCTATCAGAAAGAGATCATCCTCATACAATAATAGTATGACAGGTTCATCATCCATAACCTTAAGGTAAAGGTTAGGATCGTCTTTACTTCTGTTAAAGCCCAAGCTTTGCTAAGAAGCTGTCAATTCTCCCTCTGTGACTGAACATCATTCACACTCTGCATTGAGTGATCTTCTGCATATCTATCCGTGCCATCTCTCGTTAGATGGGTCTACTGATATGAGCCTCAATATCATTCAAAATCTGTGATGAGTTCCTTCTTGCATCCATGTCATCTATATATAGAAACCATCTTCAACCTTGTAGCAAAGGTTGAGATCCACATTACCCATGGTGATCATTAAGCTCATCAAATGACTATCGATCCTGAGTACCCATACAGATCCTGATTCACACTTCTTCTTCAATTACAACTTTTAAGAGAATGGTCTTATCTAGCCACTTGGAGCAAACATCTCGTGATGATCCTCTTCCTCTTTCTAAGAGAATCTTCTAGCCACGAGCTTGCTATAGTATGTTTGATTTGTAAGTCTTCTTGTTGAACATCCATCACTTGTTCAGTGTTCATCATTCTTCATGATCTTTCCTACAAATCAAAATTAAGTACATGATCAGTAATACTTCATAATCATCAAATCATGTTGACATGATAACCTATTATGCATACAAATATGATTTTCATAGTTATGCAACAATCTTGACTAATACTTTGGCACAACACTTTTCCATATCCTGTATGCATGCAATGGCTATCTAGATGCCTTCCATCTCTACCAGAACATACTATCAACAGCTCAGCATGTTAGCAAAGAGGTTTCATTCTAGAAAATCAATAATGGAATGTTTGTCCAACTTATCAATCATATACATATTAGTGGTATACTGTTCAATGGTATATGAGTGTTTACACTCAGCATGATATATTCTAGAAATACAAATATGCATACAACCATTACAAGCAATATCATTTACTATTTCAGAGATTCAAATAACAACTCAAATACTTATATTTTATGTTTGTATGGTTTCCTCCCGCTTGATCTTCTATATGTATTTTGAACTTCTATTCATTCTATACCACTGTGCATGCTCAAGTGTGCACTATTGTCATCCTCATGATCTCATACACAAACATACATTCATTAGTATAATCTCAATATTATCAAAATATTATAATTCTAAATAATCTTGAATATGTATGGTCATGACCATTCAATACATGGGTATCTAAGATTCTAGCACAAAGTAGGATTCTAACATAGGAAGACATATGTGGATTAGATACATGCTTATTTATTTCTAACATACCCAAACAATATCTTTAGTCTCTTCAATGATTTAGAGACCTTGTGATAGTAACCTTCATACCTCGTAAGTTACGCATAGTAGAAATAAATCATACATACCTCGTAAGTAGAGCTTCTAAAGACTATGGATAAGTCATTGTCTCTATGCCATCATAGTCATAGAACTTGATTTGTCTTTCTTGATGTACCAGTCTTTTGTTAGTAGACAACATCATCCTCATACAACACCACAAGTGCATTAGTACAATCATATAACCTTGATCAAAGAATGTCTTCTATCATTCTCATGCATTCATACTTTTACATTAATCAAGATTGTACTAACCTAAATAATATGAAGACAACCATATTATGAACTTAATCAAGAATCAGATTTCAAAACATAACTATATATTCTTAAGTCATACCTATCGAGATTTCTTGTAGTCTTCTTATGTAAGGCCTTAGCCTCATCTCCCCCTGAAAATGGATCTGGATCTCGATTAGGGTTTGTCAGAGAAACCCTAAAAGTTCAAACTTTGACTTTCACACTTCTGAATGGATGGAAAGATGTGCCTTGCTGAGCTGATCAAACTAGCATACATCAATTTTGAAATCTCCAAAATTTGACCCCTCAAAATTGCCTTTGAAACTTCTGGATCTTCTGGATAGGATCCTGAACAAGGGTTTGATGAAGCCCACCCTTCTACCCAATCAAAAGGTTTGATCCAAAGCTCTAAACTCTTATTTTTCTGAGGATTTTTTAGCCGTGGTCATAGACTTAAAAAATTCCAACTTTTGCAGAAGCCATAATTTTCCACCTTTCTGATCAAAATTCTGAACTGGGGTTTGATCAATCCCGGTCTTCTACCCAACAAAAAAATTTGATCTTCATCTCTAAATTTTGATTTTGATGAGTAGCATTCAGCCGTGGTCTCCAATTACACCAACCTAGATCCAAATCCTAGGCTCTATCAAGCGCCGAGAGGGATCAAATCTCTAGACGTGCAAACCTCTCCTTGAATAGCTCCTTGAGTGCAATACCTAAGCCACCTAATCCTAAGCTCTAAAGTCTCTAGTTTAAGTCTCATATTTACTTTTTACTTTGTATTATTCTTTTTTTTATGGCCGACATAATATTTATTACTTTTTACTTTGTATATTATTTTTTGTTTACTTTGTATTATTTTGTTACTAGACAAACACTCACAAACACTCTAAAGTCTCATATTTACTTTTTACTTTGTATTAAATGTAAAAAGTAAAGTCTCTAGTTTAAGTCTCATATTTACTTTTTACGTTGTACTATTTTTTTTGTTTGTGGCAGACATAATATTTACCACCTAATCCTAAGCTCTAAAGTCTCTAGTTTAAGTCTCATATTTACTTTTTACTTTGTATTATTCTTTTTTGTTTATGGCCGGCATAATATTTATTACTTTTTACTTTGTATTATTCTTTTTTTTGTTTACTTTGTATGATTTTGTTACTCGACTAACAAGATCTCCCCCATACTGGGCTGTAGAGCACCTCTCGATGCAAAAAATTCCTACTTTCTCCGAAACCCTAAATTCGCGAAGCCATGAATGAAGGTGCTCAAAAAATAATTATCTTTTGACATAAATATGTACCTGATTGTTTCTGGTGTAACTCCGAACTTTTCGATCCACAGGGTTTGAAGCTTCTACCTGTGGTATCCCAACCTGTCATCTTTCCAAACCCATAGGTCTGACCTCAATTGGATTCTCTGAGAGAGATTTATGCCAAATGTCGCAACATTACCTTTTTATGGGATAAAACAGGAGAGCAAACTTGTACGACGTGTCACGTGTCATTGGTTCAACTTCGGCCTTTGAAAAAGTTACCTGAGATAGTACAGTCTGTGCACTACCTATACTTTTTACTAAATTTCATTTGGAGCTTCCTAGCCCAAGTTATGACCTTTTCTCCTAGGTCACCTAATTATGACTGAGATCTGGAAGAGGTCAAAACCCTAACTTGTACTGATCATAACTCACAAAGTACAATGAATCGGAGGGTTTCCTTTGGACACAAGGTACCTGGGAATGTTATATACGACTTGTAAAGGTTTCAGATCCTGAACTGTTGCCAAAATGGATTTATAGCGAAAGTTCCACGATGACTATTTTTTTTCTATACAAAACCCTAACCTTCAAATTGTCGCAACTGAAGCAAGTGTCGTAAGTGCCATACATTGCCTTCCTTCAGGTTAGCTCTGATACCATGTTAAAATTCAATATGCTAAGACATAAAATATCAGCATTACATTCCATTTCACAACAATATCATATATAGGATCACTGAAAGAACAACAAGCACATCATAAACACAAGAGACACAGATTTATCCTCGGAAACCCTCATGGGGAAGAAAACCCAGCAAAGCTTCCTCAATATAGATGGCCAGCAAATAAAAAAATGTAAACCCTAGACATGAGCTCTTTCTCATCCATAGAAGACCTCTCCCTCACCTATGCGCTATTCACAGGTGAGTGTAGTGTGTGTTAAATGAGGAACACACCTCCTCTATTTATACACAACTCTGACTTGTATTTTATATTAACTAGGTCAGCCCCAACTTAACCACTGGGTTAAACACCCCATTACAACCGACTGGGACGACTCCTCTAGGGTGGTCTAATAACCCTTTGACCCACATAACACATACAGGGCCGAACCCCACTAGGGAAGTCTAATAACCCAAGTTACCACATTCCGAAGGAGGAATAAACATCTCCGGATATACAATAAGGTCTACACGGAGGAATGAAACATCTCAGGAATAATAAAGTACAAATATAGAATTCTTTGAAGTTACAATATTTCAACAAATTATGGTGAGCTTACATGATTGCCACTTGTACCTACAAAATATTTTTACAATTACCTTGTTGGGCCATAAATTTTGTATATGAACTTTGTTTTGTGAAAACCATCCACTATTGGAAATCTATTGACCCATAGGATGCAAAAAGAGGCATACAACCTAGGTCCTTGATACTAGGTCCTCCCAAATTCTACGTCTTTGCCCCATAAACAAAGGATTTACCATTGTAGTCTATCAATGCAGTTGCCCCAAATTGGTTAGACTGGAATGGCTTCAAGGCAGTTGGAAAATGTACATTGTCACCTCATATTATCTCATTGTATTTTGGGTTATTGCTTTCTAACCACATGTGGGAATCCTTAAATAACCTATAATAAAAGTGTGAACCGTAAAGATAAGAAAACATTGCCAAAATGCAATAAATGCTTATTGTAATTTGAAATATCAGACATGTAAGATGCATTAAAACACACTAAGCGAGCAACCAAAACACAGATTTACACCTAAGGAAAGATTTATGCCTTGGCACACAAAAATTCAGTGCACATTATGCATGCAGAAATGTAAAAACATTAATGTCGAAATTATGGTCAAAGTGAATAGTTTTCCCTTTATTTGCTAGGTTTTTTCTTAGCAAGAATTGGGGTTAGATTTAGTGTTTTGAAATTCTCTTGGAAACTCTATGATGCTTCTAGAAGTAGAAGTCCATATCAGAACTATGGTGAGTTGACATGGTTGCAATTACCTTGTTGGTGCCATAACATTTGTATATGAACTCTGGTTTGTGAAAACCAACCCCTGTTAGAAATATATTGACCCATATAATTCAAAAGAAGGCATATAGCCTAAGTCCTCGATACTAGGTCCACCAAAATTCTACTTCTTTGCCCCTTAAGCAGAGGATTTACCATTTTGGTCTGTCAATGCAGTTGAACCAAATCGGTCAAACTGGAAGGACTTCAAGAGGGTTGGATAATGTACACTATCACCTCATATTATATTGTGTTACTTTGGGTTAGTGCTTTCTAACCGCATGGGGGAATCCTTATACAAAGTGTGAATGCTAAAGATAAAAAAAA
The DNA here is from genome assembly GCA_027924585.1 of Larix kaempferi. Lineage (NCBI taxonomy): Eukaryota > Viridiplantae > Streptophyta > Pinopsida > Pinales > Pinaceae > Larix > Larix kaempferi. The sequence goes on along the minus strand of BSBM01001197.1, from coordinate 18,069,778 downwards.
AACATCCAAACTGTAGTAAATGCTTATTGTAACTTAAAATATTAGACCTATAATATGCATTAAAACACACCAAGCAACCAACCAAAACACTAATTTACACCTAAGGACAGATTGTTGCCTTGGGGAACATGTAAATATGTTGTTAGACCACAAAAATTTGCCCTTAAAAGCATAGTTATGCATGCAAAAATGTAAAAACATAAATGTCGAAATTATGGTTAATGACTTTAGAGAAATGACTAAGAGGGAGAAAATACCGATGTTAAGTAATGCAAGAGCCAAAATAAATCAATGAGATATAATTGTTGAATAAGTGCTACGTTTATTCCTAAAGTTGTAAGTACAAATTTTGGGAGAACAATAGCATCAATTAGAAAGAAATCTAGGTGGTGTTCAAACACTTCTAAATTACCTTTTCAGACTTATGTCCATGGATGAATTCATGTGGATGAAGTGTAAAAAACCTCTACCTCCCACTGAAAACTATGCAGTTTTAAACTCCAATCAGAAAGAGAGGCGTGAAGAGAAAAAAGCTCCAACAGAATAACTAGTGAATAATAAGATCCTACCCTTTTTCACCCTACCCATTTCACCTTTATAGAATAGGCCAAGGAGTGTACAAAAATGTCCCTAGCTAACTATAACGGTAAAAAAATGCAACTTGCTAAAGATAACTCCTCCAAAGAGGGTGCATGAGGTAAAGAAGGGTAATACAATAGTAAATCCTCCTCAAAGCCATGAACTCCAATCTTTGTTGAAAACCGGGTGGGGTCTGAGATAAATTTACAATGCACTCCTCTCAAGATGAAAACCGAAAGTGTTTCTAAGGAAATCTCCACAATCATTTAACCATAAAAATAGATTCTCATTCCATGTGCTAGGGAAATAGATGAGAATAACAAGTTTAATCAAGGTGATTTGATTAAAATAGGCCTCTGTGACTCATGTTCCCTACCCCTAACCAAAATAGTATAATCATCTCAACAGTTAACAAGGTCAATCCCAAAAGGTGGGTGCTCCTCTATTTGGCCAAAAATAGTAGTGCACAACTCCTATTAAGTCACGAAATATTCTCAAATGTATATCTCCATCTCCTAGTTAAAATAGCAAAAAATAGAGTACAAATCTCACTCCAAACATAAACCTCCATAAATAGTAGGTGTCAAATTGTAACTGGTCCATGAAAATAGAAGTGCTCGTAATGGCTTGAAAAATTGGTCAACAATTTCAATCCCAAAAGGTGGGTGTTCCTCTATTTGGCCAAAAATAGTAGTGCACAACTCCTATTAAGTCACGAAAGCTTCTCAACTGTAGCTCTCCATTTCCTGGTTAAAATAGTAGTAAAATAGAGTACAAATCTCACTCCAACCATAAACCTACAGAAATAGCAGGTGTCAACATGTAATTGGTCCATGAAAGTAGAAGTGCTCGTAATGGATTGCAAATTTGGATTGATACTCTATGCCATATTGGGTACTTGAAAGATAGTCACCTTGCTTGAAATACCATCCACTAGCTAAAAAATAGACTGCACAAAATATAACCAAAAATCATGGCCTCGAATTTAACTAAAACTTGAAACATGGGTTAATCTCCAACTAGGTCCTTTGAAATGTTATTTTCTCACTATTTTGACTACCTTCTAAAAATAGAAAACTTCTAAGATAAAATTTCATTGAAAATAGAAACTGCTTTGCTTCTCCCCAATATGTTTCCAAATATATTGTCATATACTAATGGAAAAGACCAAGTTTCTAAAAATAGAAACTTTTACGAATAGTCGAATCAAGAATTTGGAAGTCCCCATCTAACTATCCTCGACTTGCTATGCATGCTCCCCAATTTGCTTGTCAATCTGATGCTCTCGAATAAGATAAGGCTGGAACAAAGCTATGGAACAAAGTACCCATATGGCCAAGGTACTCATGAATCATCGATGCCGAATTATGGACTATAATGTTGAGTTCATATTTTATAATGTTCACAAACCATCGATGTCCAATAGTGAACTCTGTAATGTAACATTGAGCTCACCTCGAATAATTTCCACGAATATATGTTGGAAAGTAACACTCAGATTTATGAAGGAAAATTTGGTTTTAACATTGGCTCCATCTAGGGGATAGTATCCCCTGGCATGATGTTGTGAATCTTAGAAATCTAAATGAAGAAAACTTGTAAAATAGGACCATAAGAAATCCATGCTACAAGCTTCAAAGAGATGTTGAATGGAAGCTATACATGCTCAAATCATTGGAACCTACAACCAAAATTACCACATATACAACTATCCATGATGGGTAACGTCTTGTTAAATTTTCAAAATTTACTTCAATCTGATCTAGGATCTTAACTGAGAGAACAACATGTATAGCATATCTACAGCATATCAATCATGGAGACAATAATGCAAGCACACAAGAGACACAAAGATTTACTTGGGGAAAACCATAAAGGTGAAAAACCCCAATAACTTCCTCAGAGATAGATAGAGCAATGATACAACCCAACCATAAGAGATAGACATATCCTAGCAGCAGATCCTCCTCCTCCATAAGTGCGCCACTCCTCCTTGAGTGCATGAGTGAGAAGTGAGTGAGTAAATAGAGTGCCTCCCACACTCTATTTATACTTGACTTGACTTTCCTTTTACATAAATCATGTAGGCTCGAACTTAACCACATAACATAATGCTGACTGGGCCGACCCCCAATAGGGTGGTCTAATAACCCTTTGACCCACATGACTTATACAGGGCCGACCCCAACAAGGTGGTCTAATAACCCATCAAGTATAAGTTACGACATTTACAATATAAATGACGACACTTCCGTATAGAGGAATAATACCATCTCTATAGGAGTACATACAACATATATGAAATACATTCCGAAGTTACATATACATCAACACGTCTCACTATTGACCATGGGAGAAGTCATCTAGTTAGGAACCACTAATGTCATTCCTTGCTATAAACATCAATAAACCCACCATTAATAATAATGAGCCCCAAGGTTCGAGTACAATCCTATCAATGAGAATGACTGAATTGAAGTTTGCCACTGAAAGGAATCAATTAGTCATAACTCAATAATGAAAAGCTTTGATGAATGCAAGATAAGATATGATACCATAAGTTTGTTAATGCTTGACAAATGACCAAAAGTAGGTCAACCAGGATGATCAGTAAATAAGTGGTAGTACAAAGGCCACTTCTATAAAAGCAAGAATCAGTACTACCTGAAAATATCTAAGCATGACTATCACAATTGTAAAAAAGAGAGATATAATGCTTTGGAGCCAAGTACAAAGTCTCAATGCTTCAAAGGATTTGTTGTCACAGAGTGTATAAGGAGTTGGGTTGTTAGAATTGCAGTTGGTTGTGGTGTAAATGGTGTGCGAAGGAGGGATTGGGGTTATGTTGTGCAAATTTTGATTTCCTCGGTGTCCACTGCATTCCCCAAACCACCCTACGTTGATGATGCTAGATGATTCAACCATTAGCTTCCCACAATTGGGGTTTGGGATTTGTTAGTCTCCACCTTGATTCTCTTTGAGCCATGAATTGAGTCTCATATCAACGACAAGTCTTCATGGACAACAATCCTACAATGGTATGCAAGTTTTCTTTTCTTCCTTATGTACCGGTTCTCACTGTTTTTTCTTCTCAAGCTGCTTTATATTGCACAAATGATGTAACTATTTTTGGGGTTGTTAAATGGATTTGGTTGAGCACCCTGACCCAGATTCGAAGGGTGGTCCTTCACAACCCTAAGCTTCTCCTTTTAAGATTCGAAAGAAATATAAAGTCTAAGTTTAATGTTTCTAGGAATTTCATGAAGGAAGAGGATATATCCAAACTAGTTATTAGAAATGGACATGTATTTGATACCAGAGAGGAAAAACTTAAATCTGCAGTTTCAGTTTCACTTGATAGCCTTTCTATAATTTCCACATCTACATGAATGCCCACTCCTATGGTCATAGAAATATTTCCATAGTATTCCCCATAGTCACATTGCTTCTAAAGGTCTATGCAAATTTTATAGCAAGGTCATCATCACACCCTTGCAATTTCGCACAATATTCCAACAATTGTGCCCTTCTAAAAATTTCTACAGTTTCTTGATTGATGTGCAATAGGGTTGTATTTGTTAGTTCTTTTCTACTAAACCTTGGATATTTATCTCTTAACTATTTATGGTAAATTCACTTGCTCCTTAAGTTGTAAAACAAGTTGTGGATGGGTTTTCTAATGAAAAATAGGTTGTATAGGCACTCTAATGATGGGAAATTTGATTATATAGTAGGAAACATGCTTTCCTTACCTCTCTTCCATGATTTTATTGTTGAGAGTTTCACTCTATGCACTATAGTTTTGATCACGAGCTAAATTAACCTATGCACACTATTCGGTTGTAACCACAAGCTCAAATGAATCCTCTATGCATTATTCGTCTATGTCTACAAACATAGAATTCTCCTCTACACACTATATCTCTGCAAACACCCATTTAGACTCTTTCTCTACACATTATATCTATGTATCTCCACTAAAGAAGCTCATTGTATGTACCTAAAGATATGGGTTGAAGAGGTTTTGAAATTTCTTTTTGAAATGGAGGCTTCAAGCGGGCTTTTCATACTTAGAGAGGTTTGTCATATCATCATTGCATTTTGTTTGTTGGTGCATTGCAGCAATTGTATCCTATTTTTATTTGAAAGGTTAATTGAAACTCATGTCATGACACAATATACTCTGCCCCCAACTAATAGTTCAATGACCTCATTGATAACCAATTAGTTAGAGAAGTAATAGTTAGGGAGTGGGTATACGCGTGTAAGATAGGAGTTATGGTGTGGAAGTAATTGGGTAGTGTAGGATTTGGGAGATATTTTTAAGTGGTCGCGTTACTCTGGTCACTAGGATTCAATATTCCTGTAATATCTACCAGAATGTACTTTCAAATTCAACCACACTTCTCTCTGTTGTCCTTATCTATTCAACACCTCAAATGCTTTGTCACCAATCCTACAATGGAAAGAACTAGAGTTTGCTCAAATATTAATAAACCAACAATTAGCAATAATCTTGTGTAAGCTATCACTAATTTACGATTCTAAAGTGTGATTTTTCCTTTTTATTAGTTGTAAATTAATTTTGGGCATCCCATGCCACCTGTGGACAATGGAAGGCAATGAACATACTCTATACCTCACATCTGGGCAGTTATGGGCCCTATAATGACAAGCTACAACATTAATTAAACATATACGGGTATTGTTTTTGGGAAAACCCCCTAAAAGCCCAATTATCATAACTTTTGGGGGGTAGTTTGTCAAAACCCCCCCTAAAAGTCATGAGAATTGAACTTTTGGAGGTGGTTTTTTTGGAACCCCCCTTAAAAGTCATGAGAATTGAACTTTTGGAGGTGGTTGTTTGAAACCCCCCCCCTAAAATCCCAACTTTCATAACTTTTGGAGTGTTTTGTCAAAACCACACTTAAAAGTCATGAGAATTGAACTTTGGGAGGCGGTTTGTTTGGAAACCCCCTTAAAATTCATCAAAATTGAACTTTTGGAGGCGGTTGTTTGAAAAACCCCCCCTAAAAGCCCAATTCTCATAACTTTTGGGGGCGGTTTGTCAAAACCCCCCCTAAAAGTCATGAGAATTGAACTTTGGGAGGCAGGTTTTTTGGAACCCCCCCTTAAAAGTCATGTGAATTGAACTTTTGGAGGTGGTTGTTTGAACCCCCCCCCCTAAAATCCCAATTCTCATAACTTTTGGGGGCGGTTTGTCAAACCCCCCCCTAAAAGTCATGAGAATTGAACTTTAGGAGATAGTTTGTTTGGAACCCCCCTTAAAAGTCATCAGACAATTGAACGTTTGGAGGTAGTTATTTGAAACCCCCCCTTAAAATCCCAATTCTCATAACTTCGGGAAGCAAATTTGTTTGGAACCCCCCTTAAAAGTCATGAGGATTGAACTTTTGGAGGCGATTGTTTGAAAAATCCCCCTAAAAGCCCAATTCTCATAACTTGTGGCAGTCATGCTAGGTTTTTCACATCAAGATGGTTCTCGCACTCCAACTTTCCATGATCCATGGTCAAAATACAAACTTGTGTGTCATAACATTATCCTTTATGGCTAATGGGCCTTGTGTAGGGCCCTAATCACCACATGATTCCTACACAAGGAATATTTAGCTTGCAAGGTATGGTGGCCATTTCAATATTTACATCATCATGGATGGTTCTTGAAGCCTAATCCATGGTGTCCATGGCATTAGATCAAAATCTAGTTTATAATGATTGGTAGTTTCCTCAAGGTCTTGTGACCTATGGGTGTTTCTCTATACCACCAACATAGGCCATAGGCAAGGAATACTTAGCTTTTGAGTAACGCATTGCCATTTGTTTTAGTATTTTCATGTCGTGGATGGTTCTAGGAGCCTATGTTATGGTTTAGGGCCAAAATGTAGTTTATTGGGCAGTAAAACTTTATTTTGAGACTCATGGGCCATACATAGGGACTTGAGTCATCATACATATCCTAGATAGGGAATATTTTTGTTTATAGTCTATGTTCTTGTATTTATTTTTGCACTAATTTTGGTTTGATAAAATCCCATACAGTGATCATTCAAACCTTGATGTTAAAGTCTTTGATCTAAAACCTTGGTTATAAATAACCCAAGATCAAAGTTTATTGTGTGAGTGTGTTGATTTGGCGCAGTAGGAATGTTAGTGATTAGGTTAGGGGGTTAGTGGGTTAGGGTTAGAGGGACATTGGCTTAAGGGGATATTTTCTACAATTTCATAATGCGGTAGGCTTTGGGAGTTTTTGGATTAGAAGCGAGGCACCTAAGGGATCAGTGGGTTAGTGGGAAAGGGGGTTCTGGTTTTGTTGGTACTAGTGGTTAAGTGGTTTATAAGTTATCATGTTATTCGGTTTGGGGCTAGTGAGGGGGGTTAGAGTTTGAAGCTTCCTAGGTGCATGAATTCATTGCATGGATCAAGTGTGCCAAGTGCATGAGTCATTTACATTGGGTTGGTTTGTGTTAGGTCAATGTCTAATTAGTGGCATTATTTATGGTGGCCATTTCAATATTTGTAACACAAAGGATGGTTCTCGTGGCCTGGACTATGGAATGTGAACTAAATTTAGGGTCTAATGCCATATTAATTTTCCATGGGGTTGATGGTCCATGCATGTTAACCTAGATTACCATATAAGAATCTATAGCCTACATGGTGAGATAGTCATGATCATCATTGTTACCATCGTCGATGTCATTGTTGTTGTCAGTTTTTCCATGGTTATGTAATCAATAAACCAACCATGGTTTAATATTTATAGGTTATGTAAACCGATAGTGGTTCTCATAAAGCCCCCGGGGTGTAGACCAGTTGGAAACCATGCGCTTGTTAAGACATACGGGTTGTTAAGCATGTTGTTGATTCAAACCTCGTTGCAGCATTGAGGGTGCGCTGTGGGGCAGGCGTACTCTCCTAGGGGTATAGTGGTAGCGATATTGGATCCCTGGACCTTGTGTCACGTGAGTACCAACCCAACTTCAGTTGTCGATTCCCTTAGATAAAAAAAAATAGTGGTTCTCATAACCTAAATAATGGTCCATGGTTAATAAATTTACTATATGATTCATGGTCCATGTTTAGGTCCCTACACATAATTACTTTACCTTACAAGCAAGATATTATGGCCATTTCAATATTTGTAACATTGACAATGGTTCTCGTGGCCTATACCGTGGCCTATAAAATAATTTTAGGGCCTAATACCATATTAATTTTCTATGGGTTTGATGGTCCATGCATGTTTACCTAGACTACTACATATGACCTACATATGGAATATCTAGCCTATATGTAACAATTCCCTCTATTGCTCTTGAGTGATGATTAAGGCCTTGCGACATCACATAATCTCTAAAGAGTGAACTTAATTTCAACTACAAGTGGGATATGTTGGTAATTTTTAGATCTGTAACACAAAAAATAAACTTTTCCTGCCAATTTCAACATGCTAGTAATTTTCATTCCATTACCCTTTCTTCTCATTGTTTTCCCCTTTTTGTGAAGGGTGACTCAAGTGGATTCCAATGGACAATAATGGCAACAAGAGAGCATAACATACCACACACATGCCCATATCCAAGGCCTAGAATATATTGCAAACTAATGAGTTGAGTGAATTCAAGATGGAATTACAATAATTATTAGACAAAGGGTTCATATGACCAAGTGCATCACCTTGGATAGAACACATATTGGTAGTCAATAAGAATGATGGAACCTTTTGGATGTGCATTGGTTATTCAATGTTAAATAAGGTGACAATTAAGAACAAGTACCTCCTACCAAATTGATGATCCTCTTTATTAACTTAGATGGGAAAAGGTTTTTTCAAAGTTGGACTCAAGTTTCGGGTATCATCAATATATGAGAGCAAAGACTTGTCTACATTATTTAAGATGTGCCACCACCTCTCGCCTTGCTGTAGACACATGTTAGTCATACCACCGACTCAAACTGCATGAAGAATGAGATCACCACCATCATCATCGATGCCTATTATTGGAGACAGTCAGGGAATAGATTTAGGTTAAACATGCTCGATAATGGCATGGTTCCGAACTGTACACGTATTGTTCCTGAGGAGTTGTTGTTAACATGAAGCTTTGGACCCAGTATAATAAAATAAGAGGAGGAAGAATTTTAAAGTTAACCATAATTTAAATACACTGGTCAGGGCTACTATATTCAACTTAATCAGTTTCGTTTCATTAGTTTCCATGTGTGCCTTAAAACAGTGAGTGGAGGTGTCTTTCACCAAAATCCCGATTCCACTTTGATTCTTATTTGTTGCGCCATTGAAGAATCCCATGGGGAAATTACCAAATAAATTGGATTTATCAAAATTTTTACTTTTTTCGCACCTGGATCTATGATGAATTCCGCTGATGATTTAATAATCCTTCTCCCAACCTCCTCTAGGTTCTGTCTATAGCTTAAAAGAGAATGGCATTCATGAAAATCCATAAGCTCCATGTGACAATAAAGGGAATTGATTTTACCTTGGGATTTGTTAAAAACCAGAGCTTTAAATTTTATTAAAGGGGTTGCAGATGCCAATTACTTTTGACTTGAAGAATGTTACAAATCAAACTCCAAAGATCCTGAGTAATGCTGCAATCTACTGCAAGATGGTGTATGGTCTCCTCATTGCTCAAACATAATGGATAGGATGAAGGTCCAATTCCACCCCTTTCTCTGTAAATCTCCCCTGTTAAGACTTTATTTCGTAAGCATAACCACATAAATAGAATTGATTTTGGAGGAGATTTGATTTTCCATATCATTTTATACCACCACTTCAAATCATCATCCTCATAAAGATATATAAAGGCATTATAGGCCTCTTTTACTGTCACAATCCCTTCTATTGTGTTCTAAGTCCAAGCCAACCTATCTGGTTCTATAGACAGAGTGATCCCATTTTGGTAAATTCCCTGTATGTATGTGTTCCATTCACTAGCTAGATCTCATAATGTGAGTACGAGATCTTGTCTAGAGATCCAAATACTAGAACCTGACAAGTTGAAGATAATTGTCTTATGTATATATGCAAGATAATAAAGGCCCCAACTATGTAGGTGTGGTAGCAATTCTTCTGATAGTATAAAGCTAGATCCTCCACCCAGAAAATGATCTAAGCCTAAAAGAACTCTTGTACCTATACCAACCTTCCAAGCTATCCACCACTTAACCATAGGTAGTGTAGTCAATAGATTTTTCCAGATAATGTAGGCTATTGGGGAAGCAGAGTGTTTCTTCCTCAGCCATGGTTCAACATCAAATCCTTTCAAATATTTCCTTAGTCCATCTTGAAGCGATTTGGAGTGCCATCGACAAGGGTGTAATAGGTATTGAATGTTGTTCTTGAGGAAATGACAACCACATAAGAACCAAATTACTTAAGGCTATGTTACGTGCTGGCGGAGATAAATCAGAAGTAGGTGGTTTCCTTGGTGGACATTGGCGCCATACATAATTTCATGAAGGAAGAAGTGGCTAGAAAGCTCAAGTTTTGGATTGAGCCTGGGAAAAGTTCCTTTAAGGAAATGAATTCAAGCATGGAAAAGGTGGTTGGAGTGGCTATCCAAGTGCCTTTGAAGCTTGGTGAATGGACTGGTGAAGGGAGCTTCATGGTCATGCCAATGGATGACATTGATGTTGTCCTTGGGCAGAAATTCATGAGGAAGGAGAATGCAATGACTATGCCACAGTTGGATTGTTCGGAAATTATTTTATAAGCATAGTCCAACATCATGCCTATTGTGAGGAGCTAACAAAGAGTTGGGAAGGTCATGTCTATGAGAGTGACTACTTCTACAGACCCGATTGTAGCAAATTCTCATGATGCAGCATAGACATGCCAAGGAAAAAGAAGTTGCCCAACAAGAAGAGATTTCGTGAAACATTTAGAAGAATGATTGGATGTAGTAGGGAGGATTGTGAAGTCAATTATGAAAGGAAGGCCTACAGAATTCTACTTGGTTATGCAGGAAGGAAAGAGTCGAAAGACGAGATGCACAACAATGACCCAAACGTAGGAAGGGGAACCAAGCAGTGGTACGAAAGATTTAGATGCAGGCGAGCATGAATGGCTTAACAACCCAAAAGCATGATGATTGTGGGAATAAGATGATGGGAAGATTGGTGGTAACTTTACTCTTCTACTATAATTGAGAAGGTAGTGATTTGGGAGATGGCCAAGGGAGCCATCCTCTATTTCTTTCTCATTAGGTAATTGTGGCACAATACCACTACCTTTGGCATAGGTAGATGGGGCCTCGAGTGCCTTAATTAGGAGGCATGCCAGAACCAAAGCCAATAGGTGCTTTGACAATAGGTCTAAGTGCCAAAGTGGGTGAAGTAGCATGCTTCTCCATGATGACGACATAGGCCATTGAGTTGTGGAGAGTTCACGCAGTGGCATTGGAATGGAAAAACTCAGGACTTAGATTGGATGGCCTGATCAACCAGACAATTGTTGAGATATGGGAGTAGATTGAACATGTGGACTTACAGAAGATTTGAACTTGCAAATTTTGCACGATTGAATCTCTTGAGAATTTAGCTTCCCTTTAACTTTCCTGAAATGGATGGGACAAGGAAGATCATTGTTTTCACTTTGAAACCGAGTACTTCCCCGCACAGTTGCCTGTTGATGTATATGTAACTTCGGAATGTATTTCATATATGTATACTGTACTCCTATAGGGATGGTATTATTCCTCTATATGGAAGTGTTTGTATTCCTATAGAGATGTTATTATTCCTCTATATAGAAGTGTCATCATTTATATTGTAAGTGTCGTAACTTATACTTGATGGGTTATTAAACCACCTTGTTGGGGTCGGCCCTGTATAAGTCATGTGGGTCGAAGGGTTATTAGACCACCCTATTTGGGGTTGGCCATGTGGTTCAAAGGGTTATTAGACCACCCTATTGCGTGTCGGCCCAGTCAGCATTTTGTTATGTGGTTAAATTGAGGCTGACCTAGTAAAGGTTATTAGGAAAGTCAAGTCAAGTATAAATAGAGTGCAGGAGGTACTCTATTTGATCATTTTATTCTCACACAAACTCTTTGAAGAGTGGCGCACTTGTGGAGGAGGAGAAGCTTGTTAGGATATTTAGACACTTAGGAGTTAGTTAAGATCAACTTGTGTAATATATCCATTAGAGATAGTGTGTTTCTTTAGTATGTATTAGTATGCATTTGTAAATATTTAATCCGACAGTCATGATATGTTCCCGACATAGAGTGATCCGACGGCTCAACTTCTCTTAGATCAAACCTAACCTTGATCCATGGCTTCACACCCGATTGGTCCATGATATCTATTTAAAGAGCATGGAGGGTTATTGTTTAGTTGATCGATTATGTGAAGCTCATTTGTAACTTTCTTTCTTTGCATAATAAATTGTCCCGTAGAAGCTATTTGGCTGAGGTCGTGGAGTGTTTCCCTCAAGAGGGTTTAAACCACGTCAAAACATCGGTGTGTTGATCTGTGATCTGTTTGTGTGAAGTGGTTTCTCTTAGTGTTCAGTCCTTTGGTAGTACCCTGTGTACTCAAACATGGTATCAGAGCTTTTATGAAGTGCCGCTTTCGGTTATGATCTAGATCTTGAACTGTTGTTGCTGAAACTCGAAAGGGTTTCTAGTTCTGGTATTTTTGTGCATTTTTGGGTTGTGGGAGGTGTTCCATTGCATCCATAGCGTCGTTTTCATTGGGAAATAGTTTTCGTTTGATAAAAACGGTTCCCGGTTGCTCCAGAAACGCGTATTTCATCAGATCTGAAGGTATATGTTAGAGTGACACATTTTTTTATTTTCGTTTTTTTAAAAGGAAAAAATCTCATATTTCATCATTTTTTACTATTATATTTTTTTTGGGTTTGGATTGTTGCTTTCCCGTCTGCGTATTCTCTTTGCCGTGCACCTTGAGCGATCTTGACAAATCAGAAACATAAAGGGAAAGGGTTTTTCTCGGTTACATATGCTCTTTGCCGTGCACCTTGCGCGATCTCGGCAAATCAGAAACGGAAAGAAAACGTAGAATTTCCAGGAAAGCTAACAAGATCTAACTCCACAAGTGTGGAAAAATTGTTTTGTTTCAATTTGTGGTGTGTTTTGTAGAAAAAAGGGCAAGCACGCAAATCGAGCAAGAAGAGTAAAAAAAAAAAAAGCCCCCTTCCTCATTTCCATATTTTACATACCTTTTAATCTAGCTCACTTGGTTCAAAGTTGCTTTATTCCTTAATAGGTCTTGAGTTCAAGTTTTAGGAAGTTACTTTTAAAAGAAAAAGTGCATGCAATTTCTATTTTCAAGTTATTTTATTGTAAAAGTGCATCTCACTTAAATAATAAAAAATAAAAATACAAGTGAGTCACTTAAGTTTTTTTTATTGTTGCACTATTTAAAAGTAATATCATTGTAAAAGTGAAATCACTTATTTTACAAAAGTGGTTCACTTAAAGCAACTTTCTTGGAAAGTGATTGTCAAATGTTCATCTTGGGAAGAGGGAGGTTCTTTTTTTGCTGGACATTCTCTAGCTGCCACGTCACTATTGGGGACATCTTCAACAGTTTCTTTGTTCAAGCATAACTTCATCATACAGAGTCAGTTTTTAGTGCCGTTTTTTTTTAAACTGCCTATTTTTTTGATCTCTTCACATCCAGACTATTGGTTTATACTTTTATAGCCATTAATTTACAAATATGGCCACCCCTTGTGATATTCTACTTAACAGTTCCAACTATTTCTCATGGAAATATCGTATGGAGGATGTTTTACGAAGTAGGGGACTTTTCAGAATTACCTCAGGGAAAGAAAAAGAACCCACTGATGATGATAAGAAAATAAAATGGGAAAATAGATGTGATGAAGCTCATGGATTTATTGGGATGTCAATCTCTACTGATTTGTGATTCCACATATCTGGAATTGATGAACCTAATGCTGCTTGGGACAAGTTGGAATCTGTGTTTGGTAAACACAATGAAATTCGAGGTCACCAACTCGAAAATGAGTTGATTTCTTTAAATCCAAGTGACTTTTCATGCATTCAAGATTATTTATCTAAGTACAAAACTCTTAAACTCTTATGTGCAGAATGTAAGATTGAGAGGGAAGACAAACAATGCATTTATCATATTCTTTCCAAACTTGGACCTGCATATTCTGTTTTTGTATCTACATTTTACTCCATGAAAGCATCCTTGAATGCAGCTAGCTATCAAGATCCTAGTCTTGAATCCTTCTGTGATTCCTTGATTAGAGAACAAGATAAACTCATTCATCTTGGAATAATCAACAATGTAGATACATCTGGGAAATCCTTATTGTCCCAACAGAAAGAAAAGTCCAAGCCTCCCACGAAACAAAATTTTCGCAATAATAAGTCAAACAAGGGTCCCAAACCCTCTCAGTCAGCTTCTTCTTTAAAAAATGAAAAAGGATCCAAGCCAAAAGGCAAGAAGACTGAGTGTCATTGCAACTATGTTAACCATAAATTCACTACTTTCTGCACTGAACAAGGCATCCAACAACAGCGCACTGTTCCGTATACACCACAACAAAATGGTGTAGCTGAGCGGAAGAACCGCACATTAAAAGAAATGGCTAATTGTATGATCCAATCGAAGGGACTAAGTCTTCAATTTTGGGCTGAAGCCATTAATTGTGCAAATTACATAGTTAATCGCACCCCCACTAAAGCATTACAAGGTATAACATTAGAAGAAGCATGGAGTAAAACTAAACCTGATGTAAGTCACTTCCGTGTGTTTGGTAGTGAAGCATGAGCTCACATTCCGGATGAAAAACGGAAAGCATTGCAGCCTGAAAGTGAAAAGTACATATTTGTTGAATATTCTGAAGATGTAAAAGGTCATAGACTTGTTCAACCACATTCTCATGATATAATCATTAGAAGAGATGTTAAACTTGATGAAAATCTCTTGGCCTGCGAGCCTAACTCAGTGATTGTGCCATCTTTGGCCTGCGAGCCTGATTCGACGTTTGTGCCTTCTTCTTCTTCTTCCAACTTCCTTGACAGGTTTCCAAATCCCGTTTCTGATGATAACAGTGAGGATGAAAATCCACCTCCGCCTGCTCATGTTCCTCCAGTTGCACCAGCACAAGTGCTTCCTCGATGGGTCCGTTCAACATGTGAAGTAGCTGGTGATCTTGCCGGTGATCCTAGAGATCAACGTCGAACACGTTCTTAGTTTCAGCGAGCCTCTTCTTTTTTGCCTCAAGTTCCCGAGAATCATGATCCATAAACTTTTGCAGAAGCTTCAGGGAATCCAGATTCGGATGCAGCCATGGATGAAGAATATCGTTCCTTAATGGCGAACGATACTTGGGATCTTGTTCCTCTTCCAAAAGAAAGAAAACTTGTCAGATGTAAATGGGTCTTCATAACTAAGTATGCATCAGATGGAAGTGTTGAAAGGCTTAAGGCAAGGTTAGTTGCCAAAGGTTTTTCCCAAGTTGAAGGGATTGACTACAATGAAACCTTTGCTCCCGTTGCAAAAATGAACTCCATCCTCCTTGTTCTTTCCCTTGCAGCCTTACACAACTGGGAAGTCCATCAAATGGATGTCAAGTCTGTCTTCTTACATGGTGATTTACAGGAGGAAATTTACATGGAACAACCTCCTGGCTATGTTCAGAATAACTCTAGCCTTATCTGCCGCCTTAAGAAATCCTTATATGGCCTTAAGCAAGCTCCTAAAGCTTGGTATGCCAAAATGGATAACTTTCTCCTTGACACTGGTTTTTCTAGATGCCATTCTGACCCCAATGTCTATACCAAGAAAGTAGGAAACCATCTCATCATACTTGTTCTATATGTTGATGACCTTATTCTTACTGGTAGTGACCCTAAGCTTATAACCCATGTGAAATCCAGTCTTAAACAAAATTTTCAAATATTAGACTTAGGACATTTGCATTATTTTCTTGGTCTCCAAGTCCTGCAAACCAAAGAAGGAATCTTTCTTTCTCAGTCTAAGTATGCTTGTGACCTTCTTCGTCGCTTTCACATGGAAGATTGTACACTAGCCCCTTCTCTCTTCCAGTCTGGAGTCAAAGTTTCTGCCACTTGTACTTCACCTGAAGTCGATGCCACCTTGTATCGTCAGCTTGTTGGTAGTCTCTTATACTTGACTCATTCCCGTCCTAACCCTTCCTTTGCCGTTGGTCGTGTTGCCCGTTATATGCAGACACCTCATGAAAGTCACTGGAAAGCAGCTAAAAGAATACTTCGATATATTCGAGGTACAGTTCAGTTTGGGATTCATTATAGTACACGTGGGAAACCTTTGTTGGTTGGTTTCACTGATTCAGATTGGGCCGGCGATCCTGATGATCGAAAGTCTACCGCAGGTTATGTTTTCAGTCTGGAATCTGGACCTATTACTTGGGCTTGTAAGAAACAACAAGCTCTTGCTCTTTCTTCAGTAGAGGCAGAATATCAAGCAGCAGTTAATGCCAGTCAGGAAGCTTTATGGCTTCAACAGATCCTTTCAGATTTTGGATTCGAGCAGTAGCAGCCTACTCCACTTTGGTGCGACAATCAAAGTGCCATCAAGCTTTCCAAAGATCCAGTTCTACATCAACACAACAAACACATTGAGATACATATGCACTTCATCATAAATCTTGTTCATGATCGTGTTCTTGAAGTGCTCTTTTTCCCTACAGATGATCAAGTTGCAGACATCTTCACCAAGTCTCTTACAGAAGCGAAGTTTTCTAAACTTCGATCTATGCTAGGAGTTCAGGAACTTGTCATTAAGGGGGGGTAGGCTCTAATGCCTCCTTCCTTCTCCTAAACGTGTCACTTTTGTAAATCCTTCAATCCTATCCCAAGTTGTTCTTAAGGGGGGATGTTAGGATATTTAGACACTTAGGAGTTAGTTAAGATCAACCTGTGTAATATATCCATTAGGGATAGTGTGTTTCTTTAGTATGCATTAATATGCATTTGTAAATACTTAATCTGACGGTCACGATATGTTCCCGACATAGAGTGATCCAACGGCTCAACTTCTCTTAGATCAAACCTAACCTTGATCCGTGGCTTAACACCCGATTGGTTCATGATCTCTATTTAAAGAGCATGGAGGGTCATTGTTTAGTTGATCGATTATGTGAAGCTCATTTGTAACTTTCTTTATTTGCAGAATAAATTGTCCCGTAGAAGCTATTTGGCAGGGGCCATGGAGTGTTTCCCTCAAGAGGTTCTAAACCACGTCAAAACATCGGTGTTTTGATCTATGATCTGTTTGTGTGAAGTGGTTGCTCTTGGTGTTCGGTCCTTTGGTAGTACCCTGTGTACTCAAACAAAGCTTCTGCTAGGAGATGTCTATATTTTATGCTTTGGTTGTATCATTGCTCTATCTATCTCTGAAGAAGTTATTGGGGTTTTTTCACCTTTATGGTTTTCCCCAAGTAAATTCTGTGTCTCTTGTGTGCTTGCATTATTGTGTCCATGATTGATATGCTGTAGATATGTTGTACATATTGTTCTCTCAGTTAATATCCTAGATCAGATTGAAGTAAATTCTGAAAAACTTACATGATATCAAAGCTAGCCTGAAAGAAGGCATGGTATGGCATGTATAACACTTGTTGCACGATGCTAGGGCTTGATATAGCAAAAACTAGTCATCGTAGCACTTTCGCTATAAATCCATTTTGGCGAAGTTTTCGGATGAGAAACTTTTACAGGTCGTCTATAAAATCCCCATGTTTCTAATTCGTTGTACCTTTTGTTTTATGATCTGTACAATCTAGGTTTCTGCCTCTTCCAGATATGAGTCATAAACAAGTGACCTAGGAAAAAAGGTCATAACATGGGCTAGGAAGCTCCAAATGAGATTTCGTAAAATGTGAAAGGTAGTGCATGGACTCTACTTTCTCAGATAATGTTTTTAGAGGCTGAAACTGAACCAGTAACACATGGCACACTGTACAAGTTTGCTCTCATGTTTTATCCCATAAAGAGGTCACGTTGCGACAACTCTCTCTCAGAGAATCCAATTAAGGTCAGACATGTGGGGTTGGAAATATGACAGGTCGGTATACCACGGGTAGAAGGTTCATACCCCGTGTATTGGAAAGTTCAAAGTTACACCAGAAACAATCAACTACATATTTCTGTCAAAACATAATTATTTTTTAGCACCGTTCATTCATGGCTTCAGGAATTTAGGGTTTCCGAGAAAGATGGAATTTTTGTAATCGGAGACCACGGCTGAATGCTACTCATCAAAATAGAAAATTAGAGACCAAGATGAGAATTTTTGGTTGGGCAGAAGGTCGAGCTTGATCAAACCCTAGTTCGGGACATTGATCGGAAAAGTGGTAATTAGGGCTTCTGCAAAAATGAGAATTTTTTAAATATGTGACCACAGCTAGAAGCTCCTCAGAAAAATAGAAGCCTAGAGCTTTGGATTGAACCTTTTGATTGGGAAGAAGGGTGGGATTTATCAAACCCTAGTTCGGGGTCATGTCAAGTGAATCCGAAAGTTTCAAAGGCAAATTTGAGGGGTGAAACTTTGCAGTTTTCAAATTCTGAATATACCGGCTTGATCAACTCATCAAGGTGTATATTTCTATCCTTTCATAAGTTTGAAATTCAAAGTTTGAATTTTCAGGGTTTCTTTAACAAACCCTAATCCAGCTCCAGATCCAGTTTCTGCAAATCAAGTGGATTAGGTTAATCCTACAAGAGAATGGATTGGTCACCTGTATAAGTGAAGAATTTCCCGTTTCAGAGGGAGATGAGGCTGAGGCCTTACATAGGAAGATTACAAGCAATCTCGACATGTATAAATCATACAGGTATGTTTCGAATTCTGTTCATAATTAAGTTTATGATATGTTTGTCTTCATATTATTACGGTTACTACAATCTTGGTTAATTTTACACTTGTCATATCACCTTAATAAAATTATGAATGCATGATAGAAGATAGTCATTGATTAGGGTTTTTGACACTTATGATTGTACTAATGCATTGTGATGTTGTATGAGGTTGATGTTGTCCACTAACATGAAAGGTACATCAAGAAAGACAAATCATGTTCTAGTTCAAAAACATATGACCATGGTGACATGAAGACAAAGGTTCATCCATTGCCATGGATCACATAGAAGATCTACTTACGATGTATGTATGACTTGGTTAACCTATGAGATATGTAGGTTACTAGCACAAGTCACTTAAGAGAACAAGAAGATATCATGTGGCTATGTTAGACAATAACCAGCTAACATATTAATCCAGGTATGTTTTTCCTATATCGAGTTAGAATCCTACCTTGTGTTAGAATCTCTTATATAAGTATACATGGCATAATTGATAATGATTATTCATAGGTTTGAATAATCATGGGTGTATGCAGATTATGTTTCTTACCTTAATTTAAGATATGACTAACCATAAGAGTCCTTGAATACTAATGCTTATTATTTCTGTTTGAAATGATCATGACTATACATGCTTAAGATTATTGTGTTTTGATAGCGTTGCGAATATACTAATAAATGTATGATTTTGTATGAGATCTCGAGGATATCACAATAATGATACTTGTAAGCATGCATAGTGATCGAGGGTGGATATAAGTTCAAGAACAGGTAATCCAGGAAGAAAAGATCAAGAGGGAGCACACTCTAGTAGTTTCTGCAAGAATGCAGATATTCAGAGGGAGTCGACCACTTCTCACAATCCACATCAGAATGGAGTTGAAAAGATTCAGAGGGAGTCCACCCAACAAACAAACAAAGATAAGTATTTGAATTATCATTTCTTGCATATTTGATTATTTAAATAATATTGTTCAATAATGTATATACTGATGTTCCTAGAATTATGTTGTGCATATTAGAATAGTTTCATTGATGAACAGTATACTACTAATATACATGGGTAGGTGGCCTATGGCACTGTACAACATTCCATTGCTACTTATATAGAATGAAACCTCTTTGCTGACATGTTGGGAGTTGTGCACACTCTTAACAATGTTCTGGTAGAGATTGGAAGGAATCTATAAAGTTACAGGATATGGATAAATGTTGTATTGAAGCATTAGCTAAGATAATTGCATGACTGTATGACATATTTATTTATGTATAAGAATTTGTTCTGAAAACTATGAGATGTTCTCTAATCATGCAATTTAACTTTTTTTGTAGGAAAGATCATATACCATCACCTACAAAAGAAGGACTACAACATTTGTTCAACAACAAAGTTATCTATTGAAGATATTAAAAATATTGAAGTTCCTAGGATTCGGGAAGAATGTCATGATTGAGGAGTACCAGTCGATCATGAAGAATGATGGTTGGGATGCAGTCCCAAAACCAGAAGGGAAGTCTGTTGTTACTTCCAAGTGAATCTATAAAATCAAGCATGCTGCAGATGGTAGCATAGAAAAATACAAAGCAAGGTTTGTAGCTCGTGGCTTCTCTCAGAAAGAGGGAATAGAATTTTGCTCCTGTAGCCAGGTACAATTCCATCAGATCAGTACTTACCCTAGCTAGAGTGATGAAATGGAAGCTACACCAGATGGATGTAAAGACAAATTTCTTGAATGGTGTAGTCGAAGAGGAAGTGTATGTAGAGTAGCCACTTGGTTTTGAGGCACATGACAGGAAGTCATATATGTGCAGAACTTGGTATGGTAGCATAGACAACTTTCTATCTAGTTTGGGATTTACTAAGAGTAAAGCGGATTCCAACCTTTACTACAAGGTTGAGGAAGACAATCCAGTGATACTACTTTTGTATGCGGATAACCTGTTTGTTACAGGTGAGGATAGATTGATTGCCGACATGCAGTGGAAGCTTGCTGCCGAGTTCAAGATGAAGAACCTGTGGATGATGCACTATTTTCTAGGCATGGAGGTGTGGCAGAGTGCAGATGGAATCTTCCTTGGAAAAGGGAAGTATGTAGTAGAGATCTTGAATACGTTCGTGATAATGGATTGGAAGGCCATGGCCACACCTATGGCATCGAACCTAAAGCTTCCGTGTGATGCTTCATCTGATCCGATTGATGTCACTATGTATCATTAGATGATTGGGTCCTTGATGTACCTGACGAACACTAGACCAGATATTTGCTTTACGATGAACACATTGAGCTAGTTCTTGATGGATCCCAGAGGTGTTCACCTGGTTGCTGAAAAACATATTCTGAGGTACCTGAAGGGTACGATTGACTATGGGCTCAAGTATGATTCGAATCAAAAGTTTAACCTGTAGGGTTATGTTGGTTCAGATTGGGTAGGAAGTGCTGCAGATAGGAAGAGCACATTTGGGTGTTGCTTCAGTATGGGATCAGGTGTGATCTCTTGGTTTAGCAGGAAGCAATCCTGCGTAGCACATAGTACAACCGAAGCAGAGTATGTTGCAGCATGTTCGGCTAGTTGTGAGGCAGTATGGCTCCGGAAGCTACTGTCTGAGTTATTTGATCTCCCGCTGGAGGCTACTGGTATCTTTTGTGACAACCAGAGTTGTGTGAAGCTGTCTGAGAACCCGGTGTTCCACGATAGGTTGAAGCACATTGAGATCAAATATCACTATATCAGGGATATGGTGCAGAGAAGAGCAGTGAAGCTCCTGTATGTTGCAACGGATGAGCAGATTGCAGATGTATTGAAAAAACCACTAGCCAGAGTGAAGTTCGAGTACTTCAGAGAGAGGCTTGGTGTTCTTCAGATCGATGACACTTCAAGGAAGAAGTGATGGAGACATTTGCTGAAGCCATTCCAAGCATGGTGGAAGGAGGATCCTTCACATGGCTATGGATGTAAGCACTGGATGATGAGCATCAGGAGGATGTTCTAGTTTTTGCTTGATATGATCAGTTGGATCATTTATGTATGTATGCATCATGTTGGATGCTGGATATGATCAGTTGGATCATTTATGTCTGTATGCATCATGTTGGATGTTGGATATGATCAGTTGGATCATTTATGTATGTATGCATCATGTTGGATGCTGGTTATGATCAGTTGGATCATTTATATGTACGTATATATGCATCATGTTGGATGCTTGGACTATGTATCTGTATATGTATCAGGTGGATATGATTGTATGATCAGGTAGATCATGTATGCTGATATATATTGGGTGGATACATTGTATGATCAGGTGGATCATGTCTCTATGTATGTATCAGGTAGATACGTTATATGATTAGGTGGATCATGTATGATGATATGTATCAGGTAGATACTTGGTATGCATCAAGCGGGTGCATTGTATGATCAGGATGATCACGGATGACGAGCTTTACGATGTTGCTCCAGATGACATGCATCAGGACGATGTAGTGACGATGACTAGGATGATCATGTGTGATGAGTATCAGGATGATACTCTGGATGATATGCATCATGATGATGCAGTGATGATGATTAGGATGATCATATGTGATGACATGTATCAGGTGGATACATTACATAATTAGTTGGATTATGTGTGATGAGTTTCGAAGACATAGATGCACATGAGATTTTCGGACATGGTTATAGATGTGTTCTCTCATGGTCACGATGTAATTGCTAGGATTTTCCAACATGGTGGAAGATGTGTTCTCCCATGTTCATGATGTAATTTCCAGGGCCATTCGAGCATGGTTGTAGATGTGTTCTCCCATGTCTGTGATATAAGTGTTGGGGCCATTCGAACATGGTTATAGATGTGTTCTCCCATGGCTGCGATATAAGTGAGGGGGCCATTTGAGCATGGTTGTAGATGTGTTCTACCATGGATTCGATATAAGTGCTGGTCCATTTGAGCATGATTGTAGATGTGTTCTCCCATGGCTGCAATATAATTGTTGTACCATTCTCGCATGGTTGTAGATGTGTTCTCCCATGGCGTAGATGTAAGTGTTGTGTGATGTGCATATGGGTTGTGCTTCGTGAATGATGATCATGAGTATGAGGATGATACTCTGTGACCATGGACAGGTTTTGCAGTAGCATGTAAAAGGTCCCGGGAGATCCGATAGGTTGACCTGTTTGCTCGTAATCAGTTTTGGGATTCTCTTTCGAGGTTTTGTTGACTCACG
Organism: Larix kaempferi; assembly: GCA_027924585.1. NCBI lineage: Eukaryota > Viridiplantae > Streptophyta > Pinopsida > Pinales > Pinaceae > Larix > Larix kaempferi. The sequence continues at coordinate 18,047,070 of BSBM01001197.1, read as the reverse complement.
TAATAAGTCTTGAGGATTCCACAGTATGTCCAGTGATGATGAAAACCTGCAGGTGGTGGGCCTACATCCAGTATGAAAAAGGACTGGCTCTGTAGAATTTCCTATGATGAGTAGATCAGAGATTGATTGAGATAGCAGCAGCAGTGATGATGATGATGATTTGAGGACGATGATTTCACTAGTACAAAATGAGAAATTAATGACTAAAATTCAACTATAAATGACTATTATTGAGTCAGTGACTAATAGTATCTGATTTCCACTATCTTATCTCTAGTCATATTTCACTAGTCATTAATTGGTTGACTTATTAGTCATTGATTTAGTCATTGATAGTCATTGATTAAGTCATTGATTTAGTCATTGATACTCACTGATTTAGTCATTGATTGTCACAATTAATGACCAAATATACGACTAAATAAACTACTAGATGATAACATATTAATGACTAAGCTAAATACGACTAAACGTTAGTCGCGCTATAAGACAATGGAAATTAGCTACTAATAGTCGTATATATGTGAATTTAGTCGTTTTCTTAATCACTAATTTATGCTAGGGTACGGAGGAATCGAACCACCAATCTCCTGCCTATAATTAGGTAGGTGCTCTACCATTGAGCTAACACCCTTTAAGAAGTTGTTATTGCTTGACAATGATGATATTCAAACAAATTTTGCATTGGAACAAAATGAATGTCAAACATATTCAAGAATAATAGAATATAGATGAAGGTTCGATACAAATGCAACAAAATTTTCAAATAAATACATGATAGGCATGAGTATTTATGTGCTTGCAAAATACAAACTTCTATATACAATTCACTCGGCCATAAAAAATTGCAAGTTCATCTACAGTGTTGATTTCAAAGCAATGAATGGACAAGGTATATAGTTACAACACTCTATCACGACTTGAAAAAATCAATATTTTCCCAACGTTATATCAGCTATGCCCAATAAAAGAGACAATAGGAACGTGTCTCAAACCAACAAGATTACCAATAGTCGCAACATGTAGTTTGAATTATGTATCACTACTTAACTTTATCATAAAACAATAGGATCATATAAAAAGTAGAATCTCAATCAGATTCATTAGGATTTGCCGGCACAGGTTTACACCATTACACAAAATTAAAATTAGGGAGTCAAATAAACATTTAACATCACAATTGTATAATATAGGCGCTTGTTAAAGGTTGGAAAACATCATAACAAAAAATTGCACCTGTTCTTTATCTCGGCAGCCATGGTCATGAAATCCTGCTCCACATTTGTTGCATTCTTCACACTTGTCTCCAAAAATGGAATGCCAATCTCATCAACAAATGCCTTGAAGAACAAAATACACGAAGCATGTCAAGAAAAATGTAGACTGAAAGTGACAAAAAAAAACTAACCCTTGAGATTAATAAAAAAAAGAATCTACAAGCCAAGTCAACCTATGGGTGCAAAACCCATATTACATAAAGAATTAATGTAGAAGCAAAAGCATATGTTTTATAGGTTACCTTTCTTTTGGTATTGCAAAATATGACATCCTAAGGGATTGTAAGTGTATCATATAGATCACATAGGGTGTCAAACTTCCACTCCTCTCTCTCAACAGGCACAAAAAATTGTTTGATGCCCTAGAATTCACAAACAATAGACAAGGATGCTTGGTTTAGCAATAATACAAGTAGATCACAGAATGCACATTTGACAATTCAACATAAAGAGTGAAAGTACAAGGGACCTAGGCTCAATCACACCTCAAGCATCAATTCATCACGTTTGACAAGGATTCTTACAAGATCAGTCATGAATTTGTTTGTAATCTCCAAAATCTCATGTGGCAAAGTTGCTAATATCAACACTACCTATCAGTTAATCACAATAGCATTCACATGAATACTCCTCTGACTATAAACAACATGTAGCAGGTGAAACAATTATCTACAACAGTCTGCCCCAGACAATAGATCTGAGACTCCCAACCAACATTGAGCATAGAAAAAAACATACATATTTGTTCTAGCAAGTACTTAAAATTTCTTTAAAGGGAAACACTTAATTGGCATATTCACAGGAAAAGAAGATGCCAAGGATATTGGTGGTGATGAGTCCAATTTTTAGGTATATGATAAGCCTTTTTCTGAAGTCAAGCTCAAGCAATGGCGAAGAAACACACTCATTTGTGGGAAAAATGTTTTACTTTAATTATTTAATGAAGTTGTTTTTGACAATTATTCTTGTATAATTAAATGCATATTCAATAAACTAATTTGATGGAAATCGAGCGTGATTGAGTAGGTGAACGAGCATTAAAGGAAAAACACATAGAAGACTGAGGATTCATGCAACTCGGCACCCTGTTTCATGATTTATAGAGAATGAACTCTTATTTAAAGGAAACCGGCATTTAGACATTTAGTTAAGTTCAACATTAAGAATTATATAAATATGGTCCTCTCGGGTAGCAAGAGGTCTCTATTGACATTTTGGAGAAGCATTGTTTTACGTTTTTGCACTCTTGAGATACTTCTGAGTTACAGACCTTTGTGAAGACATGGAGTTTATATTTTAATGGAAGATTGATGTTAAATCCCAGTTAGCATCTATAAGTTTCTTGTCCTCCTGAGTACGGGTTGGAGAGGGGCCCCTCCAACATGTAAGTCAGGGGATTTCCATTTTTCAGGTATCTTCCGATTATGTGTTTTGCAGTGATGAAAATTTATATCGCATATGGAAGCATTTGAATGATGTATTTATTCTGTAGTAATTTATAACACATTCTATAGTTCAGCAATACGGTTTCAGTAATCCTGTAGTTGCTTTCTTCCAATGCATATTTTAACCAACGATTACATATGTATTAGCACTGCTTTCAGTATCATGGTTTAGATCTAAGGTTTATGAATGTTTCCCATCATGATTAACTGCTTTGATTTCTTCATAATGGATGTGTATCATGAGATTATTGCGCTTCAAACATTAGTTTTGATATTTAAAAGATTTAGATCAGAATTCTAGTTTTACGCATAAGTAATTACAGACCTTGTTTTCTTTAATTTAGAATACATTTGTTATGGCATTTCACTTTCATAATCTAAGATTCACCATTCTGCATTAGGTAAATTCATAGGATTATCTCTTTCACTTTCAGCGTTTTAATTCGTTAAAACAGATTTACTGCTTTTAGTATCTTAATTCTTTAAAAAATAGATTTACTGCTTTTAGTATTTTAATTCTTTAAAAATAGGTTTACTGTTCTCCAGTATTTAATTCCCTAGTATAAACAATTTTACATATTGAGTAGGCAACCCTTAAAACATTGATATTGATATCCAACCATGACAAAGATTATCCTATAAGAGCACAGATAGTGCCTGCACCTCTAAAGTTTGTACATCCCTCGGGTTGATAATTAAAGTAGGCTCTTAGTACAACTGCTTTCACTAGGCATCCATATTGGGAGCTCACCACTTTTTGGCGCTATTTCCGAGGAGGTGCTAAATATTTTAGGAGACATCACCTAAAAACAACACAAAAAGAAAACAAAAATCACATAAAATAAAAACCTAAATACTTTTCCTTACCAATGAATGCCTTGTCAGCAAAGGGATAGGTTTGTCCGCTTTCTACCCAGGAATTCCATGCACAACAACGGTAATAACAGTTCTGGCCATTCTTAGTTTGAAATTCTACACTCTGAAAACAAAACTGATTCCACATACGATCCAAACAGAAGCAACTTCACTACTAGTTCCAGCTCAAATACCACAATGGCAAACGAAGAGGAGGAACCTAGGGAGCTTTTCACCTTTCCCATTAGCATAGCTCTTGGAGATGCCAAGATGAAGAACATTAATCCTAATAATTTACCAAACTTCCATGGTTTCACTTCAGAAGATCCTGATACATTCCTGTTTGAATTTGAGGTAGTTTGCAGATCATTTGATTACACTACTGATGCACAAAAGCTAAGGATTTTTCCTTCCACACTGAAAGACCTATCACTTCGGTGGTTCATGAGCCTTGAAGGGAATAGTATATTTAGTTGGGATCAAATGAAACAGGCATTCTTAGAAAAATATAGGGACTACTACAAGGGAAAATATACTAGGGATGAAATATTTAGGATGCAACAAGGAGAAAGAGAGTCATTAGAAGATTAAGCCCAAAGATTTCAACTCAGCTACAAACGAGCCAGTCATTGCACCTTGGATCCTAAATCACTAAAAATTGTCCTTCTTAGAGGTGTAAAAGAAGAGAATTTTGAAGTCTTAAATCTTCTAGGAGATGGAGATATATTCCAAAAATCTTTTGACCAGATCCTGCAAATCTTCAAAAACTACTCTAGATCTAGGAAAACTAAGAATGGGACAAGGGATACACACACATCTACTGGTGGATCAACATCTTCAGGACCAACACTTACAAAATATGATTTAGGAAACCTCCTAGATGACATGAAGATTGACATCCTGCAATCCCTGGCCATGCAACTTGATTCTCTTCAAATAAAAAAGAAGCAGGATGAAATTAACCAAGTCTTGGCAGTCTTCTTTCCTCGTTGTAGAAAAAAACATGAGAAAGGGCAGTGCACCTTGAACACAATAGAAGTATGTGGTCTCTGCACTGACAACCATTCCACTGATAAATGTCCCCTCTTGCCCTCATGTAAGGCGGCTATTCAAGATCCAGCAGCTGAAGGAGCAATAGAACAGCTGTGTTTATAAATCAAAGGAGGAATAATTTTGTTAGACCATATAAACAGAGCAATCAAGCCTACTATAATCAAGGAAAGCCAAATTGGAACTCTGCACCAACTCCATGGCAAGCACAACCAAATCAAAACTAATGGAAATAGAATCAACAAACATATCAACCATCCTATCAACAACCATATTATCCACCGTCTTATCCTCAATACCCCCCACCTTTTCCAACCACCACAAATTATGCAAATCAATATCCCCATCCATCAAATTGGAGGGCGCCATTACAACAGCCACTTATTATTCCAACCCCACAACCTCAGCCACCCCCCAGACCTCCACCCATTCCATCCCAACCAATCCCAAATCCTAATAATAACAGACCTCAACAATAACAACAGGCTTATAATGCTGATATCACACAATTCCCTACTTATGTTGTAGACACCATAGAAATAAATGAAATAAACCTATGATTTGGGAAAATGTTGCAGAATACATCCCCACACAACATCCAACAACCTGAATCTCAAGACCAAACATCAAAACCCTATGTTCAGCATCCATATGAACCAAAACCTCCTGAGGATGAAACCCAACCACTCCCACACAATAGAAACCCTCCATTTCCAGAAAAAACTAGTCCGAAGTACAAAAGAAGAGGAAGAGAATACAATTTTAAATGAATTCAAGCACTTAAACATCCAAATCCCGATTTTACAAGCCATAAGGGATGTGCCCATCTACAATAAATTTATTAGACAGAAATGCCTAAAGAAACCCGGAAGGAGGAAACGTGACCCACCAACTATAAATGTAGTGGGACAATTGGTCAATTTAATGCTGGGTGTCATAATAAACCCTAAATATCTTGATCCTGGTAGTCCTGTAGTAAACGTCACCATAAATAACAAGCAAATAAATAAAAGCTTAATATATTTAGGAGCTGCAATCAATGTCATGACTAAGGAAACCTTGTTATACCTGGGACTCCAATCAATGGTTAGACCAACCACAACAGTACTCCAACTAGCAGACACATCCATTGTGAAACCCGAAGGAATGCTAGAAGACATTATGATCAATATTGAATCCTGGGAATACCCAATTGATTTTATAATAATTGAAATCAAAAGCAAACTTAGTGGCTATCCAATTATACTAGGCAGACTATGGTTAGCAACTTCGGATGCTTACATACATTGTCGATCAGGAAATATGACAATCACTAGTGGACATACCAGGAAGAAAATCACAATCTACCCACCAACAATGAAATCTTTAGAGTTAGAATATCAAAATTGGACCGATGATTACCAGAATACACCAAATCACAACCTCCGACCTATCCTAACAATTGATGCTACAATATCACTAAAAGCAATAGATGAAGATGGCCATATAGATAGATTTATACAAAATGTATCTCCTAACAATCATGCTATTCAAGAATTTTTTTCCACAGAAATAGGTGACAGTTCAAAATAGAACATGGATGACTTATGGACAGAAGTAGTGGAAGAACAGATTGAAAAGGTAAAAGTCGTGGAAATTCACCCTGGCAAAACAATCAACATAAATTCCAATTTGGAACCAGAGCAAGAAAGGAAATTAATGAAGATACCAGAAGGATAGAGTAAAGCATTTGCATGGACATATGCAGACATGAAAGGAATACATCCTGATATTTGCAAACACTACATTTACATCAAAGAAGGTTCTACTCCTATCAGACAACCACAAAGAAGGCTGAACCCTGCACTAAAAGACATAGTCAAAGAGGAATTACAAAAGTTATTAGATGCAGGGTTCATCTATCCAATATCTGATAGTGAGTGGGTCTCACCACTAGTTATAGTACCCAAAAAAGGAGTCAAATGGAGAATTTGTGTGGACTACAGGGAGCTGAATAAAGAAACCAAGAAATATCACTTTCCACTTCCATTTATAGATCAGGTGCTAGATACATTATCTGGAAACAAGTATTTTTCATTCTTAGATGGTTTCAGTGGGTACAACCAAATTTTAATACACCCAACTGATCAAGATAAGACGACCTTTACATGACCATGGGGAACTTATGCCTATAGGGTCTTACCCTTTGGTTTATGTAACACCCCAGCAACATTTCAAAGAGCCATATTGAGTATTTCTCCGATTTTATAAATGAAAAAATGGAAGTCTTCATGGATGATTTCACACCCTATGGACAGAACTTTGACTAGGCATTGAACAATCTTGAATTAGTATTAAAAAAAAGTATTGAAATGAGCTTGTGCCTAAGCAATGACAAATGCAGGATGTTAATTGAATAAGGCATCATTCTAGGACATCATATATCACACATAGGGATAGAGGTTGATCAAGCCAAAGTCTCAGTAATCAGAACGTTTCCCCCACCTATCAAACAAAGGGATGTGAGAAGTTTCCTTGGACAAATAGGGTACTATAGAAGGTTTATTGAAAATTATAGCAGAATTGCTGCCCCCATGTTTGCACTTCTCACAAAAGACAATGAATTCATATGGACAAGCAAATGCATGACAGCATTTGAAAGTCTTAAGCAGAAAACAATCACAACACTAGCACTCCAAGGACCAAACTGGGAATTTCCATTTCAAATCCACACAGATGCATCAAATAAAGCCATTGGATCTATGCTTGGACAAGAACGAGACAAGAAACCCTATGCCATATACTATATAAGCAAAAATTTGGCTAAGGCAGAACTCAACTACACAGTCACAAAGAAGGAATTTCTGGCAGTCATACATGCAATCAATAAATTCAGGCATTACATCACAGGATACCAAAGCTTTATCCACATTGACCACTCAAGAATCAAATATCTGATGAACAAGCCTAATACTAGTGCAAGAATTATTTGATGGATGCTACTTCTACAAGAATTTGACATTACTATAATAGATAAACCAGGCAAGCATAATGTGGTAGCCGACTTCTTGTCAAGAGTCACACATGGAAAAGATAACGAATTGGTTCAAGATAACTTCCCTGATGAGCACCTTTTTGCCATATCAATAAGAAGCCCATGGTTTGCTGACATAGCAAACTATTTAGTATCTAGAAAGTTTCCAGAACATTGCAGTTATAAATAAAGGACAAAAGTAATAAGGCAAAGTGCTACATATACATGGATAGAGGTCATGCTTTTTAAACAGGGACCATATCAAGTACTTATAAGGTGCATTAGGGAAGATGAAGTACATGACATAATGCATGCCACCCACAATGAACCCTGTGGAGGACATTATGCTGCAAAAAGAACAGCCTACAAGATCTTGCAAATAGGGTATTATTGGCTAACACTCCACAAAGATGCCTATGAGTATGTGTCCCACTGTGATGATTGCCAAAGAATGGGAAAACCAAGGCAAAAACAGGAGATTCCACTCCATCCACAAATCTCCTTGGAGGCATTTGAAAAGTGGGGATTTGATTTTGTTGGCCCATTCAACCCACATTCAAATAAGAAAATCTACATCCTTGTATGTACTGATTACCTTACAAAATGGACAGAGGTAGCAGCACTGGCTGCTGCAAATGAAACCAATGTGGCCAAATTCTTTACTGAGCAGATCTTTCACAGGTTTGGGGTGCCAAGAGAAGTAGTTTCTGATCAGGGCCCACAATTTACATCGAATTTAATTGGAGACTTTACGAAAAGAAACAATGTAAAGCACAGACAGTCATCCTCCTACCACCCTTAAGCAAATGTCCAAGCTGAGGTAACCAATAGGGAATTAGAGAGAATCTTGACAAAAACTGTCCAACTTCACAAAAGGGATTGGTTTGACAGACTTAGAGAGGCAGTTTGGGGTTACAATACTACATGGAAAACAACTACAGGATTCACACCTTATGAACTAGTCTATGGAAAAAAGGTCACGTTGCCAATCGAATTTGAAATAAAGACATTAAGAATTGCAACAGATTTACATATGGACCTATCAGAAATTCAAAAAGAATGTATGCTACAGCTAAATCAACTGGATGAACACCGCCAACAAGCACTTACACATACTGAAATCATCCAACAATAAAGAAAGAAATGGCATGACCAACATCTGAAGGATAAAAAGTTCAATGAAGGTGATTGGGAACTACTGTACGACTCCAGATTCCACACATTCAAAGGGAAGCTAACCACTAGATGGCTTGGACCTTACATTATATAAAATATTTATGAAAATGGAGCTATGAGAATTATTACAATTGATAAAAAGGAGTTCCCCATGATAGTGAATGGGCATCGCCTAAAACTTTACAAGAAACCACAGTCAAAAGAAGAATTTACATAGGTACTCTACTAGCAACAATTGATGCTGATAGAGGACGCGGCAAATCAATGAAATTCAATTCATGTACAATAAAAATAAAAACAAAACAAAAAAGAGAGAAAAAATGAAAAAAAAGAGAAAAAAAACGAAAAAACAGAATGAAAAATTCATAAAAAGTAAATTATAGGGCCACGAATATCCCTATGGAAGATCCAACGCAAAATATCAACCACAATTCAAGCGAGCCGGATATGCATTCAAGAAAGCTAGCAGAAATATCTACCACTACAGGAACAATCCAAGCACACTCTTCATTTCAAACTCTGCCATATCATCACGCGAGCTTAACCATACTTCAAGAGAGCCTGCAATTGATTCAAGCGAGTCTACCATTTATTCAACTGAGCCTGCAATTAATTCAAGCGAGCCAGATACATTGCATATCAACACTCAAGCGAGCAAGCCATGTCTACATTCAACAATCAGTCATCAATTACTATGAAATTCTTCAAACACACCATTCCATTCTTTTTCGACATACTCAAGCAAGCCTGCAATTCAATTCAAGGGAGTCTACAATTCAATTCAAACAAGCCAAATACATTACATATCATACTCATGCAATCCTGCAAGTTATTCAAGAGAGCCAGTCATATACAACAATGCAATCATCCAAATACATAGCATCATCACATGAGTCGTATAAAAAAACTGGCACAATTTTCAAAAGAAGACGCTTCAGCAAATTCAAACGGGCAAAAAGGAAAAAGAAGCCCACACATGTAACTACTGACATGCAAAAATCAACTATAGACACCACCAAATATACTACAGAATCTGCCATGCATGAAAAACGCACCAACTCATAAATACAGGTACGCATACATATCAAGGTAATCTCTAGAACGATTTTATTTTATTCTTAAAGTAAAACATTATCCCACATTACATTCATTTCTATCCAGCTGAGGGCAGCTTCTATTTTAAAATCGACGACATGGTAGAATGACCTTATTAAGTCATGCTCGGTACCTAAGTCTTGTCACCATCAACAAATCATGATCAAAACCCTCATCATATGAAGTACATAGATCAATCATGGGAAAAAAGGGGATTAAAAATGGCAAGTACAAGAATGATGGAAAGGATAGGTGCAGAAAGACAGTAAGTAAAGCTACATAATCATCACGATTTTGCATATAAGGAACCTCTCAGAATTCCTGAGATGCAACAAACCAAAAGCTAGTGCGCTCACTCAGCCAGCATTGCAATCCTCGAGCCTGTAGGCAGAGCCCCAACCAGTTAAGGGTGTAAACCATATTCCAAAGTTCTGGTTTTGTCTGTTTATAAAGAAGATTCTAAAATGACAAAGGGTTTCAATAAAAGTGAACCGGAAGATCATAGCACCATTTATCAGAGCTCGAGAGTCCTGTAGATCATTCACAATTCAGGCTGGATGCCTTTCATCCTTGGACTGAGAGGATACGATACAGGGGTAGCTCAAGAGTTTGCAAGAAAATTCAAACATATAAAAGATGAATAGTACGTCACCCGAGTAAAAGGGTTACATATAAAATTGGATGAGGAAATGATTGCCAAATACACTAGTCTACCAATGGGCTTGCATTGGAGCAGTAATGACCGGGAGGAAAACCACACATCAAAAGCAACATTCTTTGAGCAAGGAGAGGTTTATGATGAAGACAAAAATGGAGTCAAAATACTCTCCATGCCAGCACCATGGGATGCAATGGCTGAAATTTTCCAGAGGTACATTACAAGCACTGGAAGGTTAAGTTATGTTCCCATTTTCCATTTTCGTATTTTAGAACTTATCAGGCACAGGAGTCACATTTCATCAAACAACAACTTTAGCATTCCATTTTACCTGCTCCAATCCCTAGCAGAAATGAGCAAGAAGGTGGATAAGGGAAAAGAGGATGCTTTGGCCCATCATGGGCTGATCAAACTAATAGTTGGTGAGGAACTAAAAGCATAGATTCCAGAGCTCTCTTGGGAGGTGTTCATAGTGGTATCTGCTGAGGATGTTCAAGGAATGAAGACTATGCCCTTGCCACCATAATCAAAAAGTAATACCACCTCTGTATCAGGGGCAAAGAGAAAAATTGACTTGGATAGTGTGGCCGACACCTTGGTAAAAATAAAACACAAGAGAGGACTCCCCCAAATCAGACCTAGGTATTCCTACCAGTAGTCAGGGGTCGAAGAGGCGCAGCAAAAGATTCACACAGGTATCTAAAGTCCAAGTATTTAAGGAGGAAGAAAGGGAACCCAACCCCCTGGTTACCAATGTGTCTGATGATGACATTGATCCTTTTATAGATCAGAAGGATCCCACTACATAAGAAGAAGAGGTTGAAGAAGAGGAAGAAGAAGAGGAAATGAATGAAGAAGAAGAATGGGATGAAGAAGAAGAATGGGATGAACAAGAAGAAATGGATAAAGAAGAAGAGCAGGGCTTGCAAAAGAAAGGAAACCTCCAAGGGAATCCTCCAGAACATAATGAAAACCGCAAGGTCATTACCCAACTCACTGAGGCACAGGCAGAATTGGAAAGGCTCAAAAATGAGTTGGAAACATTAAAAATTGGGCCAGGAAGCCAGCCCACACCTCCCCCATTCTCAGCTAAGAAGACACAAATCCTAAAGATGCATCATGCAGAAGAGCTGCGGCTCACTAAGCAGAAGAATTCAGCGCTTCAAGAAAAAATTGGCCGAGGCACAAAACGAATTAGCCAAGAAGGACCAGGAGATTACCAAATTGAAGGAAATTTTGGTCACTACTACCGGCATATATGATAGACTACAGGACCTCAGACCACCGTCGACAATATATGCAGTTTATATGCAGGAGAAATGGGGAGAATTCCAATGCTAGAGATTGAAGCAAGGACTCCCTACATATATACTCACTCCCAAAGAGATTATGGATGCATCTTTGAACTCCATGGAGCTGGAGAAGGACCAATTGAGTGAATTCTTCTTGCATACTTTCATAGTATCTGGCTCGCCCAACTGGTCACCAAACCCATATGTGGGCGATTTCCAGTTGAGGGCATTATGTTCGTGGATGAACCACGAAATTGAGCGAGCCCAGGACAACCATATCTATGTCACATCCAAATGGAAAACCCCAATGATGATCAGACCAGAGACAACTCACCTTGAAGGGATAATCTACAACCATAGGATCCTCGCCCAGGACGAAGAACTGATCCCCATTCTCCTTGCAAAACAATAGGAGGATGTGACTCATTTTGACATTACACTCCGAAGCACATAGAAGGAAGTTCATGAGTCCATTAAGGAAAGGTGGAGCAGAGTGGAAAACGATTTGAAAGGAAAAGAACTCCACTCCCCCCTCAAAATTAATGATGCTCTTTTCAAAGCCACACTCTACAAGGAATCTCTAGATAGAAATCAACTCAGATGGATAGGGATGAGGCTGAATCCCACATTCTTTCTTTCCCTGATCATCAAGGGACAGATTAATGAAGAGGAAGAAAGGAGGGCATGGGCCAAGGAGGATCATAATTTTGGATATCATAGGCAGGCAGGGATCCCTAGGGTGGTAGCATGGGATATCAGGGAGGTCATCGACGAATTGAATAAGTCACCCAAGGATGGGTGAATCCTTCAAGTATGGGAGAGAATGATGAGTCCAATTTTCAGGTATATGATAAGCCTTTTTTCCGAGGTCAAGCTGAAGCAATGGAGAAGAAACACACTCATTTGTGGGAAAAATGTTTTACTTTAATTATTTAATGAAGTTGTTTTTGACGATTATTCTTGTATGATAAAATGCGTATTCAATAAACTAATTCTATGGAAATCGATTGTGATTGAGTAGGTGAACGAGCATTAAAGGACAAACACATAGAAGACTGAGGATTCATGCAGCTCAACACCCTGTTTCCTGATTTATAGAGAACGCACTCCTGTTTAAAGGGAATTGGCATTTAGACATTTAGTTAAGTTATGCATTAAGAATTATATAAATATGGACCTCTCGGGTAGCGAGAGGTCTCTGTTGACATTTTGGAGAAACATTGTTTTACGTTTTTGCACTCTTGAGATACTTCTGAGTTATAGATGTTTGTGAAGACATGGAGTTTATATTTTAATGGAAGATTGATGTTAAATCCCAGTCAGCGTCTATAAGTTTCTTGTCCTCCTAAGTACGGGTTGGAGAGGGTCCCCTCCAACACGTACTTCAGGGGATTTCCATTTTTCAGGTATTTTCCGATTAGGTGTTTTGCAATGACTAAAATTTATATCGCATATGGAAGCATTTGAATGATGTATTTATTCTGTAGTAATTTATAACACGTTCTATAGTTCAACAATACGGTTTTAGTAGTCCTGTAGTTGCTTTCTTCCAACGCATATTTTAACCAATGATTACATATGTATTAGCACTGCTTTCAACATCATGGTTTAGATCTAAGGTTTATGAATGTTTCCCATCATGATTAACTGCTTTGATTTCTTCATAATGGATGTGTAGCATGAAATGATTGCGCTTCAAACATTAGTTTTGATATTTAAAAGATTTAGATCAGAATTCTAGTTTTATGCATAAGTAATTACAGACCTTGTTTTCTTTAATTTAGAATAGATTTGTTATGGCATTTCACTTTCATAATCTAAGATTCACCATTCTGCATTGGGTAAATTCATAGGATTATCTCTTTCACTTTCAGCATTTTAATTCTTTAAAATAGATTTACTGCTTTTAGTATCTTAATTCTTTAAAAAATAGATTTATCGTTTTTAGTATTTTAATTCTTTAAAAATAGGTTTACTATTCTCCAGTATTTAATTCCCTAGTATAAACAGTTTTACATATTGAGTAGGCAACCCTTAAAACATTGATACTGATACTCAACCGTGACAAAGATTATCCTATAAGAGCAAAGATAGTGCCTGCACCTCTAAAGTTTGTACATCCCCCAGGTTGATAATTAAAGTAGGATCTTAGTACAGCTGCCCTCACTAGGCATCCATATTGGGAGCTCACCAGGTGGGATCATTTAGTAAAAAGATGTCTACAGATAGCCTAAATCACAAGTTTGATTTGATAACATGAAACATGCCTAAAGCTCCAGTGGAAGGTATCGATAAACATCATATATCTGGTCTTTGAATCCCCTTCTTAACATCTCATCAGATTCATCCTGTTTTAAGAGGTTATAAAAAAGAATGAATCAATAATAAGTGGCAAAGAATACTCAATCAATTTTAGATAATTCAACCAATATATCTGATGAAATATAGGCAATGAGGAAGAACAAGTAGTTTTACAGCTCTAGTCCTTAAGGTCCTGTGTTTTATCATATCACATACTCTTCCTGGTGTTCGTGATACCACATGAACACCATACTCCAATTTTTTGATGTCCTCTCCAATACTCTTGCCACCAATACATGCATGGGCTTGAACATTTATGAAATCTTGTATGGCGAGAATCACTTCTTTGTTTGAGCTACCAGTTCTCTTGTAGGTGAAACAATTAAATCTTGAACCCTGCACAACAAAAGCAAACCCATAAACCCCATAAACAACTAAGCATGAATTATTGGATCACACAATACCCACAAATGAAAGCTGCACAATGTGATATCAGCTTTGTTAAAAATCAAGAGAATATGATGAATTAAATTACAATATGTAAAAACAAATTTAATCATGTAGGTGATTAGATACTCTTCAAGAAGCAGGAAAAGGTTGCATAATTCAATTCTCTCAAATTTGAAATAAATCATTTGAGAATATTTAGTTTCCATCACTGGAGCAGAACAACCCTTAGCTTCATAAAAACGATTTCATTTATTTGTAGAATGATAACATCACACAGACAGTAATTAAGGATTTCAGGAGCAAGTTCGAGGAACTAGTGAGTAAATATTTTTATTGAAGAACCAGTGCTATACTGGAACTGATTTGCATAAGGGGTGTCCAGACATACCTAAAACCATCAAGGAATGTCTCCAAGACCTCCGCATTTTTGGCAGTAAACATCCACAGGATGAGGGGTAAATCCCCCACATTATTGGGGAGATTCCTTTCCAAACAGGGATGGAGAAATGCAGAGGGCACAACCCCTAGAGGTGAGTATGGGTTCCCATACAACATTGAGAAAACCATAAGAATAATGAGCCTGGACTGCTTATTGGAATATAGTTTCCCTTTATCTTATGCTGAGCATACTAACGCTGCAAATTTTAAATTTATTCTAAGTTTTTGGCCTTCAGATAATAGTTGGTTGAAGACTGTATATCCTTTGCACAATTTCAAGAAAAAGGGATATCATAGAAAAAGAAAAAACTACAGGCAAAAACTAAGTATTGAATTTTTCATCATTTTACATGTCAGAACTAAACAAAATCATGAAGTTGTCTCCTTTTCAGGAAATCTGTTACATGAGTTTTCCCTTGACTGGCATGATTTTCACGGTCAAGTACAACAGCATTTAATTCTGAGGCCATACTGTTTGTGGTGGGATTTCCCAGGCAGTTTATGGGCTCAAAATTCAAGGCAGGGATGGCACGAATTTTGAGGCAGTTTTCTACTTTTATAATGGGCACTTTAACCAAGAAGAAGACAGTATTAATTGTGCACATAATTCAAGGAAAGGAATGTGAGCAGGCAGTCTGTACAGTCTGAATTTGGCACACTTTTAAATGCCGGTTTTGTACAATATGATAAAAATTCCCTTCTCTATTTCTAAAAACGTGAACAAACTAAGTATTGCTAAGTAATAACAAGATTCCAATAACAACCAATTAGCCTTACCTCCCTAAAATGGTGGAACTCCACTCAGTAGAATGTATAGAATGACTCCAGCACTCCAAATATCAACTTCAAGACCGAAACTCTTGCATAGTACTTCAGGGGTTACATAGTATGGACTTCCAACTACATCATTAAATGTTTCACCTGCAATGTAAACCATTTCAGTCCAACATAAAATTACAAAAACTAAGTTGATTACAAAATCTACCTAATTATCCTTTACCTAATTACAATGTTTTGAAGCATAGTTTGAACCATCATGTTTTCCAAGCAACATTGGTACAGCCATGCCTTTCTACTTTGATTTGACATCTTGCTAAGATCTAACACTTAGATCTTCACCATTCTTAATAGGAAATAGTAAATGACCCTAGCAATCCATTTTCTTTTGATCCTTATGAATATAAGACTTCAAATATGCATCCATAATAGCCCCCATCTTCTCTTCTTCTTGATGAAATTTTTTTGTGGTCATCCTCAAGCAATAATGCATCTTCGGAGACACAATCATGGACACGTCACAACTTCGAGTAAATTATTTTTTGAGGGATTTGTCAACTAATCTTTGTTGATTTCCCCTTTGAAATGTAGTTGCATGAGTTAGGGTTGTTCTAGAGGGACTAGAGATAGAGGAACAAGAAGACCTTCTATATTTATGTGACCAAGGATCTTTATGCTGTAGTGAGTCACACATCTGACATTGTTATTTCCCTGCACAAAAAGTAGGGGATGAAGGACCTTGTTGCACATTGGTTGCAACAATGCCATTTTGTCTGGAAATCACACTCCTCTTTTAAACACAAGATTTGAGGGTAGCCTTTTCTCCAAAAGGGGTTGATTGTCAAATGTACACTAACTTAAAGCCTCAAATTAGTGTGCCAATACCATAAACCACTTTTGTAGTATTCATAATGACCATCAATGCCAATGATGCCAACAATGTACAACGTTCACCACCTGTAAGATTGATGATAGGCATGTTTCATCCCCTCACTTGATTGGAACAATATGATGGCTGATTACAAATTACTTAGAATCTAAGTTGATTGCATTGCATCCTAATTTGAATCTGAACCTGTTGCATTGCATACATGAATATCTCATATATGTGTATGGCAACTAAAATTGTTGGAGGGTAGAGAGAAGTCATCCCTAAAAATAATTTCTCCTCATTAGTAATTTTAGGCTTGTGTCTTGTCTTTAATATGATCAATGCAATACTCCTATCCTAAGATGTACAACATTTTTGCTTCTCTTTTTCTTTTGAAGCAAATACTTCTTTGTTGTTCCTGTTGCCATATTAATGACTCAAGAAATTATTTGTCAAGAAAGGACACTCAAGCTTCTCCTTAGGTTGCTTACTACACATTTTATAGTTAAAATAGATAATGATGGACTTGGTAGAAGTGTCGAATCCTAATGGGAAACTCAACCAAGAAATAAATCTTAAATATGAGCATTGAGGGGTAGCAATACTTTTGATCAACAAAGATTGCCTAGAACATCATCTTAAACAATTACTTAAAACATTGTCGGAAAATGCATCTCACATTATTTTCCTAGTAGTTATGTTGTTTCTATGTGTTAGATTCAAATCCTAAAATTTGGAATTTTCAGTTAATACAAGAAACAGTCACACATAAAAACATTTCATATTGATGCATACACAGAATCAGAGAGCAGTGTTACAGAAACTGTACCACTAAAAATTGTCCTTTTCTACGATACTTTTTAGACAACATGTAAAACATACTAGATGCAAAAAAATGCAGATTCCCTTGTTTTAAGTCCCTGTAACAGGCAGAAAATGAATCAGAACACGACAATGTAACATGTGAAAGCAGTACAAACATGCTCCTAGAAAAGTGAAATACTCTATATAGTTGTAAAACCTTCTTGCCTAATAGATAAATATATTACATTTGAAACAAGTGTTAATGCCCTCTCCTTCAGAACTTCAAAAGTGCAGCCATAACTCGATAGAGAACTTGTTGCCAAACCTCTGTCAGATTGAGCTTCAAGAAATTCATCATACATGAGCTTTTGTTGAAACTCTAAGACAGATCCTGGGTTGTCTTTCACACAATTTTCCCAAAATTTTATATTGTTGACATCAATTCCAAACATATCCATTAGAATAGAAAGACTATTTTCATAAAATGATGCACAACAAAGAGCATGGCTAAGCCTGTTCTCTCTCCAAAGAAGAGCACAACATTCTTTAGAGCCCATCTTCTTCCAAGAATGAAAAATGTTGAGAACCAATTCATGAATTATTGACTGCAGATATGTAAATCCCTAAAGTCATCCCAAGACAAATCATTAGCAACAAAATTCCTACATTGGGAAGCCATGACATAGAAACTATAATTGACCCCAAAATTAAAATTATTCATAGAGTAGCACTTGCATATGGAAATAACATGCCGAGCATTAGAATTGTACAGTAAAAAAGTCATCCTCACCTTTAATGCTAGTAACTTTGACATATTGAGTAATAAAGGAATTGATGTATCAGTTAACCAATCCTTCTCTCCCTCATTTGATTCGAGGCACTGAAAACTTACTATCTGTTGCCACAGTTTCATAGCTAAGCTAATATCGTCACAAATTACCTGGTTAAGGTTACAAATCAGAGAAAAGATTCTCAATATTTGTACAGAACAAATGCCATGGTTAGAGGAGCAAACAAGAAAACTGTAGGCGATAATTTCAAAACTAATTGTGTATAGTAGCAAGCCACATAAAAAATTATCAAAATTTGGCAATTGGGAAGTTCATATGTCAACTGTTACAGCCAAGTAAATATTTATGTTTGGGATAGTTCTAACCTCTCAATTTGCATTAACTTCCTGGGTATAGATTGCATGGACATAATATGTAATAGCTAGTTGGTGACGCACACGATCTAGGAAAGAACCATTGCCATTAGGATTATAATCTTCATCTAGTACATTTGTCTGTTCGAGAAGTTACAATGTTATTAGTCAATTAGTAAAGTTCCAGCAAAATTCCTTCTACAAGTTGACAAGTTCACTTCAATAAGAACTAGAATAGCCTTGGAAATGTTGAAGAAGGTACATATAGAAAAGAATCTTACTAAAAGTGAGGTAGCATCTAACAGGAAATCCATGCATCTACCTGAGCCTGCAGCACCACTCGGTCTAGATATCTCCGTCTGCTCCAAGAGAACTCTTGATCTCTCTAATGCAAATTCCTTGGTAACATACACATCATCCAATAGCAATTCCACAATTCCTATGTGCATAAACCTTGAAAGTTCAGTTTCTATTTTAGAATAAGCCAACAACTCCTGTCAAGCCAACATGTTTAGAGTCTAGATATCAATGCCTGCTTGTCCCTTTCCTCTTCCAAAGATTTGACACTTAGATAGAATAAGAAAAATGCATTCAAGACAATCTTTAGAACAACAGGTTGCTTAGACCACCTCTTCTAAGAGTATGCCTATTGTCCCCATTGGCAAAGAACAACCAGTTCTGGACAAAACCTTGTAAAGTGTGAGACTTTGCACAGATGCCTCATTTATACCCGTCTCCTTGTAATTTGCACAAACCATCTGAATAAAAATACAAGAGATGTTATGAAGGTGCACTAAGACATAAAACTCTTAGTTCATAGCCTAAAATATTCAATGTACCTTGACCCAATGCTTCACAAGAGAACGAAGATTATTTGAACAGGACAACTGTGTATCAACTTTGGTCCAATGTAAGAGACAATCTGTGATACTTTCAATTGCTTCTTTTCTACCATCTCTTTGCAGTGCATCAACTAAAATAACACTTTTTCCACAAGCATCAGACACTGACTCAAATATGCTGTCACTCATGGTACAGCCAAATCCAGAAGCCAAGCTCTCATATGAGGAGAGATCTGTAATTAAGGACACCCTGGCCCATGCAGCTTTGTAAGCTAACTTTAGAGGACCACAAGCCTACAAAATATTCATAGAGCAAAGCATTGACAACATCAACACATAGTCCCAAAGGGAAAATGGCGGTTAAAGAATTAGAACATACACTGAAAATCAATTCAGCATTCATATTGAAAAGTTACATAATGCAACAAATAGAAACAAATAACTTAACGGAAAAACCTAATTGCTTACCCAATCATATTGTTTCATATTGAACATTGTCACCCCAATATTATATGTATAATATATTAACCATTTTAACTCCTTAACATCAATCCAACTTCCTGAAATGAGTGTACTTATGGTTTCAAAACATTCCTGCATCATACAGAAACACTACAAAATTTTATCATCCTTGTCATAATAATTGTGATTATTCTCACATGCAATTAGCATCTCAAACATTTCCAACATTTACATTAATATGTGGAAAGGTAGGGTGATGATCCTACCTGAACAACTTCTTGATACATGAGAGACAATCTAAGTGCTGCACTTGTAGCAAGGAGTAGTGTTTGGAAGACCTTACGAAGTTCTTTCTTTTCTTCCACTGAAGCAAAGTTAGAACTTCAAACATTAAAAGTCAAAAGCAGTAGCATATATGCACCTAAGAAATTGCAGGAGAACTTGAGTGAAAAAAGACAACTGTAACACAGGATATTATCAAGCATTATAGCTGATCACCTGAAACCAATAATGAACACTTGCACAAAAAGATGGAAAGCTTGTTCCAATGTAGGATGCCAATCCGAAGTCTCAATAATTGTTCTGCTAGCTATGAAAACGTCCCATTCCCGCTGTACATATACTGCAAACACCTTCCATAAGAATTCCAGAGCCTTGGAAATACTAAGCAATGATCCACCTATCCACTTGTGATTATTGTTGCTTACTTCATAAGCCTTAGATTTACCATCACATGTTGCCACATTATTTCCATGCCCATTAAAAACCAACTCTCCAGATGTCTGCTTAAACTTCTCAATTGTACTTTGAATTAATCTAAGTGAATTTGAGAGAAGTACTGAATCTTGATTTTCAAGATGTATAGGAATCTTCAGAGTTTCAGATACTTCATCCTCAATATAAATAACATCATCATTACATAAACCTGAAACCTCAGTGTCCTCATAACCCAAGCTAATTGCATAGATATGTAAAACTACAGCAAGAGGAAATGTGGAACCCTGGTAAAAAAAAATCAATTTAGATAGCATTCATATTAATTTAGATAGCATTCATATCAATTGATCTATTAGGTGCTAAATCTCAAACACATAAATGTGACTTGTGTTGTGTCTACAAAGAATAACAAAATTACACCAGTAACAAAAACACTGGGCATCAGAAAAGAAAGGCATGACTACAATAGTACTAAGAAAAATAATTTTTGAGACTACCATTGTAATTTGTAAGTTCCATATCAGAAAGAAAATGATGCACGACTTACAAAGGAGGTCAGGGATTCTCCCAAACGTTCAACCTGTGCATATCCCATTATCACAGTTCAAGTAACCACATCTCGCTCAGGCATTTTTTCAAACAGTTCTTGTGCATCCTCCACGCTTCCACATTTAGCATAGATATCAACAAGTGCACTTCCTAGGATGAAACCCACTCCTATTTATCTCATCGTGCACCTCCTTCCCCTACTGAAGATCTCTCAAGTTGGCGATGCCTGGGAGAGTAATGGAAAAGGTGAACTGATCCAACCAAATGCATGAATAATGCATATTCTAGCAATGCAATGCAGTGCTCTTGGGCATGTAGTTGCAGGGTTCAGAGCTCACACTAAAATGATCTTAGTTAGAGACAACATGCTTTAATATCCCTTGATATCTGTAGCTAAAATATGCCAAAACGATTGGTATCCATGTAGGGAAAAACTATGTATCATGTGTGGGATATGTTTCTATTTGATTTTATTCCCTCAATTTATCTTTGAGGATAAGAAATATAGCATATGAGCTTACCTGAGCTATGCTCAACATTTTTTCTATCTATTTACAAGGCCGCGATGAAATTCCTCGTTAACCCATGGCATGGTGAAGGCGTTGTTGTGCTGATCTGTTATCCTGGAGTTTGAATCCCAATGCACAGTGAAACCGGTTCTCCCATTCATCTACTAGTAGGGATATTGACCCTCAAGGAATTGAGATTTACTAGGATGGATTGACTGAGATTCGCTAACTCTCGACTAATGCATTTTCACATTGATTTTGACCCTTCGTTACCAAAGGAATCTAGGTAAGTGAAACAATCTGAGTTAGACTAATCCCAATTTAGCTCATAATGTTTTTGTACGGGGCGAATCAAAATCACTTCAATAGGCGGTTCCAACACTGCGGTCACACTGAGAATTAAGGTATTGTTAATTTGATCCCTTCTAACCAAATAGGTGGATTATACTCTTGTCCCTTCTAACCTAATAGGCGGATTATACTCTTGTTTCAGACTATCCGTAGAAAATAGATATGAAGGATGCTAATGCTGAATTACATTAGTTCCCATTGCTCGCTATCAAAATAAAGAGCTTTAAAGAGCTGCCAAAAGGAATGTCGTGTCTTGGACTTATTAGAAACCAAACAAAGGTAGCCAATTTCCTTCTCTTTAACCATACTTACCTCTTTTAAAGTTTTCATGAAAGTCTTCCACTTTTAAAGGATAATAATTTAATTAAGATTGAAATTTTCTTAGCCATACCTATTATATTTTCTCAAACTTCCCCTTTCCCCTTAAGATACAAACAATGATTAAATTTTAATATTTTCTCTATACGAACACTCAAGCCATATGGAGCATGGGGTATTCCAAATGATGGACCCACCCAACTAATTACACTAGTAAGTGTTCCCCACTATAAATAACTACTCTCGTTGAAAAAGTTGAGGGAATATAATAGTGCAAGCTGCATAGACCAGTTGGATAAATACAACAATTTTGTCTAGTAGTGATACCACATACTAAATAATAAACACAAAAATATTTTCAACCATAATTTTCTCTCCATCGCACATTTTCTAGCAAAAAACTAAATGACCTAAGAAATTTCATGACTCGAAATTTCAAACATAGATTGAAACATTTGACTAAATCCTGATTAATTTTAATTTTCCATTTTGATTCGAATAGAAGCGGTCTTATAGAGCAAGTAGGCCTCAAAGAATGTTAAAAACCAAGCATCAACATAAATAAAATGACAAATTCAAGATAACTCATCCCTAGCACAGAGCTGTAGCCTTGGCTGCTTGTTGTTCTAGTATTTGTGCTTCCAGGTCTTTGCCAAAAACACAATCCCCAACATAGCAAAAGCCATCGCAATTGACCACAAAGTTGCGGGCTATCCTAGTGAAGTCGTTGATGCTTCCACCAACCCTCCACCCAAAATATTCATCCCCAAATCCCTTATCCACCCAACCTTCATTCCTGAAACCCTCATTATCCAAACCCTCATGCTTTAGTTCCTCATTTTCCTCAGCTTCCAAACCATGATTTCCTTCTTGGCCAATGCCCAAATCCCTTGATTCATCAACACCCCTTAAATTCTCCCCCTCTACTCTCAACAATTTGAACTTTAAATCTTCGAAAGTGCCCTCTCCTTATTTTCTCCATTGTTTTCGCTCAAATTCCCTGAATCCAATAAAGTATTTTGATGCCACAATAGTTTTCAGATTCAATTGCTAGTCACTTGTGGAGGCTCGGTGAGAAAATGAAGGTATCGAACTCCAAACCATCTAAAATCTCTACGCAAGCCCCATTACCATTTTCATCACATGTTGTTCAGTTCCACATTTTCCTCAGCTTCCAAACCACGATTTCCTTCTTCGCCAATGCCCAAATCCTTTGATTCATCAACGCCCCTTAAATTCTCCCCTCTGCTCTCAACAATTTGAACTTTGGATCTACCAAAGTGTCCTCTTATTATTTTCTCCATTATTTTCGATCAAATTATCTGAATCCAGTAAACTATTTTGATGCCACAATGGTTTTAAAATTCAATTGGAAGGCCCTTGTGGAGGCTCGGTGAGAAAATGAAGGTATCGAACTCCAAACCATCTAAACCCTCTGCACAAACCCCATTACCATTTTCATCACATGTTGATGAAGTCAAGGAAACATTACAATAAACACCCATCTAGGGCCTAATCCTCTGTAACAAGCACCACATCTACTGTCCTTCACCAGAGTTCTGACGGTCTATGCTATAGTGGGTTTTATATTTTCTTCTCCTTCAAGGACTTGCAACCTTGTTTTGATAGTATCAAGTGAAGCTGTCACTAGGGTAGTAACCACCCCTACCATTGCAATAGTAAATACATGAACCGTAACCACCATTTTGTGCTAGGGGAATGAATTATTTAATTATTACCGGTTAGTTCCCAAATAGCGAGGATGCTAAGGAATTCTTAAAATGGGAGGTAGATTTCTTTGTACAAAACTAGAATATTCAATGTTCCAAGATTTGTTTGTATCTAATAGATCCTTGTTGAGTTTGCTAGGCAGTTCAAAGAATTCATTACCGGTTAGTTCCCAAATAGCATCACTGAGGATGCTACGGAATTCTTAAAATGGGAGGTACATTTCTTTGTACAAAACTAGAATATTGACATTAGAATGTATAGGTTGGATGTCAACCCCTATAATCTTCCAAGATTTGTTTGTACCTAATAGATCCTTGCCGAGTTTTCTAGGCAGTTCAAGCATTTACATGTCAGGTTTTTAAGACTGCGCATAGGATAAAAGACAACCATAATGCCCTGCTTTTCCCGCGATTTTGGGATAAAAACCAGTTAAAATTGGGTAAGAATTACTCTGCTGGATTCAGGTGAGTCGAGGGTGTTTTAGTTAGCCCTTATACAACTCCTTAAGACTAGTGGAAGAAATTCCTGACTATTCCTTTTGGCTTTGAGTACAATGTTGCAGTCATATTTGGCAAGTATTAAGCAGCTATCAAAGAAAGCAACCAGGATATAAGTAAAGCCCACAAATATATCATTTTATTCAATGGGCTATCAAACCAAGAAAGCAATGGCTTTCAAGGATAAATATTTTAATGGAGGAATTCTCTTGCATTTCTATCAGTCATATATACAGATAATTAAATAGCTAGACAAACTACATCTTCAAGATTGTTGTTGTCCCTATGGATGGACATGTATACTTTGAGGAGTTCATTTGCGACCAAATGGTCAATTATGGCAACTACCTTTTCTACTTAGTTGTTTTCGATGTTATGCTTCATTTTTTTAAGATAACTTTGTTAGTTGCACTTGGATTTAATCAAGAGATGGTCATGTCAAATATATAGCTTGTGTATGAACTATGCAATATGCTATGTTTTGGCATGGAAAGTCATTTTTGTATAGACCTATGTAACTTTGATTTTAATAAATAACAAGTTACTGTTTTTTTCTCATGAAAAAAAAAGGATAGTAAAAACTCTTCCTTTTATCATTAATTATATGGCACAATTGCCAGAAAATAGCTAAGCTAATACATTCCTTTGAAATGAAGATAGATGAAATACTCAATCACCCCTAGGTTACTATTTAGTAAGGAAGTTTGGGAGAATCAAATAAGAAAAAAGAAAAGGAAATTCCTTAGTTATTTGTATGGAGGAACTAGATATAAGATAAGTGGTAAACGATCATAAGCACTTACCATACATAGTTTCAAGAGCCCTTTTGTTGGTTAGAAAGGAGATGACCTCTCAAAACAGTGTTACCATTTACTAAATTTTAACACTACAGATGGATTCAAAGACCCTTGACCCAAAGGGTCTCTAAATCCATCTGTAGTGTTAAAACCAAGGGTCTCTAAATCCATTTACAATGTCAAAATTTAGTAAATCGCAACATTTCATTGTCAAAATTGCAATTTTACATTGCCGAGTGACACAATTAACGTTAATCGGATCTCTAAATCCATCTGCAATGTTACAATTTACTAAATATTAACACTGCAGATGGATTCAGAGTCCCCTTTAAAAAGGGGTCTATGAATCCATCTGCAGTGTTAAGATTTAGTAAATTGTACAAATTCATTGTCAAACTTGTAATTTTCCATTGTCAGGGTGACACAACTAAAAATGACTAACATAAACGACTAATTCATATTCTTAGTCGTCGTTATCTAGTCATATTTGTATTCATGTCACTACATTAGTGATTTACGTTAGTCATTTTTATTTTAGTCACTTGTTATTTAGTCGTATATTTTATCCTGTGACTAAATTAGTCATTTATCTTCATCATTTTTAGTTGGCTCACTTAAAATTGCTCAATTTTAGTCATTTATCCCTTGAAAAAAGTGTGGTGACTAATGTTTTTAGTCACCTAGTCACTTATCTCTCATTTTGTACTAGTGTTTGCTGATGATGATCTAGAGAAGAAGACTTGTGCTAGAAGACCTGTGTCGAGAAATACCTTCCTAGTTAAGAGGGAGTGTTAATGTATATGTAACTTCAGAATGTATTTCATATATGTATATTGTACTCCTATAGAGATGGTATTATTCCTCTATACTGAAGTGTTTGTATTCCTGTAGAGATGTTATTATTCCTCTATACGGAAGTGTCGTCATTTATATTGTAAGTGTCGTAACTTATACTTGATGGGTTATTAGACCACATTATTGGGGTCGGCCTTGTATAAGTCATGTGGGTTGAAGGGTTATTAGACCACCCTTTGGGGGGTCGGCCATGTGGGTCAACGGGTTATTAGACCACCCTATTGGGTGTCGGCCTAGTCAGCATTGTGTTATGTGGTTAAGTTGAGGCTGACCTAGTAAAGGTTATTAGGCAAGTCAAGTTAAGTATAAATAAAGTGCAGGAGGCACTCTATTTGATCATTCTATTCTCACACACACTCTTTGGAGAGTAGCGCACTTGTGGAGGAGGAGAAGCTGCTGCTAGGAGATGTCTATCTCTTATGCTTGGGTTGTATCATTGCTTTATCTATCTCTGAGGAAGTTATTGGGGTTTTTTCACCTTTATGGTTTTGCCCAAGTAAAGTCTATGTCTCTTGTGTGCTTGCATTATTGTGTCCATGATTGATATGTTGTAGATATGCTGTACATGTTTTTCTCTCAGTTAAGATCCTATATCAGATTGAAGTAAATTTTGAAAAACTAACATTGCCACTGGCCATGGTTGCATCCCTATGGGAAACATGTGTGCGCACTGTGCCCCCGAGATTTACCAAAAATATAGGGGATTTGGGGAATTTCCCACTCTGCCAGCCTCCATGAATCTAGTTGATGAGTTAGATCAAGAATCCAGACTTTGTATCTAAAACTGTATTGCATGAGCCATTTTCCCCAATTGCTCAATAGCCGACTTGACATCTTCCTCTGGTACACGGTTTAAGATTCTTGGGATTTATTAATATGAATACCACTGATACTACTACACTTACAATCCCAGCTAGATATCGATTTTCAATATGATTGAGAATATGAAACAACATCTTGTTGAGCTAAATATATAACATGTAAATCAACATCTAATTGTCAACCCGGGAAGGTAGACTTAGAGGAACCAGCACAGGAAATGCAGGGTTGAAGAGGGAGTTTAAAGAATGTCAAACTAATCTCTGAACTGCTAAAAGAAACTTGCTGGAAGAAGCTACTGTACTCTACTCTGTTCTGCACTCGTTCTGCACTACTCTGTACCAATTTCATAAAACTGTTCTGCACTAATTAAAAATGATCATATGCATGTAAATCAATGGTTGAACATTAATGGTTGAAAGCAATGCTTATTTATAACTCCTCAATCATTTGGCAATCTATTTTGTAATGAAATGATTCTACGGCAATCAAATGAAACTTCTCTGAATGTTACTTCTGTACTATGAAATCAACAAGAAGACTGAACTTGAATATGAAAATGCTAAACCTTCTGTCATAATCAAATGAAGCTTTTCTAATTTAATGGGATATCCAAACAACTTCTTGAATGCTACCTCTGTTCAATCCAAAACCGTTCCTGAATATTACTTCTGTTCTATGAGATCAAGGAGACAACTGAAAGCTGAAAGACAAAATCAATGGCTGGAAAGATAGTTTATTAAACTTGATGCTAAACCCTCTATTGCAATCGAATGAAATGCTACTTCTGTAACTGAAATCGAATGAAATGCTACTCCTGTAAATGGAATACTGCTTCTGTAAATGAAATAAAATGCTGCCAATGTAACTGAAATCGAATTCTTGCTTAGAGATAACGTTTAAAGCTGAAGATGGAATCTATGCTAAATGCAATGTATATCGCTCTGTTCCCATCAAAGGGGGCCCTGCCTTCTCTGTCAACAGACCATGGCTCATCAACGCATATTAAAAACACTCTTACAGCAAACTCATCATAACATAAATTAAATGAACGAACAACTCTAATCATTTTACTGAAAATAAGAAGAACAATATGAACACTGGAAATTCTATCTATATTCCATTCTTCTATCTAATCTATGCCCCGTCTATCTCCATCTCAAGCTTATTTATACATGAACAGATGGACAAGATCCATCCCAAAATTCAGAAATTCGAGCAACTACCCAGAAAACGGCCAACACCAAATCTGGCAAAACCACGTCTGTTCCGGAAGGTATTTCTCCACATTCGTTCAGAAATTCTAAAAACTGCCCACGGTTAGGGGTAAATGGGGCCATTTGTGAAGTGGGTTTCGAACCGTTTTGAAAAATTCCCAACCGTTTGTTCAGAAATTGAGCCCGAAATCAGGGTCCTGACCAAGGACGGAAATGCCATTTTGAGCAAATGACATCCTCAGAACAGCACTGGATAACTGCACCTGCGTCCTGGAAGTGATTGGAAATCAAACAAGATGTTATCCTGAGCAATAAAATCCCCCAAATCTCTGGTTCAGCCAACATAGATCTTCTTTGGAGCGCCGGGACAAGCGTTGGGCCAAATAACCAAAAGACTCCTGCATAAAAGAAATAAAGACTCATTAATTGACCCATTATTAAATGAAAACTAAAGGTTCCATTATATACATAAAACAAAGCAAAATAATAAATAAACAATTAAAAAGTCACTTACCAAAGCTCCTAGCAATGTTGCTCTTCAAAAGGCATAACCATGCACAAAACAACACTAAATAAAGCTGATGATTACTTGGTTTCATGAGACTTAAACTAGAAAATATTGTGCTGAACAGTCAAAATAGGAGGCCAACATCTCCCCCAGACTGAAGATCTTGCATGACCCTATGCAAGAAAGTTTCAGACAAACAAAATTTGAAACTCATAATAGATGATCAAGCCTTGGCTCAAACTCTAGAAACTGAGGCTGAAATGCCTAACATACTCCTGTAATTTCTTTGTCAACTTAAAATTTCTCTGCCTGAAGTAATCAATTCCTTGAGCTGAAGTATCAGATCTATGAGATTTAGCAAACTTTAGACCTGACTTGGAAGGTGATGCTTTAGCAGATTTTAAACTAGATTTTGAAGGTGATGCTGCCAGCAAAGGTTCACTGACAGGACTAGGCATTGAAGAATGATGATGAGAGCTATGAGAATCAGAGTTATCATGGGCAGAAGAAGAAGTGGATGAGGACAATTCAACATGGACAGGCTCTTACCTTTGGATTCCTTTTTTTTTTAACAGTCATGCTGCGGGAAAATCTTCGATTGGGTGAAGCAAACAAATTCTCACGACCCTTTTCTCCCCCAGACTGAGAGCTGACACGCTGCCCCTTAGATACTGGAGACTTCTTAGTATGGGATGGGCCAATCTTCTTACAACTCTTAACAGCTAGTTCCTGAGGATGGCTGACTTGATGTTCAGAAATATTTACAAAGGAGGCTTTATCCACTAAATCGGGAATACAAGGCTCACATGGTTCATTCCCCAGGGATGATTTAAGATGAGAATTGGACAGCTCATATACAAATTGCTCCCATACCCAATCCTTTTTCTTTAACTCAGCTAGAATAAGCATCGTGAAAAACAGGAAAAGAAATGACAACAAACTAACAGAGATCAGACAGTCAATTCGAAGACAAGGGAGAACTGCATCAATCTTTCTCTCGCTGGCACATGCTGTAGTACATGCTGCCAACGTTGCAATGAATTATGCCCATTTTATCACACGTTTAATTCACCTTCACCGCATGGCGAGTTACGAACCCAAATTGAAATATATCAATGGCATAAGTTTTATTAAAAATGTCAAATTAATAATATGGAAATAAAATATTATCAAATGCCATAAAATAATTTATGAAGAAATGGTGGAATCTCAACTAAATAAACCCCAACGATCCTTGTATTAAAGGCAAAAGCAATTGGTAATAATAAATCCTTAATATATAACAATTAGGACTTACCCAATCATGCAACGTTCATTACGTTCATTACCCTGACCATTGAACATGCCAATTTTTCAATTTTTATTCCGACACCCCATCCGGCACTCAATCCGGCACTTCAGCAATTTAAAATACAGAGGTACTTCCAGGCTGATACGGACAAACAATAATTACCAGCATATGTTGAAGGAGTGATAATCACCAGCATAGCAGTAATATTATCAATAAGGACAAATAACTGTCTTTCCAACTTTCGTGAGTTGAAAAGACAATTAAATCTACCTAAAAAAAAATCAAATAACTGCTTGGAAAATTAAATAACAGCCTGAAAATTTTGTTTTATCAGCAGGCTCCTTGCACAGTTACCATTATTCAGTGGTTGTGTCCTCAGCTTTAAAGTGTTTGAATCGTGAGTCAAACAATAGAGCCTATCACCTTCTTCAAAAAATTTCTTCTTCAACAATTTGTCATGGCATCTAGTCCTCTAATTCTGTATTAAATCAGTTCATGGACAGCATCTTGTTTAATTTCATGAAGCCCATTAATTGCATCAACCTCTGCTCCTGAACTTCATCTAAATTCAGGCTCAATTGTGCAGCAGTATGAAAGGTCTTCACCTGAAATTCTATAGGGAGCAATTCATTGCCAGCATGATAGTGATATTAAAGCAAATAAATGTCTTTGAAAATATACCACTTGTGTGAGTTGCAAAAGGAAGTAAAACTGGTTGAAAATTTGTTTTACCCCAACAAGTTTGTGGCACAATTAACTCAGTTCAAGGTTGCTGCTTCACCTGATCACACAGGAAACTGAGCTGAGTTATGAAACCAATTTTTATTAACAATACAAAAAAAACAAAAGTAACTACAATTCACAAACAATCAACCTTACTCCTATATTCCACACCTCAATCATGAACACAGACTTAATTCTCGTCATTCATATAGAACTTTTTCCACCCAGACATGTGCCTTACAACACAAGACAAAAGGAGTACTACAAGAAGCCAATGGGGTACTGGCCCACTTGACTCAGCTTCACACAGGACAGGTTGAGTAGTGAAAAGAAAAACCAGTACTGAAATTCACAGCTATGTTCATGGGCTCAAAAAAAAATATCAGGCATAAACTTTTTTCGCAAGGATCAGGTAACCAAAATTCAGAGCAGCTGGAGATGATTATCAACTGGCTATCAACTGATTTTTTAAAACGGTTTATTTAAATTTTATTTAAACACCCTTATGACCTCTCTTTTACCTTTACATAGGAACATTGTTCATACAGACAAGTATAGATGAGGCTTTTAAAGGAGATATTAGTGTCAGAACCCACTGCCAGCGAGCTCGTTCAGTACTCCGGTGGGGTAACTGTAACATCCAAGAAGTTTCTTCCCCAGGCAGATGCCCCATTGCCAACAGGCCTGTTCAGCACCCTGATGGGTTTGCCTATTTATACCACAGGTCGGTACCCGCTGCCAGCGGACCTGTTCAGTATCCCGGCGGGTTAACCTCTTACACCCGTTTTCTATCAGAGGCCCTTATCCCAAGTTCATCTTAAAGATAAAGTTTATGATTTGCTCAAGCATAGATGAGTGGGGGAGCAGCTCTGAAAACCATCTAGGAGTGGGATGGTATCAAAATTGGAAGAGTGTTCTTTGTACATGCCTGTAAAGATTTGCCCAAATGAACAACTAACCTTTGCAACTGTATAAAGTGAAAGTCATAAAGTGGCTGCACAAAAATGTATATATGAGTATATGTATTTGATATTATAGAAGCCAATAGATAATAACCAACAGACTGCTCAGTCCTGGAGACCTTTTTCCAAAATGGTTCCTGACAGAAGAATAACCCAATGCCATAGCTGTCATTATTAAAAACAATTTCCTCATTCCATCTAGTGTGAAACCAAGTCAAATGGTCCTAGTAACCCATAAGTTCATAAGTAAAAACCACTTTTGGAAGCTTAAATCACTGATGGGGACAATGCCAGGTGGAAAAGTACTCATCTGAATAAAGAGGACAAGTCTGAAAAACCTAGCAGCACACATCTATTTACTTGATACAGGCATTCCAATCAGCCAATGAAACCCAGAAATTTAATCCAAATTAACACAGTCCTTAAAAATGATTTGCAAAAATAATCAAAGGCTGAAATAGGGGTAGTGACGGAAAAACTTCCCTTATGATTTCAAAACATCCTGAGCCTTACTGACAAGAATATCTGCATCCTTCCCCCATGCCGAGCCTTTTGCATGTCCTCATGCAAACGAATTCACCTCTATAACGTTGACATGGTAATAGAATGTTAACAGCCCCGAAAACTGTCCATCTTGATTAATAGGAACTGCTGAGAAGAGCCCCTGTAGTCTGAGCATAGTCTAGCAACTCATCCATTCATCACTTAGATAGAAAATCTTCAATCATTTCTTATTCGAGTTGATGCTCTTTTTATTTGCAGAAAACATAAACTATCTAAAGGTGTTATCTTTTATTCACTACCCTACCTACCTACTTAAAGAAATGAAACATTTCTTTAAGTATAGGCAAATAACCAATGTAGCCACCGTCTTAGCAGAATCATCAATAAATTCATGCCCTTTGATAGAATATATAGATGCATAATTACCAAGGCATGCTGAGCAAGCAACACCGGTTGCTTGATGTCCAAGAATGGCTGAAGAAGAAGATTATCTGAAGGCTGTAAAATAGATTGAAACCAATGGTCAATATGATTATGCATACCATGTTCTTTCTCAGCTGGATTGTCTAACTGTTCATTGTTCTCTGCAGGTTGGCAAAGGTGTTCACACAGAACCACTGAATCAACTGATTCCTCCTCCATCTCTTGAGCTGCATAGATCTCTTCAAGTTCCCGCAAGATGCACGAAAGCTCCTGCAACAATCTCTTCTTTCGTTCATTCAATCTTGGATCCATTAGCTGATTTTTATGATTTTTTTCTTTTGTTATAGGGGGTTTGCTAAAAACTTTGAAAGTCACACCAACTGATAATAATTCTAAAACCCACACTAGCTTGAAATAAAATGAAATGCACTCTTGCTGAAAGGAAAATTGCCTCTACTGAATCAAATGCACACCCTCAACTGCTAAATCAAATCTAACACTGCTGAAATGAAGACTCTGCTGCTGTTGAATAAAATCTACTGAAATGAAAACTTCTCTACTACTGAATGTAATCTAACACTGCTGAAAGAAACCACTTGCACACTAATGAAATCAAATCTGATCTGGCTAAAAATGAAAGCACACCTACATCCACTCTCCAATCCTTTTTAGTACCTCCCCGGCAACGGCGCCAAAATGTTGAGCTAAATATATAACATGTAAATCAACATCTAATTGTCAACCCGGGAAGGTAGACTTAGAGGAACCAGCACAGGAAATGCAGGGTTGAAGAGGGAGTTTAAAGAATGTCAAACTAATCTCTGAACTGCTAAAAGAAACTTGCTGGAAGAAGCTACTGTACTCTACTCTGTTCTGCACTCGTTCTGCACTACTCTGTACCAATTTCATAAAACTGTTCTGCACTAATTAAAAATGATCATATGCATGTAAATCAATGGTTGAACATTAATGGTTGAAAGCAATGCTTATTTATAACTCCTCAATCATTTGGCAATCTATTTTGTAATGAAATGATTCTACGGCAATCAAATGAAACTTCTCTGAATGTTACTTCTGTACTATGAAATCAACAAGAAGACTGAACTTGAATATGAAAATGCTAAACCTTCTGTCATAATCAAATGAAGCTTTTCTAATTTAATGGGATATCCAAACAACTTCTTGAATGCTACCTCTGTTCAATCCAAAACCGTTCCTGAATATTACTTCTGTTCTATGAGATCAAGGAGACAACTGAAAGCTGAAAGACAAAATCAATGGCTGGAAAGATAGTTTATTAAACTTGATGCTAAACCCTCTATTGCAATCGAATGAAATGCTACTTCTGTAACTGAAATCGAATGAAATGCTACTCCTGTAAATGGAATACTGCTTCTGTAAATGAAATAAAATGCTGCCAATGTAACTGAAATCGAATTCTTGCTTAGAGATAACGTTTAAAGCTGAAGATGGAATCTATGCTAAATGCAATGTATATCGCTCTGTTCCCATCAAAGGGGGCCCTGCCTTCTCTGTCAACAGACCATGGCTCATCAACGCATATTAAAAACACTCTTACAGCAAACTCATCATAACATAAATTAAATGAACGAACAACTCTAATCATTTTATTGAAAATAAGAAGAACAATATGAACACTGGAAATTCTATCTATATTCCATTCTTCTATCTAATCTATGCCCCGTCTATCTCCATCTCAAGCTTATTTATACATGAACAGATGGACAAGATCCATCCCAAAATTCAGAAATTCGAGCAACTACCCAGAAAACGGCCAACACCAAATCTGGCAAAACCACGTCTGTTCCGGAAGGTATTTCTCCACATTCGTTCAGAAATTCTAAAAACTGCCCACGGTTAGGGGTAAATGGGGCCATTTGTGAAGTGGGTTTCGAACCGTTTTGAAAAATTCCCAACCGTTTGTTCAGAAATTGAGCCCAAAATCAGGGTCCTGACCAAGGACGGAAATGCCATTTTGAGCAAATGACATCCTCAGAACAGCACTGGATAACTGCACCTGCGTCCTAGAAGTGATTGGAAATCAAACAAGATGTTATCCTGAGCAATAAAATCCCCCAAATCTCTGGTTCAGCCAACATAGATCTTCTTTGGAGCGCCGGGACAAGCGTTGGGCCAAATAACCAAAAGACTCCTGCATAAAAGAAATAAAGACTCATTAATTGACCCATTATTAAATGAAAACTAAAGGTTCCATTATATACATAAAACAAAGCAAAATAATAAATAAACAATTAAAAAGTCACTTACCAAAGCTCCTAGCAATGTTGATCTTCAAAAGGCATAACCATGCACAAAACAACACTAAATAAAGCTGATGATTACTTGGTTTCATGAGACTTAAACTAGAAAATATTGTGCTGAACAGTCAAAATAGGAGGCCAACACATCTGGTGAAGGAAAATGCTAAAAGCGGGCAATTTTCTTAGATAGCCTAGTGACTACTGTTGCGTTTGACTCTACAAACTGGGACAAAAATGTTTTTGTAATCTTGATTTTTAGAACGACAGTGCTACTTTACCTTTTGATTTTTTTTTCCTTATCGGTCGGTCTTGAATAGAAAATGAACTTCAACCATATATGCATCTCCTCTCTACTTGGTCTCCCTACATTTTACTTATGCTTCACAACCCATCCTCTACTCCGTCATACCACAGAGTTAGTATGTATAACAAGATCTAGGGGGAGGGCTATAGAGAAGGAGCAACCGGGGTCCTTAATCAACTATTGAGAACAAAAGTTTCCTAGAGTCGGATAGTTCTCTTTGCTCAAACCCTAGCATAGCATGTCACATGTAAGTAGCGCTTAAACTTATTCTATCCCAAGTATGTGTGGCATTCATAGTGTTGAATGGAAAATTAAAACATATATAATTTTCATTGGCATTCAATTCTATTGTAGGGTACACAATTCGAGTGATAAAGAAACTTGCTATTGGTTTTCAATCCAATCCAACTTCTTTGTTGAACTGTTCTCTCTGATAGAATTGTGAGAAGGAGGATTATAAATGGAATAGGCAATGCAGTTGTTCGATAGAGGTGCATGAAAGTGAATTATGGTCCTCAATTCAACGAAGTAAAAAAAAATTACCATTCAGATTCTTTCCCTTCACCTTTTTTACTGCCTTTCTACATACATCTCTATTGTTCACTAATTTAGCAGCAGATACAAACCAGACTCAACACCCAATGTTTTTGGCTTTTGAAACAGTTTCTTCCTTTTTGGGCTTACATTATCATTTTTTCCATTGTTAAGTAGGCTAGATTTTATGTAGGCTGGAATTTATATTAGTATGAAAAACGTTAGTGATTTACAAAGATTGAACTTTTCCAAGAATAAGCATTGCGTTGGTTTTACAAGAGTTGAAGAACCTAATTCTTCATCGAGCTTGTATTGTTCGAGGCAGCCTAGGAACCCATTTTAAGAGGTATTAAATATTATTATACTGGTTAAAAGTTGGATTGGAATTGGGCTAACAAGCTAACTGTAGCTGCACTGATGCAAAAAGAAAGATCTATAAAATTAGTTATGGAAACTCACATTGAATATATGGAAAGTGGATTTTATGTGTGTCTCCTAAGTTATGTTTCACTAATAAATTCCTCATGTTCAAGCAAATCATGAAAGAGTAAAATAGTATTAATTTTGGCTGTAAGAATGAAAGTTGGATTGAAATGGGGTTAGCAAGTTAATTGTATTATTATACTGGATAAAAGTTTAAGGCA
The DNA here is from genome assembly GCA_027924585.1 of Larix kaempferi. Lineage (NCBI taxonomy): Eukaryota > Viridiplantae > Streptophyta > Pinopsida > Pinales > Pinaceae > Larix > Larix kaempferi. The sequence continues at coordinate 18,010,585 of BSBM01001197.1, read as the reverse complement.
AGATCAATTTGGGAAACTACTGAGATGGCAAAGGTGGCATAGTGCCTAGATATTGAGCCGCTAGATTGAGTTTAAATATGGTTGTGTTATATGACATATATAACGTTCAGTGCCACCATATCCACTACAAAATAAAGCCTCTCGACTTTACTATGTAAATAAACAATGAAATTTTGATGTACTAGTACATTTTCAAATGAAAAGAATGACTTATTTTTACATGTAAGCATTGAAGGGTTCAATATCTCGTAGCCAATATCTCATATCCCTTCAAAGTGAAATGGGACCCCACCCTTCAAATTTGATCCCTCATGGTAAAAAATGCTAGAGAAAACATTTCCCCCATTTTTTGAACCAAATGGGTTTGCGAAGAAAGACATGTTTCCATCCCTACGACCTCCCTACATATTTTCAAATTTTCCTCCCTCTTTCAAAGAAAATTATACAGCGTGCTGTTCAAATTCCAATAAAGATTTTAGATTGAAAAACTAAAAAATTACGAACAACGAAAACAGAATAACGGAAGTGGTCCTTTCGATGATCCCTTTTTCAGGAGACCATTTGGAATTGCTTTTGGGATGGGTAGCATGTTTGGGCCGGAAGGATTCTTTGGAAAACATAATGGTTTCCTTGATGACCACGAGTATCAAAAGCCATAGGTAATTCGACACAAAAATTGATTTATCATTAGGTTAATTTGATTTTGTGACTACACTGTATGGGCCTTGATTTATCAATTTATTGTTTCTATAGAAGTGGGAGGGATGCTCAATTTGTTTTGCCATTTGAGGTAGGATTTCATAAATGTATACTAAGGATAGTGAATTTAATAAATATGGATGGATATTATGTAGCTTTCTCGAAGGGGTCCTGTGATTGAAGAGCTTCCTCATGATCATGAGGATTGACATAACGATTCAAGTCAGGAGCCCATTGTTGAAGATCCATATGAAGACCAAGGAAACACAGGTACAAAATTTCTCTGTTTTATAAGGAGCATAGGGGTCTTGCAAATCAAAGGCTAGCTTTTTTATATTTATCTTGCTAGACTTGTCATTCAGTTTGGATTTGATGGTTAAACCGTGGTAGTCATATTTCCACCAAGGTTCAAGTCATCGGAGAGATGCCCTTCTTTGTTTGTGGGCACTCTAGAGTTCCTCCTTCAAGCCCTGGTGCATTGTAATGCTTTCCGACTTGGGGAAAGGCATGGTTGCTGCATTTGAATATAAAAAAAAGTTAAAGTGGCCTAGGATTTTTCCTTTAGGTTTAAGGCGATACTCATCGGATTAAAAAAATGAAAAAACTAGAAGGACATGTTGCTGTGTCGGATAAAAAGGGAAAATCCAGAGTTTGTTTAGGGCATCGATTCCTAGAGTGTTGTAACATTTAGTTCATTTATAGTATCAGTTGAAGGAATGGATTTTTTTTTAAAATGCAAGACATAGAACGCAGAGGCAGAGGGGGAACCAGAGTGTAAACCAGGGAACCAACAATTCTTATCCAAGGCAGTCATCATCTCAAACCTTCTCATTTCAAAGCTCCAAAGTAACCTATGGAGGACAAAAAGGGGCATACTATACATCCTCAATAACCAGGAGAATGCGCCCTGATGGGGTAGGACAGTGCATTAACCATTTTACCTTCATGAGCAAATGTTATGAGTTCAATTTTTAGATTTAATTTATATATTTAAAAAAATATATTTTGGCTATCAATGATTTCCAACATCACCAGTTAGTATTTTATATGTTATGCACAACACTGTATAATGACTTTAAATGGGCTATCCTTACAGAAACAAAATGGCTTTTATTCTAGGAAACAAAATGGCTTTTATTCTAGGAAACAAAATTTAAAGAATTTGGAATAAAACAAACTATGAACCTTTAAAACCATGCATTTAAAAGTTCTAGAGGTTACATGACTAATAAGCACCTCCATGGACAAGTAATAAACTTTGGAAACTTACCCAAAGTGGGATCATAAAAGTTCTCAATCAGAGGAATGATGCTACTTTTCCTAGAACCATTCCTGCCAACCACTACTACAAGTTTTCTGGTAGGTACAATAAAATAAAATCCACTCAAGATTGGCATATCAAGACATGACAGGTAGCTAAAATATACATTACGAAACTCAATATCTCCTTGCACATCATTTAAAATTTTTCCTTCTCGAGTATTTCCTATAGGCGACCTGCTTATCATCTCAAAAATCCTATGTGCTGCAATCCCGCCTTGTTCAAATGAATAAAAGTTTGTGGCTGCTTGATTCAAGCCGTTGTACCAATAAGAACTAGAGATAAGATCATGTGTAGAAAGTAATATCAAAATGTTCCAAATCTTGAGCACATGATCATGTGCCCAAGAATCCAGAATGCATCCAAAAATGGTATTAAGAATGCACAAAATCCAAATGCAATTCAAATAATATAGTAAATTGTAATTCCTATAAGTACAATGCTTATAGGCCACTCAAAATTATTGCAAAAAGAGCAGTGATAACTTCACCACCACTGGCTTTTCCATGTGAAATCAAGAACCTGCCAAACCAAAGCTGTAGTGCACAAGAAAATATTGCAAGCACATATATGTAAAGCCAAGTCCAAGCCCTTGTACAAGACTTACTTGTATAGCATATCTTAGTGTAGCTTGGAGTGAATTTGAATATGAATGCTTTCCTAATGTCTCATTTGTGAAGGCATACAAAGTCCAGATGTAGCCAATTGCCTGTGCCAACTAGTAACTCAGCATTAGCAACCCCTGTGTAAAATACTAAAAATTCCATTATATTGGATGTATCCAGTAGAAAAATTAGAACTAAATTAAAAAGTACTAATAGGCACAAACATCAAAAGTAGTAGATAAAGAGCTAATCGTGCGTCGCCATTTTAGTTTGAGCATGCCTTCTAGCACAAGCAATTTTTTTGGGGGCATTTAACAAATCAAGATTAGTCCACTTCAAAATGAAAAAAGAATACATTGCATTGTGATATCAATCATAAGCATTAACATATTTTAAGTTACCAGGATATAGGTGCAGATCCGGATATGGATTTGCCAGAATTTAAAAAAATCAGATTTGGAGTTAGGTTTTTTTATGAGTGCTATAGAACTGCCACATGTTTCATAGGACCTGGGGTAGGCATTGTTACAGTCCTCCTCTTTGTTGGTCCCATGTTTCCCTGTTTCAAGGCACATAGATGGAATCTTTGCTTCCAACAACCGGTGTCCATAGTTACAGAGGTTCTTTGTGAGTTCCTCGACATGAGTGGTCAACGAGATTCGTTTTGAAAAATCGGGTACTTGGGTACTTCTCAAACTGGAATTATAGTTCTTCGGTAGGTGAACTTCATGGTCTAGCTGTTGAGGTCTCGGAGCTGTAACAGTTAGCAGTGTAAGTGTGAAATTTGTAAAATTAGTCACAGCAGATCTAATGAACAAGTAAATCAATCACAACAGATGAACATAGAAAATATGGTGCAAAACTGTGCAAAACATGCAGCAGTGCTCACTATCCCAGAAAGGGTGAATGAATTACAATACAAACTGTCTCAATGACAGAGCAATTCGAATTGCCTAAGGAGGTCATTCGAATCACTGAATGGAGTAGCTTGACTTTGTCTAGGAGTCCTCATCAATCAATCAGTGGTGCTCATCAATCACAACAACCAGTCATCCAGGTGTCAATCTGAGTCTAACTGAGTGTAATAAGTGTAACTGAAGTGTGTAGCACTGATTAAGGATCAGGAGGCTCAGTGGGGGCGCATGGGAGCCTAACTGAAGTCAGAACAATTCACCTAATCAAACTGGAGGTCCAACGGAAGTGATACAGTCATTCGGGAGTGAAACTAGCCTCAAATCAAGGAGAATCGGAGCTAACTGAATGTAACTGAAGTGGAACTGCAGTGGTAGGTGAACAAGTGCGCCCTTCTCTGGCAGTAGGTGAGAAGTGCGTGCCTTTCAGCTTAGGAAGGATAAAACTCAGTGGTAGGTGGCTCCCGGGTGCTAGAATGAGGTGGATAAGGTGCTGGAGGCATCAAACTGGTGACTGGGATGCATGCCAGTGCATGCAAACCCTATATTCTGCATGCAAACCCTAATTTGCATGCAAGATCCTGAAAAAGATGATGTGGATATCTGAACACCCCCCCCTCAAGCTAGACTATGATGTTCCAACAAAAATAATGTGGGGCCCTGGTAACTAAGACCAAAGGTCACCCCAATACAATAATCCAAAAAAAATGCTGAAAATAAACTAAGTGAGGAAAGAGGGAAAACCCAGTGGGAAGAAAGCCCCCCCTCAAGCTAAAGCATAATAATGAATCAATTTGTCTCCACCATGATGGAACTCACCCCCAACAGTGAACGGAGGTAAGAGAACTTCTTCTCAGTGAAGCTCTTGGTGAAGATGTCTGCAATTTGCTCATCAGTAGGGCAATATTGCAGAATGATGGTGCGGTCATGCACCAACTGTCGAATGTAATGCATATGAATCTCAATGTGTTTGGTCCTCTGCCGCTGAACTGGATCTGTGGAGATCTTGATAGCACTTTGATTGTCACAAAATAGGACAGTCGAAGTAGTGCCACCAAAACCAAACTCGGAAAGAATACCCTGCAACCAAACTGCCTGAATGCAGGCATTGACTGCCCCTCGATACTCTGCCTCTGCTGAAGAAAGTGCAATGGCTGTTTGCTTTTTGCTGGACCAGCAAATAGCACCATGACCAATCATGAAAACATAACCGGAAGTGGACTTCCGATCAATGCTATCACCTGCCCAATCTGAATCAGTAAAACCAATGAAATCTAGCTCAGAATCTGCAGCATAGTGTATGCCAAACTGTCTCGTACCTTGCACATACTGCAAGATCCGCTTGGCTGCTCGCCAATGAAGCTCATGTGGCTGCTGCATATATCTTGACACGGCACTCACGGCATATGAGATATCAGGCCGTGAATGTGTCAAATAAAGTAGTGAACCAATCAACTGTCGATACATACTGCAATCTGCAAGCGGTGTGGAATCTCCCTCCTCAAGACTGATTCCTGAGAGGAATGGGAACGGGGCTGCCTTACATTCAGCCATATTAAACTTCAATAACAGGTCAGAAGCATATTTTTGCTGAGATATAGTGATCCCATCAAAATTTTGAGCTATCTCCAAGCCCAAAAAATGACTGAGCAAGCCCAAATCGCTCATGTCAAAAGCTAGATTTAAGGCAGATTTTAGCTTGTTTATTGAAGTAAGTGTGCTACCAGTAATAAGCAGATCATCAACATAAAGTACAATAACCAACCAATTACCTTTAACTCGCTGAAGATACACATTCGGATCAGATTTGCATCTTTGGAAATTCTGAGAAAGAAGGAAGGAGTCCATCTTTGCGTACCAAGCTCTTGGGGCCTGTTTTAACCCGTACAAAGATTTCTTCAATCTACAAACCAATGATGGATCTGATGTATAACCCTCTGGCTGCTGCATATAGACCTCTTCAGCAAGGTCTCCATGTAAAAATGCACTCTTCACATCCATGTGGTGCACTTCCCAGTGCTTGGATGCGGCAATAGCTAAAACAAGGCGGATGGAATCCATCTTTGCAACCGGTGCAAAGGTCTCTGTGTAGTCCACGCCTTGGACTTGGAAAAAAACTTTTGCCACCAACCTTGATTTATATTTGCTGATAGTGCCATCAGCAGCAACTTTAGTACGGTAGACCCATTTACACTTCACTAATTTTCTTCCAGGTGGAAGAGAAACTAGCTCCCATGTATTGTTCTTTTGAAGAGAACTGTACTCTTCATCCATGGCACTTTTCCATCTCGGATCTCGATGGGCTGAATAGTATGATGTAGGATCTGAACCAGCCATCAAATAACAAATCTCAGGAAGAAATGGATCAGCAATAGAAAGATCCATACCTGCTCTTTGAAAGTCTCCTCTTGTTCGTCTCGGATCAGCAGGATTTCCAAGACTAGAACCAGCAGATTGTAGAGTGTTTTGGGCCCACTTTGGTAACTGAGGAGGATCATAATGATCGGATTCCGAACCTGATATGTAATTATCATCATATGCTTCTAAAATATCATAAATATCAGAACTCATACCTTCATTATCGCTGCTCGGATCTTCTTCTGGTGAAGGCGGTGAATCGGCAGTTTTCTCCTCGACTAGTTGCAATTCTTGAAGCGGTTCTTCAAACTGCACACTGCGCTCTATGAATATATTTTTAGATCTGATATCCATGAGTTTATATGCTTTTGATTCTTCCCCATATCCTATCAATATGCACTCGATACTTTGTGGATCCAAAGCTCGTCTCTTCTCAGAAGGAATTCTAGCCCATGCAGTAGAGCCAAAAACTCTCAAATTTGACACATCCGGTTTGTGACCAAAGAATGCTTCGAAAGGAGTCATACCTTTCACGGATGAGTGTGGAACACAGTTCTGTATATATGCAGCAACATTGATTGCTTCAGCCCAAATATTTGCAGCCAAACCTTTCGATTCAATCATGCATGTAGCCATCTCTTTCAGTGACCGGTTTTTCCTTTCCGCTACACCATTCTACTGGGGTGTGTAGGGAACTGTATGTTGGATCTTAATTCCGCTTTGGGCACAAAGTTGTAGCAAATCGGACTTGATATATTCCCCACCATTATCATATCTAAGAGATTTGATCTTTCTCTCAGTGGTGGTCTCAACAGAAGCCTTAAAATCCTTGAATTTTCCAAGCACTTCTGACTTGTTTTTGAGAAAGAATACCCATGTAAAGCGGGAAAAATCATCAATAAATGTCAAAACATACCTTGAATCATTTAATGAAATATGGGGCAGCGGACCACTGATATCATAATGGATCAATCCCAAAATAGTAGAAGCTCTGCTAGCTTTTCCGCGGTCGAATCTGTGCTCGGGGTGCTTCCCAATAATGCAACCAGTGCATATTCCCTTCGAGGAACGGAGTTGTGGAAGCCCATCTACCATGGATTTATTTGATAGAAGCAGCAAATACTTATAATTTAGATGTCCAAATATTTCATGCCAAAGCCTACTAACCTCATTACCATGTGTGCGAAGAGCAGTGGGATTTGCAAGCGGAATAAAGTGCGAAAACTCATAACATTTTGCAGTGTGGTTTGCCTTTCCAACCGCAACTAGTCTTCCACTTTTGATATCAGAAATTTCAACTGTATTAGGGCTGAATGTAACTTGCTTTGGATCACCAGTATGTGTCATTTGATACACAGAAAGGAGATTCGAAGCTAAGGAAGGCACATAGAGAACATTCTGAAAGCTTCCATGTTCTACATGAATCGTACCTTTGCCCTTTGAAGAAATTTTTGAGTCATCTCCCAAATGGATGGGGATGGAGCTGTTTGGATCGAATGAGAAAAAATAATCAATATTTGCAGCCATATGATTTGATGCACCCGAATCTATCAAGAGAGTAGTGGGCTTCGAAACCGTTGCCATGAGTGCTTGTCCTCTTTCATGATCATCATTCCGATCCTTCTGCCTTGCACCGTCAGGAAGAGTTATGTTGTTCTTTTCCAAAAGGAGGGCCATTTGATCTATAGTCTTCTTCATACATGAACTTTCGGGATGAAAGCCACGGTTACAATAAGTACATTTATATTTTTGGTTACCTTCTTTGCCCTTTTGCTTGGATTTCGAACTGGATGGTGCATCCATTTGCTTGCCTTTGTCGTTTTGCTTGTGAGGCTCGAATTTGGGCTTCTCCTTCTTTTGCTTTCCTTTACCATTCGAGATCTTGGGTCCTTGAACAAATAGGGCTGAATCTTTGGAGCTTATGGACCCCATTTGAATCAACTTGTCATGCTCTTTTGTAACGGACTCAATGAAGGCATTCAAGGTAGGCATCTTCCAATTCGGGGTAGTTAGCCGACCGGAATTGAAAGTAGAGACAAATACCGAATAATCTTTCCCAAGCTTGCTTAGAATGGAGAGGATCAACTGTTTATCCTCTTTGATAACACCACTGTTCTTCAATTGTAAGTTCAAGTTCTTGAATTTTGTGAAGAATTCATTGATGGTCTCGAAATTCTTAGGATTAAGGCCAATCAATTCATTCTCTAATTGAAAATCCCTAAGCTCATCCTACTTTCCGAATAGTGTTTCAAGTTGCTCCCATATGGATTTTGGAGTCTTCAATCCGCTGAGATGGAAGTGAAGATCTTTGGAGATGGAGAGACAAAGAAGACCATAAGCTTCATCAAGCTTGTTGTAGTGTTTGGTTCGATCTGACACATTGTTTGGATCCAATTCAAGACCAATAGTGACTCGGTAGTAACCTTTTAAACATAATATGATCTCCATATCATCTTTCCAATCAAAATAATTGAATGGGGTGAGGATAGGCTTTGAAGAAGAGTATTCCATTACAAGGAGTGAGTCAACTGATAAAGAGGAAGCTTGCATGCAGACTACAGCGAATGCAATTGCTGTAGGGAAGCTTGCATGCAAAAGATAGCGAGTGCACTTGAAGGAGACAGTAAACCTGCAAATCACATAAAAACAACCAAAATTAGTCACAGGAGATCTAATGAACAAGTAAATCCACATCATCTTTTTCAGGATCTTGCATGCAATTAGGGTTTGCATGCAAAATCTAGGGTTTTCCTGCACCTGCATGCACTTGCATGCATCCCAGTCACCAGTTTGATGCCTCCAGCACCTTATCCACCTTATTCTAGCACCCGGGAGCCACTTACTATAGAGTTTTAGCCCTCCTAGGCTGAAAGGTGCCCACTTCTCACCTACTGCCAGAGAATGGCGCACTTGTTCACCTACCACTGCAGTTCCACTTCAGTTACATTCAGTTAGCTCCGATTCTCCCTGATTTGAGGCTAGTTTCACTCCCGACTGACTGTTTCACTTCCGTTGGACCTCCAGTCTGACTAGATGACTTGTTCTGACTTCAATTAGTCTCCCATGCGCCCCCCCACTGAGCCTCCTTCCCTTAATCAGTGCTACACACTTCAGTTACACATGACACACTCAGTTAGACTCAGATTGACACCTGGATGACTGGTTCTTGTGCATTGATGACCACCACCGATTGATGATGAGGACTCCTAGTTGGAGTCAAGCTACTCCATTCAGTGATTCGAATGACCTCCTTAGGCAATTCGAATTGCTCTGTCATTGTGACAGTTTGTATTGTAATTCATTCACCCTTTCTGGGATATTGAGCACTGCTGCATGTTTTGCACAGTTTTACACCATATTTTCTATATTCATCTGTTGTGATTGATTTACTTGTTCATTAGATCTGCTGTGACTAATTTTACATGGTATCAGAGCCATGACAGGGACAAGATTTCTTTTCTACAGGTGTTCTACATGAAGAGAGAGCAATCTTTGCTCACCAATATATTTCAGCAGCGGCATGCAAAATCTCATGTGCATTCGCTCATGTGCATGCAAGGCTGAAAACATAGTGTTTGTTTGTGTGTGATTTGCAGGTTTCTTACTTCCTCCATGTGCATTCGCTAATGCAAAGATGGAGACTTCTTCTTCACAAAATATTCTTACTCCATTCAACTATGATGAATGGAAACCAAAAATGATTGCATTCTTGAAAAGGCAATGTCTTTTTGATATGTGCATTGGTAATACAAGAGATTTTGATTCCGATGAAGAGGAGAATGATTGGCTCAATGATTGTGACAGAGCTTTTGGAGCAATGTGTCTTGCTATGTCTCCTTGTATGCGCTACCTCAGTAATACTGCTGAAAATCCAAGTGATCTATGGGTCCAACTTGATAGAGAATTTGGAAAGCAGGAAGAAGAGGATCATGCTAGCCTTTTGGAGAACAATCCCAGTGAGATCTCCTTATGTGTTCTTTCCGATCATGTCTTGGCCTCAACAATTGTTCAAGATGAAGAAGAAACTGTAGATTCAAAACTCACTCTCTCAAAGTCTTCTATTTCGAATTCTGAGCAAGATAAACCAGCTCATACTCTAGATTCCGAAGAGGTTCTTGAATCCTCTCTTTCACATGAGTTTGCCGGCATGTAGAATAATGATCTACTTGAAGTTTTGGAGGTAAAATATGATTTTGGAGGTGAAGCATTCGTCCTCCTTGATTGCATGCCTTCTATAAACTTATGTTCTATCATTTGCAAAGTTTCTCAGAGTTTTAATGAAGATAAAGAGCACTACCATTCGCTTGAGTTCAATTCTCATGCACTTTTTGCTGATTTTGGTTTTGATCTCACCCTTGTTGGTTCAAAGGAGATCTCAAGAAACCATTCATCTATTTTTGGAGCTGATTTAACTTCTATTGATAAGAAGTTCAAGTTTCAAGATCTATTTGATCCAGTTGGAGCTATTCCTACCTCACTTGGTTCGAATCACAGGTTCCAGGATCATCCTCATATTTTTAGATTTGTTCTCACCTTTTTCGGTATGAAGAGCAAGTTCATAAAGTCTCCACATTCGCTTGCATCCACTGATGGAGAATTCAAGCACATGTTTTTGGAGCATAATCCATTTACTCCCAAGAGTAAGATACCTCCAGACATATCTATTTGAGTTTGGAGCAGTTAAATCTTTTGGTGTGTTACAGTTCATTTTGAGGGGGGGTATTTTTCCCATGAGGTTTTCCCCATTTCCTCGGTTTATTTACTGTTATTAGTTTGGATTATTATTGTATTGGGGTGACCTTTGGTCTTAGTTACCAGGGCCCCACATTATGTTTTGCACATCATAGTCTAGCTTGAGGGGGGGTGTTCGGATATCCACATCATCTTTTTCAGGATCTTGCATGCAATTAGGGTTTGCATGCAAAATCTAGGGTTTGCCTGCACCTGCATGCACTTGCATGCATCCTAGTCACCAGTTTGATGCCTCCAGCACCTTATCCACCATATTCTAGCACCCGGGAGCCACCTACTACAGAGTTTTAGCCCTCCTAGGATGAAAGGCGCCCACTTCTCACCTACTGCCAGAGAATGGTGCACTTGTTCACCTACCACTGCAGTTCCACTTCAGTTACATTCAGTTAGCTCCGATTCTCCCTGATTTGAGGCTAGTTTCACTCCCGACTGATTGTTTCACTTCCGTTGGACCTCCAGTTTGACTAGATGACTTGTTCTGACTTCAGTTAGTCTCCCATGTGCCCCCCACTGAGCCTCCTTCCCTTAATCAGTGCTACACACTTCAGTTACACATGACACACTCAGTTAGACTCAGATTGACACCTGGATGACTGGTTCTTGTGCATTGATGACCACCACCGATTGATGATGAGGACTCCTAGTTGGAGTCAAGCTACTCCATTCAGTGATTCGAATGGCCTACTTAGTCAATTCAAATTGCTCATTGACAGATATTGTATTCTATTGTAATTCATTCACCCTTTCTGGGATATTGAGCACTGCTGCATGTTTTGCACAGTTTTATATGCAAAATTAGTCAAAGCAGATCTAATGAACAAGTAAATCAATAACAACAGATGAACATAGAAAATATGGTGCAAAACATGCAGCAGTGCTCACTATCCCAGAAAGGGTGAATGAATTACAATACAAACTGTCTCAATGACTAAGCAATTCAAATTGCCTAAGTAGGTCATTCGAATCACTGAATGGAGTAGCTTGACTCCAACTAGGAGTCCTCATCATCAATCGGTGGTGGTCATCAATGCACAAGAACCAGTCATCCAGGTGTCAATCTGAGTCTAACTGAGTGTGTCATGTGTAATTGAAGTGTGTAGCATTGATTAAGGAAAGGAGGCTCAGTGGGGGCGCATGGGAGGCTAACTGAAGTCAGAACAAGTCATCTATTCAATCTGGAGGTCCAACGGAAGTGAAACAATCAGTCGGGAGTGAAACTAGCCTCAAATCAGGGAGAATCGGAGCTAACTGAGTGTAACTGAAGTGGAACTGCAGTGGTAGGTGAAGAAGTGCGCCCTTATCTAGCAGTAGGTGAGAAGTGGGCGCCTTCCTGACTAGGAGGGCTAAAAATCTGAATTAAGTGGCTCCCGGGTGCTAGAATAAGGTGGCTAAGGTGCTAGAGGCATCAACCTGGTGACTGGGATGCATGCAAAATGCATGCAAACCCTAGAATTTGCATGCAAACCCTAATTGCATGCAAGATCTTGAAAAAGATGATGTGGATATCCGAACACCCCCCCTCAAGCTAGACTATGATGTGCAAAAAAAATAATGTGGGGCCCTGGTAACTAAGACCAAAGGTCACCCCAATACAATAATAATCCAAACTAATAACAGTAAATAAACCGAGGAAATGGGGAAAACCTCATGGGAAAAATACCCCCCCTCAAAACGAACTGTAACACACCAAAAGATTTAACTGCTCCAAACTCAAATAGATATGTCTGGAGGTATCTTACTCTTGGGAGTAAATGGATTATGCTCCAAAAACATGTGCTTGAATTCTCCATCAGTGGATGCAAGTGAATGTGGAGACTTTATGAACTTGCTCTTCATACCGAAAAAGGTGAGAACAAATCTGAAAATATGAGGATGATCCTGGAACCTGTGATTCGAACCAATTGAGGTAGGAATAGCTCCAACTGGATCAAATAGATCTTGAAACTTGAACTTCTTATCAATAGAAGTTAAATCAGCTCCAAAAATAGATGAATGGTTTCTTGAGATCTCCTTTGAACCAACAAGGGTGAGATCAAAACCAAAATCAGCAAAAAGTGCATGAGAATTGAACTCAAGCGAATGGTAGTGCTCTTTATCTTCAGTAAAACTCTGAGAAACTGTGCAAATGATAGAACAAAATTTTATAGAAGGCATGCAATCAAGGAGGGTGAATGCTTCACCTCCAAAATCAGATTTTACCTCCAAAACATCAAGTAGATCATTATTCTGCATGCCGACAAACTCATGTGAAGGAGAGGATTCAAGAACCTCTTCGGAATCTAGAGTATGAGCTTGTTTATCTTGCTCAGAATTTGAAATAGAAGACTTTGAGAGAATGAGTGTTGAATCTACAGTTTCTTCTTCATCTTGAACAATTGTTGAGGCCAACACATGATCGGAAGGAACACATAAGGAGATCTCACTGGGCTTGTTCTCCAAAAGGCTAGCATGATCCTCTTCTTCCTGCTTTCCAAATTCTCTGTCAAGTTGGACCCATAGATCACTTGGATTTTCAGCAGTCTTACTGAGGTAGCGCATACAAGGAGACATAGCAAGACATATTGCTCCAAAAGCTCTGTCACAATCATTGAGCCAATCATTCTCCTCTTCATCGGAATCAAAAACTCTTGTATTACCAATGCACATATCAAAAAGACATTGTCTCTTCAAGAATGCAATCATCTTTGGTTTCCATTCATCATAGTTGAATGGAGTAAGAATATTTTGTGAAGAAGAAGTCTCCATCTTTGTATTAGCGAATGCACATGGAGGAAGTAAGAAACCTGCAAATCACACACAAACAAACACTATGTTTTCAGCCTTGCATACACATGAGCGAATGCACATGAGATTTTGCATGCCGCTGCTAAAATATATTGGTGAACAAAGATTGCTCTCTCTTCATGTAGAACACCTGTAGAAAAGATATCGTGTCCCTGCAATGGCTCTGATACCATGTAAAAATAGTCACAGCAGATCTAATGAACAAGTAAATCAATCACAACAGATGAACATAGAAAATATGGTGCAAAACTGTGCAAAACATGCAGCAGTGCTCACTATCCCAGAAAGGGTGAATGAATTACAATACAAACTGTCTCAATGACAGAGCAATTCGAATTGCCTAAGGAGGTCATTTGAATCACTGAATGGAGTAGCTTGACTCTGTCTAGGAGTCCTCATCAATCAATCGGTGGTGCTCATCAATCACAACAACCAGTCATCCAGGTGTCAATCTGAGTCTAACTGAGTGTAATAAGTGTAACTGAAGTGTGTAGCACTGATTAAGGATCAGGAGGCTCAGTGGGGGCACATGGGAGGCTAACTGAAGTCAGAACAAGTCACCTAATCAAACTGGAGGTCCAACGGAAGTGATACAGTCAGTCGGGAGTGAAACTAGCCTCAAATCAGGGAGAATCGGAGCTAACTGAATGTAACTGAAGTGGAACTGTAGTGGTAGGTGAACAAGTGCACCCTTCTCTGGCAGTAGGTGAGAAGTGGGCGCCTTTCAGCTTAGGAGGGCTAAAAATCAGTGGTAGGTGGCTCCCGGGTGCTAGAATGAGGTGGATAAGGTGCTGGAGGCATCAAACGGGTGACTGGGATGCATGCCAATGCATGCAGGTGTATGCAAACCCTAGATTCTGCATGCAAACCCTAATTTGCATGCAAGATCCTGAAAAAGATGATGTGGATATCCGAACAAATTGATGGTAATCAGGAGCCTTCAACGAGGAAGTATGGGACTGTGTAACTAATACATGAGGTGAGCACAAAAAACAAAAAGCTAACAAGGAACTACTAGGAGCATTGGGGGAGAATGATCTTGCTTAGATTGTGTCGGATATTTCATAATGCTAAGAGTATTACTTCAAGATGAGTTCATCTAAACCTCTTGTGCTTGATAGGTGCCCTCATTGGCAAGCATGTTTATGAGTTAAAATTTCTATAGACTTGCATAAAACTTCTTGTTTTAATTTTGAGGTCAATTTGATGGAATTGGTTCATCAGGGATAAAATACACATGATGCTGCAAATTTCCCCAAGGAAAATATTACGTTGTAAATGCTTTGAGGAAAAAGAAAACCTATTGCATTTTTCTTAAATAAGGCATTAATCATTGGATTACTTTAGTAGTCATTCTCACTATAGAAGAGGAGGTACCAAATATTCAAATAAATACAAATCAGACATATATAAACATATAAATGTAAATGATTAAGGGAAGACCATGAAATATATTGAGATATGATAGAGAGAGTGATAGGTTTATAAGCATGTTTGTGGAGTTTTTAAAGGAATAATGAAAAACTAATTAAATCCCAAGAGGAATAACAGAAGTCAAATTTCATATTATTACAAAATTTGACTAACTTAAAGAACCAGAAACAACATGGATAGTCTTCTAGTAATGACGGTAAGGGTTTCCTAAAGAAAAGGTCTAATAAAAACAAGGATATGAGTTATACTTGTGAAACTTATACTATGATCAATTCATATATTGGTGAAGAAACTTAGTGAAAGAAAATTCAACCATAAATAATTCAAGAAACTTTTTAAATGAAAGTGTCTTCCAAACAGCTATCATGATGGCACGATTAAATAATTTCATGAGATTAAACTAGGATAGATTATTATGGATGATTTGGAAAATAAATTTTTGGAACTATTAAGACATGTTCCATACATTATAGGTGAGAAGGTGAAAATACAATGGACGCTCTTAAGCAGTTTTACTCGGTTATTTTGGAAGATAAATCCTTTTATGATCAATATAAGCATAGAGATGAAATCCATAAAGATTATAAATATAAGAGAAAGGAAAAATTGAATATAGAAAGGAAAGGAGCAAACCTTATAGTTTAGGAATCAATCTACATATTTTAAAGGTAATAATATTGGAAAGAGTAACTTTCAGTAGAATTCCCTCTTAGCTTAGAGTAGAAACAAACCTGCTATCATATATGAAGGAAAGTAAATGAACTTTTTCAAGCACCAGTACAATTTTGAGTATGTAAAGAGGCACATTTGTTGAGAAATTGTTGACATGGAAATGAGAATGTTACAAATGTTCAAAATATTCAAGAATCCCCCACAATTAATGATGCTACGAGGTGCACTCATAATTTTTATGCCTAAACAATATGAAAGTAGACCACTAGTCATCCATGGTGGATGTCAAAGGAAACATTTCTAAGAACCATGTTTCTATAGTAATTGATCCTAGTTCTAGTTAGAGTTACATTTCTCCTAAGATTGTTGAAACATGTATGCTAAAGGAAAGTAAACACAATAAGGCATGGTTAGTGTAGCTAGCTACAGGAAGTAAAAGAAAAATAACAAAACCGATAGAGGGATGTCAATCATAATTAAACGGTCTCAATTTTGTAGCAGATTTGAATATTTTACCTTTATGATCATATGATGTATTAATAGGAATAACCTAGTTAGAGGAACATAAACTAGTGATGGACTATTTCAATAAAGCATTTAGCTATGTAGATGACAATGGAAAATTTATAACTATAACATGAATTCTTAATGTTGTCTCCATAAGACAAATCTCAGTCTTATAGTTGAATATGGGTGTTATGAAAGAGTACTGTAAATGATATGTAGTTCATGTATTTGACTCGATACAATAAAGTAAACAAACATTTGAAGTATTTGTACTGCTTCAAGAAATAAATTATGTATTTTCAAAATAAATACTAGTCTTACCCTCCAAATGGGAACATGAGTTTACTATAGAACTTATTCATGGATCTTGTTGGAGGGGCCTAGGTCGGCCTATCGACTAGGCCCTCCACCCGACCATTCTGCATCATATGTCGATAAGTCACGTCGACTAGTATGGGTCGGGTCGGTTGGATATACCGACAGACGGTTATGTAACTGTATCTGCATATATATATCTATGCTAGTGAGCCGATAGACTAGAAGAGATTAATTCTATCATTGCGTATTGCTCTTGCTGGTTAATACAAAGACTACTCTCTCTATCTGTCTCATCTCTTGTATCTATATCATTGTGTATGCTTGCTTATATTACGTAATTTATCTATAATAACTATGTGAACCTCGGGATTACAACATTTGGTTCCGTTGCCGATTGATACATGAGAAATTACTAGTAGCATGACCCATGATTTCAGAACAAGAGATTAGAGACTGGTGGGAGAAGAAAATCGCGAATTACCTGCAGAATTATGCGTGATGTAACAAGCTAACGACTAGCCAAGCAAGAGATCGATTCTTCTCTGAGACTCATGAGCGATTTGTAGAATCTGTGCCAACCACCTTGAAGAAACTTCTGGATGAACAGACCAGTCGATGAAGCAGAGCCGAAATTAGTATTGAAGCTAATAAACGGAGGTCGTACAAATCTATCAGAATGGTGCGAACAGATTGCAAAAGATTTCTGTGAAGAACAGGCGATCGAAAATCGAGTCTCGGTGGATGAAATAAGAAGAAAGTTCTTCACCGAATTAGCCGATCAATTTCTATGTTCTATGTCGACATTATTGTTTAATTTTTTTATCGACAAAGGTGTCGCACATATTGCTGAAACAAGGTCGTTGCTGACCCCGCCCCTTCCAAAATCTAACTGGGAGGAGAAACAACGTAAGTGGGAAAAAATTGTAAAGGAGCACGAATGGGAATTTTTCTTGAACAAGTGATGGTCTACAGTTCCCCAATAGTCTAGAAACCGTCGGGCCGACATTGGGGGGGTGATGAAGCATGCTCTGATGTACCTAGTTTGATGAAACTTGACATATGACAAATGACATGACCAGCAGTGGAAAAAAATCTGACAAAGACAGACTTTTAAGTCACAAAAGCATCCTAGATATTGAAAAAATCGAAAGAGAAAAAAAGGAGGCAACGATGTGAAGAGCTTCGAGAGTAGGCAATTGCGCTCTGGAGGACGCGAGGATCAAATGTTGCGACAAATGCAAAAGGGAATTTGCCAGAATCAAGTCCAGCCCACGATGATCAGGATGTCGAAGAAGAACTGTTGCCAATGGAGGAAGACTTGTGGATAGAGCGTGGTAGAGCTCTCCAAGTTCAAATACCAGAAACGGTAGCACCTCCATCTCCATTCCATTTAACAGAAAGTGTTTGGGTGGAAGAAATTGTCGAAGAAAACCTTGGTCTCCATGCTGGTCAGTTGGGATTTTGGAGTCATCGAAGCATAGAAGGGGATGATATCAATAGACTATTGATTCATCGGTCGGAAGAAGGGAATTGGATATCTTTTCAACCCGAATTTTCCAATAGAAGTTTTCATCTAGTGTACACAGAGGATGAGGAAGCGCCCCCCCTGCCAATACCAAATTTGAGCAATTCGACAATCACGTTGGAAAGTCCGAGATTTAGTGAAATCCCGTTTGATCAAAACTTTAAATGGATTTCGAAAGAAGTAATTGAAGAAGGAAGATCTAGAGACATTGAAGGAGATACAGTCATTGATTTTGAAGACAGAGAACCAAGTCTAGAAAGACAGCTAATTCATACTAACGAAGCACCAAGTATTGATTGTGGAAATAACCCACCCACACCTCCATCAAATTCTCAGAATAATACAATAGTAAACATGGCACACACTACAACAAACCTTCCGTTCTACGAAGGAGACGAAGACCCAAGAAGAAACTGGTTTGTGTGTGAAGCAATCTGGACAGCTAATCAAATTACCAATGAAGACAGACAAATTGCTCAATTTGTTGGTTCATTAAGAAAAAGAGCATTGACATGGTACATGGGGTACATAGGAAAATCACCAATTGTAACAAAAGCACAAATTATACAAAGCTTTTTGGCCTTATTTATGATTGAAGATGCGACATACCTGGCAGCAGAACGACTGAAGACAACAGTCCAAAAGCCGACAGAAAGTGTCAAGGAGTACGACAAGACCTTTAAAGACCTCCTGAGAAAATTAGACTATGAAATCAAAGAAAAACTATTAGTCTAATGGTTTGTTGCTGGTCTGATCAATAAAATTAGAATACATGTCCATCGACAAAATGTGAATACATATGCAGATGCGCTAAGAGTAGCACTAGAAATCGAAATGGATGATGAATACCCTCTAATATCCATGGATAGACATGTCAACAAACGAGTTGAAAGTATGGAGCAAGCTATCAGAAATATGACCTTAAAAGGACCAGAGCTATGGTGTACAACTTGTCGAACCTTAGGACATACCAAATATTCTTGTCGAAATGATGATCGACGACAAGATGTAAAACTCATTCAATCCAGATGTTTCTGCGATTTATGCAAGAATATGATTTACATACCACAAATGATTGTCCATACAATTTGAAAAATAAGAAGGAAAGATGGTGTCAAATCTGTGAAGTAAATACACATTCAATTGAAGAATGTCATCTGAACCTGAAAAATCGGCAAAATTACCCTGCAGTATACCAAGCAATTTCTGTCGAGCAGAACCAAGACAAAAATCCAGCAAATGACAGATTCAAGAGAAATGATGGAAGAAATAACCAGTACAATCAAAACAGGATTGACAGATACCCAAGGTATAATGATCGAAAGAACAATTGGCGATATAATGGCTACAATAGACGTGGTGGATATCAGAGTCGCAGTCGTGGCAGTGGAGGTCGAGGCTTTCAATATGGTCGACCTGGTGCATGTTTTACATGCTTCAACAAGAATCATCGACACACATAATGCCCTTATAAGGAAAGAACTGATCTCAAATTTTGTACAAAGTGTGGGGTAGGCGATCACTATTTAGAGGATTTCCCTACCATGATCGAGAAAATAAATAATAATAAAAAAATGTTCATGTTTTATCTTGTGTTAAAAAAAATGATGTGCTTCGAACAAAAAACTTGCAAATTGTAACAAGGCAAGGCACTCATATTGGTCAAGATAAACCTCCAATAACTAGAATTGTCGATAAGGAGGATTATCCAAATCCTATAAAACAAAAATCTGTGTACAAAGATGCGTCTGACATATTTAATGATTTAGCAACACATGAAGAAACTCTTAATGAATTACTCAAATTAATTTCAAAAGAAGAAGTTGTAGGAAAAATGATTGATTTGTTGCATAAATTAAAACACGTCGAGCAAAGACAAACTAAAAACATTTGCTAACTAAAACAAAAAGAGAAAAATGACGCCGACCCATTAGTCGATCTCGACATAAATGGATATCATGTACGACAAGTTGTACTTGATTTTGGATCCCAAGTGAACATCATGACTCGTGATAGTTGGGACCAACTTGGTCGACCTCAACTACAGGAATCAGGCATCTACTTAAAGCTCGCAGATCAAGGATTAATTGATCCGATTGGAGTATGGAAAGGAGTCGAAACTTCTATTAAAGGTATCATGACATCAGTAGATTTTGAAATCATCATACCAAAAGATGATGCAAGCTCCTTCCCTGCTTTGGTCAGTCGACGATGGGGACGGAAGATGAAGGCTTCAATTTCTTTGGAAAAAAGCTGCATGGAGTTGAAAGGTAATGGCTAGAAGGTTATCGTGCCAATATTCCCATCATAGGGAGAACCTTGGTCAGAACCTACAGAAGTCAATAACGATATCCGAAAGCTTTACCGAATAGATAATAATGAAGATCGCATTGAGCCAAATAAACAAGGATAACTTCATCTCGGAGATCCTATCTCGCTCGGATACAATTCCGATGCAGAACTCTATGACTGGCAAATAGAGAACTATGATCTGTATGCAAAAGAATGATGGAATGTGGAATCCATCTCGAGGAAACAAATAAAGAAGTATCTCTTTGTATCTTACACATCAAATATTTTCGAACGAAAAACACGAGCATATCCAACACTTGTTCCAGATAAAAACATACAATATGGTAGCTCGACATTAAGATATAAAGAATGTGATCTACCTGATGTACATGTTGAACAGGTATCAAAACATGTCGGAGAGCAAGGTTGTCTACAAAGTTTGGTAGAGACATTTACTGGTCAAGCTGCGAGATGGTGGGACACTCATCAGTCGAAACCTCAAAGTTGGAATACTACATCAACATCTTTCATAAAAAGGTTTGGAGGAAGAAACTTGACAACTCAGGTCGACATTCCCTTGTTCACACAAGGACAAAATCTCGAAGCTCACATCGACTATTGCGAAAAAGAATGGAGAAAATTAGGCTATAAAGATGAAAGAAAATGGCCTCACCTCTTTCCCAGAACACTCGACGATCGACCTAACAAGTGGTACAAGATGGAAGAAGCAAGAGGAGAAACTTTCCTTTGGAAATATTTAAAAGAAAATTTTATTAAGGATTTCCAGTTTTCTCCATAGGATGAGAGATTGGTCGAAGCAAGCAAAAGCATCAAAGAATTTTTGCAGCCAACAGAAACTCTAACACTCGGAAACAAACAAGAGAATGTGCACCCACCTAACAATTGCTACAATATAAAGATGACAGAAAAACAACACACGACAAGACTGAGCCTAGAAACAGAGATGTCGGTAGGGAAAAATTTTCAATGGAGAAAGGATCATCCCAGTGTGTCGAACCCTGTAAGAACAATCTTAAGTACAGAGATTGTAGAAAAAGATGAACCTGAGATATTATCAGAAAAAGACTTCCCACCAACTTTCACACAGATCAAAGAAGGCGAAAGACAGATAAGTAATAGCAGTGCACCAGAATGGATGGACGCAAAGATTAAAATAAAGGTAGTAGATATTTCAAAGGACGATCGACCAAAAATGGAAAAAAAATGGCAATTACTGGAATGAGGAACAGACAGCAGAAATCTCCAGTATTCTCAAAGAATTCCAAGATGTTTTTGCTCGAGACTATAAAGATTTGAAAGGGCTTGTAAAGGAAATGGGTGAGATGAAAATTGACATTAAACCTGATGCCAGACCCGCGAAGAAAAGACCCTACAAACTTGCTCACAAATATAAGGATATTGTCAAAAAGGAGATCGATAACATGCTTGTTGTAGGAATAATATATCCTATTGACCAGTTGGAATGGGCAAGCCCAATGGTCGTTCAGCCAAAGAAACAAGATCTGACTCGACTGAGAATCTGTGTCGACTTTCGAGAGCTGAACAAGGTAACTTTAACAGATCCCTTCACTATACCCATTGCAGATGAAATCATCAATTAAGTTGTAGGGCATGAGTGCTATTCTTTCATGGATGGATTCTCGGGGTACAACCAAGTACCTATAGCAAAAGAAGACCAGAAAATGACAACATTCGTGTACGAATTCGGGTCATTCGCATATAAATTTATGCCTTTCGGTTTGAAGAACGCACCTGCGGTCTTCTCAAGAATTGTCGTCAAAGCATTCCAAGAATATATTTACAAAACCATGGCTGTATACTTTGATGATTGGACAATTTATACAATGCTGAAATATCACTGCAAATGGCTCAGACTAATGTTGGAAAGATGCCGATAGATACAACTATCCCTGAACACTAAAAAGTGCATCTTTGCGACACCTATCGGCATATTACTTGGCCATGTCATGTGCAAAGAAGGTATTAAGGTTGACTACATGAAGATCAAAATCATTCTCGACCTAAAGCCTCCAGTAAATTCGAAGCAAGTACGAATCCTGTTAGGTGATACCGGATATTACAGAAAATTTATCAGACACTATTCTGATATGACTTATCCTCTAGAAGAATTGCTAAAAGAAGATTGAGATTATAAACGGACGGAGGAATGCGACATTTCATTTAACACATTAAAAAGAAAAATGGTCGAAGCACCGATTCTTCGATTTCCAGATTGGTCAAAGAAATTTCGTATACATATTGATGCATCCGGAATAGCAGTAGGAGCCATCCTAACACAACCCGAAGATGATAACATGGATTATCCTAATGCATTCAACAGTTGGAATTTGGAAGTTGAATAAAGCTGAAAGAAATTATTCTATGACTGAAAGAGAAGCATTAGGTATGGTATTTTCCCTTCAGAAATACCGCCATTATTTATTGGCTAATCCCTTTTTATTTTATACAGATCACCAAGCTTTAAAATACTTAGTTAATAAGCCATTGCATCACGTGATATTATGTCGCTGGCTATTACTGTTTCAAGAATTTGAATTCGAAGTAATCATATGACTTGGAAAAGTTAGTGTCGAACCAGACCACCTGTCGAGAATCAACACAGGAGAAGAACCAACAGGAATTGAAGATGACTTACTGGACGCACACTTGTCTTGCATGGAAGCAGTACCTTCAGAACTTATGGAAATTGCACAATTTTTGGAAAATGGGCAAGCTCCTAAGGGAATGAATGAGAAAAAGAGGAAGATATTAGCAATGAAAGCAGCCCCCTACACCTTTATCAATGGTTTCCTCTATAAACTTGGCCTGGATGATATATTACTCCGATGTGCACTTGAGCATGAAGGACAGGATATAATCATAGAAGCCATGCTGGACCAGCGGGAGGACACTATCATGTGGATATAACATCCAGAAATATCCTGCAGGCAGGACTCTGGTGGGAAACGATTCATAAAGACTGTCGAGAGTTTGTATCTAAGTGTGTTAAATGTCAGCGCATGGGCCGACCACTACCAAGAACAGAAATGCCATTGTTCCCAATTAACCCTAGCCGAACATTTGAAATATGGGCTATTGATTTTATTGGACCATTTCCAATAGTGGGAAGATGAACAGGTGCTCGGTATATTATTACTGCTGTCGAATACGTTACCAAGTGGGAAAAAGTAGAACCAGTCGAAACATATTCAAGTGAAGTTGCTGCTAAATTCACTTATGAAAACATCATAACATGCTTTGGATGCCCCATAACATTGATAAGTGACCAAGGTACACACTTTGTATGTAAAACCATTAAAGCATTGACTAAGGAGTTCGTAGTTGATCATAGAATAAGAACAACATATCACCCTCAGTCGAATGATGCAGTAGAATCGTTCAATAGAACACTTACAAAAGGACTGACAAAAATATGCAATATAGAGAAGGATGACTTGGACGATAAAATACCTACTGTCCTTTGGGCATATAAAACAACATATAATAAAACGACAAGACAGACACCATTCTCACTTGTCTATGGGCAAGAGGCTATCATCCCATTACATTTTCGACGACAAGCACCGACCATTGCAACAGTTCTACATATCGACGTCGAATATACTCGACACGAATGGCTATTATAGCTGTCGAAGCTGGATAAAAGTCGACAGTTGCTATTAGAAAATCAGAGAGTGCAAAAACAGCAACAGAAAGCATGGCATGATAGAAATATCAAACAAAAGAATCTGTCAGTTGGATATTTAGCACTCCTATATAATAGCAGAGTAAAAGGGAAACCAAAAAAGTTGCATACAAAATGGATGGGACCCTACATCATCGAAAAGTTAAATCCTAATGGCTCAGTCCAACTAAAAACATTACAAGGAGATATTTTCAAGAAATTCGTAAACGACACCCGACTAAAAAGGTATAAATCATGAAGATGAATATAAAAAAAAACGGTTAGAAATAACCGAACGAGAGTACTATAAAGCAATCAACCAAATATAGCAGATCGTGGAAAAAAGCAGAAATGATGAGAGAATGGCAGAGGAAGCAAGGAAACAACAGAGAAAGAAGTTCAACACATAACCGCCGATATTACAGATACCGACAAGAACATCAACGGTTTACAGAAGAAAATCTGACACAGCAGAAGTATTGGAGCTCAGACCGACCAAACATAAATAAAGAAGCCCGTCGACCTAACACAACGAACAAGATGTCACAGCACCATGATGACAAAGCAACAAAGGATAAAGATAATCGCACCGCCAAAAGTAATGCACCTGACGAAGCGCTGATATACGGCCAGCCTAATTTAATAACCCCATCACATCGGCCATTAATACAGACCTCTACATCTCATTCTCCCATGCCGAGTAATTCTGCCATAAATATAGAGCTCAAAGATTCTTGGTTACTCTTCTGCCGAGAACTTGAACTCCAAGAAACAGAATTCCCTGACTCCACTAAAACCAATCTCACAACCTCGCACCCTGAATCTGCCATGTCTCCTCGAAAAACTTTAACCACTAGCAGAGCCGCCGCAACATCAGTTAGAGAGTTGGAGAAAGAACAGACACCACTGGAAACTATACTCCAGTTGATTCGAAATGAAAAGGCAGTGGAACCCACTTGGAAGAAAGCATGGAGAAGTGTTGAATATTGGGGAAAGCAATCAAACGGTCACTGGAGAGAGGAAGCAAAACGGTTGCAGACAGCTACAATCCTGCACTACCTGAGGGCACCCTTATTGGATAATTTTGGAGGATTGAAGGAAGTCATTGCATAGTTCATCGTTAGCAGATACCACAATGACAAGCTTTACCTTGATGTTCCGGTCGAAATCATTGGTGAAATCATCCACAAAATTACCGGTCTTTCACATAAAGGAGATGTTGTACCAACAAGTTCAGGTGCAGACTTGATTGATGAATTTGTTGATTCTCTTGATGGAAAGAATTCACGAGGTATAGTTGTGAGTCAGATTGTCTTTGGCAATTACAAAACTGCTGCCGAGATTGTATCACATGCGCTTTCACGGATAGGTAGAGCTTTAGAATTGAAGCCCGAAATGCTAGAAACTATTAAAAATATGGCTATGAATGGGAAGGTATACAACTAGGCAGATTATTTAGCCGACATTCTCAAATATACATGCCAGAAGTGCCAGGACGAGGGAGCTAGCATCCGCTACCCATCTGTACTCATTTGGATTGCCATGACCCATTTTCGACCAAAAGGAAACAAAGATTTTGCTGAAGTCCGACTTGTCCTTATGGAAAACTTTTTCTCTTTTGCACCTAGAACAAACCGACATGGACCTAAAAGAGTCAAGCTTTGGCTTGAAGCATGGTTTATTGACCTTAAAGAAATTGCAACAAGATGGAGGGTACCACAAAACGTCTGTCGAAGCCTACCCCCGACAGCCCACATCCAACTATCTTTGGACGACACATCAGTATGGTACAAGGAAGGAACAGTAGGTCCAGCAAAATGACTCGACTATTACCCTTCAGTAAGCGAAATCTTCTCAGAATTAAGCCGTCAATCTAATCAAGTACTACCCATTCGGGCACAAGCCATGAAAACCAACATCAAATATGTCAAACCTCTATCCGACATGGAACAAGATGAAACATATGAAAGTCGATTGTACATGAACACTTTCAGCTATCAGCCCGAGCCGACACCTAGCACCAAAATGTTAGCACTCACCCAGACTTCGAACATAGAATTCAGAGAGCAGTCAAACAGCGATACAGAATCCGACAATCCAGAACATTTTTTGACAGACGATAATATCCGTAAGGTAGCAGCCGAAATCATCACAGCCCGACAAAACCAAGCAATATCGACAAAAGGGAAAGGGAAAAGACAAGTAACAATTCAAGAACCATCGATAATAGATGAAATCGAGCTATACGACAGTGCTACCCAAATCCTCGAAGATGTAGCAAAGAATAAACTGCCTGTCGAAGAACAATTCAAAAAGTTCTTAGAAAAAGATAAGTATCCATCCTCGCAAATCATTGTTAGAGAGCCAAAATTTCAGTCGTACCGGATGTTGATCTAACCATCCAGTCCCCCCTCGATTCCCCAACTACAGTAGAAGAAGAAAGAAGTCTTTTAGCATTACCTGTTCCCCCTGTCACAAAAGACACCGCTTTGAATACATTCATTGCAAACATTCCGATATTCTATCCTAACTGGCGTGAGATGGTCATCCAACAACCCATTTTTTCCTCTTCGTCTACTATCCCGGTTAACTTAGCTCCATCCGACAACATTCAAACAAGAAGTTTGCCTTTGCCATTACCCAATCCAGAAATTGTCGATCACATGACCACCCACCATATCAGAAATCTTGATCCATCAAATCCAATATATGCACAACAAACAGGTGTCTTCACTCCTCTTCCAGTCGAATCACTACCACAGCAAATGAGTCCAATTCAAGCAAAAACTGTTAGTAAGGAAAAATCCCAAGTTGCCAGTTCCCAGGTCGAGTCTAGTCTAGTTAGTCCGGATCCGTTCGATAGTACCATTTCACCAAGTCCAATTCTGACATCCTCCGACCTACCATCATTCCCAGTAAACTAGTCGAGTTCCCCTGTCAAAGGATCCAAGTCTAGTTCAATTTCACAATAGCTCAACAAAGAAGCAGACACGAAAAAAGCAGAAAGAGTCACGGAACTAGTCAAGATTCGAGAAGTTGTAGCCGACATGACAGGACCATCAGAACACACAAATGCTCCAGCTACTAATACAAGCAATATGGAAATCTCTAGCACATCATCAGCAAATCCATTAAGGGACGAAGGAACAGAGCATGACAATCCGGTCATTACAATAGCAATACCCAGTACACATAGTCAAGCAGAACAGGCTACTATCAGTGCACAAGTAGTCACCGAAAATTATCCAGCAATAGGTGAAAAAGATAATGGGCCAGAACAACAAACCATAAGCAAAGAAAAAAGAGAAAAGTATCCAAAAGAAACACAAAGAGAAGAAACATAAAGAAAGAGAATTGCAGCAGCAACTTCAAATGCAGCAAACACAGCAAGGACAATAAAAAAATATTCCTTCTGTATACTTAGATCAATTTGGAGTTGCTACAAGCTATCAGCCACAGTTGGCCTCCCAAGAAGAACTCGATTTACTTGAAGATGTAGTTTTTAGAGCGCAAAGATGTCGCCGACAGGAATCAGAAGATCAGTTACTGCAGCTACAGAATAAATGGACCACATTTCTTGCTAAGTGTGAAAAATTAGCTCAGTAAGTTATCCCGCCCCTAGCTAGTTCCAACACGACACCACCTCTAGACAAAGCGTACCAGTTACTGGAATCTATCATGTCGATGTTATAATTTGAGCTTCTCAAGAAACAGAAAGATCAAGCTACTGAGGTAGCCTCCCTCATGACAAATCAGTTTACAGCCTTTTCAGAAGCCTCCAAAGCACTCAAGCAGTACACTCATCAGGCAAAAAAACTTGCCACAGTTCTCAACAATTGGTATGTCCACTATGGTGATGTCTACAAAAATATTCAGAAAACAAGAGCATTGCTAAGCAAGCTTTAGCACCAGCGCTTGACCGCAGATGAAGACTTTATCGAAGTACTTGATAACCAGATCATCATGGAGAACAAGCAATTTCAAAAGTTAGAAAAACAGGAAATTCAGTGGATGTCACAGGCCTGAGGAGGCCTCAACAAACTTGAAGAAATTCAGCCCCGATTCAATCAGTTACTTGTTGTTGCCAACAATATAATTAACACATTTGGGCCCGACATGATCCATTTGCAAGCTACATCCACTCACGCAAGATGGAAAATCTGTCGAAACTCACAATTTTGACTGTCAACATCCAGAATCTGCTACACACTTGGGAAGAGTTCCAGCACCACATCTCTGTCTCTGTTGAAGTTATCATTGAAGCTTGTCTCCAAATCCCTGATGTTATGGATTCTAGCATTTCTTGACATAATTGTTTCTGTAATTCATTTTTTGTAATTTTGATCTCTCCATTTCTTCGGGACGAAGACAAATTTTGAGGTGGGGGATATGTTGGAGGGGCCTAGGTCAGCCTGTCGACTAGGCCCTCTGCCCGACCATTCTGCAGCATATGTCGACAAGTCGCATCGACTAGTATGGGTCGGGTCGGTTAGATAAACCGACAGACGGTGGTATCCGGGGTCTTCGACTAATAACTGAACGGACCAATACCCTGTGCGAGTCTCAACGATGCGATCAAGGTGTTGGAGTCGAGCATGTGAGAAACAACCATTTGGAGAAGCACTGAGGATTCCTCTCGAAATGATCCGTAGGCACTCATTATAAATGGTAATGAGTCCAAGACACAGGGACCTCTAGGCCTATCCTCTGGAATCAATGTGGTTGTCGTCGACAGAGGGAGACCAGCAACTAACAAGGAAATGATGTTTCCTTAATAGGAGCTCGAGGTGTAGAACTGAAGTGATGTAGTACTGCTGGTAGGACTGACATAGTTGTGGGGATGGGAAATAACTGGGTCAAAAAATGGGTAGACTCAAACTTCCTTCGTTCAGAGCATGATGACATGGTTGACCTGGCAGCGTAGGGGACTGACTTGTAGGTGTGGGAATCATTGCTTTGACTGAATGGTATATATTGACTCTGGGGGGGGAGGACAAGCTGATGGTAGCTGTCGAGGGAGTTTTAGAGTGACATACTGCAGAATACTCTGAACAAAGGCGACCAAAATGGGGAAGCTGCTATGTGAGTAGATATGATCTGTCGTGGCGCCAAGAGGCACCATTGATTCCTTCTTCGTAGTTTTAATGAGCTCCAAGAAGGGATAAAAGTGTGCTCTGAAATGGTACGGTCCTGTGGATTTTGCGAGCCCAGGACGGCTCATGCTCATGGTTGCTTTCATGTTTAGAGAGTCTGAAAACGGTAAGTGGACTCTGTTGGTGTTTCTTTTTCGTAAGTTTAGTCTCCAAGGCCCGAAAAAGGATAAAATGATGCGGATGGAGAACTCTTCTAGCCGATGTGACTAGAGTATACCTTTTTCGTAATTAGTCTAAAAGGTCCGGAAAAGGGGTAAACTTATACCAGGTAGACGCCCTTTCAGATACGTTTAGCGAGCATGAAAGGAAGCAAGATTGCTCGGCGATCTTTTCATTGTTTTAGGAGTCAGAAAAGAGCTTAACAGAAACTCCCTAAGTTCCTTTTTCGTAAAAGGGATTGCTCGGCCCGAAAAAGGGATAAAATTATACCGAACAAAAAAAAATTGATGAGGGCGAGAAAAGGTCTCAAGCATCGTCATCAGTGCGGAAAACTGGATCCGGTGACCTAAGGATTGTTGAAAATGGAGAACGGCCGATGTGGCGCGCAAACCGAGGTGACGAAGGGGTCACAAGGCAATAATGCCCGAAAAATCTAGAGGTGAGAGCGAGAAATGATCTCGAGCGTCGTCACGAGCGCGGAAAACTGAATCCGGCGATATAAGGCACGTCGAAAACGGAGAACGGCCGATGTGGCACGCAAACCGAGGTGACGAGGGGGCGTAGAAAAAATTCCCAAAAAATCTAAAGGTGAGAGCGAGAAATGATCTCAAGCATCATCACGAGCGCGGAAAACTGAATCCGGCGATATAAGAATTCGTAAAAAATGGACGACGACTGATGTGGCACGCAAACCGAGGTGACGAGGGGGCATGGGAATAAATGCCCAAAAAATCTGGGCGTGAGAGCGAGAAATGATCTCAAGCAACATCACAAGCTCGGAAAAATGAATCCGATGATATCAAATATATCAAAAACGGAGAGCAGCTGAAGTGGTACGCAAACTGGGGTGACAAGGTGTCGGGACACAATGTTGATATTGGTCCTAGTGAGAGCGAGAAATGATCTCAAGCATCATCATGGGCACGGAAATATGAATCCGGCAGTGCAAATGGTGCGAAAGACGGAGCTCATAAGGACTCCGGAATGGTTAAAGGAAAGAACTAGGTTAAAAAATGGCTACAAATAAAGGTGATCTCACCAAGCGAAGGATGCAGTGGTGGGGAGAAATGATGACCCGTGGGGGCAAAATACTAGGTGTATCAAATCAACTGAAATATACAAGTGACACGTGACCTCAAAAATGGTTGAGATCACGAATATGAAAAAGTGAGCAGGGTTAATGACCTGCCCCCATGCTATGTGCATGGGGTTTGTGATTATGGATCACATATGTGTTGGTTTGAACGACGGGCTCATTGAGGTGTTGAGATAGAGATGATGGGGAAGGTTCAAAATGATTGATCATGCCCCCTATCCCGGGGTCGAGGTAATCTATTATGCCCCCTAACTCATAGGTGTCAATGTGGTGCAGATGTTGTCTCAGAGAGGGATCAATAGGGCATTGAGCAACTGCTGGCGGGGTGTTATACCATGAGGCTGTGGGTCGTGGTGGCATACTGAAGTGATGATATGATGATGGGGGATTCCCTTTGTGGGGTGGATGCCCCCAGTATCTCCGACGAGGATCACGATGATGATGAGTAGGCAAGGTTTTGGGCCTGCCCCCATGTTGTGGACATGTGGTTTCCTGGTCGATTTGAAAGGGTTGAACCTGTGTGTCAAAGGGATCAATGGAAGGGGCCGACCGGACAGAGGGGTATCCAGTGGAGATCGTATAAATGGTGGGGTCAAGGCCAGGCATTTCGGTATCTGACCAAGTAAAGACATCAGTGAATTCTTGGAACAGTTGTTGGTATTCTCTGATCTCATTCTGGGAGGTTCCTAATGTGATGGTATGAAGGGCACCAAGTGGGTCAGAGATGTCAATGTGGATGACGGGAGAAATATCGGCCATGGGATCCGTTAACCAGTCGATTTTAGTAGGAAGGAAATCCTTGGACTCAACCGCGGATTGGGTAGCGGTGGTGGATGAAGTCTCTTCCAGGAGGAAGTATGGACGATGGTGCATGTCTTCCCCAGGATAATCAAAGGTAGTAGGAGTCTCGAGAACCTGTTCATCATTGCGGGAGCTTTGAGTGGTCAAATCGAGTGATGAGGTAGTGGTAGTCGAAGAGATCATGTAGATGGTGTTAATCTCTCCGGATGAGGATGATGCAGGAGGGTAGATCTCCTCGATAGTAGGGGGTGCCGTCTCTAGGTCCAAATTGTTCATCTCGTAGAGAGCTGCTCTATAGTCTGGGATGTCAGGACAGTTGTGGGAGTAGTGGCCGTAAATACCGCATATCGCACATGGGTGGTTGGTACGCAGTGATTTATCACGAGGCATAGGGTTTGGATCTAGTTTGACCACCGGGATGTTGGGGTCGTCGTCCAACATTTGCATGTGTTCCTGCAATGCAGGTAACTGTGGACACTGATGGGTTGGATGGCCTAACTCATCACACAGCGAGCATTTTGGAGGAGCACGAAATATGGGGGGAGGTTTAACTGCCTTGGGTGGGGGTACCGCAGTGTATGGTTGTGGACCTCTGCCCCCAGTGGGCCTGACGAATGGAGGGGGATTCGTCGACGACGAAGGAGTCGTGATACCGGGAGGTGGTTGGGTAGAAGTGACAATGGTTGGATATATATATCTAGGTTGGTGAGCCGATAGACTAGAAGAGATTAATTCTATCATTGCGTACTGCTCTTGCTGGTTAATACAAAGACTACTCTCTCTATATGTCTCGTCTCTTGTATCTATATCATTGTGTATGCTTTCTTATATTACGTAATGTATCTATAATAACTATGTGAACCTCGGGATTACAATAGATCTACATATGTTTCTAAACAACTGCACACAACGATTAGTCTAGAGAAGATAGAATCGAAGATGTATTTGCACAAAATCATAAAAAAAGCTATATCTCATCTAGTGTATCTCCTTCGGTAACAACACTTCTATTTATGAAAAAGAAAGATGGAATGTTAAGTCTATGCAAATATTATATACAACTAAGTAAGATAAGTATAAAGAATAAGTACCCTCTTCCTAGAATAGATGATCTACTTGATCAAGTGAGAGGAGTGAAGGTGTTCTAAAAAATTTGTTTAGGGTCAATATATTATAAATTATGCACTATAACTCACATGCAGTATAGTTTTCTTTAGTAATTAGATAACTTAGCCCAATATAGATAGTAAAGAAGTGAATTTCTGAAATATTTTAGGCTAAAATACTTTGACACTTTCAACCAAACTCTTACTTACTCAATAGTGAATAAATGATAATGATTTCCATCTCATGGAAATCGTTAGTCTAGGAAATTAGATTTGAATATCACTAGTTATCAATCCTTCTTTTTTATTTCTTTGTTTGTGCAAGATAGTTTAGATCACTTTCCTCAAACAATCAAAGGACCTAAAGACTTGTTTGTGCAAGATAGTTTAGATCACTTTCCTCAAACAAGCAAAGGACCTAAAGACTCCTTTACCCAAAGTATGTTATTTTCATTATACTTCTAGCAATCTTGGAAAAAAAAAAAAAAGAGAGACAGGTTTGAAATACCTCCTTTTCACACATTTATTTTGTTTGAGCATATTGAATAATTGCTAGTTTGCTTAGAGTGGAATTAAAGTAGAGTTCCCATGTATCCTTATTTTATATTTTTTTAGATAATTTTGAAATTTCAATTTCATTTTATTTCCAAACACATGTGTGGTTTTCACTTAAGCACATAGTGAGAGACCTAAAGACTCTTTCACATATAGTATGCTCTCCATCTCACACTCTTAAGTGTTCTTCATCGATCAAAATGTTATGAAATTTTGAAATACCTTTCTCACACTCTTTAATAAAATTTGGACCTCTTAAAACCAACATCACATTGATAACTCTCCAACCAACTAAAATACTCCATAGGAGGTCAGAAAATAATATTTTAGCTAGGTAGAATTGATTGGAAAAGGCATCCAATAATTTCACCAATCTAGTTACATTGTTTTGAGACATAACATTTTTTACTTATATGGTTATTTTAAATCCTTCTATCAACAAGTGTCAAAATACAACCCGGATACGAAGGGGTGGTTCTCAAGGATGTGAAATCTGAGGTATAGTTCTATCTACTCACCACAAAGAGTCACTCATATTTTTGTGGAGATGACGCTTTACCTACTAGGAAGAACCACTTATCCACACTTGATGCAGATATCTTAGTGTCCAATGTCCAGAACATTTGTATCAATTGAATCCAAAGTTGGATCTTATTTGTTGTTGGAAATATTTGTATCCCTTCCAGAACATTGCCCCAACCTCCAACTTGATAACTGAATCTATCTTACCTTCACTATCCAACGTCGGGGGATTTAATCACCGTTGGGGGTGAGCTATTGGGAGGTCCGTCATTACCGATAAGAAATTATGTTATGTCTTATAGGGAATTTACATATTGTTTTCTTTTTATTACAAGATTACCTAACTCATAATTAAAAAGAGCCAGTTTTTCGACTACTTGCTCAAATACTCAAGCACTTATCACTCACTTTGCACCATATTGCATCTATTATGGTTAAAATAGTTTTTCATTTCTTCATTTGTGTTTATAACACTTTAAAGGAAACATCCCATCAGTGTCTATGTCATTTTATAACGAACCGACGGTGACCGGGAAGGAAAACACACCATTGAAGTTTACTAGGACATTACCGAATACTTTGTTGCATCGGTTCCATTTTATAGTAAAGGAACTCGTGCGTATGAATAATAATAATGCACCAGTGCATGTAGAAAATAATGTGTTTCAATGGTACAATGTGATTTCAAAATCACCATTCTTACATTTAATAATAACTTGCACCAATGCAAAATTCTCTTAAATCTACCTGTACTCATTCTCTCATTGGTGATCAGTGCTTTAAAAACTAGACTGGAGCCGCTTTTTCCTATAGATTTAAGTTTTATGTCCTTTTTGAAAAATATGAACCCTATCATTAATTTCACCTTAGGTGGTGGAATTGATGTCGATGCCACAACTTTGAAGGAGGTCAAGGAGAAATCAACAACATAAAAGGTGTAGAAACAAAAAATTTAAAAATATATGTACACCCTACATTGATGTGTCCTCTTCAACATGGTGTTTTTCATTTTTTTATTTATGTAAGTACTAAACACATTTTATCTGCACATAATTAATGTGTAAAAAATGCAATTTAAATATTTAGTGGTGAGATTCTAAAACTAATAAAAAAATATAACTTTCAAAAATCAATTAAAAAAAATCTGTCGTATTCTATGTAGCTCATGTTCATATATATAGCATTAATTTATTTTATGTGCACACAAGCCCCTTGTCAACTTTCATTGAAATTTGCAAGGACAAACATTTCATTAAATGCAATTTTTCCACATTAAATTATATTAGTATTTTATTTTTAAATATCATTGGAAACACAACATAATTCCCTACAATATTTTTTATTGCGCATTAAACTTCACAATGAATATATTAGTTTTTAGGTCTTATATTTAATAAATGATTAAAATATCAAATTTTTCCCACCACTTATGTTCAAAAAGTGTTACCTACCTCCATGGATTCATCCAATACTAAGTACCTATAATGCAATTTATCAATACTTAAAGGTTAATAGGCAATATATTAAATATATTGCAAATGTAACCATGAAGAAGAATGAGGAAAATAAAAGAAAAATACAAGATTTAATTGAATTAGAAAATGAAAATAGGAGACATGAATGGCTAATCTAGACACTTTCACAAGACTAAATAATATTTCTCCACATCATCATCCCCAAAAGGATCAAAGTGATGATTAGGTGAAAAATAAGGTTGGATTCAAGTCTTTGAAAAATGTAATGAATATATTCCTAACGGAAACATATTACTTCATAGTCCACATGAAATATTTTTTTTCCCAACTATAGTAATGCAACTTATAATCTTTTCACTTCCTCTCAAGGGAATGTTAATAGAGACTGGAATTAGAGTGAAGTAAATGACGAACGAACTCCATGCATGCCATATATAGTCTTGCCTCATTGAGTAGTGCAACATATAGCACCAAGAACCATTGAGTGTGAATACTATGCCATATGATACTATATATGCAGGGCTCGTCCATTCTTCATGCAACTAATTAATCTTTTGATGAAGTATGTTGCAGGCTTGTGTGGATAATATGAGGTTCGAGTTATTTGATTCACTAGACCATTGCAGGCCTGTGTGGATAAGGATAGCGAGCCTGGGGGATCAAACATATGAGAATTATCTCACCATCTTTATTAATTTGGGGGCTTTCTCCCCACTATGCAAATTCATCATATGACTCTTGTATTTAAAATCGCATTCCATGATGCTCGCAACATCAACTATTTTCTTTTATTGTTACAAAACACATGTAATCCTCGCTACCAATAGGATGACCGAAGGGAAGAGTAATTCCATAAATGATGCTTCATATTATATCAGTCAGAGTGAGGCTACCTGTGGATTCCCCCAATATTCTTTTGCATGTTTCTGCTTTACCCTGGTGTGGATGCACATACATCACAACAATCAAAGAACATACTTTCTCAAAAAACACACCTGGAGACGTGTGGACTGTTTCTAGAGTGCCTTCAATATTCCTTCCTCCTGACATTCTTCCTCTCTGCATGTTTGAATTTTCTATATTCCATGTATACGTTGATAGTGTATTTCTTGTTATGGTGGACTTCTCAATGTTCCCTACCATTGTGCCCTCAATATTGTTTGTGAACGGATGCTTTCTCTATCCACCTATTATGGTGATTCTACCACTTGGCAGCCTCTGCATGTAAGCTATGCTCCATGAATTACTTGCCCACCAACATTGTCCTACACGCATGTGCCTTCAAGCTCGTATGTGGCAGCTTAGATCTTTGCCCGTCGTTCTTTAGAGTTCAATTTTTATTTATTTCCTTCACGATGAAATAAAGCCCTTTTTTAGCTTTACATAAAGACGTTTTTCTAACATAAATCCCTTTTATTTTATGTATGTGGATATGGGTATTCGAAGGGGTATAGGAAAAGATATGGGGTAAAAGAAAATTTAAGTTTTATGGAAAGGTAATTAAAGGGCAATGAAAAGGGTAAAAGGGTAAGCGGGTATTTTGTGAAAAGGTTTTTTTTTTTTTTTAAATTGGATTATATTGGTGCTTTTTGAGAGAGTGGCCTAGGGGAATATTTTTGACATTTTGGGCTTAGACGTAGCAATAATCATCATGGTTGGATGTATCTAGATATATAATGGAGGATGCAAAATTGACAAATTATAATTGGCATGATGTAATAAAATTTAAGTTTGTCGAAACTTTCATAAAGTGTCAAAAGGGTCAAACGACAAAAGTTTAGACCAAACAAAATATGGAAAGAAACATGATGATGAGATGAACAAAATGGTGTTGAATAATTCACATGGAAATACCGAGAGGTAAATATGACCAAATACTAAGAATCAACTCGACCATGACATGATGATGCATGATACAACTTGGTTGATGTGTCGAAGGGGTCATATGAAAGTGAAAATGGAAAAATAAGATACAGGTGCATCAAGAACATCACTCTCAACACAACAGTGAAAATAGAATGATATTGCGGCAATGTTTAGTAGGTTCTCCTTTGGTTTCATGTTCTGAAAACTTCGGAAGCATGTTAATGTTGAGCATCGACAGAAGAGAACTCATGCTCGGATTTCAAAATATAGGAAAAACATTTCCACACATTATCCTCAAAGTGGGAACCACGATATGGAAAAAATTGGTGCGGGAATACAAATTAGGTGATGGTGTGGTTAAAGAAGAACCACGTTGTGGAGTTCCTCTGATGCAATTCAAGGTTCGCATGGCTTCATCCCATTTAGTGAAATAGTTGGGGTATATCATCCAAAAGAAAACTATCCCATTTGAAACGAAAATTATGTATTTATGACCAAGAGCAAAGGCTATATCATATTCCATTTAGTTGATGTCCCATTTGCAAAAGGCGCCAATGGTTACAAGCAAGTGGAAAAGTGTAGTAAGTATTCTTGATTTAGGAGCAAAGAGTTGGAAGTTGCGGTAATGTTTGAGTGTTGTGATGTAATCGGGAAAAAATCCATCCATAAATAACTAATGTAGATTATTTTTTGGGAAGTGGCTATTCCTGAAAGATGTCCACCATAGGATCCGATATGGAAATCATTTAAAACATGATCTATCTCATCATCATTAGGACATCGCCATAAAATAGTATAGATTTCCCTTTGGTACAGGACATCCCCAATAAGGAGGTACCAAGGGGGTTGGGGACGAATGCGCTAATAGTCTTCATGGTTTAGATGAGGACCAAAATTTTGAGTGTGCAAATATACAATGATGTCACTGCACCATGGATCATTAGAGGGTACGGTGAACATATGTTCATATGCAAAATGATTGATGATAAGAGATGGGGTGGATGTAGATGGAAAATTTGTAATGAGCTGACCCAATGCTAATGCTTTAGTTCTCTTAAAAATGGTGAAGTAAAGGTTGTACTCTTTAAGGATTACAATCCACTTAGCAGTGTGATCTTGGATGAGGCAACACATCAAGAAGTACAACATAGGATTTGAATGGGAAATAACCCTGGTTTGACTCATCGTGATGTATTGTTGAATCTTTTCAACCGATAAAACTATCGCTAAAGCTAAATTCTCCTCATGTCAAGTGTAGGAGAGGGGGGGGACATAATTTTTTACTAACATAGTTGATAACATGCTCTTGGTGAGAAGAGTCTTCTTGGACGAACACTCTAGTGACATAAAATCCAATGTCAAGATTTAAAGGATGAATCCTTTGTGAAATATGGAGGACATACCAATGGGGAAAAAATCAAAGATTTTTTCTAAGCATCAAAAGTGGCTTGCACCTACTTCTCTAAAACCAACAAGATGTTAGAAAGTATCAAGCATAGAAATCCATGTACTGTTCTGGCATAGTTCAGTATGAAGCAACATAAGAAATTAGTCTTTCTGTGTAGACATTGCAATTTCCACAAGGTCTGTGAAGGAGGAAGGTTCTCCAAATGCTATGAATGCTTCTTGGAGTGAGCCATGAGTTCATCCAAGTAAACGATAATTATATGAACCAAGTCATGAAAGAAGTATTGCATGGTGCATTGGAATGTGTCTCTAGTGTTTTTCAGTCTAAGTTGTTTAACTTAGTATGTGAACATTCACCATGGGGTGGTGAAGGAAGATGTGTACTGGTCTTATTTTTGGATCTAGATATGGTTGTATCCCAAGAATTCCTCCATAAAGGAAAGGACCCCATTCCTAACACATGTGTAGATGAGTTTTTATATGAAGGAGATGGTGTAGTTTTGTTTTATACATGCCAAATTCAAATTGCGGAACTCAATACAAACACATAAGGTGCCTTGTTTCTTGTTGATCATAATTGGGTTTGATACCCATGTGGTATATGCACTTGCATAAATGAATCCAACTTTGCACAAAATCTCCATTTTGGATTTCATGGCCAGCTCTTTTGAAAGGTGAATAGGAGTTTGTCTTTTACGAACTAGCATGACCTCAGGCCATGTATCTATGTGGCATTCAATGATAGTGCCCAAAAGCATATTCTTGATAATGCCTGATTTAATTGATATATGTATCTAAAAGCGTCGGGTACTAGAACCAGGCTTTTAAACCAATCAACATTTCCGTGCAGGATGAATTTTTTTGAATCAATAAAGAATTGAAAGGAAGATAAAATTGATGGAATTGGTTCATCAGTTATAAAATACACATGATGGTACAAATTGTCCAAAGGAAAAAAATTCTTTAGGGTCAATATATTATCATGTAAGCACTAAGCACAAGGAAATTCATCAAACAACATTTTTGAATAGATATGGCCATTTTGAATTTATGGTGATACCATTTGGTCTTAGAAATGAACTAGCTATCCTCATGTCCTTTATGAACAATATTTATAGTGAATATTTCGATAATTTTGTACTATTGTTTTTTGACGACATACTCATCAACATTATTCCAAATTTAGCAAGTGTGATTTCTAGCAAAAGAAGATTCAATGTTTAGGGAATATAAAAGATAAAGCTATCATGAAATGGCATACCCCTAAAGATGTAACCAAAATTCGATAGTCACCAAAATCACCATATCTATCATTCATATCATGTTATGCAAATTTAAAATGATATCGACATTAAACCATATAACCAAACATATTAGTTTCCTTCATAACATTTTTATGTAATTAACATCAAATGACCATGCCATACACAATACATAAAGATACGCTACACCATAAATTAAAAAATGAAATCCATACATAATACCTATCTAGAAAACCAATAAGACATCAATTATACAACATGATAACTAATAATAATAATAGAAACATCATAACAACACTAAACAAGTAATGCATTGGCTTCCTACAAACACAATATTAAATAGAACTATCAGTCCTTGCCAATATACTATAATACAATATGAAATAATAACGAACAATACTACGTTGCTTCTTGGTCAAAAGTGTTACCCATTCTCTTGATGGCCTTAATACTATTTGGTTGGGAGATACATCTTTTTATAAGAATAGCTAAAAAGAAAGTAATTTTCATACCAACCATGGTTAAATAATCTAAATCATGCCATCTTAAATAGTTAAAAATATAAGTTGCACATTTTTGTCTGTTATCACTAAAATGAGCATATCTATCATTCATATCATGATATGCATATTTAAAATGATATCAACACTAAACTATAAAACCAATCAGGAAAAATAAAGATAACATTTAGTCTTAAGAATATTTTTATGTGTTTTTAGTTGTTATGCGTTGCATGTTGAAAGATGAATGAAAAAACTTATATGAAACCCAATGTTTTGAACTTCATGCAGGTGTGTTCATCCTCAAGTAATCATACATAACACTTAAAAATATTCTATAAAGATCAATTACACCCATTATACAACATAAATAATGATATTAACTAATAATAATAACATAAATATCATAACAACAAGATATTAATTGATAATAATTGGACTTTCCTTTTCAAACAGAAGGACGTCATGCTTCCTTTTTAGCTCCAATCCCTGTTCTCGCTCCTTCATCAAATTATCTTTTACTTTGAAGAGATTCTCATTCTTTCTTTCTACATCTCTCATTAGCTTGTCCACATTGTATGCACTTGCTTGTGCTGCAGCTATGTTTACTGATTCCAGGAGCCTAGGGTCTCTTTGAGTACCCTTGAATATTGTACTTTCTATTACTGTAACAACATCTTTAAGCTGGACATTTCATTCTCTTTTCTGACCTCTTCATGATAGTCTTCCTTTTAGAGTAAAAAAATATTTTATCCAATCTCGCCACCGTGTGCCACTTTAACGGGGTAAACGGGGTTAGAGCGAGCTCCGGAAGTGGGGAGTGTCCTCCAACGATCATCTTTATTAGGTCTATGTCCATATATTCCATGCTTGGACTCCCTTGTTCCACAGCTTCCTTGGAATTTTCTTCTTCCTCCTTTTTCCTTTTCTGTTCCACCTCTTCCTTTTCTACTCTTTCTTTCATTTCTTGTACCCTTGTGGCCTCTTCCCTTTGGATATTTTCAGATTCCTCTTTTCTCACTCTTTCAGTTTCTTCTTTCTGAAGTCTGTCTGCTTCTTCCTTTTTCTTCCTTTCAGCTTCTGCTAACTGTATATATAATGCCTTATGACGTTGCTTTTATGCTTCCTCTTTATGCTTTATCTCATCTTGCTTGGAAATGTTAGCTTTAGAAATGGATCTAGCTCCGCTTTTGGAACGATAGAGCTTGTTCAATTCAGTCATGTTCTTCGCACTCCTAAAGAATTCTTCATCCTTGTTGAAAATATGTGCATAGTCAAAGGTTGTAATATCCCTTTTTCAAATTTTATTAAAATGCCAATTTTTCAACTTTTTCCCCAATTTCGACCTTTGACTAGTTTAACTGTTTTGACCTCCAAATCATCCCAAATGCTCCCAAATATTCTGTATGAGTGTATTAATGGTATTTAGACTTGAATATCAGGTTCAGGGATATTTTATGGACCTCCAAATACTACTGCAAACTTGATTTGTATTCTGATCAATATAGGTAATTTTGACTAGTAATTTGTGCATCAAATCCCCCCCGGGTAACACTGAAAATGGCCTTCCAAATGCCTCCAAACTCCCACAAATTTATGAACAGAGGTATATAATGTGTTAAGTATGTTATTTAGGTCTCATATGCACCATTAATTTATTTTTACTACTGTTCTAACTCTCTCACATTCAACAGCAAAAACCCCCAATTCGACCCTTGGGGAAATGGCACTATTTCATCTCCCAATACAACTAAACTGAGTAAAAATGCTTCAAATTCTCAAGTACAGTACATGAAACTTGTATAAGACATCCATGGCATTATATTTATCACAAATATATCAGAGAATCATCCATCCATTCGAAATAATCAACATTATAGTGTCATACATCAATGCATTGGGGAAATGGACATTGTTTGCTCATTAATCAATAGTTTTGCATACAACCAGTGGGTATTTCGACCTGAGACTTTCTGAATATGAATAACATAGGATATTAAGCTATTACAATCATAAATATATAATGAGAAGCTCTCTCAAGAATCACAAGTGCTCACCAAAAATGCCCTCCCTCAAGGAGCATGAATATGCCTTCAAAACTGGAAACGGTGGAGAGAAAGTGTTGCACTAAACCAAACCATGACACTTCCTGTAGCTGCTACCTGCAAATGCAAACTCCATTAAAGCACCACGAAAGACCTGAGTGGCCTCTCCAAACACCAACTTGGATGGGAATCTTTCACCCTCGAAATTGGCTAAGGCAAGAAACTAGTCATCCACTAGCTCTCTCTTCACAAATGCAATTTTTTTCAAATCATCAAAATCCATTCTCATACTTCATTTCTACATTTTATAACCAACATTAGCCTTCTAAGGGTCGAAATCCTCTCAATAGATTCAATATATTTCCATTTAGGAATTATTCCACATTTGCCACTTGTCTCCTAGTTCCAACCTTCCATCTTCTCCCAAATTCGATTTTGAGTCTCTTTGGCTTCTCCAACTCCCAAACTCGACTTCCTTGAGCCTATTTTTGGGGCTGACATGTCATAGTGGTTAGATGTCAAAGGTCAGGTCTGCAATTTGTCATAGTTGTCATAGATGCTCCATCATTGGTGTCATAGGGGCTAGGGAATCTAGCCCAAGTGTCCACAAACTTCCACTTTGACTCTTTATCTTCCATGGAGGTTACCAATCCTTCCCAATTCGACCTAATATGCTCAATGACATGTGTTATGACTTACCAACTCACCCAAGAGTGTTCACATTCCCATTAATTCGAATTTGCAAAAGAGAGATACCATGTATTATGAAAAATCAAGCTAGTGTGGGTCCCACATCCTCCATATGTCTCCAAAACCATTTGTCACCTATGATTTCTCTTGAATTTCTTTATTCACTATATTTATTAAATACTTGAACCCTTCTAATGTCTAAACATCATTTATTTGCTTCCTTATTACCATTCCACATGTGCCCATCCAACCTAGGAAACTAGTAGGATTGATGGGATTGTCTTACTATGAAATTATTGGAATGGGGACATTACAAAGGTGATCTTGTAGGAAGCGCAAGGGGCAACAAACTTACCCTTGCTATCATGTCTTCTGAAAATATTCATTCCAAAATGAAAGACTCTTGAATATTTAACAAAATTATCACCATATTTTGTCTTGTGAAGCTTGCATGCTCCAATAGTAAATGGCATCTGTGGATAGGCAACCTTCTTCCTATCATGAAGAACCTTACTAACCCCATTGATGAAAACTTGTCTCACAGCCTCTTTATGTACAACATAATCAGTGGCATACTGAGGCAATAAAGAGGGAGGTTGAGTTCCTCCATACATTCTGATATATGTCCCTTTTTGAGAGAAGTAATAATCTCAGTATTCCTCGATGACCGACATGGCATTCTCTAACATACAATTTGGTTCCTCTCTGAAGATTAGCCGATATAATGGCATCATGAACCTTTCACAAATCTATTTGCAGTGTTTTGCATACTTGTGGTCCCAGGTCATCTGATAGGATATGTGGAGAGGAGATTCATTATGGTTCCAGACACATCCCAAACCAGGGAAATAGTGTTTGATTAATAAGCAATCCATTAGATAAGAGGACATAAAGAAATCAGCTTTATTTTGTGTCAATCCTCCTTGTGTTGCATCTTTATGGGATAACATACTGTCAGAGATGTTTTCTGCCAAGTTGAACATTGTATCGTGTGTGGCAACATGGTACATCACCGATACCCAACTAAGTTTATATATGTTCCCATTTTCCAACCCAAAAACCCAGCTCAACATCAGGGCTATGTTCATGTATGGGGTCCTCAAGTGTTGACTATCATATTCTCCACTGGTCCATGATCTCAATTGTATTTCATGTTGATGTATTTGTAACTTTGGAAGATATTCACTTGTATATTACATTTGTACTTTATTGTATATCCAACAAAGCTGTCTTATTCCTCTGATTGGAAGTGTCGCAAGTTACATTGTAAGTGTCGTCATTTGTACTGGTGGGTTACTAGACCACGAGTGCGGGGTTGGCCCTAGTTAGGTCATGTGGTTGGGTTATTAGGCTTCATTAGGAAGCTGGCCCTAGTGATTTATTGGAAGGTCAAGTCAGTGTATAAATAGAGGGTGTGCCTCTCTCATTCTATTCATTTACTCACTTCTCAAGCTCGGATAGCTAAGTGAGAAAGTGGTGCACATGTGGAGGATGAGGAGTATCTACTAGAGACATCTTATTGGGTTTGATCCTTATGATCTTGTATTGGGGCTTATTCTATCTCTGAGGAAGTTGCGGGGTTTTTCACCTTCTTGGTTTTACCCGGTGAAACTCTGTGTCTATGATTGATATGTTGTAGATATGCTATAAATGTTATTCTCTTAGAGATACTGAATGGTAATGGAATGAAATTATCGAAAAATTAACACGTTATCAGAGCTAACCTAAGAAGAAGGCACTATGCAGCTGCAAAAGCTAGGGATTCTTAATTTGTGGGTTTCTCTCCAAACATTATCAAAGGTAGGAGGCTATATTGACTGTCATAGCAAGGGCACATCTTTCTTTCCAAACATAATTCAATTATGAGCATTTTTAGTTTTTGGCCTGGAAATTAGGGTTTCTGCAAAAGTTGGAATATCTGAAATCTAAGACCATGGCTGCAAGCTTCTCTGAAAAATCGAAGTTTAGAGATTTGAATCAAACTTTTTGGTAGGGTGAAGCTCC
This sequence comes from Larix kaempferi, assembly GCA_027924585.1. Classification (NCBI taxonomy): domain Eukaryota; kingdom Viridiplantae; phylum Streptophyta; class Pinopsida; order Pinales; family Pinaceae; genus Larix; species Larix kaempferi. The sequence continues at coordinate 17,966,060 of BSBM01001197.1, read as the reverse complement.
GGGAAAATCAAACCCTAATTCAGATTCATGTCGAGTGAATCCGAAAGTTTCAAAAGCAATTTTGAGGGGTGAAAATTTGCATATTTCAAATTCTGAGTATACCAGGTTGACCATCTCAGCAAGGCGCATCTTTGTATTCCTTCAGAAGTTTGAAATTCAAACTTTGAATTTTTAGGGTTTCTCTAACAAACCCTAATCCAGCTCCAAATCCGGTTTTCAACAAATCAAGTGGTAAGATCTAATAACTTTTCTATTTCCATTTGAAGTACTCTTTAAGATATCTCACCACACCAAGCTTGAGGACAAGCTTGAAGGAGCTGACAACTTCCGAGCCTCGAAGTATAGGATTGGGTTAATCCTAGAAGAGAATGAGTTGGACACTTACATAAGTGTAGAGGTTCCTGTGCAAGAGGGAGAAGAGGCTAAATCCTTACACAAGAAGAACTTGGTAAAGGCTAAGAGAATCATTGTTGATTCTATCAAATACCATCTCATACCTCATGTGTCTTCCCTAAAGACACCTAAGGAGATGTTTGACTCCTTGACCAAGTTGTTTGAAGGAAAGAACATAAATCGGAACATGACTCTGCAGAACCAATTGAAAGGGGTAAAGATTCAGAATGGAGATACCATTCAATCCTAATTTTCAAAGGTCTCTCAAATCAAGGAACAACTTGAAGCTGTGGGTGAAGTAGTAGAGAATGGAGAAATTGTAATGACCACATTGCATGGCCTACCTAGGTCATGGGACTCCTTCATCCAAGGAATCTATTCAAGAAGGAAACTAGTCTCTTTCATTAGACTGTGGGAGGAATGTTCACAAGAAGAAGCTAGGCTTGTGGCCCAAGAAGAAAAGATGGGAAATGAAGATCAAGCTCTCACGGTACACACCAAGAAAGGAAATTCCAAGAGGGAGCAATATTATCACAAGAAAACTCCACACCATCATCATAGAGATAAGAAAGATCTTAGATGTTTTACATGTAATTAGAAGGGACACTTTTCCTCAGAATGTCCTAAAAAAAAAATAACAACAACAACAAATTCAACAACAAGAAGAAGAGAAACAAGAAGAGATATCATGCTCATGCTGTTGAGGATGATGAACCTCCCAAGAAGAAGACTAGAGCAGAAAGTGATGACTCATCAAGTGAAGATGAATATGTTCTAATCTCTGCTCTCATGGGTACTATCTCACATGGATGTGATGATTGGCTTATTGATAGTGGGGCTTCCAAACACATAACTGGGTTTAAAGAATCCTTTGTAGATCTATCTGAACATGATTCACCTCATAAGGTGAAACTTGGGGATGACTATCAATGTCCTATCAAAGGAAGTGTTGAAGCCTCCTACAAACTAAACTCGAAAAAGTATTTGAAAATGAAAGATGTTATATATGTACCTGGGCTAAAGAAGAATCTCCTATCCATATCATCTTTGGATGCAAAAGAAATTAGAGTTGCATTTGTGGATGGCCAAGTACTCATGTGGCCTAAGGGTAAGACCATAGATGATGCAGTAGTGATTGGAAAGAAAGAGGGAGGATTGTACAAATTAAAGGGACAACCTAAACATGCCATGGTACATGAGTCCATGGATCCAAGTGAACTTTGGCACAGAAGGATTGCACACATGCACTATAGAGCACTACCAATTGCAAGCAAAGCAGTAGAAGGTCTTCCTGAAATCCAGTCAAAGCATGAAGGGGTTTGCAAAGGATGTGCAAAAGGAAAGAACACAAAGAAATCATTTCCAAGTAGTGAAAGTAAAGTAAAAAGAATCTTGGAAATTATCCCCTCTAATTTATGCCGTCCGATGTCATCCAGTTCTCTAAGTGGGTATGTATACTATGTTTCCTTCATTGATGATTTCTCTAGGAAGACTTGGGTTTACTTCTCGAAGAACAAAGCTGAAATATTTGATAAGCTAAAGGAATTCAAAGCCTTGATAGAAAATCAAATTGATAAGAAGATCAAGACCTTTAGATGTGAGAATGGCAGAGAATTCACTTCATGTGATTTCAAGAATCTATGCAGTGATTCGGGGATTAAGAGGGATTTCACTGCTCCCTACAATCCATAACAAAATTGAGTTGGAGAAAGGAAGAATAGAACTATAATGGAAGGAGCACTGGAAATTCTTCATGACCAGGATCTGCCTATGCATCTATGGGAAGAAGCAACTAGGACAATTCTATATGTGCATAATAGAACACCTCACAAGATACTTGACAACAAGACACTAGAAGAATTTTTCTCTGGTAAGAAACCTGAAGTTAGCCATCTCTGAATATTTGGCTATCCAGTATTTACGCACATTCCAAAAGAAAATAGGGAAAAATCCAGATCCTTCAGGAAAAAAGGGCATTTTTGTGGATTATAGTGAAAGATCGAAGGCTTACAGAATACACTTTCCAGGGTTCAACAAGATTGACATCAGTAGGGATGTAACATTTGATGAAGACTCAGCATGCATCAAATCGAGGAAGACACCTGTTGAAGACCATGAAGAACTAAAGGTAACCAGATTTCAAGACACCACTATGAAAGAAGCAATTCCAGAAGAAGAGCGTGAAATTGAAGATCCACAAGAACCTATAGATCCACCCTGTGAGAAGAACTCTCACAAGAGGAAACCTGCATGGGTTAGAGAGATCATCCAAGATGCAGAAAGGTATGGCATTCCAAGAAAAGAACACAAAGAAAGGAAGAGGACTAGATCACATACCAGTTATGTTTCCTTGCTCTATGAAATTATGAACAATGAACCTTCCAGTTATGAAGAAGCAGCAAAAAAGAAAGAATGGAAGGATGGGATGATCGAGGAGTACCAGTTGATCATGAAGAATGATGTTTGGGATGTGGTCCCAAGACCTGAAGGGAAGTCTATTATGACTTCCAAGTGGATCTATAAAATCAAGCATGCTGCAGATGGCAGCATAGAGAAATACAAGGTGAGGTTTGTAGCTCGTGGATTCTCCCAGAAAGAAGGAATAGACTATGAAGAGACTTTTGCACCTATAGCCAGATACACTTCCATCAGAACAATACTTACTCTGGCTGTAGTGTTGAAGTGGAAGATACACCAGATGGATGTCAAGACAACTTTCTTGAATGGTGTAGTCGAAGAGGAAGTGTATGTGGAGCAGCCACTCGGGTTTGAGATGGGGACAGGGAGTCATATGTGTGCAGATTGAAGAAATCCTTGTATGGATTGAAGCAAGCTCCTAGGACTTGGTATGGTAGGATAGACATCTTTATATCCAGTTTGGGATTTACCAAGAGTAAAGCGGATTCCAACCTTTACTACAAGGTTGAGGAAGGAAATCCAGTGATACTACTATTGTATGTGGATGACCTATTTGTTACAAGTGAGGATGGATTGATTGTCGATACAAAGATGAAGCTTGCTACCGAGTTCGAGATAAAGGACCTAGGGATGACGCATTGCTTTCTAGGCATGGAGGTGTGGAAAGGTGCAGATGGAATCTTCCTTGGACAAGGGAAGTATGTAGTAGAGAACCTGAAGCAGTTCAGGATGATGGACTACAAGGCCCTGGCCACACATATGGCATCAAACCTAAAGCTTCTGTGTGATGCTTCATCTGATCCGGTTGATGTCACGGTGTATCATCAGATGATTGGGTCCTTGATGTACTTGACGAGCATGAAACCATATATTTTCTTTTCAGTGAACACATTGAGCAAGTTCCTGACAGATCCTAGAGGTGTTCACCTAGTTGCTGTAAAGCATATTCTAAGGTACCTGAAGGGTACAATTGATTATGGGCTCAAGTATGATGTGAATCAAAAGTTTAACTTGGAGGGTTATGTTGATTCAGATTGGGCAGGTAGTGGTGCAGATAGGAAGAGCACTTCTTGGTGCTACTTTAGTATGGAATCAAGTGTGATCTCTTGGTTTAGCAGGAATCATTTTTGTGTAGCACTGAGTATAGTCGAAGCAGAGTATGTTGTAGCTTGTTTGGCTAGTTGTGAGGCAGTGTGGATGAGGAAGCTACTCTATGAGTTATTTGATCTCCCGTTGGATGCTACCTATATATATTGTGACAACCAGAGTTGTGTGAAGTTGTCAGATAACCCATTGTTCCATGACAGATCGAAGCATATCGAGATCAAATATCACTATATCAGGGATCTGGTGCAGAGAGGAGCAGTGAAGCTCCTATATGTTGCGACGGATGAGCAGGTTGCAAATGCGTTGACGAAACCACTAGCCAGAGTGAAGTTTGAGTACTTCAGAGAGAGAGGCTTGGTGTTCTTCAGATTGAAGACACTTCGAGGAAGAAGTGATGGGACACATTTGCAGGAGCCATTCCAAGCATGGTGATAGGAGGATCCTTCCATGGATGTGGATGTAAGAACTGTGTGATGAGCATCAGGATGATGTGCCAGTTCCTTCTTTGTATATGCATCCAATGGATGCTTTGTATGATTAGTTGGATCATGTATGATGATATGCATCAGGATGATGCAGTGACGATGATCAAGATGATCATGTGTGATGAGTATCAGGATGATACTCTGGATGATATGCATCAGGACGATGCAGAGACAATGATTAGGATGATCATGTGTGATGAGTATCATGATGATACTATGGATGATATGCATCAGGACGATGTAGTGAAGATGATCAGGATGATCATGTGTTATGAGTATCAGGATGATACTGTGGATGATATGCATCAGGACAATGCAGTGACGATGATCAGGATGATAATGTGTGAGGAGTATCAGGATGATACTCTCAATGATATGCATCAGGATGATGCTATGATGATGATCAGGATGATCATGTGATGATGTACATCGGGATGATGTATGGTGAGTATCAGGTTGATACTCTGTGGCCATGGACAGGTTGTGCAGATGAGCATTTAAATTGATCTAGGAGATCTTGTTGGTTGTGCTTCGGCACATAAAGGATCCTGGGATACTCTTTCAACGTTTTTCTCTAGGAGGACATGTAATATTTCCCTGGGAGATCTTGTCGGTCATGTTGCAACACATAAAGGATCCTAGGATACTCTTTCGAGGTTTTGTCCTATGGCATATAATATTGCCCTCGGAGATCCAATAGGTTGAGCTGTGTGCGTGTAATCAGTCATGGGATCCTCTTTCGAGGTTTTTCCATGACCACATGTAATATTTCCCTGGGAGATCTTGTCGGTCATGCTTCGACACATAAAGGATCTTGGGATACTCTTTTGAGGTTTTGTGGTGACCACATGTAATATTTCCCTGGGATATATTGTCAGTCGTGCTTTGGCACATAAAGGATCCTCGGATACTTTGTCGAGGTTTTGTGGTGGGGGTCACATGTAAGTTGACCAGGGAGATATTGCGGGTCGTGCTTCAACACATAAAGGATCCCGAGATACTCTATTGAGGCATTGTGACGCACGTAATAAGTCCCAAGGATTCCAAAGTATGGCCAGTGTTGATGAAGACCTACAGGAGGTGGGCCTACATCCAACATGAAAAAGGGTTGGCTCTGTAGAACTTCCTTTGACAAGGAGAATTCAGAGATAGCACAGCGATCGAGATGTTGAGTATAGCGGCAGTGATGATGATGATGCTCCGTGATCCAGTGATGATGATCCAACTCTAGAATTGAAGACTTGTGCCAATATGTATTGATGAACTATGTTCATAATACCTTACAAGTTAAGAGGGAGTGTTGATGTATTTCTAACATTGGAAGATATTCACTTGTACTTTATTGTATATCCAATAGAGATGTCTTATTCCTCTGATTGGAAGTGTCATCATTTGTATTTGCAAGTGTCGCAAGTTACATTGTAAGTGTTGTCATTTGTATTGATGGGTTATTAGACCACCATTGTGGGGTCGGCCCTAGTTAGGTCATGTGGTTGGGTTATTAGGCTTCATTAGGAATTCAACCCCAGTGATTTATTGGCAGGTCAAGTCATTTTATAAATAAAGGGTGTGCCTCTCTCATTCTATTCATTCACTCACTTCTCAACCTCGCATAGCTAAGTGAGAAAGTGGCGCACATGTGGAGGAGGAGGAGAATTTGCTAGAGACATCTTATTGGGTTTGATCCTTGCGATCTTGTATTGAGGATTATTTTATCTCTAAGGAAGTTGCGGGTTTTTTCACCTTCTTGGTTTTCCCCAATGAAACTCTGTGTCTCTTGTGTGCTTGTTATTTTTTTTATGATTGATATGCTATAGATATGTTGTACATGTTATTCTCTTAGAGATACTGAATGATAATGGAATGAAATTATCGAAAAATTAACGTTTCAGAGATCGTCATCATTTTGGAGAAATCTAAATGATCCATGTTGACTCCTTTCACCCAATTATCATTCATAATGACTTTAGGGGTGGGAAACATGTATGCTACATCGATATGGTTTGGTTGGAATGATGTGAGCCCCATCCTATTGACATTTGAGATGATTCTGGTGTCAATATTTACATGAGGAAAAATCCACCCAATGATTCTGAGCATGGGAACAATTATGGATGTGTGTCGGCTTATGAAAACCAGAATTCTTGATATCTTGGTAAACCATTAATTCTTCAAGACATGCATCAGGGAAATTTGTATCTCTGATGGCCTTGTATAGTTCACCCCATTGAAATTTTGGGGTGGCTCCTGTCACGGCTTTCGTATCTCCGAACATTATTTCAAGTGAGATGTCCAACAATATTTCTACATATGAATCTGATTCAACTAGCTTGGCTCGTCTCCTGGAAGAGTGCCTATGCATATCAAGTATGTTGGGACAGGAAGAACCAATGAGGAAAAATATTTACACATAACATGATTAAAACAATGTTTCAATGCTGTCAGAGCTTAATGAATTTTCAGGATGCAAAACTATGCATAACAAAATTGAGCCTTTAAGCCAATAATGCAGCTAGAGGAAGTAGAAATAGCTAAGCAAACAACGTAGTTACAGTTAAGAAAAATTGAGCCTTTAAGCAAACAGTGAATGGGTGACCGATGAAAATAGTTATAGAAAGCAAACAACATGCAAATTCTGATTTTCATGCTGAAACAAAGAGATAATTAAGTTACGTGTATGTGCATGAATGTAAGAAACATAGTGACTGTAGGACATCCTTTAACTAGAGAAGACTTCAGCATTAAAACCTTGTTGAAGAGAAATCTCCTTCTCGGCTAAAAAAAAAACTCGATGGAAGCAGTCAGTAAAAACAACAACAAGGCAAGATGGTGCTCGAGTCCTGCTGGAGGGAAGTTCGGCGGGTCTGGTTTTCAGAATCCTGATACTAAAACAAGAGCTACAAGCTATGCCTGGAATGGTTTTTAGCGTGGTTGCTAGGCGCTTAAACCCTAGTAAGGTAGGAGACAAATGTCTATGACAGACTATCCAAACAAAACCAAAACCAATGATGGACGGCAAAAGAAAACAAGCTATGGGTGGCCGGGCTCAAAATTCAACGTGGCTAGCATGAGCTGGAGTGTGCTTACTTTCGGTGGTCTCAAGTAAGAGTTAAAAAAAAATACGCTAAGCCCACACTAAAGAAAAACTTACTCCCAAAACCATCGAGAACAACTAAAAGCTAAAAAGAGTTAAAAATGACACCCAAAGAAGCCACAAACTAAACAGAATGATGATGAGAACACCTACTTGTCAACGACAGAGTGTTTGGGATAGCTGTGAGCCTGTCGGTTGGTAGATACCAAATGTTTTCTGATTGGCGAGGAATCCAAGGTGATCAAATGGTGTTTTATGCTTTGCAAACAATGGTAAAAAAACAAATAACCCCCCCTCCCCCTACTTTATATAATTCCCTATCCATTCAATGCAGACAGGGTTCAGTAGGTGGGAAGTTAATGATTGTGCCCCTTTATCAATCTGTGGGAAAAAATATACTTGACTGTTTCCGTGGGCTTCTCTTAGTCACCGTGAAATAGTCCTCGTTTTTCTTTCAAGGGCCCTGAAAAGGTTGGCAAGAAACGCTAAAAACAAATTGCGACGGAGGGGGCCTGAGCATGATGAAAATTTCGGTGATGAGGTGGGTCAAGGTCAAACGGTTGGCGCTTCTCGAATAAACCTTAGCGGTGAAGTCAGCGAGGACACAACAAGAGCTGCAAACCAAACGGCGTCAAACTCTGCGACCATCTTTGGCTAAACAATGATTCTTCGACAAAGAAACCCGTGAAGTGTGGGTGAATACCACTGCGATCGATCGATGAAAAAATAAACAATTTTTGGAGAAATAGTCAGCAAGAAATGGGTCAAAAAGTGCGGCCGGTTGACGTAGAAATTCCATAACGCTGCAAAAAGAGGCGTGCAAAAAATAAACAAAAACCTGCGAAACGGCCGACTTATTTCGCCACGAGGATGCGAAACATCCATGACAAAAGTCCAAGAAATGTGCAAAATGGTCAGTGAAAATGATTTAAAAACTATGAAACGGTCAACAAAAAATAATCGAAAATGCTGCGACTGTTTAGAGTGAAAAACTCAAGTTTGTACTTAAGCTAAAAAAGGACTTCACTTTGATATTTTCAAAGAAAATTTCAAGTGCCAATCAGGGAAAAACCAAAAGGAAAAAACTCTAAGGGAAAAAGGAGGGGCCCCACAAAAATGAATTTTTTTGGGGAAATCAAGTTGCAGCAACAAAAATTGACGATTTGCTAGTGAACGCAGATCTCTCAATAATCTCTTTTCTAGGTTAGAAAACTCACATATCATCAGTCCCAAATATAAAAAAATGCTTACATAGTTCAAATTTTATACAAGGGAGTGACTACGTTCATCACATTGGTCATTGGGAAATAAGGGTAACTTTGAATTAGATTTCTTAAGCACTCTCCTGAGGCCGAAATATGAAGTTCATTTTAAATCTATCTTTCAGATGCTCGCTAAATAGGACTCCACAAGATTGTAACAGAATCCCAGAGACATATTCGTTTGTTCCTCATTCTCATGCTGCTAGCATTTCTTTAGATGCTTTCTTTATTGACGAATTTTGTCATCTGAGTATTCCATGATAGCTTTATTCAATATTCAGCATTTGACTTAGGTTCTTCCATCCATAATGTCCTTTTGTGTGAGCAAGAGATTTATTTGATTGCTATGCTCACGGATGGAGAAGAAACTTGTTGGGATGACCATTAGGGAAACTTTCTTGATTGGATATATTTGCTTTCTTAACCATGCTTTGATAGAGGTGAGATTTTATGGAAAATTGAATCTTTTATATAAGCTCTTTTGGATTTTGATTTGCAACATGGGATCATTTTAAATACCATACATCTGTGAGACTTGCTTCCTTTCCGTGGGTCCATCATAGTGAACTTCCTGAGACGGTCATTAATGTGAGAGTGAATGGAGCCGAAGATAGTAATACATAAATTATAAGTCTCAGTTATTTAACAGGGATTATCATGACTCAAATATGAAATTGCAGGGGATTCTCCCTTTCTAAAAAATAATTAGCAAAAGTAATGTCACATAGAGAAAATTTTGTTCGTGAGTAGATTTTTCCCTTTCAGGAGATGCCTTTGAGATTGCTCGGAGCCCTATATTTCCATATACCAAGAAGTTGAGCTGGGATTTTATTAAAAATAAAGAAATCAAACAATAATCAAATAAATGAAACTGATGAAAAGAAAACAAACAAGACATACTACTCAAAACATAAAACAACAAACTAGAAAGATAAAGAAAAGCAAAGTTTATTTATGTTCAAAGTGCTTCTAAACCTAAGTGAAATATTGCTTCAGAGCAAGGCCATTGGTAGGGAGATTTTCTTCCTCCCCTTGTAAATCTTTAAGTTTGTATGTCGACGAGCCAATATTTTCAGAAATTTGGTAAGGGCCAAGCCATAATTGTTGAAATTTCATATGCTTGCCCTTATTGTCATGTGGGTTATCCCATTTGAGAACTAAGTCACCTACTTCAAAGCTTCCTTTTCCAGATTTCTGTTTATCAAACCACCTTTTGACAATATCTTTGTGTTGGTGGAATCTATCTTTTTCCTTTTGCCATGAATCCTCAAGTCTTAGCATGTTATTAATTTGGGACTATACGACTTGACTACTGGAACCTCGAGAGGCTTGGGCTAGTTGAAGGATGGGAGTAGTATATTAGGTGGGAGTATAACTTCTTTCCCATAAAATAGAGTATAAGGTGAGACTCCTAAGGAGTTATTTGGATTAACTCTATCTTGCCATAAAGCATTTGGAAGAGCTGTATGCCAGTTCCTCTAACTCTCAATAACAGTTTTCTTAAGGATTCGTATGAGATTTTTATTTGTAGATTCAACCAATCCATTTCCTTGGGGATAATAATTTGCCGAGTAATGCAAATTAACTCCTCTTGTGATAATCTGCAGGGGATCTAGCAACTATAACAAACTCACAATCAAACTCTCAAGAATGTTGCAAAGAAGAAGAGAAGCATGCAATCAATAATCACTCATAAACACAAAATAATGGATGATATCAGTATCATTCATGGAATAATGCATGTAAAGAATGTGGTTACAATATCTATGATGTAGCATCATATAGGATTCGAATTAACCAAGTAAGGCATTTGAATCTGAGCTCAAAGTCTAGCTTCGATAACAATGGAGACATCATCTAGTCAATAGTATCAGTCATAAATGGTAAGAGTCAGTCAAGTGTGTCCAACTAAGTCTAACGGAACCATCTAGGCATAAATCAGGGAATAAAGACTCCAAGGGGGGTGCATGAGGCTGTCATAGGGTCAAGTGGCACTCCACAACTAGATAACTAGGAGCTATAGGTAGTTAGGATGAGCAATCAGTGGAGGAACTACTCAATCAATGCACTAACTGAGTGATAACTCCCAGTAGGTGAGAGAAGGTGCCCTAATTGAGTGATAATTGAAGGTAGTTGAGAAAAGGCGCACTAACTGAGCGTGGTAGGTGAGAAAAGGCACACTTTCCATGTATAACAGTCAATAAGGGCGCATCAGGTAGGTAGGAGGCCATATGGGGTCTAAAGATAGGCTCTAGGGAGATGAAAGTGAGCTCTAGGTGTTGGGGAAACCACCATGATGATGACTGGATGCATGCAGTGGCATGCATCATGCAAATGCATGAAGCATGCAAATTTGCATGCATGCATGCAAAATATAAAAATTATGGTGTGAATATTCCACCACCCCCTTGCAAGTTATACTATGAGATAATAATTGGAAACAATAAAATAGGGCCCTTGTGACTAAGACCAAAGGTCACCTCATACAATCAATCTAAATAAACTAAGTGAGGAAAGAGGGAAAACCCAGTGGGAAGAAAGCCCTCCCTCAAAATAGACTGAAGGATGCTAATGTATCATATCATGTCTCACCCCTGAAGGAGGTAAGTGTCCTTCTTTCTCGAAGAAGTATCGTTAGATCTGAAATGGATCAGGAATTTCACAAGGATGAACCCTTACATGCTGAAAATATGATTTGGTAGATCATGGATAAGTGGCTTCCCATTGAAGAAGAGGATCAGTAAAGTAAGAAGGATGAAACATTTCATGCTGAAAATATTATCTGGATGATCGGGGAGCAGTGGTATCCCATCGAGGAAGAGGATCAATAATGTGAGAAGGATGAAACCTTCCATGCTGAAAATATGATCTGGATGATTGAGGATCAGTGGCTTCCCATTGAGGAAGAAGAGGCAAACATGTGAGAGATCTTCAGGTTCTTGTGGATCCAGATCTCCCATTCACTCATCTTCATCATCAGTGGCTATACCTTCAGGTTCTTGTCGATCTGGGTCTAGCATTCCCTCAACATCATCTCCATCTTCATATTCTGAATTTGAAATATCATTTGAAGATGCATCATCACATCCAAACTCTGAATCTGAAATCTCATGTGAAGAAGCAACTATAACTGGCTCATCATCACACCCAAACTCTGAATCTGAAATCTCATGATGAGAAGCAAGTAAAACTGGCTCATCATCACATAGAAATTCTGAATCTGAAATCTCATGAGGAGAAGCAAGTAAAACTCGCTCATCATCTCTCAAAGGAGGCACATATCCAAAAATGTGGATATCATGAAACTTCTCCAGAATGTACATGTAGTTTTCATTTGAACCATCATAGTTGTGATCATTATCAGAAGAACTAGAACTAGATGATGATGGATCTTCATTAAAATCAAAGGAGGATGCAGTAGTGGAGGCCCATTTCAAGATAGGAATTGGAAAAATAGGTGCTAGATCTTCAGGTTCTTGTGGATATGGATCTAGCATTCGCAATTCTTCAAGAGTCCTCTTTTTCTCAATCTATTTTGGTGTATTTTTTCCCTTTAGGCAACCTTTGAAGGTGCCATGAGCAAGCTTGCCACTTAGAAGACCATCAACCAAATTTTGAGCTAGCTTGTAGTTAAGATGAGATAGTTTACTCTCTTCATGAGTATTAGAGCAAGGAGAAGACTCGTTTGAGATAGGTAAGAAGTGTGAAAACTCATAGAGTTTTGTCTCATGATTTGCAACTCCTTTTGCAATGATTTCCCCTGAAACCATGTGTTGTACATCGACTTCATATGGAAAAAAGATCACTCTTTTGGGCTCTCAAATATGAGTCATTTGATACACTAAAAGTACATTAGCTAAAAGAGAAGGAACATAAAGCACATCAGAAAATAAACCATGGTCAAGATCGATTCTTCCAATCCCCTAAGAGGAGACTTCTGAATCATTGCCCAATCTGATGGAAGGGCCATCTAAGCTTTCGAAACTGGAGAAGAGATATTTGGATGAGGACATGTGTCTTGTATCTCTTGAACCTATGATGAAAGAAGAATCTATTGATGCACTTTCCATGAGAGAATGATATCTTTCTTTGTCTTTGTATCTAGAAGATTCGATATCAGTACCTTTCTTCCTTGCACGTGTAGGTACAGGAAGGTTGTTCTTATCAAGTAATTGAGCCATCAAATCTATAGTCTTGTTCATGCAAGTACTCTCAGGATGGAAACCTCTAAGACAATATGTGCACTGGGATCTTTACTTCTGAGAATGCTTGGTCTTCCTTGAGTCCAAAGCTCCATTTGAATGATATGGAGTATCTATAGGCCTTGTATCATTCGATCTCTTGTCAGAAATATGTTTCTTGTCTTTACCATTCGTCCTTTTGGCCTCAACAGCTGTAAGGGTCGAATCCAATTTGGGTTTGATCATTCCCATGGAGATTAACTTCTCTTCCTCTTGAGTAAGATATTGGATGAAGTCATCAAGTGAGGGAAACTTCCATTTTGGAATGGACATCTTAGCTGACTGGAACGTAGAGACAAAAACTGAGAAGTTGGCCCCAACTTTGAGAGAATGGCAAGAATAAGTTGCTTGTCTTCTTTCACTATCTCATATCTTTTCAACTATGATATCAAGCTTCTGAGCTTGGTGAGGAAGGCATTGATTTATTTGAAGCTGTCAGGACTCAAACAGATGAGTTCATTCTCCAATTTCTGTCCTTCCATATCATCTTTCTGTCCAAAAAGGGATTCGAGCTTGTCCCGAACCTCTTTAGGACATGTAAGATCGATGACATCGAAGTGAATATCTTAATAAATTGAGAGAAGGATGAGACCAACTGCTTCATCAAGCGTATCCAATTACTTGGACTTTTCAACTGCACTAAGAGGTTCTACCATCGTTCCATTGAGTATTCCGATAAAGCTCTTGGATCTCATGAAGAGAGTCGTCTTGGATTTCCACTAAACATAGTTGGAAGATTGTTAACACCCAAAAAGTGCTCACTACCTCATCTACCCCATTACATGACTGATTTGTCCATATTTCCTACCATATTTGCCTCCAAAAGGCCAAAAAACCCCTTTTCCCCCCAAAATAATCCAAAATTCCTCCAAAATAGCAAAAACCTCTAAAAAGAGAATAAAAAATACAAAAAAGAGGAAAAAGAGGGTAAAAGGAAGCAAAAACCCTATACAGCTGACCTAAACCGTATGGTGCCCAAAACCATGGGCCAGCACTACACCACTAAAAACCTATAAATAGGTGATGGAGGCCCCTCATTTCATATCCACAGTCAACCACACCCTTACTCTTCCAAAATCACTCCTGAAACCCTAGCTCACCCTTGAGCTACTTTCACATTTGAGTGCCCCTTTGGCCCATTTCCAAAACCCTTTGGAGAAAGAGAAAGGAACAACACTGAAGCTTGGAAGAAACCCTCTTGGATTGCTGCAAAGGCTTGATCAACCTTCGCATTGGAGGTATAATCAATACAAAAATATTTTATTATCTTGTCTTTTCTGTTTATGCACATGCTTAGAGTAGTTTACTATTTTACTGTACTATCTTTTATTTACAACTTTCTAAACTACTACTAAGGAGGCCCTTCTCCTTAGTAGGTGCTCATTTGCACAAGCTAGAGTGAAAACCCTAGCTGCAGTTTTGGCGACTCCCCTTGTGTTCCTTTGAATTTCTTGTTATAGTTTTATAGTTGTACACGTTTTTAATTTTCTGTAATATTTTTCTGTTTTTTGCTTTTGGTTGCCGTAAACCGCGTCTTTTCGCCCCCGTAGTTCCGTTTCGATCGCGTATTTCAGACTTTTACCTGTGATCCGACCGCGGCTCTCAGACTGTTTCCGATGATCTACCGGTGGTTTTCAGTCTGTTACCTGCGATCTGACTACATCTATCAGCCTGTTTCATGCGGTCCGACCGCAGGTGTTAACCCATTTTCCCACGGGCCGTTTGCGGCTTGCAGCCCTTTTTCTGTTACCTGCCTGCACATTTCATCCTTTTTACCGCGTCTTTCCTGCGGCTTGCATCCCTTTTCCTGCTACCCGACTGCGTCTTTTGGCCTTTTTCCCACGTCCCTCCTGCAGCTTTTAGCCATTTTCCTGCAACCCGCCTGCGTCTTTCGGCCTTTTTACTGCGTCCTGCCTGTGGTTTTCAGCCATTTTCCTACAATCCTCCTGCGTCTTTCGGCTTATTTCCCACATCCCGCATGCAGATTTCAGCCATTTACCTACTATCCTCCTACGAATTTTGGCCCTTTTCCGGTGGTCCGCCTACGACTTTCGGCCCTTTTCCCGTTGTCCACCTGCGTCTTTCGGCCAAGTTCCCCAAGCTGTCCGCACCTGTCGACCTGTTTCCCGCAGTCCGACCACTCATATTTGTAGCAAACCCATGGTTTTTTTCTGCACTTTTTTCACTGTTTTGAACCCAGCACTTTCCTGTAATATTTTCTACACCTGCACAGCCATCTGTCCTATTTACAGCCATACTTCCCTACAGCCTTTTTTCTGTAATATTATTTCTGTTCCATTTACAGAATTTGTTTTAAATTTCAACATTTTAATTGAAAAGAGAAAATTTTGCATTTCAAAGTTTAATTTTTGCATTGTTATTTTTAGTTAGAAAGTTGCCCACCCTGTGGCACTTTTACTTGGGTTCATTATCTCACACGCACACACTCTATCACCTAATTCAAGTGAGCCCTAAAATATTACTTAACACAACCGACATTCTAACCCCACTTGGGGAACACATAAGAATTTTTGTAGTTAGCTAGGATCGAGGGGATAGGCATCCAAATAACATCCTTCGGTTGCTTACACTTAATACATAGCTGTTGTCCATTAGGGAACCAAAATCCCCTAGTATTTTTTGACACGGTTTAAAACCAATTTAATGGGAAGGCCTCTCCCCTAGGAGGGTTGAAGTCGGCAGACTAGTTCCGAAAGCCTGAGTGGAATACCGCAATCCATTCAGTAACCGAAGGATACCTTTCGCAGTTCTTGGTGTATCACCCGTATGGGGATACATCGGCGATAGAACCAACGACATATTCACCCAACCGAACGTGTCATGAACGAGGTATCTTAGTTGCTTTTCTTCTAGGATTGACTACCCGGTGTCCCTCCCGATAGGGGGATATCTTTAGTCACTTGGCTCTACTATCCAGATTGTCTGACTTGGATTTCATCACCTTGCAGAGGATATGTCTAGTTGAGTCATAATACTATTTAGCTAGGTGTTTGCATGCTCCCTTACCTCCTTTTTGTCTAGCGAGTCCACTATTTTTATTTTCTAGGAAACCTGCTGCTTGTTGGTATTCTGACCATTTCTATTGATAATCCACTTATTGTAGCACAACTATTACAATAAGTGTTTTGATTTGGTTGTTGGCATGAGTGCCATATTTTTTGTGGTCCCCTTCTACACACTCGGTTCAATTAGGGTTTTTGAGTTGTTTTTCACTCAACACAACCCCCAGATACTTGACACCATCTATCACCATTGAGTCCCCAAGACATTCTCGGCACCTCCGGGGTGAGCCCCCACAGCACGGTTCACTTGACATCCCCCGTCATAGACATAGATCTTCATCACTTGATACCACACATCATAGATCTCGAGCTTTTTCACTTGACTCCACTCGTCAACGGCATAGAACTCTGTCACCCGATCTAGACGCCCCTTATTTTACCTCTAATTCTGAGGCAGAGTCCGAGAACCCCACTTACACAGCACCAACCAACCCCATGGATGGCATGACTTCCACCCCTTTCTTTGTAGGGACTATTGGTGGAGAATCCACCACCACACCAGCTACCACACCTGCTTTGGGTATGCCCTCGATGGGGCCCACATCTACCATTCTGATCACTGTACCCATTCTAGTAGCTAGCATACCTATCCCCACTCCATCAGTGACTCACACTACCCTTGGTGGTGTAGGACCGTCCCATACCACTTTCGTTCCTCCACTTGGGGGAAACATCCCAAACCCAGCCCCTCCACTTGGGGGCATTGGCCCTAACATGGTCACAACCACTAGTATGTCACATCCTTCTACTAGTTTTTCATTCATGGCTAGTCTCAACCTTCCTAACCTATCTAGACTGACTAACGATCCCATCAGACACGACCCTGCGTGGCCTCACATGCCCACCAAGCTCCCCTCCGATATCCCTAAGTTTGAGGGAAAGGAAGGTGAGGACCCCCAGAACCATATTATGTCCTTCCATCTATGGTGTTCCTCCAACTCCATAGTGGACGACTCTATCCACCTCCATCTGTTACAATGCACCCTCATTGGCTCTGCAGCTAAGTGGTACATCGAGCAGCCCCATGGGACCCATGCCACCTTTACTTCCCTTACCTCGAATTTCCTACAGTTCTTTCAGTTACCTATCCACTATGACGCGGGAGTTGAGATCCTACTGTCTTATAAACAAAACACGGCTACCCATATCACTGACCACATTCATGAGTAGCGTCAACGTCGCAGCCTCTGCAAAATCAAGTTAGATGACCGTATCTTCTTAGATTGGTTTCTAAAATCCCTTCTTCCTCTCATTGCCAAGGATGTGGCATCCGATTGACCCCAGTCTAAAGAAGCGGCCATCCTCAAAGCCCAGCAATTTGACCTCATTTACGCCCAGTTGGGTTATCTGTATTCCATCATACCTGACGCCTCTCATGGTGATTCCTCCTGATACGATGTGCCAAGGGCATCCCATGCCGCAGATGGCATCATTGGCCGTATAGCCTCACATAACCAACCCTTTTCCATAGCACGTCCTAGCCATGGCCCCAACCTTTCACGGGCTACATCTCAGTCCGGAGCAACCAATTCGTATGCTCCCATGGCACATCACCACCATTCCCACGGACCCTCATGTCCACCTCAGTGCTTTGGTCATGCATCCCCTGCTTATGTGCCACCAGTCGCACCTCAGCCATATTACCACCCACAGGCTACACCAGCTCCTGTGTCCTCTCAAGCCCAACCTGCTTATTACCCGCCATAGGTAGCCTTTACAACAAACCCACAACCCATTCCGCAGACATATCAGCAACCCCCACAAGGTTCAGCACCTACGCTGCCTCCACCTACTTATTATCCACCACAGCCTGCTCTTGCACCTGCATAACCCCAGAACCCACCTGCTGCCCAAGGGTAAGTGTACACCCAACAGAATCCGCAGCAGAACCAAAATAACCAACACCAACAGGGCCAGCAAAACCACGGTAAAGGCCGTAACCGTGGGAACAACCCCCCTCCAGACCAAGGCAGTCAACCTCCAAATCCTCCAAACAATAATAATGTGGCACCTGCCAACCAGAACCCTGATCAGCCACCCAAACAAGCCAAAAATCCTAATTTGCGAACAAACCATCCTTGTTCTATTTGCGGGGTCTATGGCCACTACACTCATGCTTTCCCACATTTGGAGTAAGCTTGGCAACTCTAGATCGATGATGCCCATCGCCAAGGGCATGCGGCTCCTCAGGCGCTGCCCAACCCCCCACCACATCAACATCAACCATCTGTGTTACAAAACCCTTTACCAACCCAAGGCATAGTGAACACTCAACCATTGGCTCCCCCTCAAGGGAATGTGCCTACAGAACAACAAATCACTTATGCTGCTCCTGATCAACCCATGATAGACTCAGGTACCCACCACTTGTTAATGATGTCATCCACCGATGTCAACCTCCAAACCCATCGAAACCAATATGGCTCCACCCTTGAAGCCCCTCCTGCCGAAAAAAACACTAACGCTCATCCCACTGATCAGATGTTACGTATACCTCCAGCTCCACTAGATGGCGACTCCAAAGCACCTCACTTCCCACTTCGTCGCATCAACAATAATCCCAATGCTCGCGCTGCGTCTAATTACAACATTGTAGACGACTTAGCCTAGTCTCCCGCAACCATGTCTACGTTATAGGTCTTAAAAAACTGTCCTTCACAGCACAATACTTTGCTCTCCGCCATTGGTGCTACTGACCCAAATGATTCACAACTGATGGCCTTCGATTTGGACCAATCCGAACCACGCCTTCCTTCCACTTTAGCGTTCCAAGTTTCTGTTTCCGTTCGGAATCTTGTCATCCATCAGTGCATTATCGATGAAGGTGCCTCTACATGCGTTATGTCCACTTTCATTTGGCAGAAGTTGGGATCCCCTACTCTCCAACAGTCCACCACTGCGTTGCGAGACTACGACGGTTGTTCGGCTCAACCCTAAGGTCTCTTAGCTAATGTCCCCATCCAGTTGGCTGGAAAGTAGTGCTCATTGACATAGCGGTCATCAACACCCAACTTGATTATAACCTCTTACTTGGCCGCAGCTAGATGTATGCCATGCGGGTGGTTGCCTCATCCATTTTTTGTATCATGATGTTCCCCCATGACAGACGCGTGGTCAAGGTTGATCAACTCACCTATTACAATCCCAGTGCCCCTGCTGCGCCTGAAAATATTCTCCCCGTGATTGAACAACCTGTTTGTGGTGCAACTACATCGTTTGTTTTCTCTGTGGGACCCAGAGTTTACTCAGATACACCGATGGCCTCAACATTCCAATCCATTCCACCCCCGTCACCAGCAACCAAAGTGTCTGACCTATGTACCATTTCCCACAATACACAAACACCCAACAATCAACTGCCCTTGTTACCCAAACCACCATTGGTACCTAGTCACATTGGTGTTACACCCATCCACACAATCCCCTTCCTATTCCCTCCCTCGGGAGTAGTAAGTGCCTCGGTTATGGCTACTCTCAGCCTCCCCGGGTTAACCTTAGGATTACTCGTGTGTATATTTCGCCTCCTGTTCCCCCGCCGACACCAAATGTCATCCTACAACCGGTGCAACCCATTTCCACTACTAGTCAACCACCTACCGGTGTCACTACCACTTTGTCATCTACGAATCCACCCCCTCTTATCAAGCACACTGGGGGCATAGGCCCACAACCATACACTGCTATACCCCCACCCAAAATAGTTAAACCCCCCCCCCCCCCGTGTTTCGTGCTCCTCCCAAATGCTCGTTGTGTGATGAGTTAGGCCATCCGACTCATCAATGTCCACAATTACCTGCATTACAGGAACACATGCAAATGCTTGATGATGACCCCAACATCCCGGTGGTCCAACTCGATCCATCCCCTAAGCCTCATGATAAATCACTGCGTACTAACCACCCTTGTGCAATATGCGATATTTACGACCATTACTCACATCATTGTCCTGATCTCCCAGATTACAGAGTAGCTCTCTATGAGATGAATAGTTTGGACCTTGAGACGACACCCTCCACAATTGAGGAGATCCACCCCCCAGTATCACCCTCATCCGGAGATATTAACACCATCTATATGATCTCTTTGACTACCACTCCCTCATCAAATGATTTGACAACTCAAAGTTTCCGCAATGATGAGGAGATTCTAGAGGCTCTCACTGCCCCGAATTATCCATCGGAAGACATGCACCATTGTTCCTATTTCCTCCTAGAAGAGTCCTCCTCCACCACATCCACCCAATTCGTAGTTGAGTCCAAAGATTTCCTTCCCACCAAAGTCGACTGGTTTAAGGATCCCATTCCCGCTCCTGATGCCTTTAAGGAAGGTAACATGGCTAATATCTCACCCACAATCCATATTGATATCTCTGCCCCCAGCGGTGCCCCTGAAATCATTACTTTGGGAGCCTCCTGCACCGACCACGAGATCGGAGAGTACAAAAAACTTTTCCAAGAGTTCCACGATGTCTTTGCCTGGTCCTACACCGAAATGCCTGGTCTTGACCCTGCTATCATCGAGCACCACATTGACACCTCCGAGTTAGGAGGCATAATAGATTCCCTCGACCTAGGGATAGGGGGCATTCTCAATCCTTTAGAACCTACCCCATCACATCTATCTCAGTGTTTCAACGATCCCATCATTCAAACCAACACATATGTGATCCAAAATCATAAACCCCATGCACATAGCATGGGGGCAGGTCATTAACCCTGCTAACTTTTTCACATGCGCGATCTCAACCATTTTTTAGGTCACATATCACTTGTATATTTGATTTGATTTGATACACCTAGTATTCTTCCTCCACGGGTAATCATTTCTCCCCACCACTGCATCCTTGGCTTGGTGGGCTCACCTTTATTTGTAACCATTTTTTAACCCAGTTATTTCCTTTGACCATTCCGAAGTCCTTATGACCTCCGTTTTTCGCACCATTTGCACCGTCGAATTCATATTTCCATGCCTGTGATGATGCTTGAGATTATTTCTCGCTCTCACCAAAAACTTTAGGGCCTTTTTTCACATGCCCATCGTCACCTCGATTTGCATGCCACATCAGCTGTTGTAAGTTTTTAGCATTCCTTATACCATCGAATTCAGTTTTCCGAGCCTGTGATGATGCTTGAGATCATTTCTCACTCTCACCCCCAGATTTTTTGGGTATTTTTCCCAAAACGCCCCCCGTCACCTCAGTTTTGATGCCACCTCGGCCATCATCCATTCTGACATTCCTTATATCGTGGGATTCATATTTCCATGCTTGTGATGATGCTTGAGATCATTTCTTACTCTCACCCCCAAATTTTTTGAGTATTTTTTCCAAAACGCCTCCCATCGCTTCGGTTTGTGTGCCACCTCGGCCATTCTCCGTCTTTGACACTTTTTATATCGTCGGATCCAGTTTTCTGAGCTTATGATGACGCTTGAGATCATTTCTCGCTCTCACCAGGTACAATTTCCACATTGTGTCCTGATACCTTGCTGCCTCGATTTGCGCACCACATCAACCGCCATCGGATTGTTCCACATTTTTACATGAGCCATTCACTCCATTCATACTGCAATTATTTTGTTATTTTTCCACCATTCATTACCCCGCAAGGAGGCCCACCAGTGTTCCCCCCTACCTTCGTTCTTGGCCATCATCAATGTTCCTTGATTGAGCACTTCCGCCTTGCCTGACCATTCCTTTTGTTCGGTATAATTTTATCCCTTTTTCGGGCCAGACAAGTCCTTTACGAAAAAGGCACTTAGGGAGTTTCTGTTAAGCTCTTTTTTTACTCCTAAAACACTGAAAATATTGCCGAGCAATCTTGCTTCCTTTCATGCTCGTTAAAGTACCTGAAAGGGCATCTATCTGGTATAAGTTTAACCCTTTTACAGACCTGGTAGACTAATTAAGAAAAATGAATACTCTAGTAACACCGACTAGAAGAGTTCTTCATTGCCTCCTTTTATGCTTCTTCGGGCCTTGGGGACTAACATAAGAAAAAACAACCCCCTGGAGTCTTCTTATCGCTTTCAGACTCTTTAAAATTGAAAGCAACCACGAGCATGAACTATCCTGGGCTCGTACAATTCCACACGATAGTACGCTTCCATTATTTTAGAGTCTTCTTACCACTTTCAGACTCTTTAAAATTGAAAGCAATCTCAAGCATGAACTGTCCTGGGATCGTATAAATCCACACAACAGTACCATTTTGAACACACTTCTTCTAGTTCCTTAACCCATGAATAAGTTCCCCTCGTGCCTCTCGACGCTATGATCGATCATCTTGGCAGCACCCACAATAAGGTCGCCTTTGTTCAAAGTATTCTACAGTCTCCTGCAATTTTACACCAACTTGAGTATCACTCATCCCAGTCACTATCCTTGATCCATTACAGCTATGATCCCTTTCCCACCAGTCAGTGTCATATGCTGACCGATCATCCCCCGTCATCATATTCTGAACAAAGGAAGTTTGAGTCCACCCACTCTACTTGCCCAGTTATCCCCCAACAGTATGTCAGTCCTACCATCAGTAATCTCACACTTCAGTTCTCCACCTTGTGCTCCTATCAAGGAAACATCATTGCCTTGCTAGTTGCAGGTCTCCCTTTGTTGACGAAAGCCCCTCTATTCCAGAGGATATACCCAGAGGTCTCTACACCTTGGACCCATCACCATCTGTGGTGAGTGCCTACGGACCACTTTGAGAGGAGTCATCATTGCCTCTCCGAGTGGTTGTCTCTCACATGCTCGACTTCAACACCTTGATCACATCGTTGAGAATCACGCAGGGTTTATATCCCTTCAGTTATTGGTCGAAGACCCCGAATTTCCCCCAACTCTAGCACATTGGTGAGTCACTTTGGAATGCCCATTTATATGTTCCCATGGACGTCCGGGTTGCATTGGTGATTGTATTCGGAAGCCATCCAATTATATGCTTCCTTGAGTACCCAGTTTAGTTCCAGTTCAATGTACCATTGAGGGTATGACTCCCCATCACTATGATCCAGCAGCTCATCAGTTCCTCTGGTACCACACTTAGCAGCACTGTTGTTATTCCGCTATATTAGTTCTTCAACTCAAACATGGTCAGCCCAACAGTATGTCCCAGATTTGTGTCCCCTCTGTACCCTTATGATGTACACCATGGTTCTCTATGTATCTTACAAGTCCCCCTTTTTCGGGCCTCGCAGTTTTTTTATGTATCTTGATACGAGCATGGGTATGCCCGCCTCGTCCATATATTGAGATTCTTCCTCATTCATTATTTGAGGCCATGTATATTTCAGGTCCCCATATTTTGGACCCCACTGTTATTGTTGTTCTATATCTTGATACGAGCATGGGAATGCCTGCCTCGTCCATATGTTCAGATTATTCCTCATTCATTATTGAGGTCATGTACATTCAGTTTTTGCAGTTTGCTCGGGATCGTTTGATCCAGGTGGATATCGGTGGCGGCCCACCTCTTCCAACTGGCTCAAAACAGGCTTCTCGCAATTTTGGTAAATTACTATTTTTAGCAGTTTTTCGGGTCCTGAACTTCCGGAGCCATTTTGAGGCCCTAAACGACATTTTTTGGTGATTTCGGGGGCCAAATAGTACATTTGGGCCCAGTCGAAAGTTGTAAATCTCGGATAGACCTTTCCAATGGGCTACCAAGCGCCCCAAATGGAGATTGTATGCAAAAGTTATGACCCCGAGAAGTTGACTGTTCAACTAACCACCTTGGGGCCGCAAACTTTATGACGGTTCATCTTCTAGGGTTAGGTTTTTGGATGTTTGGGATTCTTTCCCTCATGCTTATGATAAATAGGCCCTTCCGGCCTCTCTTTGTATTCATCTTGGCACGAATGAGCATAGCGGCCACATCTCTTCTCAGAGATAGCTATCACCATTCTAGCTATTGTATTTTACAGTCTGTTCTATTTCTGCTATTTAATAGAATATGTGTTTACTGTATCACTATGTTATTTGCAATATATCTTTGTATATGATTCTGTATATGCTATCTTTTGTTTCGTTCCCACATAAATCCGGATCACCGTTGTTTTGGGCTCTAGTTCGTTTCTTCTCTTCTCCACATCCCAGGAAAACCATAAAATACTTATGATGTCTATCGGCCATATGATGAGCTCCTACCCTCACACATGAAGGGGCAATCTGTTAACACCCAAAAAGTGCTCACTACCTCATCTGCCCCATTACATGACTCATTTGTCCATATTTCCTACCATATTTGCCTCCAAAAGGCCAAAAAAGCCTCCAAAAAGCCAAAAAAGCCCTTTTCCCCCCCAAAATAATCCAAAATTCCTCCAAAATAGCAAAAACCCTCTAAAAAGGGAATAAAAAATACAAAAAAAGAGGAAAAAGAGGGAAAAAGGAAGCAAAAACCCTATACAACTGACTTAAACCGTATGGTGCCCAAAACCATGGACCAGCACTCCACCACTAAAAACCTATAAATAGGTGATGGAGGCCCCTCATTTCATATCCACAGTCAACCACACCCTTACTTTGCCAAAATCACTCCTGAAACCCTAGCTCACCCTTGAGCTACTTTCACATTTGAGTGCCCCTTTGGCCCATTTCCAAAATCCTTTGGAGAAAGAGAAAGGAACAACACTGGAGCTTGTAAGCAACCCTCTTGGACTGCTGCAAAGGCTTCATCAACCTTCACATTTGAGGTATAATCAATACAAAAATATTTTACTATCTTGTCTTTTATGTTTATGCACATGCTTAGAGTGGTTTACTGTTTTACTATACTGTCTTTTATTTACTACTTTCTGAACTGCTACTAAGGAGGCCCTTCTCCTGAGTAGGTGCTCATTTTCACAAGCTAGGGGAAAACCCTAGCTACAAAGATGTGATCTTTAGATCCATCTGAATAGAGAAGGTCGAATTGTTGAAGAAGAATTTGAATGGGTGAATAAACCTACAAAACAAGAAGAGTTTTTGTTGATGGAGAATGTTACACTTCGACTGAACACTACCTTTTAAACACTAAGCACATATACTAAGTCCTTCACACCTAGATAGACCTCACTAGATTTCTCCATTGAATTCAAGTAATAGCACCAAGATTTGCCATGGAAACTCATAGGCTTCTGGTGCTCAAGTGAAAGATAGCTTCTCAAAGAAATGTTGCAACTGCTGTAATGGATGCAATTCGAATAGCTTCTTCCTACTCTGATACCATGTGATAATATGTAGGGGATCTAGCAACTATAACAAACTCACAATAAAATTCTCAAGAATGTTGCAAAGAAGAAGAGAAACATGCACTCAATAATCACTCATAAACACAAAATGATACACAATATCAGTATCATACATGGAATAATGAATGTAAAGAATGTGGTTACAATAACTGTGATGTAGAATCATATAGGATTCAAATTAGCCAAGTAGGGCATTTGAATCTGAGTTGAAAGTCGAGCTTGGATAACAATGGAGACATCATCTGGTTAGTAGTATCAGTCATAATTGGTAAGAGTCAGTCAAGTGTGTCCAACTGAGTCTAACAAAACCATCTAGGCATAAATAAGGGAATGGAGACTCAAAGGGAGGCACATGAGGCTATCATAAGGTCAAGTGGCACTCAAAAACTTACTAACTAGGAGCTACAAGTATTTAGGATGAGAAATCAGTCGAAGAACTACTCAATCCATGCACTAACTGAGTGATAACTCCCGATAGGTGAGATAAGGCACCCTTTTAACTGAGTGATAACTGAAGGTAGGTGAGCAAAGGCGCACTAACCGAGTGTGGTAGGTGAGAAAAGGTGCACTTTCCATGCATAACAGTCAAGAATGGCGCATCAAGTAGGTAGGAGGCCAAATGGGGGCTAAAGCAAGGCTCTGGGGAGCTTAAAGAGATCTCTAGGTGCTAAGGGGAGCACCATGATGATGAATAGATGCATGCAGTGGCATGCAAATTTGCATACAAGCATGCAAAATGTAAAACTGATGGTGTGAATATTCCAACACCTCTTTCATAAGCCAATGCAGTTAATTTTATAGATGAGAAGTAAGTTGCATTATCAAAAACTAACGAAATTGGAACCCCAAACCTGGTTATGATATTCTCTTGCAAGAATCCGATGACTGCATCTTTATTTAATTTGCGCAGAGGAGCAACTTCTATCCATCATGTGAAATATTCAGTGGCTATTAGGATATACCAATGTTGCAATGAGGAGTTTGGATTAATTTCCCCGATAACGTCTATGCCCCATTGCTCGAATGGTCCAAATATAGTAACTGGCTGCAAGGGGCTTGCTACTCTTGGAAATCTACCAACACTCCTTTGACACACATAACATTTTCTAGCATAAGCATGAGCATCTTTGAAGATAGTGGGCCAATAGTAACTAGCTATGAGTATTTTATAAGCTATGGTATCTCCAAAATAATGTCCCCCAGTAGGGCCATCATGTAATTCTTCAACCACTTTATCGACATCCTCTTCTCAACACATCTGAGAAATATCCCATCATATTTTTTTCTAAAGAGTACTCCATCAATTATCTGATAAGCTGTTGATTTTAATCTGATAAGCTATTGATTTTATTCTCTGCTTAGGACTCCGGTGTTCTGGTAGATATCCCTGTTGCAAATAATACGCCAAATCTCTATACCAAGAATCTGGAGCAGTGAAGATAGGACATACCTCAGCTAGATTCAATTCAAATTCGTTTTCCCATTCTTGATCTTCGTTGGATGGATTCTTAGTGATCAATTTACATAGGCCTTGTCCTTTAATGATAGTGGATGACTTAAATTCCATATCATATTCTTGAAGGGAAGTTACCAGGTTTCCTCTTCTTTCCCACAGTTCCTTTTGCACAAACAACGATCTGACAGTGGGGTGAGGTACTATAACTTTTGTTCTGTTTTTTAAGATATACAGCCTGAACTATTTTACCAATTTAAAAACCACATATGCTTGCTTATCTACGGTTGGGTAATTCAGTTAAGCCCCCTGCAAACCAGTGCTCATGAAAAATATTGGAAATTTGTCTCTTGATTCTCCTTTCTGAGTGAGCACTGCTGCGAGAGGGTTATCCGAAGGAAAGGTGTACATGATAAAATATTTCTCAAAATATGGACTCCTTAAAGAAGGGGCATTGGCTATGGCAGTTTTAATGTCCTTAAATGCAATCTTCTCTATGTCAGTCCATTTAAATTGCACACTCGGCTTCACCATTTTCTACAAAGGTTTAACAATCTAAGCAAAATTAGGCACAAACCTTCGAACAAAATTTATCATGCCCATAAATGATTGCATAGATTTTTTGTTATGGGGAATGGGAATATGGCTTATAGCTTGCAGCCTCTCTTGATCTATTGAGATTCCCTTATTTGATATGATGTGACCTATAAGTTTACTTTCAAGAACAATTAAAACACTCTTCTTGGGGTTTAGAGATATACCATATTTCTTGCAGCGGTTAAAAATATGTTTTAGGTGGAAAACATGGTCTTCCCTTTTCTTGGAAAAAATAGTCACATCATCTAAATAAATGACCACGGAGTGGCCAAACAAACCTCATAATGCAATGTCCATGGCCCTCTGAAATATAGCTCCATCATTTATTAGGACAAATGGCATTCTTCGATATGCAAAACTTCCTTATTTCATACGGAAAGTGGCCTTGAGTCGGTCTTCTTCAGCTACTAATACCTGATTGTATCCAGAAAATCCATCTATCAGGCAAAGTAGCTATGATCCTAATACCATTTGTAAAATCTGCTCCATTGGTGGCACAAGGTAGTTGTCTATATCGAATGCTCTATTTAGATTCTAAAAGTCTACACACAACCTTATTTCTCCCAACTTCTTTCGCACGAGGACTAAATTATCCACCCACTTGGAATGTCAGACTTTAAAGATGATCTTAGCATCCAACATTTTTTTTAACTCTTTCTGTATTAATGGCTCGAGTGTTGGATGCATTCTTCGTAACTATTGCTGAAATGTTTTCACTCCTGGATTCATGGGTCTGACATGTTGTATGATATGCGTGTCATACGTCATCAAATATCCATAAGTCCATGCAAAAACATCTTTGTATTGCTGGAAAAGTTGGATGAAATTACACCTATCACCTGGTGAACAACATTTACTTAGATTAAAAAATTTGGGCTCATCTTTTGTACCCAAGTTTACCAATTCATGATGCAATGAGGAGCTATTAGTCTTGACATTGGATGGTCTCCTGAATTTGTTATGTATATCAAACAGTCCTACAAGAGTCCTTACCCCTTTCGGGATAAAGTTCCCTTTAGTTGCATCCTTGTTCTGCAAATCCAATTTGTGTTTATCCTCGTCAACAATAGACGCTTGGAAGGCGTCTTCGTTTTTTAAGAAACTGATAATCTCATCATCATAATAAAAAACTCTTTTATTTGTAATGTTATCAGGTATGGATGGCATGAAAATCAATTCGATAGATCATTTGTTATTCGTTGGTACTAATATGGAAGCAGAAGTAGCTAATAAATCAGTTGCAACATTCTGTAATGTAGGAACGACATTTTTATTCAAAGCGTCGAAATGTGAAATTAAATTCTAGACTTCAAATTGATATCCTTTTAAGTGCAGCGATAGACAGTGAATTGTATTTCTCACCTGTCTGACAGCTATTTCAGAATCACCAAAGACTTTTAAATATTTGATATTCAAACTAATAGCCTTGTTTAAACCTTGAACTAGAGCTTCATATTCTGCTGTGTTATTTGTGCATTCAAACTCTAGCCTACAAGATATAAAATGTTTGTTTCCTTCAGGGTCAATTAGAACATAACCGGCTCCAGATCCCTCTTTTGTTGTAGAACCATCGAAGTATAAAACCCAACATTTATTTTCTATATTAACTAAGTTAGTATTGTTACCTAAGTCAGTAACTAATTCTAGTATGTTACATTCAATATCATCAGTCCATGAGAATTGAAGTAGATCGAACTATTTGTCTGAGTCATGGCTAACATCTTTTGATTGATAATTTCCTGGTTCAATTTCTAAAAAATAATTCCCCAATACTGAAGATGTAAAATTTACAGGTTCGTTCTTTTCTTCCAACTGAGTCACATTTTTTTTCATATGAGGCTCTCTTAGTATTTTGATTTGATTCTGTCTATTTTGGTATGGAAACCATAAGTGAGACCAGTTTGTTGCAAAATAATCATTCAGTTTCATAGACCATTCCCTGCTCAATATTAAACCATAAGCTTCAGGCATATATACCACCATGATATCTATGAATTGACACACTCTTGGATCAACAGACAATCTAATAAGTACATCTTTCATTTCTTCAATGACTTTAACAACAGACCTATCTAACTGTATGATATGAGAAGGAGATTATATTGGTTTTCCATTCATTTTCTTGCAGATTGATAGTGGCATAACATTTGAGGAATCCCCAGAATCTACCAAGCAATTGTGCACGTTGTGATTAAAATTTTTGAATGTTAATAGGAAAGGCAGGGTCTGAGATTTTGATTTTCCACCAATACTAGCTTCGTTTATCTCAGTATCATATCCAATGTTTTCTACAATACTGCTTGATTGTGGGTCAAAAGCTTCTAACAATTTATTTCTCTGTTGGGGCAGATTACATAATTGAAATAAATAAATATTTTCTTTAGTGTTCTTGATATCTTCAACAATGTCGAACCCCGTGTTATATGCCTTTGGGATTGTCCCATCATTCCCTGTTTTCTCACTATGATCTTTTCCTGTTTATATTTCTGGGCTTGCCTCTTTTACCACCACTGGTTGAGTAACACTTATGTTCCTTCTCAACATTTCTTCAACAATCTTTGATTTAGGCACAACTGGGCTTTGATCAACAACCGGCCCTTTAATCCTAGTAGTGATATTTACTGATGAAACTTGGATTTCTTCAACATGAGCTTCTTCAGTCAATCCCGGCATGGGTTCCCAATCCCATAATACCATTGTTGTTTCAGGAGTGGGCTCTTCCTGTTCGAATGCATGATCTTCTTGGTCTGTTATTTTTGCATCTAACAACTAATTCATGACTAAGCTCATCGAATTTATCCACTGCGGGAAGCTATTTTCAGAATGTTGTTCTTGATGAAAAGTGCAGAAATGTTCCATGCCCAGTTCGTTTAGATTCATCACATCAAAGTTATTTACAGAGGAAGAGATTTTCCAATTTCATCCCTTTTCTTGTAGAAGGGTTTGAATGGTTTTCTAGACGTACTTGCTACCTTATGCTTTTCGAAATCTACAATTTTGTTGGACAGTTTCTGCATCATCTTGACCACATTTTCTAATTCGGTTGATGATTCTTCCTTAGGCCCAGATAAAAATAGAGGCTTCTTGCTGGTTGTTGGTTTTACTTCCAAATCTAGTGAGTGTTTAGCAATACTATCAGCCTCAGGTTTTACTTTCTTGGCTTCTTCACAGTTTTCTATTAATGTAGCCTTAACCGCTCTTCTAACAAACATAGCTATGGGTGGATCCAGTGCTATAGTATAATATTCTACCAAGGATTCCTCAGTAAGTTTTGCTGCAGCACTAAAATTATTCAACAGGGTAGTAAATCTTTGATTAAAGTCCTGTACCTTTTATTTCTTTTCCATCCTCATAGATAACTATTCTTTGATGAGCATGGAAACAGTCTTTTGATTTCCAAATTTACTTTAAAAAAATTTCTCGAAATCATCCCAATCTGCTATCAAATTAGCCTGCAAACTAAAATACCAAGAAGATTCCTTAGGTTCAAATGTGTAGGGAAACAATCTGCAAAATATACCTCCATGCTCTACATTTAGGAGATTCAGATCCAAATAGAAACTCTTAAGGTGATCCTTAGCAGAAATTCATTTTCAAGGATCATATTTAGGTAGCACCCTTTCTAGATGTTTGCGAAGATCATGTAAAGGAGGAGCCAGATTGAGTAGTCCTATGGCTCTCCATGTAGGAACGACCATAATTCATGGTGGTAAACAAGATGGTGAATGTGGTGGAGATTTTGGTGCGATATGAGGATTTTCTTAAGTTGGAGGAGATTCCGGTCTCAATTGATCAAAAGGTTCAGTGATTTCTTGCAGAGATAAATCCAACAATTCTTTAAAATTTTCTACAAGCATCGAATCTCTGGTATATTGGATTTATTTCTTGGGAAGTCGCCTTCTGGGAAATATGGGAATTACATTCATTCCGCTAGGTTTCCTCACATAAGAACGCGTATGCCTACATAAATGATTTACTTCTTCAAAAGGGACCAGGTATAGAGCTTCTTGATGTTCACCTCCAAAATTGGGGTTTTCTTGATCTTGTGATTCTAGAATGAAATCTTCTGGGATAGCTATTTCAAGTGGGTTTTCAGAGAAATTTCTTCTAACAAATGGGTTTCCTCTACCATCCATGCACTAGAGGCCCTCCTTCTAGCACCAAAAATTATTGATGCCCCGACATTCCTAGCACCAACAGTTAGGGATTCTCCCCAGTAAGCAAGCCCAATTAGATTGCTCATCGTTTGGTGTGGGGAATCCATCTAGCTAATGGCCCGACTACCGTGTGTGATTTTAAAGTTTGGTTTCACCGGTTGTGTCCCAGTCCACCATTTATGTATTTTTATTTAAGGATGAGATGCAAGTGCCCTAATTAAATGCATGTAGTCTATCTTGTTTTTTGTGGAGCCATATATTCCAGTCTCATATATGATATTGTATAGGCCATGTACCCTATATTTATATGATATGCAAAAGGTATGTACAATTGTTCCCTCACTTTGGTTTTACGGGCCCATGGTTTTTCACCAATAGTTTACGAGCCCATGGTTTTTGGGTATTCCGTGGTATTTTTCCCATTGTATTTTCCCTATAAAAGAAAGACATTGTAATACAGCTAGGGTAAGATGTATTAGGTATTATGCATTGTAAAGATCTCTAAGATCGTTAAAGAGAGACTGTGAGACAATGAAGAGGAAGCGTAGCGGATGTGATGCAGGTTGTATCCCTTCACTTTGCTGGACGATATAATAATAAGGCTTGGCAATTTTAGTGTGGACGTAGCCCATCTTGGGTGAACCACGATATATTTGTGTCTCTCTTGTAATGATTTTGTGGGATTATATTTGCATTTTTTTTTATTGTTATTGCTCTGCGATCCTGTTTTTCTAACATATCTAATCTATCTGATCTAACTAAACTAATCTAAACTATCCCTATAGGGAGAAAATATGAATTAAGAGTAATAAAATGGAAATGCACATAAAAGCTTCATAGATAGTTGTTTCAACATAATAAGCACATTTACAGTAGAAAGGAAAGATACCAAAGATAACTATGATATAATTAAAGCATTCTATTACTCAATAAGCACATCAACATATAGACAGAAAATAAAATCATTCAAAACCATGAAGTAATTCAAGTCAATTTAGAATGATCTCACAGTATGCAATATGAATGTACGAAGAATTAGTTCAACATGACATTCCACGTATTACAAGCAAAATCTCTGTGCTAGCTTTCGCCAGGCAACATATCCTTCTTTATTAAGCATACAAATAGTTCTCATACAAAATAGTCCAACTCTATTGTACCTGCCAAAATTACCTTGTGTTCTATTCTCTTAACCTATTTGTAACATTACAAAGTTGTTTTCTAGTGTTTCTTCACATACCCTAACCCTAGAGATTCCCAAAAGTTTGCCTTCTACTGTTTATACAAAGAATATTACAAATATTAATTTCTAGCTATCGTTTCCAACTCAAAATATATTTATCCCACATGTCAATTTATTCTAAAATAATATTACTTTGGACAAGCTCTGCCATCTTTAAAGACATCTCATGATTAGATAATTACGCTTCTATACTCTTTACTCTATCTGCAGTTGCCTTGTAGCTGTCTTCTAAAAAATTTGTAAATGGAAGCTTGTCTGATGAAATGATGCAGATCTTATCCTGTTAGTGCCTCCAGCTTCTTGATGTAATTCAAATCATCACTCAGTGCGCTCTGCAATTCTGATAAGCATTGGTCCCTTTCTGGAAATTCTTCAGTGGTTGGAGGTATAACCACCTGACACTTTTCATGAATTTCACAGATTTTCTGGTAAAATCCTGTACATTTCTTGATGGTTTTCGAGATCCCGTTATTGATCTGTAGACCATATTTTCTGCAAAATTCGAGGAGGCCTATGTCCAGATTCAAATATGCAATGCTCTTGGAAGGCAGGTACTCAGGAAATTCTGATTTCCCTTCTCTCCACTTTATCTACTTCTTGATCTCATCCATGGCTCATACTAATTTCTTCCTAACTCCCACAGCTTCAGCATCGATTTCCCTCATCCTCAATATCATCATTTTCATCTTGTTGAATTCCTCGGTGATGAGCTCTTCTAAATGATATATCTTATTCTGAATGCCACAGGCATGCTCATGAAAAGGTTTCAAGTCTTACAGCTTAGTGTTCAGAAGTTCGAGTTGTTCCAACATAGACTCCTTTTCCGTTATCACCTATTCCAACTGAACCTTCAATTCTTCAACCTGCCATCTGTTGTCTGCCTCTCTTTCTTCTGACTCTTTGATGCAAGTTTCTAGGACCCCTTTCTCGCCCTCTGCAATTATTAGCTAGACATTAAGTGCATCCTTTTATTATTCCAGACTCTAGTATTCCTCTGCTATCCTTTCCTTTTCAGACAGAAGGACGTCATGCTTCCTTTTCAGCTCCAATACCTTTTCTCGCTCCTTCATCAAATTACCTTTTACTTTGAATAGCTTCTCCTTCTTTCTTTCTATGTCGCTCATAAGCTTGTCCACATTTTATGTACTTGCTCATGCTGCAGCTATGTTGACTGATGCCATGATCCTAGGGTCTCTTTGAGTACCCTCGCAGATTGTGCTTTCTATTACTGTAACAACATGTTCGTGGGATGGACATTTCATTCTCTTTTCTGACCTCTTCATATAGTATTCCTTTTAGAGTAAAAAAATATTGTATCCAATATCGCCACCATGTGTCGCTTTGAAGGGGTAAACGGGGTGAGAGAGAGCTCCGGAAGTGGGGAGTTTCCTCCAGTGATCATATTTGTTAGGTCTATGTCCATATAATGCATGCTCGGGATTCCTTGTTCCACAGCTTCCTTGGACTTTTCTTCTTCCTCTTTTTTCCCTTGTTGTTCCACCGCTTCCTTTTTTGCTCTTTCTTTCATTTCTTGTACCCTTCCGACCTCTTCTGTTTGGATCTTTTCAGCTTCCGCATTTGGGAGTCTTTCAGTTTCTTCTTTTTGAAGTTTCGCTTCTTCTTCCTTTTGCTTCCTTTCAACTTCTACTAATTGTATAGATAATGCCTCCTGACGTTTCTTTTATGCTTCCTCTTTTTTCTTTATCTCAGCTTCCTTGGCAATCTTAGCCTTAGAACTGGATCTAGCTCCACTTTTGGGATGATAATGCTTGTTCAATTCAGTAATGTTCTTTGCGCTCCTAAATAATTATTCATTCTTTTTGAAACAATGTGCATAGTCAAAGGTGATCAGTTGCAGAAAGCGCAATGGGAAGCAACCTTACCCTCACTATCATGTCCTCTGAAAATATTCGTTTCGAACTGAAAGACTCCTAAATATTTAACAAAATATTCACCATCTTTTTCCTTGTTCCAGACACATCCAAAATCAGGGAAAGAGTGTCTGATTAATAAGCAGTCCACTAGATAAGAGGACATGAAGAAATCGACTTTCTTCTAGGTCAATCCTCCTTGTGCTGTAGCTATATGGGCTAACATACTGTCAGAGATGATATCTGCCCAACTGAAGATCATACCCTGTGTGGCAACATGGTACATCACCGGTACCTAGATGAGTGTATATATGTTCCCATTTTCCAACCCAAAAACCCTGCTCAACATCAGGCATATGATCCTGTATGGGGTCCTCAAGTGTTGACTCTTGTATTCTCCACCAGTCCTCAATCTCAATTGTTTTTCAGAGATATTCATCATTTTGGTGAAATTTAAATGATCCATGTTGACTCCTTTCACCCAATCATCATTTTTCATGACTTTAGGGGAGGGAAGCTTGTGTGTTGCAGCGATATGGTTTGGTTGGAAAGATGTGATCCCCATCCCACTGACATCTAAGACGATTCTGGTGTCAGTATTTACCTGAGGAAAAATACACCCAATGACTTTTGAGCATGGGAACAATTCTGGACGTGTGGGTGCCTTATGAAGACTAGAATTCTTGATATTTTGGTAAACCATTAATTCTTCAAGAGATGCGTCAAGGAAATTGTATCTCTGATGCCCCTCTATAGTTCGCCCCATTGAAATTCTAGGGTGGCTCTTGTCATGGCTTTCGTATCTCCGAACATTGTTTTAATTGATTTGTCCAACAATATTTCTACTTCTAAACCTGATTCAACAATCTTGGCTCTTCTCCTGACAAAGCGCCTATGCATATCAAGTCTCTTGGGACATAGGAAGAACCAATGAGAAAAAATATTTACACATAACATGATTAAAACAATGTTTCAATGCTGTGAGACGTTAATGAATTTCCAGGATGCAAAACTATTCATAACAAAATTGATCCTTCAAGCAAATAATGCATCTACAGGTAGTACAAATAGCTAAGCAAACAACGCAGTTACAGTTAAGCAAAATTGAGCTTTTAAACAAACAGTTAATGGGTGACAAATGAAAATAGTTATGAAAAACAAGCAAAAAGAAAATTCTGATTTCCATGCTGACACAAAGAGCTAACTAAGTTCTGTGTATGTGAGAAACATAGTGACTATAGGACATCCTTTAACTAGAGATGACTTCCGCATTAAAACCCTCCTGAAGAGACATCTCCTTCTCGGTTAAAAAAAACAACTTGATGGACGCAATGAGTAAAACCTAAAACAAGGCGAGATGGTGCGCGAGTCCAACTGGTGGGATGTTCGGCAACATAGGTTTTCAGAATCCTTCTACTGAAACATGAGCTACAAGCTACGCTTGGAATGATTTTTAGTGTGGTTGCTAGGCGCTTAAAGCCTAGTAAGGTTGGAGACAAATGGCTATGACAGACTATCCAAACGAAACCAAAACCAATGATGGACGGTGAAAGCAAACACGCTATAGGTGATCAGGCTCAAAATTCAATGTGGGTAGCACTGAGCGGGAGTGTGCATGCTTTCGGTGGTCTAAAGTAAAATTTAAAAACAAAGGAAGTAAGCCTACACTAAATAAAAACTAACCCCCCAAACCCTCAAGACCAACTAAAAGCTAAAAAGCGTTAAAAACGACATCGTAAGTAGCCAAAATATAAATGGAACGGTGCTGAGAATACCTACCTGTCAACCGCGAAATCGTTGGGATAGCTGTGAGCCTGTCGGTTGGTAGATACCTGGTGTTTTTTGATTAGCGAGGACTCCAAGGTGCTTGAACGATGTTTTATGCTTTGCAAATAGTGGTAAACAAAAAAATAACCCCCCCACTTTATATAATGCCCTAGTCATTCAATGCAGACGGGGTTCGTTAGGTGGGTAGTTAATGACTGCACCCTTTTATAGATCTGTGGGAAAAAATATACCAGACGATTTTGGCGGGCTTCTCTTAGTCGCCACAACATGGTTGGTGTTTTTCTTTCAAGGGTCCCAAAAAGGTTGGCGAGAAAGGCTAAAAAAAAACTGCGATGGAGGGGGCCTGAGAGCAACACAAACATTAGCTATGAGGTGGGTCGGTGTCAAATGGTCGGTGCTTCTCGTTTAATGGTCAACGATGAAGTCAACAAAAACACAACAAGAACTGCAAAGCACTTGGCGACAAAATCCATGACCGTCTTTGGTGAAACAACGATTCTTTGATGGAGAAACCCGCGAAGTGTCGGCGAAGACAACTGTGGCCGCTCGACGAAACAATAAACAGTGTTTGGTCAAACGGTCGGCCAAAGATAAAATAACAGTGAAACAGTTGGCAAGAAATGGGTCGAAAAGTGCGAACGGTCGACGCCGAAATGCAAAAACGCTTCGAAAAGGGGTCTGCAAAAAATAAACAAAGCCTGTGAAATGGTTGGCTTATTTCTCCACAAGGTTGCGAAATGTCGGTGATAAAATTCCAAGAAATATGCAAAACAGTCAGCGAAAATGACTGACAAACTATGAAATGGTCGGCGAAAAATAATTAGAAAGACTGCGACCATTTCGGAGAGTAAAACTCAAGTTTGTACTTAGGCTAAAAAATGCTTGCACTTCAATATTTTCAAACAAAATTTCAATTGCCAATCAGGGAAAAAACAAAAAGACAAAAACTCTAAGGGAAAAAGGAGGGGCCCTACAAAAATTATACTTTTTTTATGGGGCTCAGGTTGCAGCAGTAACAATTGGTGATTTGTTGGTGAACACAGATCTCTGAATAATCTCTTTTCTAGGTCAAAAAACTCACATATCATTAGTCCCAAATATAAAAAAATTCTTACACTGTTCAGATTTTATATAGGGGAGTCACCACCTTCATCACATTGGTCATTGGGAAATAAGGGTAACTTTGAATCAGACTTCTTAACCACTCTCCTAAGTTTGAAATATGAAGTTCATTTTAAATCTATCTTTCGAATGGCCGCTAAATAGGACTCCACAAGATCGTAACAAAATCCCACAGACATATTCATTTTTTCCTAATCCCCATGTTGTTAGCATTTCTTTAGATGCTTTCTTTATTGATGGTTTTTTTTGTTTGAGTCTTCCATGATAACTTTCTTCAATCTTCAACATTTGACTTAAGTTCTTCCATCCATAATGTCCTTTTGTGTGAGCAAGAGATTTATTTGATTGTCCTGCTCACAGATTGAGAAGAAACTTGTTGGGCTGACAATTAGTGAAACTTTCTTGATTGGATATCTTTGCTTTGTCAACCATGCTTTGATAGAGGTGAGATTTTATGGAAAATGGACTCTTTTATATAAGCTCTTTTGGCTTTTGATTTGTAGCATGGGATCATTTTAAATACTATACATCTGTGAGACCTGCTTCCTTTTTCTGGGTCCATCATATTGAACTTCCTGGGACAGTCATTAATTGGAGAGTGAATGGAGCCCCAAGATACATAAATCATAAGTATTAGTTATTTAATATGGATTATCATGACTCAAATATGAAACTGCAGTAGATTCTCCCTTTCTAAAAACTAATCAGCAAAAGCAATGTCACATAGAGAAAATTTCTTTCATGAAGAGATTCTTCCCTTTCAGAAGATTCCTTTGAGATTACTTGGAGCCCTATCTTTCCATATACCAAGAAGTTAAGCTGGAATTTTATTAAAAATAAAGAAATCAAACAATAAGCAAATAAATGAATCTGATGAAAAGAAAACAAACAAGGCAGACTACTCAAACAGAAAACAACAAACTAGAAAGATAAAGAAAAACAAAGTTTATTTATGTACAAAGTGCTTCTAAACCTAAGTGAAATACTGCTCCCGAGCAAGGCCATTAGCAAAGATATTTTATTCCTCCCAATGTAAATCTGTAATTTTGTATGTCGACGAGCCAAGCTTTTTAGAAATTTGGTAAGGGCCAAGCCATCATTGTTGAAATTTTGTATGCTTCCCCTTATCGTCATGTGGGTGATCCCATTTGAGAACTAAGTCACCTACTTCAAAGCTTATTTTTCCAAATTTCTGTTTATCAAACTACCTTTTGACAATATCTTGGTGTTGGTGGAATCTATATTTGGCCTTTTGCTGTGACTCCTCAAGTTTTAGCAGGGTATTAATTTGGGACTGTAGGACTTGACTATTGGAACCTCGAGAGGCTTGGGATAGTTGTAAGGATGGGAGTAGTATATTAGGTGGGAGTATAGCTTCTTTCCCATAAACTAGCATTTAAAATGAGATTCCTAAGGAATTATTTGGAGTAACTCTATCTTCCCTTAAAGCATTTGGAAGAGCTGTATGCCAGTTCCTCTGACTCTCAATAACAATTTTCTTAAGGATTAGTATAATATTTTTATTTGTAGATTCAACCAATCCATTTCCTTGGGGATAATAATTTGCTGAGTAATGCAATTTAATTCCTCTTTCATTAGCAAATGCAGTTAATTTTATGGATGACAAGTAAGTTGCATTATCAAATACTAACAAAATTGGAACCCCAAACCTTGCTATGATATTCTCTTGCAAGAATCCGACGACTGTGTCTTTATTTACTTTGCGTAGAGGATCAACTTTTTTCCATCGTCTCAAATAGTTAGTGGCTATTAGGATATATCGATGTTGCAATGAGGAGTTTGGATTAATTTCCCTGATAGAGTCTATGCCCTATTGCTCGAATGGTTCAAATATAATAACTAGATGCAAGGGACTTGCTGATTTTTGAAATCTACCAGCACTCCTTTGACACACATCACATTTTCTGGAATAAGCATGAGCATCTTTGAAGAGAGTGGGCCAATAGTAACCAACTCTGAGTATTCTATGAGCCGTGTTATCTCCAGAATAATGTCCCCCAGCAAGGCCATCATGTAATTCTTCAACCACTTTATCGACATCCTCTTTATCAAGACATCTGAGAAATATCCCATCATAATTTTTTCTAAAGATTACTCCATCAATTATAAGTTGTTGATTTTAATTAGAGTTCCCTTCTCTGCTTAGGACTCCATTTTTCTGATAGATATCCTTGTTGCAAATATTACACTAAATATCTATACCAAGACTCTGGATCTGTGAAGATAGGACATACTTCAGCTAGATTCAATTCATCTTCATTTTCCCATTCCTCAACTTCGTTGGCTGGATTCTGAGTGATCAATTTACATAGGCCTTGTCCTTTAATGATAGTGGCTAGTGTAAATTCCAGATCATATTCTTGAAGGGAATTTACCTAATTTCCTCTTATTTCCCCCAGTTCCTTTTGCACAAGCAACGATCTAACAACGGGGTGAGGTATTATAAATTTTGTTCTATTTTTTAAGATATACATCCTGAACTGTTTTACGGCTTTAAACACCACATAAGCTTGCTTATCTATTGTTGGTTAATTCAATTCATCCCCCTACAAACCAGTGCTCACGAAAGATATTGGATATTCGTCTCCTCATTCTCCTTTCTGAGTGAGCACTCCTGTGAGGGAGTTATCCAAAGCAAAGGTGTACATGATAAAATCTTTCTCAAAATATGGAGTCCTTAAAGAAGGGTTGTTGGATATGGAAGTTTTAATGTCCTTAAAACGAAATATTCTCTATGTCAGTCAATTTAAATTGC
Source organism: Larix kaempferi (assembly GCA_027924585.1). NCBI lineage: Eukaryota > Viridiplantae > Streptophyta > Pinopsida > Pinales > Pinaceae > Larix > Larix kaempferi. Next base: position 17,925,742 of record BSBM01001197.1, on the reverse strand, counting down.
AAAAAATAAACAAAAACCAGCGAAACAGATGGCTTATTTTTCCACAAGTCTACGAAACATAGGCGACAAAGTTCCAAGAATCTATGAAACAGTCGACAAAAATGACTTAAAAACTGCGAAACGGTCGGCGAAAAAAAATCAGAAAGACTACGACCATTTCGGAGCGAAAATCTCAAGTTTGTACTTAGGCTAAAAAATGCTTGCACTTCAACATTTTCAAAGAAAAATTCAAGTGCCAATTAGGGAAAAAACCAAAAGGAAAAAACTCTAAGGGAAAAAGGAGGGGCCCTACGAAAATGATTTTTTTGGGGGGGGATCAGGTTCCAACAATAGCAGCACCCCATACTCATGAGCCCACTACTTCATCCATAATGCAATAATCACATTGTTATGCCACTATTAACAAACCCACAAGGATATTACCATTAGTTTCGTACCCTTCCATAAAAAAAATCATTTCTTATCAATAAGTCCCTTCATTCACAAAAATATTACAATTGGACACTTATCTCCTTACTAATATTTGCCAGCTTACTAAGGTGACCACTCACCCTAGAAACCATTTCACAAATGATATTACTAAGAACCCCATTTTTCTAGATGATCAAACATTTGGGAATCTACAATTGTGGAGTACTCATTAGTAATCTCCTTTCAATGTCCATGCATCGGAGAAGCCATTCAACAAAAGTGCTTCTTATCACTCATGCAAATCATACATAGTCTCATGTTATGAAAACAACATTGGCCGCCTTTGTTCAAAGTATTTTATGATGTGTAACCCTTTGACTCATACTTAATCAATATCCCTAGTATCTCCAAGTGTAACAAGTCCATTTCCCATCAAATTCACATCTCCTGGTACCCCAATTGTTTCCTTCCCTTGATCCCATCAAGGGATACCACACATGTTTCTAGGTAAACCTTTCCTCCATACTATGAATAAAGAAAATTTGAATCTATTACATTGTTACCTCCATATCCCCCAACATTGTATCAGTTACTTGTGTAATTTTCCTTTTAACTTGGTGGTATCCCTCATGCTTGAGTTAAGGATACATCATTTCCTTAATAATTATAGGTCTCCTTTCAAATCCAACACATTCATTCCAGAAGATAGGCCTAGAGGAATAATGTACCTTAGAGTCATAACCATCATTGATGAGTCCCTTAGACCAACTGAGGGGAGACATCAAATCCACAAAGATTAAAGCTAAGTATGGGATAGGAGAAAAATACTCGGGGGTATCTAGTTGACAAAATCAATGACGGAGTTGTTATGATCGCGAAAAAATTATTGGCTATCAAGGTTGTGAGGAAGAACCGCCCGAACTAGTGCACATCAGGGGTAATCGCATTAGCAGAGAAATGCACGGCTGGAGTTCATATGAACTGGTCACTTTTTTTACTGAATGAATTAATGGAGGACATAGTCACAGCAAAATATAAGAGTAAGCCCTTCACTTACCCATGGCTCCTATTGCTAATTGCATTGGTCGTGTGGATGGAGCCACTGTAATATCAAGGCATGGAGACAAAAAATGTTAAAGTGTGCCGAGGGGCATGGTACTAGAACCTATGGGCGTTGAATGACAAAGAAAGGCAGAAAGGAAACAATATTCAATTTTTCATCTATTTAGAAGAGCTACGAATGCAGGTAGTTAAGGTTCCACAGTTAAAAGAGTTCATGACAATCATATGTATCAAACTATTGTGAGGCTTGTTGTGGGGGATGAAGAAATATTTATCCAAGTACGCGTAGATCCAAAAAAGCAATGGTTGACTTCAGAGTATAAGCTGATCGTAGAAGAAATGGACACCATACTAGATGAATGGCCGAATGAAAGGAAGGTTCCATTCAATGATGACCAACTATCGGATCTAGAGGATGGGAAGTCGACATATGTACCAAAGACACAAACAAATCAGACGATGAGGATGAAGGTGCAGATGACCAATCACGCATCGCAAGTCATAATGCATTGACAAAAACTCCGTTAGATTTGGAGTTGGATGCCCAACAACAAGAACCCAGAACAAAAAAAAAGGATAAAGGCAAGGGGAGTACTACTGTTGGTTTCCACGACGAACATATGAACAGGTTGCTTGATAAAATGATGACCGTGGCATAGGATAACCGTGCAAAGGTAACGCAACATAGAAAAGAGTACTTTCATCAAGTTTCAGAGTTATTGCAAACACTGAGCACTGCTATTATGGAAACAAGGGTGCAACCAAGGTGTGCAGAGTCAAATCCATCAAAAGTGAGATGGGTCGATGCTAATATTGGAACTTAGCAGCAGATTGTACAGGCAATACCTGGTGCGATCACAACATGAAATTAATATTTGGACGCGGCATTATGAGGAAAAGACACTATCGACATAGATTTGAATATGCTTCCTAGGTTTATGCTTCATCGCACCCACACTGGGGTGAGCAAAGAAATCAATGACCGAGAAGCATCAACATATGATCAAATGATCAACTATAAACAATAGGTAAGAAGTATTGAAGAGGAGGTTGAATGAATCCGTGAGGAAAAGGAGGCAGTAATGAATGAAAGAGAAAAAGAGATGGAGGATAGGAGGATATTGGAACATTCCATATCCATGGCATTAGAGGATGCCCAAAAATAGACAAATAAATCACCGTAGAAGGTACGGCATTGAGGTTGGGCGCAGTTATTTCCCATCTTAGAAAAATGAACGAGGAATTGAAAACAACGATGATGTCGAGCACACCATTAGAAAAATTGGAAGCATGCAATAAAACTATTGAGGATGTTGCGACAGAGATCGTAGAATTAGAGAAGGTGTAGAACATAGCTGAATAAGTCTCACCATTTTGGGGAAGTCGCGTGCAAGATGATTAGTTGCACCAGCTCAATGTGCAACTTGGAGAGGCAAAGGTGCAGTTAGAAGCATTGATGGGATCGCTAAAGGCGATGCCCCTAATGTCATAGATGTCCAGAGCGACAGAAATGAAGGAATTGCAGCATCGATTCAATAAGGCAGGGACATGGGAACATAGAAGAACAACGTAGTTGGATGAGTTGCAGTCAAAAGTGAAGCAGCTAGCAGTTGAATCTATGCTAGTATTGAATTAGATAAAGGAAAACTTAGTGATGGTGTACCATACAGGAAGTGAACATCCGATAGAGTAGGATTTTGAGGCCTACACAATGATCAAAGAAGAAGTGAGGGAAAATGTTGACAAAATCAAAGCGGCATATGAATAATTCAATAAATAGGTTAATCTACCAGTAGTGTCCAGATAAAGTGGCTCAGGAGAGCCACAAGTTTGTGTTGGGGCCTATTGCCACGGTGCTAGCTTGCAGAAATTTTGGTACACACAATGACAAAAGGGACAACAACAAAGGTAAATTACCAATTGCAGAGCACAACAAAGCGTATAAAGCGAAAGTAAAGTGGACAAAGCGGATAACACAAAATAATTACTTAATTAGTTAATGGATCACTTTGCGAAGTGGTCCAACTTTGTAATGTACGGTAAGCCTATAAATAGAGGTTGCATTGTAAGCTTAAGGGTATCTTATCTTAGATCTTTGTCTTCGAGCAATTAGTTATGTGGATGTGTATCCATGTTGTTTCCACGTCGTGTAATACATACTGATGTATAATACGAAGGGATCTTTTGGATATGATTTTGTCTCTTATGTGATTTTTCGCATTATGATGTACTGTGTTGAAGTATGATTAAATGTGTGTTGTCACAGTATGGTTAATTGTGATTTATGAATGAATTAGCAATATCACAATTATGATATGTATCTCTGATCAGTTAGATATGTTTCTATAATATCGTACTGCCTAGATATGATTAGTATTTTTATTATGTGATAATGGTGTTCTGATGCGAATTATTATTATGTAGATCTCTGAGCCTCGCTGTGATTGAATGATAATGATGCATGTCCTCTTATACCTATGGAAAATTGGTTAATACAGACCCCTTAGGTATCTTGGGTGAGACCTCACTCGCTCTGTGAGTCTTGCTGGAAAGGCTAAACCCTTTCTGGGTCGATATCTATTGGATTTTGTGTCTAGCTTTGTTGAAAATTTTGCAAAGTGAACCCTTATCAACATATCTGTTTCAACACTTCCATTTTATGACAAGAAGGATCGTCCTCCCCTCCATTCAGTAGATAATTGTGAACACTTATATCCATAAATTCCATATATACATATTGGCGAACACAAGAAGGCTCAATCGACCCTTCTTGTAGTCTACAAATATTATGAAAATAATACTGGGAAAAAGAAGGGTTAGTCACCCCTTCATTTATGAGGGAATTGTAAAAATATTCAACCTACGAAGGCTATGTCATCAATTCATGTATATCCAAAATGGTGAACACTGTAAGAATACTGAGCACAAGAAGGGTGAAGCGACCCTTCATTCATGAGAGAATTGTAAAAATATTTAATCTGTGAAGTCTAGGACAACAATTCCAGACTTTCGACTTTCATTGTAAATAGTAGGTATCCGAACATCAGCTACTAAGTTATAACATATAAAAAATGTTTATCCTAACGTCCTTTTTTCAACAAGAAGGATCGGTCACCCCTTCATTTAGTAGATAATTGTGAACAACTATATCGAACAACTCCCTTTATCCAGAATGGAGAACACAAGAATGATCAACCGAGACTTCTTGCAGTCTAGAACTATTCTGAAAAGAACACTGGGCAGAAGAAGGGTCGATCACCCCTTCATTTATAAGGGAATTGTAAAAATATTCAACCTACGAAGGATAGGCCATCACTTCATGTATATCCAAAATGGTGAACACTGGAAGAATACTGAGCACAAGAAGGATCGACAGACCCTTCTTACAATCTAGAACAATTATCAAAAGAATATTGTGAAGAAGAAGGGTCGACTGCCCCTTCATTTATGATGGAATTGTAAAAATATTCAATCTACGAAGGCTAGGCCGTCAATTCATTTATATCCAAAATAGTGAACACTGGAAGAAATTTGAGAACAAGAAGAGTCGATCGACCCTTCATTTATGAGAGAAATGTAAAAATATTTAATCTAGGAAGGCTAGGCTAACAATTCCTGCCTTTTGGCTTACGATTTAAATAGTAGGAATCTATACATATGCTAAGTTATATCATATAAAAAATGTTTGTCCCGACTTCCATTTTATGACAAGAAGGATCGATCGCATCTTCGTTTAGTAGATAATCGTGAACACCTATTTCCAACAATTCCCTATATCTAGAATGGTGAACACAAGAAGGATTGACCGACCCTTCTTGCAGTCTATAACTATTATGAAACGAATATTGGGAAGAAGAAGGGTTGGTCACCCCTTCATTTATGATGGAATAATATTGATTGCAAGATGTGTCGGCCGACCTTTCAGTTATGAGGGAAATGTAAAAATATTTGATATACGAAGGCTAGGCTGACAATTCCTGAATTTTAAATTCCATTGTAAATAGTAGGGATCTATACATCATCTAAGTTGTAACATATAAAAAATCTTTGTCCCGACTTCCATTTTCCGACAAGAAGGATCATATTCCCGTTTGTTTAGTAGATAGATGTGAACACCTATATCCAGAATGGAAAACACAAAAAAAATAGACTAACCCTTATTGCACTCTAGAACTATTATGAAAATAATACTAGGCAGAAGAAGGGCCAGTTGCCCCTTCATTTATGAGGGAATTGTAAAAATATAAAAACTTGAAGAAAGAGCGACCACTCTTTCTCTGATAATATTTCCACTTGCCATCAAACTGTGTGAAGCAATGTTCCTATGAAATTTGTGTTTAGAGTGTCGATATCTACTTTCCCCACTCCTAAAAAACATCCCTAGAGGAAGCAGTGGATGGTCTTTCTCCTTAGCATCTACTTCCAACACCCAAAAATAGAATAACCTAAGGAAAGAGCGACCTCTCTTTCTATGAAAAATTTTTGACTTCCAACAAACACTTTGAAGAAAAAATTCTATACATTTTTTTCTTAAAATGTCGATACCTAGTTTCCAGGGTGACACATGGAATGCTCAGGTTATGACACATGGCATATTTGATTTTAAAAATTAGTTTAAATATTGTATACACGAATATTAAGGATATTAACAGTACCATTTCAATATAAACATATGGATTTAAGTTATAGTAAATCCAATGGAAGAGCACAAACATCGAGGGAAAAACCAAGAAATCATGCATTAAAGGGGTTAAAATATCACAAAGTGGCGATGAATATTTTGAACTAGATTGGAGTTCCACAATACACGATGATGAACATGATGATTATAGTGAAGAAGAGGAAACCACTGTGGTGTAGAAATCCCGACAGAAGACAAAGTGAGTCACAAAATCCAAGAGATTCAGCATTTGGAAGTTGAAGATAAAAATAAAAGGACAGTTGTAAGTAAAATATTTATCCAAAAGAAGAAAAGAAACCCTTCACTTCAAAATTTGTCCCACAAACAAAGGAAAACAACATCAATGCCAAACATATTTATTAGGGATACGGACTGTGTTGACTCTTTTTCTGAAGCATATTTTGTAAAACTACCCAAGCATACAAGGTCTGAAAGAAAAGCTTCCATAAATGAAGAGACAGAGTGGAGTGGCTGATATGTTTCAGGAGTTAGTTTTAAGATGCATATCATGGTTTGATACAAATCTGCCTCCAAATTCAAATTTTCTGGAAATAACGTGTTTTCTTAGAATTATAGATGGTAACTCCTAAAAAAAGTTAAAGCTAATGAATTTTGCACCATCTAAAATGGTACCATTTCAATATAAACATATGGATTTATTAATCACTGACGAATTGATAGGACACAGGATTTTCGGTCTTTTTGAATGCATGACAACTCTTTCATCTTGGGAATAATTTTGGGCACACCAGGAAACAAAGTCTGAGAAACCTAGGTTTTTTTCTAGACAAAAGTGAATAAAATGAAACTTATGAATGCTATGTATGTCTATACCCTACTTTTGCAAATATCCCAACCTTTTTTTAATCTCTTTAACTCTATTTCTAGTCATAATCATGTCAAACACATCTCGTGCCTATATTCAATAACTTCCTCCAATCTTTCACATTCCCTAGTTTGAACCCCTACTTCACTCTGATTTTCCATTGAAATAAGTGTATGAAATATCTGTAAGAGTCTTGAAATCCTACCTGGAAATACATGAGCAAGACAAGAGGTCTGCTCTGCCATGTTTCAACCGCATGCGACACGTACAAACCATTCAGCGCTAAATGACAAGTGTCGTTTATCTCCTACAGTTTGTATTTTATAACCCCACAAAGCGGTTCCGCAAACCTAAAAGGTGGTTTCCTTTACATATTTTTCAACAAGCGAAATGAAACTGTATCGACACGTGGCAGGTGGTTTTATATTTCGCAACCACTCACCACTTCCTTTGTTCGTGCAAGTTGGTGATGTGAAATCCTTGTGATCCATGATCTTTTTGTTGATTGATGGATGACCGTTGATCTCTTTCTTGCTTTAACATTAAGTTAATGGTCATTTCAATAACTTTACTATGTGCTAAATCCCTTGTTTCTTTCTCCTGTGAAAACTATATCCACCATCGATCGCATTGCTGCTTTGATCTAAACCATTGATCCGCAAACCTATTATAGTATTCCTATAGGTTACTGAAATCCTGAGTCCAGAGCTAATGGCATTCATAATTTGAATGTAAAATTCAGATGAACACAAGGGCGCACCTAGAATCAAATATCAGTCACAGTAAACATTCATTAATTTACTGTGCCTTCCCCACAATTCAACTAACTAAAATTAGGAATTCCTGTCATTGTTACATGATCCTAAAAATAGGAGAAGTATTAACAATGGCAGCAATGACCACTGCAAGCGGCACATTGACAATGATCATGACTGCGAAAGGCATTTCCATGGCCAAAATAATGGATCTACCTCAAGAAATTTGGGGTTCAAGTAATGGATGGAAAAATATTTGATGAGTGGTTATGGGGTTGGATGCATAATTAGTTTTATTATCATTATGAGGATTTAAATGTAAAATAGAGGAATTTCTTAATGTACTAACCATGCAAGGTTTAGTGAAGGAACACTGGGCGACGAGAAAATGGTTTGTTCTCTCAATTATCTTGTGCTATGTTGAATGTTGATGTATTTGTAATTTCAGAAGATATTCTTCTATGTATTACACTTGTACTTTATTATATTCATGATGGAGATGTATTATTCCTCCAATCAAAAGTGTCGTCATTTGTATTTGTAAGTGTTGCGAGTGTCACAAGTGTTATTGTAAGTGTCGTAACTTGTATTTGATGGGTTATTAGACCACCTATGTGGGGTCGGCCCTGTATGTGACATGTGTATGGGTTATTAGGATTCCTTAGGAAGTCGGCCCTAATAGAACTAAAGGCATGTTAAGTTGTGAATAAATAGAGAGTGTGTATCTCTCATTCTATTCATTTCACTCACTTATCCAACTCGCATAGTTGAGAGAGAGAAGTGCGCACAAGGGGAGGAGGAGTAGTTGCTGGAGTTATCTATATTTTAGGGATTGATCTTTGTAATCTTTATTTTGGGGATTATTCTATCTCTAAGGAAGTTGTGGGGTTTTTCACCTTCTTGGTTTTCCCCAAGGAAACTCTATGTCTCTTGTGTTTGTGATTGTTATTTTGTGCATGTTATTCTCTTAGTAGGATCCGAGATAATGTTTGAATGAAATTATCGAAAAATTAACATGGTATCAGTGTGAAAATACTCACAGCAGATCTAAGAGATGATGTATACCTCACAAGAAAGAATTTTGGAATAATATTAAGAGTGGTCAATACAGTAAGATGAGAAACAGAAGAATAATACAGTAGAACTATGATAGAAGCAAAAATACTTCACACACACTAATTAATTAATCACAATATGGACAAATAAGTAGTACAATGCATAAGGATTCGAATGCCAAGGTGGCAATTCGAATTAGCCTTCATGGAGTGATCAAAAGATCACTACAGTGTCATTGAAGCACAAGTAGAAGTCTATCTCATCATCAGTGGAGTCATCAATGCTCAAGTAACTGTCAACCATCAGTCAAATTGAGTCTAACTGAGTGTGGTAGGTGTAATTGAGTGTAACTAGAACCAACTAAATGAAGGAGGCTCAGTGGAGGGCGCATGAGGAGCTAACTAAAGTCAGAATGAGCAGTCTATTCACACTGGAGGTCCATCGGAGTGGTAAGGTCAGTTAAGAGTGAGTCAAGCCTAAAATCAAGGAGAGAACTCAGTTAACTGAAGACAACTGGACAAGTAGGTGAAGAAGGGTGCCTTTGTCAAGTGGATGGTGAGATGTGGGTGCATCACTGGCTAGGAGGGCTCAATCTGAGTGGAAATAAGCTCCCGAGTGCTGGAAGACTAGGGACTAGGTGTTGGAGGTGTCAACCTGATGACTGGGTAGCATGCGGATGCATGCACAATGCATGTTGCATGCAGGAATCCATGCAAGACTGAAAATGCAAAGGATGAAAATGCTGGTAGGACTAGGATGGAGTATAGGAATATCCTAACACCCCCCCTTAATCCATCTTGGGCCCTAGTAACTAAGACCAAAGGTCACCCAATACAATGAATAATAACAATCAATAGACTGAGGAAATAAGGAAAACCTCATGGAAAAAATACCCCCCCTAAAAATAGACTGTAAGGCACACACAAAAATTAAATGCTCCAAACTCAGGCAGGTGTGATGCTTTGTCGAATGCCTGGAGGTATCTTCTTCTTGGGAATAAGTGGATCATGCTCAAAAAGCATGTGCTTGTACTTGCTCTTCATATCGAATGTGATGAGAACAAATACAAAAGTATGAGGATGATCCTTGAACTTGTGATTCGAATCCGCTTAGGTAGGATCAAATATATGAATGTGCAGATAGTATTTTGTCTTCTCCTTCAAACCATCATGGGTGAGATTATGCCAAAAAGAGCCATCATATGATTGCTTGAAATCCAAATCAGATTTAAGACTTGAAGAATAGTTTCTTGAGATCTCCTTTGAACCATTTGAGGTGAGATCTAATGCATTGAATGCATGAGAAATTATCCCAAGCGAATGGAAATGGCCATCAAATATCATTGTTTGCTTGGAATCCAAATTAGATCCAATACTTGAATCATGGTTTCTTGAGATCTCCTTTGAACCATTAGAGGTGAGAGCAAAACCAGTAAGTGCATGAGAAATTATCCCAAGTGAATGGAAATGGTTTCCTGAGATCTCCTTTGAACCAGTAGAGGTGAGATCAAAACCATGATATGCATGAGAAATTATCCCAAGCAAATGGAAATGGACATAGTCTTCAATAACCTTCTGGAAACATGAAATAATGATCATATAATAGTAAATAAGGGGTGATTGATCACGGAGAGTGAATGCATTACCTCCAATGGCTGATTTTACCTCTGAAACATTCATGTGATCATGATGCAAACCAACAAACTCTGGTGCAAGAGAGGATTTAGGACCTTCTACAATTTCTAGAGTGTCAGCTGGCACAGAATTCAGAATAGAAGAAATTTGGAGCATGAGTGTAGAATCTGCAAGTTCTTCTTCTTTGTGGCTAACTTCAATATGATATATGTTTGATACTGATTCATGATCAATGAGATCATCAAGGAGGGTGAATGCATCACTTTGCTTGCTCTGGAAAGGGTTTGGACCAATCCCTTCATTCTGCTTGCCAAAAATTTCATCTAGGTCGGCCCATAGATCTTTTGGAGATTTAACATATTCAACATCAAGGGAGTAGAATACCATGCTTCGAGACATAGCATACATCATGGCTACAATAGCTCTTCCACCTTCATCTAACAAGTCATTCTCTTCTTCAAAGGATTCGAACTCTCTTTCAAAACAATAATCAAAGAGATCATGTCTCTTCAAATATGCTATCATATTTGGTTTCCATTCAACATAGTTGAATAGATAAAGAGGAGGATCTTCTGAAAACATGGAAGCTGTAGAAGACCTGCAAAAGCAATAGAAAATATCTGCAACTGCTACTGCTGCAAAGGTGCAGAAACTACTGCACTCAAAATCTTGATAATAACCAGCAAAAAAATATCAGGAATGGAGATAAACAATACTCTCAACATGATGTATACCTCACAAGAAAGAATTTAGGACTAAGATTAAGAGTGGTCAAAGCAGTAAGATGAGCAATAGGATAATAATACAATAGAACTCGGATAGAAGCAAAAATACTTCACACACACACATTAATTAATCACAATATGAAAAAATAAGCAGTACAATGCATGAGGATTCGAATGCCAAGGTGGCAATTCGAATTAGCCTTCATGGAGTGATCAAAAGATCACTTGAGTGTCATCAGAGCACAACTAGAAGTCTATCTCATCATCAGTGGAGTCATCAATGCTCAAGTAACTGTCAACCATCATTCAAACTGAGTCCAACTGAGTGTGGTAGCTGTAACTGAGTGTAACTGGAACTAACTGAATGAAGGAGGTTCAGTGAAGGGCGCATGAGGAGCTAATTGAAGTCAGAATGAGCAGTCTAGTCACACTGGAGGTCCATCATAGTGGTAAGGTCAGTTAAGAGTGAGTCAAGCCTAAAATCAAGGAGAGAACTCAGTTAATTGAAGACAACTGGACTGGTAGGTGAAGAAGGGTGCCTTTGTCAAGTGGATGGTGGGATGTGGGCGCATCACTAGGTAGGAGGGCTCAATCTGAGTGGAAATAAGCTCCCGAGTGCTGGAAGACTAGGGACTAACTAGGTGTTGGAGGTGTCAACCTGATGACTGGGAAGCATGTGAATGCATGCAATGCATGCATAATGCATGCTGCATGCAGGAATGCATGCAAGACTGAAAATGCAAAGGATGAAAATGTTGGTAGGACTAGGATGGAGTATAGGAATATCCTAACAATCAGATTCGTGCTAAGAAGAAGACAATGTGTAGCTGTAGAAGCTAGCGCTTCTATATTTTTTGGTTTCTCTCCACAGATCATCAAAGGAAGGAGGCTAAGATGACTCTCATTGCAAGCGAGCATCTTTCTGTCGAGACAAAATTCAATTCTGAACATTTTCAGTTTTTGGCCTATCACTATTGCGAGAAATTAGGGTTTAGAAAAAAGTTGGAAATTTTGGAATCTAAGACCATGGCTAGATGCTCCTCAAGAAACTCAAAATTTAGAGACCAATATCGAACTTTTTGGTTGGGCAGAACCCCGGACTCCATCAAACCCTAGTTTGGGATTTTGATCGGAAAGGTGGAAAATTAGGGTTTCTTTAAAAGTTGAAATTTTCAGAATCTGTGACCAGAGCTGGATGCTCCTAAAAAAATAGAAGTTTATAACACAAGATCGAACTTTTTGGCTGGGAAGAACCCCGGGCATTATCAAACCCTAGTTCAGGATTTTGACCAAAAGATCCGAAAGTTTCAAAGACAATTTTGAGGGGTCAAATTTTGCAGATTTCAAAATTGAGGTATACCATCTTGATCAGCTCCGCAAGGTGCATCTTTCCATCCATTCAGAAGTTTGGAATTCAAAGTTTGAGTTTTTAGGGTTTCTCTCACAAACCCTAATCCATCTCCAGATCGAGTTTTCAGCAAATCAAGTGGTAAGACCTAAATCTTTTATTTTCATTTGAGTTTCTCATTAAGATGTCTCACCACACCAATCTTGAGGATAAGCTTGAAGGAGCTGACAAATTCCGAGCATGGAAGTATAGGATTGGGTTAATCCTAGAAGAGAATGATTTGGACACCTACATAAAAGAAGAGGTTCCAGGTCCAGAGGGAGATGAGGCTAAGGCCTTACATAAGAAGAACTTGGTCAAATCCAAGAGGATCATTGTTGATTCTATAAAAGGCCACCTCTTACCCCATGTGTCTTCTCTAAATAAACCTAAGGAGATGTTTGACTCCTTGACCAAGTTGTTTGAAGGAAATAATATAAATCGGAAGATGACTTTGTAGAATCAATTGAAAGGGGTAAAGTTCTAGACTAGAGAGATGATCCAATCCTACTTTACTAAGGTCTCTCAAATCGAAGAATAACTTGAAGCAGTGGATGAAGTAGTGGAGAATGGAGAAATTTCCATGACCACATTGAATGGCCTACCTAGGTCATGGGACTCCTTCATCCAAGGTATCTATGCAAGAAGGAAGTTGATCTCCTTCAATAGACTATGGGAGGAATGTTCACAAGAAGAAGCTAGGCTTGTGGCCTAATAAGAAAAGATGGTAAATGAAGATCAAGCTCTCACAACACACACCAAGAAAGGTAATCCCAAGAGGGAGCAATCTTTTCACAAAATATCTTCACACTACCATCATCAAAGAGATAAGAAATATCTGAGATGCTTCAATTGTAATGAGAAGGGACACTTTGCCTCGGAATGTCCCAAGAACAAAAGGAACTCCAACAACAACAATAAGAAGAAGAGCAATAAGAAGAGATATCATGCTCATGATGCTAAGGATGATGAACCTCCCAGAAAGAAGACTAAGGTAGAAAGTGAAGATGCTTCAAGTGACGATGAATATGTTCTAATGTCTGCTCTCACAGGTACTATTACACATGGGTGTAATGATTGGCTTGTTGATAGTGGGGCTTCTAAACATATGATAGGATTCAAAGAATCTCTTATGGACCTATCTAAACATGAGTCACCTCATAAGGTGAAACTTGGGGATGACTATCAATACCCTATAAAACGAAGTGGTGAAGCCTCCTACAAATTAGACTTTGGGAAGTCTTTAAATATGCATGATGTTCTATATGTACCTGGGCTCAAGAAGAATCTTCTCTCCATATCATATTTGGACGCAAAAGGGGTGAGAGCTGCATTTGTGGATGGCCAAGTACTCATGTGGCCAAAAGGTATGACCATAGATGATGCAATAGTGATTGGAGAGCAAGAGGGAGGATTCTACAAATTGAAGGGACAACCTAAACATGCCATGGTACATGAATCCATGGAGCCAAGTGAAATTTGGCATAGAAGGATTTCTCATGTGCACTACAGGGAACTACCAATTGCAAGCAAAGAATTAGAAGGTCTTCCTAAAATCCAATCAAAGCATGAAGGTGTTTGAAAAGGATGTGCAAAAGGAAAGAACACAAAGAAAGACATTTCCAAGTAGTGAAAGCAAGGCAAAAGATATCTTGGAAATTATCCACTTCGATGAATGCGGTCCAATGTTATCCAGTGGGTATGTATATTATGTTTCTTTCATTGATGATTTCTCTTGGAAGACTTGGATATATTTCTTGAAGAACAAAGCTGAATTATTCAGCAAATTCAAGGAATTCAAAGCCTTCATAGAAAAACCACACAGAAAAAAAGATCGAGACCTTTAGTTCCAACAATGGTGGAGAATTCACTTCAGCAGACTTCAAGAAGCTACTGCAGATTTGGACTCCGAAAGACAAATAATCTATGGATGAACCCCTCATGCATTTTTAGCATTGGTTGAGGTGCACACTATCAGAGACTCCAATGGTTCCTGCAAGCTAGCAAAGATTGAGAGGGAGTCTACCCAAAAACCAAACAAAGATAAGTATTTGAATTGTTATTTCTTGTATATATGATTACTTAAATGATGTTGTTTAGTCATGTTCATACTCATGTTCCTATATTTAGGATGTATGTTATGCATTTTAGAAAAGTTGCATCAATGAACAAGATACTACTAATATGCAAGTAATGGGTAAGTGGCCTATGGTACTGTACAACTTTCCATTTCTACTTATCTAGAATGAAACCTCTTTGCTGACATGTTGGGAGTTGTGCACACTCTTAATAATGTTTTGGTAGAGATGGAGGCATCTAGAAAGTTATGAGATATGGTTAAAGTTGTATTGAAGCATTGGCTAAGATAATTGTGTTAGGAACCCATGTCTTTACTTTGTTAGTATATTGTTGTTGGATGCATATGCTTTGTAAGTCATCTCGTAGTATTTGTTGATCAAGAGTTTGTGTTATTGTTATTGGTGCATATGCTTTGTAAGTCGCCCGTAGTATTGTTGATCCATAGTTTGTAGTGGCCCATGGTTTTGACCCACAGTATTGGCGCCTAGACTTAGTATATAAGTGTGTGTTGAGACCTATGAAGGCACCGTGAAGTTATTTGTATTGAGCTTGCTCATAGGAGGTTGCCCCCTCGAAGTGGCCTGTGATCAATATACAAGTGATTTTGAGTTCTGTCATTTATGTTATTTCGCATATTCTTATTAATTAATTGTTGCAGGTGCATCACATCTGGTATTAAAGCACTTTCTTGGGCTCGCTGGGTGAAATTTATGCCAATTTTTTTTTCGCATCTGTTGCAAGTTTGGATTTGGGAATAATCCCTATCCGCTTAACTGTGGGAATTACTTGGGCATAAGCCCTAAAACTCATTGTGAGGAGTACCACAAGAACCCCGAAGTAGCTGGCCCATTGAGAGGACCTGCCAGCGAAAAGGGCAACGACCCCTACCTGATTGACTAGTTCCCACCCGTGAGGTAAACCAAGAGCTGTCGTTTGTGGCAAAGCGGTTATTAGTTTTACCTGAGTCGTGGAGTGAGGGGTACTGCCCCAATACAAAAGCCGTCAAACAGCATTGGTGGCCGAGTGAAACCCCTGAACTGTTAGGAAGCCGCACATACCTAGGGTCCATATCTATTTTCAGCTAAACTGTTGTCGATCACTGCTGCGTCATTTCAGATCCAGCCGTTCAGATCCATTATGCAAGCCATTCCAGATCCATCCATTTTCAATCCATTTGGCACTATTCCAGATCCCTTCCGAGCCGTAGCCGCTCCAGTCTACAAAAAAAAGAAAAAAAAGTATAAAATTCAGTTTTTTCTCCGTATCTCCCTTGTTTTCACTCTGTTTCCCTTGAAATTTTCGGCGAACCCCTGTCATCCCATTCTGCATATTTCATTCCTGAGGACCCTATCCCCAATTCCCCTTCCCAAATTTGAAATCCCACATTTGTCTATTTTTAGGGTTTGCCTCAACTTCCTCAGATTTCACCCAATCACCTTCAAATTTTACCACAGAATTCCTTTCTGAATTCTGCTTCTTTGTCCCCCTCTGCCAAATTTTCCCATTCTTTCACCCTGCTTCTGAAATCCTCATTTTTGCTTCCGTGTCTATTCGACAGTGTCCAAAACCTAGTCAAACCCCAATTACCCTTCAGATTTTTTCCCAAATCCAGATTTTCCTTTACTGAAGCAGTTTCTGTTTTTATTTTCCTACCCAGGAAACCAAAAAAAAAAACTCATGGTTATGGTTGTCACCCATGCAGGAGAGAAAACCATGGAAGACGCACTTGCAGCCATCCAAGCCAAACTCCAGGATCTGGATGAAAAA
This sequence comes from Larix kaempferi, assembly GCA_027924585.1. Classification (NCBI taxonomy): domain Eukaryota; kingdom Viridiplantae; phylum Streptophyta; class Pinopsida; order Pinales; family Pinaceae; genus Larix; species Larix kaempferi. Next base: position 17,909,359 of record BSBM01001197.1, on the reverse strand, counting down.
TTTCTCGGTCTCCATCTTGAACATTCAGCTATGAACAACAAACAACAGTCCGAGTCTTCATCAGACAATGGGTTCTCTTCTTCCAGCAATTTCCGTTGTCCGAAGCTTGATTTTCCTCGCTTCAATGGTATCGATCCAACTGGATGGATCTATTGTGCAGAATAGTATTTCAGTCTTCATAATACTTTTGATGTCAACAAAGTTCCACTGGCATCCTTTCATTTGGAACAGGAAGCTCTTCAATGGTACCGTTGGTACATCAAGGCTCATGGAGAGCCAAAATGGCCAAACTTTTGCTATCTCCTTTTGCAACAATTTGGTCCTAGTGCTTTTGATGACTTCACAGGAGTCCTCACTAAACTTCGCCAAATTGGCACTATGAGAGAGTATCAAACCGAATTTGAGAAACTAGCCAACCACACCGAAGGATTGTCTGATGACTTTTACCGAAGTTGTTTTATCAGTGGTCTAAAGGATGCCATCCGCTCTGAGGTCAAAATGTTCTGTCCCAACACAATGATGGAAGCCCTAGGGTTGGCTAAGTTGGCAGAAGACAAGATTGCAACCCAAAAATGCTCCAAGCCCACTTTTGTTCCCTTCTGAAATATGGATTCTCAAAGACCACCTCTACCGCAGGCTCCTCGACCAACTCCTATCAAGCGTTTGTCAGAAACAGAGATGCAAGCACACAGAGAAAAAGGGCTTTTCTATAATTGTGATGAGAAATTCACTCGGGGACATAGATGTGTTCAGCAAAAGATCTATCTCTTGGATGTGGATTCTCCGCCTGCCTCTGAAATTGGTGACGAAGATCCAGAAACATTGGATGCTCCGGTCAACATTCAGGAACCGCCTATTGACCCTCCATCTCAGGATGACCAACCAGAGATATCTCTCCATGCTTTAGCTGGAATCACCACCCCCCAAACAATGCGGGTCACGGGTTACTTCAAGAATATTCCTCTTACAATACTCATTGATTCTGGTAGCACTCATAATTTCATTGACCCTCGGATCGCCAAACAAGCTGATTGTTTTATCCATCCTTGCTCCAACTTTGAAGTCATGGTTGCCAATGGGGGCACCTTACCTTGCAAAGGGAAGTGTCGAAATGTGCGTATCTCTATGGGAGATTATACCTTGCGCTCTGACATGTTTTCCTTGACCTTAGGTGGATGTGATGTGGTTTTGGGTGCTCAATGGCTATGCACACTTGGCCCTATCTTATGGGATTTTGCTGAACTTTGGATGCAGTTTTCCCTCAATGGACAAAAACACACATTGACAGGATTACAACCAGGTTCTCTCAGCATCATCAGTTCACATCGCATGGAAAAAATCCTCAAGAAGAATTCACATGGTGTCATCGCTCAGATCCATTCCATTCAGATGCAACCCTCAGTGGTCTCCACTACTCCTTTGGATCTACAACAAATTCTGGATCGATATACAGGTGTCTTTGCTGAACCAGTGGGATTGCCACCTTCCAGGCCAGAAGATCATCGTACTCAGCTCCTTCCTGGCAGCGTTCCTCCCAACATCAGGCCCTATCGCTACCCATTTCACCAAAAAACGGAGATTGAAATGCTTGTTCGGGACTTATTGAAGCAAGGTATTATTCACCCAAGCACTAGTTCCTTTTCTTCTCCAGTTATTCTTGTCCGCAAAAAAGATGGGTCATGGCGCCTCTGCATTGACTTCCGAGCACTTAATCACCTCACCATCAAGGATAAGTTTCCAATTCCTATTGTTTATGAGCTTCTTCATGAGCTTCATGGGGCTCACCTTTTCTCCAAGTTGGATCTTCGTTCTGGGTATCATCAAATTCGGGTTCATGAGGATGATATCCCTAAAACAGCTTTCCGTACACATGATGGCCATTATGAGTTTTTGGTCATTCCCTTTGGCCTCACTAATGCTCCTTCCACATTCCAGGCCTTAATGAATAAAATATTTCGACCCTACTTGCAGAAATTCATTCTGGTGTTCTTTGATGATATCCTCATCTGCAATAAAACATGGGATGAACATCTCAAGCATCTAGATCTTGTCATGCAACTTTTCTCTGACCATCATCTCCATACCAAGCAGCCTAAATGTGTTTTTGGATAGAAGGAAGTTGAGTATCTCAGGCACATTATCTCAGCACAAGGGGTTCACATGGATCCTGCCAAAATCGATGCCATGAACAATTGGAAGCATCCTCAGACACTCAAGAGCCTTCATGGTTTTTTGGGGTTGACTGGCTACTACCGCAAGTTTGTCAAGGATTATGGGAAGATTGTAGCTCCATTAATTGCTCTATTGAAAAAGGATACTTTTACATGGACACATGCTGCTCAGTGTGCATTTGACAAACTAAAAAAAGCTATGTGTACTACACCTGTTCTAGCTATGCCCAATTTTTCCAAGCCCTTCACTATTGAGAGTCAAGCTTGCGGCAATGGACTTGGTGCTGTTCTCCTTCAAGATGAACACCCCATTGCGTTCACTAGCAAAGCCCTTTCAGGTAAGAATTTAGCTGCCTCTACCTATGAGAAGGAAATGATGGCTATTTTGCATGCAGTACTGAAGTGGCGCCCATACCTATTAGGGAATCATTTTTGCATCACGACTGATCACCAAATTCTGAAATATTTCTTGGAACAACATGTCTCCTCCCCGGCACAACAGAAATGGGTTAGCAAACTCATGGGTTATGACTATGAAATCACTTACAAGAAGGGTAAAGACAATATTGTGGCAGATGCTCTTTCTCGCACATTTGATGTCCAAGGTTCTCTTTCAGCTATATCTATGCCTATTCTAAATTGGTTGCAATCTGTTCAACGGCGTTATGTCAATGACTCTTCCTTATCTCAAATCATCCAACGCTTGATCAACAACCCTTCTGTTGTACCACATTACTCTTGGGATGGTGCTTCTTTGAGATACAAGAGTCGTTTGGTGCTTCCCCAGAGCACAGATCTTCAACAGGCTGTCTTCTATGAACTCCATGCTTCTCCATCGGCAGGGCACTCTGGGTACCTCAAAATGTATGAATGAGCACGGCGTAACTTCTTTTGGCAGGGCATGAAAAGGACAATTCAACAGATGGTGGCCGAATGTGATACCTGCCAGCGCAATAAGGGTGAAACAACACTCCTTCCAGGATTGCTTGAACCCTTGCCCATACCTACATGGATTTGGATAGATATTTCTATGGATTTCATTGAAGGGCTCCCTAAATCTGGCGGGAAGACAGTGATTCTCATTGTGGTTGATCGCCTCTCCAAATATAGTCATTTTCGTGCTCTCAGCCAGCCCTATACAGCCTCCTCAGTCGCTCAAATTTTCCTGGACCAAATCTTTCGTCTTCATTGCATCCCTTCTTCCATTGTCTCGGATCGTGATGCGACATTCACCAGTCATTTTTGGACAGAACTATTTCGCCACACTGGCCCCAAACTGAAGATGAGTTCAGAGTGTCACCCACAAACAGATGGTCAGACTGAAATTATCAATAAATGCTTGGAAACTTATCTTCGTTGCTTCACCTCGGAACAACAACATCAGTGGGAAAAGTGGCTCCCTCTTGCTGAATGGTGGTACAATACCTCTTACCACACTACCTCTAAAATGACCCCATATGAAGCAGTCTATGGTCAGGCACCTCCAGTTCTTCTTTCATACACACCCACCAGTCCACCAGTTCAGGAAGTTGACACGGTCCTTCGAAACCGTGATCAGATTCTTTGCATTTTGCGGGACAATCTTCACATGGCAAGAAATCGCATGAAGCAACAAGCTGATCAGCACCGTTATGAGCGCACTTTTCAAGTTGGCGATATGGTTTTTCTTCATCTCCATCCATACAAACAATCATCCTTGAAACTTAAAGGGCGTCATAATATTGCTCCAAAGTTCTATGGGCCATATCGGATTCTTCAGAAGATTGGGTCCGTTGCTTATAAATTGGAACTTCCTCCTTCTTCCCGCATTCATCCAGTCTTTCATGTCTCTTGTCTGAAGAAAGTTCTTGGCACCAACATCAGTGGAAAAACGATTTTACCTGAACTGGATAATGAAGGATCCATCCTTTTGGAGCCAGAGGCCATCCTCAATCGACACACTCATCAACTTCGCTCTCGCTCTATCATAGAGGTCTTAATTCAGCGGCACGGCATGCAACCGGAGGATGCTACATGGGAACCACTCCTTCAAATTCAACAACAATTTCCACATCTAAAGCTTTGAGGACAAAGCTTTTTTTAAGGGGGAGGGAATGTTAGGAACCCATGTCTTTACTTTGTTAGTATATTGTTGTTGGACGCATATTCTTTGTAAGTCGTCATGTAGTATTTGTTGATCAAGAGTTTGTGTTATTGTTGTTGGCGCATATGCTTTGTAAGTCACCCATAGTATTGTTGATCCATAGTTTGTAGTGGCCCATGGTTTTGACCCATAGTATTCGTTCCTAGACTTAGTATATAAGTGTGTGTTGAGACCTATGAAGGCACCGTGAAGTTATTTGTATTGAGCTTGCTCATAGGAGGTTTCCCCCTAAAAGTGGCATGTGATCAATATAAAAGTGATTCTGAGTTCTTTCATTTTTGTTATTTCGCATATTCTTATTAATTAATTGTTGCAGGTGCATCACAAATTGCATGACTGTATGACATATATTTTTATGTGTAAGATGTTTTTCTGAAAACTATGAGAAGTTTCTAATCATGCATTTGAATTTGAGTTGTAGGAAATATAGTGTACAATCACCTACAAAAGAAGGACAACAACATTTTTTCCAACAACGAAGAAAACGATCTATCAAAGTTATTGAAGAATCTGAAGTTCCCAGGATTAGGGATGCAGTAAAAGAACGATGCCATGGTCAAGGAATACCAATCGATCATGAAGAATGATGTTTCGGATGTGATCCCAATACCTGAAGGGAAGACTTTTGTGACTTCCAAGTGGATCTACAATATCAAGCATGCTGTAGATGGCAACATAGAGAAATACAAGGCAAGGTTTTTAGCTTGTGGCTTCTCCCAAAAAGAGGGGATAGATTATGAAGAGACTTTTGCACCTGTAGCCAGATACACTTCCATCAGAACAATACTTGCTCTGGCTGTAGTGATGAAGTGGAAGATACACTAGATGGATGTCAAGACAACTTTCTTGAATGGTGTAGTCGAAGAGGAAGTAGCCACTCAGTTTTGAGACACATGACAGGAGGTCATATGTGTGCAAATTGAAGAAAGCCTTGTATGGCTTGAAGCAAGCACCCAGGACATGGTATGGAAGGATAGACAACTTCTTGTCCAATTTGGGATTTACCAAGAGTAAAGTGAATTCCAACCTTTACTACATGGTTGAGGAAGGAAATCCAGTGATACTCCTATTGTATGTGGATGACCTATTTGTGACAGGAGAGGATAGGTTGATTGCCAACACGAAGAGGAAGCTTGTTTCCGAGTTCGAGATGAAGGAATTGGGTATGATGCATTACTTTCTAGGTGTGGAGGTGTGGCAGAGTGCAGATGGAATCTTCCTTGGACAATGGAAATATGAAGTAGAGATCTTGAAGCGGTTCGGGATGATGGATTGCAAGGCCATGGCCACATCTATGGAATTGAACCTGAAGCTATTGAGTGATGCTTCATCATATTTTGTTGATGCCACGATGTATCGTCAGATGATTGGATCCTTGATGTACCTAACCAACACGAGACCAGATATTTGATTTGCAGTGAACAACTTGAGCCAGTTTCTGACAGATCCTAGACATTTTCACTTGATTGTTGTAAAGCATATTCTAAGGTACTTGAAGGCTACAATTGATTATGGGCTCAAGTATGATGTTAATCAAAAGTTTAACCTGGATGGTTATCTTGATTCAGATTGGGAAGGTAATGTTGCAGATACGAAGAGCACTTCAAGGTGCTGCTTCAGTATGGGATCAGGTGTGATCTCTTGGTTTAGAAGGAAGCAATCCTATGTAGCACTGAGTACATCCGAAGCAGAGTATGTCGCTGCTTGTTCGGCTATTTGTGAGGCAGTATGGCTAAGGAAGCTACTGTCTGATTTATTTGATATCTAGTTGGATGCTACATGTATCTATTCTGACAATCGGAGTTGTGTGAAGTTGTCAGAGAACCATGTGTTCCAGGACAGGTCGAAGCACATCGAGATCAAATATCACTATATCAGGGATATGGTGTAGAGAAGAACAGTGAAGCTCAAGTATGTTGCGACAGATGAGAATATTGCAAATGTGTTGACCAAACCACTAGCCAAAGTGAAGTTAGAGTACTTCAGAGAGAGGCTTGGTGTTCTTCATATAGAATATACTTTGAGGAGGAAGTGATGGGACACATTTGTAGGATCCCTTCCAAGCATGGTGGTAGGAGGATCCTTCCCATGGCTGTTGATGTAAGCGTTGTATGGTGAGCATCAGGATGATGCTCCAGATGATATGCATCAGGACGATGTTGTGATGATGATTAGGATGATCATGCGATGACATGCATTAGGACGATGCTGTGATGATGATCAGGATGATCATGCGATGATATGCATCAGGACGATGCTATGATGATGATCAAGATGATCATGCGTTGATGATGTGCATCAGGATGATGCACTGTATGATCATAAGCATCAGGAGGATGCTCCATGCGAGGATGATCAGGTTGATCATGAGTATCAGGAGGATACTACATGGCCGTGGACAGGTTGTGTGATAAGCATATAATAGCGCCCTAGGAGATTTGCAGATACTCTTGATAGGTTTTTCCTATGGCATATAATAGCTCCTTGGGAGATCTGGCAAATGCTCTTTCGAGGTTTTGTATGTGGCATGTAATTTCACCCCGGGAGATCTTGAAGGTTGTGTTGGGAATGTAATCAGTCCTTGGATTCTCTTGCTAGATTTTTCCAGACCACATGTAATCCATCCTGGAGATCCAATAGGTTGTGCTAGGCATGTAAAAGTCCTAGGATTCTCTTTAGAGTTCCTTCTGGTCATGATATGCACATAAACATCCCTAGGACACTCTTTTAAGGTTTTGTGGTGGTCACATGTAATATCTCGCTAGGAGATCTGATAGGTTGAGTTGTGTGCTCATAAAATTCCGGGGATGCTCTTTCGAGGTTTTGTTGATGCACGTAATCATTTCTGGGAGCCATAGGATGGCCAACTCCCAAAGATGATGAAGACCTACAGTAGGCTAGGCCTACAACCAACATGAAAAAGGGATTGCTCTATAGAAATTCCTATGATGAGAAGAATTGAGAGATAGCCCAGTGATCGAGATGATGAGTACAACAGTAGTGACAATGATGCTTCGTTATCTAGTGACGATGATCAAGCTACAGAATTGAAGACTTGTGTCAATATGTATTGGTGACCCGTGTCAAGAGAATACCTTCCTAGTTAAGAGGGAGTGTTGATGTATTTGTAACTCCAGAAGATATTCTTCTATGTATTACACTTGTACTTTATTATATTCATGATGGATATGTATTATTGCTCCAATTAGAAGTGTCATCATTTGTATTTGTAAGTGTCACAAGTGTCGCAAGTATTATTGTAAGTGTCATAACTTGTATTTGATGGGTTATTAGACCACCTGTGTGGGGTCGGCCCTGTATGTGACATGTGGATGGGTTATTAGGCTTCCTTAGGAAGTCAGACCTGTTAGAATTAAAGGCAGGTTAAGTTGTGTATAAATAGAGAGTGAGTGTCTCTCATTCTATTCATTCACTCACTCATCCAAATCACATATTTTAGAGAGAGGAGTGTGCACAAGTGGAGGAGGAGTAGTTGTTGGAGTTATCTATCTTTTGGGGATTGATCTTTGTGATCTTTGTTGTGGGGATTTTTCTATCTCTGAGAAAGTTGCGGGGTTTTTCACCTTCTTGGTTTTCCCTCAGGAAACACTGTGTCTCTTGTGCTTGTGATTGTTATGCTTTGCATGTTATTCTCTTAGTATGATCCTAGATAACGTTTGAATGAAATTATCAAAAAATTACCATTGCATCCTCCTTCTAGCATTCTCACAAGTCACGAGTCACGACCATATTTCCAGTTCCAGGGTTCTCTAGGGATTTGATACTAGTGTTTGCATTCCACTTCCAATTCCTAGTATTTGCATTCCACTTCCACTTATATTTCCCACTTCCAACTTGTTCCCAGTTCCCACTCTTTTTTTCCCAATTTTGTATTGAATGAGAATCTATTGATGTCAAGGCCTCAGGATCAGACTTCAATGAGGTGAGTCTGTGAGTAGGTGATTTATTCCAAATCAAATCATGCATTAATCAATGGTACCTACTACCTGTGCATTAATTGGAAACCAGCAATGTGTACCCAACAACTTGCAAGACACGACGTGACATTGATGTCCCAACATTTCTAATTTCCAACGATGCATTTACGATGGCAGCTGGGAATTAAATGGCACCCAACAACTTTGTATCCAACCATGAGCCATCCATGGGCCACAGCGTCAGACGAACAATAACTCACTCCATACTTCAATGGAGTGAGTTATTGTGAATTTCAAACCAATTCCTTTTATTTCCACATTTGGATAAGATATTTTCCTTTTGGAACTTAGTTCCTATTCTTCTATGCATTTTTATTTTCTTCATTTTCATATGGGAATAAATTGTAAAAGGCATAATTCCCATTACTACAATTCTATTTCTCCAAATCTCTTTTTCATTTTTAACAAAAAAATATTTGTGTCAACAGAGATGATTAATTATGAAGTCCCTCTATGGAGAAATGGAAGACAATTGAAAATATTGGGAGGATGAAGTACAAATTGCACCAATGAGGACACATGTTAGTGATACTCAAATGAAGGATATGTGAAATCCCACTTCAATGTGACATCAGATTGTCTTTCAACATTTTGAGGATTATGAAGACTTAGTTTTGTGACAGATGTAATCAGTATTTATAAAATTCCTATTTTCAAGCAAATAGTTAAGCAGACACTTAGATATCAAATCTCTAATTGGGGTTGGAACCCATGAGAGTGAGACCTGTTTGACTGAGCAATTTCAAGAGTAATAAAAAATTTGCAGAGTTAAGAAAAGACTTTTTCTGAGCGTAGATTCTCCTGCTGTTATTTTGCAGTTTGTATTTCCTTTCCTTATGTGAATGTTATTCCTGTTATCTATTTCCATTGTGTTGTCTATGTGAGTAGAGATTCTCCTATTCTGATCTATTGTTTGTTGTGAATGAGATTATGTTGAGTCACAATTCATATTGATATGCTCTAGTTCATAGGATTCAAGTATTCACAAAAATCTTCTTCTAAAGTTAATATTGGATTCATAACACATACATCAAAATAGCGCAAAGTGATCATGTTAAAGTTACATTATATATATTAATTTGATAACACCTATAAATTTCATAAAGGTTGTCAGTCGAACCAGATAGCTAGATAAATCAGTTAAACTGTCATTTATGCCAATTATACAAATTGATGAATGGAATACCCTTTGCAAAATAGTTCAATCTGATATTAAACTTCCATTCTTCTACTGTCCCGCTAAAAGTACAACCCTTACAAAAGACCTTCTTGTACAAAATGAATAGAAGGGCCTTAGAAAATAGGACAAAATCCCTCCCCTAAACTAACAGAAAACGAAAATCTAAATGCAGGCAAGTAAACCTAATAGAAAATGAAAAAACAAAAGTTATCCTGAAAATATCAAGAGGCCGTGGTGGGTGGGCCACGTGGTTCCCTTGGTGAACCTCCATTGGTTTTGGCCTGGAGGAAGCCTTTCCAGCTGGAAGGGACTATCCATAACCTATTGAAGTAGTTGGGCTCCTCTTAGCTTGAGATCAAGTGGTTTCTTTACGTTCGTTAAGGAGCCTTCGCATCTGTTTGATGAGTTCGACATTGTTCTTTTCAAACTTACGTTCGATGGTATCCTCGATTCTCTTTTCCATTGACTACAAGTCCTGTTTGTTTTATTTACCCTCCAGCTTCTTCCAAAGATCTTCTATCACCTTTTCTAATTGCTCAAGTCTTCAGTTTTATGCATCAATTCCACTAGTCCTTCCAATAGGGTTGTGAGTGCTACCTTCCACCATTATATAACAAGGATCTAGGCCTAAAGAACTGTTGTAACAAAGCTTCCCATATGGGAGCTCGTTGCCACTAAACAGAGCACTGGTCGGAATTGGGTGCCTACCCTTTTCCAAAACTTCAACAACCAAACAATGAGGAGGGATAGTGGAGGGAGAAACCATCGAAGATAGAGCTATGTTAGAGATCATTTTCGGAAAACACCAAGGAACAGGTGCAGATCTGATTTAAAGGAGCGAAAAATGAACAAAAAATATGAACAAGGATCGAAATAAATCTCCACAACCATCGAAATTAAATATAAAAGTACTTGAAAAAGGGTTATATGACATTACAAGTAAGATACCTTACCCTGACCGACCTTTGGATTAACTGATGGGACATATTGATTGCAAGGGTTCACCGGTATAATCAAGGGTTGAAAGAGGGTTATATGACATTACAAGTCGGAGACCTTACCCGAGACCTTACCCTGACCGAACTTTGGATTAAATGATGGGACAGAATGACTGCTAGGGTTCACAAATATTAATAATATATATTAGTTATATATATATATATATATATATATATATATATATATATATATTTATAATAGTTAATATATTATATATATATATTATCATAATTGTATATATATAATATATATTAATATGGTATAGAATATTGTATGTATAATATATATTAATATTTTATATATAATAGTAATATATATAAAATAATATATATTATAAATATAATCAAGGGTAGGGTCCCATTTCACTTTTAAGGGCTATGAGATATTGAACCCTATGCTGAAATGTAAAAATAAATCATTCATTTTATTTGAAAATGTAATAGTACATCAAAATTTCATTATAGATTTTACAAATTTCTTAATATAGTCACAATATTTGCATTGTTCATCTCTATAAACTTTAATAAGCAATGTTATATTAATATGGCCTAGTTAAATAACCCAAGAATCTATATAGAATAAATTTAAAAAATATAGAGGAAAAAGAGCTAACACTATGAAGGAATCACATGTTTGATAAATTATACCAATTCTAGACATTGTTTGTAGATGGGTTTGTATAAGATCTAGTGTAACATGGGAACAAGTCGATGAAGAAGAGGGAGATATGACCATAAGAGATAAGAGAGGGCTAAAAAACAAGATCAATCTTTCAAGATTGCATTGAGATGAAATATAATTAGGAAAAGAAGGAGAGATAACATGCCGTAGGAATAACATCTAAGGTTGGTGTTAATTTTTTACACGACCCATTTCATATTATCTGCATAATTCTACCGTTCAAGGTTTGGAAATTGAGAAAAATGGTAATGAGGTTGTACAATCTTGGATGTGTGATTTTTTGTTGGTTCATTAGTGTGTGCCATTCGATACTTTGACTCCATAGAATAGTCTCATAATGCATTACAAATTTCAAACAATTTGGTTGTAGAAAGTTATATCCTTACATCTAACTATGTTCTCCACATACAAAATGCTACACATATTTGAAAATCCAATCCACAGTGAAAAATTCTGCACATACCTATATATTCATAGCATCCCAGTAATATAATGATCCCACTGGACAAATCATGAATGCAAATGTTACAGAAGATGTTTGTAAGGTGCTCGTTAGACGAATAAGAAATGTATAGTAAAGAAAATGAGGTGGAAATGACAATGAGGACGGATTACCCAATATAAACTATGTTTCAAGTTTCACCCCTATCTAGTTGGAGTATTGAGCATGGTTGCATCAAATTTCTCAAAAAAACAACAAAATTTGCATCATTCGACTCTATAGCTTTTAATAAGCAATGTCTAACCCAAATAAACCAAGAACCGATATAGAGAAAATTTTAGAAACATAAAAAATAATTGACAATATGAAAAAAAAATTTGAAAAATATTTATAACCATGGAGATTGAATTGACATGTAATCAATCCTCAAATAGAAAAATCAAGGTTGGATGGAAATGAAATACCACCTATGCAATGTCCAATAAATATAGAGATCAATAAATACACAAGAGGGAGTGAATCTAAAAAATATGTTCATGAATACAAAAACTATTATCTTGAATCACTTCAATAACAAACTTCACTCCTTTGAAGCCCTTTGGAAACTTGAAAGTGGACGACAAAGTGCAAAGGTATTTGGAAAATGACTACCACAAATTACCAATTGGGAATTGGTGGTCCCTTAAGTACTCTAATTTTATTTCAACATTATAATCTTCTAATAAGATATGGGATTTAATATTTAAATTGAGTGTGCTTTTAAGATTTATCCATATCTCAAGTTGTCTACCATTGCATCACCAATTATGATTCCTTCTAAATAATCAAACTATGCAACATTATCTCTCTTTTGAGTTAATAGATTGGATTTGTACTCATCCTTCTTATACATATCACCATTCCCATCCCATGGATGACGTAAACGGAGACTAATGCAAGACTTTTCTTTATAAATACCTTGGAATCTAAAAATCTATACGGCCAATACTTTATCTTTGTCTTTAGTTCTGGACAACAAGACCTCGGTAATCATTTGGTTCGATATCTTTATCATATGAGTCTCGTTTTCAACCTAAAAGTCCTCCAATTGCTTCTTATTTATACTAGTATTCAGGAAATTTATTATTTCAGCATCCTACCCATTCATTTCTCCAAGTTGATTTTCAACATCTTTGATTTCCTTTTGACATGTTTCATACATCTCTAACTCATCTTGTATAATATCAAAATAATCCCACCTATGTATAATTCCAACTGATATTTTGTACCAAAGGGTCTTTCTAGTTCTTCTCAACAACATCTAGTTCCATCTTGGTAATTTGACTTTTTAATTCATTTATCTCTGACTCTTGATCATCAGTACCTTTTCACTTTGGTGTTCACTTTCAAGTTAATGAGCAAGGGTCATGAGTTACTCAAACTAAAGGTAAAGGATCTTAAAGGGTAACCATAAAATATTAACCTAAATCATTCTCTTAGAGTAGTATAAATAAGAGAGGAAAATTTCATCTTCATCATCCAAAATTGAAGAGCTCAGATGCAAGAGTAGAGGGTTAAATTTAAGGGAAAGTTGAAGTTAAGAAAGCCGAAATTCTAGTGGAAGATGAAATATTTCAATGATTTCTACTTGTTTTTTTTGTTTAGGTCATCTTGGAATTTTTAGTATATCTTTGTTTTTTGGATTTTCAGACTGTGAAATGTTTATGGGATGGAGACATGTCAATATTTTTGAGTCCCTATGGTAAATATTTCAGATGCTTATTTTCTATAGTTCTGAAGATCCGACCTCAGAAAGTTAGGGTTTCTTAATAACCTTGAAACATGTCAATTCGACATTTTCCTTATATGTTTTGATACAGAACCTTTCAGATAGTTCCCTTCGTAGGAGATGCAAAATAGATATTTAAGAACATATAGTTAAAATTTCAGATCTTGGTTCTCTATATTTTTCGAAGATATGAAATTGGGAAGACAGGGCTTTTAAATGACTCAAAAATCATCTTTAAACTAGTTAGCTTGGCATTTTCACTATAACTTTTGATCCATCACATTCCATAGAATGACTCTTAGAGGAGATCTCGTAGAGAGATTGAAGAATATGTGGTAAAAGTTTCATATCTTTATTCATTACATGTTAATATTTATACTTGTTGAATGTTAGGGTTTGTGACAATGACAGAGACAATGAAAATCCAAGAGAAGAAGGTTGACAAAATCTTACATAACTTTCTCATATGGTATTAGAATCACAAATTTGTTGGCACATTGGATCAGCATATGTAATGATGATCTTGGTAATTATCTTAGCACATAGTATATGATGATCTTGGCATAGATATTATTGGTGATTGTATTGAAATATTCCATGGTAATTTTATTGGCATAAGATACCTCTAAGCTTTTGGAATGTACTATGAGGTCTATGTTGTAAGGGTTTGAAGGTGAGAATAGATGAAGTCTATTGGTGATTATTTCTAGGATTTGATTACACTCTTTGGAGGCATATTTATGGTCTTTCTATACATCTGGAGTATATGTTGGAAGAAGTTGCTGGAATTCTTGGAGGACATATTTGAGGCATGTATAGGTTGACATTGTGATAGAGACAATGATTGTGTCATTGTGACAAGCAGGGATTGTGATAGTGACAACAATACAATGATTGTGACAAAGATATATATAGGTATACGGATAATGATGCAGGTACAAGGACATAGATACAAGTATAGGTTGATGGGGACAGTGATACAATGATAGTGGAATATAATTTCTTCTTCTTATTCATATCAGGGTGGCAGTATGGGGCAAGGATGGGAGATTGAAGTCTCCTTTAGGTTGGTTCTTGTGATCTTAGGGATTTGGGTCTTCCTTCCAGCTGGTGCTAGTAAAACTATTGAGTTGGATTTTACTGAGTGCTAGAGTCCTATCTACAGGTTGGAAATTATGAAAACCAAGGGGTTGTATCCTCCTTCTAGATGGAGCTTGAAAAACGAGTATTTGTAACTTCCTTCAGGTTGGAGACTATAAATTAGGGGTTTGGAGTTTCATTTCAGTTGGTGCAGGTAAATCAGGGAGTTGGATCTTGTAAAATAGGGGGTTGGTGCCTCCTTCCCCTTGGTGTTGGGGTGCTTCCTACGAATGAAATCATATAATTTTTATATAAGAAAAGCATTATGTGGTTTTTTCTTGTCTAGGTTTCGGATCCACATTAAATCTCTTGTCCATTGTGTATGATGTTATGTGTTGGTTAATTTATCTGATGGTGAATGACATTGTTAATGGTTAAACGTGTTAAAAAGTGCTAAATACTAATTCACTCCCTCTTATTATAATTTTACAATAGTCAATTGGTATTAGAGTTAATTCCTTTAGTAGAGTCTGATAGTTGGAACAAAGATCTATAGAGCACATGGATGAACATGAAAGTATATACTCTATAGATGGGGTTCGACATTTCTATGGATCAAATTTTGATCATTGGATTATAAGAATGAGACTCCATTTACATGCACAAGGTTTTGATATTTGGAAATATGTTATAAATGGTTACATCGCTCCTATGTTCTTCTGCCAATACATGAAGGATTCACCTACAACCCTGCTTTCTTACCTGCTCAACAGACAATGATGGCCCAACACCCTAATTCTCCTGCCATGACTGGAAGGAGGAAACAAACCCCTTAGCAGGCCTCAACCTATCCCAAGAAGCAACCAACCACCCTATAATTTATAATAGTTTTGACTTCATTTTTTAAGATCTTCAATGGTAGCTCAAGTTTTGTAATGCTTGATCTATCTCACTGGCATGTTTCTTGCTTTCAATATGCAATTACCAAAACTTCAAAGACACCTATGGTCCTATTCATACATTTAACTTGTATGGTTATATATTTTTTCAAAGAAATTTATTATTTGAATCATGTTGATGTATATGTAACTTAAGAATATATTTCATCTATGTATTTCATATATATTTATTGTACCCTTATAAGAGATGTGTTATTCCTCTATAAGGAATTGTCATCATGTGGATTGACAAGTGTCGCAAGTGTGTGTACTTGCCGATGGGTTATTAGACCACCATGTGTGGGGTCGACCCTAAAATATATATTATATTGTGGATGTATCTAGATAGACAAGTTGGCCCCATAAGGTCACTGGGAAAACAGGCTAAGTATAAATAGAGATCGGGAGATCTCTATTTGGATCATTCGGAAAGACACACTTCTCTCACTCAGAAATTGGTGCACTAGTGAGGAGGAGGATCATCTGCTCTAGGAGACTATCTCAAGTGTAGTTTGGTTGTACTTTCATTGAGCCATTGCTCTCTCTATCTCTGAGGAAGTTGTGGCATTTTTCACCTTAGGGTTTTCCCCACAGAAACTCTGTGTCTCTTGTTTCTCATGCTTTTGATTCTTGTGATGCTTGTCATGCTTATTGTTATTATTATGCATTGATACACTGTATATGTTATTCTCTCAGTAAAGATCCAAGAGTATTGTGAATTAATGCTCAAATTTTAACATGGTATCAGAGCTAACCTAAGAAGAAGACATTTTGCAGTGACAGAAACTTGAGTTTCTTGTTTATTGGGTTTCTCTCCACAGTTTTTGGAAAAGCAGTATAGTAGATTGATGCTACTCATGAAGGAGGATCTATCTGTCCAATCAAAATTCAATTCTAAGCATGTTCAGATTTGGCCCTAAACATTAGGGTTTCCACAAAATAGGAATTTCTAAAATCTAAAGCCATAGCTGGAAGCTCCTTGCAAAAATCAAAGTTTAGAGCTTTGGATCGAGATTTTTGGCTGGGTAGATCTCTAGGAAACCCAAACCCTAATTCAGGGCTCTCCCTAGTGAACCTAGGAGGACAAAAAGGAAAATCTGAAGGGTAAAGCTTTGATGATCTCAAATTCTGAATACACCAGGATGATCAGCTCATCGAGGCGAATCTTTCTATCCTTTCAGAAAGTTGAAATTCACATTTTGAATTTTTAGGGTTTTTTCGACAAACCCTAATCCGGGACCAGATCCAGTTTTCAGCATTTCAAGTGGTAAGACCTAAATCTTTTCTATTTCATTTGAAGTACTCTTCAAGATGTTTCACCGCACCAAGCTTGAGGATAAGCTTGAAGGGGCTGATAACTTCCGAGCTTGGAAGTATAGGATTGGGTTAATCCTGGAGGAGAATGAGTTGGACTCATATATAAAAGAAGACATCCCTATCCTAGAGGATAAAGAGGCCAAGGTATTGCATAAGAAGAACTTGGTCAAGGAAAAGAGAATCATTGCTGATTCTATCAAAGACCATCTCATACCCCATGTGCCTTCTCTAAAGAGACATAAGGCTATGTTTGACTCTTTGACCTATTTGAAGGAAAGAACATAAATCGGAAGATGACCCTGCGGAATCAATTGAAAGGGGTCAAGATGTCGAATGGAGAAACCATTCAATCCTTTTTCTCCAAGGTCTCTCAGATCAAGGAACAACTTGAAGCTGTATATGAAATGCTAGAGAATGGTGAAATTGTTATGACTACTTTGAATGGCTTACCTAGGTCATGGGACTCTTTTATCCAGGGGATATGTTCCAGAAAGAAGTTAATATCCTTCAACAGATTATGGGAGGAATGTTCTCAAGAAGAAGCAAGGCTTGTGGCAAGAGAAGAGAAGATGGGAAATGAAGAACAATCTCTCATAGCTCACACTAAGAAGGGCAAGTTCAAGAGGGAGCCATCCCATCATAAGAAGAAATCTTCTCATCATTTTCACAACGACAACAAAGATCTAAGGTGTTTCACTTGTAATGAGAAGGGTCACTTTGCTTTAGAATGTCCCAAGAACAAAAGGGACAAACAAAACAACAACAACTCCAACAAGAAGAAGAAGGGTAAGAAAAGAAGGTACCATGCTCATGCTGCCAAAGATGATGAACCTCCAAAGAAGAAGGCTAGGGCAGAAAGTGATGATAGTAATGATGATTCATCAAGTGAAGAAGAGTATGTTCTAATCTCTGCTCTCACAGGTACTATCTCCCATGGTTGTAATGATTGGTTAATTGACAGTGGGGCTTCGAAACACATGACTGGGTTTAAAGAATCCTTTGTAAATTTGTCTGAACATGAATCACCCCATAAAGTGAAACTTGGGGATGATTATCAATATCCCATCAAAGGAAGTGGTGAAGCCTCCTACAACCTAGATTCTAGAAAATCTTTGAAGATGAAAGAAGTCCTTTATGTACCTAGGCTCAAGAAGAGCTTACTCTCCATCTCTGCATTGGATACAAAAGGTATGAGGGTTGCATTTGTGGATGGCCAAGTCCTAATGTGGCCAAAGGGAAAGACCATAGAAGATGCAGTTGTGATTGGAGAGAAAGAGGGAGGTTTGTATAAATTAAAAGGACAACCTGAACATGCCATGGTGCATGAATCCATGGAGCCAAGTGAACTTTGGCATAGAAGACTTGCTCATATGCACTATAGGGCACTTCCAATTGCAAGACCAAAAATGAAGGTGCTTGAAAACGATGTGGAAAAGGTAAGAATATTAAGAAGGCTTTCCCAAGCAGTGAAAGCAAGGAAAAAGATATCCTGGATATCATCCACTCAGATGTATGTGGTCCTATGTCATCCAGTTCTCTAAGTGGGTATGTTTACTATGTCTCATTTATTGATGAATTCTCCAGGAAGACATGGGTATACTTCTTGAAAAACAAAGATCAGGTGTTTGATAAGTTCAAGGAATTCAAAACCTTGATGGAGAATCAAACTGACAAAAAGATCAAAACATTCATATCCGACAATGGTGAAGAATTCACCTGAGGTGACTTCAAGAAGCTTTGCAGTGATTCAAGGATTAAGAGGGAGTTGACTGCTCCTTATAATCCTCAACAGAATGGAGTTGCAGAAAGGAAGAACAAAACAATCATGGAAGCAGCAAGGGCAATGTTGCATGACCAGGATCTACTTATGCATCTATGGGAAAAAGAAGCCAGAACAGCTGTATATGTGCAGAACAGAACACCCCACAAGATATTGGACAACAAGACACCAGAAGAGGTATTTTCTGGTAAGAAACATGAAGTCAGCCATCTCAGAATATTTGGTTGTCCAATATACGCTCATGTCCCAAAGGAAAAGAGGACCAAACTAGATCCTTCAGGAAAGAAGGGTATCTTTGTGGGTTACAGTGAAAGCTCAAAGGCTTACAGAATATACTTTCCAGGGTTCAAGAAGATTGATGTTAGCAGGGATGTAACATTTGATGAAAAATTAGCATTCATCAAATCAAGGAAGGCACCTATCGAAGTTTATGAAGAACCTAAGGAAACTAGATTTCAGGACACTACCATGACTGAAGCAATTCCAGAAGTTGTTCATGAGTTTGAAGATCCACAAGAACCTGTAGATCCACCCTGTGATGATAACTCTCACAAGAGGAAACCTGCATGGGCTAGAGAGATCATCCAAGATGCAGAAATATTTGGCATTCCAGAAGAAGAACACAGAGCAAAGAAGAGAACCAGATCACATACCAGCTATGTTGCTTTACTCTGTGACATTATGAGAAAAGAACCTTCCAGTTATGAAGAAGCAGCGGAAAAGAAAGAATGGAAGGATGCCATGGTTGAGGAATACCAATCAATAATGAAGAATGATGTTTGGGATGTTGTCCCAAGACCTAAAGAGAAGTCTGCTGTGACTTCCAAATGGATCTACAAAATCAAGCATGCTGCAGATGGCAATGTAGAGAAATACAAAGCAAGATTCGTAGCTCTTGGCTTCTCTCAGAAAGAGGGAATAGATTATGAAAAAAATTTTGCACCTGTAGCTAGGTATACTTCCATCAGAATAGTACTTTCCCTGGCTGCAACAATGAAATGGAAAATACACTAGATGGATGTCAAGACTGCTTTCTTGAATGGTGTAGTTGAAGAGGAAGTATACATGGAGCAGCCACTCGGTTTTGAAATACATGACAGGGAGTCATATGTGTGCAAATTGAAGAAAGCCTTGTATGGCTTGAAGCAAGCTCCCAGAACTTGGTATGGTAGGATGGACAGTTTCCTATCTAGCTTGGGCTTTGCCAAGAGTAAAGCGGATTCCAACCTCTACTACAAGATTGAGGAAGGGAATCCTGTGGTTCTACTCCTGTATGTATATGACTTATTTGTAACAGGAGATGACAGATTGATTGCAGATACTAATAGGAAGCTTACTGCTGAGTTCTATATGAAAGATTTTGGAATGATGCATAATTTCCTAGGTTTGGAGGTGTGGCAGAATTCAGGTGGGATCTTCCTTGGTCAAGGGAAGTACACAGTAGATATTCCTAAGAGATTTGGGATGATAGATTGCAAGGCCATGGCCACACCCATGGCATCGAATCTGAAGCTTCTATGTGATGCTTCATCTGAGCCGATTGATGTCTCTATGTATTGTCAGATGATTGGGTCCTTGATGTACCTGACGAACATGAGACCAGATATTTGCTTTGCAGTGAACACATTGAGCTAGTTCCTGACGGATCTGAGGAGTGTTCATCTAGTTGCTGTAAAGCATGTTTTGAGGTAATTGAAGGGTACAGTGGATTATGGGCTCAAGTATGAAGCGAATCAAAAGTTTAACCTGCAGGGTTATGTTGATTTAGATTGGGTTGGCAGTGCTGCAGATAGGAAGAGCACATCTGGGTGCTGCTTCAGTATGGGATCAGGTGTGATTTCTTGGTTCAACAGGAAGCAGTCCTGCGTAGCACTGATTATAGCTGAGGCAGAGTATGTTGCAGCCTGTTCAGCTAGTTGTGAGGCAGTATG
This sequence comes from Larix kaempferi, assembly GCA_027924585.1. Lineage (NCBI taxonomy): Eukaryota > Viridiplantae > Streptophyta > Pinopsida > Pinales > Pinaceae > Larix > Larix kaempferi. The sequence goes on along the minus strand of BSBM01001197.1, from coordinate 17,888,931 downwards.
GATATGGACGCTACTGTCTGAGTTATTTGATCTCCCATTGGATGCTACTGGTATATTCTGCGATAACTAGAGTTGTGTGAAGCTGTCTGAGAACACAGTGTTTCATGACAGGTCGAAACACATAGAGATCAAATATCACTATATCAGGGATATGGTGTAGAGAGGAGCCATGAAGCTCTTGTATGTTGTGACGGACGAGCAGATTGTAGATGTGCTGACGAAGCCACTAGCCAGGGTGAAGTTCGAGTACTTCAGGGAGAGGCTTGGTGTTCTTCAGATCGACAACACTTCGAGAAAGAAGTGATGGACACATTTGCAGAAGCCATCCCAAGCATGTTGGAAGGAGGATCCTTGACATGGCTGTGTATGTAAGCGCTGGATGATGAGTATCAAGACAATGCTCCAGTTACTTCTCTGTATATGCATCATGTTGGATGCGGGATATGATCAGTTGGATCATTTATATTTGTATGTATGTACGCATCGTGTTGATGCTGGATATGATCAATTGGATCATTTATATTTGTATGTACGTACGCATCGTGTTGATGTTGGATATGATCAGTTGCATAATTTATATTTGTATGTATGTACGCATCGTGTTGATGCTAGATATGATCAGTTGGATCATTTATATGTATGTACGCATCATGTTGGATGCTGGATATGATCAATTGGATCATTTGTATGTATTTGTATATGCATCATGTTGGATGCTTGGACCATATATCTGTATCAGGTGGATACATTGTATGATCAGGTAGATCATGTATGCTGATATGTATCATGTATTTGTATTTGTATTAGGTGCATACATTGTATGATCAGGTAGATCATGTATGTTGATATGTATCATGTATTTGTATTTGTATCAGGTGGATACACTGTATGATTAGGTGGATCATGTATGATGATATGTATCAGGTAGATACTTGGTGTGCATCAAGTGGATGCATTGCATGATCAGGTTGATCATGATGATAAGCTTCAGGATGTTGCTCCAGATGATATGTACCAGGATGGTACAAGTGATGATGATCAGTATGATCATGGGCATCAGGATGATGCCTCGTGTGATGATGATCCGTTGGATCATGAGTATCAAGTTGATACTTGGAGGTCAGACATGATATGTGGCAGGTTGTGCAAATAGCATGTAATCAGTCCTGGAAGATCTTGCCGGTCGTGCTGCGGCACATAAATGTTCCTGGGGTACTCTTTCCGGTATTGCTATGTAGTATGTAATCAGTCCTCAGATATCTGATAGATTGAGTTGTGTGCTCGTAATCAGTCCTGGGATGAGGTATTACTACAGAGACATGTAATAAGTCCTGGAGATCTGAGAGGTTGAGTTGTGTGCTCATAATTAGTCCTGGGATTCTCTTTAGAGATCTTGTCGGTCGTGCTGCGGCACATAAATGTTCTTAGGATGCTCTTTAAAGGTTTTTTCTATCCACATGTAATCAGTCCTGGAGATCCCAGAGGTTGAGCTGTGTGCTGGTAATAAATCCTGGGATGCTCTTTAGAGATCTTGCCGGTCGTGTTGCAGCACATAAATGTTCCTGGGGTGCTCTTTAAAGGTATTGTGGAGGAGATGCATGTAATCAGTCCTGAGAGATCTTGTTGGTCGTTCTTAGGCACATAAATGTTCCTGGGATACTCTTTCCGGTATTGCATCCGCACATAAAATTAGTCCTAAGAGGCCACCTCTATCATACCGTTCGCATAGATGATGAAGACCTGTAGGTGGTGGGCCTACATCCAGTATGAAAAAGGACTGGCTCTGTAGAAATTTCTATGATGAGTAGAGTCATAGATTGTTTGAGATAGCAGCAGCAGTGATGATGATGATGACGATGCATCGATGACGATGATCCCAAGAAGAAGACTTGTCTAACAGAACTGTGTCGAGAAATACCTTCCTAGTTAAGAGGTAGTGTTGATGTATATGTAACTTCGGAATGTATTTCATCTATGTATTTCATATATATTTATTGTACCCTTATAAGAGATGTGTTATTCCTCTATAAGGAAGTGTCGTCATGTGGATTGACAAGTGTCGCAAGTGTGTGTAATTGCCGATGGGTTATTAGACCACCATGTGTGGGGTCAGCCCTAAAATATATATTATATTGTGGATGTATCTAGATAGACAAGTCGGCCGCATAATGTCACTGGGAAAATAGGCTAAGTATAAATAGATCGGGAGATCTCTATTTGGATCATTCGGAAAGACACACTTCTCTCACTCAGAAAGTGGTGCACTAGTGAGAAGGAGGATCATCTGCTCTAGGAGACTAGCTCAAGTGTATTTTGGTTGTACTTTGGTTGAGCCATTGCTCTCTCTATCTCTGAGGAAGTTGTGGGGTTTTTCACCTTAGGGTTTTCCCCACGGAAACTCTATGTCTCTTGTCTCTCATGCTTTTGATTCTTGTGATGCTTGTCATGCTTATTGTGATTGTTATGCACTGATATACTGTATATGTTATTCTCTCAGTAAAGATCCAAGAGTATTGTGAATTAATGCTCAAATTTTAACAAAGCATTGTGTCTTTTTAGGAAAATCATGACTCTTCATAAAAAATATTGTATCATTTCAATGTCATCGATTCATCATTGATATTCATAGTCTTTCAATCTTGTTTTAATTAATAAGGAATTACTATTTTGCAGAGTTAACCAATTTTGGCATTCTTCAAAGTTGGCAATTTGGCCAAATTGTTCTCCAAATATACCATTTCCAAACCTCTTTTCAATGGAGTGGATTTCAAATCGGCAGCCAACTAAGATTTACAAATATTTCACATTTGACCCTATTAATTAACCCTCGAGCATATTTCAACTTACAAATGATTAAATATCATTGAATCTTCGTCAATCCACATCAATAGTGGAATTCAACATGCGCTTAGCTATATTTCATAAATATTTTGCATCACATCCTGAGCTTTAAACTCTGAACAACTTAACCCAGAAAAATTGTCCTGCACCATTGGATTGCCCCATCCAAGATCGACGGTGGACTTGAAAATTTTATGAGCCCAATGAAAAGTGTATTTCGGATCACATTATTGGGTTTAACTTCGTGCATGTTAACCCAACGAAATGCGTTTGATCTGTTGTATTTGATTCCTCTAAGATCGATGATGTTCTTTGCAAGTCAACCTCATGAGATTCATGATTAAATGCAGGGGCTTCAAATGCATGGAAGGGCTTCAAATGACCAAGGGAGGAGATGGAAAATGTGCTAAATAATTGAAAAATTCATACCAAAATTTGCAAACATGTAAACCCATGGTGGAATAATGATGCAGACCCACCCAGAAGCAAATTGACATTGGAAAGGGGTTTTATCACTAGAAAGTGCACGGTGGTTAAAATTGGAAAGGTGGAGCGGAAATTAAACTACTTACAACATGGAAAGCATTTGTGGATTCCACTATGAAAAGCAGTAAAATTTAAACCACTCATCGCATGTTCTGAAACCACCTAAGCATATGTTATATAAAAGGTTTGTTTGAAGTTTGAAAAAATAGATTTGTTGAATATTGCTTGGAGTAAAATAAGCTATGAGAAACATGTCACATGTCTTCGTCAACAAGAACATAATTCAACAAGCTCACTTCATAGGTAGCTTGAAACCCTCACTTTTTAGAGTTTGTTTCCGAGATGGAGAAAATTGAAGAACTTGTTATGTTCAATGAAAGTTTAGATGAAAATGAGGAGCTTTTAGTTCTGGGAAAGGGATAATTTCGACCTTGTTTTGTTTCTGTGTAGTATTTTGGAGTCTAAAGAGAAATTAATGGAGTTTAATTCATAGGGAAAGGATGTATTTAATGTTTTTGGTTCCTTTATGTATTATTTTTGTGTCGAACACACCCTACACTTCCCCAACTTTGTTCGTTGGTGTGCGAAAAATTATTCACAGGCCGACAGGGTAATCATTAATGTAAATACAACCAAATTTCTATCCCTAGTCAATGCACAACATGTCTGTGAGTATTGATGGTCAGTCGCATGAAAACCTATCATTCCCTTTGAGTACTGATGTTTTTCAGCGAGATACACAGTTAGTTTTTTCCTTGTTGAGTCAAATTTTAGGTCTAGATAGTGATAAGTCAGTCACAGAAGTTATGTTAGGTTTCCTTCTGCAAGTCATTTTACCCTAGTCACAGTCGATTCCAGTGTGTCTTTTTAATTTTGATGAATTCCTAGCTGAAGCGATTCATGTACAGTTGGTGAATTTCCACAAGTTGAAGGATTTCAGATATCAATCATAAATCCTGAACCTGTTCTTGTGTTCAAATATTACTGAATTGAAGTTTCTTGGTACCCTCTTTTCTCATGACCTTCCTGAACAGATCAATATGTTTGAGTTCACCAATACAATCATGGCAGAAGTTTACGAAATTATTTTTAATATTGAATTGCCTCGAGTGTTAGAATAAATGAAATAAATGTTGCATCCTACATCAGAAGGCCAAATAATTGATTGGTTCTTGTATAAATAACATACTATAATTAAAGTGTATGGTTTTACGAGAGCACCATATCTATTTCCATCCTTTTTAACACCAAGGGTTTCTTCCTTAGAATTTATTAGAAAAAGGGTGCATTCAGAAGAAGAACATTTCAGTGTTTTCAAAAAATCATCAAATTTGAAATTCCCTCTTAAATGTGGTCCATTAATCATTAAAACTAAGGAAGCCCTATCTATAGTATAAAAATTATTGAAGATCATGGATTTTCAAGAGGTTGAAAGGATTAATTATGATCCTCATCAAATTATATCGCAAAGGAGACAAAAAAATAGAAACAAGACTTTTGATCATCAAAAAATTGAAAGATTAAAAGAAATGGAAAATTTATTAAATTTGAACAAGATAAGAAAGAAGTGAATATGGAACAAACAAACAATTTGGTAATGCTAGTTCAGACACGAGCTAAATATGATATCACCAATAAGAGAACTATTTCAGAAGTTGATAGTATGGAAGTCGATGAAGAAGTTTCAAGCAAGAAATCAAAGGTGGAACAACAGAAGGAAATTATTAGTATGGAGGAATGAGATTTAATTATTCCAGAAAAAACTACTTTGATTTCGCAACCACCTGTAAATATGTAGCAATGTTCTTTTTTAGAAATAAAGGAATTTGGAAGTAACTCTCAGTATAAGTCCAGATTTGATTTCCTTTGACAATATGCAGAAAAGAAGAATCAGTCTTTGCAAGAATCTAAAAAATTGCTTCCTCACGTAAGAAAGTTGCCAGGAACAAAATTTTTCCCTTCTTATAGTTAAGGATTCAAAAAGAAACACTCTCAAGTTTGCATTGGTGAACGATGAAAAGTTTCGCAAATTGAAGTTAAGCTTGATGAGATTAATATACAAGATAATATTCAATTGCATAGACAAACAAGATATGTCATGTATTATGATTTATTACAATCCACTTTAAAAATTTCTAAATTGCAGTCTATTATAGCAAAGTTGGAGAGTCAATTGAGGCAAGAGAAGGAAGAAAACCAAGCAAATTTGGTCCAGATTAAAAGACTACAAATGGAACTTGTGACTATGGGAGCTGAGTGAGGGAACACTCAGTGTACCAAAAGGATCCTTGATGAAAAAGAAAATACCATTCAAATGCTCAATAAAAAATTGAAAGTGTCAAATAATCAACATGTGCAATCTCCAGAGTTGACAAGACTACAACAAGAAAGGGAATTCATATATCAAGAAACGATGGATCACAAAGGTAAAATGTTAAAGTTACAAGATGAAAAGCATGCTTGGGAAAAAGAAAGGATTAAATTGTTGTCACAATTTCCAGTGTTAAATACAAATACGATTGAAACTCTGCAAGTGCTAGAGAAGCCAAGGGATCAATCTCTATGTATAGTTGAAGGACAAATGGAAAAGTCTTCTATAGAGGAACTGACTAGTGCTATGTCAAAAATTAGTCTAAAATATGTAGATATAGAAGCGTTGAAAGTGGAAAACCATAAGTTGAAACAAGAAGTAATTCAAAATTATGAAGGAAAGAAAAAAGCTTTGAGTGATAGAAAATAGTTGCAAAAGAATGTTGATGAATTAAAAGATAGAATGGCAGGTAAGATTCCATTACAAGGATATAAACACTGTATATGGGATGCGATATTAGTGGAATTCACAAAATTTCGATCACATTTGAATTCTATGGAAGATAAAGATTCTATAGCAAACATATCTCTCCAGAGGTGTAAAGTGGAAAACGAGAAATTATGCAAAAGGCCTTCAGAAACAGTTCAAAATACAGTCATATTTTTGAACATTATAACTCAATTAGATATACATAGTTTTGGAATCAAAGACAGACCATCAATCATAATTTGGGAAAGAAGAATTATTGGCAATCTTGATCGTGTTAAAGAAGTACAAGACAAAGCGCAACAGATACCATATCATGCCTTCCTTCAGGCTAGCTCTGATACCATGTTAGTTTTTCATCATTTAATTCAATAGATCTAGGATCTTAACTTAAAGAACAACATGTACAGCATACCAAGCATAAGAGATAAGAGAAAAGAGACACAAAACATTTCATCGGGGAAAACCAAGAAGGTGAAAAACCCCGCAACTTCCTCATAGATAGAATAAGCATCAATACAAGGATCACCATGATCAAACCCAAGAGATAGATATCTTCTGCAGCATGCTCCTCCTCCACTTGTGCGCACCCTCCTCTTCTCTCACTAATGCAAAGTGAGTGAATGAGACAATGTGTAAAATGAGAGAGACACACTCCTTATTTATACACTAACTTGACTTGACCTTTACTCAACTAGGTCGGCCCCAACTTAAGCAGTTAACATAATGTTGACTGGGACGACCCCTCTAGGTTGGTCTAATAACCCATCAAGTATAAGTTACAACACTTACAATATAACTTGTGACACTTGCAAGTTCACATGACGACACTTCCGATCGGAGGAATAATACATCTTCGTTGGGGATACAATAAGGTAAAAATGTAATACATACAATATACAAGTGAATATCTTCCAAAGTTACAAATACATCAACTCTCCCTCTTCACTAGGAAGGTATTCTCTTGACACAAGTCATCAATACATATTGGCACAAGTCTTCAATTCTAGAGCTAGATCATCATCACTGGATCATGGATCATTATCATCATCACAGTTGTTGTACCCATTATCTTGATCACTGGGCTATCTCTGAATTCTTCTCGTCATAGGAAGTTCTACAAAGGCAACCCTATTTCATGCTGGTTGTAGGCCTAGCCTCCTACAGGTCTTCATCATCACTGGCCATTCTATGGAATCCTTGGGACTTATTGCGTGCGTCAACAAAACCTAGCTCAGACTATAGGATCTTTTACATGTTGACTATCACAAAACTTTAAAAGAGTGTCTTGCATCCTGTAAGAACTCTAAAGAGCATCCTAAGACTGATTACGAGCTTACTGCTCAACCTCTTGGATCTCCAGGGATGATTACATGTGACCTCAACACCACAAAACCTTAAAGAGCATCTTGAAACCTACAAATACTCTAAAGAGCATCCCATGACTGATTACGATCTTATTGCTCAACCTCTCGGATTTCTAGGGATGATTACATGTGGTTAGGAAAAACCTTTAAAGAGCATCTTGCAACCTACAAGTACTCTAAAGAGCATCCCAGGACTGATTACGAGCTTACTGCTCAACCTATTGGGTCTCTAGGGATGATTACATGCCTCTAGTAGAAAAACCTCAAAAGAGCATCCCCGGACTGATTTACGAGCTTACCGTTCAACCTATCAGATCTCCCAGGATCTTTCCTATGCTACATGCACAACTTGGCATGGCCATGGAGTATCAAACTAATATTAATGATCATACTGATCATCATCATATAGTACATCATCTTGATGCACATCATCATCACATCATCATCATGATCATCATCACAACATCATCTTGATGCATATAATCTAGAGTATCATCCTAATACTTGTCAGATATGATCATCCTGATCATCGTCATAGCGTCATCCTAATGCATGTCATCTAGAGCATCGTCCTGATACTCGTCACATATGATCATCTTGATCATCATCATAGCATCGTCCTGATGCATGTCATCTATAGCATCGTTCCGATACTCGTCATCATCGTATAATGAAACTGATCATACAAGGCATCCACTTGATGCATATGATCACACATCATCCACTTGATCATGTAAAGAATCCACCTGATGCATATGATCCTCCTGATAAACATCATGCAGAACATCATCCAGAGCATTGCCCTGATGCTCATCACACAGTGCTTACATCCACAACCATGGGAAGGACCCTCCTATCACCATGCTTGGAATGGCTCCTACAAATGTGTCCCATCACTTCTTCCTCGAAGTATATTCTATATGAAGAACACCAAGGCTCTCTCTGAAGTACTCAAAATTCACTTTGTCTGGCGATTTCATCAACACATCTGCAACCTGCTCATCCATCGCAACATACATGAGCTTCACTACTCCTCTTTGCACCATATCCCTGATATAGTAATATTTGATCTCAATGTCCTTTGACCTGTCATGGAACACTGGGTTCTTAAACAACTTCACACAACTCTGGTTGTCACAGAATATACAAGTAGCATCCAACAGGAGATCAAATAACTCAAACAGTAGCTTTCTAAGCCATACTACCTCATAACTAGCCGAATAGGCTGTGACATACTCTGCTTCGAATGTACTCAGTGCCATGCAGGATTGCTTCCTGCTAATCCATGAGATCACACCTGATCCCATACTGAAGTAGCACCCCGAAGTGCTCTTCCTATCTGCAACACTACTTGCCCAATTTGAATCAACTTAACCCTCCAAGTTAAACTTTTGATTCGCATCATACTTGAGCCCATAATCAATCATACCTTTTAGGTACCTCAAAATATACTTTACAACAACCAGGCGAACACCTCTGGGATCCATCAGGGGCTCAATGTGTTCACCACAAAGAAAATATCTGGTCTCGTGTTCATCAGATACATCAAGGACCCAATCATCTGACGATACACCGTGACATCAACAGGATCAGATGAAGCATCACATAGAAGCTTCAGGTTCGATGACATAGGTGTGGCCATGGCCTTGCAATTCATCATCCTGAACTGCTTCAGGTTCTCTACTGCATACTTCCCTTGTCCAAGGAATATTCCATCTGCACTCTGCCACACCTCCATGCCTATAAAGTAATGCATCATACCCAAGTCCTTCATCTCGAACTCGGCAGCAAGCTTCCTCTTCATATCGACAATCAATCTATCCTTTCCTGTAGCAAACAAGTCATCCACATACAATAGTAGTATCACTGGATTGCCTTCCTTAACCTTGTAGTAAAGGTTGGAGTCTGATTTACTTTTGGTAAATCGCAAACTGGATAGAAAGCTGTTTATCCTACCATACCAAGTCCTAGGATCTTGCTAGCCATACAAGGATTTCTTTGACCTGCACACATATGACTCCCTGTCATGTGTCTCAAAATCGAGTGGTTGCTCGACATACACTTCCTCTTTGACTACACCATTCAAGAAAGATTTCTTGACATCCACTTGGTGTATATTCCACTTCATCACCGCAGCCAGGGAAAGTACTGATTTGATGGAAGTTTAACTGGCTACAAGTGCAAAATCCTCTTCATAATCTATCCCTCCTTTCTGGGAGAAGCCACGAGCTACAAATCTCACCTTGTATTCCTCTATGCTACCATTTGCAACATGCTTGATCTTGTAGATCTACTTGGAAGTCACAACAGACTTCCCTTCTGGTCTTGGGACCACATCCGAAACATCATTCTTCATGATTGAATGGTACTCCTCGATCATGTCATCCTTCCATTACTGCACCCCAGATCTTGGGAACTTCAGATTCTTTAATATCTTCAATAGATAGTTTTATTTGAACTTTGTTTGCTAGAACAAATGTTGTAGTCCTTCTTTTGTAGGTGATTGTACACGATATTTCCTACAAGTCAAATTCAATTACATGATTATAAACTTCTCATAGATTTTAGAATAAATTCTTACACATAAAGATATATGTCATACCGTCATGCAATTATCTTAGCCAATGCTTCAATACAACATTTATCCATATCTCGTAAATTTCTATATGCCTTCCATCTCTACCAGAACATTGTTAAGAGTGTGCACAACTCCCAACGTGTCAGCAAAGAGGTTTCATTCTAGATAAGTAGCAATGGAATGTTGTACAGTACGATAGACCACTTACCCATTACTTGGATATTAGTAGTATCTTTTTCATTAATGAAAATTTTCTAAAATGCATAATATACATCCTAATCTAGGAACAACATCATTTAAGTAATCATGTATACAAGAAATGACAATTCAAATACTTATCTTTGCTTGGTTGTCTGGTGGACTCCCTCTCAATCTTTGATTCCTTGTAGGAACTACTGGAGTGTGCTCCCTCTTGATCTTTGCTTCCTGGATTATCTGTCCTTGAACTTATATCCATACTAGACCACTATGCATGCTTAGGTGTGCACTAGTGTTATCCTCAAGATCTCATACATAATCATACATCCATTAGTATAATCTCAATACTATCAAAAAATTATGATCCTAAATAAACTTAACATGTATGGTCATGATTATTTCACACACAGGTAATTTATCACAAGCATTAGTATCCAAGGTTTCAGGGAGGACTTCTATTACTCATGCATATTCTTATTTGATCATAGGACTCTTCATGTTTAGTCATATCATTAATCAAGGTAAGAAACATAATATGCATAAACCTTTGATTACCTAAACTTCCAACTTCAAGAATAATCATTATCATTCATACAAAAGTATAAGATCCTAACACAATATAGGATTCTAACTTGAAATAGGAAAAACATACTTGGTTATCATGTTTGCTAGTTATGTCTAGCTTACCCAAACAATGTCTTCTTGTTCTCTTCAATGACTTGTGCTTAGTAACTTGCATAACTCATAATTTAATCATTGTAGAGACAAATTATACATACCTCGTAAGTAGAGCTTCTATGTGATCCATGATTCTTTGTCTTCATGTCACCATGGTCATATGTTCTTGATCTAGAACTTGATTTGTACCTTTCATGTTTAGTGGACAACAGCATCCTCATACAATACCACAGTGCATTAGTACAATCATATAACCCTAATCAATGAATGTCTTCTATCATTCACATGCATTCATACTTTTACTAGGGTGATAAGACAATTCTAAGATTAATCAAGATTGTACTAACCTCAATAATATGAAGACAAACATATCATAAACTTAATCATGAACATATTTCATCACATACCTGTATCTCCTCAAGTCATACCTGTCTAGATTTCTTGTAGTCTTCTTATGTAAGGCCTTAGCTTCATCTCCCTCTAGAACTGGGACTTCTTCACTTATGCAGGTGTCCAATTCATTCTCTTCTAGGATTAACCCAATCAACTTTGATTTGCTAAAACTGGATCTGGAGCTAGATTAGGGTTTGTTAGAGAAACCCTAAAAATTCAAACTTTGAATTTCAAACTTCTGATTGGATGAAAATATGTGCCTTGCTAAGCTGATCAATTTGGTATACTTCAATTTTGAAATCTCCAAAGTTTGACCCCTCAAAATTGCCTTTGAAACTTTTGGATCTTCTGGACAGGATCCCGAACTAGGGTTTGATAAAGCCTGGTCTTCTTCCTATCCAAAAGATTCGATCTTGTGTTCTAAACTTTCAATTTTTCTAAGGAGCTTCTAGCCATTGTCACAGATTTATAAAATTCCAACTTTTGCAGAAGCCCTAATTTTCCACCTTTCCGATCAAAATCTCGAACTAGGGTTTGATCAAGCCTGGCCTTTTGCCCAAGCAAAAAAATCGATCTTGGTCTCTAAATTTTGATTTTTATGAGGATCATTCAGTCACGGAATCCGATCCAAAAATTCTGACTTTCTTCAAAGCCCTAAATTCCCGCAGCAGTGGCAAGCCAAGAATGAAGGTGCTTCGAATCCAATTTTGTTTTGACATAAATATGCTCTTGATTGTTTATGATGCATCTCTGAAATTACGGATATGCACGGTTTGAAACTTTGGCTTGTGGTATCCTGACCTGTCATATTTCCAACCCCATAGGTCTGACCTCAATTGGATTCTCTGAGAGAGATTTATTCCAAGTGTCCCAACATGACATGTTTATGGGATAAAACAAGAGAGCGAATTTGTACAGTGTGCCACATGTCACTGGTTCAACTTTGGCCTCTGAAAAGCGGACCCGTGAAAGTACAGTCCATTCCCTACCTGTTACTATTTACAAAATTTCATTTGGAGCTTCCTAGAACAAGTTGTGACCTTTTTTCCTAGGTCACCTATTTATGACTGAGATCTGGAAGAGGCAGAAACCCTAGATTGTACTGATCATAAAATAGAAAGTACATCAATTTAGATGCTATGCTTCGGACACAAGGTACATGGGGATTTTATCTACAAAATTTACAATTTTTAGATATTTAACCTTCTCCAAAATGGAGTTATAGTGAAAGTTCCACAATGACTCGTTTTTGCTATATCAATCCCTAGCTTCCAATTTGTCCAAGTGCAACAAGTCTCATAAATGCCATATCATGCCTTCCTTCAGGCTAGCTCTGATGCCATGTTATTTTTTCATCATTTAATTCATTAGATATAGGATCTTAACTGAAAGAACAACATGTACAGCATATCAAGCATAAGAGACAAGAGACAAGAGACACAAAACATTTCATCGGGGAAAACCAAGAAGGTGAAAAACCTTGCAACTTCCTTAGAGATAGAATAAGATTTAATGCAAGGATCACCATGATCAAACCCAAGATATATATATCTTCAGAAGCATGTTCCTCCTCCACTTGTGCGCACCCTCCTCTTCTCTCACTAATGCGATGTGAGTTAATGAGACAATTTGTAAAATGAGAGAGACACACTCTCTATTTATACACTAACTTGACTTGACCTTTACTCAACTAGGTCGTCCCCAACTTAACAACTTAACATAATGCTGACTGGGCTGACCCCTTTAGGGTTGTATTATAACCCATCAAGTATAAGTTACGACACTTACAATACAACTTGCGACACTTGCAAGTACACATGACGACACTTCCAATCGGAGGAATAATACATCTTTGTTGGGGTACAATAAGGTACAAATGTAATACATACAATATACAAGTGAATATCTTCCGAAGTTACAAATACATCAACAGATGTACTATTTTTTGAATACTTTAATGAAGAGAAGAAGTACAAGTATATATGAAACAGAGATTCATAGGTTGTCACTTTCTTCAGTCTGTTAATTTATCTTTGGTGAATGTATTTCGTGTTACACCATCTTATCGCTTTGCCACATATTTGACTGTACTAGGTAAGTTAAAATTCATTTTATATGCTCTAATTCACACATTTAAATATTTTCAATGTTCTTTCTTCCAAATTAATGTAGAATTCATCCTATTCAAATGCTCTTTTTTTTCCCCAGAAGAAAAAGAGACTCTTTCTATTCATATAATGAATCAAAGTAACTACACATATTCTTGTCTATAAAAGTCAATGATCATGATAATCATTTGTTACATGTGAAACATACTTGTCTCCCAAATGGCCACTATTCCACATGTTACACAGGGTTTTATCTAATAATAACCTTGTTTGTCATCTTCCATCCACATCAAAATTTAGCATTCCATATCACAATCAATAAACACAAACTTATTTATCTATGCAATTTAGCGAATATTCTACCATATTATACAACTATTTTAAGTAATGTATCAAAATAATATTTTCCAAAAAATCCTTCCCTGCTTAGTATATATTTATGTCAATTTCATCCAACACCTGTTGTTTGTGAAAAAGGAAGATATGAGTGCCTAGTGCCTCCATAATGAGACCACTTTTTGATCACCTACATGCCTACATGTTATATATCCTGCTCATATTTTTATAACATATATATTCAGAACTAAATGCCCCTCCTTTGAATACAATTGAGGATATGTTCTGCAAGAATACCTGAATGTTTCATTCCAAGAATCCAATCTCTTCCAACCACAATCTAGAAACCATTTCGAGTTTTACAGGAAAGCCGTAGTTTAAGAAAAGGCATGGTTTCCACTAATCCATCGAGATAATAGAGCTATTATATTTTACCTTCTTGACTGATCGAAGCCAACTAACACTGTATCTGGATAAATATATTTTTCCCAAGTGACATTTCCTGACTTCCGACGACCGACTTTCAACTTCTGGCTTTTGACTTCCAAGAAGAAGGATCAGTTGCATCTTCATTTAGTAGAGAATTGTAAACACCTATATTCAACAATTCACTTGTATCTAGAATGGTGAATACAAGAAGGATCGACCAACACTTCTTGCAGTCTAGAACTATTATGAACAGAATACTGGGCACAAGAAGGGTCGGTCAGCCCTTCATTTATGAGGGAATTGTAAAATTAATCAACCTATGAAGGCTAGGTCGTCAATTCATGTATATGAAGAATGGTGAACACTAGAACAATACTGATCACAAGAAGGGTCGTTTGAACCTTCATTTATGAGAGAAATGTAAAAATATTTAATCTATGAAGGCCAGGCTGACAATTCCTGACTTCATACTTCCGCAGTAAATAGTAGGGATCTGGGAATTGGATAATTTATAACATATAACAAATATTTATCCCGAATTTCGACATCTCACTTATGACAAGAAGGATCAGTAGCCCCTTCATTTATTAGATAATTGTGAACACCTATATCTAACAATTCACCTGTATCCAAAATGATGAACACAAGAAGGATTGACCGACCATTCTTGTATTCTAGAACTATTATGAAAATAGTGGGCAGAAGAAGGGTCAACTGATCCATTTATGAGGGAATTGTAGAAATTTTCAACCTACGACAGCTAGGTCATCGATTCATGTATATACAGAATACTAAACACTGGAAAAATATTGAGCACAATAAGGGTCAACAGACCCTTCATTTAAGAGAGAAATGTAAAACTATTTAATCTACAAAGCATCGGACAACAATTACCAACTTCCGACTTCCGTAGTGAATAGTAGGGATCAGGATATTGGCTAAGTTATAACAAATAAAAAATATGTATCTTGAATTACGACAAGAAGGATTGGATTACCCTTAGTTTATTAGAGAATTGTGAAGACCTATATTCATCAATTTACATGTATCCAACTATGAAGGCTAGGCCGTCAATTCATGTATATGTATACTGGTGAACACTGGAAGAATACTGAGCGCAAGAAGGGTCGATCGACCCTTCATTTACGAGAGAAATGTAAAAATATTTAATCTACGAAGGCTAGGTCAAGAATTCTCGACTTCTGAATTCCGCAGTAAATAGTAGGGATCGGGACATCGGCTAAGTTATAACATATACCAAACATTTATCTCAACTTCCGAAAAGAAGGATCGGATGCCCCTTCATTTATTAGATAATTATGAACACTTATATTTAGCAATTCACCTGTATCCAAAATGATGAACACAAGAAGGATCGAACAACCCTTCTTGCAGTCTAGAATTATTATGAAAATAATAGTAGGCAAAAGAAGGGTCAGTTGCTACTTCATTTATGAGGGAATTGTAAAAAATTTCAAACTACGAAGGCTAGGTCATCAATTCATGTATATCGAAAATGGTGAACACTGGAAAGATATTGAGCATAAGAAGGCTCGGCCGACCCTTCATTTAAGATAGAAATGTAAAACTATTTAATCTAAGAAGGCTCAAACAACAAGTACTAACTTCCGTAGTGAATAGTAGTGATCGAGATATTGGCTAAGTTATAACATATCAAAAATATTTATCTTGAATTGCGATAAGAAGGATCGGACACCCCTTTGTTTAGTAGAGAATTGTGAAGACCTATATTTAGCAATTCACCTATATCGAGGCTGGTGAAGACAAGAATGATTGACCGACCCTTTTTGAAGTCTAGAAATATTATGAAAAGAATAACTGGTAGAATAAGGGTCGGTCACACCTTCATTTATGATGGAATTGTAAAAATATTCAAGCTAGGAAGGCTAGGTCGTCAATTCATGCATATCCAGAATGGTGAACACTAGAGAAATACTAATAAAAAGAATGCTCGGTTGAACCTTCACTTAAGAGAGAAATGTAAAAATATTTAATCTACGAAGGATGGGATGCTTATTCCCGACTCCTGACTTCCGCATCAAAGAGTAGGGATCGAGACATTGGCTAAGTTATAAAATATAAAAAATAGTTATCCTGACTTCCGACTTCCGACGAGAAGGATCGACCACCCCTTCGTTTAGTAGATAATTTTGAACACCAATATACAACAATTTAGCTGTATCCAGAGTGGTGAACACAAGAAGGATCGAACTACCCTTCTTACTGTTGATGTATATGTAACTTCGGAATGTATTTCATCTATGTATTTCATATATATTTATTGTACCCTTATTAGAGATGTGTTATTCCTCTATAAGGAAGTGTCGTCATGTGGATTGACAAGTGTCGCAAGTGTGTGTACTTGTCGATGGGTTATTAGACCACCATGTGTGGGGTCGGCCCTGAAATATATATTGTATTGTGGATGTACCTAGCTAGACAAGTCGGCACCATAAGGTCACTGGGAAAACAGGTTAGTATAAATAGAGATCAGGTGATCTCTATTTAGATCATTCGAAAAAGTACATCTCTGTCACTCAGAAAGTGCCGCACTAGTTAGGAGGAGGATCAATTGCTACTAGGAGACTATCTCAGTGTATTTTGGTTGTACTTTGGTTGAGCCATTGCTCTCTCTATCTCTGAGGAAGTTGTGGGGTTTTTCACCTTAGGGTTTTCCCCACGAAAACTATGTGTCTCTTGTCTCTTATGCTTTTGATTCTTGTGATGCTTGTCATACTTATTGTGATTGTCATGCATTGATATACTGTATATGTGATTTTCTCAGTAAAGATCCTATAGTATTGTGAATTAATGCTCAAAATTTAACATGGTATCAGAGCTAACCTGAGAAGAAGACATTTTGCAGTGACAGAAACTTGAGTTTCTTGTCTATTGGGTTTCTCTCCACAGATTTTGGAAAAGCAGTATAGTAGATTGACTCCACTCATCAAGGCGCATCTGTCTGTCCAATCAGAATTCAATTCCGAGCATTTTCAGATTTGGCCCTAAAAATTAGGGTTTCCCAAAAATAGGAATTTCTGAAATCTGAAGACATAGCTGGAAGCTCCTTGCAAAAATCGAATTTTAGAGCTTTGGATTGATATTTTTGGCTGGGTATATCTTCGGGAAAGTCAAACCCTAATTCATGGCTCTCCCTAGTGAACCCGGGAGGAAAAAAAGACAAATATGAAGGGTAAAGCTTTGCTGATCTCAAATTCTGAATGCACCAGGCTGATCAGCTCATCAAGGCGCATCTTGCTATCCTTTCAAAAATTTTAAATTCACATTTTGAATTTTTAGGGTTTTTCCGACAAACCCTAATCTAGGACCAGATCTAGTTTTCAACATTTCAAGTTGTAAGACCTAAACCTTTTCTATTTCCATTTGAAGTACTCTTTAAGATGTCTCACCACACCAAGCTTGAGGATAAGCTTGAAGGGGATGATAACTTCTGAGCTTGGAAGTATAGGATTGGGTTAATGTTGGAAGAGAATGAGTTGGACTCATACATAAAAGAAGACGTCCCTATCCTAGAGGATGAAGAGGCTAAAGTATTGCATAAGAAGAACTTGGTCAAGGCAAAGAGAATCATTTCCAATTCTATCAAAGACCATCTCATACCCCATGTGTCTTCTCTAAAGACACCCAAAGAGATGTTTGACTCTTTGACCAAGCTATTTGAAGGGAAGAACATAAATCGAAAGATGACCCTGCAGAACCAATTGAAAGGGGTAAAGTTTCAGAATGGAGAAACCATTCAATCTTATTTTTCAAGAGTCTTCCAGAACAAGGAACAACTAGAAGCAGTGGATGAAATGGTAGAGAATGGTGAAGTTGTCATGACCACTCTAAATGGTTTACCTAGGTCATGGGACTCCTTCATTCAAGGAATCTGTGCAAGGAAGAAGTTGATTTCCTTCAGTAGACTATGGGAAGAATGCTCACAAGAAGAAGCAAGGCTTGTGGCATGAGAAGAAAAGATGGAGAATGAAGATCAAGCTCTCACAGCTCACACCAAGAAAGGGAAGTCCAAGAGAGAGTCATCTCACTCCATGAAATCTTCACATTACTTCAAAGAAAGAAGAATATGCTTCACCTGTAATGAGAAAGGAAATATTTCCATAAATTGTCCCAAGAACAAGAAGGACAACAACAACTCCAACAAGAAGAAGAAGGGCAACAAAAGAAGGTTTCATGCTCATGCTGCCGAGGATGATGAACCACCCAAGAAAAAGGCTAGGGAAAAAAGTGATGATAACTCATCAAGTGAAGAAGAGTATGTTCTGATCTCTGCTCTCACAAGTACCATCTCTCATGGTTGTAATGATTGGTTGATTGATAGTGGGGCTTCCAAACACATGAATAGGTTTAAGGAATATTTTGTGAATCTATCTGAACATGAATCACCCCATAAGGTGAAACTTGGGGATGATTATCAATACCCAATCAAAGGAAGTGGTGAAGCCTCCTACAACCTAGATTCTGGAAAATATTTGAAGATGAAAGAAGTCCTTTATGTACCTGGACTCAAGAAGAACTTACTCTCCATCTTTGCATTGGATGCAAAAGGCATGAGGGTTGCATTTGTGGATGGCCAAGTCCTAATGTGGAAAAAGGGAAAGAACATAGATGATGCAGTAGTGATAGGAGAGAAAGAGGGAGGTTTGTATAAATTGAAGGGAAAACCTGAACATGCCATGGTACATGAATCCATGGAGCCAAGTGAACTTTTGCATAGAAGACTTGCTCATATGCACTATATAGCACTTCCAATTGTAAGCAAGGCTATAGAGGGTATTCCTGAAATCAAGACCAAACATGAAGGTGTTTGCAAAGGATGTGCAAAAGGTAAGAACATTAAGAAGGCTTTCCCAAGCAATGAAATCAAGGCAAAAGACATCCTGGAAATCATCCACTCAGATGTATGTGGTCCTATGTCATCCAGTTTTCTAAGTGGGTATGTTTACTATGTCTCAATTATTGATGACTTCTCCAGGAAGACTTGGGTATACTTCTTGAAGAACAAAGATGAGGTATTTGATAAGTTTAGGGAATTAAAAACCTTGATGGAGAATCAAACTGATAAGAAGATCAAAACATTTAGATCCGACAATGGTGGAGAATTCACTTCAGGTGACTTCAAGAAGCTTTGTAGTGATTCAGGGATTTAGAGGGAGTTGACTGCTCCTTACAATCCACAACAGAATGGAGTTGCAGAAAGGAAGAACAGAACAATCATGGAAGCAGCAAGAGCAATGCTCCATGACCAGGATCTACCTATGCATCTATGGGCAGAAGCAGCTAGAACAACTGTATATGTGTAGAACAGAACACCCCAAAAGATATTGGACAACAAGACACTAGAAGAGGTCTTTCCTAGTAAGAAACCTGAAGTCAGCCATCTCAGAATATTTGTTTGTCCAGTATTCACTCATGTCCCAAAGGAAAAGAGGACCAAACTAGATCCTTCAGGAAAGAAGGGTATATTTGTGGGTTACAGTGAAAGCTCGAAGGCTTACAGAATATACTTTCCAGGGTTCAAGAATATTGATGTTAGCAGGGATGTGACATTTGATGAGAACTCAGCATTCATCAAATCAAGGAAGGCACCGATCGAATTTATGAAGAACTTAAGAAAACTAGATTTCAAGACACTACCATGACTGAAGCAGTTCCAGAAGTTGTTCATGAGTTTGAAGATCCGCAAGAACCTATAGATCCACCCCGTGAGGATAACTCTCACAAGAGGAAACCTGCATGGGCTAGAGAGCTCATTCAAAATGCAAAAAGATTTGGCATTCCAGAAGAGGAACACAGAGCAAAGAAGAGAACCAGATCACATACCAGCTATGTTGCTTTACTCTGTGACATTATGAACAAAGAGCCTTCTAGTTATGAAGAAGCAATGGAAAGGAAAGAATGGAAGGATGCCATGGTTGAGGAATATCAATCAATAATGAAGAATGATGTTTGGGGTGTTGTCCCAAGACCTAAAGAGAATTCTGTTGTGACTTCCAAATGGATTTACAAAATCAAGCATGCTGCAGATGGCAGTGTGGAGAAATACAAGGCAAGATTCGTAGATTATGGCTTCTCTCAAAAAGAGGGATTAGATTATGAAGAAACTTTTGCACCTGTAGCTAGGTATACTTCCATCAGAACAGTACTTTCCCTAGCTGCAGTGATGAAATGGAAAATACACTTGATGGATGTCAAGACTGCTTTCTTGAATGGTGTAGTTGAAGAAGAAGTATATGTGGAGCAGCCACTCGGTTTCGAAATACATGACAAGGAGTCATATGTGTGCAGATTAAATAAAGCCTTGTATGGCTTGAAACAAGCTCCCAGAACCTAGTATGGTAGGATGGACAGTTTCCTATCTAGTTTGGGCTTTACCAAGAGTAAAGCGGATTCCAACCTTTACTACAAGGCTGAAGAAGGGAATCCTGTGGTTTTACTCCTGTATGTGGATGACTTATTTGTAATAGGAGATGACAGATTGATTGCAAATACTAAGAGGAAGCTTGCTAGTGAGTTCGATATGAAAGATTTGGGAATGATGCATTATTTCCTAGGTATGGAAGTGTGGCAGAGTGCAGGTGGGATCTTCCTTGGTCAAGGGAAGTACACAGTAGATATCCTGAAGAGATTCGGGATGATGGATTGCAGGCCATGCCCACACCTATGGCATCGAATCTGAAGCTTCTATGTGATGCTTCATCCGAGACGGTTGATGTTTCTATGTATCGTCAGATGATTGGGTCCTTGATGTACCTGACGAAGATGAGACCAGACATTTGCTTTGCTGTCAACACATTGAGCTAGTTCCTGACGGATCTGAGGAGTGTTCACCTAGTTGCTGTAAAGCATATTCTGAGGTACCTGAAGGGTATAGTGGATTATGGGCTCAAGTATGAAGCAAATCATAAGTTTAACCTGCAGGGTTATGTTGATTCATATTGGGCTAGAAGTGCTGCAGATAGGAAGAACACATCTGGGTGTTGCTTCAGTATGGGATCAGGTGTGATCTCTTGGTTTAGTAGGAAGCAGTCCTGCGTAGAACTGAGTACAGCTGAGGCAGAGTATGTTGTAGCTTGTTCAGCTAGTTATGAGGCAGTATGGCTACTGAAACTACTGTCTGAGTTATTTGATCTCCCATTGGATGCTACTGGTATCTTCTGTGATAACCAGAGTTGTGTGAAGCTGTCCGAGAATCCAGTGTTTCATGACAGGTCGAAACACATAGAGATCAAATATCACTATATCAGGGATATGGTGTAGAGAGGAGCTGTGCAGCTCCTATCTGTTGCGACGGACGAGCGAATTGCAGATGTGCTGACAAAGCCACTAGCCAGGGTGAAGTTTGAGTACTTCAGTGAGAGGCTTGGTGTTCTTCAGATCGACAACACTTCGAGGAAGAAGTGATGGACACATTTGCTGAAGCCATTCCAAACATGTTGGAAGGAGGATTCTTCACATGGCCGTGGATGTAAGCGCTGGATGATGAGTATTAGGATGATGTTCTAGTTTCTGCTTTGTATGATCAGTTGGATCATTTATATGTATGTGTATGTACGCATCCTATTGGATGTTAGATATGATCAGTTGGATCATTTATATGTATGTACGCATCATGTTGGATGCTGGATATGATCAGTTGGATCATTTATATGTATGTACGCATCATGTTGGATGCTGGATATGATTGGTTGGGTCATTTGTATGTATTTTGTATATGCATCATGTTGGATGCTTGGACCATGTATCTGTATATGTATCAGGTGGATACATTGTATGATCAGGTAGATCATGTATGTTGATGGATACATTGTGTGGATCATGTATCTATGTATCAGATGGATACATTGTGTATGATGATATGTATCAGGTAGATACTTGGTGTGCATCAGATGGATGCATTGCATGATCAGGGTGATCGTGGATGACAAGCTTCTCTAGATGACATGCAGCAGGATTTTGCAGTGATAATGATCAGGATGATCATGTGTACATCAAGATGATGTATGGTGAGTATCAGATGATACTTTGTGGCCACGGATCAGGTTGTGCCGATGAGCATGTCTGGGAGATCCTATAGGTCAGAGTTGCATACCCATAACATCCTGGGATGCTCTTTCGAGACATTACTCTGGGAGGACATGTAATTTGTGCCATTGGTGATCTTTAGGTCATAGTTGTGTACCCATAACATCCTGAGATGCTCTTGCGAGGTTTTGTCCTCTGGCATGTAATTTGCTCCTGGGAGATTTGGATAGGATGAAAAAGGCCTCAGATGCTTCAGCCAGGTTTTGCCATGACCACATGTAATTTGCTCCTGGGAGATCTGGATAGGATGAAAAAGGCCTCATATGCTTCAGCCAGGTTTTGTGGTGATATCACATGTAATGTGCTTCTGGGAGATCCGACAGGTAGAGCTGTGTGCTCGTAACAACCTGGGATGCTTCAGCCAGGTTTTGTGATGGGTCACATGTAATGTGCTCCTGGGAGATCCTATAGGTAGAGCTGTGTGCTCGCAATAGCCTGGGATGCTGCAGCCAGGTTTTTTGATGCACGTAATGAGTCCTGAGAATTCCACAGTATGTCCAGTGATGATGAAGACCTGCAGGTGGTGGGCCTACATCCAGTATGAAAAAGGACTAGCTCTGTAGAACTTCCTGTGACGAGTAGATTCAGAGATTGGTTGAGATAGTAGCAGCAGTGACGATGATGATGATGATGCATCGATGACGATGATCCCTCAAAGAAGACTTGTCTAGCAAATCCGTGTCGAGAAATACCTTCCTAGTTAAGAGGGAGTGTTGATGTATATGTAACTTCAGAATGTATTTCATCTATGTATTTCATATATATTTATTGTACCCTTATTAGAGATGTGTTATTCCTCTATAAGGAAGTGTCATAATGTGGATTGAAAAGTGTCACAAGTGTGTGTACTTGCCGATGGGTTATTAGACCACCACTGTGGGGTCGGCCCTGAAATATATATTATATTGTGGATGTACCTAGCTAGACAAGTCGGCCCCATAAGGTCACTGGGCAAACAGGTTAGTATAAATAGAGATCAGGTGATCTCTATTTAGATCATTCGAAAAAGTACATCTCTCTCACTCAAAAAGTGGCACACTAGTGAGGAGGAGGATCATATGCTACTAGGAGACTATCTCAGTGTATTTTGGTTGTACTTTGGTTGAGCCATTTCTCTCTCTATCTTTGAGGAAGTTGTGGGGTTTTTCACCTTAGGGTTTTCCCCACGGAAACTCTATGTCTCTTGTCTCTTATGCTTTTAATTCTTGTGATGCTTGTCATACTTATTCTGATTGTCATGCATCGATATACTGTATATGTGATTCTCTCAGTAAAGATCCTAGAGTATTGTGAATTAATGCTCAAAATTTAACACTTACAGTCTAGAACTATTATGAAAATAATACTGGGAAGAAGAAGGGTCGGTCGCCCCTTCATTTATGAGGAAATTGTAAAAATATTTAAGCTACGAAGGCTAGGCTATCAGTTCATGTGTATGCAGAATGGTGAACACTGGAAGAATACTGAGCACAAGAAGAGATGGACCACTCTTCATTTATGAGATAAATGTAAAAATATTTAATCTATAGAGGTTGGGCTGACAATTCCCGACTGCTGACTTCCACAGTAAATAGAAGGGATAGGGACATTGGCTAAGTTATAACATATAAAAAGTATTTATCCTGAATTTTTACATCTCACAAGAAATATCAACCGACCCTTCATTTAGTAGATAATTCTGAACACCTATATCTATAAATTCACCTGTATTCAAAATGGTGAACACAAGAAGGACTGACCGACGATTCTTGCAGTCTAGAACTATTATGAACAGAATACTGGGCATAAGAAGGGTCGGTCGCCCCCTCATTTATGAGGGAATTGTAAAACTATTCAAAGGCTAAGCCACCAATTCATGTATATGCAGAATGCTACAAACTGGAAGAATATTGAGCACAATAAGGGTCGGCTGACCCTTCATTTACAAGAGAAATGTATACACAACAAAACCCCTTTCACTAGCCGTTTCGTCGTAACCTTGTAAACAGTTTGAAGTCTCACCTGAAGTGAATATGGGGGATTACAGAATCAAGATTTTGTAACCATGGCGATGCACAGATGTGGCTAATAATCTCACTTAACGCTCTATTTAACATATACTAATCTGATATAATAAAATATGACTTCACACTTTCAGCTATCGCAGTATACATAACTACGCTGAATATCTATTGTATTCAGTAGTTAGCTACAAATTCATCATACTAAGTGTTTAATTTTCACATTCATGCACTTGTATTCCAATTACTCAATGTGTGATTATGTAACGCCCATATTTTGATTCGGCATATTTATTAGTTAGATACACCATACTTTATTTCTTATATATTCTGTTGAACTCAGCTCGACTGAGTAAACTATATTGGACCTCATTATATGATGTTACTCTGTTTTATGATTTCACCATGATTATGATGTTACTATGTTATGCGGTTATGATGTCATGATTATCATATGATTTCCTTATTTTACGATTGCAGTATATGTTTATATGTTTTCATTAATGAAATGTGAAATATATGATTCGGTACGTGGATACCATCTTCTTATATGAATTATTGAAATGTTATATGTCATACCATCTATGATGAGCTAAAAAGGTTACATGAAATAAAATGATAACATGGATCAATTGGCGATCAATGGAAAATGCTTTCTATAAATTCTATTTTGCAAAATACTAACCTACAGGACTCAAGGGCTATGGGATAGCCAGTTACTTGATCTGATATATATTGGAAAGGAAAAACATGTTCATACAGCAAACCTTAGCAGCCAAAATGAGGATACGATAACACAAACTGATAATCCCGATAGCAGCAAGTATGAGTTGATAAGGGCGTACGCCCAGTATGTTGAGAGGGATTGATGTGTTTCCCACCCTATGTTTCCATGAGACCCGAGGTCGTGGGAGGGTCGTGCTGAGACATGCTCCCCATGTTGTTGTGATGACGATGGTCGGATGCCTGCTAGGGGAGGATAGGTCCGCTGTTCAGCCGACGCTATCGCTCTCAAGTTCTATGTGGTCAGATCGGTGAGTCCGACATCCACTGTTGTACTAGCAGAGGAAGGATAGGGAGGATGCCGGACGTAGGTTATGATGGGAGGATGTGTTAGTTAGTACTGTTGGGGGTTTAGTATTCCTTGATTCCGAGTTAGTGGAAGTAGGCACCCTTCCTTGTACATGATTGATTAAACTAATGTAAAGATAAAGAGAATGATGTGAAATCGTAAAGAATTAACTGTTAAATAACTGAGAATGTTGAAGTAATTGTAATATATATATTATGTTTTTCTTCTACATGGGGGTAAATACTACTATTAGTTAGCAGATATGCATAGGCTGGGTGGGGTTTGTCTATAGTACATTTATGATGTGTGCATACGTTGGCCACGCATGCACACATTGCACATGTACACTAGTATCGAGATACAAACACTTAACATATTGAATAAATGTGTAAGTTGTCATAAGTAATTAGGTTAATCATGCATTGACCGAATTCAGATAATGAATATAAGGTTATCTAAGATGTGTAAAACAAGTCAATTAAGCTACACATTACCCGTTGGTAAACATTGTGATATACAATTGAGACAAGTGTCATCAGTTAACATTGTTGTCTGAGAATTGTTGTAAATAAGGTAAGGGTACTGTTTAGTTAATTAATAAGGTTGTTTAAGCACTTAAGGGTGCTTTGTTTAGAAGAACGATGATACTATGTAGATGTTAGGGTACTCATGTGATAAACAAATGATGTAAAAGACATCTTTATTAAATTCACCATTATTATTACCTTATGGGGATTTAAATTAATATTATTACCTAAATTTTATTTTAATAATACTACTACCCATGTCGTAACAATTGCAAAATAGGTGAAATTTAAATATTGATTAATGAATGATTAGAATGTGATTATTTTACATTTCTAAGTTAGACATAATAGGATAACTATTTTTGGAATGAACGTGATGTGATGGAAAATGGTTATTTAATTATTCAATGTTAGTCTTGGAATTTAAACCTCAAGATAAGTGATCTCGACGGATAAGGTAGACCATTA
Organism: Larix kaempferi; assembly: GCA_027924585.1. Classification (NCBI taxonomy): domain Eukaryota; kingdom Viridiplantae; phylum Streptophyta; class Pinopsida; order Pinales; family Pinaceae; genus Larix; species Larix kaempferi. Next base: position 17,862,526 of record BSBM01001197.1, on the reverse strand, counting down.
AGACACATCATGTCCAAGTTGAAAAGGGTCAACTACTTATATAATATTTTATTAATTACATCAATAACATTAAATACCAAGGATGGCGAATAGACTTGTAATTAATGAAGCTTGTCCCGAATGGATAACCTTTGGGTGATAATTCCCACCGTAATAAATACTTACGACCGTCAATCCAAAACCAAATAAATTTTCCATGAGGGTAATTAATTATACATTTTTTTATAAAGAACCGTGTATGAATGAACTGGTGATAGGAGTAAATGTTGAGGGGCTCGAGAGGGGGATTTTGGGGCGGTGGAGTAAGCCCAAGATATTCTCGAGGAAGGAAAAGTATATAGAGGGGGAGAGCTTGGAGTAAAAAGGAGGTTTTTTTGGGGGGAAGAAAAGAAGTTTGGAGAAAAGAAGTTTGGAGAACAGAAAGGTTTTGAGAACCGAAGAGAGGACTGCTCTCGGGATTATCAGATTGTGGGCTCGGGGGCTTGGAAATCCTTTGATTTCCAAGGGCCAGCAAGATAATAGCTGGTCGGTAGGGTGGACACTTCATTTTGGCTATCTAAGAGGATATACAACCTGCTACAACCTACGGTTAGCATCAGCATCAGGTAATTTCCGTGTTATTTACGTTATTTGATTATTATGCTTAAACTTACTGCAAACAAGCATAACTTGCTATTTACTGATTTACTAAGTTGTGAAACATAGGCTGGAACATGATTATTGAAAAGAAAATATTGATATGTTTGTTTGTTTTAAATTACGAATGTAAGGTTGATAAAACACGACAGTACACTGAATATCATTTAGACGCATAGTAATTGTTAGAAATTTACTCCCATACACTTGATAAAGTTTAAAACGTAGAAAATTAACTGAGAAATTTTACATAGTGCTCTGCTGAAAAAAACCAGATCACTACAGATGGTATCAGAGCCTTTGTTCAGACTCTTGAACCTACAGGCCTACTCATGCTGCACCTAGAAAATCTACTTAATAATTTACCTACTTGACCTCTAGCCATAGTAATCTTCGAAGGTGCACCTGCAAAAAGGACAATGGGAATAATATTAGAAAATGAAAGAATATATATACATATAATTATATTTTCATTCTTCTATAACTATTGCTGCACACGCAAAAGACTAGTATGATTTGGCCAAAGTAAATAAAACATATATATATATATAAATATTATAAAAATAAAAATAAAAATAAAAATAAAAACTATAGCATCTAGTCCGTGTGTCAACCTGTAGACTACCTGCATGAAACATAAAATGAGTAAGAGAAGTTGAACTTAACATACCGGTAGAAACAATGAACTAATTATCTACTACCCACAGTCAAATTTTGAGAATCACAAGCACAAACACATAAGTAAAATTTAAACTACTGGTTCAAGTTGGAAGATCACACTCTAATGAAAATTATCTCTATATTCTTATTTAGTGAAACAGTCTAAAATTATTCATCACCGTCATAATTTACCCTCGACTAAAAACTCCAAGTTACCCAAGGGCTCTACCCTAGATGGCTTAGATCACTCAAACGTTTAAAATATGAGTTTTACATGCCAACAAAGGTTCAAGGTAATTTCATCAAGACAATTCAAGGTTGCGCCCTAGATGGCAGAGAATAATGAGACTAAGCTTCTCATAAGAGTTGTGCCCTTGGCTCACTTAGCAAAATTTTTATTTATTTATTTTATTTTTGCAACAGAGTCTAGTATACGCCCTCACTTCTTAGCTTACACTGAGCTTGAAAACTTAATAGCTTTTTATAAAATTTATTTGCAGAGTTTATGGGGATGCACCCCTGTGGAGAGCTCATGCTCTTGTTTATTGCCACAAAGTTATTTGCAGAGCGCTGGGCTGCACCCCCTCACAATCTATCTCACACTGAGTTTAGAAGAACAAATATAGCATTCAAGGGCGGACAGAGATATGGAAACGCCCTCTCACGTTGACTTCAAACATAAAGACAATCAAAAAATAACATGACAATTTATTTATGTAGGTAGCTTATACAACAGCTAGACGCACATTTTTGTTTTTTTTTACCACGGTGTCTATTGATTAAAACAATATCACGCCCTTGTCGAAACCCTCGCAAAACGTGGCTTAGAAATCCTGGCAGAACCATTCACAATGGCTCCACCCAAAGCTCTTCATTGCAGTTGAGGAGGCCTCGAGCAATGCCAACACTCCGATTTGGCTGATTGTTTTGCATCCTTCCTATACAATATTCCGAATGCAATCTAGGCTTAAGATTCCATTAAGTAGAGAACAATAAAAAAAAATATTGCAGGAACCATTTAGTGATCAACAATTGCTTTCGATTGGAGTTTAGTGATCAGAGATCGTAATTATGAAATGAATTTGTCATTACATCTAGCCGTGCATTGATTTCTTGATGTAGATCGAAAGTCCAAATCTTAATTTTACTACTCTGTATAACGACCTCTTGCATAAACGTTTCCAGTTTGTCCAAACGAATTTCTCTGAGTATTTAATTGAAAACTTTAATGGCATGTCTCAGAATTCGAACTAGGAATGGAAAGTTGTCCTTTTAAATTTATCTGTGCTATTTAAGATTCTGGGAGGATAACATGGTTTGTGAAAAAAAAATCTCTGAATTCCCATTTCAAGCCGTTGGACGTTTTCCAGATCCCATTAAATGAGTGTAACTCGGATTCTTAAAATCCTCTGCATCTTTATTCCCCACACTCATGGCGTCTTCAAAATTTACAAGTGTGAATGGTCCAGCATTTCACGCAACCTCCTTAACTACTGTCTCCATTGACGCCGTTTGTAACATGGGACGCCAAGCTTACTCTTGATTTTCAGCTCTCGATAGGATCTAACCTCCGCGTGTTGATAAAGGCGAATGTAACTAATTCTGGTGGTATATTCGATGATGGATAATGAGGTTCTAGATGACGAGAACTTGGGTGTTAAAATATCTGAATGCCAAACAACCCCAATGCTTTGGAAAATGGATGGAAATTGAACTAGAACAACCATATTGACGTCCATAGTTTTGGGGAAATAAGGGAGTGGCATCAACTCCGAGATAAGCCTTCAACAATGGCTTAATCCCCCAATGCTTCCCTTCTGCCTTTAAAAGGGTCGACGTCATCTAGATTTGAAATGATGTCTCCTCTGATCCAAATTTAACAGCCTATCTTATTCATCTCTCATATCTAAATTTAACAACTTGATAATTTCAATTGCCCTATCCATTTCTTTTTCCCGAAATTTTTTTTGCTAAAGCATTGCAAGTCGAAATCAGCAGCCAATGGGCAGGCCAGCATATAACCCCAAATTTGTCCCAATAACAAAATCAAGAACTTCCAAGCGGCCTCATGGAGTCCTCCCAAATTCACGAATAGCTCTCGCACCAGAACGCAAATGGTGAGGCACCCAAAACGCAAATAGTGAGGGATGATACACCAGAATGCAGATAGAGTGGACACGCAGAGGTTGTGGGTAGAGAGAGGTAGCATTCAAATGGCAATATTTAATACTCCATTGGAAAATACCATCCACAGGTAAAAACTCAGGTCGCACGAGATTTAGGGTTTTGTGGAGGTAAAGGAGGTGAAGATTTGCATGCTTAAGTGAAGGAGGTGAATACCTACATGTAGAGAGGATAACCCGTAAAGAGGTAATGCTAAACACCCAGGTTGCAGAAGTAGAAAATACTTAAACATGGGAAGCGAGAGGGAAAACTACCGAATAAAATGAAACCTACCAAATTAAAAGCATAAAGGAAATGAAAGGAAAACTACCAATTTAAACGGAACCAGGTGGAGATTATACCTGAAATCAGACGGAGCTTGAACCACTTTCCATGGCGGAGTTGCAGAGCTAAAACTCAGAAAGAGAGGGTGAAAATGGTCGTGCCTTGGGGATTGACTCTATTTAGGGTTTCCCCACCTTCACTTGGCGGTGGGTTGCTTGGAGAGACCGCGTGTCCTCCATGCGTACTCGCTCTTTGCATGGTGGTGACCTAAGTGGAGAGGCCGCCCTCCTTGCATGGCGGTGAAAGGCCGCGTGGCGTTAAGCCTTCAGACATAGGAAGGTGTAGACCGAAGCATTAGGGGGGTTCGATTTGTATATAGTTGTAAATCTATGTTCTATTTTGTATATAGTTGTAAATCTATGTTCTATTTTGTATAGTTGTAAATCTATGTTCTATTTGTATTAAAGTTTAAAATTATTGTTATATATTCTCATAGAATATATGTTTTATAAAAATAAAATTTATTCACATTTTGTTAGAATATATGTAATATAAAAATTAATTTTACTTTTCTGTCATAATATAGGTTATATTAAAATTTAAATTATTTTATATATTCTCATAGGATAGATGTTTTATAAAATTTAAATTTATTCATATTTTGATTAGAATATATGTAATTATAAAAAATAAAAAATAAAATTAATTTTTCTTTTTTCTGTTATAAACATATGTTGTTAAAAATATTTTTTATAGGAATTTTAATTTTTAGTATTAAACTTAACTATGATTGGTTGAGGTTTAACAATTAATATTAATTAGGTTGTTTAGATTAAAGGGTAACATTTAAAGTTAACTAAAATAGAGATATTAAAAATTTTGCCGAGATTTCAACTCCTAGTCGAAGGGATGAAAGAGACCCGAAATCTCAAAACAAGACACCATTAAGACCAGCATGACGAGATGAACACCATGACAAGATTGTTTAAATAAAAACGACTATAGATTTTACTGCGCTAATCTTGACAATTTATTACCTCATGATGCAAGTTATTTCTTACGCATAAGTATAAGTGTATGAATACCTACATTTTAGTTCCGCGTATATTTGATTGAACAACTAAGGATATGATTTTATTTCAAAAACTCAGGAACTATCATGGTAACAACACGCAGAGGTCGAGGATGGGGTCAAGGTCGACCACCGTCACCACCACCTCCGCCACCGTCATCACCGCCACGATCAACCTCAACGCCTGAAATGCAGATCATAATGAGGTCTTTGGAGGCTATTATGACCACGATGAACAGGCAGTCGGAAAGGGCCGTCGAGGTGGAAACCACTCAAGTGAGTCGAGAGAACTCTGAAAGGGCACATGGCCCAAGACTAGAACTGCTTCAGGACATATCGAGGGAGTTACAAAAGATAAAGGTTCCAGAGTTTTCAGGAGGACGACCCGGTAAGCATGCAGAGGCATGGCTGGAAGGCATGAAGAGATGCTTCGCATTGAATGAGTACACATCTAGTTCCAAGGCTAGGATGGCCGTCTTTCAGCTTAAAGGTGATGCTTTGAATTGGTGGTTAGACCTCGAGAAGCAGTTGCACCTTACTCCTCTTACAACTTCTTGGGAACTGTTCGAGGAGAGGTTCCACATGAAGTATTTGCCAAATTATTACAAGGAAGAACAGGCAGGTGCACTCCATGCCTTAGTACAGGGAGACAAGACGGTGGAGGAGTATGAATCTCGGTTTATGGAACTGGTAAAATATGTTCCTTCCCTGGATGCAGATGATTGTCAGGTAGAGCGTTTTGTGTATGGACTTAACTACAAGATTAGAGCTGCTGTGCGGATGTGGAAGCCAACTTCAGTTGCCATGGCAGTTGAGTATGCTCGTTATGCAGCTGATATGTCAGATGGAAAAGGGGGCAGTAAGTTGACAGCAACCAATCAGTATGTTTCAGGGAAGGCGTCACGTCCTTACTTCAGAGGAGGACAATATAGACCTCCTCCTTATGGTAACAGGTTCACACCGAGGGGTAATACTTCAGTTAACTCAATCTCGTAGGCATCGTCCGCGACCCACCAAAGCTAGGGACGTACACAGGGAAGTTCCTATAGAGGAGCAAGGGGTTTTAGAGGAACCAGGGGAAGGAACTCATCTCAGAGGATTCCTTCGAGCAACATGCAAGCCCCTCCCAATCTCTCTTGTTGGGGATGCGGAGGTCCTCATTTCCAGCGAGACTGTCCTAAGGGTCGGTCAAGCAGCAGGCACAGGGAAGGAAAGGCACCCATGGATAGTTCGGGTAACAGTCATCGGATTCATGCAGCGGTGCATAACCACCAAGTAGAACATCAGTCTACCGTAGTAGAATCCACTGGTAATATAAACAATGTCAAACTTAAAATTTTGTTTGATCCAGGAGGAACTGATAGTTTTATCTCACCATTTGCATTAGATAAATGTGGGTTGGCAGCCTACGAGCACGATGATTTCAAACTGGTTGAAATGGCTTCGAGAGCTAAGCAAACAGTAGGTCTTAAAGTGAGGAGTTGTGAGGTTGACTTAGGAGTGTGCACCACTAAGTTGGATGCTTATGTCACCAATTTGGGGACTTATGACCTCATTATTGGCATGGATTGGTTAGAAGACCATAGAGCTTTCATAGACTGCTATGCAAAGAAGGTGTTGTGCCTCGATGAAGAGGGAAGGACAATTCAAATCCAAGGCGTGAAGAGGAAGGTATCCCTCCATTTCATCTCTATGGTGAAAGCTAAGCGGTGCCTAAGACAAGGATGCCAGTTGTTCGTAGTGGAGGCCGTGAGCGATAGTAAAGGACCTTCCTTGAATTCTTACCCAGTACTTTCCGAGTTCAAGGATGTCTTTCCGAAGGAATTTCCAGAACTACCTCCAGAAAGAGAGCTCGATTTCACAATCGAACTAAAACCTTGTGCATAACCTATCTCAAAAACTCCGTATAGAATGACAACTCCAGAGATTCGTGAGTTACAGATCCAGTTAAAAGAGTTGCTAGATTTGGGACTGATTAGACCTAGTATCTCGCCGTGGGGAGCGCCAGTGATCTTCGTTAAGAAGAAGGATGGGTCCCTGCGACTGTGCATAGATTACAGAGATTTGAACAAAGCCACAGTGAAGAACAGGTATCCCATACCAAGAATTGATGACCTCTTTGATCAAATGAAAGGTGCATCAGTCTTCTCAAAGATTAATTTGCGATCAGGGTATCACCAGTTGAGGATCAAGGAAGGCGACATTCCTAAGACTACCTTTCGAACTCGATTTGGGCATTACGAGTTTGTAGTGGTACCATTTGGTTTGACCAATGCTCCAGCTGTATTCATGAGCCTCATGAATGGGGTCTTCCGAAAATACTTGGACCGCTTTGTTCAGGTCTTCTTAGACGATATTCTTATCTATTCTAAGAATGAGAAGGAGCATGAGGAACACTTGCGGTTAGTCTTGACATGCTTAAGGGAACATAAAATTTATGGTAAATTATCAAAGTGTTGCTTCTTCCAAAAAGAGATTCACTACTTGGGGCACATCATCTCAGGTGAAGGGATCTCTGTAGACCCAGAAAAGGTAAAGGCCATTGAAGATTGGCCAATTCCAAGGAATGCTCATGAGGTGCGCAGCTTCATGGGGTTAGCAGGCTATTACCGGAGGTTTGTGGAAGGATTTTCTAAAATTGCAAAACCTATTACCACCTTGCAACGCAAGGGAATCCGGTATGAATGGACCGATGAATGCGATGCCGCTTTTACAGAGTTAAAAAGATTGTTGACTAGTGCACCGATATTACGAATACCTGACATGGATAAAGATTTCATGGTATGCACCGACGCCTCAAAGCAAGGATTAGGAGCGGTGTTGATGTAGGAAGGTGGGGTAATAGCTTATGCATCTCGAAAGTTGAAACCTCATGAGGAGCAGTATGCCACGCATGATCTAGAATTGGCAGCAGTAATGTTGGCACTAAAATTATGGAGGCACTACCTAGTTGGTAGAAGCTTCACCCTTAAAACAGACCATCAGAGCTTGCAATACATCTTTACCCAAAGGGATTTGAATGCTAGGCAAAGGAGATGGAGTGAGTTCATGAGTGAGTATGACTTTGGTATCTCTTACATCAAAGGAAAGGAGAATGTGGTGGCAGACGCTCTAAGCCGAAGGCTGAGACTTTTCTCCTTAATTCCCTTGAAGGTTGACTTGAGGGAAAGGGTACTAGGACAACTATTAGTTGATAGTTGGTATCTAAAAGTAACCTCAGCTATTCAGAATGGAAAAGAACGGGAATTGAAGTATGATGGGTACCATCTCGAGGAAGATGGATTGTTTCGGTATCAGGGAAGGATGTATGTTCCTAAGGAAGGTGATATCATGGAAACAATCCTTAGAGAGGCCCATAGATCGCATTACTGTGCGCACCCAGGGGTGAAGAAGATGTATACTGACATGAAGCAACTCTTCTTCTGGCCAGGTATGAAGGTGGATGTAGTGGATTTTGTTTCGAAGTGCATTGAGTGTCAACAAGTTAAGGCAGATCATCATCACCCGGTCGGTCTCCTACAACCGCATGATATTCCTATGACTAAATGGGAAGTCATTTCCATGGACTTTGTTGTAGGATTACCACTCACGTTTATGAGACATAATGCTATTTTGGTGGTAGTCAACAAACTGACCAAAAGTGCTCACTTCATTTCAGTTAGAGACACCTATGATGTGACAGATGTAGCAAGGGTATTCATAAATGAGATTGTACATCTTCATGGAGTTCCTAAAAAGATAATCTCTGACAGAGACCCTAAGTTCACCTCCAGATTTTGGACAAGCATGCAGTCAGCGTTAGGGACACAGTTAAACTTAAGCTCAGCTTATCACCCCGAGACAGATGGACAGACTGAGAGGGTGAATCAAGTGATGGAGGACATGCTTAGGATGTATGTTATGGATCAACAGACACAGTGGGAGAAATATCTTCCTTTAGTGGAGTTTGCATACAACAATAGTCATCACAGCTCCATTGGTATGCCGCCATATCAGGCATTGTATGGGAGGCCATGCAGGACACCACTCAGTTGGGACAGGTTAGAGGATCGAGTTTTAATTGGGCCTGAATTGATTCAGGAAATGGAGGAGCAAGTGTTACAGATTAGGCAGCAGCTGAGGGAAGCACAGGATAGGCAAAAGAGGTACGCTGATGCACACAGATCAGATAGAACTTATGGAGTAGGGGATCGTGTATTTATTCGCATCAGACCAAATAAAAGTACTATTCGGTTTGGGAAGGGTACCAAGTTGTCACCTCGCTTTATAGGTCCATTTGAGATTCTTGAGAAAATCGGACCAGTTGCTTATCGTCTTGCGCTGCCACCCCACTTGCATAAAACTCATAATGTATTTCATGTTTCTGTATTACAACATTACATAGCTGATGAGACTCACAAAATTCATTGGAAGGAATTGCAGGTCTCGGACGAGGGAACCTTCAGGGTCGAACCATTATGTATACTTGATCGTAGGGTTCGACAGCTCCGTAGTCGCCATGTGGACCAAGTTAAGGTCCAATGGGACAAGTATAGCCCAGGGTCTGCTACCTGGGAGGATGCAGAGACCATGCGTCGAGATTTTCCCTCACTATTTTGACCATAACTTTGGGACGAAGTTTCCCGAAGGGTGGGTGTATGTAACGCCCATATTTTGATTCGGCATATTTATTAGTTAGATACACCATACTTTATTTCTTATATATTCTGTTGAACTCAGCTCGACTGAGTAAACTATATTGGACCTCATTATATGATGTTACTCTGTTTTATGATTTCACCATGATTATGATGTTACTATGTTATGCGGTTATGATGTCATGATTATCATATGATTTCCTTATTTTACGATTGCAGTATATGTTTATATGTTTTCATTAATGAAATGTGAAATATATGATTCGGTACGTGGATACCATCTTCTTATATGAATTATTGAAATGTTATATGTCATACACATCTATGATGAGCTAAAAAGGTTACATGAAATAAAATGATAACATGGATCAATTGGCGATCAATGGAAAATGCTTTCTATAAATTCTATTTTGCAAAATACTAACCTACAGGACTCAAGGGCTATGGGATAGCCAGTTACTTGATCTGATATATATTGGAAAGGAAAAACATGTTCATACAGCAAACATTAGCAACCAAAATGAGGATACGATAACACAAACTGATAATCCCGATAGCAGCAAGTATGAGTTGATAAGGGCGTAGGCCCAGTATGTTGAGAGGGATGGATGTGTTTCCCACCCTATGTTTCCATGAGACTCGAGGTCGTGGGAGGGCCGTGCTGAGACACGCTCCCCATGTTGTTGTGATGACGATGGTCGGATGCCTGCTAGGGGAGGATAGGTCCGCTGTTCAGCCGACGCTATCGCTCTCAAGTTCTATGTGGTCAGATCGGTGAGTCCGACATCCACTGTTGTACTAGCAGAGGAAGGATAGGGAGGATGCTGGACGTAGGTTATGATGGGAGGATGTGTTAGTTAGTACTGTTGGGGGTTTAGTATTCCTTGATTCCGAGTTAGTGGAAGTAGGCACCCTTCCTTGTACATGATTGATTAAACTAATGTAAAGATAAAGAGAATGATGTGAAATCGTAAAGAATTAACTGTTAAATAACTGAAAATGTTGAAGTAATTGTACTATATATATTATGTTTTTCTTCTACATGGGGGTAAATACTACTATTAGTTAGCAGATATGCATAGGCCGGGTGGGGTTTGTCTATAGTACATTTATGATGTGTGAATACGCTGGCCACGCATGCACACCTTGCACATGTACACTAGTATCGAGATACAAACACTTAACATATTGAATAAATGTGTAAGTTGTCATAAGTAATTACGTTAATCATGCATTAACCGAATTCAGATAATGAATATAAAGTTATCTAAGATGTGTAAAACAAGTCAATTAAGCTACGCATTACCCGTTGGTAAACATTGTGATATACAATTGAGACAAGTGTCATCAGTTAACATTGTCGTCTGAGAATTGTTGTAAATAAGGTAAGGGTACTGTTTAGTTAATTAATAAGGTTGTTTAAGCACTTAAGGGTGCTTTGTTTAGAAGAACGATGATACTATGTAGATGTTAGGGTACTCATGTGATAAACAAATGATGTAAAAGACATCTTTATTAAATTCACCATTATTATTACCTTATGGGGATTTAAATTAATATTATTACCTAAAATTTATTTTAATAATACTACTACCCATGTCGTAACAATTGCAAAATAGGTGAAATTTAAATATTGATTAATGAATGATTAGAATGTGATTATTTTACATTTCTAAGTTAGACATAATAGGATAACTATTTTTGGAATGAACGTTATGTGTTGGAAAATGGTTATTTAATTATTCAATGTTAATCTTGGAATTTAAACCTCAAGATAAGTGATCTCGACGGATAAGGTAGACCATTAAGACACATCATGTCCAAGTTGAAAAGGGTCAACTAATTATATAATATTTTATTAATTACATCAATAACATTAAATACCAAGGATGGCGAATAGACTTGTAATTAATGAAGCTTGTCCCGAATGGATAACCTTTGGGTGATAATTCCCACCGTAATAAATACTTACGACCGTCAATCCAAAACGAAATAAATTTTCCATGAGGGTAATTAATTATACATTTTTTTATAAAGAACCGTGTATGAATGAACTGGTGATAGGAGTAAATGTTGAGGGGCTCGAGAGGGGGATTTTGGGGCGGTGGAGTAAGCCCAAGATATTCTCGAGGAAGGGAAAGTATATAGAGGGGGAGAGCTTGGAGTAAAAAGGAGGTTTTTTTGGGGGAAGAAAAGAAGTTTGGAGAAAAGAAGTTTGGAGAACAGAAAGGTTTTGAGAACCGAAGAGAGGACTGCTCTCGGGATTATCAGATTGTGGGCTCGGGGGCTTGTAAATCCTTTGATTTCCAAGGGCCAGCAAGATAATAGCTGGTCGGTAGGGTGGACACTTCATTTTGGCTGTCTAAGAGGATATACAACCTGCTACAACCTACGGTTAGCATCAGCATCAGGTAATTTCCGTGTTATTTACGTTATTTGATTATTATGCTTAAACTTACTGCAAACATGCATAACTTTCTATTTACTGATTTACTAAGTTGTGAAACATAGGCTGGAACATGATTATTGAAAAGAAAATATTGATATGTTTGTTTGTTTTAAATTACGAATGTAAGGTTGATAAAACACGACAGTACACTAAATATCATTTAGATGCATAGTAATTGTTAGAAATTTACTCCCATACACTTGATAAAGTTTAAAACGTAGAAAATTAACTAAGAAATTTTACATAGTGCTCTGCTGAAAAAAACCAGAGCACTACAGATTACCATTCATATACATATGAAAGTAAATATTTAAATGAACATAAATTCATATACAAAACATGTCATAAACTAATACACATAAACAAACTGATTTGCATGGTTCACCCCCAGTCAGGAGCTACATCCACAGGATTTGTCCTTTTATTATCTCAGAAGGGTAATAGTTCGAGTCTTCTCACTCAATTGTAGACTCTTCTCTACAATTAGATCTCTATGCACTCAGTTGTAGAGTTTGTTCTCTCTTTATCACTATTCTTTTCTAAGGTCTATCTAACCATCAAAACCCCAAAAACCCTCTAATACCTTACCCTTCTCATACAAAATTACCCTTATATATAGATGTTCCTAAAGGTCACATATTACAATAACTATGGGCCAAACCCCATAGTACCCAAAAAACTTGTGCTTCTCCTATAGACCAAGCTATGCTTTAACTTCATTGTCCCTGTAGCGCCACTTCCTCTGAATCTGACGCTTCCTCTAACAGCGCATATCTGACTTATGTAGTGGCATGTCCTTTACACCACTATGCTTCTTTACTTTCTTCTGCTATAGCCACTAGGTCGTTGCTCGGCCCTTAACTGCTCCAACCACCTCTGGTTGTTCTTAGTACCTTGTCTTTATTAAGGAAACATGTGCTTTATTTTCTGTTGATTTTATCTACATTCCTTTTGCCCAGGATTTGTGGACTCACTTTTCTCCCAAAAATGGTCAATGTCAGGCCTCACCTAATTGTACTTTCCTTCATAAATTCCTCTTCTTGGGCCACTCCCACCAGGCCCTGAACACTTACTTGCATGACTTGTCCCCGAGTCACTTGCACTAGGTTTTGCTGACTTCGTGTTCCTTGGGATATTCATATTTGCTGGGAAATATTGATATGTTGCGCTTACCTTCGCAACAACCTCCTTAGTTTCCTGCTCATATTCCTTCATTGTGTCAAGTAACATCACAGATATCGGTTCCTGCATCTGGTCTTTAACTATGTTTTTTACTTTTTGACACTCTTGTAGCTTCACCCCAATCTCTTCAAAAAGCGCCAATGCCTCTTCCTGCATTGGTTGCAACTTGCCTGAAGATTCTACTTCCTTGGTCCTTAATGACTTCAGTTCTTTCCAAAGTTCTCTTGTTTCTGTGAACCTCTGTATTCTTGTACTTAGCGGAAAGTCCTTCATGATCGTGTTCAATGAGTCGAGGTCCTTCTACTTCCTTTGTTCTTCACACTGGATCTTCTGCAATCCTGGATCTTCTTGCAGTGTGGACCATAACTTGGTGACTTCTTCTAATAAATATTGGGACCTAGTAACTTCTGCGGAGATTCTTTCTGTTGAAGTTTTTAACTCTTCAGCTGTTGATGTCTTTACTTCTGGAAGAGTAATAGGTTGTTTCCTAGACTCCAAGTCTGCAATCTTTTCTTTGTATCCAACTTCCATGTCCTCCATCTTTGATTTAAGATTGTCGATTGCAATTTCAATCTTGACTATAGTTGCTTCAACGTCAGGCTCTTCGTCAAAGTCCGGTATTTTCCCACAAACATCTTCGACAACATTCTTCAGCTTCTTCGGCCTTTATCGAGCGTATTCTAGCACATTCATATTTTTTCAGCATTTATTCCTCAATTCATTGTAGCCTTCTTCCAACTTCAATTGTTGGTTGTATGTTATTTTTTCCCTATATTTGATTTATTCTACAACCTGCAAGTGTAGATATTGCAGTCCCTTTATAGGAAACATTCCCACAATAGTGTCTAAGTGTGCGATCTTCTTTGCACCTTTAGTGACTTCAATGGATGGGAATATGACATTTTTTGGGTCTATGCACACCAGCCGAGGTTGCATCGTTAGTGCAGGTGCTTTCCTTTTTCTTCAACTTGACTCCTTGATCTATATTCAGAGTTTGATTCTTTCATTATATCTCTTTGTACTTTCTCTACCCTTTCAATCATACTTCTCAACTTGGAAATACTCCTTGCCATGCTTACATGAAGCATGTCTTGATTTTTGTCTTTTTTCTGCGAGTGTTTATTCTATATGTGCATGAACTATGGCTGCGATGTATTCATAGTCATCATCCTGTAACTTCGCATCAAGAGAAGTCTTATTCTCTCTTTTTTAATTATTTCTTCTCACCACCTCCGGTACATCTGTGTCAGGGTTATTTCTCTTTCCTCCTACTTGCGGATCACCAACTTGATATTGTTTTTTATCTTCTTCCTGTTGATCATATTCTCCTTCATCACTATCATCGGTGTTCTCATCAAATGTTTTCATAAGTTCCTTTGGTGCATCATCTTTCCATTCTGGGTGCCTATCCTCAATAATGAGTTCAATATTCAACGCATCCAGCTGATATTGACCCTCATACCATTTCGGATTTGATGTCTCTCTAGGTTGTATGAAGATAGAATGGAGACCATCCTTGAATCTCATATTCCTGATGTACACAACTATTATCTGCTTTGGGATATGTGAAGTGCATGTAATCACCTAGAATAATTGCTCATAAAATGTATATAGTTGAACATTATTTAGACTTTGTTTTTCCATCCTTGATTTGCTCCACATATTTGTGTATCGAGGTCCACAGAAGTCACTAGCAAACACCGATACATTCTTCTACTACTTTTCCTCTTTCCAGCCCATAAATGCGATGAGGACTATCATCCAGCTAAAGTGAAATTGATAGTCACTGTCCTATCCATCCACTACATCATCCGAAAATTCATTCAATAGGTAGCCTTCCTAGTTGAATGGTAGCCTGTCCTTAGCTTTAACGACTAGGGAGATCGTTGAAATTGGCACTTCTATTGGTGTCTATTTTCTTAGTACTCTGCCCATGAGCAATTGGACTATGAACCATGTGGAATCATCTTTAATTTGTTCTGCTTGATAGACTCGAGTTCCTTCAATTAACCCAAATTCGCTCTTCATATGTATGGAGAGTTCTTTATCTTTTTTCTTGCTGGCAAACTTCGTTGCCGGTTCAGTACCTCATTTTCTTAGATGGGTGATCCTGTAGATCAAGTTGATATTTATATCTATCTTGCGGTAAAGCCACAAGTATCCTTTGTGTGTGCACGAAAGCAACATACACATGATGACTATTAGCTCTGGACTTTGCGTAAAGTGGGTTATCCTTAACAAGTTCAATAGTCCTGAAGTCTGTAACGGTGCAATCCAACCATGTGTTTGTATGGTCAACTACTTAGTGGATTCATCAAATTGTATGCACATGTATTTGTCTGGTTGAAACTGTGGATACTTGGTTGAATTCAACATATCATAATATTGGAACTTACACTCCAGGATCTTTCCCTGTAAGTTTTCCTTCTCTCAAACATGGCTTTACATCGGTAACAGAGGGATGTCATACTACGGGTTCTTCTTCAACACTACCACCGGTGCATCATCTCTGCGTGGTGGAATGTAGTTAGGTATCAACATAATCCACCCGTCATGAGGTTGCTCTGCCTGTTGTTTTGTTGGTGTTTATACATCCTGAGGATTATGTTTTTCCTTGGCCTTATGCTTATACTTCTGTTTGGATTCTGGTGCATGGCGAGGTGAGGCTCTAGAAGTCCCACCCTTCTCTCGAGTTGCTGTTTTCACAGCAGTCTTCACAACTGCTTCTAGAACAGACAATTGAAATTTCTTTAATATCTCTTGTAGGTCTGCTTGCTCAGACATGTACTATCAGAATGCTATGTTTTTCACTAGTAAACACTTATAATTTACTCATGGTAAAATTAACAATCACAGTAAAATGGGTAACTATGCTCTTCTTTTCTTTTTATAGCCATAATACAAACTAATATGTGCCCAAAAATGACCCATTTAACATTAAATCTTATGTCCATTTTCCAAATATAGCTTAGATCTTGGTCCTTTTAAATGCGTCTTCAACAGAAAAGTATGCCTTAAAGCCAAAAAATATGATTTACCGAAAGTACTGTATAACGGCTAGTTTTGAAACAAAAACTGTAACGACTAGTTTTTTCTAGCTTCATCGAAGGTTAGGTGAGTGGCGATGCTCACTGTGCATTTCCATTCTGTTGATCGAACTTCCCATCACTACCCCCTTCTTTACTTCGTGACTTGCTTTACTATGCGTACTTTGCAACACATCTTCAAATTTGTGAACTTTGCATAGTGCAAAACTGTTGTGTGTAGACTCTGCTCTCTGTTTAAGAGAGTCTCCCTTCGTTTAAGAGAGAAATTTAAACATATTTAATCTATGAAGGATGGTATGAAAATTCCCAAATTTTGATTTCCACAGTAAATAGTAGGGATCAGACATTATCTAATTTATATCATATAAAAATATTTATATCGACTTCCACCTTCCGACAATAAGGATCAGCCTCCCCTTCATTTAGTAGATAATTCTTAACACCTATATCCAACAATTCACCTGTATCCAGAATGATGAACATAAGAAGGATCGATCGATCCTTCTTGAAGTTTATAACTATTATGAACATCATACTGGGCACAAGATGGGTCAGCCGACCCTTCATTTATGAGGGAATTGTAAAAATATTCTACGTACGAAGGATAGGCTGTCCATTCATGTATATGCAGAATGGTGAACACTGGAAGAATACTGATCACAAGAAGGGTCGGCCGACCCCTCATTTACAAGAGAAATGTAGAAATATTTAATCTACGAAGGCTAGGCTGACAATTCCCGACTTCTAACTTCCGCAATAAATAGTAGGGATCGGGACATTGGCTAAGTTATAACATATAAACAATATTTATTCCAACTTCCGAATTCCAACAAGAAGGATCGATCACCCCTTCGTTTAGTAGATAATTGTGAACACCTATATCTAGGAATTCACCTATATCCTGAATGGTGAACACAAGAAGGATCGCCCGACCCTTCTTGAACTCTAGAACTATTATGAGCAGAATAATTGACATAAGAAGGGTCGTCCTCCCCTTCATTTATGAGATAATTGTAAACATATTCTACCTATGAAGGCTAGGACATCAATTCATGTATATGCAGAATGGTTAACATTGGAATAATATTGATCACAAGAAGGGTAGGCTGACGCTCCCTTTACGAGAGAAATGTCCACAGGACTGTTGGCACAGGTCCAAAGCGCACATGTTTGGTACTGTCAGCAGCAAAAGGGTCAACGACATGAACAAAGGACCGGTCGCAAAGTATAAATGATCTGTCCAATGCAAAATAATCAGTTCAGTTAGTTAGTAATGGGTAATTTGGACCATTTTGTAACGTCTAAATGAGCCTATAAATAGGAGTGATTGTAAGCCTAAGGGAATCATTTTAATCTATCTTTCTTCTGATCCTTTGATCGATCTATTTGGAGAATTTATTTGGTTTCGGTCTTTCTGGATCGCAACTGTTGTTTTGAGTCTGTAATGGTTCTACGATGTATGGAATAGTTTGATGGATAATGCAAATGATCTATGATGTTATATCTATGTTTCTTCATCTTGTTTGAGTATCGCAGTGTTTGATGTTTTATTGAGATCGTAGTTGATGTTTCCACAGTTATGTTATGTACCACATATTCCTTAAGTACGTTTTGATAATTTGTTGAATTCGTTAACTATGAGATGATAATGTGTTGATGCGAAGGATAATGGTTAATGGGTTCATAATGTGATTTTCTGATGCGAGTGCAAATATCTAGCTTATGTTGCAAATGAATGTGAGATAATGCATGTCTTCTCTTAACTGCAGAAACTTGGTTCTTGTATCCCCTTAAGAAATCTCGGGTGAGACTTCACTTTCTCTACGGGTGTTGCTGTAAAGGGTAAAACCTTTATGGGCCGATGTTTAACGGAGTGTGTGTCGATGTTTGTTGAAAACAATGTGAAGTGAACCCCTATCAACAGAACTATGTCAACAAATGGTTCCATTATCAGGACCCTAGTGTGAAAGGAGAGATGACATGTTGTGGCTGTTAGGATATATTCATCTTTAAGTTTTATATTTGCATGCATTTTTGCATGCGGCATGCATTCTGCATCCATGCATGCAATTGCATGAATCCCAGTCATCAGTTTGATGTCACCCAGCACCTAGTCCCCAGTTTGCTAGCCCCGAGAACTTCTTTCCATTCATTTCTAGCCCTCCTAGTCAGTGATGCACCCTGTAGCTAGGGTTTTACCCCTAGCTTGTGCCAATGAGCACCTACTAAGGAGAATGGACTCCTTAGTAGCATTTCAGTATATTAAACTAATTAAGCTAAAACAACAATTAAATTACTTTCAAAATATTGCATGAAACATGAACATCAAATGAAAAGAATGACTTTTACTATTAATGTTACCTTGAGTGTCAAGGTTTGATGAAGCCCTTTGCAGTGTCCAAGAGGATGCTCCAAGCTTCAATATGCTCCTTTCTCCTTCTCCAATGTTGGGGATGGGCCAAAGGTGGCTCTCAAGGTGAAAATAGTTCAAAGGTGAACTAGGGTTTCGAGAGAGATTTTGGCAGAGTAAGGGTGCTTGTGATTGTGGATCTGGAATAAGGGATCTCCATCACCTATTTATAGTTTTTTGGTGGTGGAGTGCTGACCCATGGTTTTAGGAAACACATGGTTTTGTGCAGCTGTATAGGGTTTTTTTCTCCTTTTCCTCATTATTTTATATTTTTTATTCCCTTTTTAGGGGATTTTTGCTATTTTTGGAGGAAAAGGGGGTTTTTTAGCCTTTTTTAGGCTATTTTGAGGATTTTAAGGGAAATATGGTAGGAAAATGGACAAATGAGCCATATAATGTGGTAAATGAGCTAGTGAGCACTTTTTGGGTGTTAACAGATTGCCCCCTGATGTGCGAGGGCAGGAGCTCATCGTATGGCCGATGGACATCATAAGTCATAAATGGTTTTCCTGGGTGTGGAGAGAAGAGAAGAAACAAACCGAAGCCCGGAACAACGATCCCGAACAACTGCAAGAACTAAAAGTACATAACCTCAATAATGGATGAGGAATCATCTGATCATATGGACGAGGCGGGCATTCCCATGCTCATATCAGGATATAACATAATAACAATGGGGTCCAAAAATGGGGACCTGAAATATACATGACCGCAAATACTGACTGAGGAATAATCTCAATATATGGACGAGGCGGGCATACCCATGCTCGTATCAAGATACATAAAAATAACTGTGAGGCCCGAAAAAAGGGGACCTATAAGATACATGACCACTGTGTACATCATAAGAGTCCAGAGGGGACACAAATCTGAGACATACTGCTGAGCGGATCATGTGTGAACTGCAGAACTGGTGCACTGGAACAATCAATAGTGCTGCTGACTGGGGTACCAGAGGAACTGATGAACTGCTGGATCATAGTGACAGGTAACTCTGACCTCAATGGTACACTGATCTGGAACTGGAACTGAACTGGGTACTCGAGGAAGCATGTAACTGGATGGATTCCGAATACAAACGTCAACGCAGCCCGGACATCCACAGGAACATATAACTGGGCGTTCCGAAATGACTCACCAATGTGCTAGAGTCGGGGGAAATCCGGGGTCTTCGACTAAAAACTGATGGGATATAATCCTACGCGATCCTCAACGATGCGATCAAGGTGCTGAAATCGAGCATGTGAGGAACAACCACTCAGAGAGGCAATGATGTCTCCTCTCAGAATGATCCGTAGGAACTTACCACAGATGGTGATAAGTCCAAGGCGTAGGGACCTCTGGGCCTATCCTCTGGAATAGAGGAGCTGTCGTCGACAGAGGGAGACCTGCAACTATCAAGGCAATGATGTTTCCTTGAAAGGAGCGCGAGGTAAACAACCGAAATGTGATAGTACTGATGGTAGGCCTGACAAACTGTGGAGGGATAACTGGGCAAGTAGAGTGGGTGGACTCAAACTTCCTTTGTTCAGAGTATGATAATGGGAATGATCTGGCAGCATATGAAACTGACTGAGGGGGAAGGGATCATAGCTGTAATGGATCTGGGAGGATAACTGGCTGAGGGAGACTCAAGCTGGTATACAATGGCAGGAGACTGCAGAATACTCTGAACAAAGGCGACCTGATTGGGGGTGCTGCCGAGATGATCGATCACGGTGCCATGAGGCACGGGAGGATACTTCTTCATGGGTTAAGGAACTAGAAGAAGTGTGTGGATAAAATGATACTGTCGTGTGGATTTTACGAGCCCAGGACAGTTCATGCTCGTGGTTGCTTTCAATTTTAAGGAGTCTGGAAGCGATAAGAAGACTCTGAAATGATGGAATGGTACTGTCGTGTGGATTTAACGAGCCCAGGACAGTGCATGCTCGTGGTTGCTTTCAATTTTAGAGAGTTTGAAAGCAAGTAAGAAGACTCCAGGGGGTTGCTTTTTCGTAGAGTTAGTCTCCAAGGCCCAAAGAAGCATAAAAGGATGCAATGAAGAACTCTTCTAGCCGGTGTGACTAGAGTATTCCTTTTTCGTAATTAGTCTACCAGGTCCGGAAAAGGGTTAAACTTATACCAGATAGACGCCCTTTCAGGTACTTTAACGAGCATGAAAGGAAGCAAGATTGCTCGGCGATCTTTTCATTCTTTTAGGAGTCAGAAAAGAGCTTAACGGAAACTCCCTAAGTGCCTTTTTCGTAAAGGACTTGTCCGGCCCGAAAAAGGGATAAAATTATACCGGACAAAAGGAATGGCCAGGCAAGGAGGAAGTGTTCAATCAAGGAACAGTAATGATGCCCAAGAACGAGGGTAGTGGGGAACACTGATGGGCCTCCTTGCGGGGTAGATGAAATGGTGGCAAAATAACGAAATATTTGCAGTGTGACAGGAGTGAATGGCTCATGTAAAAGAATGGAACAATTCGATGGCGGCCGATGTGGTGCGCAAACCGAGGCAGCAAGGTGTTGGGACACAATGTTGAAATTGTACCAAGTGAGAGCGAGAAATGATCTCCAGCATCATCACGAGCTCGGAAAAATGAATCCGGCGATATAAAGGATGTCAAAAATGGGTAACGGCCGATGTGGCACGCAAACCGAGGTGACGGGGTTGCCCTGCCTGGGCAGGGTGGCAGATACACAGCCGCGGGTTGCCGCAGATGTTGACATGGAGGACATGTTAGAGAGGTACTGTGGTCCTGACGCAGTTGTGCATAGGAATGCACTCCTGGTGAAGGACCTACAGGAGCCGGCAGTGCGGGCCATGGCGGCGTGTGTGGTGCGGGTATTGGGTTCCCAGTCACCGGAGAAGGTGTCTGGGGGGCAGATGTAGATGGTAGAGTGCGTACTGGATGGGGTGTACTACGCGTGGGGGCAGATGTTCCTGACCTGCGTTCAGCGACAGCTGACGACAGCGAAGGAAGATGGCAAGGGCTTTTGCTTTGGGTCCTTCTTATGCGCCTTCTTTATGGAGAGGGTGCCCACACTGCGGCCACGGGTGCCGATCAGGCCAGGAGGGATGAGGGAGCCGAGGATGGTCCGTTGGGGTGAGATGATGCGCCACCGTGGTGGCGGCGATGTGGGCAGGTATTTTACGCAGGAGTTGTACCTGCAATGGCTCCAGATACCGTTGACACTGGACGACTTCCCGTATCGGGACATGGACTTCACGGGAGATCCGGAGGTGCCACGAGCACCAGGACAGGCATGGGGTCCCGACGGTACGTATGTGTTGTTATTGCATGTTATGTATGTCAAATTTTATGATAGTAGATGGATATATTGTGACTGACATATGGTTGATCGTGCAGATGTGGGCCCGAGGCCACCTCCAGGACATGTAGCCCGGCGGGGTATTGTGGCCGTTCCAGCTCTGCCTGGACGAGGAGAGGTGCGACGTCGGGATCCAGAGGTGACCTTACAGTCTGTTCGGGAGCTACTAGATCGGTTATTGATAGGAGTGACCGACGAGGGATGGCGAGATGTCGATCCTGATGTGGTGCGGGATTGCATGGGGGCACCCCGTGAGTTTAGATCCATCGCGATCCGGGTGGCGATTTTGGTGGACCGTGCCCGGGCACAGGAGGCCGGAGGAGAGGAGGACTTGCCAGAGGAGGAGCGAGGGGAGGACTCAGAGGCAGCCGATGCCGGCAGTGATGCAGGATACGACTCTCATTAGGGAGTGCAGAGGACTCCCCCCGAGTTTTGTAGCTACGGCATGTATGTAGATGAGGCTTTAGGCATGTATAGCCATTTTTTGTATAGCTGAGTACAGGGGTACGCAGGACATGTATAGCACTGAACATGTATATTTTTTGATATATATATATGCACGTGGATGCACCTTTTGTATGATGTGTTATTTGTACGCACGTGGATGCGCTTTATATGTTATGAGATGTGTACATTGCACGTGGATGCAAGTATGTTAGGATGTTAGGCACGTGGATGCCCCTTGTGTATTTTATGTGATGCAACATGATATATGTATGTTTAGGCACGTGGATGCCCCTATGGATATGCATGTGGTTTATGTACATGGATGCAAATGTGGATGCGATGCAATCTTTTTGGGTTTTTATATATTTTTTATGAGATGCTATTGGATGATGATGCATGATGTTACATGGTGTGATTGATATGCCAGTCTAGGATGTTGTTGGCCATTTGATCTGCGACAGTATTTTGAGCTCTGGGGACATGTGTGAATGTGATGGATTCAAATTGTCGGCTGAGTTGTTTTGTGCGCAGGAATTTTCTAAAAAGGCAGGGATCACGCACCTGGTAGCAGTTGTTGAGCTGGGAGACAAGTAGCTGGGAGTCAAGGAACACATGAAGGTGACCTATGCCCATTTGGAGGGCGGCAGTCAGGAGACCGGTCACAGCATCATACTCCGCCTGGTTATTGGTAGCAGCGCCTATACATATTCCGTCAAGGTGAATCATCTCGTTGGAAGGGGAGTACAAGACCCATGCTGCAGAAGCCAGGTTGGGAGACCAGCGGCTTGCGCCGTTAGCGAAGCCAGTGTAACGAGGTGGAAGGTGGTCCATCTGTAATCATGCAGAAAGGATGAATGTAAGATGATGGTAAAAAAGTGAAAAAAAAAAGAGAGCAAACTGTACAATGCGGACCAAAATGGGGCCGCCAGTTATTCTATGGATAGAGATTCTGTAGAATGCAACCCGTCATGGGGGTTGCGTAAAGGGAGGCCTTCAGAGTTGGTTTCAGTAAGAACATGGATTTCCTCTGGCCGTGTGTCTATGTGATATTTGAGAATGGTGGGGTTGAACCCAGGCATTCCGTTAGATGGCCAAGCAAAGACATCACGGAACTTTTGGAAGAGTTGCGTATAATCCTCAATCTCCCGCTCGCTGCAGGAGGCTCCTAAAGTGATGAGGTCAGGGGCATATCTGGGGAACTTTGAGGGAGGGAGAGGATGTTGTTTCTGACGAACAGGAGTTACATCAGGCCATGTGTCAATGTGGTGCTCTATAATGGCAGGGTTAAGACCAGGCATTTCGGTAGAGGGCCAGGCAAAGACGTCACGGAATTCTTTGAAACGGTGTATGTAGTCCTCAATCTCTTGTTTACAGAAGAATGCTCCTAAAGTAATGAGTTCAGGGGCATGTCCTGGAGCAGCAATATCAACTTGGATGACAGGTGAGATGTTGGCCATGTTACCTTCCTCGAAGGCATCAGGAGCAGGAATAGGGTCCTTGAACCAGTCGACCTTGGTGGGGAGGAAGTCTTTGGATTCAACCACGTATTGGGTAGCGGTGCTAGAGGAGGATTCATCGGGGATAAAATAGGAACGGTGGTGCATATCATCCCAAGGATAATCCGGGGCAGTAAGGGCCTCAAGAATCTCCTCATCAGTACGGAAAGTTTGCGTCGTCAAATCGGTTGACGAGGGGGTAGTGGTGGAAGAGATCATATAGATGGTATTAACCTCTCCGGAAGGTGAAGAGTCTGGGGGGTAGATCTCCTCAATGGTAGGTGGTGCCGTCTCAAGATCCAGATTGTTCATCTCATAGAGAGCCGCTCTGTAATCCGGGAGATCGGGACAATGATGTGAATAATGTCCGTAAATACCGCATATGGCGCAGGAGTGGTTGGTACGTAGGGACTTATCTTTAGGCTTAGGAGTGGGGTTTAGTTCGACTGTTGGGATGTTGGGGTCATCATCGAGCATTTGCATGTGCTTCTGCAATGCGGGTAACTGTGGGCATTGGTGGGTCGCATGGCCCAACTCGTCACACAGCGAGCACTTGGGAGGAGCACGAAACACTGGAGGGTTTTTGACTGTCTTGGGCGGTGGTACAGCAGTGTAAGGTTGTGGACCTCTGCCCCCAGTGGGTTTGGGAGTAGGAGGGGGTGTCGTGGAGGACGAAGGGGTAGAGACACCGGGAGGTGGCTGAGTAGTAGTAGCCATGGGTTGCACCGGCTGGAGGACGACGTCTGGTGTCGGTGGGCGAACGGGAGGCGAAAGGCACCATACAGGTAATCCCAAGGTTAACCCAGGGAGGCTAAGGGTAGCCATGACCGGGGCGCTTACTACTCCTGCTGGAGGAACTAGGAAGGGGATCGTATGGATCGGTGTAACACCAATGTGGCTAGGTACCAATGGTGGTTTAGGCAACAAGGATGGTTGATTGTTAGGTGGTAGGATGTCGTGGGATAAGGTACATAAGTCAGACATTTCGGGCGTAGATGACGGCGGAGGAATGGATTGGAAGGTGGAGGTCATCGGCGCGTCTGAGTAGACCCCAGGCCCCGTAGAGGAAACAAACGAGGTGGTGGCAGGAGAAACAGGTTGTTCAACCATGGGGAGAACATTTTCCGGTGCCGCCGGAGCACTGGGATCATAGTAGGTGAGCTGGTCAATCTTAACCACGCGTCCTTCATGGGGGAACATCATGGTGCGAAAGACAGAAGAGGCAACCGCCCGCATGGCATACATGTAGCTGCGGCCAAGTAGAAGGTTGTAATCCAATTGGGCATTGATTACCTCTATGTCAATAAGGACTGTTTTTCCACCTAACTGGACTGGAACGTTGGGTAGAAGGCCTTGGGGCTGGGCCGAACGACCGTCGTAGGCACGTAACGCAGTGGTGGACTGCTGGAGAGGAGGGGATCCTAGCTTCTGCCATACAAATGTAGACATAACGCATGTGGAGGCACCCTCATCGATGATGCACCGATGGATGACAAGATTCCTAACGGAGACAGTAACTTGGAATGCTAAGCTGGAAGGTAGGCATGGTTCAGACTAATCTAAATCAAATGCCATCAAATGCGAATCAGTTGGGTCAATCCCCCCAATGGCGGAAAGTAAAGTCTTGCGCTAGGAAGGGCAGTTCTTCAAGACTTCTAACGCAGACATGGCTGCGGGAGATTGGGCTAGGTGATCTACGATGTTGTAGTTTGACGCAGCCCGCGCGTTAGGGTTATTGTTGATTCGACGAAGTGGGAAACGAGGTGCTTTCGCAGCGCCGTCTATGGGCGGCGGAGGTATACGTAACGCCTGATCGGTGGGATGGGCGTTAGTAGGTTTATCCATGGGAGTGGCTTTAGAGGTGGAGCCATATTGGTTCCGACGGGTCTGGAGGTTGATGTCAGTGGATGACATCATCAGTAAGTGGTGGGTACCTGAGTCAAACATGGGTTGATCAGGAGCAGCGTAGGTGATCTGTTGTTGTTGGGCCACATTGGCTTGATGGGGGGCCAACGTCTGAGTGTTCACTACGCCTTGGGTCGGTAAGGGGTTTTGCAGCACCAAAGGGGGTTGTTGAGGTTGGGGGGGGTTGGGCGGTGCTTGGGGAGCCGCATGCCCTTGGCGATGGGCCTCGTCAACCCAGAGCTGCCGAGCTCGCTCCAAGTGTGGGCAAGCATGGGTGTAGTGTCCATAGACCCCGCAAATAGAACAAGGGTGGTTTGTTCGCAGATTGGGGTTTTTGGCCTGCTTGGGCGGGCGATCAGGGTTTTGATTAGCGGGGGCCGCATTGTTGTTGTCAGGGGGATTAGCCTGTTGGCCAACTTGGTCTGCAGGTTGGTTGTTTCCCCGATTACGGCCCTTGCCGCAGTTCTGTTGGCCCTGGTTACGTTGGTTGTTCTGGTTTTGCTGCGGGTTCTGTTGGGCGTAAACTTGCCCTTGGGCAGCAGGTGGATTCTGAGGTTGCGCAGGTGCAGGAGCAGGCTGCGGAGGATGATATGCAGGTTGAGGCTGAGCAGGTGCAGCAACTTGAGGGGGTTGCTGATAGGACTGCGGAGCAGGTTGTGGATGTGCCGCAGGGGCTGCCTGTGGCGGATAATAAGCTGGTGGGGCTTGTGAAGGCGCACGAGCTGAGGCAGCCTGCTGATGGTAGTAAGGCTGAGGGGCGACTGGAGGAGCATAAGCAGGAGTCGCATACCCGAAGCACTGAGGTGGACATGAGGGTCCATGGGAATGGTGATGTGTCATGGGAGCATACGAGTTGGTTGCTCCGGACTGTGAAGTAGCCCGCGACAGGTCGGGGCCAGGGGTAGGACGTGCTATAGAAAATGGTTGGGGATGCGAAGAAACACAACCAATGATACCATCTGCAGCGTGGGATGCCCCCGGCGCATCATGCTGGGAGGACTCGCCGCGAGGGGCGTCAGGTATAATGGTATAAAGGTAACCCGATTGGGCGTAGATGAGGTCGAACTATTGTTCCTTAAGGATGGCTTCTTCTTCAGACTGGGGTCTTTCTGAGGCCACATCCTTAGCGATAACCGGGAGAAGGGATTTGAGGAACCAATCTAGGAAGATACGGTCGTCAAGTTTGATCTTGCATAAGCTACGGCGTCGACGCCACTCATGGATGTGGTCCGTGATATGGGTAGCCGTGTTTTGTCTACAAGATAGCAGGATCTCAACGCCCGCGTCATAGCGGACAGGCAACTGGAAGAACTGCAGGAAGGTCGAGGCCAGGGAAGCAAAGGTGGCGTGGGTCCCATGAGGCTGCTCAATATACCACTTGGCTGCAGAGCCAGTGAAGGTGCGCTGTAAGAGACGGAGGCGAACAGAGTCGTCCACTATGGAGTTTGAGGAACACCATAGGTGGAAAGACATGATGTGGTTTTGTGGGTCCTCACCGGCCTTGCCCTCGAACTTAGGGATGTCCGAGGGGAGCTTGGTAGGCATATGAGGCCATGTAGGGTCGTGTCGAATAGGATCGTTGGTCAATCTGGCCAAGTCAGGTAGGTTAAGGCTAGCCATGAATGGCAGACTGGAAGAAGGGTGTGACACAGTAGTGCTATGGACCAAGTTGGGGCCAGTGCCCCCAAGTGGAGGGACAAGATTTAGGGTGGTGCCCCCAAGTGGGGGAACTGAGGTAGTGGAGGATGGTCCAGCACCACCATGGGTAGTGTGAGCCACTGATGTAGTGGGGATAGGTATTCCCGCTGCGGGAATAGGTACCGTGAGGGGTACGGTAGACGGTTGCCCCATGGAGGGCATACCAAAAATAGGTGTAGTAACTGGTGTAGTGGTGGATGTGCCACCAATGGTCCCTATGACAAATGGAGTGGAAGTCGTACCGGCCATGGGGCTAGTAGGAGCAGTATAAATAGGGTTCTCAGACTCTTCGTCAGAATCAGAGGTAAAGTAAGGAGCGTCACTATCTGGTGACGGAGACCTATGTCGCTGACGAGTGGAGTCAAGTGACAAGGCTCTAGATCTGTGATGAGTGGTATCAACGGACAATGATCGGAATCGATGACGTGTGTTGTCAAGAGAACCGTGCTGTGGGGGCTCGCCCCTGAGGCGCCGAGAATGTCTCGGGGACTCAAAGGTGACAGATGGTGTCTAATCTCTGTGGGTTGAGGTGAGTATAAAAACAGCTCAAAAAATCCTAATGCAACCGAGTGTGCAGAAGGAGAGCTAAAAAGCAAGGCACTCAGGCCAACAACCAACTCAAAACACCCACTGCAACAGCTGTGCTACAATAGGTGGAGTAACAACAAAGATGGTCAGAATACCAACAAGCAGAAGGTTTCCTAAAAAAGAAAAATGGTGGACTCACTAGACCAAAGGGAGGTAAAGGAGCATGCAAACACCTAGCTAAAAGTATTCTGACTCAACTAAACATATCCTCTGCAAGGTGATGAAATCCAAGTCAGACAATATGAGTAGGAAAGCCAAGTGGCTATGATATCCCCCTACCGGGAGGGATACCGGGTAGTCAATCCTAGAAGAATGGCAACTAAGATACCCCATTCATGACACGCCCAGAAAGGTGAATCTGCCGTTTAGTTCGTTGACCGCAATACCCCTATACAGGGATATCCCGCGAACCGCGAAAGGTAGCCCTTCGGTTACTGAATGGAGTGCGGTATTCCACTCAGGCCTCCGGAACCAGTCTCCCGACTTCAACCCTCCTAAGGGAGAGGCCCTCTGATAAACTGGTCGTGACCGTGCCAGAAAGTACTAGGGGATTTTGGTTCCCTATTTGGACAACAACTATGTCTCAAGTGAAATAACCAAGGGGTGTTATTGGAAGCCTATCCCCCTGATCCTACCTAACTACAATGATTCTTTTGTGTTCCCCAAGTGGGGTTAGAATGTTGGTTTAGTTAGGTACTTTTTAAGGCTCACTTGATTTTATGTGACAGAGTGTGTGCTCATGAGGTGTTGAACCCAAAAATAGAAGTGCCACAAGGGAGGGCAACTTCCAATCTATCAATAATGCCGAAATTGATTCTTTTAACTTGCAAAATTTTCTGAATGAAAAAAACACTAAAATTTTTAAAAGAATTCGGTAAAGGGAACAGAAATTATATTGCAGAAAGGCTGGTAAGGTAGTGAGGTTGCAGGTGGGACAGGGGGCTGTTCAGATGCAGAAAATATTGCAGCAAAAGGGGCTGGGCTCAAAACAGGAAAAGAGCAGAAATCAGACCGCGGGTCTGTGGCGAATTGGAACAGGCCGACCGCGGTTTTAAGGGAAACAGCGGTGATCAGGTCGCGGCTATCGGGCCAACAGAGGCAGTCGGGACGCAGGAAACAGGGAAAAAGACGCAGTCGGGTCGTGGCAGAAGGGCTAACAGGCGCAGTCGGGACGCACGAAAGAGGAAGAAAGCCGCAGTCGCGACATGGGAAAAAGGCCGACAGGCGCAGTCAGATCGCGGCAAACAGGCTGATTAGCCACGGTCGGATCGCAGGTAACAGACTTGAATCTGCCGGCAGGGCGTCGGAAACAGTCTGAGAGCCGCGGTCGGATCGCAGGTAAAGGCCTGAAAGGCGCGGTCGGGACGCGACTGCAGAGGGAAAAAACGCGGTATGCGGCGGCTGAAAGGGACAGCCGAAAGGAAAAAATTAAAAAAAAACGGAAACCAGAAATTCGAAAACTAGGGGAGTCGCCAAAACTGTAGCTAGGGTTTTACCCCTAGCTTGTGCCAATGAGCACCTACTAAGGAGAATGGACTCCTTAGTAGCAGTTCAGTATATTAAACTAATTAAGCTAAAACAACAATTAAATTACTTTCAAAATATTGCATGAAACATGAACATCAAATGAAAAGAATGACTTTTACTATTAATGTTACCTTGAGTGTCAAGGTTTGATGAAGCCCTTTGCAGTGTCCAAGAGGATGCTCCAAGCTTCAATATGCTCCTTTCTCCTTCTCCAATGTTGGGGATGGGCCAAAGGTGGCTCTCAAGGTGAAAATAGTTCAAAGGTGAACTAGGGTTTCGAGAGAGATTTTGGCAGAGTAAGGGTGCTTGTGATTGTGGATCTGGAATAAGGGATCTCCATCACCTATTTATAGTTTTTTGGTGGTGGAGTGCTGACCCATGGTTTTAGGAAACACATGGTTTTGTGCAGCTGTATAGGGTTTTTTTCTCCTTTTCCTCATTATTTTATATTTTTTATTCCCTTTTTAGGGGATTTTTGCTATTTTTGGAGGAAAATGGGGTTTTTTAGCCTTTTTTAGGCTATTTTGAGGATTTTAAGGGAAATATGGTAGGAAAATGGACAAATGAGCCATATAATGTGGTAAATGAGCTAGTGAGCACTTTTTGGGTGTTAACACACCCTCCTTTCACCTACCACATGTGAAAGGCACCCTTCTTCAACTACCACCAGTGACACACTCAGTTAGTTGAGTAATTTGTGGATCTTTCCTTCATTTAAATCTAGAATGACTTGTTAACTAAATGAAACATTCCGTTGGACCCCCAGTGAGACTAGATTGCCAATTTTGACTCCATTCAGCTCCTCATGCACCCTCTTTTAAACCTTTTTCACTGGACTAGTGCACCATGCATGTGTTACACCTACCTACATTCAGTTAGACTCAGTTTAAAACCTGGTTGACCGTTACTTGGGTATTGATGACACTCGATTAATGATGATGAGGACTCCTAGTGGGATCCAGGCTATTCGAATGACCTCCTTGGTTAATTCGAATCATTCAGTCATTGTGACTGCACATTGTATTGTATTCTACTTCTGAGTTCAATAGAGCACCGCTGCAAGTCTCTTGCACAATTTACACATATGATTATTTATGCATCTGTTGTAATTGATTTACCGTTTCAATTAGATCTATTGTGCTTCAATTTCACATGGTATTAGAGCCATGGCAGGGACAAGAATTATTTTTTGCAGGGGTTATTCATGAAGATTGAGTGTTTTTGCTCAAAAATATTGCAACAATGGCATGCATTCTCTCATGTGCATTCTCTATTGCTGAAATTTCTTCCAACTCCACACCAGAAGCCGAGAGTTTCCACATAATTCTTGGATTTGAATCATTGGATCTTCTTGAGCTTGCTTGATTGTCTTATGTCGGGTGTGATGCAACTTGAAAAGTGTGGGTTGTCGGCCTTATAGTTCTTGAAAGATGGACACTTCCTCATCAAATCTCCTCACTCCCTTCAACTATTATAAGTGGAAGGATGATATGGAGATAATGTTGCGCTCTAAAGGTTTCTATAGAGTTACCATGGGCCTTGAAGTCGAAGCTACATCAGCAGTAGAGAAGGAAAAATATTTCAATAAGCTTGATGAAGCTTATGGTTGGTTTCCTTTGTCTCATCATCTCTAAGGATCTTATTTTCCATCTCAGTCGATTGACTAATCCGAAAGAGGTATGGGAGAAACTTGCCACACTCTTTGGAAAGCAGGATGAGATGAGATCCTATCAGCTAGAAAATGAGTTGATTGCACTCAATCCTAAAAATTTTGAGACCATCAATGACTTCTTCACTAATGTTAAGAGCTTGATTATGCTATTGAAGCAATGTGGAGTGGAAAAGGAAGATAAGCGACTGATTATTTCTACCCTCATGAAGCTTGGAAAAGATTATTGAGATTTTGTTTCAACTTTCAATACGTGAAAGCTCACAAGTCCTAATTGGAAGATGCCTACCTTAAATTCCTTCATTGAATCCGTGACAAAAGAGCATGATAAGCTTATTCAAATGGGGTCAATAAGCTCCAAAGATCAAGTCCTTTTTATTGGAGGATCTAAAACTACGAATGGAAAAGGGAATTAGAAGAAAGAGAAGCCAAATTTTGATCCTTCCAAGCAAAAAGATAAGACTAAGCAGTAGGATGAGCCATCCGGTTCAAGAAACAAGCAAAAAGGAAAAGAGGGCAAAGAGAAGACTAAATGTTCTTGTTGAAGTAGGGGATTTCATCCTGGAGTCTCATGCATGAAGAAGACCATAGATCAGATGGCCCTTCTCTTGGAAAAAAACAACATAACCCTTCCTGACGATTGCAAGGAAGAAAGAGAAAAATGATCACCCTAAAAGAGGTCATGCACTCATGGCAATTGTTTCGAATTCCACAACTCTACTCATTGATTCTGGAGCTTAGAATCACATGGATGAAAATAAATATTTTCTATTAGCATTTGACCCCAACAGTACCATCTCCATCCACATGGGAGATGACTCACATATTTCTTCAAAGGGAAAAGGAACCATTCATTTAGAGCATGGCAGTTTCCACAATGTTCTCTAAGTTCCTTCCTTAGCTTCGAATCTTCTTTCCGTATATCAAATGAAACACACTAGTTCACCAAAGAAATTTGTATTCTTCCCTAACAAAGTTGAAATTTCTAATATTCAAAGTGGAGAACTCATTGTGGTAGGAAAAGCCAATCATGTTGCAAAAGCATATGATTTCTCACACTTTCTGCCACATGAAAAGCCCATTGCTCTTCTAACTCATGGAAATGAAGTTAGTAGGCTATGGCATGAGAGGTTTGGAAACCTAAATTATAAATATTTGAAGCTACTATAGAAACATTCAATGGTTTATGGCCTTCCGAAGATCAAATCCTCGAAGGGAATATGCAAAGGTTGCATAATTGGGAAGCACCCCGAGCACAAATTTGACCGAGGCAAAGCTAGCAAAGCTTCTTCTATTTTGGGGCTAATGCATTCTGATATTAGCATTTTTCTGCCACATACCTCCATGAATGGATTAATGTATGTTCTGACATTTTTCGATGAATTCTCCAGATTCACTTGGGTCTTCTTTCTCAAAAACAAGTCAGAAGTGCTAGAAAAATTCAATATTTTCAAGGATTCTGTTGACTTCCACCGAGAGAAAGATCAAAGATCTAAGATATGATAATGGAAGTGAATATTTTGAATCAGAGCTGCTGCAATGTTGTACTGAAAGTGGCATTCAGATCCAGCACACAGTATCCTACACACCTCAGCAGAACGATGTAGCGGAAAGGAAGAACCAATCACTGAAAGAGATGGCAACCTGTATGATTGAGTCAAAAGGTTTGGCTGAAAATATTTGGGATGAGGCCATTAATTTTGCTGCATACATTCAAAATAGAGTTCCACATTCATCTTTGACAGATACTACTCCTTTCGAAGCCTACTTTGGTCACAAACCTGATGTGTCCAATTTCAGGGTGTTTGGCTCAACTCCTTGGGCTAGAATTCTGGCTGAAAAGAGAAAATATTTGGATCCGAAAAGTGTTGAGTGCATCCTAATTTGATATATTGAAGAATAAAAAGGCTACAAACTCTTGTATATCAGATCAAAAAAATATTCATTGAGCGAAGTGTCAGATTTGAAGAACCGCTTCAAAATCTAGAGTTAGTCGAGGAAGAAACTGTTGATTTGCCGCTTCTAAAAGAAGAAGATTTAGGAGAAGATGATGAAAGTATTGGTTCTGATATTTATGATATTTTATCATACTTTGATGAACATGAAATATCAAGTTCAGAAGCTGATCCAGATGTGCCCCAATAGTTTCCAAAGTCAGCCCAAAATACTCTCAATTCTGTCGGTTCTAACATTGGAAATCCTGCTGATCCAAGGAGAACTCAAGCAGACTTTCAAAGAGCAGGCATTGCTCTTTCATATTCTGATCCTTTACTTTCTGAGAAATTTTTTTTGATGATAGGTTCATATCCTAAATCATATTATCATTCCCATTGAGATCCGAGATGGAAAACCACCATGGATGAAGACTACAGTTCTCTTCAAAATAATGCTACATGGGAGCTAGTTTCTCCTCCACCTGGGAGGAAATTAGTCCAATGTAAATGGGTCTACCGCACAAAGGTTGTTGTTGATAAGGTTAGAAAAATAGGATTGCAAAGCAATAACAATAAACAATATGCAAATACAAATTATACAAACACATTACAAGAGAGACACTAATATATCATAGTTCACCCAAGATGGGCTACGTCCACACTAAAATTGCCAGTCCTTATTATTATACCATGCAACAAAGTGAAGGGATACAACCTACACCACATCCGCTACACTCCCTCTTCACTATCTCACAGTCTCTCTTCACGATCTCATAGATCTTTACAATGCATAATGCCTAATACATTAACCCTAGCCGTATTACAATGTCTTTCTTATAATGGAAAAATACCACACATTATCCAAAACCATGGGCCCGTAAACTATTGGTGAAATAACCCAAAAATACGAGTGTACAGTCCTTTTTCATATCAAAGAAATCTAGGGTACATGGCTGAGACAATATCATCTATGAGACTGGAAGATCTGACTCCACAACCAACCATCTCCCACTTGGATACTGATCACAACAAATCCATCGCTGCTATACTTGTTGGTTCCTGGAATGGGAGAATTTATCATCTTCACATTCACACTAAAAGGACAACTGAAATTGAGCAGGAACTCAGTTTCTCTTTGGTCACAACATTTGAAAACATGTCTATAGCATTCTAGATAGTATGTATCTTTTCCAGCTTCAATAGTTCATCTTCAAGAACAGAGCGTATTAAATGGTACTTGAGCTGTGTATGTTTAGTCTTGAAATGGAATGTTGAGCTCTTTTCAATATGAATGGCACTCTGGTTGTCCCTATACAACCTGCTAACCTTCTGTTTCTTACCCAATTCATCCATAAACCTCTGCAACCAAATCATAGCCTTTGTAACAACACATACTCTACTTCCGTTGTTTAAAGTGCAACAACCTTTTACAGTTTTGAAATCCAACTTACTGTTGTTCCACCTACAATAAACACATACCCTGTGGTGCTCCTCTTGCTATCCTTATCACCTTCCATATCTGCATCAACATATCCCTATAGAACAGTGTCTGAACCTCCAAAACATAATGCCTGGGTGGTAGTACCTCTCAAATACCTGAGAATCCATGGTACTCGCCTTCCAATGTTCTTTAGCTGGATTGTTCATATATCTGCTCACAACTCCCACTGCATGTGCAATATCTAGTCTTGTGCACACCATGGCATACATCAAGCTTTGAACTATTGATGAATAGGGAATCTTAGATATGTAATCTGTCTCTTCCTATGTCTTGGGACACATTTCTTTACTTAGATTGAAATGGCTGGCCAAAGGTGTACTAACTAGTTTTGCATTCTGCATTTTGAACCTCTCCAACACCTTTTGTATGTACTCACCCTAAAATAATGTCAATTTGTGATTTTTCCTGTCTCTTGTTATTCTCATACCGAGGATTTGCTTTGCAGCACCCAAATCCTTCATCACAAATGAATTAGCTAACTTCCTTTTGAGCACATTTATTTCCTTCATGTTAGACCCTGCAACAAGCACATTTATAATATATGTTCCATTTTCTAGCCTCTTGAAATAAAAACAGTGGTCAGAATGACATATACTATAACCTTGTTCTGTCATAAACCTGTCAAATTTTAAATACCACTGCCTTGGAGCTTGCTTCAAGCCATACAAGCTCTTTTTCAACCTCCACACCAAATTCTCCTTCACTTTGACCTCATACCCTTGTGGCTGCTGCATATATATCTCTTCCAGTAATTCCCCATGGAAAAAGGTTTTTTTCACATCTAAATATTCAAGATGCAAATCTTCTACCGCCACTAAACTTAAAATAGTCCTAATTGAAGTCATCTTAACAACAGGAGAAAACATTTCATCAAAATCTATACCTTTCTTCTGTGCAAAACCCTTTACAACAAGTCCAGCATTGTACGGCTTCTTACCTCCTTCTTCTTCCTTCAACCTGTAAATCCATTTGTTCTACAATGTTTTTTTACCAGTAGGAAACAGAACCAAATCCCAAGTCTAGTTTCCTACAAATGAGTCCATCTCCTCATTCATGCCTTGCTCCCACTTCTTTCTAGTTTCCACTTGCATTGCTTCTTCATAACATTCTGGTTAACCAGCATCGGTCATCAATAAATAATACATTGAAGGTGAGCATCGCTTAGGGAGTCTACTTAACCTATTATCTTATTACACTTGCAGGATTTTCAGTTACTTGCTGTTGTTCTTGATTTTCTGGCACGTTTGGAACTTCATTTTCTTAAATTTCATCAAGTACTGTGTACTATGTGTTTTCATTTTCATTTTTCTTTCCCTGCAACTGATATTTATACATGACCTTTTCATTGAATATCACATCTCTACTCCTAATGATTTTTTTATTTTCATAATCCCATAAACGATAACCAAAATCATCAACCCCATATCCAATAAAGGTACATTTATTGGGTTTAGCTCCAAGCTTTGTTCTATTTTCTTTATCAATATGGACAAGTGCTTCACAACCAAATGTTCTCAGAAATGAGTAGTTTACCTTTTTACCTGTCCATGCCTCTTCTAGAATACCACCATCCAAAGCACTTGAAGGCTCTATGTTTATTAAATAAACAACAATATTTACAGCATCTGCCCAAAACTGTAAGGGAAACCCTGCATGCAATCTCATAGACCTTGCATGCTCCATGATCATTTTATTCATCCTTTCTGACAAATCATTTTTTTGTGGTGTTCCTGGAACTGTCTTCTCTTGACGAATCCCATGGTATGAACAATAACTATCAAACTCTTTGACGTGGTACTCACGTCCATTATCAGATCTGAGACACTTCAACCTTTTTTCTGTCTCATTCTCAACCAAAGCTTTCCACTTCTTAAAAGTAGCAAACACATCAGAATTATGTCTAATGCAATAAAACCAAGTTATTCTAGTTGCATCGTCAATAAATGTAACATAATAATGAGAGCCTCCAAGAGATTGTACCTGAGCCAGTCCTTATACATCTGTATGCACAAGCTCTAACTTTTCATTCTTTTTTTGTTTCCCAGCCCTGATAAATATGACTCTCTTATGTTTTCCATAAACACAGTTCTCACATAATTCCAAACTTACCTGCTTCAAATCTGGAAGCAACTTCCTTGAGTGGAGAATCTGCCTCCCCTTCTCACTCATGTGGCCAAGCCTATGATGCCACAATGTTGTATCTGTTCCTATGGAAGCTAAAGAGAAAGAATGGTCAGTATTATGAGAACATAAATACAACGTACCTACCTTGTCTCCTTTTGCTATCACCATTGATCCTTTAGTGATGTTCCACCATGTTTCTCCAAACGTAGATAGACAGCCGCCATCTCCCAACTGCCATATTGAGAATAGATTTATTTTCATAGCAGGAATATGCCTAAAATATTTAAACATCCAATCAGTTCTATTCTTAAATTTTATCCATACCTTGCCCATTCGAACAATTTTACATGGCTCATCATCACCCAATAAAACATGTCCAAAATCGCCTGGAACATAATCATGAAAATATTTCCTATGTGGTGTAGCATGACATGAATCCTCTGAATCTACTACCCAATAATCACTAGTATTATCTAATGCAAGAATGAAAGCATCTTGTAACACATCACCTGCTACTTTTGCTTCCTGGGTAGTTTCTTGCTATGCATATCCTTTCTTCTTTAGAGATCTACAGTCTTTCTTCAGATGTCCTTTCTTTCCATAGTTCCAGCACTCTATCTTTCCCAATCTGGACTTGGATCTTCCAATTTTAGACTTCCTGCGATTACCTTGGCTCTTTACTCTCTCCTTTTGTCTTCCCCTGCTCTCCATGGTTAACGCATTACCTGATGTCTCACCTGTGTTTTTTCTTTGCATTTCCTCACTAAGAATAACACCAATAACATCATCAAATTTCAAGGTGTTTGAACCAGAGACAGAGTTAATTACGGCCATGACCAAGCTATTCCAGCTTTCTGGAAATGAACACAAGATTAGAAGAGCCCTAACCTCATCATCAAAGTTCACACTTACATAACTTAGTTGATTTGTAACCATATTAACTTCATTTAAATGATCAATAACAGATCCACCTTCATACATCTTCATATTGAATAAACACTTCATTAGAAATACCTTGTTGGAGGCCGAGGGTTTTTCATACATTTTACCCAATGCACTCATCAGATCCTCCATTTTATTTTCTTTTTAGATATTGAAAGCCATCGACGAAGCCAGGCTTAGTCGTATTGTTCCTAGAGCCTTTCTATCAAGAACCTCCCATTCTTTATCCTTCATAGTCGTCGGCTGCTTTTCTCTTCCTCCCAAGGGTAGGAATAGATCCTTCTACTACATATAGTCATCCATTTTCATCTTCCATAACTGGTCATTTTGGCCATTAAATTTCTCCACCTTAAAATTTTCTTCTTCTACCATTGCTCCCACTCAAACCAGAAACCCTAGTTTCTTGCAGGTTTATCTGCCAAATAGACCTTCATCTTTGATACCAATTGCTAGAAAAACAGGATCGCAGAGCAATAACAATAAACAAGATGCAAATACAAATTAAAAAAAGACATTACAAGCGAGACACCAATATATCGTGGTTCACCCAATATGGGCTACATCCACACTGAAATTACCAGTTCTTATTATTATACCGTCCAGCAAAGTGAAGGGATACAACCTGCAGCACATCCGTTGCACTTCCTCTTCATTGTCTCACAGTGTCTCTTCACGATCTAATATATCTTTACAATGCATAATACCTAATACAGTAACATATGTCTCAACCTACAAATAAAAATCTAGGTTGGTTGCCAAATGCTTCTACCAAGTCCAAGGAGTGGACTACACCAAGACCTTTGCACCGGTTGAAAAGATGGATTATATCCGCCTAATTTTGGCTATTTCTGCATCTAAGCACTGGGAAGTGCACCATATGGATGTGAAGAGTGCATTTATTCATGGAGATCTGAAAGAAGAGATTTACATGAAGAAACCTGAAGGATACATATCAGATCCGACATTAGTGTGCAAATTGAAGAAATCATTTTATGGATTAAAATAGGCCCCAAGAGCTTGGTACGCAAAGATGGACTCTCCCTTCTGTCACATAATTTTTCAAGGTGCTAATAATATCCAAATGTGTACCTACAGCAACATGAAGGTAATTTTTTTATTATTGTCCTTTATGTTGATGATATTTTGATAACTGGAAGCACTCTTGCTTCAATCAACAAGTAAAATCTTCTTTAAATATAGCTTTTGAC
The DNA here is from genome assembly GCA_027924585.1 of Larix kaempferi. Classification (NCBI taxonomy): domain Eukaryota; kingdom Viridiplantae; phylum Streptophyta; class Pinopsida; order Pinales; family Pinaceae; genus Larix; species Larix kaempferi. The sequence goes on along the minus strand of BSBM01001197.1, from coordinate 17,823,626 downwards.
ATGAGTAATTTGGGCTTGTTGAAGCAATTCCTTGGGCTTGAGATTGCTCAAAACTTTGATGGGATCAACATATCTCAAAAAATTTTATGTTTTAGACCTCCTAAAAAAATTTAATATGTCATATTGTAAGGCAGCCCCATTCCCATTCCTCTTAGGAATCAATCTTGATGAGGGAAATTCTACACCACTTGCGGATTCAACATTTTATCGACAGTTGATTGGATCTCTTCTATACTTGACACACTCTAGGCTTGATATTTCTTATGCCATGAGTGTTGTATCAAGATATATGCAGCAGCCCCATGAGCTCCATTGGCAGGAAGCCAAAATAATCTTTCACTATGTGCAGGGTAATAGACATTTTGGCATACGCTATGTTGCAGATTCTGAGTTAGATTTGGTTGGATTCACTGATTCAGATTGGGCGGGTGATAGTATTGATCAGAAGTCCACTTCCGCATATGTTTTCATGATTGGAACTGGGCCTATTTTCTGGTCAAGCAAAAAGAAGGCAGTCATTTCCTTATCTTCAGCAGAGGCAGAGTATCGAGGAGCAGTCAATGATTGCATTTAGGCAGTTTGGCTGCAGGGTATTCTAGCAGAGTTTGATATTAGTAGCACCACTTTGACTGTCATATTTTGTGACAATGAAAGTGATATCAATATCTCGATTGATCCAATTTAGAGACATAGGACAAAGCACATCAATATCCACATGCACTACATCTGAGATCTTGTGCATGACAGAACCATTGTTTTACAATATTGCCCTAGCAACGAGCAAATTGTAGACATCTTCACCAAGTGCTTCACTGAGAAGAAGTTCTCTTACCTCCATTCACTATTGGGGGTGAGTTCCATTATGGTGAAGACAGATTAGATCCTTTTATGTTCATCTTGAGGGGGGGCTTTCTTCCCATTGGGTGTTCCCTCTTTCCTCACTTAAATTTTCTCTACCATTTTTGGATTATTGTATTGGGGTGACTTTTGGTCTTAGTAACGAGGGCCCTATCCTTTTTTTTTACATCATAGTATAGATTGTGGGGGGGTGTTAGGATAAATTCATCATTAAGTTTTATGTTTGCATGCATGTTTGCATGCAACATTCATTTTGCATCCATGCATGCATCCCAGTCATCGGTTTGGTATCACCCAGCACCTAGTCCCCAGTTTTCTAGCCCTGGGTGCTTCTTTCCATTCATTACTATCCCTCCTAGTCAGTGATGTGCGCTCCTTTCACCTACCACATGTGAAAGGAACCCTTCTTCACCTACTACCAGTGACACACTCAGTTAGTTGAGTAATTTGTGGATCTTTCCTTCATTTAAGGCTAGATTGACTTGTTAACTAACTCAAACACTCTGTTGGACCCCTAGTGAGACTAGATTGCCTATTTTGACTCTAGTTAGCTGCTCATGCACCCTCCATTGAGCCTCCTTCACTACATTAGTGCACCATGCATGTGTTACACCTACCTACATTCAGTTAGACTCAGTTTGACACCTGGTTGACTGTTGCTTGGGTATTGATGACACTCCATTGATGATGATGAGGACTCGTAGTGGGAGGCAAGCTATTCCATGTAGGCTATTCGAATGACCTCATTGGTTAATTCAAATCATTCAGTCATTGTGACTGCACATTGTATTGTATTCTACCTCTGAGTTCAATAGAGCACTGCTGCAATTCTCTTGCACAATTTACACATATTATTCTTTATGCATCTGTTGTAATTGATTTACTTGTTCAATCAGATCTGATGTGCTTCAATTTCATAGTCGGCATCCAACAAAGTCGGAGATCAAGGAAGGTTTCCACAAGAAGACGCGAGAATTTGTTGAAGAATAAAATCGGAACCCTGGATGGTCGACAACCTATTGACTGCAAAAGTACATCTACTCTGATATCCACAAAGTATTCTTCTGCGATTTTCCTATACTGCTACACGAATGCTTGGCACAATTGACTTTTCAGAAAAATAATTTCCAAGGAGGTGAGCCTGAACACTGGACGCTAGAACTGATCCAGCAGTTGAAACAGGAGAACAACAAAGCTTCAAGGGATGTTTAGGTTTGGGTAGACAGTATTTTGGAAGGATGCATCACTGAATTTTTTGTTGACACGATTAGGTCATACAACGACGCATAAAGGAAATATTTCAAGGGTCCTAGAGGAAGGTATCTATTGTCGCTAAAATTGTGGATTAAGATGCTCATTTGTGAAAAGGGAATATTAAAGATGAATTTCGACGAGTAAAGATAAGGTGTGCGGAGTCTGTGGGTACTGCGTAACTACGGTTCTGTAAGAATGATATGGGGTAGATGGATATGAGCTACAATGAAATTTTGAGGGAAGCTTATGAAAACTGTGTTCACCTGCGAAGTGGGGTGATTTTTCGGCTAGAGAAGAAGAGGAGGACTAAGATAAAGAGAGATTCTCCTAGTGTGTATGGAATAGAGAACTGCAAAACGATCCCACAAGGGACTAAGTGACCGTATTGTGACGAAGAGAATGACCAGGCTGCCCCTAAACCTAAGGAAGGATAGACCCAAAGCTACAATGTACCCACAACCTTGTGCACTGCGCAAAACTTTGGAGGAAGAAACATAATCTCTTCGACGGGTTTTCCTGCGTGTCAAAACAACGGTCGTAGTAGTGGATCTACAAAAACCAGTATGAAACCAAGGATGGTAGGAGACGATGTAAAGATGCCTCTTTTTCAGGGTAACGAGACCGAGGATCCCGAATAATAATGGTTCTTATACAAAGCAGTCTGGACAATGAAACAAGTCCAGGATGATGCTTTTAAGAAGGGACAATTAGTGATGACCTTTAGGGGTTATGCGCTAGATTGGTTTATGAAGTTTGTACAAGTTCCAACAGGGAGTCCATAGAAAACTTTGGCACAAATTAGAGCAGGATTGATTAACGAATTTAAGAAACCAAAATCAGAGTGATAGTATATCACAGAGTTGAAGGAAATAAAGCAATTTCCTAATGAATCGGTATGGGAATTCGATCAGAGGTACACAAATCTAATGGAAAAAGTAAGTTTTAGAATGAGAGACATGTAGCATAAAGAATGGCTGATTGCAGGATTAGTACCACACATTCGGATGCCACTGATGTAGCAGAATATTGTATCCTCGGTGGAGGCATTGGAATTTGTGATGAAGCTCGAGGCTATGTTGGTTAGAGAAAAAAGGATAGGAATGAACCATATCCAAGAGAATGTAGCGAACTTGACGATCCAACTACAATATATCAAGAAGGGGAAGGAAGTTTGCAAATAAATATGGTACAGTCAATGCAAGTTTGAAGGACACCATATGGATCAGTGCCTGAAATTCCACAAATACTTACAGTCTGGTGCACCAAACCCACTCAGTCAAGGAGGGATGCTCTGGTGTTGAATTTTTCAAATGAGGGGACATCGATCAAAATAATTTTTGTAGTTACAGAGGAATGTGTCATAGCCAGCTAACCTATTTTTTAATTTATGTCAATCGGTCAGTCATGAGGAGAAGGATTGTAGAGCATATGATTTGCTCCAAGGGAGAACTATGGATACATTTTTTATGAAGGGGGAGGAGCAACCTCCTGTACAACATCAAAAATAGTACAACCAGCTGCAACCACATTATAATCAACCGCAACCTTAGTATAGCCAACCACCATCGTAGTACAACCAACTGCAATATCAACCGCCACAATATAATCAGCAGCAGTAAAATCAACCGTGAGGAGCATTTTGCCGAGGTTGAGGTGGAGGCTTTGGTCGTGGAGCAAATTTTGGTCGAGGTCAAGGACCGATTATGTTCTATAATTTTGGTCAAATTAGACATTAGCAGAGGGATTTTCCAAATCCAACTCCACTATCTACATATTGCAATGTAGAGGACCACAATATCGAATATTTTTCTAAGTTGATTGAGAAGTGGCTTACTAAGAATACACCACAACCACAATTGAATCCGAATGTAATCAGAATCAAAACCCTAATACAAATGTGCAAAAGATCTCAATAGAGATAAGAAGTCAACCTGTGAATATCGGAGTGGTAACCTGAGGAGGAGTTGCGACATGAGAAAATATACCACTTCCTAGCGTCCGGCCTACAACCTGGAAACAAGTTCGATTTGATGCTGAAGAAGAGAAGGAAACCTTTTTGGAAGCGCAATATGTGATGAGAAAGACTAAGTTTCCACCTATAAGCCAGAAGGAACCTATCTATGAGATGTCGTCGATATTTGATACGAAAAATTCACAGAGGTCACCAGGGAAGGTCAGCACCATGAGGAATTTCTTGGAAATCTGTTTGACATTGGCGAAGGATCACGATGCACTAGACGAGATAGATAGTTTATTGTATCGATAAGAGGAAGGGTGATAGGATCCTCCAGTGAACCGAGTGCACAAGAAGAATATGGGAAGATAAATGAGGATGAACGCATAGATTGGTGCATACGATGTCGACCCTATAATTTTGGATCTAACATCGAATGTAAACGTGGGACATGATGGGGAAACCACAGTTGGTATGGTCCCCTGTGCAGCTTCGATTGGAAAATTAGAGTAAGGTCACACTAATTGGTCGATTATATGATCTTCCTATCGAAGTAGGACTAAAGAATTACGCGGAATTTGATGTCATAGAGATAGTTGAAAACACAAGCCCATATCCAATTCTACTGGGAATAGAGTACAAAATGGAGAATTAGGCTTCTGTCAATTTTAAGAAGAGGACGATGTCTTTTGAAAACCGCGACATGAGAGTAATCACCCCACTTGATCCATCAGAAGGGAAAAGGTATGTAGAACCAATGAGGTATGAGTTTACAAAAGGATGGGATTAATCAATCCCACCTCCAATGGGGAATTGGGGTGGCAAGGTGTTAGTTCAGCGTCATCGAACTCCGATGAGGCACTGGAAAATTGGCAGAATCGGTTACATGAAGAGTCATTCAGAAGGTGTGCACGAATCACACAGTCATTAATATGGGTAGCGACAAACGTATATGATTTTCCAACAGATGAAGGATTACCTAAATTGGCCATGTTCATCGTTGAATTTGAAGAAAAGGTATCAGAACCATAGTGAATGCAGGTGCTTGAGGAGGCACTGAAGGCTACGCGAGCAAGATGGTGGGATGTGCAGAAGTCATCAATACTGAGCTAGAAAATATTTCGACAACTGATGGAAGTCAAGTTTGGGGAGAGTGAATGCTACTATGGAAATAAATACAATGGAAGGGGTGATCTAAGGGATCGTCTGGGAGAGTTTCAAAGCTCATGGGGAATGAGACCGAAGCTTGAATGGGTTCATGCATTCATCCATACGCTAGATGAATTACCATGGAGCGGGTACATCGCAGTAGAACTACGACAAAGAAAAAATACATGGGAATAATTGACCATTAGCTTCAGTTAGACATTCAGCTTCACTGATGAGAACCCCTTCATCCACGGTGCACTACAGGAGATCCATGAAAAGCTACTCGAAACAGTTCTGATGGAAAAACCAATGGGATTACAGTGGACTCTGACATCAGAAATGATGATGGAGTGCTATAATGTGTCAGGAGGACCTGATGAAGAGGATAATACTAGAGCTATTTATGTCCCATATTAGGAGGGAAGCCGTGATGTCGAAGCACTAGAGATTCCATTCGACAAATTCCAAAAGCTGATGAAAATCAAGAAGTTTAATATTGGGTTAGAGGAAAATCCCAAGTTCGCTAGTATTGGAGATTACTGGGATTATTCGACAATTGGGAAATTTACTAATCTACTTCATGAGTTTCAAGACTTGTTTCCGATAAAATTTTTAGAAATGAAGGGTATTTCTGGGGACCTAGGAGAAATGAAGATCCCTCTGAAACCTTATGCGAAGGCAGTAAAGCAGCGACCATATAGACTAAATACCATGTGTAAGGAGCGGGTGAAGGATGAGATAGAGAGAATGATGGACACAAGAATCATAGAACCTGTCGAAGAATCGAAATGGATCAGCCCAATGGTCATTCAATATAAGAATACCAATGAAATATGGATTTGTGTCGATCTAAGGAAACTGAATGATGCATGCCATCACGATCCATTCCCTATGCCATTCACTGATGAAGTACTGGAAGGTGTTGGAGGCCAGGAGATATATTCATTTACAGATGGATTTTCAGGATACCACAAGATAAATATTGCGAAAGAAGATCGACATAAAACAACCTTCATGACAGAATGGGGTTGCTTTCAATACACAATGATGTCGTTTGGTCTCAAGAACGCTCCAGCAATATTTCTTAGGATGGTTGTCACTACACTTAAATTCTTCATTCACAAATTTATGGTAGTGCATATGGTCAACTGGACTATATATGGGATGGTTAAGAACCACGTTGCAAATCTAAGGCTGATGCTGGAAAGGTGTCGACAAGACCTGATTTCACTGAACTTAAAGAAGTGTATTTTTTGCGCACCATTTGGAATCCTATTGGGACACATTGTATGCAAGGAGGGGATATTGGTCAACCCAACAAAGTTTGTGATCATTGTCGACTTACCACCACCAACGAATGTTAAGAAACTAAGGGCGATGTTAGTACATACTCGATTATACATGAATTTCATGAGGGGATATGCAACGATTACAACACTGATGGAGAAGCTGTTAAAAAAGGATGCAAAGTTTGAGTCGATAGATGAGTGCTAGAAGAGCCTCGACATACTACAAGATAATATGGTAACAACACTGATATTAGTATTCCCTGATTCGAAGAAATAATTCCATGTCCATGTGGATGCATCATCAGTAGCGGTAGGAGTGATATTGGCCCATCCAGGAGAAAGATCGATTGACCACCCAATCACATTTGTGAGCAGGAATTTTTCCACTGCGGAAAATAATTATACAATGACAGATAGAGAAGGCCAAGCCATGGTATATGCACTGTATAAATTCCAACACTACCTTCTTGGAGGGAATTTCAAAATGTTTTTTGACCACTCCGCATTAAAGTACTTAGTAAATAAGCCTGTGTTGGGGGGGAATATATGTCGATGGTTGCTACTATTCCAAGAGTTTGATTTTGAAATCATTATGAAACCAAGGTGATTGAATGCAGGACCTGATCAACTATCAAGGATTGAATCAGGTGAAGAACCGAGGACCATTGACGAAGGCTTTCCCGATGCACAACTATTCAGGATTGGAATAGTCGATGACCATTACGAACATATTATTTAGTTCTTGGCTACGGGAAGCGCACCGGAAGAGTTCACTACCAGTCAGAAGAATTAGCTAGTTGTTAGGGCTATTGATTTTCAACTAGTTGCAAGAAAACTCCACAAGATGGGACCAGACGAAGTCCTTCATTGATGCATCCTTCTACATGAACAAGAAAGAGTATTGGTGGAAGCTCACAATTGGATCACAGGCGGTCATTATCGAGGGTGTGCAACTTACAAGAAGATACTCAGGGATGGACTATGGTGTCTAGTAGTGCATGGTGATCCCACAGACTATGCTAATAGATGTAGCATATGTTAAAGGATAGGGAAACCATCGCGGAGGGATGGAATGCCACTTGTACCTCAATTGATGTTAAAATCCTTCAAAAAATGGGCAATAGATTTTATGGGACCCATCAAACCACAAGGAAGAAGAATATGTTTGCAATACATAATTACTATGACTGATTACTAGACAAGATGGGATGAAGCAGCGCCGGTAAAGGATTGGACAGTTGTTACAATAGCAAGGTTTCTCTTCAACAATGTGATCACCATATTCAGGTTCCCAAAGATATTGATAAGTGATCAAGGAACACACTTCAGCAATCAAACTATCAGATCCATGTTTGGAGGAATTTCAAATCTAGCATCGAAAGAGTACCATGTATCACCCACAGGAGAATGTTGCAGTGGAAGCGCTGAATAAGATATTGGAGCATACACTCACCAAAGTGTGCAACACAAACCGTGACGACTGGGATTTGAATAATCCAGCGGTATTGTGGGCTTACAGAACAACATGTAAAAGGCTGATAGGCTATACTCCTTTCAAGTTGGTATACAGACAAGAAGTAGTGATGCCGATGGTGTATATTGTCCCGAGTTTGCGCATCGCAGCAGCAAGAGGAATGAGTGACAACAGAGCCATTGAAGAGAGGTTGGAGCAGTTGCTACAACTTGAAGAGGATCGATTTATCGCAGGATTTTATTAGCATGTAGAAAATGATCGAAAAAAGGCATGGCATGATCGCCATGTAAAGGAAAGGAAATTCCAGTGCAAAGACATGGTTCTCCTTTACGACAGTAAATTTATGAAGCACCCAAGTAAGCTACATATGCATTGGCTTGGTCCATACATAATAAATTTCATTACTGATGGAGGTGAAGTGCAGCTGCAAAAGCTAGATGGGACATTGTTGACAGATTTAGTGAACAGGATCTGGATAAATCCCTATCCGGATAGCCAGGCACATAGCGATTGAAAAAGCAATTGATTCGACATAAAACAAATAAAAAAATCCTAAGTACATTGTGACTTTTGGCAGTCTGTCAACAGCACTATGTCTATCGATGGAACAATGGCGAAGTAAGGAATAACGACAAGGTTTGGGGCCTGTCGATGTTCGAAAATGCATGAATTAGTCAAATCGAGTAATAATTGTAGCAATTAAGCCATGACAGACGATGAAGCAAGTGGATGAAGACAAAATTAATGACCATTGAGTGCACAATATTCAGTAAATCAATGAAGGATTTGACAAACAATTTGGAAATCATTGTCCAAGATCGACAAGATGGAGGGGAAGCGGGAAATTGAATATATAAATACACAAGTAGAGGGACAGTTCGACTCACTTTTCAGTGAGTGAATTAGTCAATAAATTGTGGAATAGATATGGGCAAAGAGTGAGCTTAGAGAATGATGGTGCATTTCATTTATAGCATGAGTACACAAGACCGACCCAGGCCAATGATGATTTTTCACGAGAAACTGGAGATTGCATCAACACGATCATTCATAAAGAAAAAAAGTATCAGTGGGCCGACGGATACCAATTGAAGGCAGAAGAGGGAGACCCGTAGTTCATCATGGTGTGCGGCAGGAGAAGCAGGCACATCAGGTGCCGCATAGTAGGAAAGGACATAGCAAGGAGGGAAGCATGGCCCAACAATAGAGGACATACCTTGGTATGTGCCATCACAGAAGGAAAGGACGCCAACAATCCAGCTGGGGAAGATTGGAAAATACACTATCAAGGAGCCGACGATACCAAAGGGTGTTCGTACCATCGGGAACACAATAGAGCAACTGCAAAAGCTCCAGTATATCGACAACAAAATTCGGGCGTATCAAGAATGCACTACGGACGTGCATGTGGAGGTAATGAATGGAGAAGGAGGTCCGATCACTGGAGAGACGAGGAAGTTTTCATTGGAGCTGGAGTGATCAATACTTTTGTCCATGATCCACATGCCGCACTTCGGGAGATCGGTGCAAGCCAATGCATGTGTAAGATTGGTATAAAAGGTAATGGTTTTTAGGTAATGGACAACTTAACCCTACGTCCTAACTCTTACATATAAGCACCTAAATTTCATTTGTTTGGGATCCCAATATAGGGATATGGGTAAAATATCGAAGTATGAGTGGAGTTAGCTACGAATTAAATGGGAGCCATGTGACAAGATTGTAGGAGATATACATGTTGGCAATGTGTTCCCTCAATCATGTATGCGAATTACCCTAAGAAAAATCGCAGTTTGAATGTGTTTTGGGGTTTGGGTATGTGGAGGGGAGGAGCAAAGGCTCCTTCCGGCTTCATCTTTTTGGAGGAGACCTGCAAATGAACATATCTTATCTCCTTTTCTGTGCACATATATTGCATAAGGGCGTCAACGTTAAAGATGGAAGCACACTCAGGTAAATCATTTCTTTCATCATTGCTACGGTTTGGATTTTCTTTATCCGTAGTATCTCTCACCGGTATGCTAACAGGTTTTGTTTTGATCTTCTATGCTAGGAAGGAGGGTTAAGGGCTCGCTACTTGGAAGATGTTGTTTGGATAAAGGAGGGTTGACTACGCATGGTCTCAGTAAGCCACAGGTCCATTGGAGATCATTCCCTTTCACGAGATACTTAGCATTCTACATTCTTATGGATGTTGATCTAAATGATTCTTATGGCTATGCTATTTGGACGGATAAGGGTTTTGGTGAGCCTTTCAGGGTTTGGTGGGCATACTCGGTTTGCAAACAATTTCCTTATAGGGTCATTTTGAGTGCCCACTTTGTCAATTTGTATTTCAGTATGAACACTTGGGGGTTTTTATCTATAAACTCTTTGTAATTTTTTCTTTGTTGGACTGGTATAGATCTTTGATACTTGTAAATGTTTTTTTTATGGGTTCTTTCCTGCTATATCTACTAGTGGCTATGGTTTTGATGTTTATGTATAATTTTAAATGTGTTTTCTTTAAATATTAACCTTAGCATATGTATTTGTAAATTGCTAATTAAATTCTATGACATTTGAATTCTTAATCTGTTGTTTTCACTGTGTGGCTCAATTATATTTAGCTAGGTTTTAGTAGCTTTGTTCAAGGGAATTGATCCCTGTTTATATTCCTCCACGTGATCCTACCAATGCTTGGGTGTTTTTGTGAAACCAATGGGAATCAATCCCTAGTCTACGCTGGAAGCATGACTCTAAATAAATTGGGTATCCATGCAACCACAACAAATTGATACTATGTCTGCGTTTTAAAAGCGACCTCATTTTTAACTCTCTATGTGTGTGGTATTAATACTACGAAGAATTGATCCTAGGCATATGCTCAGACGTGATCCTTTTCTGAATTAAGTCGGGAAATATTTAAATTGTGTTTTTGTGTTTATAGGAGAATCGTTTAAAGCTTTTATTTAGTGCTTATAATGTGTAAGGTAATGGAAATGATAATTTATATTCGTGAGGGCTTTTCCCTTGTTATCACACATGATTGTTAGATTGTTTATAAATCTTTAATACATAACTATAGTGTGGACAATGAATGGTAAATTTATGTGCCTTTTGTTTTTCTATAATATTGATGTTTTATAAATATTAAATTTTATGGGATTTGTATGTGGATCATGTTTGATGTTTATGGAGATGAAGAGAGTTTCTGGGATTAATATATATATAAGTTATGTTTATTTAAGATATAAATCATGTTTGTATAAGTTCTGTTTACTAATATTTGATACCTGTGTATTTAATATAAGAGTCATGTTTATTTAATATATATCATCTTATCAGACTTTATTGCAATCTGACTAACTTGGTAACTGCCACGTTCCACCCAACCATAGACCTCAAACTGTTCTTGGTTTTTGCAACAGGTCACCCTCGAGCCGAACTGGGCATGACAAGGACTAGAAGGCCTAGGGTAGAATTTTCTATCTTCTTTACTAACAGTAGAGTAGTCACGAGGTACATTTACCAGCCCTTTGTGTGAATCTTTTATAACCAATATCTTCCCTTACTTTCCCACAATCCTCTTTCTAGGACACACCAAATATCAGAAAATATGGTGTTTGAGTGCTCAAGACTCACGACTAAACCCTCCAGTGAACATGTAAAACACTTTCCCCCACAATGTTCCTCTCTCTACTACTTATAACATTTTTAAGAGGAAAGGCTACTAGGATTTAGGTTTAACTCACGCAATTATCTGTTTAACACACTGACTATTTTGTTTTTATCTTTAATTAATAATTCAGTTTATTTTAATTCTCACAATTTATTTTTTCTTGAATTATTTAAAATAGGAATTTTACTCACTAAACATCTAGTTGATCTTTAGTAATCAGCTACTTGACCAATCTAAACTCTTGCATGCTCAATCCTTCTTTGAGTGGCAGTCCCAGTTAGTTAGAAAGAATAAAATAATAATAATAGTTTGAGTAATAAATAACTATTCAATGGATTACTGATGCTCCAGAGCTCCCAACTCAACATCAATTAATCATTGTGAGTCTAATTGCTCTGGAGCATTACTGCTCAACACTTACTCAAATAATAGAGCTCCAGAGCCCACCTTCTCAACACTATTAAGTCAACTATCTTAGTGCTCCAAAGATTATGCTCAACACTAGTTAAAATAGTTCAGATGTTCCAGATCTCACTTCCTCACATATTTTAATAATTTTGGTTCTATTCAGAGCTCACTTGCACAACAACCAAAATAACAAGTTAGATGCTCTAGAGTTCATTTAACTCAACACCTGTCAACAATAAAATAAGTTTGTAAGGAAAAATAACTATAAAATAAAATAAAAAAAATTGCTTGGGATATTACATCCCTCCCTACTTAGAACAACACCGTCCCGGTGTTAGAGACTTGAACTAAAACCATGAAACAAGGAGGGGTAGGCCTATTTCATTGTGGTCTCATTCTCCCATCTGGCCTCTTCAGGACCGAAATGCTTCCATTGCACTTTTAGCTGGATAATGGTTCGTTTTATGAGTGATACCTCTCTCTTGTCCAATATATGAAGGGATTCTGGTACAAACTCCCCTTCTGGTTCTACCTCTAACAATGACCAATCATCGAAATGTTTATTATCATAAACATAATTCTTAATTAATGAGGCATGAAAAACATTGTGAACCTTTACATGCACATTTAGCGCTAGTTCATAGGGAATTGGCCTTTTCTTGGTTAATATTTCAAATGGCCCACAAAACCTAGGAGCTAGTTTCCCACATTTGCCCAAGCTTAATGAGATTCTCTTGGATTTTACTTTTAAGTAAACATGTTCTCTGATTTGATACTCTTTGTATTTTATTTTTCTGTCATTCTTGTGCTTCTTTCAGATTTTTTTGTACTTTTACAACCAATTGTTCTAGATCTTTTAAGAGATCTAACCCCAACATGAACCGATCCACTTGGCTGTCCCAAGTTACTGTTCTTCTACATTTTATGTCGAAGAGTATTTCAAAAGGGATCATCTTGGTTGAGGTAGGATAACCATTGTTGTATGCAAATTCTGCAAGATGTAAATATTCTTCCCATTGGGTAGGATTATTCATTATGTATATTCTAAGCATATCTTCTAGTATCTAATTCACACGTTCTGTTTGTCCATCTGTATGTGGATGATAAGTAGTGCTAAATTTTAATTTTGTTTCCAATCCGGAAAACAATGATCTCCAAAAGTTACTTGTGAACTTGGTATTTCTATCTGAGATAATGGATTTAGGTATTCCATGTAGTCGAAAAATCTCTTTCAATAAAATTTCTACAATGTTAACAGCCTTAGGTGGATTTTACCGAAACAAAGTGTATAGCCTTAGATAATTTGTCTACTACAACAATGATTGAGTCATTATGCTTTTTTTTTATTTTCGTTATACCTGTAATAAAATCCATGCTAATAACCTCCCACTTCCATTCCGGAATGGGTAAGGGTTGAAGTAACCCTATTGGATGTTGGTGTTCTACTTTAACTAGTTTACATTCTTGACACTTGGCAATAAATAGTGCTATGTGAGCTTTTAATTTTGGCTAGAAAAAATGTTTCTTTGTAGCTGATATCATTTTCTGGTATCCTGGGTGTCCGGAATGAGGTTTTTGGTGGAATTTGTCCAATATATCAGACCCGATATTTCCAGTTTCGGTGAGATAATGTCTATCTTTATACCAAAGCAATCCTGTCTCATCTATTTTATAATCTTTCAGTTGTATAAACAATTTGTTTTCTTGTATTTTTTGAAGAATTTCAATATACAAATGGTCGTTTTACTTGCTCTCCTGATTTTGTCATGCAAATCGAAACATGTTTGGATTACCATCACCTCATATATTATGTGAGTTATGCGACTTAAGGTGTCTGCAATTGTATTCTCCTTTCCTTTGATTTAATTTAGCTCAAAATTGTACTTGCTAAGGAAGGCTAGCCACCTAGCCTGCCCAACATTTAAATCTAGCTGATCAAAGATGCATTTCAAACTCATGTTGTCAGATTTCAGGAGAAATTTATTTTCCATGAGGTAGTGCCTCCACATTTTCAAGGTGTGGATAATAGAAACTAACTCAAGGTCATGTGTCATATAATTCTTTTCGTGTTCCTTCAATTTCTATGATTCATAATAGATCACGAAGTCATTTTTCATAAGGACTCCCCCGAGTCCTTCCCTACTTGCATCAATGCAAACAACAAAATCTCCATCAGGATCCACAATCCTTAGTATGGGTGCAATTGTTAATAGTTGTTTTAATTTCTGAAAACTCTCTTCGCACTTGGCTATCCATAAGAATTTGCTTTCCTTTTTCTGTAAGGATGTTATAGGTCATGAAATCCTAAAGGATTTCTCAATGAAATTCCTATAGTAACCTTCTAATCCTAAGAATGATATGATGTCTGTGACACAGGTAGGTGTAGGCCATTCTTCAGTAGCCTTGATCTTCTCCGAATCTACAGCAATATCTTTCTCTGAAATGATATGCCCTAGATACTGTATTTGCAGTTTGTAAAAGTCACACTTACGGAATTTGGCATATAGTTGGTGCTCTCGTAGGACTTGTAGCACAATCTTGAGATGTTCTTTATGTTCTTCCTCGTCCTTAGAATATATTAGTATATAGTTAATGAACACTAGTACAAATTTGTCTAAGTACTTATTGAAAATGTTGTTCATCATGCACATGAATTTTGTCGGTGCATTAGTTATCCCAAAGGGCATTACCACAAACTTGTAGTGACCATACGGGTTGTAAAAGAGGTTTCATTTATATCTTCGTCTCGGATCCTCACTTGATGGTATCTGAATCGTAATTCAATCTTGGAGAACACTCTTGCTCCTTCAACCTGATCAAATAGGTCATCTATTCTAGGCAGTGGGTAGCAATTCTTTATAGTTAGTTTTTTCAGCTATCGGTAGTCGATGCGCATCCGCATCGTTCTGTATTTCTTTTTCACAAAGAGTATGGGTACTCCCAATGAAGAAACAGTAGGCTGGATGTACCCTTTTTTTATCATTTCTTGCAATTGTAATTTTAGTTCTACTGACTCAAAGGTACTCATGCAGTAAGGGGCCTTTGAAACTGGTACCAATCAGGGTATTAGTTCTATGGAGAAATCCAGTTCTCTCTTTGGCGTTAATATCGGTATTTCCTCTGGAAATACATCTTTGTACTCTTCTAGGATGGGAAAATCTTCAATTTGTTGTTCTCTTTCATTTTCTAAGTTATGAATGTTGACTGGATATAGTTTGCATCATTTCTTACACACTTCTTGACTTGTAAGGATAATATTTATCAGGTAGAATCTTTCTCGGTTATACCCTGTACTTTCCTCTGATTTCCTTGTTTATCCGTGCATGTGAAAGTTTTGTTTAGGAAATAAAGCATGACATGGTGTTGTTCTAACCAGTCCATTCCTATCAGTAGGCCGTATGCACCTAAAGGTAAAATGTTTAAGTCTTCCTTGGTTTGAAACCCATTCATGTCAAGCTGGCAACTTTTAATAAGTTCATAAATCTTCCATTTTGATCCTGTGGCTAATTGTACCAGCCATGCTTTAATATGATTCGCTTTCTTCAACTTGTAGATTTCAACAATTTTAGGGGAAACATAACTACGAAAATCCCTTGGGTCAATCAAAATGGAAAAAGGTGTGTATGATATTTTACCTTCTATTTCAACCATGGTGGATTGATGATCTGCTTGTTTTCCCTCGAGGGTAACACATATTCTGGGCGTCTTTTCCTTGTCTTCTACTATTGCTTCCTCTAGTAAATTATTTAGAACTCGGGTGTCTTTATTCGGGAAATCCCTGTAGTAATGGGTCCCTTGGCACCCCCAACATATTCCTAGCATAGGGGTTTTGCTATTCCCTCTATCCATTGTAGGTTTATTAATACTCTGTGCTAGAGCATTTGACTGTGTCCCAAATTTGGGAAAGTTTTTGTTTTCTGGAAAACTGTTATTCTTTCTTCGATAGGGAGGTGGTCTAAATCATCGCCTTTGGTTGTCGAAACAAGTCCTTATCTTTTCCTTTTTCTTATTTATGTTCTCAGTTCCGTGCTAGTTGTGCTCATAGCAGAGCCTAGTCTTGTATAAGGCCACTTTTAAGGTCTTGGATAGATCAAATTTAATTTTGTCTCTATAGAACATTGGAAGGAACCCTAGGAACTATTGTAATTTTACCTTCTCATCTCTTATGTAGGGTACGTAGTGTAGCAGTTCTAAGAACCCGTTGATTAATGCATCCATGGTAAACGAATTTAATTGTAGCTCGTGGAATTCCTTTATCTTCTTATCGAAAAACCTTTCTGACATATATTTTTCTTAAAATATTTTTCTAAAGGTCATCCACTTGAGTTTTTTTCTCTTTATCTTCTTAGCGTGCCGTAAATCTTGCCGCCATCTGGTAGCCTTTCCATTCATATTGTCGATGGCCAAACAGACATTCATGTAGCTAGAATACTCATGTACCTAAAAGTAATTGTTCATTCCCAACAGCCACTCTTCGGCTTTCTCTCCTGAATCTAAATCTCCTTCGAAATTTGGAGCCTTGATTTTCTTAAACTCTCCCTATAGTATGTGTTCTCTCTTGTGTGTCTTCTTACAAGGGGACGATGCATAAGAATCGGAATAATGTTCGTATTCATAGCCCAAGGTGTTGGATGAGTTGGAGTGGTCTGGTGACTCCTCATGTTTTAAAAATTCTGTCCTACCATCCCTCTCTCTGTGGTGTTGTCTATTCATGACTCCATTTGTTGAGTGTGTTTTATTTCTATGATTTATCTTTCTGGTTAAGGTTTGTAGTAATGCTTCATTTACCTGATGTTGTTCTCATCTCTCATTCAGGTTATCATCCTTGAAACTACAAAATTTTGCTTGCAAGATTTGTACTATTTTTAACAAATCAGAAGCGTTGACCATCCCTAAAATCTCATTCAGCTCAACTATAATCCCCCCTCTCGAGGCGGTGAGTTTAAGCTACCGTGATGACTGTCTTCTCTCTCAGTATTCATGATGTTTGTCTTGTCTCGAAAAAGTATTCAGTGTGCAAGCAAATAAGTTTTATTAGTTTTCTCATTGTGATTTTGCAGTGGTTTTTAAGTAGTGGAGGATCATAGGCCTCGAGTTTTTGAACATGGGATCTGATACCACTTGTAATGTCCCTCGAAAATGAAAAAATAAAATTGTGTAGGGTCTTATATAGATGTAAGACACATGATCATTGTAAAATTAACTTCAGCATTGAGTAAAAGCTATGGATATCTTGTTTGTTTAGGATCTGGTTGCGACATTACATCGATCTTCTTCATAGCATTAATCTGATATGTTTAGCTTTCTTTGCACCTTTATTTGTTAGTAAAGTAACCTCATGTATATGTTTACCTACCTTTATTTACTAGAATGTTTATGCTTGAATTTTTTATCCTGGTTTAAGATCCAGCTCCTATCAATATGTATATGCTTGTTTAACAATGATTTATTGTACCTTATTGTAAATGAATTGGATTATCATTGTGTTCTATGAAGGGTCCCTAGGTCTACCCATGCCTAGGCTTACTTATCTTTTGTATAAGCTAATGCAATTCTCTTATCTTTTACTACAAGTGACCTTGGAGAAACTCTATGCTAAGACTAGTCCAAAAGGATAACTTGTATTGTATCAAGGTACAAAAGGTAATTGTTTTGAGGTAATGGAAAACTTAACCCTAGGTCCTAACTCTTACATCTAAGCGCCTAAATTTCATTTGTATGGGCTCCCACTATAGGGCTATGGCGAAAAGGTTGAAGTATTAGTGGAGTTAGCTACAAATTAAATGGGATCCATGTGACAGGCTTGTGAGAGATATCCACATTGGTAATGTGTTCTCTCAATCGTGGATGTGAATTACCCTAAGAAAAATTCTAGTTTGAATGTGTTTTGGGGTTTGGGAGTTGTGATGGGAGGAGAAGAGACTCCTTCCCACTTCATCGTTTTGGAGTATACCTTCACATGACCAGAGCTTCTCTCTTGGTTTGTGCACACACATTGCAGAAGGGCATCAACATTTAAGTTGGAAGCACACTCAGCTAAATCGTTGCTTTCATCATTGATATGGTTTGAATTTTCTTTATTCGTACCAGCTTTCACCATTATGCTAATAGGTTGTGTTTTGATATTTTATGCTAGGAAGGAGGGTTATGGGATGGCTACTTGGAAGTTGTTGTTGTGACAAAGGATGGTTGACTACGCATGGTCCTAGTAAGCCACGGGTCCATTGGAGATCACTCTGTTTCACGGGATACTTAGCATTCTACATTTTTATGGATGTTGATGTAAATGGTTTTGATGGCTGTGTTGTTTGGAGGGACAAGGGTTTTGGCGAGCCTTTCAGGGTTTTGTGGGCATACTCGGTTTGCAAACGATTTTCTTATAGGGTCTTTTTGAGTGCCCACTCTATCAATTTGTATTTCGGGACGAACACTTAGGGTTTTGTATTTGATGCATAAGAATCCACTAGTTCTGTATGAATGTTTTCTGGAAATGAATACTCACGTACTTGGATCTAAACTGTAAATTTGATATTTGGATTTTATCTATAAACTCTTTGTAATTTTTTCTTTGTGGGACTAATACAAATATTTGATACTTTTAAAAGTTGTTTGTTTGGGTTCTTTCATGTTATATCTACTAGTGGCTACATTTTTTATGTTTATGTATAATTTTAAATGTGTTTTCTCTAAATCTTAACCTTAGCAAATGTATGTGTAAATTGGCAATTAAATTCTATGAGATTCTAATTCTTAATATGTTACTTTCACCTTGTGGCTTGATTATTTTTAGCTAGGTTTTAGTATCTTTGTTCAAGGGAATGGATCCATGTTTGTGTGCCTCTGCATGATCCTACCAGCGCTTGGGTGTTTTTGTGAAACCAATGGGAATCGATCCCTAGTCTACGTTGGAAGCGTGACTCTAAATAAATTGGGTATTCATGCAAACACAATGAATTGATCCTAGATCTTCCTTTTAATAGCGACCTCATGTTTAACTATGTGTGTGTGTTTTGTAGTAATACTACGGGGAATTGATCCCAAGCATATGCTAGGGCGTGACCCTATTCTTACTTAAGTCGGGAAATCTTTAAATTTTGTTTTTGCGTTTATAGGCGAATCATTTAAATCTTTTATTTAGTGGTTATAATGTGTAAAGTAATGGAAATGATAATTTATATTCGTGAGGTCTTCGCCCTTGTTATCATGTATGATTGTTAGATTGTTTATAAATCTTCAATACATAACTCTAGTGTGGAGAATGAATGGTAAAGTTATGTGCCTTTTGTTTTGGTATAATATTGATGTTTTATAAATAGTAAAGTTTATGGGATTTGTATGTCGATCATGTTTGATGCTTATAGAGATGAAGAGTCTTTATGGGATTAATAGATATATAAGTTATGTTTATTTAAGATATAAATCCTGTTTGTATAAGTTATGTTTACTAATATTTAAGACATGTGTATTTAATATAAGAGTCATTTTTATTTAATATATATTATTTATAAATATATATTTAATAAACCACTTAAAGTTTAGGGATCTGGCTCGAAATCTTATTATGGGATTATCTCGATGCCTGTGTGATAGAATGGGAGTTTTCTCCTATAATATATATTCTAACCATTTTGGAATCTTTATATCTAGTCCCATGATCATGGCTAATTACTTTTTCCATTGATCTATTTATATCAAAATTCATAATTGAATGAAGCCTCATGAAATTTCTCTACCGGTCCAGATGTCTCTTCACTCTCCAAATCATCCTCCTAAGTCTCCACGCCAAATGCTTCGTTTATATCTTTAGATTTGGGTGAGAGTGATGAAAATCACAATGTGCTATAGGAATCCCAATTAGTTTCACTTTTCATTTGCACTTTACCTCTATAGTTTAATTTTTTCATATTTTCATGTTCAATTGAGTTCTCACACATAAAATACACATTTCATGTATTTTCCTTGACCTGAAGTTCATGGTGACTTAATCTTAGATGATACTAGGTAACTCAACAATGTAGTTGTCCCTTTTAGGGCCTTATTAGTAACCACTCACACCTTTCTTATAGGAAAGTAGTGGTTACGCCATGAGACCATGACTCTTTTTAGTGCTTCATCTGAATATTCATGTTACATGTGAACTTAGTATATGCTTTTGACCTTCATATTTAAGGGTGCTAAATAGTGTGATAACAATTTTCTTATCATTACGTTTTTTAGAGGTTGACATACTTGGAGAGGATTGAAAATCTTGTGTGAAAATTTTTAAGCTTGACATATCGGGCTACATAGCATAAACCATCATTCGGATATGAGATCTAGGAGTTTGAAACAGATGCACTCACTTAGAAGTTCATAAATAATAGATCAAATCCTAGACAAGTGGAAAAGCCTTGAAAAGCTAGGTCATCTTGGAGAAGTTCTCGAGAGAGAAAGGAATCAAGATTTATTGTTAATTCTTTAATATTATGATTTAAATATATATTAATATACCTATTTAAGTTTACCATGAAGGGCTAACTTGTTTTAAAGAGAAATTGTAATAATTTTAAAAGCTTTCTCAATTACATAAAATTTGGATTTTTTAAAAAAATTTATAGATGTTATAGAAATGCTCGTCACTCTAGATAGGTTAGTGCATTTCAACAATTTGTTGCATCAACAATTAATATGGTTGAATTTTTTGGTCTCTAACCCATATCTTAACCAAGTAAACTAGTGATATATATATATATGGTTTGAATTTGAATGACTTGAGGAGTGAACTTTGGTTTAAGAAACTATCACAGAGGGGGCGTCACTAGCACTGGACAACATCAACCCAACTAGTTGGATTTTTTATTGTCTCCTCCCAACTAGTTCACCCCTAAGGGGGAGGAGACCCACACCTTAACGGAATGAGCTAGCTAAATTTACATATATATATATAACTATTTTTATTAGCTCTTAAATTAAAATAAGTAAAACTATATACTTCATCTACAAGGTAAAAGTAAAATCTAAAAAGTAAAAGTAAGATATATATATATATTTTAAAAGGTTATGCCATGCAATAATTTATATTATATATAATCATAATTTACAAATTTACGGAAATTAAGCGGAGAGAAACGGCTATAATTTAGTGTTGTCGGCCTACATCCATGCCCTTTCTACATGGAGTTAAACGCTATAAGTAAACTGTAACACTCACGGTAAAACACATAACTCAGACTCACAATCGAAGATTTAGCAATCATAGTGACAATCGAAGATTTGAAATTCACCGTGAAATGGCCAAACAATTCTTGAAGATGGGAAATCAAAACACCGCTGATGTGGAATTGCACTTGGTCGACGAGGATGGAGTCGAATACGAAGAAACCGATCCTATGTTCCTCCACTCTCAGGTTTTGACGAAGTCTGAGTTTTTTGAAGCTAAGCTTTCTGATCGCTGGACTTCACACAAGAAGCAGCTGCCTATTCAAATCAAGGTAAGAACTTCTCACAGTGCCGATAATTATAGTAAATGTCTTCAACTCATGTATTCTTCCAAGCGCTTATCGTTCTCTAGCGTGGACGAAGCACTGGATATTTTGCCAGTTGCTTGCGAGATGCTGTTCAGTGACGGCATAGAGCAATGTATGGAATATTTGGATGCTCTTCCATGGACTCCCGTGCAGGAAGAGAAGCTTCGAAACCTGATATCATCATTGGGTATATCTATTTTGCCTCATTTAGCTGCCAGACTTGAAACCAGCGAGTGCAAGTCTGATTGTGGGCATTTGAAGACGGTGAAAGAGAACCTGCAAGAAATGATGTCAATGATGAGGAATTGGCCACTAGACGATGGTGGAGGAGACGGGAGCATTTATATCGTAGCGCACAAATATATCGTAGACACCATCAATGCAAATCCTTCTTCAGATATTGCAGACATATGCAGGTCTCTCATTTTTGGACAATTTATAGACAACATCGAGGTTATCAAATTATCAGATCGTCATTTTCGGACAATTTATGGAGAACATCGAGGTTCAAGAATCGACAAGGCTTGTTCTCTCCTGTTGTGGTTAGTTGATGTGCTTCAGCGATGTGATCTCGAATTGTTTGAAAGAGTCCTCAAAATGTTTTGCGAAGACGACGATCTTTCCCATAAGTTATGTTTTGCGGTGGATCAAGATAGATATGGTACTCAATATAAGCAGGGCATGATAGATATACTCGATATTACAATCGGTCGATTTATAAAGGCTGTAGCCAATGCGGAGATCATTCTTCCTGCATCATATCGGGCATCTTTAATTACAAATTGGTTTTATACTTTAAATGAACTAGTTTCTTACACATCTACTGAGGAGAGGTTTCGGGGCTCATTGGAGGAAGGAATGATTGCTATAGCCGAAACTCTATCATACTCAGAGAAAGAAACCGTTTTCATCGTTTGGAAAATTTTCAATCCATGTAAAGCGATTGTGTGGTGGAATACGAAGGTGAGCCATGCCCATCGTTCTACAAGCAGCAATGAGTCTGCACCGTGAGATATTAAGCCATGCGAAGTGTTCCGGTATTTGATCAGTGTATGGAAATTTATGTTTTTATTAGGTTTGTATAAGTGACCGTTTTTGCCACTGTTTTGTTTAGTTCTCGCTTTCCATTAGAACTTCTTGGATTCAATGCTCATAGTAGAGCATTCTATTGTGATTTGTTGAGCTTCTGTGCCTTATGATGGCTAAAAGAAGCTAGGGTTACCGAACTGCTTTATGTTGTCGTCGTTGTATTGTTGGTTACTATTTTCTTTTAGTATATTCGCAAGGTCCTATTTATCATTGTATTGGTAGGCAGCCATTGCATTACTTGTTTAGTGTGGTTATGACATTCATGTTATTATTATCAGTTAATATTGTGTTGTTATGATATTTATGTTATTATTATTAGTTAATATCATGCTGTATAATGGGTGTAATTGATCTTTATAGAATATTTTTATGTGTTATGTATGATTATTTGAGGATGAACTCAACTGCATGAAGTTCAAAACATTGGGTTCTATATAAGTTTTTTCATTTATCTTTCAACATGGAACGTATAACAACTATGAACACATAAAAATATTCTTAAGACTAAATGTTATCTTTATTTTGCTTGATTGGTTTTATAGTTTAGTGTTGATATCATTTTAAATATGCATATCATGATATGAATGATAAATATGCTCATTTTAGTGATAGTACACTGAAATGTGCAACTTATATTTTCAGCTATTTTAGATGGCATGATTTACATTATTTAACAATGGTTGGTATGAAAATTATTTTTTTTAGCTATTTTTATAAAAAGATATATCTCCCAACCAAATAGTATTAAGGCCATCAAGAGAATAGGTAACACCTTTTACCAAAAAGCAATGTAAAATTTTTATCATGGTTATATTATTTGATGTATTGTTGGTTATTATTTAATATTGTATGATTGATAGTTCTATTTAATATTGTGTTTGTAGGAAGCCAATGCATTACTTGTTTAGTGTTGTTATGATGTTTCTATTATTATTATTAGTTATCATGTGGTATTATGATGTTTCTATTATTATTATTAGTTATCATGTGGTATAATTGATGTCTTATTGGTTTTCTAGATAGGTATTATGTATGGATTTCATTTTTTAATTTATGGTGTAGCTTATCTTTATGTATTTTGTATGGCATGGTCATTTGATGTTAATTACATAAAAATGTTATGAAGGAAACTAATATGTTTGGTTATATGGTTTAATGTCGATGTCATCTTAAATTTGCATCACATGATATGGATGATAGATATGGTGATTTTGGTGACTATAGAATTTTGGTTACATCTTTAGGGGTATGCCATTTCATGATAGCTTTATCTTTTATATTCCCTAAACATTGAATATTCTTTTGCTAGAAATCACACTTGCTAAATTTGGAATAATGTTGATGAGTATGTCGTCAATAAATAATAGTACAAAATTATCGAAATATTCACTATAAATGGTATCACCATAAATTCAGAATGGCCATATCTATTTCAAAATGTTGTCTTATGAATTTCCTTGTGATTAGTGCTTACATGATAATATATTGACCCTAAAGATTTTTTTTTCCTTTGGACAATTTGTACCATCATGTGTATTTTATAACTGATGGACCAATTCAATCAATTTTATCTTTGAATCAATTCTTTATTGATTCCAAAAAATTGATCCTGCATGGAAGTGTTGAATGGTGTAAAAGCCCAATTCTAGCACCCGACGCTTTTAGATAGATATATCAATTAAATCAAGCATTATCGAGAATATGCTTTTGGGCACTATAATTGAATGCCACATAGATACATGGCCCGAGGTCATGCTAGTTCGTAAAAGACAAACTCGTATTCACCTTTCAAAAGAGCTGGCCATGAAATCCAAAATGGAGATTTTGTGCAAAGTTGGATTCATTTATGCAAGTGCATATACCACATGGGTATCAAACCCAGTTATGATCAACAAGAAACAAGGCACCTTATGGAGGAATGTGTTAGGAATGTGTTCCTTTCCTTTATGGAGGAATTCTTGGGATACAAACATATCTAGATCCAAAAATAAGACCAGTACACAACTTCCTTCACCACCCCATGGTGAATGTTCACACACTAAGTTAAAAAACTTAGACTAAAAAACACTAGAGCCACATTCCAATGCACCATGCAATACTTCTTTCATGACTTGGTTCATATCATTATCGTTTACTTGGATGAACTCATGGCTCACTCCAAGAAGCATTCATAGCATTTGGAGAACCTTCCTCCTTCATGGACCTTGTGCCAATTAAGTCTACACTGCAAGACTAATTTCTTATGTTGCTTCATACTGAACTATGCCACAACAATACATGGCTTTCTATGCTTGATACTTTCTAACATCTTGTTGGTTTTAGAGAAGTAGGTCCAAGCCACTTTTGATGCTTAGAAAAAATATTTGAATTTTTCCCCATTGGTATGTCCTCCATATTTCACAAAGGATTCATCCTTTACATCTCGACATTGGATTTTATGTCAATAGAGTGTTCGTCCAAGAAGACTCTTCTCACCAAGAGCATGTTATAAACTATGTTAGTCAAAAATTATGTCCCCCCTATCTCCTACACTTGACATTAGGAGAAGATAGCTTTAGCCATAGTTTTATGTGTACCTCTTGATGTGTTGCCTCATCCAAGATCACACTGCTAAGTGGATTGTAATCCTTAAAGAGTATAACCTTTACTTCACCATTCTTAAGAGAACCAAAGCGTTAGCATTGGCTCAGCTCATTACAAATTTGCCATCTACATCCACCCCATCTCTTATCATCAATCATTTTCCATATGAACATATGTTCACTGTATCCTCTAATGATCCATGGTGCAGTGACATCATTGTATATTTGCACAATCAAAATTTTGGTTCTCATCTAAACCATGAAGACTGTTAGCGCATTCGTCCCCAACCCCCTTGGTACCTCCTTATTGGGGATGTCCTGTACCGAAGGGGAATATATACTATTTTATGTCGATGTCTTAATGATGATGAGGTAGATCATGTTTTAAATGATTTCCATATCGGATCCTGTGGTGGACATCTTTCAGGAATAGCCACTTCCCAAAAAATCATCTACATTAGTTATTTATGGATGGATTTTTTCTCGATTACATCACAATACTCAAACATTACCACAACTTCCAACTCTTTGCTCCTAAATCAAGAATGCTTACTACACCTATCCACTTGCTTGTAACCACTGGCGCCTTTTGCAAATCGGACATCAACTAAATGGAATACGATATAGCCTTTCCTCTTGGTCATAGGTACATAATTTTGGTTTCAAATGGGATAGTTTTCTTTTGGATGATATACCCCAACTATTTGACTAAATGGGATGAAGCCATGCAAACCTTGAATTGCACTAGAGGAACTCCACAACGTGGTTCTTCTTTAACCATACCATCACCTAATTTGTATTCCCCCACCAATTTTTTCCAAATCATGGTTCCCACTTCGAGGATACTATGTGGAATTTGTTTTCCTATATTTTGAAATTTGAGCAACAGTTCTCTTCTACCGATGCTCAACATTGGCATGATTCCGAAGTTGTCATAACATGAAACCAAAGGAGAACCTACTAAACATTGTCGCAATATCATTCTATTTGCACTGTTGTGTCGAGAGTGATGTTCTTGTCGCACCCGTATCTTTTTTTTCCATTTTCACTTTCATATGACCCCTTTGACACTTCAACCAAGTTGTATCATACATCATCATGTCATGGTCGAGTCGATTCTTAGTATTTAGTCATATTTACCTCTCGGTATTTCCATGTCAATTATTCAACACCATTTTGTTCATCTCATCATCATGTTTCTCTCCATGTTTTGTTTGGTCTAAACTTTTGTCGTTTAACCCTTTTGACACTTTATGAAAGTTTCGACAAACTTAAATTTTATTGCATCATGCCAATTATAACTTGTCAATTTTGCATCCTCCATTATATATCTAGATACATCCACCCATAAATATTATTGCTGCGTCTAAGCCCAAAATGTCAAAAATATTCCCCTAAGCCACTCTCTCAAAAAGCACCAATATAATCCAATTTACCCCCAAAAAAAAAAACAAAAACAAAAACCTTTTCACAAAATACCCGCTTACCCTTTTCCCCTTTTCATTGCCCTTTAATTATCTTTCCGTAAAACTTAAAATTTCCTTTTACCCCATATCTTTTCCTATACCCCTTCGAATACTCATATCCATATACATAAAATAAAAGGGATTTATGTTAGAAAAAGGTCTTTAAAATAAAAGGGATTTATGTTAGAAAAAGGTCTTTATGTAAAGCTAAAAAACGGATTTATTGAAGGAAATAAATAAAAAATTGAACTCTAAAGAACGACGAGCAAAGATCTAAGCTGCCACATACGAGCTTGAAGGCACAGGCGTCTAGGCTGCCAAGTGGTAGAATCACCATAATAGGTGGATAGAGAAAGCATCAGTTCACAAACAACATTGAGGGAATAATGCGAGAGGGCACAATGGTAGGGAACATTGAGAAGTCCACCATAACAAGAAATATTGAAGGGCACAATGGTAGGGAACGTAGACATGGATATAGAAAATTCAAACATGCAGAGAGGAAGAATGTCAGGAGGAAGGAATATTGAAGGCACTCTAGAAACAGTCCACACATCTCCAGGTGTGTTTTTTGAGAAACTATGTTCTTTGATTGTTGTGATGTCTGTGCATCCACACCAGGGTAAAGCAGAAACATGCAAAATAATATTGGGGGAATCCACAGGTACCGAGGATTACATGTATTTTGTTACAAGTCCAAGAGTGAATGCTTGTAACAATAAAAGAAAATAGTTGATGTTGCGAGCATCATGGAATGCGATTTTAAATACAAGAGTTATATGATGAATTTGCATAGTGGGGGAGAAAGTCCCCAAGTTAATAAAGATGGTGAGATAATTCTCATATGTTTGATCCCGCAGGCTCGCTATCCTTAGTTATATTATATATTTCATACCAAGTGGGGTTTCAAGGTTACAAGATCTTAATGAAGATGGTTTTGACACAGAGATAAATGGTCTGGTGAATCAAATAACTCGAACGTCATATTATCCACACATGCCTGCATCATACTTTATCAAAAGATTAATTAGTTGCATGAAGAATGGATGAGCCCTGTATATATAGTATCATATGGCATCCTCACCAAGGCGTATCCTGTTATTTTTAGATAGTATTCACACTCAATGGTTCTTGGTGTTATAGGTTGCACTACTCAATGAAGTAAGACTATATTTTGTGCCCACGCATAATGTCTTTCGATCATATATGGCATGCATGGAGCTCGTTTGTCATTTACTTCACCCTAATCCTATGCATAGTAAGTACTATGGCCCCAATCATGAATAGGACTGGAAACCAAAAAACGAACAGATTAGTAGGTATGAAGTAAATTGCCCGACGTTTCCGAATTTGTCCAACTCTGTAGTTCTCCATTACAGTATATTGGCAAGGAATGGTAGTGTTATGATTAATAGGCAGACAAGGCATTAATTGTTTAGTATTATGATATTTATGTTTATGATTATTATTATTAGTTATCATGTTCTATAATGGTGTCTTATTGGTTGTGTAGATAGATAATATGTATGGATTTTTTTCTTAATTCATGTTTATAGATTATATGATATTGACATTATATGTTAAATATATAAGTAATGAAAAATGAGTAGAAAAATCTGTTATTGGTTTATGGAACCCAACCCTTTAGGTGAGTCCATCCTTAAGGGATCTCAAAGCATTTCCATCCCCTTGTTTCTCGTTATAAATGATATAACATGTGGAAAAAGGAAACGTATGTAGATGACATAGAAAAAAGTGGATGTAAATTAATATGTCTTTTCATTGAACATAACACATCAAATGGTCTTAAATTAGTTCCATGATTTATTAGAGGACAATCTCATCTTTGGAAGAGCATTGTAGGAGCTCCTCTTTTTTATTTGTGGTTGAAATGATATACAATTAGATTATGTATTGGTTATGGCATGTTTTTATGCAAGGGTTCATGAGACCCTTAACGTTTCATGATGTAAATGTCGTTACATACCATGAATATGTGAAGCTATTACATAACCTCATCTAAACTAAAATTTTGGTGAAAAGCCATAGTTAAAATTGGAGACTTGAAATCAAGAATAGAAATATGAATTTTGGGCTTCTTAGTTTCATAAGTCTCCTAGTATAGCAAGAGTTAAGGAGAGAAAGAAAGTTGATATGTTGTATTACTATAGTTGGGGGAAAAAATTGTTTTGGTGCAGACTATGAAGCAATATGTTTGTTTAATTTGAGCTTCATTGTGTTTTCTAAATGCATGAATCCAACCTTATTTTCACCTGAATATTATTTGAATCCTTTTGGGGATGTTGATGTGGAGAAATATCAATTAGTTTTGTGAAGATGTCTCGATTAGCCTTTCTTGTTCTTATTTGCATTTGCATTTGCATGATCTTTAATGTTTAACCTTTCAACATTGCTAATTTCTGTAACGGGTACTAAGTATTGGGAGGATCCATTAATATATGTGCATTCTATTGAATATATGTGATCATGGTTATGTTGTTTGATTGTACGGTTGGTTATTTTTTCATATTGTATTACAATATATTGGCAAGGATTGGTAGTTCTATTTATCATTGTGTTTCAAGGAAGTCAGTGCATTACTTATGTAGTTGTTTAGTGTTATTATGATATTCCTATTATTATTATTAGTTATCATGTTGTATAATTGATTTCTTATTGGTTGTGTAGATAGGTATTATGTATGGATTTCTTTTCTTAATAGATACTTACATATTATCTTTATGTATTATGCATGACATGGTCATTGGATGTTAATGACCATGAAGAACTAATTGGATGGCTAGAAAGAACCTCGCTACTGTTGGTGCATAGTATGTAACATAAGTTGGATATGTACATATCTCTATTGTGGCAATATGTTAATATATTTTACTAGTAGTATATTGGTTTTTACAATGGGAATGCATGCACATACTTATAGAAACAGATATATTTATATGCATAAACATGTGTGTGCTTGTACAAGTGTGATCCTATGCACTCACATACACACAAATTTAAATAGATAAGTGTATAAATGTGAGCATATTGCATATATTATATTTCATTGTCATAAATGATATAATAACATATGGAGAAAAGAAAAGTGTGTATATGACATAAAAAGATGTGGATGTAAACTAATGTTAGTGTTATTTCTCATTGGGAAAGTGCACATGAATACACATGTACTGATATCAAGTTGTATAGTTACGTGCATACACACATACATGTCTCTTTGTGTGTGAGAACACACAAAGGTATGTATAAATATGTGTTAGAAGAAATACCTAGTTCCACTAGTGCTTATGGGTCTCTTGATTGAACATAACCCACACTAAATGATGTTAAACTAGTTCCATGACTTATCAGATGACAATCTCATCATGGAAATTCCCGATGTAGAAGCCCTGCTTTTTATTTGTGGTTATATGCATAAAAGGATATATCTTCTAGCCAAATAGTATTGAGGCCATCTTGAGAATTGAACCAATAATTTTTATTTCATCATATTATGTATTGTTTGAGCTATGATTTTATGCAAGGGTTCATTATCACCCTAACATTCCATGATGCAAACTTTGTTATGTACCATCAATATAAAAATCTATTACATAACCTCTTCTAAAGGATAATTTTCGTGAGAAAAAAAAACTAAAAATGGAGACTAGAAATCAAGAATACAACACATGAAATTTGGGATTCTTAGTTTCATATGTTTCCTAGTATAGTAGAAGTGGGATTTAAGGAGAAAAGGAGAATTCTAGTCTCTATGAACATTCCCTTGAGAGGAAGTGAAAATATTATAATTTGCATTACTATAGTTGGGGAAAAAAATTATTTCATGTGGACTATGAATTAATATATTTCGGTTAGGAAGATATTCATTACATTTTTCAAAGACTTGAATCCAACCTTATTTTTGACCTAATCATCACTTGGATCCTTTTGGGGGATGATGATGTGGAGAAATATTATTTAGTCTTGTGAAAGTGTCTAGATTAGCCATTCATGCCTCCTATTTTCATTTTCTAATTCAATTAAATCTTGTCTTTTTCTTTTCTTTTCCTCATTCTTATTCATGGTTTCATTTGCAATATATTTAATATATTCCCTATTAACCTTTAAGTATTGATAAATTGAATTATAGGTACTTAGTATTGGATGAATCCATGGAGGTGGGTAACACTTTTTGAACAAAAGTGGTGGGAAAAATTCAATATTTTAATCATTTATTAAATATAAGACCTAAAAACTCATATATTCATTGTGAATTTTGACGCACAATAAAAAATATTGTACTGAATCATGCTGTGTTTCCAATGATACTTTAAAATAAAATACTACTATAATTTAATGTGGAAAATTTGCATTTAATGAAATGTTTGTCCTTGCAAATTTCAATGAAAGTTGACAAGGGGATTGTGTGCACGTAAAATAAATTAATGCTATATATATGAACATGAGCTACATAGAATGCACTACGGCATAGATTTTTTTTAATTGACTTTTGAAAGTTATATTTTTTTATTAATTTTAGAATCTCACCACCAAATATTTAAATTGCATTTTGTACACATAAATGTGCAGATAAAATGTGTTTAGTACTTACATAAATTAAAAAACTAAAAATACCATTTTGAAGAGGACACATAAATGTAGGGTGTAGATATATTTTTAAATTTTTTGTTTTTGCACCTTTTATGTTGTTGATTTCTCCTTGACCTCCCTCAAAGTTTTGGCATCAACATCAATTCCATCACCTAAGGTGAAAGTAATGATAGGGTTTGTATTTTACAAAAAGGCCATAAAAATTAAATCTACAAGAAAAAGTGGCTTGAGTATAGTTTTTAAAGCATTGATCACCAATGAGAGAATGAGTACAGGTAGATTTAAGAGAATTTTGCATTGGTGCAAGTTATTATTAAATGTAAGAATGGTGATTTTGAAATGGCATTGTACCATTGAAACACATTATTATCTACATGCACTGGTGCATTATTATTATTCGTATGCATGAGTTCTTTTACTATAAAATGGAACTGATGCAACAAAGTATTCGTTAATGTCCTAGTCAACTTCAATGGTGTGTTTTCCTTCCCGGCCACCATCGGTTCATTATAAAAGGACATGGACACCGATGGGATGTTTCCTTTAAATTGTTATAAACACAAATGAAGAAACTAAAAACTATTCTAACCATAATAGATGCAATATGGTGCAAAGTGAGTGATAAGTGCTTGAGTATTTGAGCAAGTAGTCGAAAAATTGGTTCTTTTTAATTATGAGTTAGGTAATATTGTAATAAAAAGAAAACAATATGTAAATTCCCTATAAGACGTAACATCATTTCCTATCAGTAACCATGGACCTCCCAATATCTCACCCCCAACGGTGATTAAATCCCCCGATGTTGGATAATGAAGGTAACATAGACTTAGTTATCAAGTCAGATGTTGGGGAAATGTTCTAGAATGGATACAAATATTTACAACAACAAAGAAGATCCAACTTAGGATTCAATTGAACTCACAATTTTCTCCCTAGTGATATCCTAAGTTTTGGCCACTAAGATATTTGCATCAAGTGTGGATAAGCGGTTCTTCCTACGAGGTAAAGTGTCATCTCCAACAAAAGATGAGTGCCTCTTTGTGGTGAGTAGATAGAATTATACCTCAAATTTCACATCCTTGGGAACCACCCCTTCTTATCCAAGTTGCATTTTGACACTTGCCAATAGAAGAATTTAAAATCACCATATAAGTAAAAAATGTTATGTCTCAAAACAATGTAACTAGATTTGTGGGAATTATTGGATGCATTTTCCAATCAATACTACCTAGCTAAAATATTATTTTGTGACATCCTATGGAGTATTTTATTTGGTTGGAGAGTAATCAATGCGATGTTGGTTTTAAGAGGTCCAAATTTGATTAAAGAGTGTGAGAAAGGTATTTCAAAATTTCATAACATTTTGATCCATCAAGAACACTTAAGAGTCTAAGATGGAGAGCATACTATATGTCAAAGAGTCTTTAGGTCTCTCACTATATGCTTAAGTGAAAACTGCACATGTGTTTGGAAATAAAATGAAATTGAAATTTCAAAATTATCTAAAAAAACATAAAATAAGGATACATGGGAATCTAATTTAATTCCACTCTAAGCAAACTAGAAATTATTCAATATGCTCAAACAAAATAAATGTGTGAAAAGGAGGTATTTTGAACCTATCTCCTTTTTTTATTTTCCAAGATTGCTAGAAGTATAATGAAAATAACATACTTTGGGTAAAGGAGTCTTTAGGTCCTTTGCTTGTTTGAGGAAAGTGATCTAAACTATCTTGCATAAACAAAGAAGTAAACAAGAAGGAAGAGATTGATAACTAGTGATATTCAAATCTAATTTCCTAGACTAACAATTTCCATGAGATGGAAATCATTATCATTTATTCACTATTGAGTAAGTAAGAGTTTGGTTGAAAGTGTAAAAGTGTTTTAGCCTAAAATATATCAGAAATTCACTTCGTTACTATCTATATTGGGCTAAGTTATCTAATTACTAAAGAAAACTATACTACATGTGAGTTATAGTGCATAATTTATAATATATTGACCCTAAACCAATTTTTTATAACACCTTCACTCCTCTCACTCGATCAAGTAGATCATCTATTCTAGGAAGAGGGTACTTATTCTTTATACTTACCTTACTTAGTTGTATATAATATTTGCATAGACTTAACATTCCATCTTTCTTTTTCATAAATAGAATTGTTGTTACCCATGGAGATACACTATATGTGATATAGCTTTTTTTAGTATTTTGTGCAAATACATCTTTGATTGTATCTTCTCTAGAGTAATCATTTTGTGCAGTTGTTTAGAAACATATGTAGCTCCATGAATAAGTTCTATAGTAAACTCATGTTCCCATTTGGAGGGTAAGACTAGTATTTATTTTGAAAATACATCATTTATTTCTTTAAGCAATACAAACACTTCAAGTGTTTGTTTACTTTATTGTATCGAGTCAAATACATGAACTACATATAATTTACAGTACTCTTTCATAACACCCATATTCAACTATAAGACTGAGATTTGTCTTATGGAGACAACATTAAGAATTCATGTTACAGTTATAAATTTTCCATACTCATCTACATAGGTAAATGTTTTGTTGAAATAGTCCATCACTAGTTTGTGTTCCTCTAACTCGGTTATTCCTATTAATACATTATATGATCATAAAGATAAAATATTCAAATTTGCTACAATATTGAGACCGTTTAATTATGATTGACATCCCTCTATCAATTTTGTTATTTTTCTTTTAGTTCTTGTAGCTAGATACACTAACCATGCCTTATTGAGTTTACTTTCCCTTAGCATACATGTTTCAACAATCTCAGGAGAAATGTAACTTTAACTAGAACTACGATCAATTACTATAGAAACATGGTTCTTAGAAATTTTTCCTTTGACATCCACCATGGATGACTAGTGGTCTACTTTAATATTATTTAGGCACAAAAATATGAGGACACCTCGTAGCATCATTAATTGTGGCGGCTTCTTGAATATTTTGAACATTTGTAACATTCTCATTTCCGTGTGAACAATTTCTCAACAAATGTGCCTCCATACATACTCAAAATTGTAATGGTGCTTGAAAAAGTTCATTTAATTTCCTTCATATATGATAGCAAGTTTGTTTCTACTCTGAGTTAAGAGGGAATTCTACTGAAAGTTACTCTTTCCAATATTATTACCTCTAAAATATGTAGATTGATTCCTAAACTCTAGGGTTTGCTCCTTTCCTTTCTATATTCAATTTTTTCCTTTGTCTTATATTTATAATCTTTATGGATTTCATCTCTATGTTTATATTGATCATAAAAGGATTTATATTTTCTTATAATTTTTTCCAATGTTTTTTCATTCATCAAACTTGGTTCTATCCCAAAATAACCGAGTAAAACTGCTTAAGAGCGTCCATTGTATTTTCACCTTCACACCTATAATGTATGGAACATGTCTTAATAGTTCCAAAAATTTATTTTTCAAATCATCCATAATAATCTATCCTAGTTTAATCTGATGAAATTATTTAATCTTGCCATCATGATACCTGTTTGGAAGACACTTTTGTTTAAAAATTTTCTTGAATTATTTATGGTTGACTTTTCTTTCACTAAGTTTCTTCACCAATATATGAATGGATCATAGTATAAGTTTCACAAGTAGAACTCATATCCTTATTTTTATTAGACCTTTTCTTTAGGGAACCCTTACCATCATTACTAGAAGACTATCCATGTTGTTTCTAGTTCTTTAAGTTAGTCAAATTTTGTAATAATATGAAATTTGACTCCTGTTATTCCTCTTGGGACTTAATTAGTTTTTCATTATTCCTTTAAAAACTCTACAAACATGCTTATAAACCTATCACACTCTCTATCATATCTCAATATATTTCATGATCTCCCCTTAATCATTTACATTTATATGTTTATATATGTTTGATTTGTATTTATTTGAATATTTGGTGCCTCCTCTTCTATAGTGAGAATGACTACTAAAGTAATCCAAAGATTAATTCCTTATGTAAGAAAAATGCAACAAGTTTTATTTTTCCTCAAAGTAGTTACAACGTCATATTTTCCTTGGGGCAATTTGTAGCATCATGTGTATTTTATCCCGGATGAACCAATTCCATCAAATTTATCTTTCAATCAATTCTCTATTGAGCCGAAACACTTCATCCCACATCAAAATGTCAATTGGTCTTACAAATGCATTCCAACACCTGAAGCTTTTGAAGAAGTTAATATGGCCAACATATCTCATACCGTTGAGATAGATATATCAACTAAATAAGGCATTACAAGGAATATCCTTTTAGGATCCTCTTGTACTCCTAAAGAATTGACCACTTACAAAACACTTTTTCAAGAGTTTTGTGACGTTTTCACATGGTCCTATAATGATATTCTTAGCATGAATCCTACTATCATTGAACGCGACATTGATACATGGCTCGTGGTCATGCTAGTTTGTCAAAAGCAAAGTCCTATTCACCTCACAAAAGAGTTGTCCATGAAATAAAAAATGGAGAATTTTAAAAAATATGGATTCATTTATGTGATTATGTATACCACATGGGTATCAAAACCAATTCCAATAAACAAGAAACAAGGCACCTTATTTGTTTGTATTGACTTTCGTGATTTGAATTTGAAATGTTTAAAAGAAAACTACTTGACCCCTTTCATATAACAACTCACCTACACTTGTGTTGAGATATTGTAACTTCAAAGAATATTATATTTGTACTTTATTATTCCGGAGATGTTTCATTCCTCCGTGAAGATCTTATTGTATATCCGGAGATGTTTATTCCTCCGTCGGAATGTGGTAACTCGGGTTATTAGACTTCCCTAGTAGGGGTCGGCCCTGTATGTGTTATGTGGGTCAAAGGGTTATTAGACCACCCTAGAGGGGTCGGCCCAGTTAGTTGTAGTGGGGTATTTAACCTATTGGTTAAATACGAGCCTACATGTACTTGTGTAAAATACATATCAGAGTAGTGTATAAATAGAGGAGGTGTGTTCCTCATTATACACACACACTCACTTGAGGATAGCGCACTTGTGGAGGAGAGGTCTGCTATTGTGGAGAAGGAGATCATGTCTCAGGGTTTCATCTTTGTATATTGTTGGTCATCTATATTGAGGAAGCTTTGCTGGGTTTTCTACCCCATGAGGGTTTCCCAGGATAAATCTTTGTCTCTTGTGTTTATGCTGTGCTTGTTGTTTCTTCAGTGATCCTGTATATGCTATTATTGTGAAATGGAATGTAATGCTGCTATTTTATATCTTAGCATATTAAATTTAACATGGTATCAGAGCTGACCTGAAGGAAGACAAGGTATGGCACTAAAGACACTTGCTTTACTTACGATAATTTGAAGGTTAGGGTTTTACATAGCAAAAACCAGTCATCGTAGCACTTTCGCTATAAATCCGTTTTGGCGAAGTTTTCGGATCTGAAATTGTTACAAGACGAAGCTAAAATCTCCAGGTACCTTGTGTCCAAAGGACAACCTCTAATTCGTTGTACTTTGTGATTTATGATCTGTACAATATAGGGTTTCTGCCTCTTCCAGATCTGAGTCAAAATCAGGTGACCTTGGGAAAAAGGTCATATCTTGGGCTAGGAAGCTCCAAATGAAATTTAGTAAAAAGTGACAGGTAGTACACAGTCTGCACTATCTCAGAAAACTTTTTCAGAGGCCGAAGTTGAACCAGTGACACGTGGCACTCCGTACAAGTGCGCTCTCCTGTATTATCCCATAAACAGGTCACGTTGCGACACTTGGCATAACTCTCTCTCAGAAAATCCAATTGAGGTCAGACCTGTTAGGATGGAAAGCTAACAGGCCGAGCTATCTCTGAAAACGTTTTCAGAGGCCGAAGGTCAAACAGTGACACGTGGCACGCCATACAAGTTCGCTCTCCTGTATTTTCCCAAAACAGGTCACGTTGCGACATTTGGCATAACTCTCTCTCAGAGAATCCAATTGAGGTCAGACCTGTCAGGATGGAAAGATAACAGGTCAGGATATCTTAGGAAACTTTTTCAGACCCTGTGGATCAAAAATTTTAGAGTTACACCAGAAACAATCAGGTACATATTTCTGTCAAAACAGAATTATTTTTTGGTACCTTCATTCATGACTTCCGGAATTTAGTGCTTTGGAGAAAGTTGGAATTTTTGTAATCGGAGACCACGGCTGGATGCTACTCATCAAAATAGAAATTTAGAGACCACGATCAGAATTTTTGGTTGGGCAGAAGGCCGGGCTTGATTAGACCCTAGTTCGGGACTTTGATCAGAAAAGCGGAAAATTAGGGCTTCTGTAAAAATGGGAATTTTTGAAATCTGTGACCACGGCTGGAAGCTCCTCAGAAAAATAGAAGCTTAGAGCTTTGGATCAAACTTTTTGATGGGGAAAAAGAGTGGGCTTCATCAAACCCCAGTTCAGGGTCACGTCCAGTGAATCCGAAAGTTTCAAAGGCAAAATTGAGGAGTAAAACTTTGCAGTTTTCAAATTCTGAATATATCAGTTTGATCAGCTCATCAAGGCGCATATCTCTATCCTTTCGGAAGTTTGAAATTCAAAGTTTGAATTTTTGGGGTTTCTCTGACAAACCCATATCCAGCTCCAGGTCCAGTTCTTGCAAATCAAGTGGATAGGGTTAATCCTAGAAGAAGATGGATTGGTCACCTACATAAGTGAAGGAGTTCATGTTTCAGAGGGAGATGAGGCTAAGGCTTTACATAAGGAGATTACAAGCGATCTCGATAGGTATGACTCATCAAGGTATGTTTTGAGATTTGTTTATGGTATGTTTGTCTTCATGTTATTACAGTTAGTACAATCTTGATTTTAGATTTGTTGTATCACCTTAACAAAATTATGAATGCATGATAGAAGATATTCATTGGTTAGGGTGTTGACACTTATGATTGTACTAATGCATTATGGTGTTGTGTGAGGTTGAGGTTGTCTGCTAACAAGATACACGTACATCACAAAAGACAAATCAGGCTCCATGACCATGAAAACATGAAGACAAAGACTCATCCATAATCTTTGTTCTACTTACGAGGTATGTATGACTTTGTTATATTATGCTTAACCTATGAGACATGCAGGTTCTAGCTCAGGATCTCTAAATCATTGAAGAGATTGTTTAGGTATGTTCTACATAACCAAGTAGGTATACTAATCCAGGTATGTTTCCCATGAATCTTACCTTGTGTTAGGATCCCTTATATAAGTATACTTGGAATGATTGGTTATGCTTATTCATAAAGTTAGTAATCAAGGGATTATGCATATTATATCTTTTATCAATGATATGCATGAGTAAAAGAAGACTTCCCTGAAATCTTGAATACTAATGTTTATTAACTACAATCATGACTATACGTTTTCAAGATTATTTAGTACTATAATGTTTTGATAGCATTTAGAATATACTAATGAGTGTATGTTTGTGTATGAGATTATGAGGATGACTCTTGAGCATGCACAGTGGTACAAAATGAATAGAAGTTCAAAAGACATACAGAAGATCAAGCGGGAGGCAGCCACACAAACATAAAAGATAAGTATTTGAGTTGCTATTTGAAATAGTAATGATATTGCCTGCATGCATATTTGTATTCCTAGAATATATAATGTTGAGTCTAAACATTCATAGAGCATTGAACAGTATACAACTAATGTGCATATGTTTGGACAAACATTCCATTGTTGCTTGTCTAGAATGAAACCTCTTTGCTGACATGCTGAGAGTTGTGCACACTCTTGATAGTATGTTCTGGTAGAGATGGAAGGCATCTAGATAGCCACTGTATGCATACATGATATGGGAAAGTGTTGTGCCAAAGTATTGGTCAAAATAGT
Organism: Larix kaempferi; assembly: GCA_027924585.1. Lineage (NCBI taxonomy): Eukaryota > Viridiplantae > Streptophyta > Pinopsida > Pinales > Pinaceae > Larix > Larix kaempferi. The sequence continues at coordinate 17,784,456 of BSBM01001197.1, read as the reverse complement.
TGCATCACTATGTAAATGATATCTGTATGCATGATGGGTTATCTTTTGATGATTATGAAGTATTACTAATCATGTACTTAATTTTGATTTGTAGGAAAGGTCATGAAGAATGATGGACACCGTACAAGTGGTGGATGTTCAAACAAGAAGATTTACAAGTCAAACAAAATATAGAAGGCTCATGGCTAGAAGATTCTCTTAGAAAGGGGAAGAGAATCACGACAAGATGTTTGCTCCAAGTATGGTGTAATTAAAGAAGAAGTATGAATCAGGTTCTGTATAGGTACCTAGGATCGATAATAATTTGATAAGCTTAATGATCACCATGGGTGATGTGGATCTCAACCTTTGCTACAAGGTTGAATATGATACACATATGACATGGATGCAAGAAGGAACTCACCACAGAGTTCGAATGATATTGAGGCTCATATCAGTAGACCCATCTAACGAGAGATGGCACAAATAGATATGCAGAAGATCATTCAATGCAGAAATGAAAAATGAAAGATGCTTTACTTCCTAGGTCTGGAAGTATGGCAAGGCTCAGAAGGAATATTTCTCAACCAGGGAAAGTATGATGAGAAATATGACTTGAGGTGTTGGAATGGCCACTCTTATGGATTCCAACTTGAAGATGTTAGGGGATAACTCATCAGAGTTAGTGGATATAACTCTATACAGTCAAATTATTGGGTCTTTGATATATCTAACATATACTAGGTTAGATATATGCTTTGTTATGAACACCTTGAGTTAGTATCTAGTGGAAACTAGATGTGTTTACCTGATAGTTGCAAAGTATGTGATGAGGCACATAAAGGACACGATAGAATTTGATCTATGCTATCTTGAAGATCATGACTTCAGATGGCTATTCAGATTCTGTTTGGGCAGGAAGTGTATCAGACAAGAAGAACACATCGAGAGGATGTTATTGTCTGGGATTAGCCATGATCTCGTGGTTTAGCTGGAAGCAGTCTAGTGTGGCTCTCAGCACAAGCGGAATTTATGGCTGCTTGCTCTGCTAGTTGTGAAGAAGTTTGGCTTTAGGATTGTTTGACTTAGAGATAGAACCAACTGAGATCCTATGTGATAATTAGAGTTGTATCAAGATGACATAGAATCTAGTGTTCCATGATAAGTCAAAGAACATAGGGAACTAACAAGATATGACACAGAAAGGAACTCTAAAAGTTTGAATTTGTAACAGGTTACCGTTGTACTAACCAAGCCTCTACGTCAAGTGAAGAAGTTACCAACCAAACCTCTATCTCATGTGAAGTTTGAATACTTCCGAGACAAGCTTGGTGTAGTTCAAAAGGACCCTCCTCGAAAGGGGGAGTAGTATAGTCACTACTGATGAGATTGTCTCATCAAACAACAAGGTCGTTGATGAGGTAACTTGTTCTCTACACCCGGTTACTTAGAAATATTTAGATTTAGGACTCTTATACTTAGAATACTTAGCTTTACTTATACATGCTTTTGATGATAGATGTATTGGTGAGAATACATGCTAGATGTATACATGTCTTGATGTTGATGATACATGTCATATATGTTTTGATGTTGATGATACATGTTTTGATGATGATAATACATGTTGTGGTTATACATGTCTTGATGTTGATGATACATGTTGTGGTTATACATGTTTTGATGATGATGATACATGTTGTGGTTTTACATGTTTTGATGATGCATGTTGAGGTGATACATGTTATGATGATGAGGATACATGTTCTTGATGAACATGTGAGAGGATTGGATCATCCCTGGACTTTCAGTCCTAAAGAGAGCCGTAGACGTGAGGTCTCCGAGAATGAAGTCCTTAGTGGACAGTTGAGGGGATTGGATCATCCCTGGACTTTCAGTCCTAAAGAGAGCCGAGACGTGAGGTCTCCGAGAATGAAGTCCTTAGTGGACAGTTGAGGGGATTGGGATCATCCCTGGACTTTCAGTCCTAAAGAGAGCCGTAGACATAAGGTCTCCGAGAATGAAGTCCTTCGTGGACAGTTGAGGGGATTGGGATCATCCCTGGACTTTCAGTCCTAAAGAGAGCCGTAGACGTGAGGTCTTCGATAATGAAGGGATTGGGATCATTCCTGGACTTCGGTTCGAAAGAAGAGCCGTAGACGTATGTCTCCGATAATGAAGGGATTGGGATCATTCCTGGACTGCGGTCCGAAAGAAGAGCCGTAGACGTATGTCTCCGATAATGAAGGGATTGGGATCATTCCTGGACTTCGGTCCGAAAGAAGAGCCGTAGACGTATGTCTCCGATAATGAAGGGAATGGGATCATTCCTGGACTTCGGTCCGAAAGAAGAGCCGTAGACGTATGTCTCCGATAATGAAGGGATTGGGATCATTCCTGGACTTCGGTCCGAAAGAAGAGCCGTAGACGTATGTCTCCGATAATGAAGGGATTGGGATCATTCCTGGACTTCGGTCCGAAAGAAGAGCCGTAGACGTATGTCTCCGATAATGAAGAGATTGGGATCATTCCTGGACTTCGGTCCGAAAGAAGAGCCGTAGACGTATGTCTCCGATAATGAAGGGATTGGGATCATTCCTGGACTTCGGTCCGAAAGAAGAGCCGTAGACGTATGTCTCCGATAATGAAGGGATTGGGATCATTCCTGGACTTCGGTCCGAAAGAAGAGCCGTAGACGTATGTCTCCGATAATGAAGGGATTGGGATCATTCCTGGACTTCGGTCCGAAAGAAGAGCCGTAGACGTATGTCTCCGATAATGAAGGGATTGGGATCATTCTTGGACTTCGGTCCGAAAGAAGAGCCGTAGACGTATGTCTCCGATAATGAAGGGATTGGGATCATTCCTAGACTTTAGTTCGAAAGAAGAGCCGTAGACGTATGTCTTCGAGAATGAAGGGATTGGATCATTTATGGAGTTAAGTCCGAAAGAAGAGCCGTAGACGTATGTCTTCGATAATGATAGGACTGGATCGTCCCTGGACTTCGGTTCAAAAGGTACATGACTGGTTTACATCATTCCTTGACGATGCCGATGATCGTGTGATGACGATGCTGATGATCGTATGATGACGATGCTGATGATCGTGTGATGACGATGCCGATGATTGTGTGATGACGATGCTGATGATCGTATGATGACGATGCTGATGATCGTATGATGACGATGCTGATGATCGTGCGGTGATGATGCTGATGATCGTATGATGACGATGCTGATCGTGCTGCTGTTGATAGTGTGATGATGATGCTGCTGATCGTGTGATTACGATGCTGATGATCGTAATGCTGATATTGATGTTGACATTGATGTACCAGTAACTGTTTGAGTTACTGATGAAGAAAAATTGAAGAAAGCTTCCAATGATTTATAGATGTATCATGTATGATGTTGATGACTCCTTGCTCATGCAGATGTTGTTATAATATCCTTCTCGTTAAGGGGGAGTGTTGAGATATTGTAACTTCAAAGAATATTATATTTGTACTTTATTATTCCGGAGATGTTTCATTCCTCCGTGAAGATCTTATTGTATATCCGGAGATGTTTATTCCTCCGTCGGAATGTGGTAACTCGGGTTATTAGACTTCCCTAGTAGGGGTCGGCCCTGTATGTGTTATGTGGGTCAAAGGGTTATTAGACCACCCTAGAGGGGTCGGCCCAGTTAGTTGTAGTGGGGTATTTAACCTATTGGTTAAATACGAGCCTACGTGTACTTGTGTAAAATACATATCAGAGTAGTGTATAAATAGAGGAGGTGTGTTCCTCATTATACACACACACTCACTTGAGGATAGCGCACTTGTGGAGGAGAGGTCTGCTATTGTGGAGAAGGAGATCATGTCTCAGGGTTTCATCTTTGTATATTGTTGGTCATCTATATTGAGGAAGCTTTGCTGGGTTTTCTACCCCATGAGGGTTTCCCAGGATAAATCTTTGTCTCTTGTGTTTATGCTATGCTTGTTGTTTCTTCAGTGATCCTGTATATGCTATTATTGTGAAATGGAATGTAATGCTGCTATTTTATGTCTTAGCATATTAAATTTAACAACTTGTGTTACGAATGAGGTCCTTTCCTTTATGGAGGTATTATTTGGATACATCCATATTTATATTGATGAGGAATACGAGTACACAACTTCCTTCACCACCCCATGGGGAATGTTCACATACTGAGTTATACCATTCGGACTAAAAAAAACTATAGCCACATTCCAATGCACTATGTCACACTTCTTTCATGACTTGTTTCATATCATTCTAACTTACTTGGATGACCTCACGGCTCGGTCCAAGAAGCATTCATAGCATTTCCAGGAGCTTCTACAAGCGTTCCTCTAGTGTTGCAAATATAACATCCACTTGATCCCACTCAAGTGTGTCTTTTGCATCATGACCGGTCAATTACTGGGATTCATTGTTTCCCAACAAATATAAAAGTTGATCCACTAAAAGTTGAATCCATTGTTAACATTACTACTCTGTGGACCTTGTGCCAATTGCAAATTCTACAAGCCAAGGAAAATTTATTATGTTGCTTCATAATGAACTATGCCACCACATTCCGTGGGTTTTTATGCTTGATACTTTCTATCATCTTTTTTTTGGGGATGAGCAGGTGCAAGCCACTTTTGACACATTGAAAAAATATTTGAATTTTTCCCCATTGGTATGTGCTCCTTATTTCATAAAGGATTTCATCCTTTACATCTCGTCATCCTAATTTTCTATCAACAGAGTGTTAGTACAAGAAGACTCTTATCACCAAGAGCATCTTATCAAGTATGTGACTAAAAAATTATCTAGCCCCTATCTTTCTTACACTCGTGAGGATAATTTAGCTTTGGCCATAGCTATTCTAGTTCAAAAGCTTCAACAACACATCCCCATGAGTCCAACCAAGATTGTCGCAGATTCAAATCCTATGTTGTACCTCTTGATTTGTTTCATCATCGACGGTCATGTTGCTAAGTGGATCGTAATCCTTCAAGAGTAAAACCTTTACTTTTTCATACCTAAGAGAACTCAAGAATTAGCACTAGATTAGCTCATTGTAAATTTTTCATCTACATCCACCCCATCTCTTATCATCAATCATCTACTAGATCGACATCTATTCACCATATGCTCTGATGATCCATCATGTAGTGACATCGTGGTATACTTTCACACTCAAAATTTTAGTCCTCACCTGAACCATGAAGATCGTTGGAGCATTCGACACCAAGCCCATGGGTACTTCCTTATTTGGGATATCTTATACCAAAGGGGAATCAAAAATATTTTATGGCGATGTCTCAACGATTATGACCCAAAGCAGGTTTTAAATGATTTCCATAGTGGATCGCACAGTGGACATCATTCTAGAATAGCCACTACCCAAACGTTCGTTTGCATTAGTTATTTTTGGATGAATCTTTTTTTTATTACATTGCAATACTCAATCCTTACCACAACTTCCAACTCTTTTCTCCTAAAGCAAGAATTCCTCCTACACCTATGCCCTTGCTCATAACCATTGGACCCTTCTGAAAAAGGGCCATCAACTAAATGGAATGCAATCTATCCTTTGTCGATGGCCATAAGTACATAATTTTGGTTATCAACTATTTCACTAAATGGGTTGAAGTCATGCAAACCTTCAATTGCACCATAGACACTGCAAGGTGAAAACATGAAGTTGGGTAATTTGCTTTTGAGAATGGAGGGGAAAACAAAAATAGTCTACGCAGATAAACATGCAAAGCAAATCAACTTCAAAATCTAGGACGACAGTTTAAAAAAATCTAGGTTGAGAGTTTGTGAGAGTCCAAAATCTTGGATGAGAGTTTAAAAAAATCTAGGCTGAGAGTTTGAACCAGTCACAACACCGTGTTTAAAAAATACTCTCGGAACAGTGTTTGAACTAAAATCTTAGCCAAGAGTTTGGAAGATATTTTCTAAGCTAAAATTTTGTGAACAACAAAAGTTGCGAAAAATATCGCATGCATCTTTTCAGAACCTTCAACTTCAACAAGGCCAGACCCTTGCAAATTTAAAGATTATTTTTTAGACTTGGTACCAATGGATTCATCTCTAAATCTAGTTTCCAAACAATATAATAATTGTTTCATTTCATTTTGAATGTCTATTTATTAATATTTTTTAAAAACTTATCCCTTCAGAATTTTATTGTTGGAAAATCACCAAAAATGAAGATCCATTATCATAACAAATACAACACCAAAAAATTGGAAATATTCATAGAGATCTTCCTTTCCATGTCCTCTTCAAAAGTTCATATTTAGTTTTTTCAGTAACAGTCATAGTAAAAGCTAAATTGAAGCTCACCAACATGTGTCGATAAGGCACCATTTTCTGAACATATGTTATTTTGGTAAATAATAAAAAATAGTTCTCAAGTTGAAAAACCTCAAAATATATCCCATGCATAAGTGCAGTGTGTGTATATTATGAGCATACATTGTTTTCCCTAAAATGAATAACCATCTCTCAAAAAACTAGTGCTCACGTAGGTCACTCATTACCCATACCTAAAAGTTTCAAGTATATGTCATTGTTGATCACCAAATTTGTCCAGGATATGTCCATAAATTTAAAAATTAATACAAGTATGAAGCTAATTCAATTATCTAAAACTTTTGTGTTTACATCAAGGTGAAATTCCTAAGGGAGGTATGGGTTTAAAGGGATGGAAGATGAAAAACATAAAATTTTACAATTTTGTTTATAAAAAAAAAAGCAAAATAGTTACCCAACTTCATGTTTTCACCCTCTAGCATGGTTCTTATTTAATCACGTCATGACCCAATTTGGCATCCCCCACCAATTGGTTTCATATCATGGTTCCCACTTTGAGAATACTATGTGGAAATAGTTTTCCCATCTTTTTAAATTCGAGCACCACTTCTCTTTTGCTGATGCTCAACATCGACATGCTTCCAAAGTTGTCGGAACATGAAACTAAAGCATAACCTAATAAAATTTGTTGAAAGATCATTCTATTTGCACCGTTGTGTCCAGAGTGATGTGTTTGTGTAATATACCGAATTTTGTTGATTATGTTTATATTATATATTGGTCGTAGGCCCCGATCCATATGATTTGTTTTATGATATATATATATACACTGGGCGTAAGCCCCAATGTACATGTTTTACTTTTGTTACATATTTGGGCATGGACCCTGACAGATGCATATTGTTGTTATGTACTGGGCATAAAGACCCGATGTACTTGATTGATGATTATTATGTGATTGGGTACAAACCCTAATATACTGAGATGATCTTGTTATATACTATGCAGAGTTCTAGAATGCATGACTGAATTTTATGATGTGTTGAGCATAGGGTCTGGAGCACATGGATGAGCTATGTACTGGGTGTAAGCCTCGATGTACATAAAGTGTTGGGCATAATCCCTAGAGCACTCCAACTTGATGTTGAGCATAAGCTTTGGAGCATCGTATCTTTTGCCATGGTATCCCTAGGTGTATCTTACAAATACATCCTAGTAGTAGTGTTGAGCGAAGAGCTATGGAATTGCACTAGTGTAATGCCCGTTGAAGAGTGTTGAGCATAAGCTTTGAATAGCACTTGGGGTAAATTTATTAAAAAGGTGTTGAGTTGAGGAAGGCTTTGAATAGCACCACCAGTCATCACACCTATTTTAATTGACTAATTGAATCATTACTCATCCCATCAAGGACTGAGGAAACTACCATGAAATACGAGGTAATCCAACATGCAAAAGGGACCTAGAGCTACCTAACCTAGTCGACCATCCAAACCTACCAAAGTCTTGTCAAAAGAGTGGACCTTAATCAATAAAGCACCAAAGATATAATGCTATATAAATCAAAGTGATTATTTATAAAGAGCCTCACTTATGTACAAGTAGTATACATAAATATAGGTATGAATATAAAAGAAATTATTTATAAGTAAAGGAATTATTTATAAGTAAACATATTTTTTATAAGTAAAGATATTATTTATAAGTAAAGTTATAAAAACACACAAAGTTATACAAAGTAAGTCTATAAATCCATTCGAAAAGGATTTTACCTATGATTATATTAAAATAAAAAAAACTATAAAATTTACTATAATTAGTTCAAAAGGACAAGTAAGAGTCCTAGATAAAAATAAAATTTATAATGAAATAAAATTTTAATTATATGTTATATTTTTAAACTAAGAGTCAAACTAAAGATAATATTAAAAATAATATTATAATTTCAACCGTCATTTCCAAAGTTCGCCTATAAATACAAGGGAAATTTTCCAAAGAGAGGATTTATCTTATTATCATTCTTTTAGGCTAACAAGAGAGAATTTTTCCCATAAGCCTAGAAGAGTAATTATTTCAGGATTGAATTTCAATCAGTTGTCTGCCCTAGGTTCTCTAGTTTCCTCTTGCATGTTGGAGCTAGCTCGGGGGGATCCGATCAGAACCAGGGATGGTTATGGGTCATGGTTGGGAGGAACGTGGTAGTTCCAAAGTTATTCGGTTATCATTCTACAGGTCAGCTAAGCATATTCTTTTCATTAATAAGTGTTTGAGGTTTGCAGGATTTTAGAAGGAGGTGATCCAAGTTGCAAAGTCCAGGTATGAATTGTTTTGTTTATATTTCCAATTTATTATAGGCTTAAAATTAGGATGTAAATTCTAGTTACTGTAATTTTCCTTTCCATTAGAAATCTGGTTAAATTTATACATTGGGAGCAAGGGCTGCTGCATTGGCTCCACAGGTCAAACTCTATTTATATCTAGACATTTAAAATTTAATTCAGGCATGTTTATTATTTAACCATTAGACTATTCTTTAATTTAGATCTCAGACCTTTCAAACCACTATAATCATTTTGTTCCAAACAAGATTTATTTACAAATGACCAAACCCTGATTAATACAAATCTGCACCCAAAATCAAGACTGGCCTAAAATTTCTTTTACAGCTGAGTCAAGAGATCGATTCTCTTTGACCCTAGGTGTTGAAGCTAGTTAATTAAAACTCAGATTTATTTACATAGTACCTTTTCTCTTAAGCAAAAACACCCAATGAATTTCATAGGTCGAAGCCAAACATTAACAAATTATTTAATTAGAATTTTAAAAGCACTAATAGGGTCTATGTAGAAGTCATCTAAGCACTTTAAGAATCCATGTTAAACCCTTGTCTAAACAACACAACCTTAGGAATTATTTGCATAAATCGAAACCACGGGCTCATACATTTAGGGCACGCTTCAGACATGGTTTGGACTCATGATCGATTCCTCTAAACAACAAAACCAATCAATGCTTAAATTATGGACCACACTATAGTGTGGGTCATTATCCAGTTCATCACAATGCTAACCATAAAGAAAATTGAAAGACCAAAATGCGATTTAAAAGCTAGGGATCTGCCCATAAATTTTCATACGAACATTTTCCAATTAATTTAACCCTAGCATCCACCTACAAAAGTATCACCTTCACGCAGGAAACACAAGATTTATATTTGAGACAGAGGCGTTTCCTTCCAGATAAAAGTGCATAAACGACAAATTACATAGACGCTTAGCTCTCCAACTAAAAACATTGTAAATATGAAATATACCGAGGCATTTGATCTCAGGTTTAATCACAAACATTTTATAATTGAAAACATAATACAGATAGAATCTTCATTGCCATCTTGATTTATGTGTCCGGGGAAAAAACAAATTAAATATTAAACATTATAATAATAATATTATATTTGTTCAAATATTTTAATTTTTGAAAAAAAAATATTAAACTATATATATAGTTTATATAAAACATTAATAATAATATTATTATTATTCAAAAGAAAATCATTATTTTTGGGAAATCAAAAGGTTATTTAACCTAATAAGAAGAAGACAAGAAGTATCCAAAGGAAGACAATTCATCGCCAAAAAGGTCAAATCAAAGAAGACAAAATCAAAGAAGGAAAAAAAGTAAATATCTAGTGAAGACTATCCATCATGGAAGAAGAAACACTAGTCAAAGAAGTCGAAGACCCTCTTCCATTGAAAAAGTCGAAGACTATCTATCACGAAAGAAGTAAGACAAAGACCATCTATCGCCGAAGAAATCGAAGACCATGGAAGCCGATTTTCGACTACAAATTGAGAAATTAGAAGCCAAGTTAAAGCGCTATCTAAAATACAATGAATATTTACGCGACATGAATACAAAATCAGAAGTAATGATTAAAATCCATGAGATTCAAAAAGAGTTCAAGGTACAAAAAATTTTCTACCAGAAAAATCATATAGAAAAATTGTCTTCTCAAAATTGAGGAATTAAAAGATGAAAGTGATTTCAATCAAAGATTAAAAAATCAAGATATAAAGAAAGAAATAAACGATTACGAAGCGGAAATAATACACTTGAACAAAATCGTTAATGACAAGGATGAAGAACTGATGCATATAGAACATAAATTAGAAGATCAAGAATTAGTGGTTGACCAGTATCGACAACAGATAGAAGTTCTTCAACAAAAAAATGACGACTCTAAAAAGACACACAAGTTGGAGATCGCTAAGAGTAATAAAGCACTATCTAACAATTCCGAATAAATTTGTAGATTAAGAAATCATAACAAGACACTAGTAAAAAAAATTAAGAAGTTGAAACATAGTCATAAGAGAGAAAAATATACATAAGACATTGAAGGAAAACTTCTACACAAACAGGAAGAAAATCACTACATCAGAATGCATAACGAAGATCTTAAGGAACAACTTACGAAGTCTGAAGATGACAAAAAATCGCAAGTAGAATTGATTAAGAAGTTTCAAGATGATAACATTCAATTAGAAAAAAAGTTGCAAAAGATACAGAACAAAACCTTAAAACCTCAAGAGATAAAAATAAAACTTCCATCTCGGATCAATGCTCAAAAGACAACATTCGTAAAAGAAAATGACATTGTGAAAATTCCCTTTCGACACCCCAACCATAAAACCAATATTCTTAAAAGTGGGAAATGCCGAAAGATAATGGTACTAATGTGATCAAAGCTCATGACGGTAGATCAGTATGGAATCCCAATAGTCAACAACAAATCAATTTTGGATGGATTGACCCATCCCCATATCAGAATTTATGCTCTTCACTTAGTAGTTCATCTCGACATGTTTTGTCAGCCACAACATCGCAAAGAATGATGCGACAACAATATAAGGCTTTGAGGAAAAATCCTTTGTAAGAGAGTGGGAATGTAACGAAAATAAATAAGATAATAATTAATACTTAATACTTAGGTTAATTAATGTTATTATAAAAGGAGGCATCTCCTCAACATCAAGTGTCCAAGCCATATTTAATTCCAAGACATCATTGTAATCTATCATCTTTTATCTATTCAATATTCAATATTATTCCATTTATTATGGCTTATCTAGTTTACCATGTATTTTGGTAACTTGATTGTGTGAGTGAATAAATATGTGGCTCACCAGTCGAATGTGTGTGTCTATATTTTGTGTGAGCTAGATGAAGTCCCATAATGACATAATTTCCACTCATGGATTGCTGATGTGTTGCTACCATGATTCCGCTAGATGTATGATATTGACTTATGCATGATTGAGATGATGGATTGCTCGTACAAAAATTCTAGTGATGTATATATTTGAGAGATGTCACAAGTCAATGATTAGAGTATACTATTTGCAACAATAGTGATAATGATTGCATAAGAATAATACCTTTCTTGTTAACAGCGAGTGTTTAATATTATGTAACTTCATAAGATATTCTTGTTATTATTATTATAATTCCTTTGGGAGAAATTCATATTGTTATTGATCATGTAAAAACCCTAAAATAAATTAAGTAAAATAGACAAGTCAACTCCACAGAAGTTAGTGGGTAAAACTCAACCAGACAAGTATATAAATAAGAAGGTTGAATTCCTCATTTGGATCAATTAGAAATTCGCTCAAGCAAGTGAATAAGTGGGAATGGAAGAGTAGTTGTAGCTAAAGGAAGCTTATTTTGGTTAAATTTTGAGCATTAATTCACAATACTCTAGGATCTTTACTGAGAGAATAACATGTACAGTATATCAATGCATAACAATCATAACAAGCATGTCAATCATCACAAGAATCAAAATCATGAGAGACAAGAGACACAGAGTTTCCGTGGGAAAAACCCTATGGTGAAAAACCCAACAACTTCCTCAGAGATAGAGAGAGCAATGGCTCAACCAAAGTACAACCAAAATACGCAGAGATAGTCTCCTAGTAGTAGATGATCCTCCTCCTCACTAGTGCGCCACTTTCTGAGTGAGAGAAGTGTGAGTTTCCAAGTAATCCAAATAGAGATCTCCTGATCTCTATTTATGCTAGTCTGTTTTCCCAGTGACCTTATGGGGCTGACTTGTCTAGCTAGGTACATCAACCATATAATATACATTTCAGGGCCGACCCCACACATGGTGGTCTAATAACCCATCGACAAGTACACACACTTGCGACACTTGTGAATCCACATGACGACAATTCCTTATAGAGGAATAACACATTTCTTGTAAGGGTACAATAAATATACATGAAATACATAGATGAAATACATTCCGAAGTTACATATACAACAACACTCCCTCTTAACTAGGAAGGTATTTATCGACACAGATCTGATAGACAAGTCTTCTTCTTGGAATCATCGTCATCGTCATCGTCACTGCTGCTGCTATCTCAACCAATCTTTGAATATACTCGTCATAGGAAGTTCTATAGAGCTAGTCCTTTTTCATACTGGATGTAGGCCCACAACTTGTAGGTCTTCGTCATCACTGGCCATATTGTGGAAATCTCAGGACTTATTACGTGCATCACAAAACCTTAAAAGAGTCTCTTGACTAGCAAGAACCCTAAATAGAATCTGAGGCCTTTTTCATCCTATCCATATCTCCAGGACTTATTACATGTGACCCCACCACAAAACCTCGAAAGAGAATCCCAGGACTGATTACAAGCACAAGGCTCAACCTATCGGATCTCCCAGGGCACAAATTACATGTGGTCGCCACAAAACCTTGAAAGAGCATCCCAGGACTGATTACGAGCACAAGGCTCAACCTATCGGATCTCCTAGGGCACAAATTACATGTGGTCATGGAAAAACCTCGAAAGAGCATCCCAGGACTGATTACGAGCACATGGCTCAACCTATCGGATCTCCCAGGGCACAGATTACATGCCATAGGACAAAACCTCGAAAGAGCATTTGCTAGATATCCCAGGGTACAAATTACATGCCATAGGAAAAACCTTGAAAGAGTATCTGCAAATCTCATAGGGCACAAATTATATGTCCTCCCAAGCAAAACCTCGAACGATCATTTTCCAGATATCCCAGGGTACAAATTACATGCCATAGGCAAAACCTCGAAAGACTATCTGCAAATCTCCCAAGGAAAAAATTACATGCTTATCTGCACAACCTGTTCCATGGCCACAGAGTATCAACTTGATACTCACCATACATCATCTTGATGTACACATGATCATCCTGATCATTGTCACTGCAACATCCTGTTGCGTGTCATCTGGAGCAACATCCTGAAGCTCGTCATCCATGATCATCCTGATCATACACTGCATCTTCCTGATGCATACCAAGTATCTACCTAATACATATCATCACACATGATCCTCCTGATCATATAATGTATCCACCTGATACATACATAGATACATGATCCACACAATGCATCTAACTGATATATATTGATATACATGATCTACCTGATCATACACAGTATTCACCTGATACATATACAGATACATATTTCAATCATCCAACATGATCCATATACAAAATACATACAAATGATCTAACTGATCATATCCAACATCCAACATGATGCGTACATACATATACATATAAATGATCCAACTGATCATATCCAGCATCCAACATGATGTGTACATACATATACATATAAATGATCCAACTGATCATATCCAACATCCAACATGATGTGTACATACATATACATATAAATGATCCAACTGATCATATCCAGCACCATCCTGATGCATATACAGAGTAGTAACTGGAGCATCGTCCTAATGCTCATCATCCAGCGCTTACGTCCACAGCCATGTGAAGGATCCTCCTTCCAACATGCTTGGAATGGCTTCAACAAATGTGTCCATCACTTCTTCCTTGAAGTGTCATCAATCTGAAGAACACCAAGCCTCTCCCTGAAGTACTCGAACTTCACTCTGGCTAGTGGCTTCATCATTACATCTGCAATCTGCTCCTCTGTCGCAACATATAGGATCTTTACTGCTCCTCTCTGCACCATATCCCTGATATAGTGATATTTGATCTCTATCTGTTTCGACCTATCGTGAAACACTAGGTTCTCAGATAGCTTCACACAACTCTTGTTATCATAGAAGATACCAGTAGCATCCAACGGAAGATCAAATAACTCAGATAGTCGCTTCCGAAGTCATACTACCTCACAACTAGCTGAACAGGCTGCAACATACTCTGCCTCAGATGTACTCAGTGCTACGCGGGACTGCTCCCTGCTGAACCAAGAGATCACACCTGATCCCATACTGAAGCAGCACCTAGATGTGCTCTTCCTATCTGCAGCACTACCTGCCCAATCTGAATCAACATAACCTTGTAGGTTAAACTTTTGATTCGCTTCATACTTGAGCCCATAATCAACTGTACCCTTCAGGTACCTCAGAATATGCTTTATAGCAACCAGGTGAAAACTCCTCGGGTCCATCAGGAACTGGCTGAATGTGTTCACCGCAAAGCAAATATCTGGTCTCATGTTTGTCAGGTGCATCAAGGACCCAATCATCTGACGATATGCAGAGACATCAACCGGCTCAGATGAAGCACCACATAGAAGCTTCAGATTCGATGCCATAGGTGTGGCCATGGCCTTGCAATCGATCATCCCAAACCTCTTCAGGATATCTACTGTGTACTTCCCTTGTCCAAGAAAGATCCCATCTGTACTCTGCCACACCTCCATACCTAGGAAATAGTGCATCATTCCCAAGTCCTTCATATCAAATTCGGCAGCAAGATTCCTCTTTGTATCTGCAATCAATCTGTCATCTCCTGTTACAAATAAGTCATCCACATATAGGAGTAGAACCACAGGATTCCCTTCCTCAACCTTGTAGTAAAGGTTGGAATCTGCTTTACTCTTGGTAAATCCCAAACTAGATAGGAAACTGTCCATCCTACCATACCAAGTTCTGGGGGCTTGCTTCAAGCCATACAAGGCTTTCTTCAATCTGCACACATATGACTCCCTGTCATGTGTTTCAAAACCGAGTGGCTACTCCACATACACTTCCTCCTCAACTACACCATTCAAGAAGGCAGTCTTGACATCCATCTGGTGTATTTTCCATTTCATCGCTATAGCCAGGGCAAGTACTATTATGATGGAAGTGTACCTGGCTACAGGAGAAAAAGTTTCTTCATAATCTACTCCCTCTTTCTGAGAGAAGCCACGATCTATGAATCTTTCCTTGTATTTCTCTACACTGCCATCTGCAGCATGCTTGATTTTGTAGATCCATTTGGAAGTCACAACAGACTTCTCTTTAGGTCTTGGGACAGCATCCCAAACATCATTCTTCATTATTGATTGGTATTCCTCGACCATGGCATCCTTCCATTCTTTCTTTTTCACTGCTTCTTCATAACTGGAAGGTTCTTTATTCATGATGTCACAGAGCAAAGCAACATAGCAGGTATGTGATCTAGTTCTCTTCTTTGCTCTGCGTTCTTCTTCTGGAATGTCAAATCTTTCTGCATCCTGAATGAGCTCTCTAGCCCATGAAGGTTTCCTCTTGTGAGAGTTATCTTCACGGGGTGGATCTACAGGTTCTTGCTGATCTTCAAACTCACGAACAACTTCTGGAATTGCTTCAGTCATGGTAGCGTCTTGAAATCTAGTTTCCTTAGGTTCTTCATAAACTTCAATAGGTGCCTTCCTTGATTTGATGAATGCTGAATTTTCATCAAATGTTACATCCCTGCTGACATCAATCTTCTTGAATCCTGGAAAGTATATTCTGTAAGCCTTCGAGCTTTCACCATAACCCACAAAGATACCCTTCTTTCCTGAAGGATCTAGCTTGGTCCTCTTTTCCTTTGGGACATGAGTGTATACTGGAAAACCAAATATTCTGAGATGGCTGACTTCAGGTTTCTTACCAGAAAAGACCTCTTTTGGTGTCTTGTTGTCCAATATCTTGTAGGGTGTTATGTTCTTCACATATACAGTTGTTCTATCTACTTCTACCATAGATGCATAGGTAGATCCTGTTCATGCAACATTGCCCTTCCTACTTACATGATTGTTTTGTTCTTCCTTTCTGCAACTCCATTCTATTGTGGATTGTAAGGAGCAGTCAACTCGCTCTTAATCCCTAAATCGCTGCAAAGCTTCTTGAAGTCACCTAAGGTGAATTCTCCACCATTGTTGGATCTGAATGTTTTGATCTTCTTGTCAGTTTGATTCTCCATCAAGGTTTTGAATTCCTTGAACTTATCAAACACCTCATCTTTGTTCTTTAAGAAGTAGACCCAAGTCTTCCTGGAGAAGTCATCTATGAAAGAGACATAGTAAACATACCCACTCAGAGAACTAGAAGACATAGGACCACATACATCTGAGTGGATGATTTCCAGGATTGCTTTCACTGCTTGAGAAAGCCTTCTTAATGTTCTTACCTTTTGCACATCCTTTGCAAACACCTTCATGTTTGGTCTTTATTTCAGGAAGACCCTCTATAGCCTTGCTTGCAATTGGAAGTTCCCTATAGTGCATATGAGCAAGTCTTCTATGCCAAAGTTCACTTGGATCCATAGATTCATGTACCATGGCATGTTCAGGTTGACCCTTCAATTTATACAATCCTCCCTCTTGCTCTCCAATCACTACTGCATCATTGATTGTTTTACCCTTTGGCCACATTAGGACTTGGCCATCTACAAATGCAACCCTGATGCCTTTTGCATCCAATGCAGAGATGGAGAGAAGATTCTTCTTGATCCCAGGTACATAAAGAACTTCTTTCATCTTTAAATGTTTTCCAGAATCTAGGTTGTAGGAGGCTTCACCACTTCCTTTGATAGGGTATTGGTAATCATCTCCAAGTCTTACCTTATGGGGTGACTCATGTTCAGATAAGTTTACAAAATATTCTTTAAACCCAGTCATGTGTTTGGAAGCCCCACTGTCAATCAACCAATCATTACAACCATGGGAGATAGTACCTGTGAGAGCAGAGATTATAACATATTCTTCTTCACTTGATGAGTCATCATCACTTTCTTCCCTAGCCTTCTTCTTTGGAAGTTCATCATCCTCAGCAGGATGAGCATGATATCTTCTTTTGTTATTCTTCTTCTTCTTGTTGAAGTTGTTGTTGTTGTCATTCTTCTTCTTTGGACAGTCTGAAGCAAAGTGTCCCTTCTCATTGCAATTGAAGCATCTGAGATCTTTCTTATCTTTATGATAATGGTGGTGCGAGAATTTTCTGTAATGAGATGATTCCTTCTTGGACTTGCCTTTCCTGGCATGTGATGTGAGAGCTTGATCTTCATTTCCCATCCTTTCTTCTTGGTCCACAAGCCTAGCTTCTTCTTGAGAGCATTCCTCCCATAGTCTACTGAAAGAGATCAATTTCTTTCTTGCACAGATCCCTTGAATAAAGGAGTCGCATGACCTAGGTAGGCCATTCAGAGTGGTCATAACAATTTCACCATTGTCCCCTACTTCATCCACAGCTTCAAGTTCTTTCTTGATCTGAGATACCTTGGAGAAGTAAGATTGAATGGTTTCTCCATTCGACATCTTGACCCCTTTCAATTGATTCTGCAGAGTCATCTTTCGATTTATGTTCTTCCCTTCAAATAACTTGGTCAGGGAGTCAAACATCTCCTTGGGTGTCTTTAGAGAAGACACATGGGGTATGTGATGGTATTTGATAGAATCAACAAATATTCTCTTTGCCTTGACAAAGTTCTTCTTATGCAATACCTTATCCTTTTCATCCTCTGGGGTAGGGATACCTTCTTTTATATATGACTCTAACTCATTCTCTTCTAGGATTAACCCAATCCTATACTTCCAGGTTCGGAAGTTATCAGCCCCTTCAAGCTTATCCTCAAGCTTGGTGTGGGGAGACATCTTAAGAGTACTTCAAATGGAAATAGAAAAGATTTAAGTCTTACCACTTGAATTGCTGAAAATTGGATCTGGTACCGGATTAGGGTTTGTCGGAGAAACTCTAAAAATTCAAAATGTGAATTTCAACTTTCTGAAAGGATAGAAAGATGCGCCTTGATGAGCTAATCAACCTAGTGTATTCAGAAATTGATATCTGCAAAGCTACACCCTTCAAAACTACCTTTCTGTCTTCTCGGATTCACTAAGGAGAGCCCTAAATTAGGTTTTGAGTTTCCTGGAGATCGAACCAGCCAAAAATCTCGATCCAAAGCTCTAAACTTCTATTTTTACAAGGAGCTTCCAGCTATGTCTTCAGATTTCTGAAATTCCTATTTTTATAGAAACCCTAATTTTTATGGCCAAATCTGAAAATGCTCAGAATTTAATTCTGATTAGATAGATAGATTCACCTTGATGAGTAGAGTCAATCTACTGTACTACTTTTCCAAAATCTATGGAGAGAAACCCAATAAACAAGAAACTCAAGTTTTAGTCACTGCAAAATGTCTTCTTCTCAGGTTAGCTCTGATACCATGTTAAATTTTGAGCATTAATTCACAATACTCTAGGATCTTTACTGAGAGAATAACATGTACAGTATATCAATGCATAACAATCATAACAAGCATGTAAATCATCACAAGAATCAAAAGCATGAGAGATAAGAGACAAAGAGTTTCTGTGGGGAAAACCTTAAGGTGAAAAACCCCACAACTTCCTCAGAGATAGAGAGAGCAATGGCTCAACCAAAGTACAACCAAAATACATAGAGATAGTCTCCTAGTAGCAGATGATCCTCCTCCTCACTAGTGCGCCACTTTCTGAGTGAGAGAAGTGTGAGTTTCCGAGTGATCCAAATAGAGATCTCCCGATCTCTATTTGTGCTAGTCTATTTGCCCAGTGACCTTATGGGGCCGACTTGTCTAGCTAGGTACATCAACCATATAATATATATTTCAGGGCCGATCCCACACGTGGTGGTCTAATAACCCATTGGTAAGTACACACACTTGCGACACTTGTCAATCCACATGACGACACTTTCTTATAGAGGAATTACACATCTCTTATAAGGGTTCAATAAATATACATGAAATACATAGATGAAATACATTCCGAAGTTACATATACATCAACAATGTTTCGGGTTCCATCTTATCTTGTCTTTGTATATTCTATTCTTGGGGCATATTTGTATGAGAGATCTTTAGCTCTTCATTTTATTCACATTGTACTTGTTGACAAAATCTATATTGAAGAAGTGCTACTAGGATTTCTTCCCCTAGAGGGTTTCCCAGGATAAACTCTTGTGTATGTTGTGTTTGTGTATATTTCAGTGATCCTATTGCTTATGTTTATTATGATATAGTAGAACTTGTTTAAAGATATAACATAACTACAATTCGATTGAAAATTCTAACATAAGTATGGCGTTCTTCATACAAAAACCTTGCATTTGAGTTTACCTCAACATAAGGAACTCACAGGGTGCCCCTTTACACTTTGAAATTTTTTGTGGAATGTAAAAGACTCTTGACATATTACACAATGCGTTACTTGTGTCGCACTGTACCTTTGGGCCACATGGTCACAATGGAGAACCATTTTAAAGCAGGGAAGGAAAATAGTGCATTACACCACGGAATCCCAAGTGCACAATAGTGAAAAACAAATTATCATAATAAATGCAACAAGTAATTCCCTGAACCACACCACCTCCATATCCATGCAACCCATTATAAATCATGTTGCATAAAAATGACACATAAATTCTCCGTAGGCCTAGCCATTTGGGAGAATAGTTATGATAATCAATTTCCTTTATATCGCCACATTATAACCCCAACACCAGACCACAAACCTGTCACTTGAATGCCCATGGTACTCATTCGAATGGAAGAAGTGTGGAAAATGGATATTATACATCCTCATATCTCGTTCCAAAAAATTACTTGATAAATAGAAAGGGTTAGTTGATAGTGAGAAAAAGTGTCAATATCAACCTTTCTAAAGTACACAATTAGGTTTTGAAAATGGCAATATTTGTGGCAATATTGGGTTTGAAAAGTGTGTTTTATTTAGATACTATGTTTTTTTTAGTACTACTAAAACCTTAAAGTGCACTTTTTATTATGAAGCTATCAATTCAATTCAAAAATCAGGAATTTCATTTTCAAAGGTGCAATCCTTGAATGACTATAATATTCATTATCGATATTATAATTAACAATGTCTATAATAGTGTGCCTCCTAGACCATTTTGTCAAGGTTTCTTTAGTGACATGTTCGCATTGATAAAATAACTAGTACTACCAAAGCATATATTATTATAAAGGAAAGCTATAAAATATGTAGTTTGAAGAAGAAGAAACAATGTATACAAATAACCTAAGCACTTCATCTAGTCAACACATAATTTTATTTTAAATAACTAGGTAACTATATTGAAGTAACTAAGTAACTATATTAATATATTATGACAAAATGTATAGAGGTGGAAAAGCATGTCTTCCTAAGAAAAAAATTCGAACAATCATCTAGAGTTTTGAGAATAAAAAAGCTATGCCGGGCTAGTTAGGAAACTAGGTCAAAGAGCCAAACAAACTATTCTAAATACTTAAAAGCTTGAACTAGCGAAATTCAAACTGTTCCAAATAACATCTTTCAAAGTTTGAAATATTGAAGCTAGATATGAAAGAAACTAAAATATCCTCAAACTGAAACATCAAAAAACAAATTTATAAGGCTATGCTAGTCCTAGGGTGTTCGGGTACACAGGATACTCCCAAAAGACCGAACACCTAGAGAAACCACTTCACACAAACAAATCACAGATCGATACACCTATATTTTGATGTGGTTTAAACCCTCGAGAGAGAAACACTCCACGGCCCCAGACAAATAGCTTCTACGGAGCAGTTTATTATGCAAAAGAAAGAAAATTACAAATGAGCTTCTCATAATCAATCAACTTGACAATGACCTTCCATGCTCTTTAAATAGAGATCATGGACCAATCGGGTGTTAAGCCATGGATCAAGGGTAGGTATGATCTAAGAGAAGTTGATCCGTTGGATCACTCTATGTCTAGAACATATCATGACCGTCAGATTAAATATTTACAAATGCATACTAAAAAAACACACTTTACCTAACAGATATATTACACAAGTTGATCTTAAATAACTCCTAAGTGTATAAATATCCTAACATCCCCGCTTAAGAACAACTTGGGATAGTATTGAAGGACTTACAAAAGTGACACTATTAGGAGAAGGAAGGAGGAATTAGAGCCTATCCCCCCTTAATGACAAATTCCTGAACTCCTAACATAGGTTGAAGTTTAGAAAACTTCGCTTCTGTAAGAGACTTGGTGAAGATGTCTGCAACTTGATCATCTATAGGACAAAAGAGTACTTCAAGAACTCGATCATGAACAAGATTTTTGATGAAGTGCATATGTAGCTCAATGTGTTTGCTGCGTTGATGTAGAACTGGATCTTTGGCGAGCTTGATGGCACTTTGATTGTCGCACCAAAGTGGAGTTGGTTGCTGCTGCTCGAATCCAAACTCTGAAAGGATCTGTCAAAGCCATAAAGCTTCCTGACTAGCATTAACTGTGGCTCAGTATTCTCCCTCTGTTGAAGAAAGAGCAAGAGTTTCTTGTTTCTTACAAGCCCAAGTGATAGGTTCAGATCCCAAACTGAAAACATAACTTGTAGTAGACTTTCGATCCTCGGGATCGCCAACCCAATATGAATCAGTGAAACCAACCAACAAAGGTCCCCCCCCTGTATTGTAATGAATCCCAAAATGAATTGTACCTCGAATATAGCGAATTATTCTTTTAGCTGCTTTCCAGTGACTTTCATGAGGTGTTTGTATATAATAGGAAACATGACCAACGGTAAAGGAAAGGTCAGGACGCGAATGAGTCAAGTATAAGAGACTACCAACAAGCTGACGATACAAGGTGGCATCTACTTCAGCTGAAGTACAAGTGGCATAAAGTTTGACTCCAGACAAGAAGGGAGAAGGGGCTGGTGTACAATCTTCCATGTGAAAGCGCCGAAGAAGGTCACAAGCATACTTAGATTGAGAAAGAAAGATTCCTTCTTGGGTTTGCAAGAATTAGAGACCAAGAAAATAATGCAAATGTCCTAAGTTGGACATTTCAAAATTTTGCTTAAAATTGGATTTCACATGGGTTACAAGCTTAGGGTCACTACCAGTAAGAATAAGATCATCAACATATAGAACAAGTATGATGAGATGGTTTCTTACTTTCTTGGTATAGACATTAGGGTCATAATGGCATCTAGAAAAACTAGTGTCAAGGAGAAAGCTATCCATTTTGGCATACCAAGCTCTAGGAGCTTGCTTAAGGCCATATAAGGATTTCGTAAGGTGAAAAACAAGGATATAGTTATTTTGAACATATCGAGGAGGTTGTTCCAAGTAAATTTCCTCCTGTAAATCACCATGTAAGAACGCAGACTTGACATCCATTTGATGGACTTCCCAGTTATGTAAGGCTGCAAGGGAAAGAACAAGGCAAATGGAGTTCTATTTTACGACATGAGCAAAGGTTTCATTGTAGTCATTCCCTTCAACTTGTGAAAAACCTTTGGAAACTAACCTTGCCTTAAGTCGTTCAACACTTCAATCTGATGCATACTTAGTTCTATAGACCCAATTACATCTGACAAGTTTTCTTCCTTTTGGAAGAGGTACAAGATCCCAAGTATCGTTCACTAATAAGAAACGATATTCTTCATCCATAGTTGCATCCCAATCTAGATTTCTTGAAGCTTCTACAAAAGTTTTTGGATCATGATTCTTGGAAACTTGAGCCAAAAGAGAAGAGGCTCGCTGAAACTGAGAACGTGTTCGACGTTGATCTCTAGGATCACCGGCAAGATCACCAGCTGCTTCTCATGTTGAACGGACCCATCGAGGAAGCACTTGTGCTAGTGCAACCAGAGGAATTTAAGTAGGCGGAGGTGGATTTTCATCCTCACTGTCATCATCAGAAACTGGAGTTGGAAATCTGTCAAAGAAGTTGGAAGTAGAAGAAGTCACAATCGTTGAATCAAGCTTGTAGGCCAAAGATGGCACAATCGCCGAGTTAGGCTCACAGGACAAGACATTTTCATCAAATTTAACATCTCTTTTAATGATTATATCATGAGAATGTGGTTGAAGAAGTCTATAACATTTTAATTCTTTAGAATATCCAACAAATATGCACTTTTCACTTTTAGGCTACAATGCTTTCCATTTTTCATCTGGAATGTGAGCCCATGCTTCACTACCAAACACACAGAAGAGACTTACATCAAGTTTATTTTTACTCCATGCTTCTTCCGGTGTGATACCTTGTAAAGCTTTAGTCAAGGTGCGATTAAATATGTAATTTGTACAATTTATGGATTCAACCCAAAATTGAAGACTTAGTCCCTTAGATTGGATCAGACAATTAGCCATTTCTTGTAAAGTGCAGTTATTCCATTCAACTACACCATTTTGTTGTGGTGTATATGGAACAGTGTGTTGTTGTTGGATTCCTTGCTCAGTGCAAAAAGTAGTGAACTTTTTGTTAACATATGCTCCTCCATTGTCGGATCTTAACTTAATAATTTGATGACCATATTGTTTTTCAACAAGGGCATTGTAGGACAAGAACATGTTAAATACTTTGCTCTTAAGTTTTAAGAAATAAACCATCTGGAGTAATCATTAATGGAAGTTAAGAAATATTTGAAACTAGAAAAGGAAGCAGATGGAAGAGGACCACACAAGTCACTATGCACAAGCTCCAAGGGAACCGAGGCGTGCCAAGAGACATGTTTGTAAAATGGTCCTGATGATGTTTTCCAAGTAAACAACATAAACAAACACCATCCCTGCAAGATACCATCGGAAGACCTGTCACCGTATTGTCTTTACATAGTTGTTGCAATGAGGGATAATTTAAGTGACCAAATCGCTCATGTCAAAGTTTGTTCAAGTTATCACTATGAGCATAAAAACTAAAGGAAAAGGTGATGACCCAAAGTTGTTAAATTTGTACAACCTAGTAATATCATCAACAATTTCGGTGGCTAGGACATGTTGAGGATATTTAAAATCCTTGATTACAGCTTGGTGAGGTGTAAATGTCATAGTTTTACCTTCTCTAGAATGAGTGATTTGATAGACTGATAACAAATTGCAGGAAATTCTTGGAACACATGGTACATCACTAAAATGACCATTATCTACTAGAACTGTTTCAGAACCTAGAACACTTAGAGATCTATCATCACCAACAAATATTTGTTTGGTGTTACATTCATGCATAGTAGAAAAGATGGCTTGATCCTTAGCCATATGATAAGATGCTCCAGAATCAAATAGCCATTCATTTGAAGTAGAAGAAGAAGATGCAGTATAAGAATAACCAGAAGCACAAAGTGCATGTCCATGAGAGTTAGATTTTGAAGGCGAATCTAGGCTGATGTGGTGCTTCTTCAATCCTGCACCCAAGGCTGCCATCTTCTTGAAACACTTAGATTCATCATGATTATCTTTCCCATAATAGTTTCAATGACACTCAATCTTCTTTCCTTTTGGCTTGGATCCTTTGTCATTTTTTAAAGAAGGAGCTGACTGAGAGGGTTTGGGACCCTTGTTTGACTTATTATTGTGAAAATTTTATTCCTTGGGAGGCTTGGATGTTTTTTTCTGACGAGACAATTAGGCTTTCCCAGATGTATCTGCATTGTTGATCATTCCAAGATGGATGAGCTTATCTTGCTCTTGAATCAGGGAATCACAAAAGGATTCAAGACTAGTCTCTTGATAGCTAGCTGCATTCAAGGATTCTTTCATGGAGTAAAATGTAGATACAAAAACATAATATGCGGGTCCAAGTTTTGAAAGAATATGATAAATGCATTGTTTGTCTTCCCTTTTAATCTTCCATTCTTCACATAAGAGTTTAAGAGTTTTGTACTTAGATAAATAATCTTGAATGCATGAAAAATCACTTGGATTTAAAGAAATCCACTCATTTTCGAGTTGATGACCTCGAATTTCATTGTGTTTACCAAACACAGCTTCCAACTTGTCCCAGGTAGTATCAAGTTAATCAATTCTAGATATGTGGAATCGCAAATCAGTAGAGATTGACATCCCAATCAATCCATGAGCTTCATCACATTTATTTGCCCATTTTATTTTCTTATCATCATCAGTGGGTTCTGTTTATTTCCCTAAGGTAATTCTGAAAAGTCCCCTACTTCGTAGAACATCCTCCATACGAGATTTCCGTGAGAAATAGTTGGAACTAGTAAGCATAATGTCACAAGGGGCGGCCATATTATAAATTAATGGCTGTAAAAATATAAATCAATAGTTTGGATGCGAAGAGCTTGAAAAAACAGGCAGTTTAAAAAAAATGGCACTGAAAACTGACTCCATATGATGAAGTTATGCTTGAACAAAGAAAATGTTGAAAATGTCCCCAATAGTGATGTGGCAGATAGAGAATGTCTAGCAAAAAAAAATAACCCCCCTCTTCCCAAGATGAACCTTTGAAAATCACTTTACAAGAAAGTTGTTTTAAGTGAATCACTTTTGTAAAAATAAGTGATTTTCACTTTTACAATGATGTTACTTTAAATAGTGCAGCAAAAAGAGGAACTTAAGTGACTCACTTTTTATTATTTAAGTGAGATACACTTTTACAATAAAGTAACTTAAAATTAGAAATTGTATGCACCTTTGTTTAAAAGTAGCTTAATAAGACTTGAACTCAAGACCTAATAAAACAACTTTGAATCAAGTGAGCTAAGATTAAAAGGTACATAAAAGAAGGGAAGGAGGAAGGGGGAATTTTTTTTGTGCTTGTCTCTTTTCCCACTAATCACACCACAAACTGAAACAAAAAAAATACTGTCCACACTTTTGGGGTTAGATCTCGTTAACTTTCTCGGAAAGTCTACGTTTTCTCTCTGTTTTTGATTTGCTGCGATCGCACAAGGTGCACAGAAAATAGCATACGCAACCGAGAAGAACCCTTTCCCTTTCTGTTTCTGATTTGTCGAGATCGCACAAGGTGCATGGAAAAGATCATACGCAGACAAGGAAATCAAAAATCCAAAACAAAAAAAATCTAATAATAAAAATTGATAAAATATGAGATTTTTTTTTGAAAATAATAAAAACTATTTCCCAGTGGAAACAATGCTTTGGATGCAATGGAACACCTCCCACAGCCCAAAAATGCACAAAAAATCTAGAACCAGAAACCCTTTCAAGTTTCGGCAACACCAGTTCAAGATCTAGATCATAACCGGAAGCGACTCTTCATAAAATCTCTGATACCATGTTTGGGTACACAGGGTACTCCCAAAAGACCGAACACCTAGAGAAACCACTTCACACAAAAAAATCATAGATCGATACACCGATATTTTTACATGGTTTAAACCCTCGAGAGGGAAACATTCGACGGCTTTGTCCAAATAGCTTCTATGGAGCAGTTTATTATGCAAAAGAAAGAAATTTACAAATGAGCTTCTCATAATCAATCAACCAGACAATGACCCTCCATGCTCTTTAAATAGAGATCATGGACTAATCGGGTGTTAAGCCACGGATTAAGAGTAGGTATGATCTAAGATAAGTTGAGCCATCGGATCACTCTATGTCTAGAACATATCGTGACCGTCGGATTAAATATTTACAAATGCATACTAATGCATACTAAAGAAACACACTTTACCTAACGGATATATTACACAAGTTGATCTTAACTAACTCCTAAGTGTCTAAATATCCTAACATGGGGTTGAGGAAACAAAGTAGGAAGTGAATTTGCAACATTCTGGAAAGCAACTTCTAAGGGCGCAACTTGAGAAGTCTTATGACTAGGATATTCAAAGGATCCCCCCAATTGGAAATCCATCCATGCGATGACATTCAAGAAGTAGGAATTTTGTTGATCCTTGCTTGTTTTATGTTCGTTAAGCTCTCTAAATCATCTGCATATAATCAAATCCATACCTTTCTCATTCTTTTAACATAAAAACTAATTAAATGCATTGAAATTGCAATCTTATTTCTTACCAAAACAATAACAAATCATTGAGGGGGGTGAATTGAATCCATTTGTATTCAATCAAAGAGGGGATGTAATACTCACAACCTCATGTGTAATGCCATCCTCCTACATTATCTACGTTCACTCCTACACCCTTTATTCTCTGATCATCAAAATTCATAAGTGAATGAAGCCTCATGAAATTTCTCTAACCGTTATGATGTCTCTTCACTCTCCAAATCATACTCCTAAGTATCCACCCCAAATGCTTCTTTTATAGCTTTGGATTTGGGTGAGAGTGATGAAAATCACAATGTGGTATGGGAATCCCAATTAGTTCCACTTTCCATTCTTTCATTTGCACTATACCTCTATAGTTTAATCTTTTCATGTTCAATTGAGTTCTCACACATAAAATACACATTTCACATATCTTTGTTGACCTAAAGTTCATGGTGACTTAATCTTAGATGATAATAGGCAACTCAACAAATGTAGTTGCCCCTTTTAGGTCCTTATCAGTAACTACTCACACCTTTCTTCTAGGAAAGTATGGAATATTTTGCCATTTGCTTGCGAGATATTGTTCAGTGACGGCGTAGAGCAATGTATGGAATATTTGGATGCTCTTCCTTGGAATCCCATGCAAGGAGAGCAATGATTGTGGGCATTTAAAGACGTTGAAAGAGAACCTGCAAGAAATGATGTCAATGATGAGGGATTGGCATTTATATCGCAGCGCAAAAATATATCGTAGACACCATCAATGCAAATCCAGAAATATTGTCGTCGATATATTGTTGCTTACTAATTTTTTTTAGTATATTGGCAAGGTCCTATTTATCATTGTGTTGGTAGGGAGACATTGTATTACTTGTTTAGTGTTGTTATGACATTCATTTAATTATTATTAGTTAATATCATGTTTAGTGTTGTTATGATATTTATGTTTATATGATTAGTTAATATCATGTTGCTTAGTGTTGTTATGATATTTATGTTATTATTATTAGTTAATATCATGTTGTATAATGGGTATGTTATTATTATTACTTATTATCATGTTGTATAATGGGTGTAATTGATCTTTATAGAATATTTTTATGTGTTATGTATGATCACTTCAGGATGAGCTCACTACATGAAGTTGAAAACATTGGGTTCCATATAAGTTTTTTCATTCATCGTTCAACATGCAATGTATAACAACTATGAACACATAAAAATATTATTAAAACTAAATGTTATCATTATTTTGCGTGATTGGTTTTATAGTTTAGTGTTGATATCATTTTAAATATGCATATCATAATATGAATGATAGATATGCTAATTTTAATGATAGTAGACTGAAATGTTTAGCTATTTTAGATGGCATGATTTAGATTATTTAACAATGGTTGGTATGAAAATTACTTTCTTTTTAACTATTCTTATAAAAAGACATATCTCCCAACCAAATAGTATTAAGGCCATCAAGAAAATGGGTAACACCTTTTACCAAAAACCAACTTAAAAAATTGATCATGGTTATATTATTTGATGTATTGTTCATTATTATTTCATATTGTATTATAGTATATTGGCAAGGACTGATAGTTCTATTTGAT
Organism: Larix kaempferi; assembly: GCA_027924585.1. Taxonomy (NCBI): domain Eukaryota; kingdom Viridiplantae; phylum Streptophyta; class Pinopsida; order Pinales; family Pinaceae; genus Larix; species Larix kaempferi. Next base: position 17,755,496 of record BSBM01001197.1, on the reverse strand, counting down.
ATTGTGTTTGTAGGAAGCCAATGCATTACTTGTTTAGTGTTGTTATGATGTTTCTATTATTATTATTAATTATCATGTCGTATAATTGATGTCTTATTGGTTGTGTAGATAGGTATTATGTATGGATTTCATTTCTTATTTTATGGAGTAGATTATCTTTATGTATTGTGCATGGCATGGTCATTCGATGTTAATTACATAAAAATATTACGAAGGAAACTAATATGTTTGGTTATATGGTTTAATGTTGATATCATTTTAAATATGCATAACATGACATGAATGATAAATATGGTGATTTTGGTGACTGAATTTTTTGTTACATCTTTAGGGGAAGGTCATTTCATGATAGCTTTATACTTTATATTCCCTACACATTGGATCTTCTTTTGTTAGAAATCACACTTGCTAAATTTGGAATAAATTTGATGGGTATGTCGTCAATAAATAATAGTACAAAATTATCCAAATATTTACTATAAATATTGTTCATAAAGGACATGCAGATAGTTAGTTCATTTCTAAGACCAAATGGTATCACCATAAATTCAAAATGGCCATATCTATTCCAAAATGCTGTCGTATGAATTTCCTTGTGCTTAATGGTTACATGATAATATATTGACCCTAAAGAATTTTTTTCCTTTGGACAATTTGTACCATCATGTGTATTTTATCCCTGATGAATCAATTCCATCAATTTTATCTTTGAATCAATTCTCTATTGATTCAAAAAAATTCATCCTGCATGGAAATGTTGATTGGTTTAAAAGCCTGGTTCTAGCACCCGACGCTTTTAGATAGATATATCAATTAAATCAGGCATTATCGAGAATATGCTTTTGGGCACTATCATTGAATGCCACATTGATACATGGCCCGAGGTCATGCTAGTTCGTAAAAGACAAACTCCTATTCACCTTTCAAAAGAGCTGGCCATGAAATCCAAAATGGAGATTTTGTGGAAAGTTGGATTCATTTATGCAAGTGCATATACCACATGGGTATCAAACCCAGTTATGATCAACAAGAAACAAGGCACCTTATGTGTTTGTATTGAGTTCCACAATTTGAATTCGGCGTGTATAAAAGAAAACTACACCATCTCCTTCATATAACAAGTCATCTACACATGTGTTAGGAACGGGGTCCTTTCCTTTATGGAGGCATTATTGGGATACAACCATATCTAGATCCAAAAATAAGACCAGTACACAACTGCCTTCACCATCCCATGGTGAATGTTTACATACTAAGTTAAACAACTTAGACTAAAAAACACTAGAGCCACATTCCAATGCACCATGCAATACTTCTTTCATGACTTGGTTCATATCATTATAATTTACTTGGATGAATTCATGGCTCACTCCAAGAAGCATTCATAGCATTTGGAGGACCTTCCTCCTCCGCAGACCTTGTGCCAATCGCAAAGTCTACACGGCAAGACTAATTTCTTATGTTGCTTCATATTGAACTATGCCAAAACAATACGAGGGTTTCTATGCTTGATACTTTCTAACATTTTGTTTGTTTTAGAGAAGTAGGTGCAAGCCACTTTCGATGCTTAGAAAAAATATTTGAATTTTTCCCCATTGGTATGTCCTCCAGATTTCACAAAGGATTCATCCTTTACATCTCCACATTGGATTTTATGTCACCAGAGTGTTCGTCCAAGAAGAATCTTCTCACCAAGAGCATGTTATCAACTATGTGACTAAAAAATTATGTCCCCCCTCTCTCCTACACTTGACATGAGGACAAGTTAGCTTTAGCCATAGTTTTATCGGTTGAAAAGATTCAACAATACATCTCGATGAGTCAAACCAGGGTTATTTCTGATTCAAATTCTCTGCTGTACTTGTTGATGTGTTGCCTCATCCAAGATCACACTACTGAGTGGATTGTAATCCTTAAAGAGCACAACCTTTACTTCACCATTCTTAAGAGAACTAAAGCATTAACATTGGCTCAGCTCATTACAAATTTTCCATCTACATCCACCCCATCTCTTATGATCATTCATTTTCCATATGAACATATGTTCACCATACCCTCTAATGATCCATGGTGCAGTGACATCATGGTATATTTCCACGCTTAAAATTTTGGTCCTCATCTAAACCTTCAAGACCTTTAGCGCATTCGTCCCTAACCCCCTTGGTACCTTCTTATTGGGGATGTCCTGTACCGAAGGGGAATCTATACTATTTTATGTTGATGTCTTAATGATGATGAGGTAGATCATGTTTTAAATGATTTCCATATTGGATCCTGTGGTGGACATCTTTCAGGAATAGCCACTTCCCAAAAATTCACCTGTGTTAGTTATTTATGGATGGATTTTTTCTCGATTACATCACAATACTCAAACATTACCACAACTTCCAACTCTTTGCTCCTAAATCAAGAATGCTTACTACACCTATCCACTTGCTCATAACCATAGGCACCTTTTTCAAAGGGGACATCAACTAAATGGAATATGATATAGCCTTTGCTCTTGGTCATAAGTACATAACTTTGGTTTCAAATGGGATAGTTTTCTTTTGGATGATATACCCCAACTATTTCACTAAATGCGATGAAGTCATGCGAACATTGAATTGCACCAGAGGAACTCCACAACGTGGTTCTTCTTTAACCACACCATCACCTAATTTGTATTCCCCCACCAATTTTTTCCAAAATCATGGTTCCCACTTTGAGGATACTGTGTGGAATTTGTTTTCCTATATTTTGAAATTCGAGCAACAGTTCTCTTCTGTCGATGCTCAACATCGGCATGATTCCGAAGTTGTCAGAACATGAAACCAAAGGAGAACCTACTAAACATTGTCGCGATATCATTCTATTTGCACTGTTGTGTCCAGAGTGATGTTCCTGTCGCACCCGTATCTTGTTTTTCCATTTTCACTTTCATATGACCCCTTTGACACATCAACCATGTTGTATCATGCATCATCATGTCATGGTCGAGTCGATTCTTAGTATTTGGTCATATTTACCTCTCGGTATTTCCATGTCAATTATTCAACACCATTTTGTTCATCTCATCATCATGTTCTCTCCATATTTTGTTTGGTCTAAACTTTTGTCGTTTGACCCTTTTGACACTTTATGAAAGTTTCGACAAACTTGAATTTTATTGCATCATGCCAATTATAATTTGTCAATTTTCCATCCTCCATTATATATCTAGATACATCCACCCATGATGATTATTGCTACGTCTAAGCCCAAAATGTCAAAAATATTCCCCTAAGCCACTCTCTCAAAAAGAACCAATATAATCCAATTTAAAAAAAAAAAAACCTTTTCACAAAACACCCGCTTACCCTTTTCATTGCCCTTTAATTACCTTTCCATAAAACTTAAAATTTCCTTTTAACCCATATCTTTCCCTATACTCCTTCGAATACCCATATCCACATACATAAAATAAAAGGGATTTATGTTTGAAAAAGTTCTTTATGTAAAGCTAAAAAAGGGCTTTATTTCAACATGAAGGAAAAAATAACAAATTGAACTCTAAAGAACGACGAGCAAAGATCTAAGCTGCCACATACGAGCTTGAAGGCACATGCGTGTAGGACAATGTTGGTGGGCAAGTAATTCATGGAGCATAGCTTACATGCGGAGGGCCTCCAAGTGGTAGAATCACCATAATAGGTGGATAGTAAAAGCATCAGTTCACAAACAACATTGAGGGAATAATGCGAGAGGGAACAATGGTAGGGAACATTGAGAAGTCCACCATAACAAGAAATACACTATCAATGTAGACATGGAATATAGAAAATTCAAACATGCACAAAGGAAGAATGCCGAGAGGAAGAAATATTATAGGCACTCTAGAAACAGTCCACATGTCTCCAGGTGTGTTTCTTTGAAAAACTATGTTCTTTGATTGTTGTGAGGTATGTGCATTCTCACCAAGGTGAAGCAGAAGCATGCAAAAGAATATTTGGGGAATCCACACGTAGCCTCACTCTGAATGATATAATCTGAAGCATCATTTATGGAATTACTCTTCCCTTCGGTCATCCTGTTGGTATCGAGGATTACATGTGTTTTGTTACAAGTCCAAGAGTGAAATCTTGTAACAATAAAATAAAATAGTTGATGTTGCGAGCACCACGGAATGAAATTGTAAATACAAGAGCGATATGATGAATTTGCATAGTGGGGAGAAAGTCCCCAAGTTAATAAAGATGGTGAGATAATTCTCATATGTTTGATCCCCACGCTCGCTATCCTTAGTTATATTATATATTTCATACCAAGTGGGGTTTCAAGGCTACAAGATCTTAATGAAGATGGTTTTCACAGAGAGATAAATGGTCTGGTGAATCAAATAACTCGAACCTCATATTATCCGAATCAAATAACTCGAACCTCATATTATCCACACAGGCCTGCATCATACTTCATCAAAAGATTAATTAGTTGCATGAAGAATGGACGAGCCCTATTGTAATGTCCCTAAATCGTAAAAATTTAAAATTTTTCGTTTATGGCTAACATCGTCAGTTCGATACATGTTTATCAAATTAACTTCAGCACTGGGGTTTAAAATATATGATTCACTTTATATGTTTAAGAACATGCATGATTTACATAATTCTTCTTAAGGCTTATGGTATGATGAACCTGCTAAGGTTGACTTCACTTAAAAGGATTTGCGGAAGCATTTGTAATTGGGGAAACTATTTTGATTAATACTACATGGGATTTATGGTGACTATCTCAATCGGCTTTACAGTCTCGGTACTTGCTTAAAAATCCAAAGGCTATTCTCATACTAGCATCTGGTTTAAATGTTCTGCCTTTTATATGTTTGAGATTATGTGTCCACTTAGATTCTAACCTGGATAGATTTAGAGACTGTAATTATTTTTATGAGCTTTATGGTTTGAGGTGTAAAGGACTTGGTGGCCAAAATGGCGAGACTTAGCTTTTTTGCTAAAGTCTATTTCATTCTTCTTGCTTTTGTAGGTAAATGTTTAAAGGCTAACCACTTTTCCAAACTCTAATACATATGTTTTAACTCTATGGTTTTGACCCATGTAAAAATGAATGTAGAGTTTGCAAATGCCAAAAACAGGTATTTACTAAATCAAGTGGTTATGTAAATATAATTTTAATGCTAAGTGGAAAGGTCCTATTGTATGGCACTACGAGCCCACCCCAAGGATTTGTAAAGGAAATCGATGTAAAGACTATGGTTTGACCAACACTTGTAAATCACTGTAAAATGATAAGGAAGATTCGTTTTCACTATATGAAATGGGTGGAGAATTGAATCTTGATGGATTTTGGTAGAGCTTTTAATGAAGCTCTATGACAACCTTCAAGTGGAGTACAGCTGGAGCATTTAAGACTAAACCCTGAGGGTTTTGAATGTCCCAAAGTCTAGTATCATTTCCTGTTGGTTGGAGGGGGAGGTAGAGCCTTTCTCTCCATACCTTGAAGGCGCTCATGAACAACTTTGTGCTGCACCGTGGAAGTTGATACTAGCTCCTCTGAGGTAAGAAATTCATGTGCCAACCAATCTTACTCTCAGTACTTGGATTATTTCATCACAGGTTATAATGTTTGTAATAATTGTGGTTCGGTTTGTCTTGACAGGGTAGCTGGTGGTATTAGCTCGAGCCTAACCTAGGTATCGTGACTATGGCAAAAAGAATGGTAAGTCTAGACTTTCATGGCCACCTCCTTCCCTTCGAGTCATAGTTTGGGTATTTGGGTCAAGTAGTCTAACCGTTTGTTTTGGAGCTTTCGGATATTGTTTTGTTTGTTTATATAATAGGTGGCTATGCCCTGTAGCATGCTCTGTGATGTAAACCTCAGCATTTTGACTGGGGGTTAGCCTTTATGACGATTTTGGTTTTGGAGGATGCTAGTCTTCGCTTTTAGAACTCCTGGAGTTGTATAAGCTTTTTAATGGTCTACTTTGGGCCCTTTAAAGCTAGTCACGATTTTTACAATACGCTGTTCTTGCTGGATGGATGAAGAAACCCTTATATGGTTTCCTGAGCAAGACGTAATGCTGGGTTTTGATGTTAATACTGTTATCTTAAATAATGAATAGTCGTGAGCAAAATGTATTTGGTTAAGCATCGATGTTTTTGGTTTCTTTTTACAAAACCCAGTTTGGAATTTGTTTGCATTTTCTTTCTATAAAAGGATGAAGTCCTCTGTCAAAATGTTTTGAATGTGTAATGAGAATTTTGAAAGTTTGACTCTTGGAATTGGGTTTGTGTCATTACATGTTTCGTTGATTCAGACATTATGGGATCTAGTTAGTAGATAGAGTAACGTAGGGCTGCCTTCTCGTTTTAATTATCTGAAGTGTCTTTACCCTAGCTTTATTAAATGAGATAGTATTTGTCTTTGGGATACTGTGTTTAACTTTTATTCTTGTCTTGGCATACGAATTCGTTTTACTTTTGTAATGTATTTTTTTTTAATTTTCAGTTTAATACTTACAGTGTGGAAGTGCTTTTAAAAATAGTAGGGAAGACGTTGAAATGACTTCTTCTTTTTAATGCATCTGATGTGGCTTGATGATCTAACCCTAGCGTAGACAATAGATAATTTCTTTATAGTCTTATGTTGCATTTGAAGTTGGTAAAACGCTATGAAATGGCATAGGTCCACGGCATACAGGAATGTCTGCACTGTAGTTTAAATGTAAAACTGATAAGGCAGGGGTTTGACCCTGAGACGTCGTGATCCAAAACTATTTTATGAATACATCAAAAATAGAGGTCTAGCCTATGTGAGGCGTCTCTCATTGAGCATATGGTAATTGGTTTAAGAACTTATGAATGATGTCTTTAAGTATCGTCGACTGTACTCTTAAATGATTCCCACATTCTCTCGGAAGTATGTTGTTGAGATAATCATAAATAAAGGAACACAGGAGTAAGGTTTATACATTTTTCATGTAAAAGTTGCAGCGTAAGGATTTAAGCTAAATGATGTATCAGAACTAGGATTCGACTATGTTTGGTCTTGTTGATCCTTTTGGGAAGGATCTCTATCTACGTTTGAATGTTGGTTTTAAAGGTTGACCCTAGTTTTAACATACTTTGAATAATTTAAATGTACATAATAGGGGTTTGAGAAATACAATTTCTTTCTTTGTAAAGAATAATAATTCAAGCAATAACAATATTTAATAAAAACTGATACTAATGGTTTTATTTATATGGGTATCTAGCACAGTCTATCTAGGATAGCCCTTCTAGATCGATGTAACATTTAGGACAGATGTGTAAACAACAATAATAATTGAAATTTAAACCTAGAGTTTAAACCCTGAGAACCCATGCCATTTGGCCCTTGCTCCATAAAAAAAGAAATAAAACTATAATGTACAGAAACATGAATGCTATATATTAATCCCTACTTTAATTTCTAAATCTAATTGAACTGTATGGAAAATTTATAGCTCATACATGATTCTTGATGCTTGATCTTCCCTTGCAGAACCTGCACACTCAAACACTAGTTAATGGAAAAAGTATTGACCTACCTGACCTGTAGGGTGATCTTTAGCTGAATAAACTTGGGACTACCATGTTCCTCCCAACTGTAATGTTCCTTTTTCATTTTTTGTAAAAAGGCCCAATTTTTCACTTTTTTTCCAATTTCGACCGTTGACTAGTTTTGATGCCTAGGTCCCAATTTTGCCCCAAATGATCCCAAATCTTATGAGAAGGTATGTGACTGATGTTAGGACTTGAATATGATGTTTAGGGATGATATATGGCCACCAAAATACCTCTGCAAACTCTCTTAATATTCTGGAGCAAGTATGCAATTTTACTAGTAAATTGGGGTTCAAATCCCCCTAGGGTAAGTACTGAAAATGGCTTCCCAAATGCCTTCCAACCCACTCGAATTTATGAAAAGAGGTAGGGGATGTCTCAAGGGTGTTATTAAATTCCAAAATGCACCATTCATTAGTTATTAATTATGTTCCAAACCCCTCCCAAACAACAACAAAAACCACTAATTCGACCCTTGGGGAAATGGCACCAAATCTTCTTCAAATGCAAATAAACTGAGTATAATGGATTCAAATTCTCAAGTAAATAATATGAAACTTGTAATACACATAAATGGAAGTCCATTCATCACAAATATAACATATTAACATTCCTTTATTCGAAATCATCATCATTATAATGGCATACATCAATGTAGTGGGGAAATGGACATTGTTTGCTCATTAATCTTCATTTTTACATACAAACACTTGGTATTTAAACCTGATAATTTATGAATATGAAGAAAAAAATATATAATGCTTATTACAATCAGAAATACATCAAGCAAAATCTCTCCCAAGAATCACAAGACCTCACAAAAACGCCCTCGCCCAAGGAGCATGAATATACCTTCAAAACTGGAAATGGTTGAGAGATGGTGCTGCACTAAACAAAACCATGAGCTTCCCTATAGCTGATACCTACAAATAAAACTCCATGAAAGTCCTGAGTGGCCTCTCCAAACACCAACTTGGATGGGAATCTTTCACCCTTGAAATTGGCTAAGGCAAGAAACTAGTCATCCACTAGCTCTCTCTTCACAAATGCAATTTTTCTCAGATGATCAAAAGCCATTCTCATACTTGATTCCTACATTTTATAACCAACATTAGCCTTCTAAGGGTTGAATTCCTCCCATTAGCTTCTATATATCTCCCTTTAGTAAATATTCCACATTTGCCACGTGTCTCCTAGTTTCCAACCTTCCATCTTCTCACAATTCAAGTTGGAGTCTCTTTGGATTTTCCAACTCCCATGAGAGCCTTCCTTGAGCCTTTTTTTGGGGCTGACATGTCATAATGGTCAGATGTCAGAAGTCATATATGAATTTTTTCATAGATGTCATAGATGATCCATCATTGTTGTCATAAGGCTAGGGAATATAGCCCAAGTGTCCACTAGCTTCCAATTTGACTCTTCCTCTTCCATGGAGGTTACCATTCCATCCAATTTCAACCTAAGATGCTCCATGCCATATGTATTCTTTACCAAATCACCCAATAATGTTTTCCTTCCCATGGATTCGAAATGGCAATAGAGATTTGCCATGTGGTAGTGAGAAACCAAGCTAGTGTGGGTCCCACATCCTCCAAATGTCATCAAAATCATTTGCCATCTAGAATTTCTCTAGAATTTATTTATTCAACCAATTTATTAAATAATTGAACCCTTCTAATGTCTTAACATTATTTATTAGCTTCCTTATTGCAATTCCACATGTCCCCATCCAACCTAGGAAACTAGTAGGATTGATGGGATTGTCTTACTATGCAATTATTTGAATGGGGACATTACACCAACCATGACCCTTAGACCATTCCTAGTTCTAACTGTATCCCCCCAAGCTGGTTCCAACATGCAATAAGAGAAGTAGAGGATTGTTGTGGCCACAACAGATCCCATGCTTCAGGTAAGCATAAGAGCCCCGATTTTATAATAAACACAAGGATATTTGTGTAACTATTCTTGTAACGTGAATTTTTTGAGCCTGGTTTCTACGATCTTGTACCAACCCGAAACCCGACATCCCGAACCCGAAAGGTGAGGGTTGTAGGATTTAGTTTTTTTAATCTTTTGGTTTTGGTAAAGCCGAAACCCGCAACCCGAAAGGTGTGGGTTGTGGGAACCCTTAGTAATAATTTTGCGAAATCTTCATCCCGAAACCCGAAACTCGCAACCCGAAAGGTGCGGTTTGTGGGAACCCTTAGTAATAATTTTGCGAAATCTTCATCCCGAAACCCGAAACCCTCTATTGTGGCTTTTGTATTTCATATTTTCGTTTATCCTTTTAGTTGTGTTACGTGTTTACGAAACCTACAAACCGCAATTTTCGGATTGCAGCTTTCGCAAACCCGTTTATGAATTTTGGTTCATTTTCCCATCCTGAAACCCACAATTTTTGGGTTGCGGCTTTCGGGAATCATGAATAAAGTTTTCCAGGACTCGATTCTGCATCCTACATTGGTCAATTTGCGTCATTTATTCCTTTGATCGAACGGATGAAATTCCATCATACGAGTTTATGTTTTGACGCTTGGTTTTCATTGTTCTTTCGATCAGATTTCTGACTGTAATTCTTACCTCATGATCACCTTTGAAGATATGATTGCTTAATTATATTGGGTTGTAATAAAACTATTTAGATGTGACTTCAATCATGCATGATTCTGTTAAAATTGTACTTTGCTATTATCCAATCTGGATTAACATGCTGCGACATCGTTTCAATCCAGTTCTAAATTCGTATGATTTTAATCATAATAACGCATCATACTCAATCATTTTTATTTTCTCTAACTCTTCTTAAACATGGTCACAAATGTGAAGCACTTAATTTGTCGTCTGAATTTGTTAGAAAAATTTCCCATCTTGCAAGTTTTCTTTCTGACAATCTGGTGAGTAACATGCAGGCAGGTTGTGAATCCTTCAATGAATCTTTTATGCAAGAATAACTTCCCTCTTTGTTATTTCCAAAACCTATGTTGCCACCCTTTGAAGCAAGTGTTCCTGATACCAGTAGTGGTAGCGAAGAGGAATATTCTGAAATTCTACCCGTTTACTTACCACCCACGCGGAAGAACAAGGAGAAAAGTAGTGAACATCAGCATGATCATGATGACTCCATTATTCAATATTTCATAATCAATGAGGAACCTGATACTCCACCATCTCTCGTGAAGCAAGACCAATTGTCCGATTTTTTCGTTTTGGAAAATGTTATGGATCAGCCGCGGATTCCATGGTGATTCAACAGGAAGATTTGCAGGACTGACTCTTGTCGCTTGTCGACAGCTAGTGGGCCGTTGTCGAATTCTACAATTTTGTTACAGTATTTTCCTGAAATTTCAAGATGACCCTTTTTTTAACTTAATTTCAAACTGTAGGGAATCTGTTGAGTTAATATTGTTTAGATTATTATGGCAGAATTCCCTGGATTCATCGCCTGATTCAAACTTTGCAATCCCTATTTTTTGGGAATTTCCTTTTTTTACTCTGTTGTAATTCTTATTTAAAGAGGAATGCCTCTCGATGTTAGGGGTTGATAAGTTTTGGTTCAGGAATCAGCAGGAGACAACTGGAGATACTTTGTCTTAGCAGAGCCTTGTAATTTTGTTTACAGACTTCATTAAAATAGTAAAGTAGTCCCTTTGAAACATCTGTTGTTTATTCTTCAAGTTTCTTTGGCAATACTTGATTTCTTACTTAGATTTGTCATCCATGTTGTGTGATTCTATTGCATATATATTAATGCATAGATCTGTTATACTGATTTCTCTTATGACTGATCTCTGTATAAGGATATCTTGTTATGTTTCTTTGATTAAGATATTTTTCTTTATCGATTTCTGCAAATGATTTACAACAATTATAATCATTGTTAATTTTTCATTTAACAAAGTGATTACAGTTTGATCTTGAATAGGTTTAAATGCTTAAATTATTGTCATTAATTTTCATTAATTGATTATGATCTAAGTTGATAAGCGAATGCACATTTAGCATTTCTGTTGGAGTTGGAAAACACACTTATCCATCTCAGATCAAGATTGATCTGCACAAACAACAAGCTTTCCTTAGAATAGGTCTAACTCAGAGTAGATCCATTTTCTTAAATAGGTTAAGTTAGAACAGATTAAGTTCTACATTTTTTTTCCTATTAATAAAAATTGATCTCTTGATCAAACCCATTTGACTCTTAGAGTGCCAGTAGAGGCCGAATATCCATGGGAGAATTCCACACCAAACAGGTTGGGGATAGAACTGCCCTTGCATAGGGTCTTTCAAAGCCTTTCAGTATGGGTTTTCCCCCTCTTTTGAGATCTTAGGAACCCATTCCAACATTTTTCATACCCTGCATATCCGAGGCCTCAACAAATGGTGCTAGAAGGAGGGCCAGCAATGAGCCATGCCTAAACAGAACACTCAGAAACCTCCTCCAACAAGAATACCGATTGTCACCCGGATCCACACACAGGCATCTACTTCTGTTGATAAACCAGTGCAACAATCTAATGCTATCCCTATTACCCCAATCGCTCACTGAGATCCAATAACAAGAAATATTATTATTACATCACCCACTAGAGGACCTATCTTACTTGAAGAGATACTCAAAAGGTCTAGTGACAGTGCTGCTAGCTTACAGCAGCGACTCTCTATACAGAGAAATCAATGGTTTGCGGCAATTCACCAAGAAAACGCTAATACACGGGAAAACCTCCAAGAAAATCAAGTCAATCAAGATTCAGTCGAAAAAAATACTCAACAAAGCACTAAACAAAATAGTTCATCAAATCAACAACAATTCCCTGAATTTGATCTTGATCTATTATTTGCTGAAACAGAACAAGCTTCACAAGTAATTCCTTCAGGTGGACCACCACCGTCTCCTCCTTCATCTTCATCCTCCGCATCCGAAGGTGAACACTCTTCTTACTCTTCATCTAAGGAAGAAGAAGAAATACCAATGGCTAGGGAAGGCCAGAACAGACCTTGGCTTTACAAGATGCTGTGTGGATACTTGAAGATCACCACCGATTACCTAAGAGCCCAAAAAAATGGCTTCCTAAATTTAACCCAGATGATAAGTCACCTGCACTTGATCATATTAAAACCTTCATGCAAGCCATTAGACTCAAGAATGTTATCCACGAGGATGTATTTTGCATACTCTTCCCTTACACATTTGAGGGAAAGGAATCCACATGGTATTTTGCCTCGGAGGCCAGATCTATAACATCATGGGATGATTTTGAGAAGTTGTTTATCCAAAAGTTTGGGGACGACAAGACACCATAGAATTTAGCTTTGGAACTATCTTCCATAAAGATGAAAGGTAAAGAAAGGATTAAGGATTATAACCAAATGTTTTCTTACCTAAAGAATAGAATCCCTGCTCCTGTTCTCCCAGCAGAAGAGCTTCTGGTTGCCTTTTATGAAAAAGGTCTTTTTGCTCCCATTGCAATGTGGGTAAAGAGGGCACACAAAAACAACTTATATGAAGCCTATGCCAAAGCTATTCAAGTTGAAAAAGATATTTATTGTCTGAAGGATAGTCTTGATGTAGGAGAAGAACAACCCTCTACTTCCACATCTAAGAAGAAAACTGACATTGTGCCCAAGGACCCTACACAAAACAAGGATCCTTTTGACATGATCAATGTAAAGAAGTTCTTTAAAAAAATGTTGAATGAGATGGTCGATTTGAAAAGAAATAATAACGAGATTCAAAACCAAAACAAAGGTTTTGTAAGGCCCCTTTTTAGGATACCTTATCAGCCTCCTCAGAATCCATCACCTCCTAATCCTACTAAAGGACTTTCAAATGAAGAAATCTATTATATTTTCAGAGCCCTAGCAACAGAATCCCAAACAATTCTTGAACCCTCCAATGATCACCCCAACCAGGATTCACAGTCACCTGAAGAGAATGAAGAATAAGAGGACCTACAGGTAAACATTGTTAGTTATTTCTCTGAACTTCCTATGAATGAAGAGGAAGAAGAACCTGAGGTTGTGTTTAATGTTCAACACCCTTATAACATAAGATCAAGACCACAACACCCTCAGGAACCTTCATCCTAAACAGTAGTTCCCGATAAAGGAAAGGCTGTTCCTCAAAAGGACACAGTTATTCCAAAGATGGAGTACAATTTAGCTGAAGATTTGAAAAGAGTTAAGGCTAATATCTTTATGTTTGAACTTTTGAAGATCCCTTCTATGACCGATACTTTACCCAAAAGTATGGTAATAAAAAAACCTAGAGAATCACAGAATAATAACTTTGACTCTCTTACCAAATTAGATGATCAAAAACCTCAAAGTAAAAGGACACCCATTTTTCTTCTTACTTTTGAGATCTTCAACAGGAATGTACATAACTACATGATAGACTCAGGTGCTTCATCAAATGTAATGCCATTATCCATCTGTAGAAAGCTTAATGTCACATGGGACCCTGTCCTACTCAGATCATCCAACTCGATAGATAAAAAGTCACAGTAGTAGGAAGATTGATAAATGTTTTGCTTACATTATCTACAGATCCGCATATCCACCAAACTATAGACATCGTTGTCCCGAAATTCCCGAAGCTTATGGGATGTGGTTGAGTAGGGACTAGTCAGAGAAACATAAAGGCTACTTTGCCATAGACTGGTCTCATCTATGGTTACCCTATAATGGACAACCCAACAAAATCAAAATTAGTAGGGAACTATTCATGAAACAAACAGTCACGGATCTGAATGACTCAAGTGAGCCTGCTGGTTACCTTAACTCACAAATTTAACATTTCACGTTTGACACTTTCTTTGGATATTTTCCCGTTGACTATTGCCCAGATGAAAATTTACAGGAAGAATCACAGATCACTCAGGTTACCACTATACCTTTCACTATAGATGTTGTACATAATGTTTTTAATGTAAATACAAATTTTAGAATACATCTGACTACTTGGAATTTATTTTTTTATGGCTCCAGGTCTAAGGAAGGAGCTGGTGCAGGTTGTGTCCTCATCAACCCATAAGTGATTAAAAAAATGATAGCATGCAGATTAGAATTTGACTGTACCAACAACGTAGATGAATACGAAGCCCTTGTTCAAGGACTTAAAAAGGATGTTGACATGGGTGCACAGGTTAGGCATTGCTTTGGTGATTCCTAGATCATTGTCAAACAGGCAAGGAATAAGATACATTGCTTGTCTCCTCGCCTAATGACTGGTAAGGGATCTCACCAACTCCTTTTCTACATTTAACATTAACTCAGTCCCTAGGTCATAGAATTTCGATGCCGACCTGTTAGCAAACACAACATCTAGATTGATACAACCAAAGGGCTTGTCTCCCCATACCTTTTCCATAGAACTCATGTATAGGCCTTCCATACCTGACAACTTGACTAATTGGATAGTGTTTGACGATGATCAACACCCAATGGATTTCTAATTTGGTGCTTGTGCACAAGAAGAGTGGAAAAATCAGACTGTGTGTCAATTTTCGAAATTTGAATCAGGCTTCTCTAAAAGACAATTACCCTGTTCCACCCATGGAATAGATTCTGCAAAAAGTAGTAGGTTCAGAAATGTTCTCACTCCTGGACGATTTTTCGGGATACAACCAAGTCATGGTTTCCCCCGATGACCAGTTGAAAACCGCTTTCAGGACCCCTTGGGGTACTTTCGCCTACAGGCGAATGCCTTTTGGTTTGATAAATGCCAGGGCAACTTTTCAGAGAACTATGGATATAGATTTCAGAGGTTTGATGCATAGCACTATCGTAGTTTATCTTGATGATATCACTATATATTCTAAGAAGCGACATGAACATCTTTTTTCCCTGAAACGGGTTTTCGAACGTTGCAGGAAGTACGGGATCTCACTCAATCCAAAAAAAGTCTATCTTTGCAGTCACATAAGGAAAGCTTTGCGGTTTCATCGTGTCCAAAGAAGGTATGATTATTGACCCAGAACGTACCAATGCAATTTAAAAAATTGGCTTTCCATGTTCACGCAAGACCATGCAGTCTTTCCTAGGTAAGCTAAATTTTGTTCCTAGGTTTGTACCTAATTTTGCATAGATAGTTAAACCTTTACAACAGTTAGTCAAGAAATATGTACAATTTACATGGTCGTAGTAACAGAAAGATGCGTTTGTCGAAATTAGGATAGCTATTGTTGAAGCTCTGGCTCTCATGTCCCCTAACTTTGATAAGGAATTTATTCTCTACACTTTTGCCACTGATTTCTCTTATGCAGCTGTTTTGACACAGAAGCACGAGAGCGATACTAAGATCCCTATATCCTTCATGAGCTCAACATTCAAAGGCATAGAGCTTAATTATTCCCAAATTGACAAACAATCCTATGCAGTTTACAAATATTTTAAGCATTATAGGCCATATTTGTTAAAATCTTGAACAAAGGTTATTGTGCCATACTCCGCCATTCGAAATGTGCTAGTGCAAAGGGAGTTGGGTGAGAAAAGGGCTCATTGGATGACAACCTTCCAAGAGTATCATTTAGAAATCAGACTGGCCAAAATCATAAAAGGGAAAGGTCTATGTCTTCTTACTGCTCAGACCAATGATCCCGCACACTAGCAGATTGAATGGGAGTAGGAGGAAGATGTGCCAACAGGTTTTGTCAATGCTATTGATACTCCTGCATCCAAATGGTATGACCATATCAAGTTTTTTCAGGACATGGGTTTGCTCCTGAAACTCTTGAATTTAAGAAAAGTAGAGCTTTAAGATTGAAAGTTGCTCCTTACCAATTCATTAATGGGGTTTTATTTAGAAAGAAATATGATGGGTTTTTCCTTAGGTGTTTAGAGAAGGATGAATCTAATGATATTCTCTTTCAATTTCATACAGGACCAGCTGGAGGTCATTTCCCAGGGGAAACTACATCTCACAAAATTCATAGAGCAGGGTATTACTAGCCTACATTGTTTAAAGATGCATATGCTTATGTAAGAAAGTGTGAACCATGTCAAAAATGTACAGGGAAATTCAATAAACCTGCTTTTCCACTGTAGCCAGTCACAATTCAGTTCCCATTTTAGCAGTGGGGACTGGATTTCATTGGACCAATAAACCCTAATTCGTCCCTGCAACACAGGTACATTCTTACAACCACAAATTACTTCACCAGGTGGACAAAAGCAATTCCACTTAGACAATGCAATGCAAACCAAGTAATTTATTTTCTCGACAGTCAGATAGTTACAAGGTTTCACGTTCTAGAATATCTTGTTTTTGATAATGCATCCTATTTTTCCTCGATCGATTTGACATATTATGCCCTCGAAAAAGGGATTAAATTAAAATTTGCTGCCAATTACTATCCACAGGGTAATGGGTTGGTTGAGTCTTCAAACAAAAATATGATAAATATTCTTAAAAAGGCTATGGCTTGTCATGATAAAGATTGGCACACACAACTCTATAATTCTCTATGGGAAAATCGAATCACCCCAAAGGCAACGATTGGGAATTCACACTATTGTCTAGTGTATGGAAAACAAGTTGTCCTTCCTGCTAACCTCACCATCCCTTCATTGCAATTAGCCCAATCTATCCAAGAAGATGATTGTTCTCCCCTTCAGCATAGAATTGACACATTGCTCAAACTGGAGGAAGATAGAGAAGTAGCTAAGAATAAGTTATATCATCATCAACAGATGGTGAAGAGATGGTTTGATGAGAAATCTTCATCTGATAGAGAATTCTCAATTGGGGATCTCGTATTAAGGTGGGACAAATAACATAAAGATAAAAACTAGTATACCAAATTCCAGTGCCTTTGGCTGGGACGTTTCATTATTACAGAAAAGATGGGTCCCAGTAGTGTCCGATTACAAACATTGGAAGGAGTCGTGGACACCTACCCAGTGAATGTTTCACTGCTCAAAAATTACTTCGTCTGAACAACTCGGTACTTTTGTACATAGGTTTGGTGTGTGCTCTTCTCTTTGTTTTGATTGGTTTGCTTTCATTTTTTATAATAAACTCCACACATTTGGCAATGGTTCAAAACCAGTTTTTTTTTCCAAAGATAATTGTTTAATTGAACTTGTAGAATGGTGTGTCAATCTCAATTTTTCTTTCGGTTGATATCAGAATGTGTTTTGTAAAGAGTGCATGGCCAAATGATGCAGGACCTTGATATTGGTACCTTTAAACTTTGGTTATTATATTTTAAATGTTTTATCTGTTTAATTGAGATGCGGGAAATGGCTGAAATACCGTTATCTTATGTCTCATTGTCACAGCATATCATAATAACCTGATTAGCTTTATCTGCTCTGAATCCTTTTGCGGTCACCTTGATAACAATTTTCTTAAATAATTATAGACTGGAAGGAGGGGGGTCTTATCACAAGCCATCCCTTTAGTTTCATAGGTGTTTAGTGGAATGACATCTTCACACGAAGCCACAACACTTGGAAGATGACTCTCGATTCACCTGATAAGTGGAAGATCCTATCACCGGTTGGTCCATTCATGATCTATAAAACACTTCTAAGTAACGTTGCCATCATGAGGTTACCAAGCCTTGGTAGTGCCTTGTAGTTTATGCTTTGAATAAAACTATCACCATGTGGTTACCAAGCCATGATAGTTTCCTTTAGTGTCATAGCTAAAGGACAAGGGGTCTCCTTACTGAGCCAGCTTGATCAGTTTTTGGATTAGGTCTGTGAATGGTGCTACTGATATCTGATTGCCAAGTCATGGAAGCGGTCTTGTATCAATAGGGTCTTAAGTGCAGTTGTTTGAATCAAACAAAAAAAAGGAAAATGTGTGTATATAGCAAGAAGAATTGTTGTATATAAAACCAATTAATAAACCAATGTGATGTGCAAATTGGATATCCATAAGAAGTTTTAAGTTTGTCCCAGGTTTATCACAAGCTGATGTTCAATGATTGCATAATGGTAAAGGAGCTCTATTGTCTCTTAATTCTCCTTATAATATTTGCATTATTTTTAACATGATCATCGATGGGAATATATCAATCTTATGCTTTATGATTATTGGTTGTCTCCTTTATAAATATTTTCTAAAATTTTAGGGTGAAAAGGCAGCTGACTGATATATTTTTCTAACCAAGTTCGTTTGTAGAGATAACTGGTTCTTCCCAGCCAGTCGCCATTTGTTGTGGCCACAACAGATCCCATGCTTCAATTAAGCATGAGAGCCCCGATTTTATAATAAACACAAGGATATTTGTGTAAGTGTTCTTGTAAACGTGAATTTTTTGAGCCTGGTTTCTATGATCTTGTACCTATGACTCGGCTTGGCTTGATCATTACTGTTTCCTCGAAATGTCTAAGTCTTTTGGTTGCAGAAAGATTCAAATTTTAGGCAGTTTATCATTTGTTTTCTGCCAACCTGAAACCCGACATCCCGATGCCCCGACACCCCGAACCCAAAAGGTACGGGTTGCAGGATTTAGTTTTTTTAATCTTTTGGTTTTGGTAAACCCAAAACCCGCAACCCGAAAGGTGCGGCTTGCGAGAACCCTTGGTAATAATTTTGGGAAATCTTCATCCCGAAACCCGAAACCCGAAACCCTATGTTGCGGCTTTTGGATTTCAGATTTTTGTTTATCCTTTTAGTTGCGTTACGTGTTTACTAAACCCGCAAACCACAATTTTCCGGTTGCGGCTTTCGCAAACCCATTTATGTTTTGGTTCATTTTCCCATCCCAAAACCCACAATTTTCGGGTTGTCACTTTCGGGAATCATGAATCATTTTGCGAATAAGTTTTCCAGGACCCGATTTCGCATCCTGCATTGGTATATTTCCGCTGTTGATGCCTTTGATCCAACGGATGAAATTCCATCATACGAGTTTATGTTTTGATGCCTGGTTTTCATTGTTCTTTTGATCATATTTCTGATTGTAATTCTTACCTCATGATCACCTTTGAAGATATGATTGCTTGATTAGATTGGCTTGTAATAACACTATTCAGATGTGACTTCAATCATGCGTGATTTTGTTAAAATTGTACTTTGCTATCATCCAATCTAGATTAACATGCTGTGACGTCGTTTCATTCCAGTTCAAATGATTGTAGTTCTAAATTTGTATGATTTTAATCATACCAACGCATCATACTCAATCATTTTGATTTTCTCTAACTCTTCTTAAACATGGTCGCAAATGTGAAGCACTTAGTACGTCGTCTGAATTTGTTAGAAAAATTTCCCATCATGCAAGTTTTCTTTCTGACAATCTGGTGAGTAACATGCAAACAGGTTGTGAATCCTTCAATGAATCTTTTATGCAAGAAGAACTTCACTCTTTGTTACTTCTAGAACCTATGTCGCCACCTTTTGATGCAGGTGTTCCTGATACCAGCAGTGGTATCTAAGAGGAAGATTCTGAAATTCTACATGTTTCCTTACCACCCCCTTGGAAGAACGAGGAGAAAAGTAGTGAACAATAGTGTGATCAAGATGACTCCATTATTCAAGATTTCATAATCAATGAGGAACCTGATACTCCACCATCTCCCATGAAGCAAGACCCATTGTCCGACTTTTTTGTTTTTTAAATGTTATGGATCAGCCGGGGATTCGGCGGCTATTCAACGGGAATATTTGCAGGACTGACTCTTGCCCCTTGTCGATAGCTAGTGGGCCGTTTTCGAATTCTACAATTGTGTTACGGGGTTTTCCTGAAATTTCAAGATGATCCTTTTTTTAAACTTAATTTCAAACTGGAGGGAATCTGTGGAGTTAATATTGTTTAGATTATTATGGCATAATTCCATGGATTCATCACCTAATTCAAACTTTGTAATCCCTATTTTTGGGGAATTTCCATTTTTGAATCTGTTGTAATTCTTATTTAAAGAGGAATGCCTCTCAATGTTAGGGGTTGATAATTTTTGGGTCAGGAATCAGCAGGAGATGACTAGAGATACTATGTCTTAGAAGAGCCTTGTAATTTTGTTTACAAACTTCTTTAAAACAGTATAGTAGTCCCTTTGAATCATCTCTTGTTTATTGTTCAAGTTTATTTGGCAATACCTAATTTCTTACTTAGATTTATCATCTACATTGCATGATTCTCTTGCATATATATTAATGCATAGATCTGTTATACCGATTTCTCTTATGACTGATCTCTGTATAAGGATATCTTGTTAAGTTTCTTTGATTAATATATTTTTCTTTATCGATTTCTGCAATTGATTTACAACAAATATAATCATTGTTAATTTTTCAATTAACAAAGTGATTACAGTTTGATCTTGAACAGGTTTAAATGTTTAAATTATTGTCATTAATTTTCATTAATTGATTATGATCTAAGTTGATAAGCAAATGCACCTTTAGCATTTATTTTGGAGTTGGTAAACACACTTATCCATCTCATATCAAGATTGATTTGCACAAACAACAAGATTTCCTTAGAATAGGTCTAACTCATTGTAGATCCATTTTCTTAAATAGGTTAAGTTAGAACAGATTAAGTTCTACATTTCTGTTTCCTTTTGATGAAAAAATGATCTCTTAATCAAACCCATTTGACTCTTTGAGTGCCAGCGGAGGCCGAATATCCGTGGGAGAATTCCACACCAAATAGGCTAGAGATAGAACTGCCCTTGCATAGGGTCTTTCGAATCCTTTCAGTATGGGTTTTCCCCCTCTGTTGAGAGCTTAGGAACCCATTCTAGCATTTTGCATACCCTACATATCCAAGGCCTCAACAAGGATCTAGGATAGGCTGTTGATCAAATCTGGCAAAAATAATAAGCTTCTTCCATTCTGTAGAATAATTTTCTTCTAATACCATAAGAGAATGATAGTAGGAAGGACGACCCCTCTCTTGGGATCTCCCCTTCTTTATATAGGTGACTTTGTTTGGAAAATATATGTTGAGTTTAACTAATAATATTCATCTTTTAGTTTAATTTAAATTATAATCTTTATGAAATATATTATATTAATTGTTCACTCCTAGTTTATCTAGGACCTTTATGTTGTTACAATTAGATGTATCTGTAAGTTAGATCATAAATAATGATAATACTATTAATAATAATAGTAACATGAGAAATATATTATGCATAATCTTTATGCATGTTATTTACATAAGTAATCTTTTAAAAATAAATAAATCTAATTATTTAATAATTAAATATGATAACTCTTTGATTTAATTATGTACACACCATAATAATTCTTTGATAAATATTAAGTACACGGTCCAATTCTTTGGATAGGGTCTTTTGGTAAGCTTGGATAGTTGGATAGGTTAGGTACCTCTAGGTCTCTCGCTTGCATGTTGGATTGCCTCATTTAACATGGTAGTTCCCACAGTCCTTCATGATAGATAGAAAATGATTCATTTAACCAATTTAAATAAATGTGATGAAAAGAAGTGCTATTCAGAGTCTCCTCAAATCAACACTTTTTAATATCAAGTAACATCGAGTGCTCTTCAGAGCTTTAACTCAACACTCTCTCGTGGGAGTTACACTAGTGCAATTCCAAAGTATCCCTCTCAACACTAATACTAGAATGTGGTTTTGAATCACATCTAGAATATACAAATGGCCTCAAATCTAGTATTCATTATCAATCTTGGAGTGCTCCAGGGCTTATTCCCAACACTCTACATACATCGGGGCTTACGCCCAGTACATAATAAAATCCTCTAGGTACATAGGGTATTATGCCCAGGACATTGGTCATCTCTGTGTTCCTGAGTCCACGCTCAACACATCATATAAATCAATCATGTAAACATAACTCTGCACAGTATGTAACAAAAGATCATCTCAATATATTAGGGTTTGTACCCAATCTCATAATAAAACATAAATCAATACATTGCAGCTTTTTACCCAGTATATAACAATAATCTGCATCAGTTAGGGTTCACGCCCAATATGTAACTCTATAAAAGGAATGAATCATGTGCACTAGGGCTTATGCCTAATATTCAAAATAAATCATATGTGTTGGGGCTTAAGCCCAATATATAACATCAGAAATAGTCAGTCAAAATTCGGGATATTACACCTAGATATATATGTATCATATGACATCCTCACCAAGGGGTATCCTATTATTTTTAGATAGTATTCACACTCAATGGTTCTTGGTGGTATATGTTGCACTACTCAATTAAGTAAGACTATATTTTGTACCCACGCATAGTGTATTTCGATCATATATGGCATACATGGATTTCGTTCGTCATTTACTTCACCCTAGTAGTCCTATGCATAGTAAGTACTGTAGACCCAATTATGGCTACTGATAAAATAGGACTAGAAACCAAAAACCGAACAGAATAGTAGGTATGAAGTAAATTGCCCGACATTTCTAAAGTGGTCCAACTCTGTATTTCTCCATTTTAGTATATTGCAAGGAATGGTAGTGATATTAATCATTGTGTTGATAGGAATCCAATGCATTAATCGTTTAGTGTTATGATATTCATGTTTATTATTATTATTATTAGTTATTGTGTTCTATAATGGGTGTCTTATTGGTTGTGTAGATAAATAATATGTTTGGATTATTTTCTTAATTCATGTTTATAGATTATATGATATGGACATTATATGTTAAATATATAAGTAGTGAAAAATGAGTATAAAAATCTGTTATTGGTTTATGGAACCCAACCCTTCAGACTTCATGTAGTCATGTAGGTGAGTCCATCCTCAGGGGATCTCAAAGCGTTGTGATCCCCCTATTTCTCCTTATAAATGATATAACATTGGAAAAAGGAAAAGTATCTAGATGACATAGAAAAATGTGGATGTAAATTAATATGTCTTTTGATTGAACATAACACATCAAATGGTGTTAAATGAGTTCCATGATTTATTAGAGGACAATCTCATCCTGGGAAGAGCATTGGAGAAGCCTCTCCTTTTTATTTGTGGTTAAAATGATATACAATTATATTGTTTATTGGTTATGCCATGTTTTTATGCAAGGGTTCATGAGACCCCTAATGTTTCATGATGCAAACTTCGTTACATACCATGAATATGGGAAGCTATTACATAACCTCATCTAAACTAAAATTTTGGTGAAAAGCCATAGTTAAAATTCGAAAGTTGAAATCAAGAATAGAAATATGAATTTTGGGCTTCTTAGTTTCATAAGTCTCCTAGTATAGCAAGAGTTAAGGAGAGAAAGAGAATTATTGTCTCTATGACCATTCCCTTCATAGGAAGTGGAAAGTTGATATGTTTTATTACTATAGTTTGGGAAAAAAATTCTTTTGGTGTAGACTATGAAGCAATATGTTTTGTTTAATTTGAACTTCATTGTGTTTTCGAAATGCATGAATCTAACCTTATTTTTCACTTGAATGTTAATTGAAGCTTTTTGGGGATGTTGATGTGGAGAAATATCATTTCGTCTTGAGAAGATGTCTAGATTAGCCTTTCACGTCTCTTATTTTCATTTTCTAATTCAGTTATATTTTGTATTTTTCTTTCTTGTTCTTGTTTGCATTTACATTTGCATGATCTTTAATGTTTAACCTTTATACATTGCTAATTTCTATAATAGGTACTAAGTATTGGGAGGATCCATTAATATATGTGCATTTGACTTAATATATGCATGTGCATTCTATTTAATATATGTGATCATGGTTATGTTGTTTGATTGTACTACTGGTTGTTGTTTAATATTGTATTATAGTATATTGGCAAGGAATGGCAGTTCTATTTATCATTGTGTTTCAAGGAAGTGAGTGCATTACTTTTGTAGTTTTTTAGTGTTATTATGATGTTTCTATTATTAGTAGTAGTAGTAGCTACCATTTTGTATAATTAATGTCTTATTGGTTGTGTAGATAGGTATTATGTATTGATTCCTTTTCTTAATTGATGCTTACATATTATCTTTATGTATTATGCATGACATGGTAATTAGATGTTAATGACCATGAAAAACTAATTGGATGGCTATAAAGAACCTCGCTACTATTGATGCATAGTCTGTAACATGAGTTTGATATGTACATATCTCTATTGTGGCAATATGTTAATATATTTTACTAGTAGTATATTGGTTGTTATGATGGGAATGTATGCATATACTTATAGAAACACACACACACACACACACAGATATATATATATATATATATATATATATATATATATATATGCATAAAAATGTGTGTGCTTGTACAAGTGTGATCCCGTGCACTCACATACACACACATTTAAATAGATAAGTGTATAAATGTGAGCATAACATTGCATATGCTATATTTCATTGTCGTAAATTATATAATAACATATGGAAAAAGGAAAAGTGTGTATATGACATAAAAATATGTGGATGTAAATTAATGAACTAGTATTATTTCTCATTGGGAAAGGGCACTTGAATACACATGTATTGATATCAAGTTGTATATTTATGTGCATACACACATATATGTTTGTTTGTGTTTGAGCACACACAAAGGTATGTCTAAATATGTTTTAGAAGGAATACCTAGTTCCACTAGTGCTTATGGGTCTCTTGATTGAACATAACCCACACAAAATGGTGTTAAACTAGTTCCATGATTTATCAGAGGACAATCTCATCATGGAAATACCAATGTAGAAGCCCTTGCTTTTTATTTGTGGTTATATGCATAAAAAGATATATCTTCTAGCCAAATATTATTGAGGCCATCTTGAGAATTGAACCAATAATTTTTATTTCATCATATTATGTATTGTTTAAGCTATGATTTTATGCAAGGGTTCATTATGAACCTAACATTCCATGATGCAAACTTTGTTATGTACCATCAATATAAAAATATATTACATAGCCTCTTCTAAAGGATAGTTTTGGTGAGAAAAAAAATTACAAATGGAGACTAGAAATCAAGAATACAACACATGAAATTTGGGATTCTTAGTTTCATAAGTCTCCTACTATAGTGGGAGTTGGAGTTTAGGAGAAAAGGAGAATTCCAATCTCTATGAACATTCGCTTGAGAGGAAGTGAAAAGATTACATGTTTGCATTACTATAGTTGGGGAAAAAAAATATTTCATGTGGACTATGAAGTAATATGTTTTAGTTAGGAAGATATTCATTACATTTTTCAAAGACTTGAATCCAACCTTATCTTCACATAATCATCACTTCAAACCTTTTGGGGATGATTATGTGGAGAAATATTATTTAGTCTTGTGAAAGTGTCTAGATTAGCAATTCATGTCTCCTATTTTCATTTTCTAATTCAATTAAATATTGTATTTTTCTTTCCTTTTCCTCTCTTGTTCTTATTCAGACTTACATTTTTAATATATTTCCTAACCTTTAAGTATTGATAAATTGCATTATAGGTACTTAGTATTGGATCAATCCATGGAGGTGGGTAACACTTTTTGAACAAAAGTGGTAGGAAAATTTTGATATTTTAATCAGTTCTTAAATATAAGACCTAAAAACTCATATATTCATTGTGAATTTTGACGCACAATAAAAAATATTGTAGGGAATTATGTTATCTTTCCAATGATATTTAAAAAGAAAATACTAATATAATTTAATGTGGAAAAATTGCATTTAATGAAATGTTTGTCTTTGCAAATTTCAATGAAAATTGACAAGGGGCTTGTGTGCATGTAGAATAAATTAATGCTATATATATGAACATGAGCTACATAGAATGCAGTAGGGCATAGATTTTTTTTAATTTATTTTTGAAAGTTATATTTTTTTATTAATTTTAGAATCTCACCACTAAATATTTAAATTGCATTTTATACACATTAATGTGCACATAAAATTTGTTTAGTACTTACATACATTAAAAAGCTAAAAATACCATTTCGAAGAGGACACATCAATGTGGGGTGTAGATATATTTTTAAATTTTTTGTTTCTGCACTTTTTATGTTGTTGATTTTTCCTTGACCTCCAAAGTTGTGGCATCGACATCAATTCCACCACCTAAGGTGAAATTAATGATAGAGTTCATACATTTCAAAAAGGCCATAAAAATTAAATCTACATGAAAAAGTGGATCCAATCTAGTTTTTAAAGAACTGATCACCAATGAGAGAATGAGTACAGGTAGATTTAAGAGAAATTTGCATTGGTGCAAGTTATTTTTTTTTTAACAAGAATGGTTATGGAGATTATATTAATAAAAGAGTCTGCAAAAATACATAGAGAGAGTGTTTGGTTTTCCTTTGTAAGGAGCCAACATTCAAGATATTCTTTTCTGATTCTCTACTACTTCCCCTAGTTCTATAAAGTCTGGTATTACAACTATAAACCCTTACAAATTGTCCTAATAAAAACTTGCTGAAGCAGAGCATTACAAAAATTGGATGCAGGATCCATTAAAGTTTGACAAAACCAAAAATTTATATAACTAGTAGCCAGAAGGATTTCTAAGCTAATGCAGAAAATGAAATATAACCCGCAAAAAGATGAGCCTGCATGTTGCATTACTTCTGTCGAGGACGAGGAGGTTCTAGACTTTCCATGGAGTCATCTGGGTTGGAACTGGAACCCATAGTGTCTGGGAACCCTGGGACGCAACGAGCCAAGTCTTCTCTGAGCCTATCAATATTTCCTTCAACGTCTATAATGTTTCTATAGTTGTCATCCACTTTGGAGTCCAGATTGGATACGATGTTGGATATATAATCCACCTCTTCTGACATGGAAGAAATTCAACCATTCATCAAATCATTATTGTGCCTAACCTCGGCACTGAGAGTGTGCAGAAGGGTGAAGACTCTTGTCATATTCTTCTTTATATCTGCTACTTCAATACGAGTCCTGTTCACCTGTGCTTCCATTGTTCCTGTCTCAGGATTTAGGGTGGTAGAATGGTTATCGAGGGCCTCAAGCTCTTTGTCACACAGATTTAGGGATGTGAGGTCCACAAGGAGCGAGCACAGGGGCTGGAGGAGCTCTTCTTCAAGGAGGGAGAAGCTGGGGATTGAAGGCAGAGGCTTTTCATAGAGCTTGCAGGATGGTCAAGGTGAATGTGAGGCAGAGCTCATTACAAGAGGAGACACACAGCTGGAGGTGGAATGGGAATTCATCCTCAGGGCGAGGTTTATCCACGAGTGAGTCTGGAAGCGTCGGGAGAAGAAATAATTTGGAGCGTGTTAGGAAGTTGGGGTAGATGGACGAAGGCCATGTGAAGGCGTTAAATTCCTCCATCTACCCTCGTATTGATTGCCATGTGTTTTCATGCAACGGTTGGGGTGGTCGAAGCCTAAGGGGGTGAGAATGATATGAGGCATGAGTTGGGAAGAGACGTGAGAGCCCCAAGGTGTTAAGGGGTTAGGGAATCCAGCAATTAAAGGGTTCTTCTCCATCATAGGATAGCATCCCTGAGCAATGCATCACTCCTTTATTTTCCATTGTGTCAGCATGATGATTATTAGAGTGCAACACATGGAGGAAATTAAGATCTTCAAAATATCTGCTGATGAAATTGAGGATATGGTGGTATTTGTGGGTGTTAAATTTTGAGCATTAATTCACAATACTCTTGGATCTTTACTGAGATAATAACATATACAGTATATCAATGCATAACAATCACAATAAGCATGACAAGCATCACAAGAATCAAAAGCATGAGAGACAAGAGACATAGAGTTTCCATGGGGAAAACCCTAAGGTGAAAAACCCCACAACTTCCTCAGAGATAGAGAGAGTAATGGCTCAACCAAAGTACAACCAAAATACACTTGAGATAGTCTCCTAGAGCAGATGATCCTCCTCCTCACTAGTGAGCCACATTCTGAGAGAGAGAAGTGTGTCTTTCCGAATGATGCAAATAGAGATATCCCGATCTCTATTTATAATTAACCTGTTTGCCCAGTTACACTATGGGGCCGACTTGTCTATCTAGATACATCCACAATATAATATATATATTTCCGGGTTGACCCCACACATGGTAGTCTAAAAACCCATCGGCAAGTACACACACTTGCGACACTTGTCAATCCACATGACGACACTTCCTTATAGAGGAATAACACATCTCTTATAAGGGTACAATAAATATATATGAAATACATAGATGAAATACATTCTGAAGTTACATATACATCAACACTCCCTCTTAACTAGGAAGGTATTTCTTGACATAGTTATGCTAGCCTCAAGTCTTCTTCTCGGGATCATCGTCGTCATCATCATCACTGCTGCTGCTATCTCAACCAATCTCTAACTCTACTCGTCATAGGAAGTTCTACAGAGCCAGTCCTTTTTCATACTGGATGTAGGCCCACTACCTGCAGGTCTTCATCATCTATGCGAATGGTCTGATAGAGGTGGCCTCTCAGGACTAATTTTATGTGTGGATGCAATACTGGAAAGAGTATCCCAGGAACATTTATGTGCCTAAGCACAACCGGAAAGATCTCTCAGGATTGATTACATGCATCTCCTCCACAATACCTTTAAAGAGCATCCTAGGAACATTTATGTGCCGCAGCACAACCGACAAGATTTATAAAGAACATCCGAGGACTTATTATGAGCATACAACTCAACCTCTCGAATGTCCAGGATAGATTACATGTGGATAGACAAAACCTTTAAAGAGAATCCCAGGAACATTTATGTGCCGCAGCACAATTGACAAGATCTCTAAAGAACATCCCATGACTAATTACGAGAACATAGCTCAACCTCTCAGATCTCCAGGACTGATTACATGTCTTCGTAGTAATACCTCATCCCAGGACTGATTACGAGCACATAGCTCAACCTATCGGATATCTAAGGACTGATTACATACTACATAGAAATACCGAAAAGAGTATCCCAGGAACATTTATGTGCCGCAGCATGACCGGCAAGATCTCCCAGGACTGATTACATGCTATTTGCACAACCTGCCACATATAATCTCTAACCTCCAAGTATCAATCTGATACTCATGATCCAACAGATCATCATCGCACGAGGCATCATCCTAGTGCCCATGATGATACTAATCATCATCACTGTACCATTCTGGTACATATCATCTGGAGCAACATCCTGAAGCTCATCATCATCATCAACCTGATCATACAATGCATCCACCTGATGCATACCAAGTATCTACCTGATACATATCATCATACATGATCCATCTTGATCATACAGTGTATCCACCTGATACAAATACAAATACATGATACATATCAACATACATGATCTACCTGATCATACAATGTATCCACCTGATACATATACAGATACATGGTCCAAGCATCTAACATGATGCATACATACATACAAATATAAATGATCCAACTGATCATATCCAGCATCTAACATGATGCATACATACATACAAATATAAATGATCCAATTGATCATATCCAGCATCCAACATGATGCATACACAGAGCAGTAATTGGAGCATCATCCTGATGCTCATCATCCAACACTTACATCCACATCCATGTGAAGGATCCTCCTTCCAACATGCTTGGAATGGCTTCAGCAAATGTGTCCATCACTTCTTCCTCGAAGTGTCATCAATCTAAAGAACACCAAGCCTCTCCCTGAAGTACTCGAACTTCACCCTGGCTAGTGGCTTCATCAGCACATCTGCAATCTGCTCGTCTGTCGCAACGTACAGGAGCTTCACAGCTCCTCTCTGCACCATATCCCTGATATATTGATATTTGATCTCTATGTGTTTCGACCTGTCATGAAACACTGGGTTCTCGGATATCTTCACACAACTCTGGTTATCGCAGAAGATACCAGTAGCATCCAACGGGTGATCAAATAACTCAGACAGTAGCTTTCGTAGCCATACTACCTCACAACTAGTTGAACAGGCTGCAACATACTCTGCCTCAGCTATACTCAGTGCTACGTAGGGATGCTTCCTGCTAAACCAAGAGATCACACCTGATCCCATACTGAAGCAGCACCCAGATGTGCTCTTCCTATCTGCAGCACTGCCAACCCAATCTGAATCAACATAACCCTGCAGGTTAAACTTTTGATTCGCTTCATACTTGAGCCCATAATCCACTGTACCCTTTAGGTACCTCGGGACATGCTTTACAGCAACCAGGAGAACACTCCTCGGATCCGTTAGGAATTAGCTCAATGTGTTCACTGCAAAGCAAATATCTAGTCTTGTGTTCGTCAGGTACATCAAGGACCCAATCATCTAATGATACATAGAGACATCAACCGGTTCAGATGAAGCATCACATAGAAGCTTTAGATTTGATGCCATGGGTGTGGCCCTGGCCTTGCAATCCATCATCCCAAATCTCTTCAGGATATCTACTCTGTACTTCCCTTGACCAAGGAAGATCCCACCTAAATTCTGCCACACCTCCATACCTAGGAAATAATGCATTTTTCCCAAATCTTTCATATCGAACTCAGCAGCAAGCTTCCTCTTAGTATCTGCA
Organism: Larix kaempferi; assembly: GCA_027924585.1. Classification (NCBI taxonomy): domain Eukaryota; kingdom Viridiplantae; phylum Streptophyta; class Pinopsida; order Pinales; family Pinaceae; genus Larix; species Larix kaempferi. Next base: position 17,724,514 of record BSBM01001197.1, on the reverse strand, counting down.
ATCAAGCTGTCACCTTTTGTCACAAATAAGTCATCCATGTACATACGTAGAATCACAGGATTTCCTTCCTCAACCTTGTCGTAAAGCCCAAACTAGATAGGAAACTGTCCATCCTACCATACCAAGTTCTGGGGGATTGCTTCAAGCCATACAAGGCTTTCTTCAATCTGCACACATATGAATCCCTATCATGTATTTCAAAGCCGAGTGGCTACTCCACATATACTTCCTCTTCAACTCCACCATTCAAGAAAGCGGTCTTGGCATCGATCTGGTGTATTTTCCATTTCATTGCTGCAGCCAGGGCAAGTACTATTCTGATGGAAGTATACCTGGCTACAGGTGCAAACCTTTTTTCATAATCTATTCCCTCTTTCTGAGAGAAGCCACGAGCTACGAATCTTGCTTTGTATTTCTCTACACTGCCATCTGCAACATGCTTGATTTTGTAGATCCGTTTGGAAGTCACAACAGACTTCTCTTTAGGTCTTGGGACATGAGTGTATACTGGACAACCAAATATTCTAAGATGGCTAACTTCAGGTTTTTTTACCAGAAAAGACCTCTTCTGGTGTCTTGTTGTCCAATATCTTGTGGGGTGTCTGTTCTGCACATATACAACTGTTCTAGCTGCTTCTGCCCAATGATGCATAGGTAGATCTTGGTCATGCAACATTGCCCTTGCTGCTTCCATTATTGTTCTGTTCTTCCTTTCTGCAACTCCATTCTGTTGAAGATTATAAAGAGCAGTCAACTCCCTCTTAATCCCTGAATCACTGCAAAGCTTCTTGAAGTCACCTGAGGTGAATTCTCCACCATTGTCGGATCTGAATGTTTTGATCTTTTTGTCAGTTTGATTCTCCATCAAAGTTTTGAATTCCTTGAACTTATCAAACACATCATCTTTTTTTTTCAAGAAGTATACCCAAGTCTTCCTGGAGAAGTCATCAATAAATGATACATAGTAAACATACCCACTTAGAGAACTAGATGACATAGGACCACATACATCTGAGTGGATGATTTCTAGGATATCTTTTGCCTTGCTTTCACTGCTTGGGAAAGCCTTCTTAATATTCTTACCTTTTTCACATCCTTTGCAAACACCTTCATGTTTGGTCTTGATTTAAGGAAGACCCTCTACAGCCTTGCTTGCAATTGGAAGTGCCCTATAGTGCATATGAGCAAGTCTTCTATGCCAAAGTTCACTTGGCTCCATGGATTCATGCACCATGGCATGTGCAGGTTGTCCTTTTAATTTATACAAACCTTTCTCTTGCTCTCCAATCATAAATGCATCATCTATGGTATTTCCCTTTTGGCCACATTAGGACTTGGCCATCCACAAATGCAACCCTCATACCTTTTGCATCAAATGCAGAGATGGAGAGTAAGTTCTTCTTGAGCCCAGGTACATAAAGGAATTCTTTCATCTTCAAATATTTTCCAGAATCTAGGTTGTAGGAGGCTTCACCACTTCCTTTGATGGGATATTGATAATCATCCCCAAGTTTCGCTTTATGGGGTGATTCATGTTCAGACAGATTTACAAAGGATTCTTTAAACCCAGTCATGTGTTTGGAAGCCCCACTGTCAATTAACCAATCATTACAACCATGGGAGATAGTACCTGTGAGAGCAGAGATTAGAACATACTCTTCTTCACTTGATGAGTCATCATTACTATCATCATTTTCTGCCCTAGCCTTCTTCTTTGGAAGCATGAGCATGGTACCTTCTTTTGTTACCCTTCTTCTTCTTGCTGGATTTGTGGTTGTCCCTTTTGTTCTTGGGACATTCTGAAGCAAAGTGACCCTTCTCATTACAAGTGAAACACCTTAGATCTTTCTTGTCTTTGTGAAAATGATGAGAATATTTCTTCTTGTGATGGGATGGCTCCCTCTTGAACTTGCCCTTCTTAGTGTGAGCTGTGAGAGCTTGATCTTCATTTCCCATCTTCTCTTCTCTTGTCACAAGCCTTGCTTCTTCTTGACAACATTCCTCCCATAATCTACTGAAGGAGATTAACTTCTTTCTAGCATAGATCCCCTGGATAAAAGAGTCCCATGACCTAGGTAGGCCATTCAAAGTAGTCATAACAATTTCACCATTCTCCACCATTTCATCTACAGCTTCAATTTGTTCCTTGATCTGAGAGACCTTGGAGAAATAGTATTGAATGGTTTCTTCATTCGACATCTTGACCCCTTTCAATTGATTCCGCAGGGTCATCTTCCGATTTATGTTCTTTCCTTCAAATAGCTTCGTCAAAGAGTCAAACATAGCCTTCGATGTCTTTAGAGAAGACACATGGGGTATGAGATGCTCTTTCATAGAATCAACAATGATTCTCTTTGCCTTGACCAAGTTCTTCTTATGCAATACCTTAGCCTCTTCATCCTCTGGGATAGGGACGTCTTCTTTTATATATGAGTCCAATTCATTATCTTCCAAGATTAACCCAATCCTATACTTCCAAGCTCGAAATTTATCAGCCCCTTCAAGCTTATCCTCAAGCTTCGTGTGGTGAGACATCTTAAAGAGTACTTCAAATGGAAATAGAAAAGATTCAGGTCTTACAACTTGAAATGCTGAAAACTAGATCTAGTCCCGGATTAGGGTTTGTTGGAAAAACCCTAAAAATTCAAAATGTGAATTTCAACTTTCTGAAAGGATAGAAATATGCGCCTTGATGAGCTGATCAACCTGGTGTATTTAGAATTTGAGATCAGCAAAGATTTACCCTTCATATTTGTCTTTTTGTCCTCCAGGGTTCACTAAGGAGAGCCCTGAATTAGGGTTTGAGTTTCTCGAAGATCTACCCAGCCAAAAATCTCGATCCAAAGCTCTAGACTTCGATGTTTGCAAGGAGCTTCCAGCTATGTCTTCAGATTTCAGAAATTCCTATTTTTGTGGAAACCCTAATGTTTAGGGCCAAATCTGAAAATGCTGAGAATTGAATTCTGATTGGACAGATAGATTCTCCTTGATGAGTAGAGTCAATCTACTATACTTCTTTTCCAAAAACTATGGAGAGAAACCCAATAAACAAGAAACTCAAGTTTTTGTCACTGCAAAATGTCTTCTTCTCAGGTTAGCTCTGATACCATGTTAAATTTTGAGCATTAATTCACAATACTCTTGGATCTTTACTGAGAGAATAACATATATAGTATATCAATGCATAACAATGACAATAATCATGACAAGCATCACAAGAATCAAAAGCATGAGAGACAAGAGACACAGAGTTTCCGTGGGGAAAACCCTAAGGTGAAAAACCCCACAACTTCCTCAGAGATAGAGAGAGCAATGGCTCAACCAAAGTACAACCAAAATACACTTGAGATAGTCTCCTAGAGTAGATGATCCTCCTCCTCACTAGTGCGCAACTTTCTGAGAGAGAGAAGTGTGTCTTTCCGAATGATGCAAATAGAGATCTCCCGATCTCTATTTATACTTAACCTGCTTGCCCAGTTACATTATGCGGCCGACTTGTCTATCTAGATACATCCACAATATAATATATATTTCAGGGCTGACCCCACACATGGTAGTCTAATAACCCATCGGCAAGTACACACACTTGCGACACTTGTCAGTCCACATGACGACACTTCCTTATAGAGGAATAACACATCTCTTATAAGGGTACAATAAATATATATGAAATACATTCCGAAGTTACATATACATCAACAGTGGGAAGGAATGGTGCGTTTCTTGACAATGTTACGAGCTTCCTGGATTATGAGGAGGGAGTCTCCAACTGCTATCAGTTCTTTTATTCCGATAGTGATGGCCACTTCCAGGCCTTTGAGTAAAGCAATCCATTCAATGTCATTATTCGTCTTTGCTCCAAGCCCCCATGCATAACTTTTCATTTTGTTTCCTCCAGGGTCAAAGATGACCCCTCCCGCGCCTGCCAACCCAGGGCATTGGTGCAAGTTATTATTAAATGTAAGAATGGTGATTTTGATATCACATTGTACCATTGCAACAAATTATTATCTACATGCATTGGTGCATTATTATTATTCGTATTCACAAGTTCTTTTACTATAAAATGGAACTGATGCAACAAAGTATTCGTTAATGTCCTAGTCAACTTCAATGGTGTGTTTTCCTTCCCAGTCAGCATCGGTTCATTATAAAACAACATAGACATCGATGGGATGTTTCCTCTAAAGTGTTATAATCACAAATGAAGAAATGAAAACCTATTGTAACCATAATAGATGCAATATGGTGCAAAGTGAGTGATAATTGCTTGAGTATTTGAGCAAGTAGTCAACAAATTGGTTCTTTTTAATTATGACTTAGGTAATCTTGTAATAAAAAGAAAACAATATGTAAATTCCCTATGAGACGTAACATCATTTCCTATCAGTAACCATGGACCTCCCAATAGCTCACCACCAATGGTGATTAAATCGCCCGACGTTGGATAGTGAAGGTAAGATAGATTCAGTTATCAAGTTCGATGTTGGGGCAATGTTCTGGAAGGGATACAAATATTTCCAACAACAAACAAGATCCAACTTAGGATTCAATTGCACTCACAATTTTCTCCCTAGTGATATCCTATGTTTTGGCCACTAAGATATCTGCATCAAGTGTGGATAAGTGGTTCTTCCTAGGAGGTAAAGTGTCATCTCCACAAAAAGATGAGTGCCTTTTTGTGGTGAGTAGATAGAACTATACCTAAGATTTCACATCCTTGGGAACCACCCCTTCTTATTTGGGTTGTATTTTGACACTTTTTGATAGAAGGATTTAAAATCACCATATAAGCCAACAATGCTATGTCTCAAAATAATGTAACTAGATTAGTGGGCATTATTGGATGCCTTTTCCAATCAATCCTACCTAGCTAACATATTATTTTGTGACCTCCTATGAAGTATTTTAGCTGGTTGGAGAGTTATCAATGTGATGTTGGTTTTAAGAGGTCCAAATTTGATTAAGGAGTGTGAGAAAGGTATTTCAAAATTTCATAACATTTTGATCCATCAAGAACACTTAAGAGTGTGAGATGGAGAGCATACTATATGTGAAAGAGTCTTTAGGTCTATCACGATGTTCTTAAGTGAAAACCACACATGTGTTTGGAAATCAAATGAAATTGAAATTTCAAAATTATGTAAAAAACATAAAATAAGGATGCATGGGAATATACTTTAATTCCACTCTAAGCAAACTAGCAGTTATTCAATATGCTCAAACAAAATAAATGTGTGAAAAGGAGGTATTTCAAACCTATCTCTTTTTTTTTTATTTCGAAGATTGCTAGAAATATAAGGAAAATAAAATACTTTGGGTAAAGGAGTCTTTAGGTCCTTTGCTTGATTGAGGAAAGTGATCTAAACTATCTTGCATAAACAAATAAATAAACAAGAAGGAAAAGATTGATAACTAGTGGTATTCAAATCTAATTTCCTAGACTAACGATTTCTATGAGATGAAAATCATTATCATTTATTCACTAATGAGTACTAAGAGTTTGGTTGAAAGTGTCAAAGTATTTTAGCCTAAAATATTTCAGGAATTCACTTCTTTACTATCTATATTGGTCTAAGTTATCTAATTACTAAAGAAAACTATACTGCATGTGAGTTATATTTTTTGGTTCATTAGGAAACCTTTGAAACTGTAGATGGATACAAAAAAAATATAAAAAGAGGAAACATAGGCAGTCGCACAGGTTTTCTGTTGATATTCAAGATATCTTGCTATGTAATCAACTATTTATTTTGAGTCATTCCTACCAATAATAATATTTTAAGGTTTTTGTAATCATTTTCTAATAACAAGGATTATGTGAATACACTTGGGTGAATCCACGAAGGTGGTTCACGATTTTAGGTGCATGGAAGCCAAAAAAAAAATTTTTTGAACCCTTAATCGAGGTCTTTTCAAGCCCTCAGTCGAGGTTTTAAAAGCTCCATCGAGGGTTTTAAAATAACTCGATCGAGGGTTTTAAAAGACCTTGATCGAGGGTTTAGGGCTTGGTTAGACCCTCGATCGACCTATTGCTCGATCAAGGTGATAAGATAAGAAAAAAAACAAAAACAAGGCCCGACCAATCGGTCGACCCTGCTTTTCTGTAACGTTACGTTTGAAAGCGATCGAGAGAAGCACATAGAAAATGACCTCGACCGAGCCCTTGCAGACACCTCACCATGCGCAACCCCACCTGCCAACTCCACCTCCGACGATGTCTGCTAATCCACCAGGTAAGTGGAATTCAACCTACTATTTTTTTTTAAATTAAATTTTATTTGTTTTCTATAAAATTGTGTGTTTTGTATAAAATTTTGTGTTTTTTATAAAATGTAAATTTTATTTGGTTTTATAAATTTCTGTGGATGTAACCATTGAAACCAAAACCACCATTCAAACTAAAAACCACCATTGAAACCAAAAACCACCATTGAAACCAAAAACCATTTTTTGCTTGTAGAAAAACCATTCAAACAAAAAACTATTTGAAAAAAAAACAAAAAAAAACCATTTGAAAACTAAAACAAAAAACCATTCCAAAACAAAAACCAAAAACCATTTAAAATTATAAATATGTTTAGGGTTTTAAATTTATTTTGTATTTATTTTTTAAAATTATTTTAAATATTTTTGTTTATATCAACTGGTAGCATTTCATTGCATAAATGCTACCGGTTTTTTTTTCCAATCCTCTGAGAACGCCAAGAGGATTGAAGAAAAATAATGATATATTACATTTTCCTAGAAGACTCGGAAGTTAGAAACCTACAAACCTATCATTCAAAGACTTTAATAATGACACTTATACCTAATATCCACTCACCACTATCACCAATTATGGCAAATTAGATAAAATTAATATTAATATTAATAGTATAATATTTATACTATAAATTAATATTATTTTTAATATTAATAAATTGTTAATGTTAATGATTACTACAAATATTACAACAAATTAGATAAAATTAAATATTATATAGAAATATTTATATTATAAAATTAAATATTATCAAAACATCTTACATTTCAAATCAGAGAAAATGATTTATAAATTCCATTGAACCATTATATAAAGAATCAGTTTATTTTAAGGGTCAAGGTATAATTAATGGCAACAAACAATAATATCAAAGCTACTATTGACGTTATGGCCAGAGTTCTAGATCCACATGACAAAATGGTCCAACACTAAGCCAATGATGATTTGATATTTTTGCGTTGCAGTTGTATCTTCATGGGAGGTCAAGTTATAAGGTCTTTTTAACCATGTAAGCTTGTTTCAAAAGGTCAAGTTATAAGGTTTTTTTAACCATGTAAGCCTTTAAATCTTCAGAATACACTGTTACACTTTATTTACATTATATAATTTAAATTTTTAAATATATTTTTTTTAAAAGATTTATATTTTAAAAATTAAATAAAATTATATTTTATAAATTTGTTAGATTGTGGTTTTACCACCATAACATCTAATCAAAACAAACTTACATTATTACATGTTTAATCCATGCTATATCAATTGTTTCAATACTCATCCATTTTCGAGTATTTAAAATACGAGGAGTTAATGATTATTTATATTGCTAATGATTAGTAGATAAAATTAATATTATATAAAATTAATTTATATCAATATTAATAGTATAATATTAATATAGGATTAACTAAAAATTAACATAGTAGAGGAATTAAACATTACAATTTCAAACTAGAAAATTAGCATTTTGTAAAGGAAATAATTTTCGACTTCGACTAAAATAAAAGTAGACCTGTATGCGGACCTTGGGGGTGACTTCTAGGGTTTGAGAGTCTACAACACAATACTTCGGCGGCCATGGTTCCTTCCATGGATGCCTCCTCTCTTTCTTCCCCGTGTAGCTACCTGTCCCTGGCGAATGTTGGAGCATGACAGATTCCTGAGCTTGGAGAGAGGGCAGCCTTTACGCAGCGACCCATTGGAGCTGCGAACAAGGAGATCCAGTGGTGGTGGTGGCAGTTACAGTGTGTTCCATGACAGAGGAAGTAGTCAGCAGTGTGTCCTGGAATGACATCAACGATGTGATGGCGACCGGATGGCTACTCGAGGGCGGAGAAAAGATGGCATGCGTCGGTAGTGCGCAGAATGGATGCAGCGGTAGTGGGGCGGCCGTTGAAACCTACAAGGCTCATATCCATTGATGGCGGTGGCTACAAACCTTGCCAACTGATCCTTGGTCGCGCGTTGACGCTTAGGAACTGGTGGCCCTATTCACTCCAGGTGTTTCAGTTTTATCTTCCATCCTCATGCGGCGTCATTTACATTCTGGTTTCTTTTTTGTTTAGCTCATTTTGACCTAGTTTTTTCTACTATTTTTTTGAGCCAATCTTGCCTGATCCGATTTAGGGCTTTGTCTTTCATGGCTAGTCTGAATGTTATTATACTTTTAATGTACTGGTTTTTACACCGAACTTTCCCAGGGACACAGATTTTGGTATGTTTCTGGTATTTCCTAATATAAATTATACTCTTCAAGAGTGAAGCTTATCAAATGTAATTTTGTACTCAAAAGATGAAATAAAATTATGCTTTTTTTCTATGAAAAAATAAAAATTTAACATAGTAGAAAATAAAAATTGAATTAATTAAAATATTACAATTATTTATGACCACTCATATATGATTAAAAAAAATATTACAAATTAACCTAAGAATATATAAATATTTAAACTTTTAATCTAACTATTTTAAGTAATTACACAAGTAATTAAATTCTAAGATGCCACCTCATCTTTACATTTTATCTATTCATGCCATTGATTATTTGTTAGATGCTACCTATTTGTATGGGAATATTTGGATGATGTTATTTCTGGCATTTTTGCGTCGATAAAAACATGTAGGCACTAAATTAGGTGATAATACCGCTAGAGGTAGTGCTAGAAATAAGAACGGATTTAATGTCGAATTTTCCTAAATAGTTATTTAGTTGAGGTGTTTGAGGTTAAGTGGATAAGGGCTTTGAGGATTATGGTATTTAGGTATTTGGGGTACAGGGATTAAGGGTCAAGGGATTAGGGGTTAGGGTTTAAGGGATTAAGGGTCAAGAGCTAAGCGATTTGGTGCTTATGGGTCATGTAGTTCAATGGTTAATGGCTTAGGGATTATGGGCTAGGGGATTAATGTTTAAGTGCTTGGGGAATACATGTTTATGGATTAAGGTATTAGGTTTTAAGTGTTTAATGTTTGATGGCTTAGGGTCTAGGGGATTTAGGGATTTTTTGTTAAGGGATTAGTGGTTAAATAAGGTTGAGGGATTAAGGGTTTAGGGATTAGCGCTTAAGTATTTAAGGGTCAATGGATTATGGGTTGGAGGATTTAGGTGTTTTTCAGAACTCTCTTGAAACTTCATGGAATGTCTTCCAAGACGCCCATCACCAATGTCATCCACTGATGCTGAATGGTGAGCAATGAATGGGGCCAACATTAAAGTTTCTTCAAACTATTCTTGTATGCATTGAAATTTGACATGGTTAGATTAGGCAAATGCCTTGACGATATGCGAGGGTTTTAAGACTCAAGGATGCCTAATTTCCTTGCATAATCTTTGAAATCATCCATGTTTGCATCAACGTTCATCATGCAACCTCATTATCATCATTCGTCATTCCCATCTATGGAATGTTTGTCAAAAATCTCTTGAAATTTCATGGAACATCTTCCAACATGCCCATCACCAATGCCATCCACCAATGCTACACGATGAGTAGTGAATGGAGCCAATGTTGAAATTTATTCAAATTGTTCCTATATGCATTAAAATTTGACATGGTTAGACTAAACACATGCCTTGACGGTATGCGAGGGTCTCAAGATTGAAGGATATTACTAGAGTCACATAATCTTTGAGATCGTCCACGTTTGCATCAACATTCATCATGTAGTCCCATTGGCATAATTTCCCATAATACCCATCTATATCTTTGTCGAAACTCTCCCGAAATGTCATGGAACGTCTTCGATCTACACGCCCATCACCAAATTCATCCATCGACGCCACATGGTGACTAGAGAATTGGGAGAATGTTGAAATTTCTTCAAATTATGCCTATATGCATTGAAATTTGACATGGTTAGAGTAGGCACATTCCTTGATTGTATGTGGGGCTTTGAATACTCAAGGATTCTTGATGTGCTTGCACAATATTTGAGATCATCCATGTTTGCATCAATGTTCATCAAGCAGTCTGATTTTCATCATTATTCATTACCATCTATAGAATCTTTGTTGAAAATATCTTGAAATGTCATGGAATGTCTTCCAACACACCTATCACCAATGTCATCCACCGACGCTGCATGGTGAGCATTGAATGAGGACAACGTTGAAATTTATTCAAATTGATCCTGTATGCATTGAGATTTGACATGGTTACACTAGAAACATTCCTTGACAGTATGTGATGGTTTTGAGACTCAAGATGGATTCCTAATGTCCCTACATAATATTTGAGATCATCCATGTTTTCATCAACGTTCATCATGTAGTCTCATTGTCATCATTCTTCATTCCCATCTATAGAATATTTGTCGAAACTCTCTTGAAATATCATGGAACATCTTCCAACATGCCCATCACCAATGTCATCCATTGATGCCGCACGATGAGCAGTGAATGGGGCAACATTGAAATTTATTCGTATTGTTCATGTATGAGTCAAAATTTGACATGGTTAAGCTAGATACATGCCTTGACAGTATGCGAGGGTTTTAAGACTCAAGGATGTTTGACGTCCCCACATAATATTAAACATTCTCCATGTTTTCATGAACCTTCATTATGTGGTCTCATTTTCATCATTTGTCATTCCCATCTACAAAATCTTGGTCGGAACTCTCTTGAAATGTCATGGAATGTATTCCAACATGCCCATCTATAATGTCATCAATCGAACTGACACAGTGACTAGTGAATGGGGACAACATTGAAATTTATTCAAACATTGCATGTATGCGTGAAAAATTGACATGGTTAGATGAGAAACTTTCCCTGACTGTATGTGAGGGTTTCAAGACTTAGGGATGTCTGATGTCCCCACATAATATTCAACATTCTCCATGTTTTCATGAACCCTCATTATGCGGTCTCATTTTTATCATTCGTCATTCCCATCTACAAAATCTTGTTCAGAACTCTCTTGAAATGTCATGGAATGTATTCCAACATGCCCATCTGCAATGCCATCAATCGCACTGACACAGTGACCAGTGAATGGGGCCAACGTTGAAATTTCTTCAAACTATTCCTGTATGCATCAAAATTTGACATGGTTAGATGAGACACTGTCCCTAATAGTATGCAAGGGTTTCAAGACTCAAGGATGTCTGACGTTTCCACATAATCTTCACCTTCTCCATGTTTTCATGAACCATCATTACGTGGACTCATTTTTACAATGAGCTAAATATTTTGAAGCAATGCAAATTAATCACTATCTAACATGTAAATAACTACTACAGAAAAGGTAGGGATTTAGTTAGATTGCATGCACTTTTGAACTAGTATTAGAAAGAGATACTTGAGATAGATATAACTTTTTGAGCCAAGTATATTTTAGTGACTACAAATAAATTTTGATTTAGAGAAGGAGAATCAAGTCGAGAAAAGAGAGGGAAATCTTGAAGACAACTCTAGACATACGGGGAAGAATGTTGAGGGACTATATATTCTCTCTTATGAAGACATGCAAAACCAAATTATATACAAAAGAGGAACATCATGACATATAGAAAAATCCATCAATCCTCATCTATATCCTTAGATTCAACAACACCACAATGACATGTAGAAAACTCATTTGGTGTCCATCTATAACCTTAGATTCAATGTTACTTTGGAAAACGACCTACAATTTCTCTGATGGAAAATCCATAATTAAGTACTCCATATACACAAACCAAGAGATGATGATAAAAATGTTCAATGAAAATTTGAAATTGAACATGAAATTGAAATTTGAATTTGGAATTGAATTTGGAATTGAAATTGAATTTGAAATTGAAATTGAATTTGAAATTTAAATTTTGAGATTTGAAATTGAAATCAAAATTTGAAATTTAATTGAATTTAAATTTTGAATTTGAATTTGAAATGTGAAATTTGAAATAGAATTTGAAATTTGAGTTGAATTTGAAATTTGAATTTGAACTTGAAATGTGAAATTTGAAATAGAATTTGAATTTGAATTTGAAATGTGAAACTTGAAATAGAATTTGAAATTTGAATTGCATTTGAAATTTGAATTTGAATTTGAAATGTGAAATTTGAAATAGAATTTGAAATTTGAATTTGAATTTGTAATGTGAAATTTGAAATAGAATTTGAAATGTGAAATTTGAAATAGAGTTTGAAATTTGAATTGAATTTGAAATTTGAATTTGAATTTGAAATGCGAAATTGGAAATAGAATTTGAAATTTGAATTTGAATTTTAAATGTGAAATTTGAAAGAGAATTAGAATTAGAAATTGAAATGTGATGCCGAGAGCTCTGAAGAGAGAAATCCATTGCTTCGTGCTCCGCGAGGAACGAAAGGATCTTTCATCGCCCAAGAGGGTGTGAAATTGCCCACATAAGATCCAAAGAGATGATGTAAACCTCACTATGAAAGAATTTAGGAAGAAGAGAGAAGCAATAGAACATAGATCCAATAGAGGCAGAATAATTACACACCTTACATTAATCAGAATAGTAACCGGGTAAATATACAATGCTGAGCATGAGGATTCGAATTCACTAGGTGTAATTCGAATTGTCCTTCATGCACAGATCCATAATCAGTGGAGAGTCATCAGTGCCAAACTAGGAGTCTATCTCATCATCGGTGAAGTCATCAATGCACAAGTAGTGATCAACCGGGAGTCAAACTGAGTCTAACTGAGTGTGGTTGGTGTAACTGGCACATGGAAGCACTGATATAGTGAAGGAGACTCAGTGGGGGCGCTCATGGAGCTAACTGGAGTCAAAACAGTCTATCTAGTCACACTGGAGGTCCAAAAGAGTGATAAGGTTAGTTAGGAGTCAGTTAATCCTTAAATCAAGGAAGAACTGAAGATAACTGAACTAAACTGGACTGGTAGGTGAAGAAAGGTGCCCTTATCATGCAATAACTGAAAAGAGGGCGCACTAAGCTCTAGGAGAGCTAAGACTGATCCGAGAGAAGCTCCTGGGGCTAGTTTGGCAAGGGCTAGGTGCTGGTGCTGCAAACCCTAATTGCATGCAAAACCCTAATTGCATGCAAAACCCTAATTTTGCATGCAGGACTGAAAATGTCAGAAATGTTAGAAGGACTAGGATGGAGTATAGGAATATCCTAACACCCCCCCTTAATCCATCCTGGGCCCTGGTAACTAGGACCAAAGGTCACCCATACAATCAATGAAATGATAAAAAGAATACTGCCTCAATTTTTCTTTTTCTTTTTTTTTGTGTTTTTATATTTTTGAATAACTCAAGGAGCCATTACTCTAAGCAGAAAAGAAGCAAGCTTTCATCAGTGAAAACTTTGCAAAGAGACTTGGTAAGCTAATCCTCTGTAAAGTGCGAATGCAAGTGCTAGAGAATGTGTTGAATGTAGCAAGTCTTTCAGGAACCTTTTCTGTCACTGGAGCGAATGTATCATGATGAGTTTTCCCAAGGAATGGAAGAGTAAACCCCATCATCATGCTGAATCTCTCATGGAGAGGTGGATGGCATAATGCAAGGTTAGCATGCTGCTGAAGTCTAGTAGTTTTGTAAGCAAATACATCATCAACTGTGTTCTTAGTAGTAGCAAGGACTGTGTGAGAACATGTTTCTCTTGAATCTGGACTAAGAATAGGTGTTGGTTCTGAATCTTCTTGAACTATGATCTCAACATCAAAATCTTGATCTTCTTCCTCACTAGAATAGGAGTCACTGGAAGAGAAGTCACTGTGATCCTCATCAGAATCTGAAGGGATAGTTGGAGAGAAGGGCATGAAGTGGGAGAACTCATATGCCTTTGAGGCATGATTAGCAATCCCATTCGCTATAACCTTTCCAGTGGAGATTTCTGTAATCTCTACTGTGTCTGGACCAAAAATCACTTGTTTTGGAGATCCTGTATGAGTCATTTGATATACTGATAACAAATTAGCTGTAAGAGAAGGAACAAATAAGACATTTTTGAACTTACCATGCTCCATATGAACTGTACCCAAACCTTTGGCAGAAATCTGAGAGTTGTCTCCCATGTGAATGGTAGGCCCATCTTGGAGATCCAAAGAGGAGAAGGATTCTTCTTGTGCCATCATGTGGTTGGAAGCTCCAGAATCTATGAGGAGAGCTTTTGTCTTTGAAAAAACAGCCATCAATGCATGACAATCATCAGATCCACTTCCAGAATCAGACATCTTTGCTTCTTTTGGAACAACAATTTGGTTTTGTTCAAGAAGCTTGGTTAGAAGATCAATCTTCTTATGCATGCAGGCATGCTCAGGATGGTTTCCTCTCTTGCAATAGGTACAATTTGGTCTCTTTTGTTTGTCATTCTTGGATCTTGAAGGTTTCTTTCCTTTGCCTTTTTGTCCCCCTTTATCATTCGCTCCACTTGATTCACCAGCCAATAGAGCTAGATCTCTGGAGGTTTTGATGGCACCCATTTGAAACAGTTTGTTCTCTTCTTGAGTGAGAGCCTCAATGAAGTTACTTAAGGTGGGAAACTTCCATCCAGGGATGGACATTCGAACAGAATGAAAGGTAGATACAAAGACAGAAAATTGAGATCCAAGTTTGCTCAATATAGAGAGTATCAATTGCTCATCACTTTTAGTGATGCCACATTGCTTGCAATGCAAAACCAAATTCTGAAATTTGGAGAAGAAATCTTGAATGCTCTCGAAATTGCTAGGTTGAAGGGCAACCAATTCATTCTCAAGAATGTAGCCTCTCAGTTCGTCTTGTTTGCCAAAAAGACTCCTCAATTTTATCCATAAATCATATGGAGACTTCAATCCATCAGCATGAAACAATAGATCATCAGAAATATGAAGGCATATGAATCCAAAGGCTTCATCCATTTTGTTTAGGTGCTTGACTCTCTTTTCAGCTTGATGTGGTATGGCATCTTTTTCTTCAACTATTCTAGTAAACCCTCTTGATTGCAAGAGTATTATCATCTTCCTCTTCCATTCGAAATAATTGAAAGGAGTGAGAAGTATAGAAGAAGGATCATTCGAATTGCTCATCTTGATTGCTTGAACAAGTGCAAAATAGAAGCTACTGAATCTGCTGCTGCAACTGCTGGAACTTCAAAATACCTGCAAAAAACTCTCAAGAATGGAGGTAGAATATACTCTCAAGGCTCTGATACCATGTGAAATTGCCCACATAAGATCCAAAGAGATGATGTAAACCTCACTATGAAAGAATTTAGGAAGAAGAGAGAAGCAATAGAACATAGATCCAATAGAGGCAGAATAATTACACACCTTACATTAATCAGAATAGTAACCGGGTAAATATACAATGCTGAGCATGAGGATTCGAATTCACTAGGTGTAATTCGAATTGTCCTTCATGCACAGATCCATAATCAGTGGAGAGTCATCTGAGTGCCAAACTAGGAGTCTATCTCATCATCGGTGAAGTCATCAATGCACAAGTAGTGATCAACCGGGAGTCAAATTGAGTCTAACTGAGTGTGGTTGGTGTAACTGGCACATGGAAGCACTGATATAGTGAAGGAGACTCAGTGGGGGCGCTCATGGAGCTAACTGGAGTCAAAACAGTCTATCTAGTCACACTGGAGGTCCAAAAGAGTGATAAGGTCAGTTAGGAGTCAGTTAATCCTTAAATCAAGGAAGAACTGAAGATAACTGAACTAAACTGGACTGGTAGGTGAAGAAAGGCGCCCTTATCATGCAATAACTGAAAAGAGGGCGCACTAAGCTCTAGGAGAGCTAAGACTGATCCGAGAGAAGCTCCTGGGGCTAGTTTGGCAAGGGCTAGGTGCTGGTGCTGCAAACCCTAATTGCATGCAAACCCTAATTGCATGCAAAACCCTAATTGCATGCAAAACCCTAATTTTGCATGCAGGACTGAAAATGTCAGAAATGTTAGAAGGACTAGGATGGAGTATAGGAATATCCTAACAGAGGGCGGCCATCGGCAGCGCTCCCGTTCACTAAGGAGTGAGGCCACGCCAGGGTCGACTGCCATTGGTGGCAGCCGCAGGAGAGATAGTGTGTCGGTTCATCTCGATGACATACATGTTGATCCCCAGGTGGAGCATATTTGGCAAGACACGAGTGCATCAGGTGCATATTTTTGTTAGATACATTTTCAGTAAATTTTTAGTATATAATGCATTGAATTTCAGTTGAAGTTATAATATATATTTTCAGTAACATTTGTGTTTTGTTTTGGATCACAGGTCTATCAGGGGGATCATATGACGATGTGTTTTGGTTTGTTTTTTAAAATGATTTTTTTAAAATAATATTTGAAAAAGCAATTGATTCGACCAAAAAAAAAATAAAAAATCCTAAGTACATTGCGAAGTTTGGGATTCTGTCGATAGCACAATGTATACGGAACAATGGAGAAGTAAGGAATAGAGACAAGGTTTGGGGCTTGTCGACATTTGGAAAGGCATGAGCGGGTCAAATCGGGTGATAATTGCAGCAGTTAAGTTGCAACAAACAACGAAGCAAGTGGATGAAGACACAATTAATGACCAATGAGTGCACATAATTAAGTAAATCAACGAAGGATTTGACAAACAATTTCGCGATCATTGTCCAAGATCGATAATATGGAGGGGATGCAGGAAATTGAATATATAAATACATGAGCATAGGGACAGTTCGACTCACTGTGCATTGAGTGAAATAGTCAGTAAATTGCGGAACATAGCCGGGAAAATAGTGAGCTTAGAGAACGATGGTGCATTTCATTTACAACACGAGTACACAAGACCTACCCAAGCCAATGACAATTGTTCATGAGAACCGGAGATTGATCAGCATGATCATTCAGAAATAAGAGAAGTGTCAGTCGGACGGCGGATACCGACCAAAGGTTGAAGAGGGATACCCGTAGTTCATCACGGAGTGCGGTAGGATAAGCAGGCACATAATGTGCCACATAGGAAGAAAGGACATCGAAAGGAGGGAAGCATGACCCAAAAATAGAGGAAACACCTAGGTATGTTCCATCGCAGAAGCAAGGGACACCAACAATCCATCTAGGGAGGAATTAAAAATACACCATCAAGGAGCCGACGATACCAAAGGGTGTTCATACCACTGGGAACACAATAGAGTAACTACAAAAGCTATAGTATAGCGACCACGTAATTCTGGCATATCCAGAATGCACTAAGAACATGCATGTGGAGGTAGCGGATGGAGAAGGAGGTCCAATCACTAGGGAGCTGGTGAAGTGGGCATTTGGGCTTGAGCGATTAGGACATTTGTCCAGCTTCCACATGCCACACTTTGGGATATCGGAGGAAGCCAATGCATATGTAAAGAAACTACTGGCTTGCTTTCATGGTGTGTATTTGTGGTCAGGGACAAAAATCCCAATCACGGTCTGTAATGTCCCTCAAAAATGAAAAAAATTAATTTTTATAGGGTCTTATTTAGATGTAAGACACATGATGTTTGTAAAATCAACTTCAGCATTAAGTAAAAACTATGGATATCTTGTTTGTTTAGGATCTGGTTGTGATCATTACGTCGATCTTATTCATAGCACTAATCTGATATGTTTTTCTTGCTTTGCACCTTTATTTTCTGATAAAGTAACCTCATGTATATGTTTACCTACCTTTATTTACTAGAACGTTTATGCTTGAATTTATGACGCTGGTTTAAGATCTAGCTCTTATCAATATGTCTATGCTTGTTTAACAATGTTTTATTGTACCTTACTGTAATTGAATTGGATTATCAGTGTACTCTATGAAGGGTCCCTAGGTCTACCCATGCATGAGCTTAATTAACTTCTGTATAAGCTAATGCATTTCTCTTATCTTTTTCTACAGGTGACCTTGGAGAAACTCTATGCTAATACTGGTCCAAAAGGATAATTCCTATAGTATCAAGGTACAAAAGGTAATGGTTTTGAGGTAATGGACAAGTTAGCCCTAGGTCCTAACTCTTACATCTAAGCGCCTAAATTTCATTTATATGGGATCCCATTATAGGGATATGGGTAAAATATTGAAGTATTAGTGGAGTTAGCTACAAATTAAATGGGACCCATGTGATAGGCTTGTGGGAGATATCCATGCTGCTCAATCGTGTATGCGAATTACCCTGAGAAAAATCGCAGTTTGAATGTGTTTTGGGGTTTGGACATTTGGAGGGAAGGAGCAGAGGCTCCTTCTTGCTTCATCGTTTTGGAGGAGGCCTGCAAATGATCATAGCTTCTCTCTTGGTCTGTGCACATACATTGCAGAAGGGTGTCAACGTTTAAGCTGGAAGCACACTCAGGTAAATCATTGCTTTCATCATTGCTACAGTTTGGATTTTATTTATTTGTAGCAACTTTCACCAGTATGCTAATAGGTTTTGTTTTGATCTTTTATGCCTAGAAGAAGGGTTACGGGCTGGCTACTTGGAATTTGTTGTTTGGAGAAAGGAGGGTTGACTGCGCATGGTCTCGGTAAGCCACAGGTCCATTCGATATCACTCCCTTTCACAGGATACTTAGCATTCTACATTTTTATGGATGTTGATGTAAATGGTTTTGATGGTTGTGTTGTTTGGAGGTTTAAGGGTTTTGGCGATCCTTTCAGGGTTTGGTGGGCATACTCGGTTTTCAAATGATTTCCTTATAGGGTCATTTTGAGTTCCCACTCTATCAATTTGTATTTCAGGACGAACACTTGGGGGTTTTGTATTTGATATGTAAGGCTCCACTAGTTCTATATGAATGTTTTCTTGAAATGAATACTCGCGTAGTTGGATCTAAATTGTAAGATTGATATTTGGATTTTTATCTTTTAACTCTTAGTAATTTTTGCTTTGTGAGACAGGTACAGATCTTTGATACTTTTAAATGTTGTTTGTTTGGGTTATTTCCTTCTATATCTACTAGTGGCTATGTTTTTTATGGTTATCTATAATTTTAAATGGGTTTTCTCTAAATCTTAACCTTAGCAGATGTATGTGTAAATTGCTAATTAAATTCTATGAGATTTGAATTTTTAATCTGTTGTTTTCACTGTGTGGCTCAATTATTTTTATCTAGTTTTTAGTAGCTCCGTTCAAGGGAATCGATCCCTATTTGTCTTCCTCTGCATGATTCTACCAGTGCTTGGGTGTTTTTGTGAAACCAATGGGTATTGATCCCCAATCTATGATGGAAGTGTGAATCTAAATAAATTGGGTATTCATGCAAACACAACGAATTGATCCTAGGTCTTCGTTTTAATAACGACCTCGTTTTTAACTATGTGTGTGTGTGTGTGTGTGGTAGTAATACTACGAAGAATTCATTCCAGGCATATGCTAAGGCATGACCCTATTCTGACTTAAGTCGGGAAATATTTAAATTTGGGTTTTGTGTTTACAGGTGAATCGTTTAAAGCTTTTATTTAGTGGTTATAATGTGTAAAGTAATGGAAATGATAATTTATATTTGTGAGGGCTTTTCCCTTGTTATCATCTATGATTGTTAGATTGTTTATACATCTTTAATACATAATTGTAGTGGGGACAATGAATGGTAAATTTATGTGGCTTTTGTTTTGGTATAATATTGATGTTTTATAAATATTAATGTTTATGGGATTTGTATGTGGATCATGTTTGATGTTTATAGAGATGAAGAGAGTTTCTCAGATTAGTATATATATAAGCTATGTTTATTTAAGATATAAATCATGTTTGTATAAGTTATGTTTACTAATATTTGATACCTGTGTATTTAATATAAGATTCATGTTTATTTAATATATATCATTTATAAATATTGCATCCCTCTCCACTTAGAACAACACCATCCCATTGTTAGGGACTTGAACTGAAACCGTGAAATAAGGAGGGGTAGGCCTCTTTCATTGCGGTCTCATTCTACCATGTGGCCTCTTCAAAACCGAAATGCTACCATTACACTTTCAGCTAGATAATGTTTTGCTTTCTGAGTGATACCTCTCTCTTGTCCAGTATATGAAGGTGTTCTGGTACAAACTCCCCTTCTGGTTCTACCTGTAACAATGACCAATTAATTACATGTTTATTATCATAAAAATATTTCTTATGTAATAAGGCATGAAACCATTGTGAACCTTTACATGCACATGTAGTGCTAGTTCATAGGTCACCAACCCTTTCTTGGTCAATATTTCAAATGGCCCACAAAACTTGGGAGCTAGTTTCCCGCATTTGCCCGAGCTTAATGAGCTTCTCTTGGATTTTAATTTTAAGTAAATATGTTCTCTGATTTGATACTCTTTTTCTTTTCTTTTTCTATGGGTCTTGTGCTTCTTTCAGATTTTGTTGTACTTTTACAACTAGTTGTTCTAGATATTTTAAGAGATCTAGACTCAACATGAGCCCATCCAATGGGTTTTCCCAGGTTACCAGTGTTTTACATTTTCTGCCGTAGAGTATTTCGAATGGGCTCATCTTGGATGAGGTCTAATAACCATTGTTGTATGCAAATTCAGCAAGATGTAAATATTCTTCCCATTGGGTAGGATTATTCATTACGTACATTCTAAGCATATCTTCTAGTATTTGATTCAGACATTTTGTTTTTCCATCTGTATTTGGATGATAAGCAGTGCTAAATTTTAATTTTGTTTCCAATCCGGAAAACAATGATCTCCAAAAGTTACTTGTGAACTTGGTATCTCTATCTCAGATAATGGCTTTAGGTATTCCATGTAGTCGAAAAATATCTTTTAAGAAAATGTATGCAATCTTAACAGTGTTATACGTGGATTTTACTGGAATAAAGTGTGCAGCGTTAGATAATTTGTCTACTACAACCATGATTGAGTCATTATGATTTTTTTCTTTTCGGTATACCTTTGATAAAATTTATGCTAACTACCTCCAACTTCCACTCCGGAATGGGTAAGGGTTGAAGTAACCCTATTGAATGTTGGTGTTCTGCTTTAACTAGTTGACATTATTGACACTTGGCAGTAAATAGTGCTATGTCAGCTTTTAATTTTGGCCAGAAAAAATGTTTCTTCAGAGCTGGTATCATTTTCTAGTATCCCGGTGTCCAAAATAAGGTTTCTGGTGGAATTCATCCAATATATCAGACCTGATATTTCCACTTTCGGGGACATAAAGTCTATCTTTAGAACAAAGAAGTCTTGTCTCATCTATTTTATAATCTTTTTGTTGTATAAACAATCTGTTTTCTTGTATTTTTTGAAGAATTTCAATATAGAAATAGTCATTTTTACTTGTTGTCCTAAATTTGTCATGCAAATTAGAACCTGTTTGGATTTCCGCCACCTCAAATATTACGGGAATTCTACGACTTAAGTCATCTGCAATTTTATTCTCCTTTCCCTTGATTTAATTTAGTTCAAAATTGTACTCGATGAGGAAGGCCGTCCACCTAGCCTGCCCAACATTTAAGTGTGGTTGATCAAAGAGGTATTTCAAACTCATGTTATTAGTTTTGAGGAGAAATTTCTTTCCTGTGAGGTAGTGCTTCCACATTTTCAAGGCGTGGATAATAGCAACTAACTCAAGGTCATGTGTCAGATAATTCTTTTCGTGTTCCTTCAATTTCTGTGATTCATGACAGATCACAAAGTCATTTTGCATAAGGACTCCCCCGAGTCCTTCCTTACTTGCGTTAGTGCAAACAACAAAATCTCCATCAGGATCCGCAATCCTTAGTCTGGGTGCATTTGTTAATAGTTGTTTTAATTTTTGAAAACTCTCTTCGCACTTGGATATCCATAAGAATTTGCTTTCATTTTTCTATAAGGATGTCATAGGGCATGCAATCCTAAGGAAGTTCTTAATGAAATTCCTATACTAACCTTCCAATCCTAAGAATGATCTGATGTCTGTGACACAGGTAGGTCTAGGCCATTCCTCAATAGCCTTGATCTTCTTCGGATCTACGGCTATACCTTTCTCTGAAATCATATTCCCTAGATATTGTATTTGGGGTCTATAAAAGTCACACTTACTGAATTTGGAATATAGTTGGTACTCTTGTAGGACTTGTAGCACAATCTTGAGATGTTCTCTATGTTCCTCCTCATCATTAGAATAGATTAGTATATCGTCAATGAACACTAGTACAAATGTGTCTAAGTACTTACTGAAAATGTTGTTCATCATGCACATGAATTTTGTAGGTACATTATTTATCCCAAAGGGCATTACCACAAACTCATAGTGACCATACCGGGTTCTAAAAGCGGATCCGTTTATATCTTCATCTCGGATCCCCACTTGATGGTGTCTGGATTGTAAGTTAATCTTGGAGAACAGTCTTGCTCCTTCTACCTGATCAAATAGGTCATCTATTATAGGCAGTGGGTATCGGTTCTTTATAATTAGTTTGTTCAGCTGCCGGCAGTCGATGCACATCCGCATCATTCCGTATTTCTTTTTCACAAAGAATATGGGTTCTCCCCATGGGGAAACACTAAACCAGATGTACCCTTTTTCTATTAGTTCTTGCAGCTGTAATTTCAGTTCTACTAACTCAAGGGTACTCATGCAGTAAGGGGCCTTTAAAATCTGTGCCGCTCAGGGTACTAGTTCTATGGAGAAATCCAAGTCTCTCTTTGGTGGTAATACCGGTATTTCCTATGGAAATACATCTCTGTACTCTTCTAGAATGGGAAAATATTCAATCCGTTGTTCTCTTTCATTTTATGAGTTATGAATGTTGACTGCATATAGTTTGCAGCCCTTTCTTACACACTTCTTGACTTGTAAGGATGATATTTGTCGGATAGAAACTTTCTTGGGTATACCCTGTACTTTCCTCTGATTTCCTTGTTTATCCGTGCATGTGGAAGTTTTGTTTAGGAAATCAAGCATGACATGGTGTTGTTCTAACCAGTCCATGCCTATCAGTAGGTCGTATGCACCTAAAGGTAAAATGTTTAAGTCTTCCCCAGTTTGAAACGTATTCATGTCAAGCTAGAAATTTTTTAATAACTTCAGAAATATTCCTTTTTGATCCCGTGGCTAATTGTACCAGCCATGGTTTAATATGCTTCTCTTTTTTAAACTTGCAACGTTCAACAATTTTAGGGATAACATAACTACGACAAGCCTCTGGGTCAATCAAAATGGAAACAGGTGTGTTTGATATTTTACCTTCTATTTTGACCATGGTGGATTGATGATCCGCTTGTATTCCCTCTAGGGAAACACATATTTTGGGCGTCTGTGCCATTCTTTTATTGTTGCTTCATCTTGTAAATTATTTAGAACTCTGGTGTCTTTATTCGGAAAATCCCTGTAGTAATGGGGCCCTTAGAAACCCCAACATATTCCTAGCATAGGGGATTTCCTAGTCCTTCTATCCAATATAGGTTTATTAACACTCTATTCTGGAGCATTTGATTGCATCCCGAATTTGGGAAAGTTTTTATTTTCTCAAAATCTACATTATTATGTCTTCGATAGGGAGGTTGTTTAAATACTCAACTTCGTTGTCAAAAGAGGTCCTTACCATTTCCTTTTTTTTATTTATGTTCTTAGTTCTGTGTTGGTTGTGCTCATAGAAGATTCTAGCCTTGTATAAGGACTCTTCTAAGGTCTTGGATGCATCAAATTCAATTTTGTCTCTATGGAACATTGGAAGGAACCCTAGGAACTATTGTATGTTTACCTTCTCATCTCTTACGTAGGGTACGCAGTGTAGCAGTTCTAGGAACCTGTTGATTAATGAATCCATGGTAAGGGAATTTAATTGCAGCTCATGAAATTCCTTTATCTGCTTACCAAAAAACCTTTCTGACATATATTTTCCTTGAAATATTTTTCTAAAGGTCCTCTACTTGAGTTTTGTTCTCTTTATCTTCTTAGTGTGTCATAAATATTGCCACAATCTGGGAGGCTTTCCATTCAAATTGTAGATGGCCAAATGAGCATTCATGTAGCTAGAATACTCATGTACCTGAAAGTACTTGTTCATTCCTAACAACCACTCTTCAACTTTCTCTCCTGAATCTAAATATTCTTCGAAAGTTGGAGCCTTGATTTTTTGAAACTCTCCCTACAAGATTTCTTCTCTCTTGTGTTTCTTCTTATGAGGGGACAATGCATAAGAATCAAAAGAATGTTTGTAGTCATAGCCCAAGGTGTTGGATGAGTTGGAGTGGTTTAGCGACTCCTCATGTTTCTTAAATTCTGGGTTACCATCCCTCTCTCTGTGGTGTTGTCTATTCATGACTCCATTTGCTGAGTGTGTTTTCTTTCTATGTTTTCTCTTTTCGGTTAAGTTTTGAAGTAATGCTTCATTTACCTCATGTTGTTCTCGTCTCTCATTCAGGTTATCATCCTTGAAACTAGGAAATTATGCTTGCAAGATTTGTACTTTTTTAACAAATTAGAAGCTTTGATTGTCCCTAAACTGTCATTTAGCTCAACTATCAATTCCTCCTCTATAGGTGTTGAGTTTAATTTCCCATGTTGATTGTCTTCTCTCTCATTATTCATGATGTCTATCTTTTCCTGAAAAAGAATTCAGTGTGAAAGAAAATAAGTTTAATTAGTTTTCTCGTTGTGATTTTGTAGTGGTTTTTAAGTAGTGGAGGCTCATAGGCCTCGAGTTTTTGAACATGGGCTCTGATACCACTTGTAATGTCCCTCAAAAATGAAAAAAAAAAAATTGTGTAGGGTCTTATATAAATGTAAGACACGCGATCTTTGTAAAATTTACTTCAACATTGAGTAGAAAATATGGATATCTTTTTTGTTTAGTCTCTAGTTTTGATCATTGCATCGACCTTCCTCATAGCACTGATCTCATATGTTTGGCTTCCTTTACACCTTTATTTGCAGGTAAATTAACCTCATGTATATGTTTACCTACCTTTATTTACTAAAATATTTATGCTTGAATTTTTTATCCTGGTTTAAAATCCAGCTCCTATCAATATGTCTATGCTTGCTTAACAATGATTTATTGTACCTTACTATAATTGAATTGGATTATCATTGTATTCCGTGAAGGGTCCCTAGGTCTAACCATGCCTGACCTTACTTAGCTTATGTATAAGCTTATGCATTTCTCTTATCTTTTACTACAATTGACCTTGGAGAAACTCTATACTAAGACTGGTTGAAAACGATAACTCCTATAGGATCAAGGTACAAAAGGTAATGGTTTTGAGGTAATGGACAACTTAACCTTAGGTCCTAATTCTTACATCTAAGCACCTAACTCTCATTTGTATGGGCTCCCACTATAGGGCTATGGGTAAAAGGTTGAAGTATTAGTGGAGTTAGTTATGAATTAAATGGGAGACATGTGACAAGCTTGTGGGAGATATCCACGCTGGCAATGTGTTCCCTCAATCAAGGATGAGAATTACCCTAAGAAAAATCGCAGTTTGAATGTGTTTTGGGGTTTGGGAGTTTGGATGGGAGGAGCAGAGGATCCTTCCTGCTTTATCGTTTTGGAGGAGACCTTCACATGACCAGAGCTTATCTCTTGGTCTGTGCACATACATTGTATAAGGGCATCAAAGTTTAAGCTGGAAGCATACTCAGGTAAATTGTTGGTTTCATCATTGCTACGGTTTGGATTTTCTTTCTTTGTAGTAGCTTTTACCATTATGCTAATGGGTTTCATTTTGATCTTTTATGCTAGGAAAGAGGGTTATGGGATGGCTACTTGGAAGTTGTTGTTTGGAGAAAGGAGGGCTGACTGTGCATGGTTTCGGTAAGCCACAGGTCCATTGGAGATCACTCTGTTCCACATGATACTTAGCCTTCTACATTTTTATGGATGTTGATGTAAATGGTTTTTATGGCTACGTTGTTTGGAGGGACAAGGGTTTTGGCGAGCCTTTCAGGGTTTGGTGGGCATACTCGGTTTGGAAATGATTTCTTTATAGGGTCGTTTTCAGAGCCCACTCTGTAAATTTGTATTTCAGGACGAACACTTGGGGTTTTGTATTTGATGCGTAACACTCCACTGATTATGTATGAATGTTTTCTGGAAATGAATACTCACGTGCTTGGATCTAAATTGTAAATTTGATAATTGGATTTTTATCTATAAACTCTTTGTAATTTTTTCTTTGTGGTACTGGTACAGATATTTGATACTTTTAATTGCTATTTGTTTGGTTTCTTGCCTGTTATATCTACTAGTGGCTACATTTTTTATGTTTATCTATAATTTTAAATGTGCTTTCTCTAAATCTTAACCTTAGCAAATGTATTTGTAAATTGCTAATTAAATTATATGAGATTCAAATTCTTAATCTGTTGTTTTCACTGTGTGGCTCGATTGTTTTTAGCTAGGTTTTAGTAGCTAAAGTCGGGAAATCTTAAAATTTTGACTTAAGTCGGGAAATCTTTAAATTTTGTTTTTGCGTTTATAGGCGAATCATTTAAAGCTTTTATTTAGTGGTTATAATGTGTAAAGTAATGGAAATGATAGTTTATATTCGTGAGGTCTTTGTCCTTGTTATCATGTATGATTGTTATATTGTTTATAAATCTTTAGTACATAACTACAGTGTGGAGAATGAATGGTAAAGTTTTGTAGATTTTGTTTTGGTATAGTATTGATGTTTTATAAATAGTGAAGTTTATGGGATTAATATATATAAGTTCTGTTTATTTAAGATATAAATCATGTTTGTAGAAGTTATGTTTACTAATATTTAAGATGTGTGTATTTAATATAAGAGTCGTGTTTAGTTAATATATATCATTTATAAATATATATTTAATAAACCACTCAAAGTTTGGGATGTGGCCCGGAATCCTATTATGGGATTATCTCTCTGCGTGGGTGATAGAATGGGAGTTTTCTCCTCAAATATATATTCTAACTGTTTTGGAATCTTTATGGCTAGTCCCATGATCATGGCTAATTACTTATGCCAATGATCTATTTATATCAAAACTCATAACTGAATGAAGCCTCATGCAATTTCTCTAATGATTCTGATGTCTTTTCACTCTCCAAATCATCCTCCTAAGTCTCCACCCCAAATGCTTCATTCATATCTTTGGATTTGGGTGAGAATGATGAAAATCACAATGTGCTACGGGAATCCCAATTAGTTTCACTTGTCATTCTTTCATTTTCACTTTGTTAGATTTTCATCATTTAATTAAATATGATCTAGGATCTTAACTGAGAGAACAACATGTACAGCATATCAAACACAAGGGACAAGAGACACAAAGCATTTCACTGGGGAAACCATAAAGGAGAAAACCCCGCAACTTCCTTAGAGATAGAATAAGCACCAATACAAAGATCACAAAGATGAAACCCTAAAAGATAGATGTCTCCAACAACTACTCCTCCTCCACTTGTGCACACTCCTCTCTCTCAACTATGCGATTTGGATGTGTGAGTGAATGAGCAAATAGAGTGGTGCAACCACTCTATTTATACTTTAACTTGACCTTCATTTTACCCTAACTGGGCCGATCCCTTAGGGAAGTCTAATAACCCTTCCACTTAACTCATACTGTGTCGACCCCTCTAAGGTGGTTTAATAACCAATCAAATACAAGTTATGACAGTTACAATATAACTTGCGACACTCGTAAATAAAAATGACGACACGACCGAATGGAGGAATAAGAACACCTTCGTCAGAGATACAATAAAGTACAAATGTAATACATACAATATATAAGTGAATATCTTCCGAAGTTACAAATACATTAACACACTTTACCTCTATAGTTTAAGTTTTTCATATTTTCATGTTCAATTGAGTTCGAGCACATAAAATACACATTTCACGTATTTTCCTTTACCTAAATTTCATGGTGACTTAATCTTAGATGATAATAGGCAACACAACAAATGTAGTTTCCCCTTTTACGGCCTTATCAGTAACCACTCACACCTTTCTTCTAGGAGAGTAGTGGTTAAGCCATGAGACCATGACTCTTTTAAGTGCTTCATCTGAATTTTCATGTTGCAGGTGAACTTAGTATATGCTTTTGACCTTCGTTTTTAAGGGTGCTAAATAGTGTGATAACAATTTTCTTATCATTACTTTTTTTAGAGGTTAACATACTCGGAGAGGATTGAAAATCCTATGTGAAAAATTTTAAGATTGACGTTTCAGGCTACATAGCATAGACCATCATTGGGATATGAGATATAGGAGTTTGAAACAGATGCGCTCACTTAGAAGTTCATAAATATTAGATCAAATCCTAGACAAGTGGAAAAGCCTTGACAAGCTAGGTAGTCTTGGAGAAGTTTGGGAGAGAGAAACGAATCAAGATTTATTGTTAATTCCTTAATATTAAGATTTAAATATATATTAATATACCATTTTAAGTTTACCATGATAAGGGCTAACTTGTCTTAAAGAGAAATTGTAATAATTTTAAAAACTTTCTCAATTAAATAAAATTTAGATTTTTAAAACAAAATTATAGGTGTTATAGAAATGCTAGTCACTCTAGATAGGTTAGTGCATTTGCATCAACCATTAATATGGTTGAATTTTTTGGTCTCTAACCCATATCTTAACCAAGTAAACTAGTAATATATATATATATATATTTGGCTTGAATTTGAATGACTTGAGGAGTGAACTTTGGTTTAAGAAACTATGACAAGGGGGCGTCACTAGCACTGGACAACATCAACCCAACTCGTTGGATTTTTTAGTGTCTCCTCCCAACTAGCCTACCCATAAGGGGGAGGAGACCCACACCTTAACGGAATGAGCTAGCTAAATTACATATATATATAATTATTTTTCTTAGCTCTTAAATTAAAATAAATAAAACTATTTACTTCATCTAAAAGGAAAAAGTAAAATCTAAAAAGTAAAAGTAAGATATATATATATATATAAATTTTTAAAAGTTATGCCATGCAATAATTTATGTTATATATAATTATAATTTAGAAATTTACTTAATCTAGAAGGTAAAGGTAAATGTAAGATATATATATAATTTTTAAAAAACTATGCCATGCAATATTTTATGTTATATATAATTATAATTTACAAATTTACGGAAATTAAGTGGAGAGAAACGGCTATAATTTAGTGTTGTCGGCCTACATCCATGCCCTTTCTACATGGAGTTAAACGCTATAAGTAAACTGTAATACTCACGGTAAAACACATAACTCAGACTCGCAATCGAAGATTTAGCAATCATAGTGACAATCGAAGATTTGAAATTCACTGTGAAATGGCCAAACAATTCTTGCAGATGGGAAATCAAAACACCGCTGATGTGGAATTGCACTTGCTCGACGAGGATGGAGTCGGATACGAAGAAACCGATCCTATGTTCCTCCACTCTCAGGTTTTGACAAAGTCTGAGTTTTTTGAAGCTAAGCTTTCTGATCGCTGGACTTCACACAAGAAGCAGCTGCCTATTCAAATCAAGGTAAGAACTTCTCACAGTGCCGATAATTATAGTAAATGTCTTCAACTCATGTATTCTTCCAAGCGCTTATCGTTCTCTAGCGTGGACGAAGCACTGGATATTTTGCCGGTTGCTTGCGAGATGCTGTTCAGTGACGGCATAGAGCAATGTATGGAATATTTGGATGCTCTTCCTTGGACTCCCGTGCAAGAAGAGAAGCTTCGAAACCTGATATCATCATTGGGTATATCTATTTTGCCTCATTTAGCTGCCAGACTTGAAACCAGCGAGTGCAAGTCTGATTGTGGGCATTTGAAGACGGTGAAAGAGAACCTGCAAGAAATGATGTCAATGATGAGGAATTGGCCACTAGACGATCGTGGAGGAGACGGGAGCATTTATATCGTAGCGCAGAAATATATCGTAGACACCATCAATGCAAATCCTTCTTCAGATATTGCAGACATATGCAGGTCTCTCATTTTTGGACAATTTATAGACAACATCGAGGTTATCAAATTATCAGATCGTCATTTTCGGACAATTTATGGAGAACATCGAGGTTCAAGAATCTACAAGGCTTGTTCTCTCCTGTTGTGGTTAGTTGATGTGCTTCAGCGATGTGATCTCGAATTGTTTGAAAGAGTCCTCAAAATGTTTTGCGAAGACGACGATCTTTCCCATAAGTTATGTTTTGCGGTGGATCAAGATAGATATGGTACTCAATATAAGCAGGGCATGATAGATATACTCGATATTACAATCGGTCGATTTATAAAGGCTGTAGCCAATGCGGAGATCATTCTTCCTGCATCATATCGGGCATCTTTAATTACAAATTGGTTTTACACTTTAAATGAACTAGTTTCTTACACATCTACTCAGGAGAGGTTTCGGGGCTCATTGGAGGAAGGAATGATTGCTATAGCCGAAACTCTATCATACTCAGAGAAAGAAACCGTTTTCATCGTTTGGAAAATTTTCAATCCATGTAAAGCGATTGTGTGGTGGAATACGAAGGTGAGCCATGCCCATCGTTCTACAAGCAGCAATGAGTCTGCACCGTGAGATATTAAGCCATGCGGAGTGTTCCGGTATTTGATCAGTGTATGGAAATTTATGTTTTTATTAGGTTTGTATAAGTGACCGTTTTTGCCACTGTTTTGTTTAGTTCTCGCTTTCCATTAGAACTTCTTGGATTCAATGCTCATAGTAGAGCATTCTATTGTGATTTGTTGAGCTTCTGTGCCTTATGATGGCTAAAAGAAGCTAGGGTTACCGAACTGCTTTATGTTGTCGTCGTTGTATTGTTGATTACTATTTTCTTTTAGTATATTGGCAAGGTCCTATTTATCATTGTATTGGTAGGCAGCCATTGCATTACTTGTTTAGTGTGGTTATGACATTCATGTTATTATTATCAGTTAATATTGTGTTGTTATGATATTTATGTTATTATTATTAGTTAATATCATGCTGTATAATGGGTGTAATTGATCTTTATAGAATATTTTTATGTGTTATGGATGATTACTTGAGGATGAACTCAACTGCATGAAGTTCAAAACATTGGGTTCCATATAAGTTTTTTCATTTATCTTTCAACATGGAACGTATAACAACTATGAACACATAAAAATATTCTTAAGACTAAATGTTATCTTTATTTTGCTTGATTGGTTTTATAGTTTAGTGTTAATATCATTTTAAATATGCATATCATGATATGAATGATAGATATGCTCATTTTAGTGATAGTAGACTGAAATGTGCAACTTATATTTTTAGCTATTTTAGAGGGCATGATTTACATTATTTAACAATGGTTGGTATGAAAATTACTTTCTTTTTAGCTATTCTTATAAAAAGACATATCTCCCAACCAAATAGTATTAAGACCATCAAGATAATGGGTAACACCTTTTACCAAAAAGCAATGTAAAAAATTGATCATGGTTATATTATTTGATGTTCTGTTGGTTATTATTTCATATTGTATTATAGTATATTGGCAAGGACTGATAGTTCTATTTAATACTGGGTTTGTACGAAGCCAATGCATTACTTGTTTAGTGTTGTTATGATGTTTATATTATTATTATTAGTTATCATGTGGTATAATTGATGTCTTATTGGTTTTCTAGATAGGTATTATGTATGGATTTCATTTTTTAATTTATGGTGTAGGTTATCTTTATGTATTGTGTATGGCATGGTAATTTGATGTTAATTACATAAAAATGTTATGAAGGAAACTAATATGTTTGGTTATATGGTTTAATGTCAATATCATTTTAAATTTGCATAACATGATATGGATGATAGATATGGTGATTTTGGTGACTATAGAATTTTGGTTACATCTTTAGGGGTATGCCATTTCATGATAGCTTTATCTTTTATATTCCCTAAACATTGAATCTTCTTTTGCTAGAAATCACACTTCCTAAATTTGAAATAATGTTGATGAGTATGTTGTCAATAAATAATAGTACAAAGGGTGAAAACGTGAAGGTGGGTAACACTTTCGTGAGAAACTAGTGCAAAATCGTCTTAGCGGAAGTTACTCGGCCGAATAATAAATATTATTCGGCCGAATAATAAATATTATTCGGCCGAATAACCACAAATAGTTCTCCGTTTAGTTTAACGGGGATCCTTGAAATGTGTGCAAACAGCTGCCGGACGGAAAAAATTATCGGGCAATAGTTTATTCGGCCGAACAATTATTCGGCCGAACAATTGTTCGGATGAACAATTTTTCGGTCGAACAAATTTTCGGCCGAACAATTATTCGGTCGACTAATTGTTCGGCCGAACTATATTTCTGCATAAAAACCCAGCATCGGCTGCCATTTGGCATTCCTTGCTGGAAATATTTGGACCCCGCAAGCTGGCCCGCAGTTGATTTGTCGCCACCCTGTGTCTATGTTGTTGCTCCACGATCCGTTTTGCTCCATGATTCGCCGCTGCTCCACAATCGGCTGCTGTTACCTTCTGTTGCTCGTTGGCTGTTACTCCATGACCCGCTGCTGATACTTCCTATTGCTCCTCCGCTTTCACTGTGTGCTTGTCCGATGTTGTAACTTCCTGTGGCAGCTGTTGAAGCTGTGTTAGTCGACGAGGGTGCCAGGAGAATCTGGTAGTTCGAAATTTTTATTTGGTTGTTGATCGGTGTTACGACGTGGAGTTAACCGCTTGAGGGTAAGTAACGTTTATCAGTTGTTTTTGGTTTTCGAATTTTAAGGTTGATGTATATACAGTCCTTCGTGATGTAATGATCTGCCGAAATGTGTTTGGTTGGCAGGTTTGTTCGGTTGTATTGTTGCGTCGTCGGTGTTGCGGTTTTGTGTGCAGGGTTAATAGCTCGTCATTGGAGGGTAATGTTTTCCGTCAGTTGTGACGTTTTGATTCTGTTGTCGTATGTTATAGGTTTTAGTTGCTAACATTATTTGTTGCTTGGTGAAGGAACTAGTTGGTGTTTGGAGAGTTGGTGGACTGAAGCGTCGCGACGTCGTGGATCGACGATCTCTTCATTGCTTGTTTGGATACAGGTATGTATCGTTTCGCAAACTCCTGCTTTGATAAAAAAATGTAGTAATTTGAATGAAATTAAAAAAAATATTTGCCAAGGATTAATATTTGAATGTTTATCTTTTTATATTTATTTTTATGCGCTTGAGCAGAGTTCTGGAACTCTGCTCTTGAGCAGAGGTCTGGAACTCTGCTCTTGAGCAGAGGTCTGGAACTCTGCTCTTGAGCAGAGGTCTAGAACTCTGCTCAAGAGTTGTTGGCAATAGGAGAAAATTAAAAAAAATATCTGTTATCAAGGTTAAAATTAGAAGGTTTAAATTTTTTATATTTAATTTTAACTTATGGGATGTCATTTTTTATGCCCTTGAACAGAGTTCTGTTCATGAACTCTGTTCATGAACAGAGTTCTGTTCATGAACAGAGTTCATGAACTCTGCTCATGAACAGAGTTCATGAACACTGTTCATGAACTCTGTTCATGAATAGAACATGTTCATGAACAGAGCATGTTCATGAACAGAGTTCATGTAGAAAGTCACTTAAAAATTCACTGTTGTAAGTTCTTAGGTATTTTTTTTATAAATATTAAGGAATGTTTGTTTATTGAGATATAGAATGAAAACATAAGTGATCATTGAAAAATTTGGAAGGTTACTATAGTATTACAATTAACTGATTATGAGATTATTATGAATGTTATGTTTATGGTGCAATAATGTTCTTAGAGTTAGGAGAGGAACTTACAAAAGAAAATAAGTTATACTATTTTAGGCAGCTCTACATTTTGTATGTAGATCTTTAAGAGATATGTTTTTAAGTTTGTAGAATTAACATGTACAACTTCAATGTGTGTAAATTGTTTTATCATAAATATAAACTAGAAATCTCTTAATAAGGGTATATATATGTTATACTATTTTAGGCTTCTCTACATTTCGTATGCAGATCTTTAAGAGATATGTTTTTAAGTTTGTAGAATTAACATGTACAACTTCAATGTGCGTAAATTGTTTTATCATAAATATAAACTAGAAATCTTTTAATAAGAGTATATATATATATTTAGTGAGATGTTTGTTCATTGAGATATATAATTCAACCATATTTGTTGGATTAAAAGTTTTTAAGGTTACTATACTACTTCAATTAACCGTGTTATAACTTATATTTGATAATGAAATGA
Source organism: Larix kaempferi (assembly GCA_027924585.1). Classification (NCBI taxonomy): domain Eukaryota; kingdom Viridiplantae; phylum Streptophyta; class Pinopsida; order Pinales; family Pinaceae; genus Larix; species Larix kaempferi. Next base: position 17,690,238 of record BSBM01001197.1, on the reverse strand, counting down.
TTATTAAGTATATCTTTACGTTGCAATAGTAGTGATGGTAAGGAATTTTAGTTAATTAATTAGAGTTAGGAGAGGGACTAACATTTTGTTGTAGTTTTTTTATCAAATACGACTTTATGCTTGTAGAATAGTCATGTACAATTTCAATATGTTAATGTTTGTGTAAATTTAGAAATTATATCAAATGGAAAGAGAGTCTTCGAAGGGAAAGCGTAGGAGGTCATCACATTCATCAGGAATTGGTGTTCCAATTGGTAGTCAAAGGTTGTCGAATTCACCGCGGGGTTCGAGTTTATTGTATGGGTCCCAGTCATTTGATCACCAACGAGTTCAAAGGGGTACAAATGATTCTCCTTCGTCTTCTGTGGGAGAGCGTCGATCTCAACCTTCTGTTGGTATGAACATTAATGTTTAATAATGTATAATTTGTATTTTTTTGTGTTTTGAATTTATGGACAAGGTTAATTCTTGACTACGGCTATATTTGAAGCAGAGTGAGGTTCAGAAGATGTGCGTAATTCGACAGAGCGAGAGGAAGATCAAGATAGGATTGTAGATGATGGAATAGGTGTGAGTGGAGAGCAGGGTCCTGAAGATCCTCCTAGAGCTAGGACGACATATGTTCCACTAGCTGAGGGGTGTACACCCATATCAACTTATCCATCTGATTTACCTGATGAGCTTCCATGGGAAGGTGTTGTGCAACAAACTATTCTTGAAAGTTGTAGATCCCACTATGACAGGTTGAATAATGATCTTTGTTCTTTGGATCTCCCTCCAGAGAGCCAACAAAGTCTAGAGATTGTTTTGGGGTCTTTGCAAAAATTCATTGATGCATACAAGGAACTTGTACCAATTACAAATGGTTTTGTTCATTTGATACGGATGCGAAGGCACCAAGTTATGGGTCCAGACAAGTGGGAGGTTGTGAAAGAGAGAGTCACCAAAGAACAAGCCAATTCAATGTTCAATTTCAAAGAAGACCTTAAGCGAAAAATCTTGAAAGTGCAATATTTCAAGCATCCTCAAATTGCACATTTAATATATGATCGGTTTCTTGCAGCTTATGGTCGATTGCCCTGGAACGATGAGGTTCCTAATTATTTTGCTAGATTTTTTTATGCGAAGTTTTTTTAGGTATGAAGCCTAACTATATTGATGTTCCTTCTGACTTTTATGGAGTTGGAAATGGTCAAATATATAATCGAAAAGGTGCTCTCAAAGACCCTACGACTATACAACCTCCACCTGAGATACCTTGTCCACCGAGGGTTGTGGCTTTAAGATCAGAGATGGAGACCACATCCCAACTAGGGACAGTTGGAAGGGAATCGGTAGGTGATGGTTTAGCATCAGCTCTTGTTGGAGTAGAAGTTGGTTTGGGGCGAGAGAGGGCTCGTGCTATTGTTCGTCAAAGTTTTGTTTACAAGACGAATGACGAGGTAGATGCATTGAGCATTGATGATCTCAGGGCTTATGCTAAGTCTTGTCGAGATATAGCTTCAGATGTGTTATCCAATGACACATCGAGCATGGGAGAGGTTTGTTGATTATACTATGACAATCTATTTGATTTTTTATTATTCATTTTGAATTGAATTTTTTGCTACATAGTAATAAATATATTAAGCAAATGTATTTTGTTTGCAGTTTTCGAGAATGTTAAATGCACATAATTTTCGAGTCTCCAGTAGTCAAAACCAAGAGCATCCTAGTCAAAATGAAGAGCGCTTAGGAGAGGTATTTTAATTATAATATTTATGATTGAACTTGATATTTTTTTTGTTTGTTTGAATTTTAATAAATATCAATGTATCTTATTGTTAATTTGACTTATCTATGCAGGTTTCTTTAGATTCCAACTTTTTAGATGATTTACCATCTCTTGTGAGCTAATGATTTTAATTTTTTTGTTTTGGTTTTAATTTAATTGCTTAATTTATTATTTGTATCTACCATGTTTTATTCATTAACAAAATTTAAATTTTAGGGAAGAGACCATTTGGAAATTGGGGTGAAGATGTGGGGTCTCTAATGAATGCGGATATTGGCACCGAGGTAATTTTGTTGAACTAGAAATGATCTCTGATATAAGTTTAATGTTTTATATTTTTTGGATTTATTTGAAAATTGTTTTTGTATATGTTGCAGCTTGGCTCTTTGAGATCCTTTGGAGCCAAAGGGAAGGCTCTGGAAAAAAGTGGTGGACATGCATTCAAAGAATTTGATGTACGATTTTTTTAATAATTGAATTGTTTTTTAGATGAGTTTAATATCTTAATATCTTGAATTTAGTTTAAAATTGTTTAAATAATTTATGATCTAAATTTATAATTTGTTTTTTTGTGTATTGTAGGTTGAGTTGAGTCCCAGGGAAGGTCCTAGTGGAAAATAGTGGAAAGATATTGGTATAGATGGATAGTGGTTCAGACTTTATTGTTTTTGTTGATATATATATATTGTAGTTGTTTTGAACATGGAGGGTATTTATTTTTTGATTATATATATATGCACATTGAATTCACATGTTCATTAACTTTTTTTTGGATTATATACATGAGTACATGTTAATTATTTCTCATTTGGTAAAATGTTTAGAATATGTTTTGCATGAATGTTTAAAATGTTTTGAGAATGTTTATAATATGTTTCGCATGAATGTTTAAAATGTCTTGATAGGTGCAATCCAAGGTTAGGAAATGTTGAAAGATGAGAATGAATGTTATGAATTTAGGAAATGTTGAATGATGAGAATGAATGTTATGGAAGAATGAATGTTGGGAAAGAATGAATGGGAGGTGTTAGGAATGTTTAAAATGTTAATCTAAGTTAGGAAATGTTCAATGTTGAGAATGAATGTTATGGTAAGAATCCATGTTGGGAAAAAATGAATGGGAGGTGTTAGAGAAAAAGGAATGTTGGGAAAGAATGAATGGGAGGTGTTATGGAAGAAGGAATGTTTTCAATTTGTTATGTTGAGAATAAATGTTATTATAATATGTTTGCATGAATGTTTAAAATGTCTTGATAGGTGCAACCCAAGGTTAGGAAATGTTGAATGATGAGAATGAATGTTATGAAGTTAGGAAATGTTGAATGATGAGAATGAATGTTATGGAAGAATGAATGTTGAGAAAGAATGAATGGGAGGTGTTGGGAATGTTTAAAATGTTAATCTAAGTTAGGAAATGTTCAATGTTGAGAATGAATGTTATGGTAAGAATCAATGTTGGGAAAAAATCAATGGGAGGTGCTAGAGAAAAAGGAATGTTGGGAAACAATGAATGTTGAGAAAGTATTGAACCATAAGAATGAAGGTTTAATTCATATGTAAATTTGATTCATATGTAAATTTTAAATTTTAATTAATGTTGTTTATATGTTAATTATTTGATATGCATATGTAAATTTCAAAATTTAACTAATGTTTTTCATATGTTCATTGTTCAAGTACTTTGTAGTTCGTGAATTTCTAAATGTTGAAATCATGGCAAATGAGGATAATGATTTTTTTTTTTTTAATCACAAGTGAGGATTTCCGGATTGTGAAGCTTATGCTAAGTTAGAGCAATGAATTTTAGACAACAATTCGATGAATTTTTATCGATTTGTTGTAAATAATCATTGCTCTAATTTAGCATAAGCTTCACAATCCAGGAATTCTTGTTTGTGATTAAATATCAAATGATTGTTATCTTCATTTGCCATGATTTCAGTTATGTGAACTTACATGTGAGAGATATATTATTTTTGTGCAACAATCATATATTTAAAAATTATATAGATAAACAACTTGTTTTAAAAAATTCATTTAGATCATATTTATGGTGAAGTATATTAAAGAAACATGTTCGATGGATTAAAAGAATAAAAAATTTAATAGGTTTTTTTGTGATTTTTCGTTGGCATCAATCAATCAAAAGTAAAAATTCGGGGCGGAGTGGGGATAGCCACATCTGTTATCTCATCCCTTAGTGGTCTAATAGACATATGGGGACCCGAATAAAGTACTTTTGAATCTTCAAATTATATTTGAATTCATTTTTAAGCATGTTAAAGTACAACCATGTAAGCTCTTATATTCAAGAAAATATTCATAAAACTCAATGAAAAAATATACTGTGCACAACAATTTTGATACATGGACAAAAAATATATTGCACACAACAATTGACATGAACAAAAATATATTTGATCAATTTATTTTTGATATGTAGTTAAAAACATCGCAATGGAATGCCATCTTCAACTATCCGTTCATGGTCACATATGGATAGTTTCCATTTTTTGGTTTTTAACTGTTTTTTTGACGGAACTTGTACCAACTTTATTCGAGATGCACATACTAAATGACTATACTGACAACATATAACATCGGGTTCATAATCTTGGAAGTAGACATAATTTTTAGTCATATGCGTCTGCTGAAAAAAGTAGCCTTTTAAAATGATGGATCCTCTTTCGTATGTAAATCCGTTGTCGTTGTAGTCCTCCAATAACTTCATTTTTCCTTCAGTGCATCGCATCAAATAATATTTGACATTTTATTCGTTGTCTACAGGTGCAATCACAGCGAAAACATCTCCTGCGCAAGTTATAATTGGTGTTAGTGTACATTTAAATGAATTAAATTGACTATACTTATGGCGATGGACTAGAATGAACAATTAACTTAAAAGTCAAGAACAAGTTTATTACCTTCTCTGACGAGATATGAAATTCTATCGCCATCAGACGATATTGCTATTTCTTCTGATTCTAATTCTTCTACACTTTCCAGTGGCATTTTTCCTTTTGGATTAATCTCTGTGTGTCTCCAAGCTTTTACATAGTTGTTTGTTATGTTTTCACAAACTTCTGTAGACTCAACATCTTCAATGCAAATATGAAAAAAGCATGATTGCTTTCTACTGTCAAATGCAAACACGTTGTGAAATGATTTTGTTTGAATAGAGTGAAGATCTCTAGTCCCATGTATGGTGCTAGCGTCATATGGTATTGATCTATTTATATCTTGGATCCCAACAAGCCAAAAAAACCTACATAGTAAATGATGAATCATTTTCAAAGAACAACTTTTAATGTTAGTGTACATGTACTTAAATGTTAGTACATACATTTTTTTAAATTTCAAGAAATAATATAAATTAAAAAAATAGTGGACATACATGCGCACATCTTTTGATTGTTGATTATAATCATGGCTTAGATTTAATTGACACCATTGGACAACCTTTGCAGCTGAATGAAATCGTGCATAAGAATAGTTCATTTGCCATCTTCGAAGTGCTCTTTTCACGCATGCTCCTGCACCATCATGTTCACCTTTTCCATGCCCAGTTTCAAAGAAATTCCAGCGATGTTTAATGTTCAGCGCTTTGTGAAGTCGACATAACCAAAAAAATGATCGTGAAAATTTAAATTGACCCGCACATCCATCAGACCATATCCAATGCTCATTGAATTTGATTTCGCGTTTTTTCAATGAGTCATAGAAAATATTTTCTATACATTGTTGAAGAAAATGTGTATCGTGTGTATGATCATCGCTGATATAGAAGTGATATTCTTTAATCACATCTCGATTGTCACATGTGCTTTCAATGCCATCAACATCCTGTTGAGAATGTCTATATACAACATGGACAAATATCGAAACTTGGTCAGAGTGATAGTATTCACTCTGTATCTCTTTTTGTGCAGCAAATGTATAGTTTTCAGCAAAATCAACCACCAACAAAATTGTTCCGGGTGGAAAAATTTCACGAGACTGTTTGAATTGAAGATCTTGCCATCGTGCTCTATGTGAATGCTGGGTGTATTTATAAATTTCGCTTTCAAATTTTTTGAGAAAATCTGTGACGCATATCTTGTCTTCTAGCAAATCAATTCTTTTGGAATGTGAAGCACTAGAACTTGTACTATAGTTGATGTATTCGTATCTCTTCCAATCAACATTTACATTTGACAACGATTGATCATTATCGATGGGATATTTATTGTGGAATAACACCAAATTTCCACAATGATGACAATGTTTTCCATTGAAACATTTCTTTGAATAAAATACTTCATCGTGATTTCTCTCACATAAAATTTGAGATATGAATTCACGTATTGTCGGTGGAGGTGGTGAATTTGTCCAAAACATTTTACCAAATTCAAGAAACGTGTCATAATATAACTGAAATTGCACATGATAACGGCAACAACATGTATCACATATAGTTATAGGTCGAACATACCATGGTTTTTGTTGCACAAATGTAGTGATTGATATATTAATTCCACGATGATCTTCCTTGAATTTATTGAACAATTGTACTTGTGTCATGTCCATTATATGTTTTGGTTGGCTTTCATATACATTTCGTGAAATTCTTTTGCGTATCACATCTCTTGAATTTGGTGAAACTCGAGCATGTTCCAACCAATATTCTCGTACAATATCTTTAACACCTGCTCCTAATCTATCTTTGTAAGGTTGTCTACAAATAATTGCCCAACAAGCAAGTTCATTATTTTCATCTATTTGTATTCTGAATTTGCTATGTTTGTATAATGTCTTTCTTGATGTTGCAACTGCTTTTTCTAGTTCTGTTGTCAAACGCTTTTGTTTAGTACTAGCTGAAAGAATTGCTGTATGAATTGCTTTACGTGTAGCACTAATATCTTTCTTCCTGGATTTTCCAAATTTTTTTATTGCATCGCCTATATTTTCCATCACATTTTGTTTCAATTTAGACTCTTTTGTCGTTTTGTGAATACCCAATAATGATGTAGCACCTTCTAACTTCTTGGACACTAATAAACATCTCAAAATTTGTGCTTTTCCTGCTATTGAGGAATCCTTGAGAACTTCATCATAAATGTTTGTAGCACAATATCGTGCAACATGTATTGGTAGTTTTTCTCCATATTTGTCGCAATCAATGTCTTCTAACATTTCATCATCAATAGTACAAGTACCTATACATCAAGTTAAATTAATTTAATATATATCAAAAAATAAAATTCATTATAAAAAAATGAATTTGGAAAATATATGATATATACATACCAGGTCCAATTTCTGGATCTTGAACTTGATCTTCAATATTGAATTCAACGACATTAGCATGTAAATCACTATTTACATCTTCTACAATGTTCTTTTCAACTTCAATTTGTTCTTCTTGTACTCTATTTTCAATTTCCATCTCTTCAACATTATCATGTAAATATGTATTTATATCTTCAATAGTTCTCTCTTCCGTTTCGGCAACCCTTTGTTTTTTGGCAATATATCTGAGTTTTTATTTCTCTCTATTATCATCATCATCACGTTTACGATCAGTGTTTCTTTGACGTTTTCTCTTATTGCCCATGGTTGTTTAATCTATAGATGATAAATTAAAGAATCATGTTACTTTATAGTAAAAATAAATAAATTAAGATTTAAAAACATTCACGAAATTTATAAAAACATGAACTGAAATTTACTTTACCTTATAAAAATTTTGTAAGAGTCTTTTGAAGAAGATTTATTTGGAATTAACTTTCTTTTGAAAAAACTCTCTGAACAAAAATCTTCTTTGAAAAAAACCTTCTTGGAAAGAAATAAGAAACTTCTCGACAATAAATTACCTACCCATTGAAAAATAATAAAAACACCTTGTAAATAAATCTTTGTTGTAAAAATCATTGCAAAAAAACTTCTTTGAAAAAATATCTACGAAAAAAGCCACTAGAAAAAAGTACTTTGAATAAAAAATTATTTGTAAACATATCTGGGAAAAAACCATTGTAAAGAAATAACTCTTTGAAAAAACCCATTTCAAAGAAATAAGAAGTATAAAACTACCTTGCAAAAAATCCTTTGCAAAATACCTTAGCAACATAACTATTTGAAAAAACTCCTTTCAAATAAATAAGAAGTGCAAAACTACTTTGGAAAAAATCCCTTTGCAAAATACCTTAGCAAAACAACTATTTGAAAAAACCTCTTTCAATTAAATAAGAAGTGCAAAACTACTTTGGAAAAAAACCATTTGTAAATTATCTTACCAAAACAACTCTCTGAAAAAATCCCTTTCAAATAAATAAGAAGGAAAAATACTTTTTTTTGCAAAAATACTTTCGTATACACTTTTTTTAAATACAATCCTTGCAAAGAACCTTCTTGCAAACATATCTAAGAAAAGAAATATTTTGAAAAACTCCTTGCAAATATGCCTTAAAAAAAAACACTTTCAATGTGTCTTTTGGAAAAAAGAAAAAGAAACATACCTTGTAAAAACCTCTTTTTGCAAAAATTGTCTTCTTTGCAAATATACAATAAGAAAAGAAATATTTTGGAAAAACTCCTTGCAAATATGCTTTAGAAAAAAAACACCTTCAATGTGCCTTTTGGAAAAAAGAAGAAGAAACATACTTTGCAAAAACCTCCTTTTGTAAAAAAATGTCTTCTTTGCAAATATGCAATAAGAAAAATCACCTTCAATGTACCTTTTGGAAAAAAGAAGAAGAAACATACTTTGCAAAAACCTCATTTTGTAAAAAATGTCTTCTTTGCAAATATGCAATAAGAAAAATGTCTTCTTTGCAAATATGCCTTAAAAAAAAACACTTTCAATGTGTCTTATGGAAAAAAGAAGAAGAAATATACCTTGTAAAAACCTCTTTTTGCAAAAAATGTCTTCTTTGCAAATATATACAATAAGAAAATAAATATTTTGGAAAAACTCCTTGCAACTATGCCTTAGAAAAAAAAAACTCCTTCAATGTGCCTTTTGTAAAAAAACAGAAGAAACATACCTTGTAAAAACCTCCTTTTGCAAAAAATATCTCCTCCTTTCAAAATTACTTTGACAAAAAAATGCGAAGTTAAAACATGCGAAAATAATGAATTAATTTTAGGTTTATTTATATGAGTATAAAAAACATTTATTTATTTATTTATTTTTTTTATTTTTTTTCGGCCGACGTGATTTTTTTCCGTTTCATTATTCGGTCGAATAACCTTCGCCATAATTTACGGCGCCGTTACGGAAAAAAGTTATTCGGCCGAATAATTATTCGACCGAACAATTATTCGGCCGAATAATTGTTTCGGCCGAATAATCTCTGAAACATGAAAGATTCAGATCTCTGCAGAATTTTCAGGTATCTCCATTTTCGGAAGGGAACAACCACCTCTTACACAACAAAATGAATGTCGGACTTCATACCAGTAGATTCATCATTGAATCTACTTTACGAGGGTATAAATTTTGTTCTATATAGATAAGAACTGATATTTTTTAAGTTTTATTTTCGTAACATGTGTCGAGTTGTGATTCAACTCTTTAAAAAAACGGCTAAAAGAAAAATACATAACTTTAAAAATATAATACCAAAAAAATCAGAAAAAATGTGGGACTCTTCATTGACGTCTCTACTTCAAAAGGGTATTCGTTGATTTTTTGCTTTTATAGCGGATTGAGATAAAAGTGGTGCAACAAAAAAGTTGCTGAAAATCGACTGAGTTTCCCCATTGATCGACTTTAAAAAAATATAATAATTAGTATATAGATGCATTGGATGCAAACTTATAGTCGGGCACTAGTACATTGTGTGTGGATTGTCGTAACATTTTCTGTTTTTTCAAAACACAAGTCTAACAACGATTTTAGTGGTGCAACAAATCATCACTCTTTTGTAGTCTTTTCATTTTATAAGAACACACTGTCAGACATTTGCGAAATCGACATATCAAATCTTAATAAAAAAAATTGAAAAAATTATGAGTTGAAAGCTAATATAATTATACAAAAGTTTTCTTTTTACGGCAAAGTGAAATTTTAAACAAAAATATCACTTTTGTTCGCCCGAATTTGAAAAACATGAAAAAAACAGAATTATTTTCTCACTAGACCCCCCAAAATAGACACCCATCTTCATTTTTTCACCCCAAAATTATCGAAATATTCACGATAAATATTGTTCATAAAGGACATGAAGACAGCTAGTTCATTTCTAAGACCAAATGGTATCACCATAAATTCAAAATGGCCATATCTATTTCAAAATGTTGTCTTATGAATTTCCTTGTGCTTAGTGCTTACATGATAATATATTGACCCTAAATATTTTTATTCCTTTGGACAATTTGTACCATCATGTGTATTTTATAACTGATGAACCAATTCAATCAATTTTATCTTTGAATCAATTCTTTATTGATTCAAAAAAATTCATCCTGCATGGAAATGTTGAATGGTTTAAAAGCCTGGTTCTAGCACCCGACGCTTTTAGATAGATATATCAACTAAATCAGGAATTATCGAGAATATGCTTTTGGGCACTATCATTGAATTCCACATAGATACATGGCCCGAGGTCATGCTAGTTCGTAAAAGACAAACTCCTATTCACCTTTCAAAAGAGCTGGCCATGAAATCGAAAATGGAGATTTTGTGCAAAGTTGGATTCATTTATGAAAGTGCATATACCACATGGCTATGAAACCCCGTCATGATCAACAAGAAACAAGGCACCTTATGTGTTTGTATTGAGTTCCGCAATTTGAATTTGGCATGTATAAAAGAAAACAACACCATCTCCTTCATATAACAAGTCATCTACACATGTGTTAGGAATGGGGTCCTTTCCTTTATGGAGGAATTCTTGGGATACAACCATATCTAGATCCAAAAATAAGACCAGTACACAACTTCCTTCACCACCCCATGGTGAATGTTCACACACTAAGTTAAAAAACTTAGACTAAAAAACACTAGAGACACATTCCAATGCACCATGCAATGCTTCTTTCATGACTTGGTTCATATCATTATCGTTTACTTGGATGAACTCATGGCTCACTCCAAGAAGCATTCATAGCATTTGGAGAACCTTCCTCCTTCGCGGACCTTGTGCCAATTGCAAAGTCTACACGGCAAGACTAATTTCTTATCTTGCTTCATACTAAACTATGCCACAACAATACATGGCTTTCTATGCTTGATACTTTCTAACATCTTGTTGGTTTTAGAGAAGTAGGTGCAAGCCACTTTTGATGCTTAGAAAAAATATTTGAATTTTTCCCCATTGGTATGTCCTCCATATTTCACAAAGGATTCATCCTTTACATCTCGACATTGGATTTTATGTCAATAGAGTGTTCATCCAAGAAGACTCTTCTCACCAAGAGCATCTTATCAACTATGTTAGTAAAAAATTATGTCCCCCCTATCTCCTACACTTGACATTAGATGAAGATAGCTTTAGCCATAGTTTTATGTGTACCTCTTGATGTGTTGCCTCATCCAGGATCACACTGCTAAGTGGATTGTAATCCTTAAAGAGTATAACCTTTACTTCACCATTCTTAAGAGAACTAAAGCGTTAGCATTGGCTCAACTCATTACAAATTTTCCATCTACATCCACCCCATCTCTTATCATCAATCATTTTCCATATGAACATATGTTCACTATATCCTCTAATGATCCATGGTGCAGTGACATCATTGTATATTTGCACACTCAAAATTTTGGTCCTCATCTAAACCATGAAGACTGTTAGCGCATTCGTCCCCAACCCCCTTGGTACCTCCTTATTGGGGATGTCCTGTACCGAAAGGGAATATATACTATTTTATGGTGATGTCTTAATGATGATTAGGTAGATCATGTTTTAAATGATTTCCATATCGGATCCTGTGGTGGACATCTTTCAGGAATAGCCACTTCCCAAAAAATCATCTACATTAGTTATGTATGGATGGATTTTTTCTCGATTACATCACAATACTCAAACATTACCGCAACTTCCAACTCTTTGCTCCTAAATCAAGAATGCTTACTACACCTATCCACTTGCTCGTAACCATTGGCGCCTTTTGCAAATGGGACATCAACTAAATGGAATACAATATAGCCTTTCCTCTTGGTCATAGGTACATAATTTTGGTTTCAAATGGGATAGTTTTCTTTTGGATGATATACCCCAACTATTTCACTAAATGGGATGAAGCCATGCGAACCTTGAATTGCACCAGAGGAACTCCACAATGTGGTTCTTCTTTAACCACACCATCACCTAATTTGTATTCCCCCGACAATTTTTTCCAAATCATGGTTCCCACTTCGAGGATATTGCGTGGAATTTGTTTTCCTATATTTTGAAATTCGAGCAACAGTTCTCTTCTGTCGATGCTCAACATTGGCATGATTCCGAAATTGTCAGAACATGAAACCAAAGGAGAACCTACTAAACATTGTCACAATATCATTCTATTTGCACTATTGTGTCGAGAGTGATGTTCTTGTCACACCCGTATCTTGTTTTTCCATTTTCACTTTCATATGACCCCTTCGACACATCAACCAAGTTGTATCATGCATCATCATGTCATGGTCGAGTCGATTCTTAGTATTTGGTCATATTTACCTCTCGGTATTTCCATGTGAATTATTCAACACCATTTTTTTCATCTCATCATCATGTTTCTCTCCATATTTTGTTTGGTCTAAACTTTTGTCGTATAACCCTTTTGACACTTTATGAAAGTTTCGACAAACTTAAATTTTATTGCATCATGCCAATTATAACTTGTCAATTTTACATCCTCCATTATATATATCTAGATACATCCACCCATAATGATTATTGCTATGTCTAAGCCCAAAATGTCAAAAATATTCCCCTAAGCGGCAAAAAGCACCAATATAATCCAATTTACCAAAAAAAAAAAAACCTTTTCACAAAATACCCGCTTACCCTTTTCCCCTTTTCATTGCCCTTTAATTATCTTTCCATAAAACTTAAAATTTCCTTTTACCCCATATCTTTTCCTATACCCCTTCGAATACTCATATCCACATACATAAAATAAAAGGGATTTATGTTAGAAAAAGGAGGGATTTATGTTAGAAAAAGGTCTTTATGTAAAGCTAAAAAAGGGCTTTATTTCATCTTGAAGGAAATAAATAAAAAATTGAACTCTAAAGAACGACGAGCAAAGATCTAAGCTGCCACATACGAGCTTGAAGGCACAGGCGTGTAGGACAATGTTGGTGGGCAAGTAATTCATGGAGCATAGCTTACATGCAGAGGGCTGCCAAGTGGTAGAATCACCATAATAGGTGGATAGAGAAAGCATTGAGGGAATAATGCGAGAGGGCACAATGGTAGGGAACATTGAGAAGTCCACCATAACAAGAAATACACTATCAACGTAGACATGGATATAGAAAATTCAAACATGCAGAGAGGAAGAATGCCAGGAGGAAGGAATATTGAAGGGACTCTAGAAACAGTCCACACGTCTCCAGGTGTGTTTTTTGAGAAACTATGTTCTTTGATTGTTGTGATGTATGTGCATCCACACCAGGGTAAAGCAGAAACATGCAAAAAAATATTGGGGGAATCCACAGGTACCGAGGATTACATGTGTTTTGTTACAAGTCCAAGAGTGAATGCTTGTAACAATAAAAGAAAATAGTTGATGTTGCGAGCATCATGGAATGCGATTTTAAATACAAGAGTTATATGATGAATTTGCATAGTGGGAGAGAAAGTCCCCAAGTTAATAAAGATGGTGAGATAATTCTCATATGTTTGATCCCGCAGGCTCGCCATCCTTAGTTATATTATATATTTCATACCAAGTGGGGTTTCAAGGCTACAAGTTCTTAATGAAGATGGTTTGACAGAGAGATAAATGGTCTGGTGAATCAAATAACTCGAACGTCATATTATCCACACATGCCTGCATCATACTTTATCAAAAGATTAATTAGTTGCATGAAGAATGGACGAGCCCTGCATATATAGTATCATATGGCATCCTCACCAAGGCGTATCCTGTTATTTTTAGATAGTATTCACACTCAATGGTTCTTGGTGTTATAGGTTGCACTACTCAATGAAGTAAGACTATATTTTGTGCCCACGCATAGTGTATTTCGATCATATATGGCATGCATGGAGCTCGTTTGTCATTTACTTCACCCTAATCCTATGCATAGTAAGTACTGTAGCCCCAATCATGAATAGGACTAGAAACCAAAAAAACGAACAGATTAGTAGGTATGAAGTAAGCTGCCCGACGTTTCCGAATTGGTCCAACTCTGTATTTCTCCATTATAGTATATTGGCAAGGAATGGTAGTGTTATGATTAATAGGCAGACAAGGCATTAATTGTTTAGTGTTATGATATTCATGTTTATGATTATTATTATTAGTTATCATGTTCTATAATGGTGTCTTATTGGTTGTGTAGATAGATAATATGTATGGATTTTTTTCTTAATTCATGTTTATAGATTATATGATATGGACATTATATGTTAAATATATAAGTAATGAAAAATGAGTAGAAAAATCTGTTATTGGTTTATGGAACCCAACCCTTTAGGGGAGTCCATCCTTAGGGGATCTCAAAGCATTTCCATCCCCTTGTTTCTCGTTATAAATGATATAACATGTGGAAAAAAGAAAAGTATGTAGATGAAATAGAAAAAAGTGGATGTAAATTAATATGTCTTTTCATTGAACATAACACATCAAATGGTGTTAAATTAGTTCCATGATTTATTAGAGGACAATCTCATCCTCGGAAGAGCATTGTAGAAGCTCCTCTTTTTTATTTGTGGTTGAAATGATATACAATTAGAGTATGTATTGGTTATGCCATGTTTTTATGGAAGGGTTCATGAGACCCCTAACGTTTCATGATATAAACGTCGTTACATACCATGAATATGGGAAGCTATTACATAACCTCATCTAAACAAAATTTTTGGTGAAAAGCCATAGTTAAAATTGGAGACTTGAAATCAAGAATAGAAATATGAATTTTGGGCTTCTTAGTTTCATAAGTCTCCTAGTATAGCAAGAGTTAAGGAGAGAAAGAAAGTTGATATGTTGTATTACTATAGTTGGGGAAAAAAATTCTTTTGGTGCAGACTATGAAGCAATATGTTTGTTTAATTTGAGCTTCATTGTGTTTTCTAAATGCATGAACCGAACCTTCTTTTTCACCTGAATATTATTTGAAGCCTTTTGGGGATGTTGATGTGGAGAAATATCAATTAGTTTTGTGAAGATGTCTCGATTAGCCTTTCACATCTCTTATTTTCATTTTCTAATTCAGTTATATGTTGTCTTTTTCTTTCTTGTTCTTATTTGCATTTCCATTTGCATTTGCATGATCTTTTATGTTTAACCTTTATACATTGCTAATTTCTATGACAGGTACTAATTATTGGGAGGATCCATTAATATATGTGCATTCTATTGAATATATGTGATCATGGTTATGTTGTTTGATTGTACGGTTGGTTATTTTTTCATATTGTATTACAATATATTGGCAAGGATTGGTAGTTCTATTTATCATTGTGTTTCAAGGAAGTCAGTGCATTACTTATGTAGTTGTTTAGTGTTATTATGATATTCCTATTATTATTATTAGTTATCATGTTGTATAATTGATGTCTTATTGGTTGTGTAGATAGGTATTATGTATGGATTTCTTTTCTTAATTGATACGTACATATTATCTTTATGTATTATTCATGACATGGTCATTGGATGTTAATGACCATGAAGAACTAATTGGATGGCTAGAAAGAAACTCGCTACTGTTGGTGCATAGTATGTAACATAAGTTGGATATGTACATATCTCTATTGTGGCAATATGTTAATATATTTTACTAGTAGTATATTGGTTTTTACGATGGAAATGCATGCACATACTTATAGAAACATATATATTTATATGCATAAACATGTGTGTGCTTGTACAAGTGTGATCATGTGCACTCACATACACACAAATTTAAATAGATAAGTGTATAAATGTGAGCATATTGCATATATTATATTTCATTGTCATAAATTATATAATAACATATGGAGAAAGGAAAAGTGTGTATATGACATAAAAAGATGTGGATGTAAACCAATGTTAGTGTTATTTCTCATTGGGAAAGTGCACATGAGTACACATGTACTAATATCAAGTTGTATAGTTATGTGCATAGACACATATATGTCTCTTTGTGTGTGAGAACACATAAAGGTATGTATAAATATGTGTTAGAAGAAATACCTAGTTCCACTAGTGCTTATGGGTCTCTTGATTGAACATAACACACACTAAATGATGTTAAACTAGTTCCGTGACTTGTTAGATGACAATCTCATCATGGAAATTCCCGATGTAGAAGCCCTACTTTTTATTTGTGGTTATATGCATAAAAGGATATATCTTCTAGCCAAATAGTATTGAGGCCATCTTGAGAATTGAACCAATAATTTTTATTTCATCATATTATGTATTGTTTAAGCTATGATTTTATGCAAGGGTTCATTATGACCCTAACATTCCATGATGCAAAATTTGTTATGTACCATTAATATAAAAATCTATTACATAACCTCTTCTAAAGGATAATTTTCGTGAGAAAAAAAAACTACAAATGGAGACTAGAAATCAAGATTACAACACATGAAATTTGGGATTCTTAGTTTCATATGTCTCCTAGTATAGTAGAAGTGGGATTTAAGGAGAAAAGGAGAATTCTAGTCTCTATGAACATTCCCTTGAGAGGAAGTGAAAAGATTATAATTTGCATTACTATAGTTGGGGAAAAAAATTATTTCATGTGGACTATGAAGTAATATATTTCGGTTAGGAAGATATTCATTACATTTTTCAAAGACTTGAATCCAACCTTATTTTTCACCTAATCATCACTTGGATCCTTTCGGGGATGATGATGTGGAGAAATATTATTTAGTCTTGTGAAAGTGTTTAGATTAGCAATTCATGTCTCCTATTTTCATTTTCTAATTCAATTAAATCTTGTCTTTTTCTTTTCTTTTCCTCATTCTTATTCATGGTTTCATTTGCAATATATTTAATATATTTCGTATTAACCTTTAAGTATTGATAAATTGAATTATAGGTACTTAGTATTGGATGAATCCATGGAGGTGGGTAACACTTTTTGAACAAAAGTGGTGGGAAAGATTCAATATTTTAATCATTTATTAAATATAAGACCTAAAAATTGATATATTCATTGTGAATTTTGGCGCGCAATAAAAATATTGTAGTGAATAATGTTGTGTTTCCAATGATACTTAAAAATAAAATACTACTATAATTTAATGTGGAAATTTAATTTTCTACAGATTAATGTGCAGATAAAATTTGTTTAGTACTTACATAAATTAAAAAACTAAAAATACCATTTTGAAGAGGACACATAAATGTAGGGTGTACATATATTTTTAATTTTTTTGTTTTTGCAACTTTTATGTTGTCGATTTCTCCTTGACCTCCCTCAAAGTTTTGGCATCGACATCAATTCCACCACCTAAGGTGAAATTAATGATAGGGTTCGTATTTTTCAAAAAGGCCATAAAAATTAAATCTACAGGAAAAAGTGGCTCGAGTCTAGTTTTTAAAGCACCGATCACCAATGAGAGAATGAGTACAGGTAGATTTAAGAGAATTTTGCATTGGTGCAAGTTATTATTAAATGTATGAATGGTGATTTTGAAATCACATTGTACCATTGAAACAAATTATTATCTACATGCACTGGTGCATTATTATTATTCATATGCATGAGTTCTTTTACTATAAAATGGAACTGATGCAACAAAGTATTCGTTAATGTCCTAGTCAACTTCAATGGTGTGTTTTCCTTCCCGGCCACCATCGGTTCGTTATAAAAGGACATGGACACCGATGGGATGTTTCCTTTAAATTGTTATAAACACAAATGAAGAAACGGAAAACTATTCTAACCACAATAGATGCAATATGGTGCAAAGTGAGTGATAAGTGCTTGAGTATTTGAGCA
The DNA here is from genome assembly GCA_027924585.1 of Larix kaempferi. NCBI lineage: Eukaryota > Viridiplantae > Streptophyta > Pinopsida > Pinales > Pinaceae > Larix > Larix kaempferi. The sequence continues at coordinate 17,672,389 of BSBM01001197.1, read as the reverse complement.
AGTAGTCGAAAAATTGGTTCTTTTTAATTATGAGATAGGTAATATTGTAATAAAAAGAAAACAATATGTAAATTCCCTATAAGATGTAACATCATTTCCTATCAGTAACCATGGACCTCCCAATATCTCACCCCCAACGGTGATTACATCCTCCGATGTTGGATAATGAAGGTAACATAGACTTAGTTATCAAGTCGGATGTTGGGGCAATGTTCTAAAAGGGATACAAATATTTACAACAACAAACAAGATCCAACTTAGGATTCAATTAAACTCACAATTTTCTCCCTAGTGATATCCTAAGTTTTGGCCACTAAGATATATGCATCAAGTGTGGATAAGTGGTTCTTCCTACGAGGTAAAGTGTCATCTCCACCAAAAGATGAGTGCCTCTTTGTGGTGAGTAGATAGAACTATACCTCAAATTTCACATCCTTGGGCACCACCCCTTCTTATCCAGGTTGCATTTTGACACTTGCCGATAGAAGGATTTAAAATCACCATATAAGTAAAAAATGTTATGTGTCAAAACAATGTAACTAGATTGGTGGGAATTATTGGATGCATTTTCCAATCAATCCTACCTAGCTAAAATATTATTTTGTGACATCCTATGGAGTATTTTAGTTGGTTGGAGAGTAATTAATGCGATGTTGGTCTTAAGAGGTCCAAATTTGATTAAAGAGTGTGAGAAAGGTATTTCAAAATTTCATAACATTTTGATCCATCAAGAACACTTAAGAGTGTGAGATGGAGAGAATACTATATGTAAAAGAGTCTTTAGGTCTCTCACTATGTGCTTAAGTGAAAACCGCACATGTGTTTGGAAATAAAATGAAATTGAAATTTCAAAATTATCTAAAAAAACATAAAATAAGGATACATGGGAATCTAATTTAATTCCACTCTAATCAAACTAGAAATTATTCAATATGCTCAAACAAAATAAATGTGTGAAAAGGAGGTATTTCGAACCTATCTTCTTTTTTTTATTTTCCAAGATTGCTAGAAGTATAATGAAAATAACATACTTTGGGTAAAGGAGTCTTTAGGTCCTTTGCTTGTTTGAGGAAAGTGATCTAAACTATCTTGCATAAACAAAGAAGTAAACAAGAAGGAAGAGATTGATAACTACTGATATTCAAATCTAATTTCCTAGACTAACAATTTCCATGAGATGGAAATCATTATCATTTATTCACTATTGAGTAAGTAAGAGTTTGGTTGAAAGTGTCAAAGTGTTTTAGCCTAAATATTTCAGAAATTCACTTCTTTACTATATATATTGGGCTAAGTTATCTAATTAATAAAGAAAACTATAATGCATGTGAGTTATAGTGCATAATTTATAATATATTGACCCTAAAGCAATTTTTTATAACACCTTCACTCCTCTCACTTGATCAAGTAGATCATCTATTCTAGGAAGAGGGTACTTATTCTTTATACTTACCTTACTTAGTTGTATATAATATTTGCATAGACTTAACATTCCATCTTCCTTTTTCATAAATAGAATTGTTGTTACCCATGGAGATACACTATATGCGATATAGCTTTTTTTAGTATTTTGTGCAAATACATCTTTGATTGTATCTTCTCTAGAGTAATCATTTTGTGCAGTTGTTTAGGTAGCTCCATGAATAAGTTCTATAGTAAACTCATGTTCCCATTTGGAGGGTAAGACTAGTATTTATTTTGAAAATACATCATTTATTTCTTGAAGCAATACAAAGACTTCAAGTGTTTGTTTACTTTATTGTATCGAGTCAAATACATGAACTACATATAATTTACAGTACTCTTTCATAACACCCATATTCAACTATAAGACTGAGATTTGTCTTCTGGAGACAACATTAAGAATTCATGTTACGGTTCTAAATTTTCCATCCTCATCTACATAGGTAGATGTTTTATTGAAATAGTCCATCACTATTTTCTGTTCCTCTAACTCGGTTATTCCTATTAATACATTATATGATCATAAAGATAAAATATTCAAATTTTCTACAATATTGAGACCATTTAATTATGATTGACATCCCTCTTTTAGTTTTGTTATTTTTCTTTTAGTTCTTGTAGCTAGCTACACTAACCATGCCTTATTGAGTTTACTTTCCCTTAGCATACATGTTTCAACAATCTCAAGAGAAATGTAACTCTAACTAGAACTAGGATCAATTACTATAGAAACAGGGTTCTTAGAAATTTTTCCTTTGACATCCACCATGGATGACTAGTGGTCTACTTTCATATTATTTAGGCATAAAAAATATGAGGACACCTCGTAGCATCATTAATTGTGGTGGCTTCTTGAATATTTTTAACATTTGTAACATTCTCATTTCCGTGTGAACAATTTCTCAACAAATGTGCCTCCATACATACTCAAAATTGTAATGGTGCTTGAAAAAGTTCATTTAATTTCCTTCATATATGATAGCAAGATTGTTTATACTCCGAGTTAAGAGGGAATTCTACTGAAAGTTACTCTTTCCAATATTATTACCTCTAAAATATGTAGATTGATTCCTAAACTCTAGGGTTTGCTCCTTTCCTTTCTATATTCAATTTTTTCCTTTCTCTTATATTTATAATCTTTATGGATTTCATCTCTATGTTTATATTGATCATAAAAGGATTTATCTTTTCTTATCATTTGCTCCAATGTTTTTTCGTTCATCAAACTTGGTTCTATCCCAAAATAACCGAGTAAAACTGCTTAAGAGCGTCCATTGTATTTTCGCCTTCTCACCTATAATGTATGGAACATGTCTTAATAGTTCCAAAAATTTATTTTTCAAATCATCCATAATAATCTATCCTAGTTTAATCTCATGAAATTATTTAATCTTGCCATCATGATACCTGTTTGGAAGACACTTTCGTTTAAAAAGTTTCTTGAATTATTTATGGTTGACTTTTCTTTCACTAAGTTTCTTCACCAATATATGAATGGATCATAGTATAAGTTTCACAAGTAGAACTCATATCCTTATTTTTATTAGACCTTTTCTTTAGGGAACCCTTACCGTCATTACTAGAAGACTATCCATGCTGTTTCTGGTTCTTTAAGTTGGTCAAATTTTGTAATAATATGAAATTTGACTTCTGTTATTCCCCTTGGGATTTAATTAGTTTTTCATTATTCCTTTAAAAACTCTACAAACATGCTTATAAACCTATCACACTCTCTATCATATCTCAATATATTTCATGATCTTCCCTTAATCATTTACATTTATATGTTTATATATGTTTGATTTGTATTTATTTGAATATTTGGTGCCTCCTCTTCTATAGTGAGAATGACTACTAAAGTAATCCAATGATTAATTCCTTATGTAAGAAAAATGCAATAGGTTTTCTTTTTCCTCAAAGTAGTTACAACGTCATATTTTCCTTGGGGCAATTTGCAGCATCATGTGTATTTTATCTCGGATGAACCAAATTCCATCAAATTTATCTTTCAATCAATTCTCTATTGAGCCAAAACACTTCATCCCGCATCAAAATGTCGATTGGTCTTAAAAATGCATTCCAGCACCTGAAGTTTTTGAAGAAGTTAATATGGCCAACATATCTCATACCGTTGAGATAGATATATCAACTAAATAAGGCATTACAAGGAATATCCTTTTAGGATCCTCTTGTACTCCTAAAGAATTCACCACTTACAAAACACTTTTTCAAGAGTTTTGTGACGTTTTCACATGGTCCTATAATGATATTCTTAGCATGAATCCTACTATCATTGAACGCGACATCGATACATGGCTCGTGGTCATGCTAGTTTGTCAAAAGCAAAGTCCTATTCACCTCGCAAAAGAGTTGTGCATGAAATCCAAAATGGAGAATTTAAAAAAATATGGATTCATTTATGTGATTATGTATACCACATGGGTATCAAAACCAATTCCAATAAACAAGAAACAAGGCACCTTATTTGTTTGTATTGACTTTCGTGATTTGAATTTGAAATGTTTAAAAGAAAACTACTTGACCCCTTTCATATAACAAGTCACCTACACTTGTGTTACGAATGAGGTCCTTTCCTTTATGGAGGTATTCTTTGGATACATCCATATTTATATTGACAAGGAATACAAGTACATAACTTCCTTCACCACCCCATGGGGAATGTTCACATACTAAGTTATACCATTCGGACTAAAAAAACTATAGCCACATTCCAATGCACCATGTCACACTTCTTTCATGACTTGTTTCATATCATTCTAACTTACTTGGATGACCTCACGGCTCGGTCCAAGAAGCATTCATAGCATTTGCAGAAGCTTCTACAAGCATTCCTCTAGTGTTGCAAATATAACATCCACTTGATCCCACTCAAGTGTGTCTTTTGCATCATGACCGGTCAATTACTGGGATTCATTGTTTCCCAACAAATATAAAAGTTGATCCACTAAAAGTTGAATCCATTGTTAACATTACTACTCTATGGACCTTGTGCCAATTGCAAATTTTACAAGCCAATGAAAATTTATTATGTTGCTTCATAATGAACTATGCCACCACATTCTGTGGGTTTTTATGCTTGATACTTTCTATCATTTTTTTTTGTTGGGATGAGCAGGTGCAAGCCACTTTTGACACATTGAAAAAATATTTGAATTTTTCCCCATTGGTCTGTGCTCCTTATTTCACAAAGGATTTCATCCTTTACATCTCAGCATCCTAATTTTTTGTCACCAGAGTGTTAGTACAAGAAGACTCTTATCACCAAGAGCATCTTATCAAGTATGTGAGTAAAAAATTATCTAGCCCCTGTCTTTCTTACACTCATGAGGATAATTTAGCTTTGGCCATAGATTTTCCAGTTCAAAAGCTTCAACAACACATCCCGATGAGTCAAACCAAGATTGTCCCAGATTCAAATCCTATGTTGTACCTCTTGATTTGTTTCATCATCGACGGTCATGTTGCTAAGTGGATCGTAATCCTTCAAGAGTAAAACCTTTACTTTTTCATACCTAAGAGAACTAAAGAATTAGCACTAGATTAGCTCATTATAAATTTTTCATCTACATCCACCCCATCTCTTATCATCAATCATCTACTAGATCGACATCTATTCACCATATCCTTTGATGATCCATCATGTAGTGACATCGTGGTATATTTTCACACTCAAAATTTTAGTCCTTACCTGAACCATGAAGATCGTTGGCGCATTCGACACCAAGCACATGGGTACTTCCTTATTCGAGATGTCTTGTACCAAAGGGGAATCAAAAATATTTTATGGCGATGTCTCAACGATTATGACCCAGAGCAGGTTTTAAATTATTTCCATAGTGGATCGTTCAGTGGAGGGGAAAACGAAAATAGTCTACGCAGATAAACATGCAAAACAAATCAACTTCAAAATCTAGGATGACAGTTTAAAAAAATCTAGGTTGAGAGTTTGTGAGAGTTCAAAGTCTAGGATGAGAGTTTTAAAAAATCTAGGCCGAGAGTTTGAACCAGTCACAACACCGCGTTTAAAAAATACTCTCAAAATAGTGTTTGAACTAAAATCTTAGCCAAGAGTTTGGAAGATATTTTCTAAGCTAAAAGTTTGTGGTCAACAAAAGTTGCGAAAAATATCGCATGCATCTTTTCGAAACCTTGAACTTCAGCAAGGCGAGTCCCTTGCAAATTTTAAAGATTATTTTTTAGACTTGGTACCAATGGATTCATCTGTAAATCTAGTTTCAAAACAATATAATAATTGGTTCATTTCATTTTGAATGTCTATTTATTAATATTATTTAAAACCTTATCCCTTCAGAATCTTATTGTTGGAAAATCACCAAAAATGAAGATCCATTATCATAACAAATACAACACCAAAAAATTGGAAATATTCATAGAGATATTCCTTTCCATGTCCTCTTCAAAAGTTTATATTTAGTTTTTTCAATAACAGTCATAGTAAAAGCTAAATTGAAGCTCACCAACATGTGTCGATAAGGCACCATTTTCTGAACATATGTTATTTTGGTAAATAATAAAAAATAGTTCTCAAGTTGAAAAACCTCAAAATATATCCCATGCATAAGTGCAGTGTGTGTATATTATGAGCATACATTGTTTTCCCTAAAATGAATAACCATCTCTCAAAAAACTAGTGCTCACGTAGGTCACTCATTACCCATACCTAAAAGTTTCAAGTATATGTTGCTGTTCATCACCAAATTTGTCCAGGATATGTCCATAAATTTTAAAATAATACAAGTATGAATCTAATTCAATTATCTAAAACTTTTGTGTTTACATCAAGGTGAAATTCCTAAGGGAGGTATAAGTTTAAAGGGCTGGAAGATGAAAAACATAAAATTTTACAATTTTGTTTAGAAAAAAAAAAAAGCAAAATAGTTACCCAACTTCATGTTTTCACCCTCTAGCATGGTTCTTATTTAATCACATCATGACCCAATTTGGCATCCCCCACCAATTGGTTTCATATCATGGTTCCCACTTTGAGAATACTATGTGGAAATAGTTTTCCCATCTTTTTAAATTCGAGCACCACTTCTCTTTTGTTGATGCTCAACATCGACATGCTTCCAAAGTTGTCAGAACATGAAACTAAAGCATAACCTAATAAAATTTGTTGAAAGATCATTCTATTTGCACCGTTGTGTCCAGAGTGATGTGTTTGTGTAATATACCGAATTTTGTTGATTATGTTTATATTACATATTGGTCGTAGGCCTCAATGCATATGATTTGTTTTATGATGTATATATACACTGGGCGTAAGCCCCAATGTACATGTTTTACTTTTGTTACATATTTGGGCATGGACCCTGACATATGCATATTGTTTTTATGTACTGGGCATAAAGACCCGATGTACTTGATTGATGATTATTATGTGATTGGGTACAAAACCTAATATACTGAGATGATCTTGTTATATACTATGCAGAGTTCTAGCATGCATGACTGAATTTTATGATATGTTGAGCATAGGGTTTGGAGCACATGCATGAGCTATGTACTGGGTGTAAGCCCTGATGTACATAGATTGGTGGGCATAATCCCTAGATCACTCCAACTTGATGTTGAGCATAAGCTCTGGAGCATCGTATCTTTTGCCATTGTATCCCTAGGTGTATCTTACAAATACATCCTAGCAGTAGTGTTGAGCGAAGAGCTCTGGAATTGCACTAGTGTAATGCCCGTTGAAGAGTGTTGAGCATAAGCTTTGAATAGCACTCAGGGTAAATTTATTTAAAAAGTTGTTGAGTTGAGGAAGGCTCTGAATAGCACCACCAGTCTTCACACCTATTTTAATTGACTAATTGAATCACTACTCATCCCATCAAGGACTGAGGAAACTACCATGAAATACAAGTAATCCAACATGCAAAAGGGACCTAGAGCTACCTAACCTAGTCGACCATCCAAACCTTCCAAAGCCTTGTCAAAAGAGTGGAACTTAATCAATAAAGCACCAAAGATATAATGCTATATAAATCAAAATGATTATTTATAAAGAGCCTCACTTATGTACAAGTGGTATACATAAATATAGGTATGAATATAAAAGAAATTATTTATAAGTAAAGGAATTATTTATAAGTAAACATATTTTTTATAAGTAAAGATATTATTTATAAGTAAAGTTATAAAAACACACAAAGTTATACAAAGTAAGTCTATAAATCCATTCGAAAAGGATTTTACCTATGATTATATTAAAATAAAACAAACACAGGATTTATATTTGAGACAGAGGCGTTTCCTTCCTGATAAAAGTGCATAAACCACAAATTACACGGACGCTTAGCTCTCCAACTAATAACATTGTAAATATGAAATATACCGAGGCATTTGATCTCATGTTTAATCACAAACATTTTATAATTGAAAAAATAATACAGATAGAAGCTTCATTGCCATCCCGATTTATGTGTCCGGGAAAAAAACAAATTAAATATTAAACATTATAATAATAATATTATATTTGTTCAAATATTTTAATTTTTGAAAAAAAAATATTAAACTATATATATAGTTTATATAAAACATTAATAATATTATTATTATTAATTATTATTATTCAAAAGAAAATAATTATTTTTGGTAAATGAAAAGGTTATTTAACCTAATAAGAAGAAGACAAGAAGTAGCCAAAGGAAGACAATTTATTGCCAAAAAGGTCAAATCAAAGAAGACAAAATCAAAGAAGGAAAAAAAGTAAATATCTAGTGAAGACTATCCATCGTGGAAGAAGAAAGACTAGTTAAAGAAGTCGAAGACCCTCTACCATTGAAAAAGTCGAAGACTATCTATCACCGAAGAAGTAAGACAAAGACCATCTATCGCCGAAGAAATCGAAGACCATGGAAACCGATTTTCGACTACAAATTGAGAAATTAGAAGCCAAGTTAAAGCGCTATCTAAAAGACTGAATGTTTACGCGACATGAATACAAAATCAGAAGTAATGATTAAAATCCATGAGATTCAAAAAGAGTTCAAGGAACAAAAAATTTCCTACCAGAAAAATCATATAGAAAAATTGTCTTCTCAAATTGAGGAATTAAAAGATGAAAGTGATTTCAGTCAAAGATTAAGAAATCAAGATATAAAGAAAGAAATAAACGATTACGAAGCAGAAATAATACACTTGAACCAAATCGCTAATGACAAGGATGAAGAAATGATGCATATACAACATAAATTAGAAGATCAAGAATTAGTGGTTGACCAGTATCGACAACAGATAGAAGTTCTTCAACAACAAAATGACGACTCTAAAAAGACACACAAGTTGGAGATCACTAAGAGTAATAAAGCACTATCTAACAATTCCGAAGAAATTTGCAGCTTAAGAAATCATAACAAGACACTAGTCAAAAAAATTAAGAAGTTGAAACATAGTCATAAGACAGAAAAATGTATAGAAGATAGTGAAGGAAAACTTCTACACAAACAGGAAGAAAATCACTACATCAGAATTCATAACGAAGATCTTAAGGAACAACTTAAGAAGTCTGAGGATGACAAAAAATCACAAGTAGAATTGATTAAGAAGTTTCAAGATGATAACATTCAGTTAGAAAAAAATTTGGAAAATTTAGAGAACAAAACCTTAAAACCTCAGGAGACGAAAATAAAACTTCCATCTCAGATCAATGCTCAAAAGACAACATTCGTAAAAGAAAATGACATTGTGAAAATTCCCTTCCGACACCCCAACCATAAAACCGATATTCTTAAAAGTGGGAAATGCTGAAAGATAATGGTACTAATGTGATCAAAGCTCATGACAGGAGATCAGTATGGAATCCCAACAGTCAGCAACAAATCAATTTTGGATGGATTGACCCATCCCCATATCAGAATTTATGCTCTACACTTAGTAGTTTGTATCGACATGTTTTGTCAACCACAACATTGCAAAGAACGATGCGACAACATTATAAGGCTTTGAGGACAAAGCCTTTGTAAAAGAGTGGCAATGTAACGAAAATAAATAAGGTAATAATTAGTAGTTAATACTTAGGTTAATTAATGTTATTATGAAAGGAGGCATCTCCTCAACATCAAGTGTCCAAGCCATATTTAAGTCCAAGACATCATTGTAATCTATCATCTTTTATCTATTCAATATTCAATATTATTCCATTTATTATGGCTTATCTAGTTTACCAGGTATTTTGGTAACTTGATTGTGTGAGTGACTAAATATGTGTCTCACCAGTCGGATGTGTGTGTCTATATTTTTTGTGAGCTAGATGAAGTCCCATAATGACATAATTTCCACTCGTGGATTGCTGATGTGTTGGTACCATGATGCCGCCAGATGTATGATATTGACTTATGCATGATTGAGATGATGGATTGCTCGTACAAAAATTCTAGTGATGTTTATATTTGAGAGATGTCACAAGTCAATAATTAGAGTATACTATTTGCAACAATAGTGATAATGATTGCATAAGAATAATACCTTTCTTGTTAATAGGGAGTGTTTAATATTATGTAACTTCATAAGATATTCTTGTTATTATTATTGTCCTTCCTTTGGGAGAAATTCATATTGTTATTGATCATGTAAAAACCCTAAAATAAATGAAGTAAAATAGACAAGTCAACTCCACAGAATTTAGTGGATAAAAATTCCCAAAACAAAGGGAAAAATTGCGCAAGTGAAGTCGGTCCTATAGTGAAAAACTCAACCAGACAAGTATATAAATAAGAAGGTCGAATTCCTCATTTGGATCAATTAGAAATTCACTCAAGCAAGTGAATAAGTGGGCATGGAAGAGTAGTTGTAGCTAAAGGAAGCTTATTTTTGTTAAATTTTGAGCATTAATTCACATTACTCTAGGATCTTTACTGAAAGAATAACATATACAGTATATTAATGCATAACAATCATAACAAGCATGTCAATCATCACAAGAATCAAAAGCATGAGAGACAAGAGACACAGAGTTTCCGTGGGGAAAACCTTAAGGTGAAAAACCCCACAACTTCCTCAAAGATAGAGAGAGCAACGGCTCAACCAAAGTACAACCAAAATACACAGAGATAGTCTCCTAGTAGCAGATGATCCTCCTCCTCACTAGTGCACCACTTTCTGAGTGAGAGAAGTGTGAGTTTTCGAGTGATCCAAATAGAGATCTCCCGATCTCTATTTATGCTAGTCTGTTTTCCCAGTGACCTTATGGGGCTGACTTGTCTAGCTAGGTACATCAACCATATAATATATATTTCAAGGCCGACCCCACACATGGTGGTTTAATAACCCATCGGCAAGTACACACACTTGCAACACTTGTCAATCCACATGATGACACTTCCTTATAGAGGAATAACACATCTCTTATAAGGGTACAATAAATATACATGAAATACATAGATGAAATACATTCTGAAGTTACATATACATCAACACTCCCTCTTAACTAGGAAGGTATTTCTCGACATAGATCTACTAGAAAAGTATTCTTCTTGGGATCATTGTCATCATCATAGTCACTGCTGCTGCTATCTCAACCAATCTTTGAATCTACTCTTCATAGGAAGTTCTACAGAGCCAGTCCTTTTTCATACTGGATGTAGACCCACCACCTCCAGGTCTTCGTCATCACACTGCACAAATCTCAGGACTTATTACGTGCGTCACAAAACCTTAAAAGAGTCTCTTGACTAGCAAGAACTGTAAAGAGCATCTGAGGCATTTTTCATCCTATCCAGATCTCCAGGACTTATTACATGTGACCCACCACAAAACCTCGAAAGAGAATCCCAGGACTAACTACGAGCACAAGGCTCAACCTATCGGATCTCCCAGGGCACAAATTACATGTGGTCACCAGAAAACCTTGAAAGAGCATCCCAGGACTGATTACGAGCACAAGGCTCAACCTATCACATCTCCCAGGGCACAAATTACACGTGGTCATGGCAAAACCTCGAAAGAGCATCCTAGGACAGATTATGAGCACATGGCTCAACCTATCAGATCTCCCAGGGCACAAATTACATGCCATAGGACAAAACCTTGAAAGAGCATTTTCCAGATATCCCAGGGTACAAATTACATGCCATAGGAAAAACCTCGAAAGAGTATTTGCAAATCTCCTAGGGCACAAATTATATGTCCTCCCAAACAAAACCTCGAAAGAGCATTTTCTAGATATCCCAGTGTACAAATTACATGCCATAGGCAAAACCTCGAAAGAATATCTGCAAATCTCCCAGGGCACAAATTACATGCTTATCTGCACAACCTGTTCCACGGCCACAGAGTATCAACCTGATACTCACCATACATCATCCTGATGTACACATGATCATCCTGATCATTGTCACTGCAACATCCTGCTGCATGTCATCTAGAGCAACATCCTGAAGCTCGTCATCCATGATCATCCTGATCATACACTGCATCCACCTGATGCATACCAAGTATCTACCTGATACATATCATCACACATGATCCTCCTGATCATACAATGTATCCACCTGATACATACATAGATACATGATCCACACAATGCATCTAACTGATATATATCGATATACATGATCTACCTGATCATACACAGTATCCACCTGATACATATACAGATACATGGTCCAAGCATCCAACATGATGCATATACAAAATACATACAAATGATCCAACTGATCATATCCAACATCCAACATGATGCATACATACATATACATATAAATGATCCAACTGATCATATCCAGCATCCACATGATGCGTACATACATATACATATAAATGATCCCACTAATCATATCCAACATCCAACATGATGTGTACATACATATACATATAAATGATCCAACTGATCATATCCAGCATCATCCTGATGCATATACAGAGCAGTAACTGGAGCATCGTCCTGATGCTTATCATCCAACGCTTACGTCCATAGCCATGTGAAGGATCATCCTTCCAACATGCTTGGAATGGCTTCAGCAAATGTGTCCATCGCTTCTTCCTTGAAGTGTCATCTATCTGAAGAACACCAAGCCTCTCCCTGAAGTACACGAACTTCACTTTGGCTAGTGGCTTCGTCAGTACATCTGCAATCTGCTCATCTGTCGCAACATATAGGAGCTTTACTGCTCCTCTCTGCACCATATCCCTGATATAGTGATATTTGATCTCTATGTGTTTCGACCTATCATGAAACACTGGGTTCTCAGATAACTTCACACAACTCTGGTTATCACAGAAGATACTAGTAGCATCCAATGGGAGATCAAATAAGTCAGACAGTATCTTTCGAAGTCATATTGCCTCACAACTAGCTGAACAGGCTACAACATACTCTGCCTCAGCTATACTCAGTGCTACGCAGGATTGCTTCCTGCGGAACCAAGAGATCACACCTGATCCCATACTAAAGCAACACCTAGATGTGCTCTTCCTATCTGCATCACTGCCTGCCCAATCTGAATCAACATAACCTTGCAGGTTAAACTTTTGATTCGCTTCATACTTGAGCCCATAATCAACTGTACCTTTCAGGTACCTCAGAATATGCTTTACAGCAACCAGGTGAACACTCCTCGGATCCGTTAGGAACTGGCTCAATGTGTTCACCGCAAAGCAAATATCTGGTCTCATGTTTGTCAGGTACATCAAGGACCCAATCATCTGACAATACATAGAGATATCAACCGGCTCAAATGAAGCATCACATAGAAGCTTCAGATTCGATGCCATAGGTGTGGCCATGGCCTTGCAATCCATCATCCCAAACCTCTTCAGGATATCTACAGTGTACTTCCCTTGTCCAAGGAAGATCCCATCTGTACTCTGCCACACCTCCATACCTAGGAAATAGTGCATCATTCCCAAGTCCTTCATATCGAATTCGGCAAGAAGCTTCCTCTTTGTATCTGCAATCAATCTGTCATTTCATGTTACAAATAGGTCATCCACATATAGGAGTAGAACCACAGGATTCCCTTCCTCAACCTTGTAGTAAAGGTTGGAATCCACTTTACTCTTGGTAAATCCCAAACTAGATACGAAACTGTCCATCCTACCATACCAAGTTCTGGAGGCTTGCTTCAAGCCATACAAGGTTTTGTTCAATCTGCACACATATGACTCCTTGTCATGTGTTTCAAAACCGATCGGCTGCTCCACATACACTTCCTCCTCAACTACACCATTCAAGAAGGCAGTCTTGACATCCATCTGGTGTATCTTCCATTTCATCGCTGCAGCCAGGGCAAGTACTATTCTGATGGAAGTGTACCTAGCTACAGGAGCAAAAGTTTCTTCATAATCTATTCCCTCTTTCTGATAGAAGCCACGAGCTATGAGTCTTGCCTTGTATTTCTCTACACTGCCATCTGGAGCATGCTTGATTTTGTAGATCCATTTGGAAGTCACAACAGACTTCTCTTTAGGTCTTGGGACAACATCCCAAACATCATTCTTCATTATTGATTGGTATTCCTCGACCATGGCATCCTTCCATTCTTTCTTTTCCACTGCTTCTTCGTAACTGGAAGGTTCTTTATTCATGATGTCACAGAGCAAAGCAACATAGCTGGTATGTGATCTAGTTCTCTTCTTTTCTCTGTATTATTCTTCTAGAATGCTGAATCTTTCTGCATCCCGAAATGCTCTCTAGCCCATGCAGGTTTCCGCTTGTGAGAGTTTTCTTCACGGGGTGGATCTACAGGTTCTTGCGGATCTTCAAACTCACAAACAACTTCTGGAATTGCTTCAGTCATGGTAGTGTCTTGAAATCTAGTTTCCTTAGGTTCTTGATAAACTTGAATAGGTGCCTTCCTTGATTTGATGAATGCTAAATTTTCATCAAATGTTACATCCCTGCTGACATCAATCTTCTTGAATCCTGGAAAGTATATTCTGTAATCCTTCGAGCTTTCCCTGTAACCCACAAAGATACCCTTCTTTCCTGGAGGATCTAGCTTGGTCCTCTTTTCCTTTGGGACATGAGTGTATACTGGACAACCAAATATTCTGAGATGGATGACTTCATCTTTCTTACCAGAAAATACCTCTTCTGGTGTCTTGTTGTCCAATATCTTGTGGGGTGTTCTGTTCTGCACATATACAGTTGTTCTAGCTGCTTCTGCCCATAGATGCATAGGTAGATCCTTGTTATGCAGCATTTCCCTTGTTGCTTCCATGATTGTTTTGTTCTTCCTTTCTGCAACTCCATTTTGTTGTGGATTGTAAGGAGAAGTCAACTCCCTTTTAATCCCTGAATCACTGCAAAGCTTCTTGAAGTCACCTGAGGTGAATTCTCCACCATTTTCGGATATGAATGTTTTGATCTTCTTGTCAGTTTGATTCTCCATCAAGGTTTTGAATTCCTTGAACTTATCAAACACCTCATCTTTGTTCTTTAAGAAGTAGACCCAAGTCTTCCTGGAGAAGTCATCTATGAAAGAGACATAGTAAACATACCCACTCAAAGAATTGGAAGACATAGGACCACATACATCTGAGTGGATGATTTCCAGGATACCTTTTGCCTTGCTTTCACTGCTTGAGAAAGCCATCTTAATGTTCTTACCTTTTGCACATCCTTTGCAAACACCTTCATGTTTGGTCTTGATTTCAGGAAGACCCTCTACAACCTTGCTTGCAATTGGAAGTGCCCTATAGTGCATATGAGCAAGTCTCCTATGGCAAAGTTCACTTGGCTCCATGGATTCATGCACCATTACATGTTCAGGTTGACCCTTCAATTTATACAATCCTCCCTCTTGCTCTCCAATCACTAGTGCATCATTGATTGTTTTACCCTTTGGCCACATTAGGACTTGGCCATCTACAAATGAAACCCTCATGCCTTTTGCATCCAATGCAGAGATGGAGAGAATATTCTTCTTGAGCTCAGGTACATAAAGAACTTCTTTCATCTTTAAATATTTTCCAGAATTTAGGTTGTAGGAGGCTTCACCACTTCCTTTGATAGGGTATTGGTAATCATCCCCAAGTTTTACCTTATGGGGTGACTCATGTTCAGATAAGTTTACAAAAGATTCTTTAAACACAGTCATGTGTTTGGAAGCCCCACTGTCAATCAACGAATCATTACAACCATGGGAGATAGTACCTGTGAGAGCAGAGATTAGAACATATTCTTCTTCACTTGATGAGTCATCATCACTTTCTTCCCTAGCCTTCTTCTTTGGAGGTTCATCATCCTTAGCAGCATGAGCATGATATCTTTTTTTTTTATTCTTCTTCTTCTTGTTGAAGTTGTTGTTGTTGTCTTTCTTCTTCTTGGGACAGTCTGAAGCAAAGTGTCCCTTCTCATTGCAATTGAAGCATCTGATATCTTTCTTATCTTTATGATAATGGTGGTGCAAGAATTTTTTGTTATGAGATGATTCCTTCTTGGACTTGCCTTTCCTGGCATGTGCTATGAGAGCTTGATCTTCATTTCCCATCTTTTCTTCTCGGGCCACAAGCCTAGCTTCTTCTTGAGAGAATTCCTCCCATAGTCTACTGAAACAGATCAATTTATTTATTGCACAGATTCCTTGAATAAAGGAGTCCCATGACCTGGGTAGGCCATTCAGAGTGGTCATAACAATTTCACCATTGTCCACTACTTCATCCACAGCTTCAAGTTGTTCCTTGATCTGAGATACCTTGGAGAAGTAAGATTGAATGGTTTCTCCATTCGACATCTTGACCCCTTTCAATTGATTCCACAGAGTCATCTTTCGACTTATGTTCTTCCCTTCAAATAACTTGGTTAGGGAGTCAAACATCTCCTTGGTTGTCTTTAGAGAAGACACATGAGGTATGAGATGGTCTTTGATAGAATCAACAAAGATTCTCTTTGCCTTGACCAAGTTCTTCTTATGCATTACCTTATCCTCTTCATCCTATGGGATAGGGATATCTTCTTTTATACATGAGTCTAACTCATTCTCTTCCAGGATTAACCCAATCCTATACTTCTAGGCTCGGAATTTATCAGCCCCTTCAAGCTTATCCTCAAGCTTGGTGTGGTGAGACATCTTAAGAGTACTTCAAATGGAAATAGAAAAGATTTAGGTCTTACCACTTGAATTGCTGAAAACTGGATCTGGTCCCGGATTAGGGTTTGTCGAAAAAACCCTAAAAATTCAAAATGTGAATTTCAACTTTCTGAAAGGATAGAAAGATGCGCCTTGATGAGATGATCAACCTGGTGTATTCAGAAATTGAGATCTGCAAAGCTACACCCTTCAAAACTGCCTTTCTGTCTTCTCGGATTCACTAAGGAGAGCCCTAAATTAGGGTTTGCGTTTCCGAGAGATCTACCCAGCTAAAAATCTCGATCCAAAGCTCTAAACTTCTATTTTTGCAAGGATCTTTCAACTATGTCTTCAGAGTTCAGAAATTCCTATTTTTGTGAAAACCCTAATTTTTAGGGCCAAATCTGAAAATGCTCAGAATTGAATTCTAATTGGACAGATAGATTCTCCTTGATGATTAGAGTCAATCTACTATACTTCTTTCCAAAATCTGTGGAGAGAAACCCAATAAACAAGAAACTCAAGTTTTTGTCACTGCAAAATGTCTTCTTCTCAGGTTAGCTCTGATACCATGTTAAATTTTGAGCATTAATTCACAATAATCTAGGATCTTTACTGAGAGAATAACATGTACAATATATCAATGCATAAAAATCATAACAAGCATGTCAATCATCACAAGAATCAAAAGCATGAGAGACAAGAGACAAAAATTTTCGTGGGGAAAACCCTAAGGTGAAAAAACCCACAACTTCCTCAGAGATAGAGAGAGCAATGGCTCAACCAAAGTACAACCAAAATACATAGAGATAGTCTCCTAGTAGCAGATGATTCTCCTCCTCACTAATGCTCCACTTTCTGAGTGAGAGAAGTGTGAGTTTCTAAGTGATCCAAATAGAGATCTCTCGATCTCTATTTATACTAGTCTGTTTTCCCAGTGACCTTATGGGGTCGACTTGTCTAAATAGGTACATCAACCATATAATATATATTTCAGGGCCGACCCCACACATGGTGGTCTAATAACCCATCGGCAAGTACACACACTTGTGACACTTGTCAATACACATGATGACACTTCCTTATAGAGGAATAACACATCTCTTATAAGGGTACAATAAATATACATGAAATACATAGATGAAATACATTCCGAAGTTACATATACATCAACAACTTTTGGGGTTCCATCTTATCTTGTCTTTGTATATTCTATTCTTGGGGCATATTTGTATGAGAGATCTTTAGCTCTTCATTTTATTCACATTGTACTTGTTGAAAAAATCTATATTGAAGAAGTGCTACTAGGATTTCTTCCCCTAGAGGGTTTCCCAGGATAAACTCGTGTGTATGTTGTGTTTGTGTATATTTCAGTGATCCTATTGCTTATGTTTATTATGATATAGTAGAACTTGTTTAAAGATATAACATAACTACAATTCGATTGAAAATTCTAACATAAGTATGGCGTTCTTCATACAAAAACCTTGAATTTGAGGTTACCTCAACATAAGGAACTCACAGGGTGCCCCTTTACACTTTGAATTTTTTTGTGGAATGTAAAAGGCCCTTGACATATTACACAATGCGTTACTTGCATCGCACTGTACCTTTGGGCCACATGGTCACAATGGAGAACCATTTTAAAGCAGGGAAGGAAAATAGTGCATTGCACCACGGAATCCCAAGTGCACAATAGTGAAAAAAAAATTATCATAATAAACACAACAGGTAATTCCCTGAACCACACCACCTCCATATCCATGCAACCCATTATAAATCATGTTTAATAAAAATGACACATAAATTTTCCGTAGGCGTAGCTGTTTGGGAGAATAGTTATGATAATCAATTTCCTTTATATTGCCACATTATAACCCCAACACCAGACCAAAAACCTGTCACTTGAATTCCCATGGTACTCATTCAAATGGAACAAGTGTGGTAAATGGATATTATACATCCTCATATCTCATTCTAAAAAATTACTTGATAAATAGAAAGGGTTAGTTGACAGTGAGAAAAAGTGTCAATATCGACCTTTCTAAAGTGCAAAATTAGGTTTTGAAAATGGCAATATTTGTGGCAATATTGGGTTTGAAAAGTGTGTTTTATTTAGCTATTGTGTTTTTTTTAGTACTACTAAAACCTTAAAGTGCACTTTTTATTATGAAGCTATCAATTCAATTCAAAAATCAGGAATTTTGTTTTCAAAGGTGCAATCTTTGAACGACTATAATATTCATTATCGATATTATAATTAACAGTGTCTATAATAGTGTGCCTCCTAGACCATTTCATCAAGGTTTCTTTAGTGACATGTTCGCATTGATAAAATAACTAGTACTACCAAAGCATATATTATTATATAGGAAAGCTATAAAATATGTAGTTTGAAGAAGAAGAAACAATGTATACAAATAACCTGAGCACTTCATCTAGTCGACACATAATTTTTTTTGAAATAACTGGGTAACTATATTGAAGTAAATAAGTAACTATATTAATATATTATGACAAAATGTATAGAGGTGGATCTTCCTAAGAAAAAAATTCAAACAATCATCCAGAGTTTTGAGAATAAAAAAGCTATGCCGGGCTAGTTGGGAAACTAGGTCAAAGAGCCACTCAAACTATTCTAAATACTTAAAAGCTTGAACTATCGAAACTCAAACTGTTCCAAATACCATCTTTCAAAGTTTGAAATATTGAAGCTAGATATGAAAGAAACTAAAATATCCTCAAATTGAAACATCGAAAAACAAATTTATAAGGCTATGCTAGTCCTAGGGTGTTCGGGTACACAGGGTACTCCCAAAAGACAGAACACCTAGAGAAACCACTTCACACAAACAAATCATAGATTGATACACCTATATTTTGATGTGGTTTAAACCCTCGAGAGAGAAGCACTCCATGGTCCCGGACAAATAGCTTCTATGGAGCAGTTTATTATGCAAAAGAAAGAAAGTTACAAATGAGCTTCTCATAATCAATCAACTTAACAATGACCCTCCATGCTCTTTAAATAGAGATCATGGACCAATCGGGTGCTAAGCCATGGATCAAGGGTAGGTATGATCTAAGAGAAGTTGATCCGTTGGATCACTCTATGTCTAGAACATATCGTGACCGTCTGATTAAATATTTACAAATGCATACTAAAAAAACACACTTTACCTAACAGATATATTACACAAGTTGATCTTAAATAACTCCTAAGTGTATAAATATCCTAACATCCCCCCTTAAGAATAACTTGGGATAGTATTGAAGGACTTACAAAAGTGACACTATTAGGAAAAGGAAGGAGGAATTAGAGTCTATCCCCCTTAATGACAAATTCATGACTCCTAACATAGATTGAAGTTTAGAAAACTTCGGTTCTATAAGAGACTTGGTGAAGATGTCTACAACTTGATCATCTATAGGACAAAAGAGTACTTCAAGAACTCGATCATGAACAAGATTTCTGATGAAGTGCATATGTAGCTCAATGTGTTTGCTGCGTTGATGTAGAACTGGATCTTTGGCAAGCTTGATGGCACTTTGATTATCGCACCAAAGTGGAGTAGGTTACTGTTGCTCGAATCCAAACTCTGAAAGGATCTTTCAAAGCCATAAAGCTTCCTGACTAGCATTAACTGTGGCTCAGTATTCTCCCTGTGCTGAAGAAAGAGAAAGAGTTTGTTGTTTATTACAAGCCCAAGTGATAGGTTCAGATCCCAGACTGAAAACATAACTTGTAGTAGACTTTCGATCATCAGGATTGCCGACCCAATATGAATCAGTGAAACCAGCCAACAAAGGTTTCCCCCCTGTACTGTAATGAATCCCAAAATTAATTATACCTCGAATATATCGAATTATTCTTTTAGCTGCTTTCCAGTGACTTTCATGAGGTGTTTGCATATAACGGGAAACACGACCAACGGTAAAGGAAAGGTCAGGACGGGAATGAGTCAAGTATAAGAGACTACCAACAAGCTGACGATACCAGGTGGCATCTACTTTAGCTGAAGTACAAGTGGCATAAAGTTTGACTCCAGACAGGAAGGGAGAAGGGGCTGGTGTACAATCTTCCATGTGAAAGAGCCGAAGAAGGTCACAAGCATACTTAGACTAAGAAAGAAAGATTCCTTCTTGGGTTTCCAAGACTTAGAGACCAAGAAAATAATGCAAATGTCCTAAGTTGGACATTTCAAAATTTTGCTTAAAACTGGATTTCACATGGGTTACAAACTTAGGGTCACTACCAGTAAGAATAAGATCATCAATATATAGAACAAGTACGATGAGATGGTTTCCTACTTTCTTGGTATAGACATTGGGGTCATAATGGCATCTAGAAAAACTAGTGTCAAGGAGAAAGCTATCCATTTTGGCATACCAAGCTCTAGGAGCTTGCCTAAGGCCATATAAGGATTTCTTAAGGCGATAGACAAGGCTAGAGTTATTCTGAACATATCGAGGAGGTTGTTCCAAGTAAATTTCCTCCTGTAAATCACCATGTAAGAATGCAGACTTGACATCCATTTGATGGACTTCCCAGTTATGTAAGGCTGCAAGGGAAAGAACAAGGCAAATGGAGTTCATTTTTACGACATGAGCAAATGTTTCATTGTAGTCAATCCCTTCAACTTGTGAAAAACCTTTGGAAACTAACCTTGCCTTAAGTCGTTCAACACTTCAATCTGATGCATACTTAGTTCTATAGACCCAATAACATTTGACAATTTTTCTTCCTTTTGAAAGAGGTACAAGATCCCAAGTATCGTTCACCAATAAGGAACGATATTCTTCATCCATAGTTGCATCCCAATCTGGATTTCTTGAAGCTTCTACAAAAGTTTTTGGATCATGATTCTTGGAAAATTGAGCCAAAAGAGAAGAGGCTGGCTGAAACTAAGAACGTGTTCGACGTTGATCTCTAGGATCACCAGCAAGATCACCAGCTGCTTCACATGTTGAATGGACCCATCGAGGAAGCACTTGTGCTGGTGCAACTAGAGGAATTTGAGTAGGCGGAGGTGGATTTTCATCCTCACTGTCATCATCAGAAACTGGAGTTGGAAATCTATCAAAGAAGTTGGAAGTAGAAGAAGTCACAATCACTGAATCAAGCTCATAGGCCAAAGATGGCACAACCGCCGAGTTAGGCTCACAAGACAAGAGATTTTCATCAAATTTAACATCTCTTCTAATGATTATATCATGAGAATGTAGTTTAAGAAGTCTATAACATTTTACTTCTTTAGAATATCCAAAAAATATGCACTTTTCACTTTTAGGCTACAATGCTTTCCATTTTTCATCTAGAATGTGAACCCATGCTTCACTACCAAACACACAGAAGAGACTTACATCGGGTTTATTTTTACTCCATGCTTCTTCTGGTGTGATACCTTGTAAAGATTTAGTCAAGGTGTGATTAACTATGTAATTTGCACAATTTATGGCTTCAACCCAAAATTGAAGACTCAGTCCCTTTGATTGGATCAGACAATTAGCCATTTCTTGTAAAGTGCAGTTCTTCGGTTTAACTACACCATTTTGTTGTGGTGTATATGGAACAGTGTGTTGTTGTTGGATTCCTTGCTTAGTGCAGAAAGTAGTGAAATTTTTGTTAAAATATGCTCCTCCATTGTCGGATCTTAACTTAATAATTTGATGACCATATTGTTTTTCAACAAGGGCCTTGTAGGCTAAGAACATGTTAAATACTTTGCTCTTAAGTTTTAGGAAATAAACCCAAGCGCGTCTGGATTAATCATCAATGGAAGTTAAGAAATATTTGAAACTAGAAAATGAAGCAGATGGAAGAGGACCACACAAGTCACTATGCACAAGATCCAAGGGAACCGAGGCGTGCCAATAGACATGTTTGTAAAATGGCCCTGATGATGTTTTCTAAGTAAACAACAGGAACAAACACCATCCCTGCAAGATACCATCGGAAGACCTGTCACCATATTGTCTTTACATAGTTGTTGCAATGAGCGATAATTTAAGTGACCAAATCGCTCATGCCAAAGTTTGCTCAAGTTATCACTATGAGCAACAAAAACTGAAGGAAAAGGTGATGACCGAAAGTTGTTAAATTTGTATAACCTGGTAATATCATCAACAATTCCTATGGCTAGGACATGTTGAGGATATTTAAAATCCTTGATTACAACTTGGTGAGGTGTAAACGTCACAGTTTTACCTTCACTAGAATGAGTGATTTGATAGACTGATAACAAATTGCAGGAAATTCTTGGAACACATGGTACATCACTAAAATGACCATTATCTACTAGAACTCTTCCAGAACTTACAACACTTAGAGATCTATCATCACCAACAAATATTTGTTCGGTGTTACATTCATGCATAGTAGAAAAGATGGCTTGATCCTTAGCCATATGATAAGATGCTCCAGAATCAATGAGCCATTCATTTGAAGTAGAAGAAGAAGATGCAGTATAAGAATAACCAGAAGCACAAAGTGCATGTCCATGAGAGTTAGATTTTGAAGGCGAATCTAGGTTGATGTGGTGCTTCTTCAATCCTGCATCCAAGGCTGCCATCTTCTTGAAACACTTAGATTCATCATGATTATCTTTCCCGCAATAGTTTCAATGACGCTCAGTCTTCTTTCCTTTTGGCTTGGATCCTTTGTCATTTTTTAAAGAAGGAGCTGACTGAGAGGGTTTGGGACCCTTGTTTGACTTATTATTGTGAAAATTTTATTCCTTGGGAGGCTTGGACGTTTCTTTCTGTTGGGACAATCAGACTTTCCTAGATGTATCTGCATTGTTGATCATTCCAAGATGGATGAGCTTATCTTGCTCTCTAATCAGGGAATCACAAAAGGATTCAAGACTAGGCTCTTGATAGCTAGCTGCATTCAAGGATTCTTTCATGGAGTAAAATGTAGATACAAAAACAGAATATGCGGGTCCAAGTTTTGAAAGAATATGATAAATGCATTGTTTGTCTTCCCTTTTAATCTTCCATTATTCTCATAAGAGTTTAAGAGTTTTGTACATAGATAAATAATCTTGAATGCATGAAAAATCACTTGGATTTAAAGAAATCCACTCAATTTCAAGTTGATGACCTTGAATTTCATTGTGTTTACCAAACACAGCTTCCAACTTGTCCCAAGTAGTATCAGGTTCATTAATTCCAGATATGTGGAATCACAAATCAGTAGAGATTGACATCCCAACCAATCCATGAGCTTCATCACATTTATTTTCCCATTTTATTTTCTTATCATCATCAGTGGGTTCTGTTTCTTTCCCTGAGGTAATTCTGAAAAGTCCCCTGCTTCGTAGAACATCCTCCATATGCGATTTCCATGAGAAATAGTTGGAACTAGTAAGTAGAATGTCACAAGGGGTGGCCATATTATAAATTAATGGCTGTAAAAATAGAAATCAATAGTCTGGATGCGAAGAGCTTGAAAAAATAGGCAATTTAAAAAAAATGGCACTGAAAATTGACTTCGTATGATGAAGTTATGCTTGAACAAAGAAAATGTTGAAGATGTCCCCAATAGTGATGTGGCAGATAGAGAATGTCTAGCGAAAAAAAAGAGCCCCCCTCTTTCCAAGATGAACCTTTGAAAATCACTTTACAAGAAAGTTGTTTTAAGTGAATCGCTTTTGTAAAATAAGTGATTTTCACTTTTACAATGATGTTACTTTAAATAGGGCAGCAAAAAAATGAACTTAAGTGACTCACTTTTTATTATTTAAGTGAGATACATTTTTACAATAAAGTAACTTAAAATTAGAAATTGTATGCACGTTTGTTTAAAAGTAGCTTAATAAGACTTGAACTCAAGATCTAATAAAACAACTTTGAACCAAGTGAGCTAATATTAAAAGGTACGTAAAAGAAGGGAAGGAGGAAGGGGGAGTTTTTTTTGTGCTTGTCTCTTTTCCTACTAATCACACCACAAACTGAAACAAAAAAAATATTTTCCACACTTTTGGGGTTAGATCTCATTAACTTTCTCGGAAAGTCTACGTTTTCTCTCTGTTTCTGATTTGTTGCGATCACACAAGGTGCATAGCAAATAGCATACGCAGCCGAGAAGAACCCTTTCCCTTTCTGTTTCTGATTCGTCGAGATCGCACAAGGTGCATGGAAAAGAGCATACGCAGACAAGGAAATCAAATATCCAAAACAAAAAAATATAATAATAAAAACTGATAAAATATGAGATTTTTCTTTTAAATAATAAAAAAACGTCACTGTAACATTATACCTTCAGATCTGATGAAATAGGCATTTCTGAAGCAACTGAAAACCATTTTCAATCAAACGAAAACTATTTTCCAGTGGAAACAGTGCTCTGGATGCAATGGAACACCTCCCATAGCCCAGAAATGCACAAAAATTCTAGAACCAGAAACCCTTTCAAGTTTCGGCAACACCTTTCAAGTTTTGGCAACACCAGTTCAAGATCTAGATCATAACCGGAAGTGGCTCTTCATAAAAGCTCTGATACCATGTTCGGGTACACAAGGTACTCCAAAAATACCGAACACCTAGAGAAACCACTTCACACAAAAAAATAATAGATCGATACATTGATATTTTTACATGGTTTAAACCCTCGAGAGGGAAATATTCCATGGCTCCATCCAAATAGCTTCTACGGAGCAGTTTATTATGCAAAAGAAAGAAATTTACAAATGAGCTTCTCATAATCAATCAACTAGACAATGACCCTCCATGCTCTTTAAATAGAGATGATGGACTAATCGGGTGTTAAGCCACGGATTAAGGGTAGGTATGATCTAAGAGAAGTTGAGCCGTCGAATCACTCTATGTCTAGAACATATCGTGACTGTCGGATTAAATATTTACAAATGCATACTAATGCATACTAAAGAAACACACTTTACCTAACGAATATATTACACAAGTTGATCTTAACTAACTCCTAAGTGTCTAAATATCCTAACATGGGGTTGCGGAAACAAAGTAGGAGGTGGGTTTGCAACATTCTAGAAAGCAACTTCTGAGGGCGCAACTTGAGAAGTCTTATGACTAGGATATTCAAAGGATCCCCCCAATTGGAAATCCATCCATGCGATGACATTCAAGAAGTAGGCATTTTGTTTATCCTTGCTTGTTTTATGTTCGTTAAGCTCTCTAAATCATCTGCATACAATCAAATCCATACCTTTCTCATTCCTTTAACATAAAAACTAATCAAATGCATTGAAATTGCAATCTTATTTCTTACCAAAACAATAACAAATCATTGAGGGGGGGGAATTGAATCCATTTGTATTCAATCAAAGAGGGGACGCAATACTCACAACCTCATGTGTAATTCCATCCTCCTACATTATCTAGGTTCACTCTTGCACCCTTTATTCTCTGATCATCAAAATTCATAAGTGAATGAAGCCTCATGAAATTTCTCTAATGGTTATGATGTCTCTTCACTCTCCAAATCATCCTCCTAAGTATCCACCCCAAATGCTTCTTTTATAGCTTTGGATTTGGGTGAGAGTGATGAAAATCACAATGTGGTATGGGAATCCCAATTAGTTCCACTTTCCATTCTTTCATTTGCACTATACCTCTATAGTTTAATCTTTTCATGTTCAATTGAGTTCTCAGACATAAAATACACATTTCACGTATTTTTGTTGACCTAAAGTTCATGGTGACTTAATCTTAGATGATAATAGGCAACTCAACAAATGTAGTTGCCCCTTTTAGGTCCTTATCAGTAACTACTCACACCTTTCTTCTAGGAAAGTAATGGTTAAGCCATGAGACCATGACTCTTTTTAGTGCTTCATCTGAATATTCATGTTGCAGGTGAACTTAGTATATGCTTTTGGCCTTCGTATTTGAGGGTGTTAAATATTGTGATAACAATTTTCATATCATTACTTTTTTTAGAGGTTGACATATTCGGAGAGGATTGAAAATCCCGTGTGAAATATTTTAAGCTTTACGTTTCGGGCTACATAGCATAGCCCATCATTGGGATATGAGATCTAGGAGTTTGAAAGAGATGCACTCACTTAGAAGTTCATAAATAATCGACCAAATCCTAGACAAGGAAAAAAACCTTGAAAAGCTAGGTCGTCTTGGAGAAGTTCAGGATAGAAAAAGGAATCAAGATTTATTATTAATTCCTTAATATTAAGATTTAAATATATATTAGCATACCCTTTTAAGTTCATCATGATAAAGGGTAACTTGTCTTAAAGATAAATTGTAATAATTTTAAAAGCTTTCTCAATTACATAAAATTTTGATTTTTTTTTAAATTTTATAGGTATTATAGAAATGCTAATCACTCTAGGTAGGCAAGTGCATTTCAACAATTTGTTGCATCAACCCTTAATATAGTGCATTTCAACAATTTATTGCATCAACCCTAGGTAAGTGCATTTCAACAATTTGTTGCATCAACCCTTACTATAGTGCATTTCAACAATGTGTTGCATCAACCCTTAATATAGTGCATTTCAACAATTTGTTGCATCAACCCTTAAAATAGTGCATTTCAACAATTTGTTGCATCAACCCTTGATATGGTTGAAATTTTTGGTCTCTAACCCATACCTTAACCAAGTAAACTAGCGAGAATTAACTTAGAGATATATTTGGCTTGAATTTGAATGATTTGAGGAGTGAAGTTTGGTTTAAGAAACTATGATAGGCGTCACTAGCCCTAGACAACATCAACCCAACTCGTTGGATTTTTTAGTGTCTCTTCCCAACTAGCTCACCCCTAAGGGGGAGGAAACCCACACCTTAACGGAATGAGGTAGTTAAATTTACATATATATATAATTATTTTTCTTAGCTCTTAAAATAAAAATAAGTAAAAGTATTTACTTAATCTAAAAGGTAAAAGTAAAATCTAAAAAGGTAAAAGTAATATATATATATAATTTTTAAAAGGTTATGCCATGTAATAATTTATATTTTATATAATTATAATTTACAAATTTACTTAATCTAGAAGGTAAAGGTCTAGGTTGGCAGGTGCGGGAGGGGTCATCTTTGACCCTGAGGGAAACATAATGAATGATTACGCCCAGGGGATTGGAAACAAAGCCAACAATGCTGCCGAATAGCTAGCTTTGATCAAAGGTTTAGAAATTGCCATCAACATTGGAGTAAAGGACTTGATAGCCGTTGGGGACTCTCTATTGATAGTCCATGAAGCCTGCAAAATAATCAAGAAACGCATATCTCCGTCCAACAAATTTCAACATCTTCTCAAATTTCTCAGCAGAGAATTTAGTTCTAGATCAATATTGTCCATATTCTCCCCTCAAACAATCAATATGCAGATGAAATGGCGAATAAAGGAGTGCTCCTCAGTTATGTCTACATGGTTCAAAATGGTAATCCTCCCTTACCTTGTTGGCTTCCCTAACCCACTCCTCTCTATGGGTGTCTCTTCCCCCCTTTCACGCTCCCATTTCAAATATCCCATCACCACCTTTTGGAACGTTAGCCCCCAACCATGCATGCGTATAGTTGTCGATTGTTCTGGAGGCCACTAGAGGCATTAAAAGCCTTCACATGGCCTCACCTACCTCCACTTTCCCCTTACTTCGCACACTGCATTCTTGTCTTCCCCGAGACGCTCCCCAGCAAGTTGGTATTCGGCTCGCATTTAGGGTATGGGTGAACCCTCCTCTACATCCTTAGTTCCCACCCTGGGTGTTATCAATCCTCTGCTCTCCTTTCCATCTTCTTGTTCGCTCTACAACAAGCCCTTGCCCTCGCACACAACACCCAAACTTACTGAAGCCAGTCTCCTTGGACCTTTGCGCCTGCTGGTCGACGACCTCACAGCCCTTAGTTTCTCTGAAGAAAAGGAGCCAGGCCCTGACCCTTCTTTGATTTCTCAAGGCACTCCGGTAGACGAAATGGAGGAACAGCTGTGCAAGGTTAGAGCGGAGAACTCGAAAATCAAAAGGACCCTGACAAGAATGTATACTCTTATGCAGTCTATCAGTACTGAAATAAGGAACAATAGCAATCTTCTGAATGGTTGTATCTCATCCATCTCTGATACGGTGGACTACACTGCCAATAGCGTTGCAAATTTGGATTCAAAAGTGGAGGACAATTACAGAAACATAACGGACTTGGAAGGCAAGGTGGACAGGCTTCGGGAGGACTTAGCTCGCTGCATCCGAGGACTCAATGGATAGCCCAGAACCACCGGACCAATGCCGAAACTAACTTAGCATGCACACTCTCAAGATTTTTCGGGTCATATGTTTTCTTACTGCAGATACATTAGTCTTAATTTTGGTTAATAGCTGTTTAAATATGGGAGCTTGTTTTAATGGATTTGAAATCCAAATTTTGTAATGTTTTGCTTCTGCAAACTTATCTTGGGACAATTTGTGAAGGTCTACAACCTTGAAAGTTTTAAGCTTTTAAGGATTAAAATAAGTTGTAGTTAAACAAATGAGAAAATTTTGAATTCTGACCATTCTCAAAGAAAACAACAAATTATACTTCTGTATTTTTTTGAAGACTCTTTTTAATACAAACCCTATATCTGTTCTTGTTAAAAAAAAATCTAGAAAGTAAAGGTAAATATAAAATATATATATATATAATTTTTAAAAAATTATGTCATGCAATATTTTATATTTTATATTATATATAATTATAATTTACAAATTTACTGAAATTAAGTGGAGAGAAACGGCTATAATTTAGTGCGGTCGGCCTACATCCATGCCCTTTCTGCATGGAGTTAAACGCTGTCGGCCTACATCCATCTCACCGTAAAACACATAACTCAGACTCACAATCGAAGATTTCGATTTAATCATAGTGACAATCGAAGATTTCGATTTAGCAATCATAGTGACAATCGAAGATTTGATATTCACTGTGAAATGGCCGAACAATTCTTGCAGATGGGAGATCAAAACACCGCTGATGTGGAATGGCACTTGCACTTGCTCGACGAGAATGGAGTCGAATACCAAGAAACCGATCTTGTGTTCCTCCATTCTCAGGTTTTGACAAAGTCTGAGTTTTTGGAAGCTAAGCTTTCTGATCCTGGACTTCACACAAGAAGCAGCTGCCTATTCAAATCAAGGTAAGAACTTCTCACAGTGCCGATAATTATAGTAAATGTCTTCAGCTCATGTATTCTTCCAAGCGCTTATCGTTCTCTAGCGTGGACGAAGCACTGGATATTTTGCCAGTTGCTTGCGAGATACTGTTCACTGACGGCATAGAGCAATGTATGGAATATTTGGATGCTCTTCCTTGGACTCCCGTGCAAGGAGAGCAATGATTGTGGGCATTTAAAAACGTTGAAAGAGAACCTGCAAGAAATGATGTCAATGATGAGGGATTGGCATTTATATCGCAGCGCAGAAATATATCGTAGACACCATCAATGCAAATCCATCTTACATATGCAGGTCTCTCATTTTCGGACAATTTATAGACAACATCGAGGTTCTGTCCTGCTGTGGTTAGTTGATGTGTTTCAGCGATGTGATCTCGAATTGTTTGAAAGAGTCCTCAAAATGTTTTGCGAAGACGCCGATCTTGCCCATAAGTTATATCTTGCGGTGGATCAAGATAGATATACTCGATATAAGGAGGGCATGATAGATATACTCGTTGGAGGGCATGATAGATATACTCGATATTGCAATCGGTCGATTTATAAATGCTGTAGCCAATGCGGAGATCATTCTTCCTGCATCATATCGGGCATCTTTAATTACAAATTGGTTTTATACTTTAAATGAACTAGTTTCTTACACATCTACTCAGGAGAAGTTTCGGGGCTCATTGGAGGAAGGAATGATTGCTATAGCCGAAACTATGTCATACTCAGAGCAAGAAACCGTTTTCAACGTTAGGAAAATTTTCAATCCATGTAAAGCGATTGTGTGGTGGAATACGAAGGTGAGCCATGCCCATCGTTCTACAAGCAGCAATGAGTCTGTACCGTGAGATATTAAGACATGAGGAGTGTTCCGGTATTTGATCAGTATATGGAACTCGCTCTCCATTAGAACATCTGGATTCAATGCTCATAGTAGAGCATTCTATTGTGATTTGTTGAGCTTCTGTGCTTTATTATGTTGTCGTCGATATATTGTTGGTTACTAATTTTTTTTAGTATATTGGCAATGTCCTATTTATCATTGTGTTGGTAGGGAGACATTGTATTACTTGTATAGTGTTGTTATGACATTCATTTAATTATTATTAGTTAATATCATGTTGTTAGTGTTGTTATGATATTTATGTTTATATGATTAGTTAATATCATGTTGTTTAGTGTTGTTATGATATTTATGTTATTATTATTAGTTAATATCATGTTGTATAATGGGTATGTTATTATTATTACTTATTATCATGTTGTATAATGGGTATAATTGATCTTTATAGAATATTTTTATGTGTTATGTATGATCACTTCAGGATGAGCTCACTGCATGAAGTTGAAAACATTGGGTTTCATATAAGTTTTTTCATTCATCTTTCAACATGCAATATATAACAACTATGAACACATAAAAATATTCTTAAAACTAAATGTTATCATTATTTTGTGTGATTTGTTTTATAGTTTAGTGTTGATATCATTTTAAATATGCATATCATAATATGAATGATAGATATGCTAATTTTAGTGATAGTAGACTGAAATGTTTAGCTATTTTAGATGGCATGATTTAGATTATTTAACCATGGTTGGTATGAAAATTACTTTCTTTTTAGCTATTCTTATAAAAAGATATATCTCCCAACCAAATAGTATTAAGGCCATTAAGAAAATGGGTAACACCTTTTACCAAAAACCAACTTAAAAAATTGATCATGGTTATATTATTTGATGTATTGTTCGTTATTATTTCATATTGTATTATAGTATATTGGCAAGGAGTGATAGTTCTATTTAATATTGTGTTTGTAGGAAGCCAATGCATTACTTGTTTAGTGTTGTTATGATGTTTCTATTATTATTATTAATTATCGTGTGGTATAATTGATGTCTTATTGGTTGTGTAGATAGGTATTATGTATGGATTTCATTTCTTAATTTATGGTGTAGATTATCTTTATGTATTGTGCATGGCATGGTCATTAGATGTTAATTACATAAAAATATTACGAAGGAAACTAATATGTTTGGTTATATGGTTTAATGTTGATATCATTTTAAATATGCATAACATGACATGAATGATAAATATGGTTATTTTGGTGACTGAATTTTTTGTTACATCTTTAGGGGAAGGTCATTTCATGATAGCTTTATACTTTATATTCCCTACACATTGGATATTCTTTTGTTAGAAATCACACTTGCTAAATTTGGAATAAATTTGATGAGTATGTCGTCAATAAATAATAGTACAAAATTATCCAAAAATTCACTATAAATATTGTTCATAAAGGACATGCAGATAGTTAGTTCATTTCTAAGACTAAATGGTATCACCATAAATTCAAAATGGCCATATCTATTCCAAAATGTTGTTGTATGAATTTCCTTGTGCTTAGTGGTTACATGATAATATATTGACCCTAAAGAATTTTTTTCCTTTGGACAATTTGTACCATCATGTGTATTTTATCCCTCATGAATCAATTCCATCAATTTTATCTTTGAATCAATTCTCTATTACCATCATGTGTATTTTATCCCTCATGAATCAATTCCATCAATTTTATCTTTGAATCAATTCTGTATTGATTCAAAAAAAATCATCCTGCATGGAAATGTTTATTGGTTTAAAAGCTTGGTTCTAGCACCCGACGCTTTTAGATAGATATATCAATTAAATCAGGCATTATCAAGAATATGCTTTTGGGCACTATCATTGAATGCCACATTGATACATGGCCCGAGGTCATGCTAGTTCGTAAAAGACAAACTCCTATTCATCTTTCAAAAGAGCTGGCCATGAAATCCAAAATGGAGATTTTGTGGAAAGTTGGATTCATTTATGCAGGTGCATATACCACATGGGTATCAAACCCAGTTATGATCAACAAGAAACGAGGCGCCTTATGTGTTTGTATTGAGTTCCACATTTTGAATTCGGCATGTATAAAAGAAAACTACACCATCTCCTTCATATAACAAGTCATCTACATATGTTAGGAACGGGGTCCTTTCCTTTATGGAGGCATTATTGGGATACAACCATATCTAGATCCAAAAATAAGACCAGTACACAACTGCCTTCACCACCCCATGGTGAATGTTCACATACTAAGTTAAACAAATTAGACTAAAAAACACTAGAGCCACATTCCAATGCACCATGCAATACTTCTTTCATGACTTGGTTCATATCATTATCATTTACTTGGATGAATTCATGGCTCACTCCAAGAAGCATTCATAGCATTTGGAGGACCTTCCTCCTCCGCGGACCTTGTGCCAATCGCAAAGTCTACATGGCAAGACTAATTTCTTATGTTGCTTCATATTGAACTATGCCAAAACAATACGAGGGTTTCTATGCTTGATACTTTCTAACATTTTGTTTGTTTTAGAGAAGTAGGTGCAAGCCACTTTCGACGCTTAGAAAAAATATTTGAATTTTTCCCCATTGGTATGTCCTCCAAATTTCACAAAGGATTCATCCTTTACATCTCAACATTGGATTTTATGTCACCAGAGTGTTCGTCCAAGAAGACTCTTCTCACCAACAGCATGTTATCAACTATGTGAGTAAAAAATTATGTCCCCCGTCTCTCCTACACTTGACATGAGGACAAGTTAGCTTTAGCCATAGTTTTATCGGTTGAAAAGATTCAACAATACATCTTGATGAGTCAAACTAGGGTTATTTCTGATTCAAATTCTCTGTTGTACCTATTGATGTGTTGCCTCATCCAAGATCACACTGCTAAGTGGATTGTAATCCTTAAAGAGCACAACCTTTACTTCACCATTCTTAAGAGAACTAAAGCGTTAACATTGGCTTAGCTCATTACAAATTTGCCATCTACATCCACCCCATCTCTTATCATCAATAATTTTCCATATGAACATATGTTCACCATAACCTCTACTGATCCATGGTGCAGTGACATCATGGTATATTTCCACGCTCAAAATTTTGGTGCTCATCTAAACCTTCAAGACCGTTAGCGCATTCGTCCCCACCCCCCTTGGTACCTTCTTATTGGGGATGTCCTGTACCGAAGGGGAATCTATACTATTTTATGGTGATGTCTTAATGATGATGAGGTAGATCATGCTTTAAATGATTTCCATATTGGATCCTGTCGTGGACATCTTTCAGGAATAGCCATTTCCCAAAAATTCATATGTGTTAGTTATTTATGGATGGATTTTTTCTCGATTACATCACAATACTCAAACATTTCCACAACTTCCAACTCTTTGCTCCTAAATCAAGAATGCTTACTACACCTATCCACTTGCTCGTAACCATAGGCACCTTTTTCAAAGGGGACATCAACTAGATGGAATACGATATAGCCTTTGCTCTTGGTCATAAGTACATAACTTTGGTTTCAAATGGGATAGTTTTCTTTTGGATGATATACCCCAACTATTTCACTAAATGGGATGAATCCATGCGAACATTGAATTGCACCAGAGGTACTCCACAACGTGGTTCTTCTTTAACCACGCCATCACCTAATTTGTATTCCCCCACCAATTTTTTCCAAATCATGGTTCCCACTTTGAGGATACTGTGTGGAATTTGTTTTCCTATATTTTGAAATTCGAGCAACAGTTCTCTTCTGTTGATGCTCAACATCGGCATGATTCCGAAGTTGTCAGAACATGAAACCAAAGGAGAACCTACTAAACATTGTTGCGATATCATTCTATTTTCACTGTTGTGTCCAGAGTGATGTTCCTGTCGCACCTGTATCTTGTTTTTCCATTTTCACTTTCATATGACCCCTTCGACACATCAACCATGTTGTATCATGCATCATCATGTCATGGTCGAGTCGATTCTTAGTATTTGGTCATATTTACCTCTCGGTATTTCCATGTCAATTATTCAACACCATTTTGTTCATCTCATCATCATGTTTCTCTCCATATTTTGTTTGGTCTAAACTTTTGTCGTTTGACCCTTTTGACACTTTATGAAAGTTTCGACAAAGTTGAATTTTATTGCATCATGCCAATTATAATTTGTCAATTTTCCATCCTCCATTATATATCTAGATACATCCACCCATGATGATTATTGCTACTTCTAAGCCCAAAATGTCAAAAATATTCCCCTAAGCCACTCTCTCAAAAAGCACCAATATAATCCAATTTAAAAAAAAACTTTTCACAAAATACCCGCTTACCCTTTTCATTACCCTTTAATTACCTTTCCATAAAACTTAAAATTTCCTTTTAACCCATATCTTTCCCTATACTCCTTCGAATACCCATATCCACATACATAAAATAAAAGGGATTTATGTTAGAAAAAGGACTTTATGTAAAGCTAAAAAAGGGCTTTATTTCAACATGAAGGAAAAAATAAAAAATTGAACTCTAAAGAACGACGAGCAAATATCTAAGCTGCCACATACGAGCTTGAAGGCACATGCGTGTAGGACAATGTTGGTGGGCAAGTAATTCATGGAGCATAGCTTACATGTAGAGGGCCTCCAAGTGGTAGAATCATCATAATAGGTGGATAGAAAAAGCATCAGTTCACAAACAACATTGAGGGAATAATGCGAGAGGGAACAATGGTAGGGAACATTGAGAAGTCCACCATAACAAGAAATACACTATCAGTGTAGACATGGAATATAGAAAATTCAAACATGCACAAAGGAAGAATGCCGAGAGGAAGAAATATTATAGGCACTCTAGAAACAGTCCACACGTCTCCAGGTGTGTTTCTTTGAGAAACTATGTTCTTTGATTGTTGTGAGGTATGTGCGTTCTCACCAAGGTGAAGCAGAAGCATGCAAAAGAATATTTAGGGAATCCACACGTAGCCTCACTCTGAATGATATAATCTGAAGCATCATTTATGGAATTACTCTTCCCTTCGGTCATCCTGTTGGTATCGAGGATTACATGTGTTTTGTTACAAGTCCAAGAGTGAAATCTTGTAACAATAAAATAAAATAGTTGATGTTGCAAGCACCACGGAATGAAATTTTAAATACAAGAGCGATATGATGAATTTGCATAGTGGGGAGAAAGTCCCCAAGTTAATAAAGATGGTGAGATAATTCTCATATGTTTGATCCCCACGCTTGCTATCCTTCGTTATATTATATATTTCATACCAAGTGGGGTTTCAAGGCTACAAGATCTTAATGAAGATGGTTTTCACAGAGAGATAAATGGTCTAGTGAATCAAATAACTCGAACCTCATATTATCTACACAGGCCTGCATCATACTTCATCAAAAGATTAATTAGTTGCATGAAGAATGGATGAGCCTTATTGTAATGTCCCTAAATCGTAAAAATTTAAAATTTTTCGTTTATGGCTAACATCGTCAGTTCAATACATGTTTATCAAATTAACTTCAGCACTGGGGTTTAAAATATATGATTCACTTTATATGTTTAAGAACATGCATGATTTACATAATTCTTCTTAAGGCTTATGGTATGATGAACCTGCTAAGGTTGAATTCACTTAAAAGGATTTGCGGAAGCATTTGTAATTGGGGAAACTATTTTGTTTAATACTACATGGGATTTATGGTGACTATCTCAGTCGGCTTTACAGTCTCGGTACTTGCTTAAAAATCCAAAGGCTATTCTCATACTGGCATCCGGTTTAAATGTTCTGTCTTTTATATGTTTGAGATTATGTGTCCACTTAGATTCTAACTTGGATAAATTTAGAGACTGTAATTATTTTTATGAGCTTTATGGTTTGAGGTGTAAAGGACTTGGTGGCCAGAATGGCGAGACTTACTTAGCTTTTTTGCTAAAGTCTATTTCATTCTTCTTGCTTTTGTAGGTAAATGTTTAAAGGCTAACCACTTTTCCAAACTCTAATACATATGTTTTAACTCTATGGTTTTGACCCATGTAAAAACGAATGTAGAGTTTGCAAATGCCAAAAACAGGTATTCACTAAATGAAGTGGTTATGTAAATATAATTTTAATGCTAAGTGGAAAGGTCCTATTGTATGGCACTACGAGCCCACCCCAAGGATTTGTAAATGAAATCGATGTAAAGACTATGGTTTGACCAACACTTGTAAATCGTTGTAAAATGATAAGGAAGATTCCTTTTCACTATATGAAATGGGTGGCGAATTGAATCTTGATGGATTTTGGTAGAGCTTCATTCAGCCTTCAAGTGGAGTACAGCTGGAGCATTTAATACTAAACCCTGAGGGTTTTGAATGTCCCAAAGTCTAGTATCATTTCCTGTTGGTTGGAGGGGGAGGTAGAGCATTGCTCTCCATACCTTGAAGGCGCTCATGAACAACTTCGTGCTGCACCGTGGAAATTGATACTAGCTCCTCTGAGGTAAGAAATTCATGTGCCAACCAATGTTACTCTCAGTACTTG
Source organism: Larix kaempferi (assembly GCA_027924585.1). Classification (NCBI taxonomy): domain Eukaryota; kingdom Viridiplantae; phylum Streptophyta; class Pinopsida; order Pinales; family Pinaceae; genus Larix; species Larix kaempferi. The sequence goes on along the minus strand of BSBM01001197.1, from coordinate 17,635,332 downwards.
GATTATTTCATCACAGGTTATAATGTTTGTAATAATTGTGGTTCGGTTTGTCTTGACAGGGTAGCTGGTGGTATCAGCTCGAGCCTAACCTAGGTATCGTGACTATGGCGAAAAGAATGGTAAGTCTAGACTTTCATAGCCACCTCCTTCCCATCGAGTCATAGTTTGGGTTGTTGGGTCAAGTAGTCTAACCGTTTGTTTTGGAGCTTTCAGATATTGTTTTGTTTGTTTATATAATAGGTGGCTATGCCCTGTAGCGTGCTCTGTGATGTAAACCTCAGCATTTTGACTGGGGGTTAGCATTTATGACGATTTTGGTTTTGGAGGATGTTGGTCTTCGCTTTTAGCACTCCTGGAGCTGTATAAGCTTTTAATGGTCTACTTTGGGCCCTTTAAAGCCAGGCATGATTTTTACAATACGCTATTCTTGCTGGATGGATGAAGAAACCCTTATATGGTTTCCTGAGCAAGACGTAATGCTGGGTTTTGATGTTAAGACTGTTATCTTAAATAATGAACAATCGTGAGCAAAATGTATTTGGTTAAGCATTGATGTTTTTGGTTTCTTTTTACAAAACCCAGTCTGGAATTTGTTTGCATTTTCTTTCTATAAAAGGATGAAGTCCTCTGTCAAAATGTTTTGAATGTGTAATGAGAAGTCTGAAAGTTTGACTCTTGGAATTGGGTTTGTGTCATTACAAGTTTCGTTGATTCAGACATTATGGGATCTAGTCAGTAGATAGAGTAATGTAGGGCTGCCTTCTCATTTTAATTATCTGAAGTGTCTTTACCCTAGCTTTATTAAATGAGATAGTATTTGTCTTTGGGATACTGTGTTTAACTTTTATTCTTGTCTTGGCATACGAATTCGTTTTACTTTTGTAATGTATTTTTTTAAATTTTCAGTTTAATACTTACGGTGTGGAAGTGCTTTTAAAAATAGTAGGGAAGACGTTGAAATGACTTCTTGTTTTTAATGCATCTGATGTGGCTCGATGCTCTAACCCTAGCGTAGACAGTAGATAATTTATTTATAGTCTTATGTTGCATTTGAAGTTGGTAAAACGCTATGAAATGGCATAGGTCCACGGCATAAAGGAATGTATGCACTGTAGTTTAAATGTAAAACTGATAAGGCAGGGGTTTGACCCTGAGACGTCGTGATCCAAAACTATTTTATGAATAAATCAAAAAGAGAGGTCTAGCCTATGTGAGGCGTCTCTCATTGAGCATATGGTAATTGGTTTAAGAACTTCTGAACGATGTCTTTAAGTATCGTCGACTATACTCTTAAATGATTCCCACATTCTCTCGGAAGTATGTTGTTGAGATAATCGTAAATAAAGGAACACAGGAGTAAGGTTTATACATTTTTGATGTAAAATTTGCAGCATAAGGGTTTAAGCTAAATGATGTATGAGAATTAGGATTCGACTATGTTTGGTCTCGTTGATCCTTTTGGGAAGGATCTCTATCTACGTTTGAATGTTGGTTTTAAAGGTTGACCCTAGTTTTAACATACTTTGAATAATTTAAATGTACAGAATAGGGGTTTGAGAAATACAATTTCTTTCTTTGTAAAGAATAATAATTCAGGCAATAACAATATTTAATAAAAACTGATACTAATGGTTTTATTTATATGGGTATCTAGCACGGGCCATCTAGTCTAGCCCTTCTAGATCGATGTAACATTTAGGACAGATGTGTAAACACAAATAATAATTGAAATTTAAACCTAGAGTTTAAACCCTGAGAACCCATGCCATTTGGCCCTTGCTCCATAAAAAAAAAGAAATAAAACTATAATGTACAGAAACATGAATGCTATATATTAATCCCTACTTTAATTTCTAAATCTAATTGAACTATATGGAAAATTTATAGCTCATACCTGATTCTTGATGCTTGATATTCCCTTGCAGAACTTGCACACTCAAACACTAGTTAATGGAAAAAGTATTGAACCACCTGACCTGTAGGGTGATCTTTAGTTGAATAAACTTGGGACTACCATGTTCCTCCCAACTGTAATGTCCCTTTTTCATTGTTTTTAAAAAGGCCCAATTTTTCACTTTTTTTCCAATTTCGACCCTTGACTAGTTTTGATGCCTAGATCCCAATTTTGCCCCAAATGATCCCAAATCTTATGAGAAGGTATGTGACTGATGTTAGGACTTGAATATGATGTTTAGGGATGATATATGGCCACCAAAATACCTCTGCAAACTCTCTTAATATTCTAGAGCAAGTATGCAATTTTACTAGTAAATTGGGGTTCAAATCCCCCTAGGGTAAGTACTGAAAATGGCTTCCCAAATGCCTTCCAACCCACTTGAATTTATGAACAGAGGTAGGGGATGTCTCAAGGGTGTTATTAAGTTCCAAAATGCACCATTCATTAGTTATTAATTATGTTCCAAACCCCTCCCAAACAACAACAAAAACCACTAATTCGACCCTTGGGGAAATGGCACCAAATCTTCTTCAAATGCAAATAAACTGAGTATAATGGATTCAAATGCTCAAGTAAATAATATGAAAATTGTAATACACATAAATGGAAGTCCATTCATCACAAATATATCATATTAACATTCCTTTATTCGAAATCATCATCATTATAATGGCATACATCAATGTAGTGGGGAAATGGACATTGTTTGCTCATTAATCTTCATTTTTACATACAACCACTTGGTATTTCGACCTGATAATTTATGACTATGAAGAAAAAACTATATAATTCTTATTACAATCAGAAATACATCAAGAAAATCTCTCCCAAGAATCACAAGACCTCACAAAAACGCCCTCCCTCAAGGAGCATGAATATACCTTCAAAATTGGAAATGGTTGAGAGATGGTGCTGCACTAAACAAAACCAGGAGCTTCCCTATAGCTGATACCTACAAATAAAACTCCATGAAATTCCTATGTGGCCTCTCCAAACACCAACTTGGATGGGAATCTTTCACCCTCGAAATTGGATAAGGCAAGAAACTAGTCATCCACTAGCTCTCTCTTCACAAATGCAATTTTTCTCAGATGATCAAAAGACATTCTCATACTTGATTCCTACATTTTATAACCAACATTAGCCTTCTAAGGGTTGAATTCCTCCCATTAGCTTCTAGATATTTCCCTTTAGGAAATATTCCACATTTGCCACTTGTCTCCTAGTTTCCAACCTTCCATCTTCTCGCAATTCGAGTTGGAGTCTCTTTGGATTTTCCAACTCCCATGAGAGCCTTCCTTGAGCCTCTTTTTGGGGCTGACATGTCATAATGGTCAGATGTCAGAAGTCATATATGAATTTTCTCATAGATGTCATAGATGATCCATCATTGTTGACCCAAGTGTCCACTAGCTTCCAATTTGACCCTTCCTCTTCCATGGAGGTTACCATTCCATCCAATTTCAACCTAAGATGCTCCATGCCATATGTATTATTTACCAAATCACCCAATAATGTTTTCCTTCCCATGGATTCGAAATGGCAATAGAGATTTGCCATGTGGCAGTGAGAAACCAAGCTAGTGTGGGTCCCACATCCTCCAAATGTCATCAAAATCATTTGCCAACTAGAATTTCTCTGGAATTTATTTATTCAACCTATTTATTAAATAATTGAACCCTTCTAATGTCTAAACATTATTTATTACCTTCCTTATTGCAATTCCACATGTCCCCATCCAACCTAGGAAACTAGTAGGATTGATGGGATTGTCTTACTATGCAATTATTTGAATGGGGACATTACACCAACCATGACCCTTAGACCATTCCTAGTTCTAACTGTATCCCCCCGAGCTGGTTCCAACATGCAATAAGAGAAGTAGAGGATTGTTGTGGCCACAACAGATCCCATGCTTCAGGTAAGCATAAGAGCCCCGATTTTATAATAAACACAAGGATATTTGTGTAACTATTCTTGTAACGTGAATTTTTTGAGCCTGGTTTCTACGATCTTGTACCTATTCCTGGGTGTGGCTTGATCGTTACTATTTTCCTTGAAATGTCTAATTCTTTTGGTTGCAGATCGATTCAAATTTTAGGCAGTTTATCATTCGTTTTCTGCCAACCCGAAACCCGACATCCTGAACCCGAAAGGTGAGGGTTGTAGGATTTAGTTTTTTTAATCTTTTGGTTTTGGTAAAGCCGAAACCCACAACCCGAAAGGTGCGGGTTGTGGGAACCCTTAGTAATAATTTTGCGAAATATTCATCCCGAAACCCGAAACCCTCTATTGCAGCTTTCGTATTTCGTATTTTCGTTTATCCTTTTAGTTGCGTTACATGTTTACGAAACCTGCAAACCGCAATTTTCGGATTGTGGCTTTCACAAAGCCGTTTATGAATTTTGGTTCATTTTCCCATCCTGAAACCCACAATTTTTGGGTTGCGGCTTTCAGGAATCATGAATAATTTTGCGAATAAGTTTTCCAGGACTCAATTCTACGTCCTACATTGGTCGATTTGCGTCGTTTATTCCTTTGATCCAACGGATGAAATTCCATCATACGAGTTTATGTTTTGATGCTTGGTTTTCATTGTTCTTTCGATCATATTTCTGACTATAATTCTTACCTCATGATCACCTTTGAAGATATGATTGCTTAATTATATTGGCTTGTAATAAAACTATTTAGATGTGACTTCAATCATGCGTGATTCTGTTAAAATTGTACTTTGCTATTATCCAATCTGGATTAACATGCTGCGACATTGTTTCAGTCCAGTTCAAATGATTGTAGTTCTAAATTCGTATGATTTTAATCATAATAGCGCATCATACTCAATCATTTTGATTTTCTCTAACTCTTCTTAAACATGGTCACAAATGTGAAGCACTTAATTCGTCGTCTGAATTTGTTAGAAAAATTTCCCATCTTGAAAGTTTTCTTTCTGACATTCTAGTGAGTAACATGCAGATAGGTTGTGAATCCTTCGATGAATCTTTTATGCAAGAATAACTTCCCTCTTTGTAATTTCCAAAACCTATGTCGCCACCTTTTGAAGCAGGTGTTCCTGATACCAGTAGTGGTAGCGAAGAGGAATATTCTGAAATTCTACCCATTTGCTTACCACCCACGCGGAAGAACGAGGAGAAAAGTAGTGAACATCAACGTGATCATGATGACTCCATTATTCAATATTTCATAAGCAATGAGGAACCTGATACTCCACCAGCTCTCGTGAAGCAAGACCAATTGTCTGATTTTTCTGTTTTGGAAAATGTTATGGATCAGCCGGGGATTCCGTGGTGATTCAACAAGAAGATTTGCAGGACTGACTCTTGTCGCTTGTCGACAACTAGTGGGCCGTTGTCGAATTCTACAATTTTGTTACGGTATTTTCCTGAAATTTCAAGATGACCCTTTTTTTTAACTTAATTTCAAACTGTAGGGAATCTGTTGAGTTAATATTGTTTAGATTATTATGGCAGAATTCCCTGGATTCATCGCCTGATTCAAACTTTGCAATCCCTATTTTTTGGGAATTTCCTTTTTTTACTTTGTTGTAATTCTTATTTAAAGAGGAATGCCTCTCGATGTTAGGGGTTGATAAGTTTTGGTTCAGGAATCAGCACGAGACAACTGGAGATAATCTGTCTTAGCAGAGCCTTGTAATTTTGTTTACAGACTTCATTAAAATAGTAAAGTAGCCCCTTTGAATCATCTATTGTTTATTCTTCAAGTTTCTTTGGCAATATCTGATTTCTTACTTAGATTTGTCATCCATGTTGTGTGATTCTCTTGCATATATATTAATGCATAGATCTGTTATACTGATTTCTCTTATGAATGATCTCTGTATAAGGATATCTTGTTAAGTTTCTTTGATTAAGATATTTTTCTTTATCGATTTCTGCAAATGATTTACAACAATTATAATCATTGTTAATTTTTCATTTAACAAAGTGATTACAGTTTGATCTTGAATAGGTTTAAATGCTTAAATTATTTTCATTAAATTTCATTAATTGATTATGATCTAAGTTGATAAGCGAATGCACCTTTAGCATTTCTGTTGGAGTTGGAAAACACACTTATCCATCTCATATCAAGATTGATCTGCACAAACAACAAGCTTTCCTTAGAATAGGTCTAACTCAGAGTAGATCCATTTTCTTAAATAGGTTAAGTTAGAACAAATTAAGTTCTACATTTTTTTTCCTATTAATGAAAAATTGATCTCTTGATCAAACCCATTTGACTCTTAGAGTGCCAACAGAGGCCAAATATCCATGGGAGAATTCCACACCAAACAGGTTGGGGATAGAACTGCCCTTGCATAGGGTCTTTTAAAGCCTTTCAGTCTGGGTTTTCCCCCTCTGTTGAGAGCTTAGGAACACATTCCAGCATTTTGCATACCCTGCATATCTGAGACCTCAACAAATGGTGCTAGAAGGAGGGCCAGCAATGAGCCATGCCTAAACAGAACACTCAGAAACCTCCTCCAACAAGAATACTGATTGTCACCCAGATCCACACACAGGCATCTACTTCTGTTTATAAACCAGTGCAACAATCTAATGCTATCCCTGTTGCCCCAATCGCTCATCGAGATCCAATAACAGGAAATATTATTATTACATCACCCACTAGAGGACCTATCTTACTTGAAGAGATACTCAAAAGGTCTAGTGACAATGCTGCTAGCTTACAGTAAAGACTCTCTATATAGAGAAATCAATGGTTAGCAGCAATTCACCAAGAAAACGCTAATCCACGGGAAAACCTCCAAGAAAATCAAGTCAATCAAGATTCAGTCGAAAAAAATACTGAACAAAGCACTAAAAGAAATAGTTCATCAAATCAACAACAATTCCCTGAATTTGATCTTGATCTATTATTTGCTGAAACATAACAAGCTTCACAAGTAATTCCTTCAGGTGGACCAACACCGTCTCCTCCATCTTCATCCTCCGCATCTGAAGGTGAACACTCTTCTGACTCTTCATCTAAGGAAGAAGAATAAATACCTATGGCTAGGGAAGGCCAAAACAGACCTTGGCTTGACCAAGATGCTATGTGGATACTTGGAGATCACCACCGATTACCTAAGAGCCCAAAAAAATGGCTTCCTAAATTTAACCCAAATGATCATATTAAAACCTTCATGCAAGCCATTAGACTCAAGAATGTTATCCACGAGGATGTATTTTGCATAATCTTCCCTTACACATTTGAGGGAAAGGCATCCACATGGTATTTTTCCTTGGAGGCCAGATCTATAACATCATGGGATGATTTTTAGAAGTTATTTATCCAAAAGTTTGGGGACGACAAGACACCACAGGATTTAGTTTTGGAACTATCTTCCATAAATATGAAAGGTAAAGAAAGGATTAAGGATTATAACCAAATGTTTTCTTACCTAAAGAATAGAATCCCTGCTCCTGTTCTCCTAGCAGAAGAGCTTCTGGTTGCCTTTTATGAAAAAGGTCTTTTTGCTCCCATTGCAATGTGGGTAAAGAGGGCACACAAAAACAACTTATATGAAGCCTATGCCAAAGCTATTCAAGTTGAAAAAGATATTTATTGTCTGAAGGATAGTCTTGATGTAGGAGAAGAACAACCCTCTACTTCCACATCTAGGAAGAAAACTGACATTGTGCCCAAGGACCCTACACAAAACAAGGATCCTTTTGACATGATCAATGTAAAGAAGTTCTTTAAAAAAATGTTGAATGAGATGGTCGATTTGAAAAGAAATAATAACGAGATTCAAAACCAAAACAAAGGTTTTGTAAGGCCCCTTTTTAGGAGACCTTATCATCCTCCTCAAAATCCACCACCTCTTGATCCTACTAAAGGACTTTCAGATGAAGAAATCTATTATATTTTCAGAGCCCTAGCAACAGAATCCCAAACTATTCCTGAACCCTCCAATGATCACCCCAACCAGGATTCATAGTCACCTGAAGAGAATGAAGAATAAGAGGACCTACAGGTAAACATTGTTAGTTATTTCTCTGAACTTCCTATGAATGAAGAGGAAGAAGAACCTGAGGCTGTGTTTAATTTTCAACACCCTTATAACATAAGATCAAGACCACAACACCCTCAGGAACCTTCATCCTAAACAGTAGTTCTCGATAAAGGAAAGGTTGTTCCTCAAAAGGACACAGTTATTCCAAAGATGGAGTACAATTTAGCTGAAGATTTGAAAAGAGTTAAGGCTAATATCTCTATGTTTGAACTTTTGAAGATCCCTTCTATGACGGATACTTTACCCAAAAGTATGGTAATAAAAAAACCTAGAGAATCACAGAATAATAACTTTGACTCTCTTACCAAATCAGATGATCAAAAACCTCAAAGTAAAAGGACACCCCTTTTTCTTCTTACTTTTGAGATCTTCAATAGGAACATACATAACTACATGATAGACTCAGGTGCTTCATCAAATGTAATGTCATTATCCATATGTAGAAAGCTTAATGCCACATGCGACCCTGTCCTACTCAGATCGTCCAACTCGATAGATCAAAAGTCAGAGTAGTAAGAACATTGATAAATGTTTTGCTTACATTATCTGCAGATCTGCATATCCACCAAACTATAGACATCATTGTCCTGAAATTCCCGAAGCTTATGGGATGTGGTTGAGTAGGGACTAGTCAGAGAAACATAAAGGCTACTTTGCCATAGACTAGTCTCATCTATGGTTACCCTATAATGGACAACCCAACAAAATAAAAATTAGTAGGGAACTATTCATGAAACAAATAGTCACAAATCTGAATGACTCAAGTGAGCTTGCTGGTTACCTTAACTCACACATTGAACATTTCACGTTTGACACTTTCTTTGGATATTTTCCCGTTGACTATTGCCCAGATGAAAATTTACGGAAAGAATCACAGATCACTCAGGTTACCACTATACCTTTCACTGGAGATGTTGTACATAATGTTTTTAATGTAAATACAAATTTTAGAATACATCCGACTACTGGGACTTTATTTTTTGATGGCTCCAGGTCTAAGGAAGGAGCTGGTGCAGGTTGTGTCCTCATCAACCCAAAAGTGATTAAAAAAATGATAGCATGCAAATTAGAATTTGACTGTACCAACAACGTAGATGAATACGAAGCCCTTGTTCAAGGACTTAAAAAGGATGTTGACATGGGTGCACAGGTTATGCATTGCTTTGGTGATTACTATATCATTGTCAAACAGGTAAGGAATAAGATACATTGCTTGTCTCCTCGCCTGATGACTGGTAAGGGATCTCACCAACTCCTTTTCTGCATTTAACATTAACTCAGTCCCTAGGTCACAAAATTTCGATGCCGACCTGTTAGCAAACACAACATCTAGATTGATACAACCAAAGGGCTTGTCTCCCCAGACCTTTTCCATAGAACTCATGTATAGGCCTTCCATACCTGACAACTTGACTAATTGGATAGTGTTTGACGACGATCAACATACTTGAATTCCTCACTGCCCAGCATATGTTTCAAAACATGGCCATAGGCGAGGAAGAACATGAAAAATCACTCTCTGATTCTTCAAACATTATCTCGAAATCTGTTATCAATCTAGAGAAGTTTTATGATTTGCAGGATAAATTCAGACACAAAAGCATTTGCAAAACTTAGAGCTCCTCACTCAACTAGGAGCCAGTCAACTTAGGTACTTAGCAAGAACCCCGTTTATCAATATTGGAGTTGACTGTTCTCTCGAGGAAAGAAGAGATATTGTTAAGTTATGTGAAGAATACAAGGACATTTTCGCATGGACATATGATGAGTTAAAAACCTTTGACACGAGTATCATGCACCACAACATACCTATGAAGCCAGAGGTGAAACCTTATCAATAGAAATTGCGCAAAATATACCCCAGCTTGGAACCTTCTGTGAACAAAGAACTGGAAAAATGGTTGGCAGCCCGAATCATTTTTCCTGTTAGACACACCCAATGGATTTCCAATTTGGTGCTTGTGCACAAGAAGAGTGGCAAAATCAGACTGTGTGTCGATTTTCGAAATCTGAATCGGGCTTCTAAAAAAGACAATTACCCTGTTCCACCCATGGAACAGATTCTGCAAAAATAGTAGGTTCAGAAATGTTCTCACTCTTGGATGGTTTTTCTGGATACAACCAAGTCATGGTTTCCCCTGATGACTAGTTGAAAACCACTTTTAGGACCCCTTGGGGTACTTTCGCCTACAGGCGAATGCCTTTTGGTTTGATAAATTCCAGGGCCACTTGTCAGAGAACTATGGATATAGATTTCAGAGGTTTGATGCATAACACTATCGTAGTTTATCTTGATGATATCACTATATATTCTAAGAAGTGACATGAACATCTTTTTTCCCTGAAACGGGTTTTCGAACGTTGCAGGAAGTACGGGATCTCACTCAATCCGAAAAAAGTCGATCTTTGCAGTCATAGAAGGAAAGCTTCTCGATTTCATCATGTCCAAAGAAGGTATGATTATTGACCCATAACGTACCAATGCAATTTAAAAAATTGGCTTGCCATGTTCACGCAAGGCCATGCAGTCTTTCCTAGGTAAGATAAATTTTGTTCGTAGGTTTGTACCTAATTTTGCATAGATAGTTAAACCTTTACAGCAGTTAGTCAAGAAATATGTACAGTTCACATGGTCGTAGTAACAAAAAGATGCGTTTGTCGAAATTAGGATAGCTATGTTGAAGCTCTGGCTCTTATGTCCCCTAACTTTGATAAGGAATTTATTCTCTACACTTTTGGCACTGATTTCTCTTATGCAGCTGTTTTGACACAGAAGCACGACAGCGATACTGAGATCCCTATATCCTTCATGAGCTCAACATTCAAAGGCATAGAGCTTAATTATTCCCAAATTGACAAACAATCCTATGAAGTTTACAAATATTTTAAGCATTATAGGCCATATTTGTTAAAATATTGAACAAAGGTTATTGTGCCATACTCCGTCATTAGAAATGTGCTAGTGCAAAAGGAGTTGGGTGAGAAAAGGGCTCATTGGATGACAACCCTCCAAGAGTATCATTTAGAAATCAGACTAGCCAAAATCATAAAAGGGAAAGGTCTATGTCTTCTTACTGCTCAGACCAATGATCCTGCACACTAGCAGACTGAATGGGAGTAGGAGGAAGATGTGCCAACAGGTTTTGTCAATGCTATTGATACCCCTGAATCCGAATGTTATGACCATATCAAGTTTTTTCGGGACCATGGGTTTGCTCCTAAAACTCTTGAATTTAAGAAAAGTAGAGCTTTAAGATTGAAAGTTGCTCCTTACCAATTCATTAATGGGGTTTTATTTAGAAAGAACTATGATGGGTTTTTCCTTAGGTGTTTAGAGAAGGATGAAGCTAATGATATTCTCTTTCAATTTCATATAGGACCAGCTGGAGGTCATTTCTCAGGGGAAACTACATCTCATAAAATTCATAGAGCAGGGTATTACTGGCCTACATTGTTTAAAGATGCATATGCTTATGTAAGAAAGTGTGAACCATGTCAAAAATGTACAGGGAAATTCAAGAAACCTGCTTTTCCACAGTAGCCAGTCACAATTCAGTTCCCATTTCAGCAGTGGGGACTTGATTGCATTAGACCAATAAACCCTACTTCGTCCTTGCAACATTGGTACATTCTTACAGCCACAAATTACTTCACCAGGTGGACAGAAGCAATTCCACTTAGAAAATGCAATGCAAACCAAGTAATTTATTTTCTCGACAGTCAGATAGTTACAAGGTTTCGCGTTCCAGAATATCTTGTTTTTTATAATGCATCCTATTTTTCGTCGATCGATTTGACATATTATGCCCTCGAAAAAGGGATTAAATTAAAATTTGTTGCCAATTACTATCCACAGGGTAATGGGTTGGTTGAGTCTTCAAACAAAAATATGATAAATATTCTTAAAAAGACTATGGCTTGTCATCATAAAGATTGGCACACACAACTCTATAATGCTCTATGGGCAAATCGAATCACCCCAAAGGCAACGATTGGGAATTCACCCTATTGTCTAGTGTATGGAAAACAAGTTGTCCTTTCTGCTAACCTCACCATCCCTTCATTGCAATTAGCCCAATCTATCCAAGAAGATGACTCTTCTCCCCTTCAGCATAGAATTGACACATTGCTCAAACTGGAGGAAGATAGAGAAGTAGCTAAGAATAAGTTATATCATCATCAACAGATGGTGAAGAGATGGTTTGATGAGAAATCTTCATCTGATAGAGAATTCTCAATTGGGGATCTCGTATTAAGGTGGGACAAATAGCATAAAGATAAAAACCGGTATACCAAATTCCAGCGCCTTTGGCTGGGACCTTTCATTATTACAGAAAATATGGGTCCTAGTCTTTGGCTGGGATCTTCATATTTTAAATTTTTTATCTGTTTAATTGAGATGCGGGAAATGGCTGAAATACCCTTATCTTATGTCTCATTGTCACATCATATCATAATAACGTGATTAGCTTTATCTGCTTTGAATCCTTTTGCGGTCACCTTGATAACAATTTTCTTAAATAATTATAGACTAAAAGGAGGGGGGTCTTATCACAAGCCATCCTTTTAGGTTCATAGGTGTTTAGTGGAATGACATCTTCACACGAAGCCAAAACACTTGGAAGATGACTCTCAGTTCACCTGATAGGTGGAAGATCCTATCACCGGCCGGTCCATTCATGATCTGTAAAACACTACTAAGTAACGCTACCATCATGAGGTTACCAAGCCTTGGTAGTGCCTTGTAGTTTATGCTTTGAATAAAATCTGTATTTTTCCTTTTATAAGATTCTTGTTGTGTACAAGGATAGGGGGTCTTATCACAAGCCATCCTTGCCATGATCATGGGTTTAATTGGGACTGAAACTATCACCATGTGGTTACGAAGCCATGATAGTTTCCTTCAGTGTCCTAGCTAAAGGACAAGGGGTCTCCTTACCGAGCCAGCTTGATCAGTTTTTTGATTAGGTCTGTGAATGGTGCTACTGATATCTGATTACCAAGTCAGGGAAGCGGTCTTGTATCAACAGGGTCTTAAGTGCAGTTGTTTGAATCAAACAAAAAAAAGGAAAATGTGTGTATATAGCAAGAAGAACTGTTGTATATAAAACCAATTAATAAACCAATGTGATGTGCAAATTGGATATCCAGAAGAAGTTTTAAGTTTGTCCCAGGTTTATCACAAGCTGATGTTCAATGATTGCATAATGGTAAAGGAGCTCTACTGTCTCTTAATTCTCCTTATAAGATTTGCATTATTTTTAACATGATCATCGATGGGAATATATCAATCTGATGCTTTATGATTATTGGTTGTCTCCTTTATAAATATTTTCTAAAAGTTTAGGATGAAAAGGAAGCTAACTGATATATTTTTCTAACCAAGTTCGTTTGCAGAGATAACTGGTTCTTCCCAGCCAGTCGCCATTTGTTGTGGCCACAATAGATCCCATGCTTCAGGTAAGCATGAGAGCCCCGATTTTATAATAAACACAAGGATATTTGTGTAAGTGTTCTTGTAAATGTGAATTTTTTGAGCCTGGTTTCTATGATCTTGTACCTATGCCTCGGCTTGGCTTGATCATTATTGTTTTCCTCGAAATGTCTTTTGGTTGCAGAAAGATTCAAATTTTAGGCAGTTTATCATTTGATTTCTGCCAACCTGAAACCCGACATCCCAACGCCCCGACACCCTAAACCCAAAAGGTACGGGTTGCGGGATTTAGTTTTTTTAATCTTTTGGTTTTGGTAAACCCAAAACCCACAACCTGAAAGGTGCGGCTTGCGGGAACCCTTGGTAATAATTTTGGGAAATCTTCATCCCAAAACCCAAAACCCAAAACCCTATGTTGCAGCTTTTGGATTTCAGATTCTCGTTTATCCTTTTAGTGGCGTTACGTGTTTATGAAACCCGCAAACCGTAATTTTCCGTTTGTGGCTTTCGTAAACCCATTTATGCTTTGGTTCATTTTCCCATCCCGAAACCCGCAATTTTCGGGTTGCGACTTTCGGGAATCATGAATAATTTTGTGAATAAGTTTTCAAGGACCCGATTCCACGTCCTGCATTGGTAGATTTCCGCCATTGATGCCTTTGATCCAACGGATGAAATTCCATCATACGAGTTTATGTTTTGATGCCTGGTTTTCATTGTTCTTTCGATCATATTTCTAACTGTAATTCTTACCTCAAGATCACCTTTGAAGATATGATTGCTTGATTAGATTGGCTTGTAATAACACTATTCAGATGTGACTTCAATCATGCGTGATTTTGTTAAAATTGTACTTTGCTATCATCCAATCTGGATTAACATGCTGCAACGTCGTTTCATTCCAGTTGAAATGATTGTAGTTCTAAATTTGTATGATTTTAATCATACCAACGCATCATACGCAATCATTTTGATTTTCTCTAACTCTTCTTAAACATGGTCGCCAATGTGAAGCACTTAGTTCGTCGTCTGAATTTGTTAGAAAGATTTCCCATCATGCAAGTTTTCTTTCTGACAATCTAGTGAGTAACATGCAGACAGGTTGTGAATCCTTCAATGAATCTTTTATGCAAGAAGAACTTCACTCTTTGTTATTTCTAGAACCTATGTCACCACCTTTTGATGCAGGTGTTCCTGATACCAGCAGTGGTAGCTAAAAGGAAGATTCTGAAATTCTACCCATTTCCTTACCACCCCCTTGGAAGAACGAGGAGAAAAGTAGTGAACAACAGCGTGATCAAGATGACGCCATTATTCAAGATTTCATATTCAATGAGGAACCTGATACTCCACCAGCTCCCATGAAGCAAGACCCATTGTCCGATTTTTCTGTTTTTGAAAATGTTATGGATCAGCCAGGGATTTGGCGGCTATTCAACAGGAATATTTGTAGGACTGACTCTTGCCCCTTGTCGATAGCTAGTGGGTCGTTGTTGAATTCTACAATTTTGCTACGGGGTTTTCCTGAAATTTCAAGATGACCCTTTTTTTTAAACTTAATTTCAAACTGGAGGGAATCTGTTGAGTTAATATTGTTTAGATTATTATGGCATAATTCCATGGATTCATCGCCTAATTCAAACTTTGTAATCCCTATTTTTGGGGAATTTCCATTTTTTACTCTATTGTAATTCTTATTTAAAGAGGAATGCCTCTCAATGTTAGGGGTCCCTTTGAATCATCTCTTGTTTATTGTTCAAGTTTCTTTGGCAATACCTAATTTCTTACTTAGATTTATCATCTACATTGCGTGATTCTCTTGCATAGATCTGTTATACTAATTTCTCTTATGACTGATCTCTGTATAAGGATATCTTGTTAAGTTTCTTTGATTAATATATTTTTCTTTATCGATTTCTGCAATTGATTTACAACAATTATAGTCATTGTTAATTTTTCAATTAACAAAGTGATTACAGTTTGATCTTGAACAGGTTTAAATGTTTAAATTATTGTCATTAATTTTCATTAATTGATTATGATCTAAGTTGATAAGTGAATGCACCTTTAGCATTTATTTTGGAGTTGGTAAACACACTTATCCATCTCATATCAAGATTGATCTGCACAAACAACAAGATTTCCTTAGAATAGGTCTAACTCATAGTAGATCCATTTTCTTAAATAGGTTAAGTTAGAACAAATTAAGTTCTACATTTCTGTTTCCTTTTGATGAAAAAATGATCTCTTAATCAAACCCATTTGACTCTTTGAGTGCCAGCGGAGGCCGAATATCCGTGGGAGAATTCCACACCAAACAGGCTAGGGATAGAACTGCCCTTGCATACAGTCTTTTGAAGCCTTTCAGTATGGGTTTTCCCCCTCTGTTGAGAGCTTAGGAACCCATTCTAGCATTCTGCATACCCTGCATATCTGAGGCCTCAACAAGGATCTAGGATAGGCTGTTGATCAGATCTGGCAAAAATAATAAGCTTCTTCCATTTTGTAGAATAATTTTCTTCTAATACCATAAGAGAATGATAGTAGGAAGGATGACCCCTCTCTTGGGATCTCCCCTTCTTTATATAGGTGACTTTGTTTGGAAAATATATGTTGAGTTTAACTAATAATATTCATCTTTTAATTTAATTTAAATTATAATATTTATGAAATATATTATATTAATTGTTCACTCCTAGTTTATCTAGGACCTTTATGTTGTTACAATTAGATGTATCTTTAAGTTAGATCACAAATAATGATAATACTATTAATAATAATAGTCACATGAGAAATATATTATGCATAATCTTTATGCATGTTATTTACATAAGTAATGTTTTTTAAAAATAATAAATCTAATTATTTAATAATTAAATATGATAACTCTTTGATTTAATTATGTACACACCATAATAATTCTTTGATAAATATTAAGTACAAGGTCCAATTCTTTGGACAGGGTCTTTTGGTAAGCTTGGATAGTTGGATAGGTTAGGTACCTCTAGGTCTCTCGCTTGCATGTTGGATTCCCTCATTTAACATGGTATTTCCCACAGTCCTTCATGATAGATAGAAAATGATTCATTTAACCAATTTAAATAAATGTGATGAAAAGAAGTGCTATTCAGAGTCTCCTCGAATCAACACTTTTTAATATCAAGTAACCCCGAGTGCTCTTCAGAGCTTTAACTCAACACTCTCTTGTGGGAGTTACACTAGTGCAATTCCAGAGTATCCCTCTCAACACTAGTACTAGAATGTGGTTTTGAATCACATCTAGAATGTACAAATGGCCTTAGATCTTGTATTCATTATCAATCTTGTAGTGCTCCAGGGCTTATTCCCAACACTCTACATACATCGGGGATTACGCTTAGTACATAATAAAATCCTCTAGGTACATAGGGGATTATGCCCAGGACATTGGTCATCTATGTGTTCCTGAGTCCACGCTCAACACATCATATAAATCAATCATGTAAACATAACTCTGCACAGTATGTAACAAAAGATCATCTCAATATATTAGGGTTTGTACCCACTCTCATAATAAAACATAAATCAATACATTGCGGCTTTTTACCCAGTATATAACAATAATCTGCATTAGTTAGGGTCCACGCCCAATATGTAACTCTATAACAGGAATGAATCATGTGCACTAGGGCTTATGCCTAATATTCAAAATAAATCATATGTGTTGGGGCTTAAGCCCAATATATAACATCAGAAATAGTCAGTCAAAATTCGGGATATTACACCTACATATATATGTATCATATGACATCCTCACCAAGGGGTATCCTATTATTTTTAGATAGTATTCACACTCAATGGTTCTTGGTGGTATATGTTGCACTACTCAATTAAGTAAGACTATATTTTGTACCCACGCATATTGTATTTCGATCATATATGGCATACATGGAGTTCGTTCGTCATTTACTTCACCCTAGTAGTCCTATGCATAGTAAGTACTGTAGACCTAATTATGGCTACTGCTAGAATAGGACTAGAAACCAAAAACCGAACAGAATAGTAGGTATGAAGTAAATTACCCAACGTTTCCGAATTGGTCCAACTCTGTATTTCTCCATTTTAGTATATTGCAAGGAATGGTAGTGATATTAATCATTGTGTTGATAGGAATCCAATGCATTAATTGTTTAGTGCTATGATATTCATGTTTATTATTATTATTAGTTATTGTGTTCTATAATGGGTGTCTTATTGGTTGTGTAGATAAATAATATGTATGGATTATTTTCTTAATTCATGTTTATAGATGATATGATATGGACATTATATGTTAAATCTATAAGTAGTGAAAAATGAGTATAAAAATCTGTTATTGGTTTATGGAACCCAACCCTTCAGACTTCATGTAGTCATGTAGGTGAGTCCATCCTCAGGGGATCTCAAAGCGTTGTGATCCCCCTATTTCTCCTTATAAATGATATAACATTGGAAAAAGGAAAAGTATCTAGATGACATAGAAAAACGTGGATGTAAATTAATATGTCTTTTGATTGAACATAACACATCAAATGGTGTTAAATGAGTTCCATGATTTATTAGAGGACAATCTCATCCTGGGAAGAGCATTGTAGAAGCCCCTCCTTTTTATTTGTGGTTAAAATGATATACAATTAGATTGTGTATTGGTTATGCCATGTTTTTATGCAAGGGCTCATGAGACCCCTAATGTTTCATGATGCAAACTTCGTTACATACCATGAATATGGGAAGCTATTACATAACCTCATCTAAACTAAAATTTTGGTGAAAAGCCATAGTTAAAATTTGAAACTTGAAATCAAGAATAGAAATATGAATTTTGGGCTTCTTAGTTTCATAAGTCTCCTAGTATAGCAAGAGTTAAGGAGAGAAAGAGAATTATTGTCTCTATGACCATTCCCTTCATAGGAAGTGGAAAGTTGATATGTTGTATTACTATAGTTTGGGAAAAAAATTCTTTTGGTGCAGACTATGAAGCAATATGTTTTGTTTAATTTGAACTTCATTGTGTTTTCCAAATGCATGAATCTAACCTTATTTTTCACCTGAATGTTAATTGAAGCTTTTTGGGGATGTTGATGTGGAGAAATATCATTTAGTCTTGAGAAGATGTCTAGATTAGCCTTTCACGTATCTTATTTTCATTTTCTAATTCAGTTATATTTTGTATTTTTATTTCTTGTTCTTATTTGCATTTACATTTGCATGATCTTTAATGTTTAACCTTTATACATTGCTAATTTCTATAATAGGTACTAAGTATTGAGAGGATCCATTAATATATGTGCATTTGACTTAATATATGCATGTGCATTCTATTTAATATATGTGATCATGGTTATGTTGTTTGATTGTACTATTGGTTGTTGTTTAATATTGTATTATAGTATATTGGCAAGGAATGACAGTTCTATTTATCATTGTGTTTCAAGGAAGTGAATGCATTACTTTTGTATTTTTTTAGTGTTATTATGATGTTTCTATTATTAGTAGTAGTAGTAGTTACCATGTTGTATAATTAATGTCTTATTGGTTGTGTAGATAGGTATTATGTATCGATTCCTTTTCTTAATTGATGCTTACATATTATCTTTATGTATTATGCATGACATGGTAATTAGATGTTAATGACCATGAAAAACTAATTGGATGGCTATAAAGAACTTCGCTACTATTGGTGCATAGTCTGTAACATGAGTTTGATATGTACATATCTCTATTGTGGCAATATGTTAATATATTTTACTAGTAATATATTGGTTGTTACGATGGGAATGTATGCATATACTTATAGAAACACACACACACACACACACACACGGATATATATATATATATATATATATATATAGATATAGATATATGCATAAAAATGTTTGTGCTTGTACAAGTGTGATCCCGTGCACTCACATACACACACATTTAAATAGATAAGTGTATAAATGTGAGCATAACATTGCATATCCTATATTTCATTGTCGTAAATTATATAATAACATATGGAAAAAGGAAAAGTGTGTATATGACATAAAAATATGTGGATGTAAATTAATGAACTAGTGTTATTTCTCATTGGGAAAGTGCACTTGAATACACATGTACTGATATCAAGTTGTATATTTATGTGCATACACACATATATGTTTGTTTGTGTTTGAGCACACACAAAGGTATGTCTAAATATGTTTTAGAAGGGATACCTAGTTCCACTAGTGCTTATGGGTCTCTTGATTGAACATAACCCACACCAAATGGTGTTAAACTAGTTCCATGATTTATCAGAGGACAATCTCATCATGGAAATACCAATGTAGAAGCCCTTGCTTTTTATTTGTGGTTATATGCATAAAAAGATATATCTTCTAGCCAAATAGTATTAAGGCCATGTTGAGAATTGAACCAATAATTTTTATTTTATCATATTATGTATTGTTTAAGCTATGATTTTATGCAAGGGTTCATTATGAACCTAACATTCCATGATGCAAACTTTGTTATGTACCATCAATATAAAAATATATTACATAACCTCTTCTAAAGGATAGTTTTGGTGAGAAAAAAAAATTACAAATGGAGACTAGAAATCAAGAATACAACACATGAAATTTGGGATTCTTAGTTTCATAAGTCTCCTAGTATAGTGGGAGTTGGATTTTAGGAGAAAAGGAGAATTCCAATCTCTATGAACATTCGCTTGAGAGGAAGTGAAAAAATTATATGTTGCATTACTATAGTTGGGAAAAAAATATTTCATGTGGACTATGAAGTAATATGTTTCAGTTAGGAAGATATCCATTACATTTTTCAAAGACTTGAATCCAACCTTACTTTAACATAATCATCACTTCAAACCTTTTGGGGATGATTATGTGGAGAAATATTATTTAGTCTTGTGAAAGTGTCTAGATTAGCAATTCATGTCTCCTATTTTCATTTTCTAATTCAATTAAATATTGTATTTTTCTTTCCTTTTCCTCTCTTGTTCTTATTCAGAGTTACATTTTTAATATATTTAATATATTTCCTAACCTTTAAGTATTGATAAATTGCATTATAGGTACTTAGTATTGGATCAATCCATGGAGTTGGGTAACACTTTTTGAACAAAAGTGGTAGGAAAATTTTGATATTTTAATCAGTTCTTAAATATAAGACCTAAAAACTCATATATTCATTGTGAATTTTGACGCACAATAAAAAATATTGTAGGGAATTATGTTATCTTTCCAATGATATTTAAAAAGAAAATACTAATATAATTTAATGTGGAAAAATTGCATTTAATGAAATGTTTGTCTTTGCAAATTTCAACAAAAATTGACAAGGGGCTTGTGTGCATGTAGAATAAATTAATGCTATATATATGAACATGAGCTACATAGAATGCAGTAGGGCATAGATTTTTTTTAATTTTTTTTTTAAAGTTATATTTTTTTATTAATTCCAGAATCTCACCACTAAATATTTAAATTGCATTTTATACACATTAATGTGCACATAAAATTTGTTTAGTACTTACATACATTAAAAAACTAAAAATACCATTTCGAAGAGGACACATCAATGTGGGGTGTAGATATATTTTTAAATTTTTTGTTTCTGCACTTTTTATGTTGTTGATTTTTCCTTGACCTCCAAAGTTGTGGCATCGACATCAATTCCACCACCTAAGGTGAAATTAATGATAGAGTTCATACATTTCAAAAAGTCCATAAAAATTAAATCTACATGAAAAAGTGGCTCCAATCTAGTTTTTAAAGAACTGATCACCAATGAGAGAATGAGTATAGGTAGATTTAAGAGAAATTTGCATTGGTGCAAGTTTTTTTTTTTTTTAACAAGAACGGTTATGGAGATTATATTAATAAAAGAGTCTGCAAAAATACATAGAGAGAGTGTCTGGTTTTCCTCTGTAAGGAGCCAGCATTCAAGATATTCTTTTCTGATTCTCTACTGCTTCCCCTAGTTCTATAAATTCTGGTATTACAACTGTAAGCCCTTACAAATTGTCCTAATAAAAACTTGCTGAAGCAGATCATTACAAAAATTGGATGCAAGATCCATTAAAGTCTGACAAAACCAAAAATTTATATAACTAGTAGCCAGAAGGATTTCTAAGCTAATGCAGAAAATGAAATATAACCCGCAAAAAGATGAGCCTGCATGTTGCATTACTTCTGTCGAGGACGAGGAGGTTCTGGACTTTCCATGGAGTCATCTGGGTTGGAACTGGAACCCGTAGTGTCTGGGAACCCTGGGACGCAGCGAGGCAAGTCTTCTCTGAGCCTATCAATATTTCGTTCAACGTCTAAAATGTTTCTGTAGTTGTCATCCAACTTGGAGTCCAGATTGGAGACGATGTTGGCTATATAATCCACCTCTTCTAACATGGAAGAAATTCAACCATTCATCAAATCATTATTGTGCCTAAACTCGGTGCTGAGAGTGTGCAGAAGGGTGAAGACTCTTGTCATATTCTTCTTTATATCTGCTACTTCAATACGAGTCCTGTTCACCTGTGCTTCCATTGTTCCTGTCTCAGGATTTAGGGTGGTAGAATGGTTATCGAGGGCCTCAAGCTCTTCGTCACACAGATTTAGGGATGTGAGGTCCATAAGGAGCAAGCGCAGGGGCTGGAGGAGCTCTTCTTCAGGGAGGGAGAAGCTGGGGATTGAAGGTAGAGGATTTTTGCAGAGCTTACAGGATGGTCGAGGCGAAGGTGAGGCAGAGCTCATGACCAGAGGAGACACACAGCTGGAGGTGGAATGGGAATTCATCCTCAGGGCGAGGTTTATCCACGAGCGAGTATGGAAGCGTCGGGAGAGGAAATAATTCGGAGCATGTTAGGAAGTTGGGGAAGATGGACAAAGGCCATGTGAAGGCATTAAATTACTCTGCCTACCCTCATACTGATTGCCATGTGTTTTCATGCAACAGTTGGGGTGGTCGAAGCCTAAGGTGGCGAGAATGATATGAGGCATGAGTTGGGAAGAGAGGTGAGAGCCCCAAGGTGTTAAGGGGTTAGGGAATCCAGCAATTAAAGGGTTCTTCTCCATCATAGGATAACAGCCCTGAGCAATTCATCACTCCTTTATTTTCCATTTTGTCGGCATGATGATTATTAGAGCGCAACACATGGAGGAAATTAAGATGTTGAAAATATCTACTGATGAAATTGAGGATATGGTGGTATTTGTGGGTGTTAAATTTAGAGCATTAATTCACAATACTCTTGGATATTTACTGAGAGAATAACATATACAATATATCAATGCATAACAATCACAATAAGCATGACAAGCATCACAAGAATCAAAAGCATGAGAGACAAGAGACATAGAGTTTCCATGGGGAAAACCCTAAGGTGAAAAACCCCACAACTTCCTCAGAGATAGAGAGAGTAATGGCTCAACCAAAGTACAACCAAAATACACTTGAGATAGTCTCCTAGAGAAGATGATCCTCCTCCTCACTAGTGCGCCACATTCTGAGAGAGAGAAGTGTGTCTTTCCGAATGATGCAAATAGAGATCTCGTGATCTCTATTTATACTTAACTTGTTTGCCCAGTTACACTATGGGGCCGACTTGTCTATCTAGATACATCCACAATATAATATATATATTTCATTGCTAACCCCACACATGGGGGTCTAATAACCCATCGGCAAGTACACACACTTGCGACACTTGTCAATCCACAGACGACACTTCCTTATAGAGGAATAACACATCTCTTATAAGGGTACAATAAATATATATGAAATACATAGATGAAATACATTCTGAAGTTACATATACATCAACACTCCCTCTTAACTAGGAAGGTATTTCTTGACATAGTTCCGCTAGACAAGTCTTCTTCTCGGGATCATCGTCATCATCATCGTCACTACTGCTGCTATCTCAACCAATCTCTGACTCTACTCATCATAGGAAGTTCTACAGAGCCAGTCCTTTTTCATACTGGATGTAGGCCCACTACCTGTAGGTCTTCATCATCTGTGCGAATGATCTGATAGGGGTGGTATCTCAGGACTAATTTTATGTGTGAATGCAATACTAGAAAGAGTATCCCAGGAACATTTATGTGCCTAAGCACGACCGGCAAGATCTCCCAGGATTGATTACATGCATCTCCTCCACAATATCTTTAAAGAGCATCCCAGGAACATTTATGTGCCGCAGCATGACCGACAAGATCTGTAAAGAACATCCCAGGACTTATGACGAGCATACAACTCAACCTCTCGTATCTCCAGGACTGATTACATGTGGATAGACAAAACCTTTAAAGAGCATCCCAGGAACATTTATGTGCCACAGCACGACCGACAAGATCTCTAAAGAACATCCCAGGACTAATTACGAGAAAATAGCTCAACCTCTCAGATATCCAGGACTGATTACATGTCTCCGTAGTAATACCTCATCCCAGGACTGAATACGAGCACATAGCTCAACCTATCGGATATCTGAGGATCGATTACATACTACATAGCAATACCGGAAAGAGTATCCCAGGAACATTTATGTGCCGCAGCACGACCGGAAAAATATCCCAGGACTGATTACATGCTATTTGCATAACCTGCCACATATCATCTCTGACCTCCAAGTATCAATCTGATACTCATGATCCAACGGATCATCATCGCATGAGGCGTCATCCTAATGCCCATGATCATACTGATCATCATCACTATACCATCCTAGTACATATCATTTGGAGGAACATCCTGAAGCTCATCGTCATGATCAACCTAATCATACAATGCATCCACCTGATGCATACCATGTATCTACCTGATACATATCATCATACATGATCCATATTGATCATACAGTGTATCCACCTGATACAAATACAAATACATGATACATATCAACGTACATGATCTACTTGATCATACAATGTATCCACCTAATACATATACAGATACATGGTCCAAGCATCCAACATGCTGCATACATACATACAAATATAAATGATCCAATTGATCATATCCAGCATCTAACATGATGCATACATACATACAAATATAAATGATCCAACTGATCATATCCAGCATCCAACATGATGCATACACAGAGCAGTAATTGGAGCATCATCCTGATGCTCATCATCCAATGCTTACATCCACATCCATGTGAAGGATCCTCCTTCCAACATGCTTGGAATGGATTCAACAAATGTGTCCATCACTTCTTCCTCGAATTTTTATCAATCTAAAGAACACCAAGCCTCTCCCTGAAGTACTCAAACTTCACCCTGGCTAGTGGCTTCATCAGCACATCTGCAATCTGCTCGTCCGTCGCAATGTACAGGAGCTTCACAGCTCCTCTCTGCACCATATCCATGATATAGTGATATTTGATCTCTATGTGTTTCGACCTGTCATGAAACACTGGGTTTTCGAACAGCTTAACACAACTTTGGTTATCGCAGAAGATACCAGTAGCATCCAACGGGAGATCAAATAACTCAAACAGTAGCTTTCGTAGCCATACTACCTCACAACTAGTTGAATAGGCTGCAACATACTCTGCCTCAGCCGTACTCGGTGCTACGCAGGGCTACTTCCTGCTAAACCAAGAGATCACACCTAATCCCATACTGAAGCAGTACCCAGATGTGCTCTTCCTATCTGCAGCACTGCCAGCCCAATCTGAATCAACATAACCTTGTAGGTAAAACTTTTGATTCGCTTCATACTTGAGCCCATAATCCATTGTACCCTTTAGGTACCTCAAGACATGATTTACAGCAACCAGGTGAACACTCCTCGGATCCATCAGGAATTAGCTTAATGTGTTCACTGCAAAGCAAATATCTATTCTCGTGTTCGTCAGGTACATTAAGGACCCAATCATCTAACAATACATAGAGACATCAACCGGCTCAGATGAAGCATCACATAGAAGCTTTAGATTTGATGCAATGGGTGTGGCCATGGCCTTGAAATCCATCATCCCAAATCTCTTCAGGATATCTACTGTGTACTTCCCTTAACCAAGAAGATCCCACCTGAATTCTACCACACCTCCATACCTAGGAAATAATGCATTTTTCCCAAATCTTTCATATCGAACTCAGCAGCAAGCTTCCTCTTAGTATCTACAATCAAGCTGTCACCTCCTGTTACAAATAATTCATCCATGTACATAAGTAGAATCACAGGATTTCCTTCCTCAACCTTGTCGTAAAGCCCAAACTAGATAGGAAACTGTCCATCCTACCATACAAAGTTATGGGGGCTTGCTTCAAGCCATACAAGGATTTCTTCAATCTGCACACATATGACTCCATGTCATGTATTTCAAAGCCGAGTGGCTACTCCACATATACTTCCTCTTCAACTGCACCATTCAAGAAAGCAGTCTTGACATCGATCTGGCGTATTTTCCATTTCATTACTGCAGCCAGGGCCAGTACTGTTCTGATGGAAGTATACCTGGCTACAGGTACAAAGCTTTCTTCATAATCTATTCCCTCTTTCTGAGAGAAGCCACGAGCTACGAATCTTGCTTTGTATTTCTCTACACTGCCATCTGCAACATGCTTGATTTTGTAGATCCATTTGGAAGTCACAACAGACTTCTCTTTAGGTCTTGGGACAACATCCCAAACATAATTTTTCATTATTGATTGGTATTCCTCGACCATAGCATCCTTCAATTCTTTCTTTTCCGCTGCTTCTTCATAATTGGAAGGTTCTTTGTTCATAATGTCATAGAGTAAAGCAACATAGCTGGTATGAGATCTGGTTCTTTTCTTTGCTCTGTGTTCTTCTTCTAGAATGCCAAATCTTTCTGCATCTTGAATGAGCTCTCTAGCCCATGCAGGTTTCCTCTTGTGGGAGTTATCCTCACGGGGTGGATCTACAGGTTCTTGCAGATCTTCAAACTCATGAACAACTTCTAGAATTGCTTCAGTCATGGTAGTTTCTTGAAATTTAGCTTCGTTAGGTTCTTCATAAACTTCGATAGGTGCCTTCCTTGATTTGATGAATGTTGAGTTTTCATCAAATGTTACATCCCTGCTGACATCAATTTTCTTGAACCCTGGAAAGTATATTCTGTAAGCCTTCGAGCTTTCACTGTAACCCACAAAGATACCCCTCTTTCCTGAAGGATCTAGTTTGGTCCTCTTTTTCTTTGTGACATGAGTGTATATTGGACAACCAAATATTCTGAGATGGCTGACTTAAGGTTTTTTACAAGAAAAGACCTCTTCTGGTGTCTTGTTGTCCAATATCTAGTGGGGTGTTCTGTTCTACACATATACAGCCGTTCTAGCTGCTTCTGCCCAATGATGCATAGGTAGATCCTGGTCATGCAACATTGCCCTTGCTGCTTCCATTATTGTTATGTTCTTCCTTTCTGCAACTCCATTTTGTCGAGGATTATAAAGAGCAGTCAACTCCCTCTTAATCCCTGAATCACTGCAAAGCTTCTTGAAGTCACATGAGGTGAATTCTCCACCATTGTCGGATCTGAATGTTTTGATCTTTCTGTCAGTTTGATTCTCCATCAAAGTTTTGAATTCCTTGAACTTATCAAACACCTCATCTTCGTTTTTGAAGAAGTATACCCAAGTCTTCCTGGAGAAGTCATCAATAAATGATACATAGTAAACATACCCACTTATAGAACTGGATGACATAGGACCACATACATCTGAGTGGATGATTTCTAGGATATCTTTTGCCTTGCTTTCACTGCTTGGGAAAGCCTTCTTAATATTCTTACCTTTTTCACATCCTTTGCAAACACCTTCATGTTTGGTCTTGATTTCAGGAAGACCCTCTACAGCCTTGCTTGCAATTGGAAGTGCCCTATAGTGCATATGAACTGGGATAGGGAAGTCTTCTTTTATATATGAGTCCAATTCATTCTCTTCCAAGATTAACCCAATCCTATACTTCCAAGCTCGGAAGTTATCAGCCCCTTCAAGCTTATCCTCAAGCTTGGTGTGGTGAGACATCTTAAAGAGTAATTCAAATGGAAATAGAAAAGATTCAGGTCTTACCTCTTGAAATGATAAAAACTGGATCTGGTCCCGGATTAGGGTTTGTCAGAAAAACCCTAAAAATTCAAAATGCGAATTTCAGCTTTCTGAAAGGATAGAAAGATGCACCTTGATGAGCTGATCAACCTGGTGTATTTAGAATTTGAGATCAGCAAAGCTTTACCCTTCATATTTGTCTTTTTTTCCTCCCGAGTTCACTAGGGAGTGCCCTGAATTAGGGTTTGAGTTTCCCGAAGATCTACCCAGCCAAAAATCTCGATCTGAAGCTCTAAACTTCGATATTTGCAAGGAGCTTCCAGCTATGTCTTCAGATTTCAGAAATTCCTATTTTTGTGGAAACCCTAATGTTTTGGGCCAAATCTGAAAATGCTGAGAATTGAATTTTGATTGGATAGATAGATTCTCCTTGATGAGTAGAGTCAATCTACTATACTGCTTTTCCAAAAACTGTGGAGAGAAACCCAATAAACAAGAAACTCAAGTTTTCGTCACTGCAAAATGTCTTCTTCTCAAGTTAGCTCTGATACCATGTTAAATTTTGAGCATTAATTCACAATACTCTTGGATCTTTACTGAGAGAATAACATATATAGTATATCAATGCATAACAATCACAATAAGCATCACAAGCATCACAAGAATCAAAAGCATGAGAGACAAGAGACACAGAGTTTCCGTGGGGAAAACCCTAAGGTGAAAAACCCCACAACTTCCTCAGAGATAGAGAGAGCAATGGATCAACCAAAGTACAACCAAAATA
The DNA here is from genome assembly GCA_027924585.1 of Larix kaempferi. Classification (NCBI taxonomy): domain Eukaryota; kingdom Viridiplantae; phylum Streptophyta; class Pinopsida; order Pinales; family Pinaceae; genus Larix; species Larix kaempferi. The sequence goes on along the minus strand of BSBM01001197.1, from coordinate 17,607,090 downwards.
CACTTGAGATAGTCTCCTAGAGTAGATGATCCTCCCCCTCACTAGTGCGCCACTTTCTGAGAGAGAGAAGTGTGTCTTTCCGAATGATGCAAATAGAGATCTCCCGATCTCTATTTATACTTAACCTGTTTGCCCAGTTACACTATGTGGCCGACTTGTCTATCTAGATACATCCACAATATAATATATATTTCACGGCCGACCTCACACATGGTGGTCTAATAACCCATCGACAAGTACACACACTTGCGACACTTGTCAATCCACATGACAACACTTCCTTATAGAGGAATAACACATCTCTTATAAGGGTACAATAAATATATATGAAATACATAGTTGAAATACATTCCAAAGTTACATATACATCAACAGTGGGAAGGAATGGTGCGTTTCTTGACAATGTTACGAGCTTCCCAGATTATGAGGAGGGAGTCTCCAACTGCTATCAGTTCTTTTATTCCGATAGTGATGGCTGCTTCCAGGCCTTTGAGTAAGGCAATCCATTCAGCGTCATTATTTGTCTTTGCTCCAAGCCCCCATGCATAACTTTTCATTTTGTTTCCTCCGGGGTCAAAGATGACCCCTCCTGCGCCTGCCAACCCAGGGCATTGGTGCAAGTTATTATTAAATGTAAGAATGGTGATTTTGAAATCACATTGTACCATTGCAACAAATTATTATCTACATGCACTGGTGCATTATTATTATTCGTATTCACGATTTCTTTTACTATAAAATGGAACTTATGTAACAAAGTATTCGTTAATGTCCTAGTCAACTTCAATGGTGTGTTTTCCTTCCCAGTCAGCATCGGTTCATTATAAAACAACATAGACACTGATGGGATGTTTCCTCTAAAGTCTTATAATCACAAATGAAGAAATGAAAACCTATTCTAACCAAAATAGATGCAATATGGTGCAAAGTGAGTGATAAGTGCCTGAGTATTTGAGCAAGTAGTCAACAAATTGGTTCTTTTTAATTATGACTTAGGTAATCTTGTAATAAAAAGAAAACAATATGTAAATTCCCTATGAGATGTAACATCATTTCCTATCGGTAACCATGGACCTCCCAATAGCTCACCACCAATGGTGATTAAATCCCCCAACTTTGGATAGTGAAGGTAAGATAGATTCAGTTATCAAGTTCGATATTGGGGCAATGTTCTGGAAGGGATACAAATATTTCCAACAACAAACAAGATCCAACTTAGGATTCAATTGCACTCACAATTTTCTCCCTAGTGATATCCTATGTTTTGGCCACTAATATATCTGCATCAAGTGTGGATAAGCGGTTCTTCCTAGGAGTTAAAGTGTCATCTCCACAAAAAGATGAGTGCCTCTTTGTGGTGAGTAGATAGAACTATACCTCAGATTTCACATCCTTGGGAACCACCCCTTCTTATTTGGGTTGTATTTTGACACTTTTTGATAGAAGGATTTAAAATCACCATATAAGCCAACAATGCTATGTCTCAAAATAATGTAAGTAGATTAGTGGGCATTATTGGATGCCTTTTCCAATCAATCCTACCTAGCTAACATATTATTTTGTGACCTCCTATGAAGTATTTTAGTTGGTTGGAGAGTTATCAATGTGATGTTGGTTTTAAGAGGTCCAAATTTGATTAAGGAGTGTGAGAAAGGTATTTCAAAATTTCATAACATTTTGATCCATCAAGAACACTTAAGAGTGTGAGATGGAGAGCATACTATATGTGAAAGAGTCTTTAGGTCTATCACTATGTGCTTAAGTGAAAACCACACATGTGTTTGGAAATCAAATGAAATTGAAATTTCAAAATTATCTAAAAAAACATAAAATAAGGATGCATGGGAATATACTTTAATTCCACTCTAAGCAAACTAGCAATTATTCAATATGCTCAAACAAAATAAATGTGTGAAAAGGAGGTATTTCAAACCTATCTCTTTTTTTTTATTTTCCAAGATTGCTATAAATATAAGGAAAATAAAATACTTTGGGTAAAGGAGTCTTTAGGTCCTTTGCTTGATTGAGGAAAGTGATCTAAACTATCTTGCATAAACAAATAAATAAACAAGAAGGAAAAGATTGATAACTAGTGGTATTCAAATCTAATTTCCTAGACTAACGATTTCTATGAGATGATAAATCATTATCATTTATTCACTAATGAGTACTAAGAGTTTGGTTGAAAGTGTCAAAGTATTTTAGCCTAAAATATTTCAGGAATTCACTTCTTTATTATCTATATTGGTCTAAGTTATCTAATTACTAAAAATAACTATACTGCATGTGAGTTATATTTTTTGGTTCATTAGGCAACCTTTGAAACTGTAGATGGATACAAAAAAAATATAAAAAGAGGAAAAATAGGCAGTCGCACAGGTTTTCTCCTGATATTCAAGATATCTTGCTATGTAATCAACTATTTATTTTGAGTCATTCCTACCAATAATAATATTTCAAGGCTTTTGTAATCATTTTCTAATAACAAGGATTCTGTGAATACACTTGGGTGAATCCACGAAGGTGGTTCACGATTTTAGGTGCATGGAAGCCAAAAAAATTGTTTTTTGAACCCTCAATCGAGGTCTTTTCAAGCCCTCAGTCGAGGTTTTAAAAGCTCCATCGAGGGTTTTAAAATACCTCGATCGAGGGTTTTAAAAGACCTCGATCGAGGGATTAGGGCTTGGTTAGACCCTCAATCGACCTATTGCTCGATTGAGGTGATAAGACAAGAAAAAAAACAAAAACAGGGGGCGACTAATCGGTCGACCCTGCTTTTCTGTAATGTTTGACAGCGATCGGGAGAAGCACAGAGAAAATGACCTCGACCGAGCCCTTGCAGACACCTCACCATGCACAACCCCACCTGCCAACTCCACCTCCGACGATGTCTGCTAATCCACCAGGTAGGTGGAATTCAACCTACTGTTTTTTTTTTAAATTAAATTTTATTTGCTTTCTATAAAATTGTGTGTTTTGTATAAAATTTTGTGTTTTTTATAAAATGTAAATTTTATTTGGTTTTATAAATTTCTATGGATGTAAGCATTGAAACGAAAACCACCATTCAAACTAAAAACCACCATTCAAACCAAACCGACCATTGAAACCAAAAACCACCATTGAAGCCAAAAACCATTTTTTGCTTGTAGAAAAACTATTCAAACAAAAAGCTATTTGAAAAAAAACAAAAAAAAAACCATTTGAAAACTAAAACAAAAAACCATTCCAAAACAAAAACCAAAAACCATTTAAAATTATAAATATGTTTAGGGTTTTAAATTTATTTTGTATTTATTTATTTTAATTATTTTAAATATTTTTGTTTATATCAACCGGTAGCATTTCATTGCATAAATGCTACCGGTTTTATTTTAAAATGTGTTTTGACAAGCATATATGTTGCCCTTTTTTTTCCAATCCTCTGAGAACGCCAAGAGGATTGAAGAAAAATAATGATATATTACATTTTCCTAGAAGACTCGGAAGTTAGAAACCTACAAACCTATCATTCAAAGACTTTAATAATGACACTTATACCTAATATCCACTCACCACCATCACCAATTATGGCAAATTAGATAAAATTAATATTAATATTAATAGTATAATATTTATACTATAAATTAATATTATTTTTAATATTAATAAATTGTTAATGTTAATGATTACTACAAATATTACAACAAATTAGATAAAATTAAATAATATATAGAAATATTTATATTATAAAATTAAATATTATCAAAACATCTTACATTTCAAATCAGAGAAAACGATTTATAAATTCCATTGAACCATTATATAAATAATCAGTTTATTTTAAGGGTCAAGGTATCATTAATGGCAACAAACAATAATATCAAAGCTACTATTGACGTTATGGCCAGAGTTCTAGATCCACATGACAAAATGATCCAACACTAAGCCAATGATGATTTGATATTTTTGCATTGCAGTTGTATCTTCATGGGAGGTCAAGTTATAAGGTCTTTTTAACCATGTAAGCTTGTTTCAAAAGGTCAAGTTATAAGGTCTTTTTAACCATGTAAGCTTGTTTCAAAAGGTCAAGTTATAAGGTTTTTTTAACCATGTAAGCCTTTAAATCTTCAGATTATTTACATTATATAATTTAAATTTTTAAATATATTTTTTTTAAAAGATTTATATTTTAAAAATTAAATAAAATTATATTTTATAAATTTGTTAGATTGTGGTTTTACCACCATAACATCTAATCAAAACAAACTTGCATTATTACATGTTTAATCCATGCTATATCAATTGTTTCAATACTCATCCATTTTCGGGTATTTAAAATACAGAAAGAGAGGAGTTAATGATTATTTATATTGCCAATGATTAGTGGATAAAATTAATATTATATAAAATTAATTTATATCAATATTAATAGTATAATATTAATATAGTATTAACTAAAAATTAACATAGTAGAGGAATTAAACATTACAATTTCAAACTAGAAAATCAGCATTTTGTAAAGGAAATAATTTTCGACTTCGACTAAAATAAAAATAGACCTGTATGCGGACCTTGGGGGCGACTTCTAGGGTTTGAGAGTCTACAACACAATACTTTAGTGGCCATGGTTCCTTCCATGGATGCCTCCTCTCTTTCTTCCCCGTGTAGCTACCTGTCCCTGGCGAACGTTGGAGCATGAAAGATTCCTGAGCTTGGAGAGAGGGCAGCCTTTACGCGGCGACCCATTGGAGCTGCGAACAGGGAGATCCAGTGGTGGTGGCAGTAGTTACAGTGTGTTCCATGACAGAGGAAGTAGTCAACAGTGTGTCCTGGAATGACATCAACGATGTGATGGCGAGCGGATGGCTACTTCAGGGCGGAGAAAAGATGGCATGCGTCGGTAGTGCGCAGAATGGATGCAGCTGTAGTGGGGTGGCCGTTGAAACCTATGGGCATCATATCCATTGATGGCAGTGGCTACAATCCTTGCCAACTGATCCTTGGTCGGGCGTTGATGCTTAGGAACTGGTGGCCCTATTCACTCCAGGTGTTTCAGTTTTATCTTCCATCCTCATGCGGCGTCATTTACATTCTGGTTTCTTTTTTGTTTAGCTCATTTTGACCTAGTTTTTTCTACTGTTTTTTTGAGCCAATCTTTCCTGATCCGATTTAGGGCTTTGTCTTTCATGGCTAGTCTGAATGTTATGATACTTTTAATGTACTAGTTTTTACACCGAACTTTCCCAAGGACACAGATTCTAGTATGTTTATGGTATTGCCTAACAGAAATTATACTCTTCAAGAGTGAAGCTTATCAAATGTAATTTTGCACTCGAAAGATGAAATAAAATTATGTTTTTTTTCTATGAAAAAATAAAATTTAACATAGTAGAAAATAAAAATTGAATTAATTAAAATATTACAATTATTTATGACCACTCATATATGATTAAAAAAAAATTACAAATTAACCTACGAATATATAAATATTTTAACTTTTAATCTAACTATTTTAAGTAATTACACAGGTAAATAAATTGTAAGATGCCACCTCATCTTTACATTTTATCTATTCACGCCATTGATTATTTGTTAGATACTACCTATTTGTATGGGAATATTTGGATGACGTTATTTCTGGAATTTTTCCGTCGATTAAAATGTGTAGGCACTAAATTAGGCGATAATACCACTAGAGGTAGTGCTAGAAATAAGAACGGATTTAATGTCGAATTTTCCTAAATAGTTATTTAGTTGAGGTGTTTGAGGTTAAGTGGATAAAAGCTTTGAGGATTATGGTATTTAGGTATTTGGGGTATAGGGATTAAGGGTCAAGGGATTAGGGGTTAGGGTTTAAGGGATTAAGGGTCAAGAGCTAAGCGATTTGGTGCTTATGGGTCAGGTAGTTCAATGGTTAATGGCTTAGGGATTATGGGCTAGGGGATTAATGTTTAAGTGCTTGGGTAATACATGTTGATGGATTAAGGTATTAGGTTTTAAGTGTTTAATGTTCGATGGCTTAGGGTCTAGGGGATTTAGGGATTTTGTGTTAAGGGATTAGTGATTAAATAAGGTTGAGGGATTAAGGGTTTAGGGATTAGCGCTTAAGTATTTAAGGGTCAATGGATTATGGGTTGGAGGATTTAGGTGTTTTTCAGAACTCTCTTGAAATTTCATGGAATTTCTTCCAAGATGCCCATCACCAATGTCATCCACGGATGCTGAAGGGTGAGCAATGAATGGGGCCAACATTAAAATTTCTTCAAACTATTCTTGTATGCATTGAAATTTGACATGGTTAGATTAGGCAAATGCCTTGACGATATGCGAGGGTTTTAAGACTCAAGGATGCCTAATTTCCCTACATAATCTTTGAAATCATCCATGTTTGCATCAAATTTCATCATGCAACCTCATTATCATCATTCATCATTCCCATCTATGGAATGTTTGTCAAAAATCTCTTGAAATTTCATGGAACATCTTCCAACATGCCCATCACCAATGCCATCCACCAATGCTACACAATGAGTAGTGAATGTAGCCAATGTTGAAATTTATTCAAATTGTTCCTATATGCATTAAAATTTGACATGGTTAGACTAAACACATGCCTTGACGGTATGCGAGGGTCTCAAGATTGAAGGATATTACTAGAGTCACATAATCTTTGAGATCGTCCACGTTTGCATCAACATTCATCATGTAGTCCCATTGGCATAATTTCCCATAATACCCATCTATATCTTTGTCGAAACTCTCCCGAAATGTCATGGAACGTCTTTGATCTACATGCCCATCACCAAATTCATCCATCGACGCCACATGGGGACTAGAGAATTGGGAGAATGTTGAAATTTCTTCAAATTATGCCTATATGCATCGAAATTTGACATGGTTAGAGTAAGCACATTCCTTGATTGTATGTGGGGCTTTGAATACTCAAGGATTCTTGATGTGCTTGAATAATATTTGAGATCATCCATGTTTGCATCAATGTTCATCATGCAGTCTAATTTTCATCATTATTCATTACCATCTATAGAATCTTTGTTGAAAATATCTTGAAATGTCATGGAATGTCTTCCAACACACCTATCACCAATGTCATCCACCGACGCTGCATGGTGAGCATTGAATGGGGACAACGTTGAAATTTATTCAAATTGATCCTGTATGCGTTGAGATTTGACATGGTTGCACTAGAAACATGCCTTGACAGTATGTGATGGTTTTGAGACTCAATATGGATTCCTGATGTCCCTACATAATATTTGAGATCATCCATGTTTTCATCAACGTTCATCATGTAGTCTCATTGTCATCATTCTTCATTCCCATCTATAGAATATTTGTCGAAACTCTCTTGAAATATCATGGAACATCTTCCAACACGCCCATCACCAACGTCATACATTGATGCCACACGATGAGCAGTGAATGGGGCCAACATTGAAATTTATTGGTATTGTTCATGTATGAGTCAAAATTTGACATGGTTAAACTAGATACATGCCTTGACAGTATGCAAGGGTTTTAAGACTCAAGGATGTTTGACGTCCCCACATAATCTTAAACATTCTCCATGTTTTCATGAACCTTCATTATGCAGTCTCATTTTCATCATTTGTCATTCCCATCTACAAAATCTTGGTCGGAACTCTCTTGAAATTTCATGGAATGTATTCCAGCATGCCCATCTATAATGTCATCAATCAAACTGACACAGTGACTAGTGAATGGGGACAACGTTGAAATTTATTCAAACATTGCATGTATGCGTGAAAAATTGACATGGTTAGATGAGACACTTGCCCTGACTGTATGTGAGGGTTTCAAGACTTAAGGATGTCTGATGTCCCCACAAAATATTCAACATTCTCCATGTTTTCATGAACCCTCATTATGCGGTCTCATTTTTATCATTCGTCATTCCCATCTACAAAATCTTGTTCGGAACTCTCTTCAAATGTCATGGAATGTATTCCAACATGCCCATCTGCAATGTCATCAATCGCACTGACACAGTGACCAGTGAATGGGGCCAACATTGAAATTTCTTCAAACTATTCCTGTATGCATCAAAATTTGACATGGTTAGATGAGACACTGTCCCTAACAGTATGCGAGGGTTTCAAGACTCAAGGATGTCTGATGTTTCCACATAATCTTCAACATTCTCCATGTTTTCATGAACCATCATTACGCGGTCTCATTTTTACAATGAGCTAAATATTTTGAAGCAATGCAAATTAATCACTATCTAACATGTAAATAACTACTACAAAAAAGCTAGGGATTTAGTTAGATTGCATGCACTTTTGAACTAGTATTAGAAAGAGCTACTTGAGATAGATATAACATTTTGAGCCAAGTATATTTTAGTGACTACAAATAAATTTTGATTTAGAGACGGAGAATCAAGTCGAGAAAAGAGAGGGAAATCTTGAAGAAAACTCTAGACATACGGGGAAGAATGCTGAGGGACTATATATTCGCTCTTATGAAGACATGCAAAACCAAATTATATACAAAAGAGGAACATCATGACATATAGAAAAATCCATCAATCCTCATCTATATCCTTAGATTCAACAACACCACAATGACATGTAGAAAACTCATTTGGTGTCCATCCATAACCTTAGATTCAATGTTACTTTGGAAAACGACCTACAATTTCTCTGATGGAAAATCCATAATTAAGTACTCCATATACACAAACCAAGAGATGATGATGAAAATGTTCAATGAAAATTTGAAATTGAACATGAAATTGAAATTTGAAATTGAAATTGAATTTGGAATTGAATTTGGAATTGAATTTGAAATTTAAATTTTGAAATTTGAAATTGAAATCGAAATTTGAAATTGAATTGAATTTAAATTTTGAATTTGAATTTGAAATGTGAAATTTGAAATAGAATTTGAAATTTGAGTTGAATTTGAAATTTGAATTTGGATTTGAAATGTGAAATTTGAAATAGAATTTGATTTTGAATTTGAATTTGAATTTGAAATGTGAAATTTGAAATAGAATTTGAAATTTGAATTGAATTTGAAATTTGAATTTGAATTTGAAATGTGAAATTTGAAATAGAATTTGAATTTGTAATGTGAAATTTGAAATAGAATTTGAAATGCGAAATTTGAAATGTGAAATTTGAAATAGAGTTTGAAATTTGAATTGAATTTGAAATTTGAATTTGAATTGGAAATGCGAAATTTGAAATAGAATTGGAAATAGAATTTGAAATTTGAATTTGAATTTTAAATATGAAATTTGAAAGAGAATTAGAATTAGAAATTGAAATGTAATGCCGAGAGCTCTAAAGAGAGAAATCCATTGCTTTGTGCTCCGCGAGGCACGAAAGGATCTTTCATCGCCCAAGAGGGCGGCCATCGGCAGCGCTCCCGTTCACTGAGGAGTGAGGCCACGCCAGGGTCGGCTTCCATTGGTGGCAGCCGTAGGAGAGATAGTGTGTCAATTCATCTCGATGACATACATGTTGATCCCTAGGTGGAGCATATTTGGCAAGACACGAGTGCATCAGGTGCATATTTTTGTTAGATACATTTTCAGTAAATTTTTAGTATATAATGCATTGAATTTCAGTTGAAGTTATAATATATATTTTCAGTAACATTTGTGTTTTGGTTTGGATCGCAGGTCCATCAGGGGGATCATATGACGATGTGTTTTGGTTTGTTTTTCAAAATGATTTTTTTTAAATAATATTTGAAAACGCAATTGATTCGACATAAAAAAAATTAAAAAAATCCTAAGTACGTTGCGAAGTTTGGGATTATGTCGATAGCACAATGTATACGGAACAATGGAGAAGTAAGGAATAGAGACAAGGTTTGGGGCTTGTCGACATTCGGTAAGGCATGAGTGGGTCAAATCGGGTGATAATTGCAGTAGTTAAGTTGCAACAAACAACGAAGCAAGTGGATGAAGACACAATTAATGACCAATGAGTGCACATAATTAAGTAAATCAACGAAGGATTTGACAAACAATTTGGCGATCATTGTCCAAGATCAACAAGATGGAGGGGATGCAGGAAATTGAATATATAAATACATGAGCAGAGGGACAGTTCGACTCACTGTGCATTGAGTGAAATAGTCAGTAAATTGCGGAACAGAGCCGGGAAAATAGTGATCTTAGAGAACGATGGTGCATTTCATTTACAACACGAGTACACAAGACCTACCCAAGCCAATGACAATTGTTCATGAGAAACCGGAGATTACATCAGCATGATCATTCAGAAATAAGAGAAGTGTCAGTCGGATGGCGGATACCGACCAAAGGTCGAAGAGGGATACCCGTAGTTCATCACGGACTGCGGCAGGATAAGTGGGCACATAATGTGCCACATAGGAAGAAAGGACATCGCAAGGAGGGAAGCATGACCCAACAATAGAGGAAACACCTAGGTATGTGCCATTGCAGAAGCAAGGGACACCAACAATCCACCTGGGGAGGAATTAAAAATACACCATCAAGGAGCCGACGATACCAAAGGGTGTTCATACTGCTGGGAACACAATAGAGCAACTACAAACGCTATAGTATAGCAACCACGTAATTCTAGCGTATCTAGATTGCACTAAGAACATGCATGTGGAGGTAGCGAATGGAGAAGGAGGTCCAATCACCAGAGAGATGGTGAAGTGGGCGTTTGGGCTTGAGCGATTAGGACATTTGTCCAGCTTCCACATGCCACACTTTGGGATATCGGAGGAATCCAATGCATATGTAAAGAAACTACTGGCTTGCTTTCATGGTGTGTATTTGTGGTCAGGGAAAAAAATCCCAATCACGGTCTGTAATGTCCCTCAAAAATGAAAAAAATTAATTTTTGTAGGGTCTTATATAAATGTAAGACACATGATGTTTGTAAAATCAACTTCAGCATTAAGTAAAAACTATGGATATCTTGTTTGTTTAGGATCTGGTTGTGATCATTACGTCGATCTTATTCATAGTAATGATCTGATATGTTTTTCTTGCTTTGCACCTTTATTTTCTGATAAAGTAACCTCATGTATATGTTTACCTACCTTTATTTACTAGAACATTTATGCTTGAATTTATGACCCTGGTTTAAGATCTAGCTCTTATCAATATGTCTATGCTTGTTTAACAATGATTTATTGTACCTTACTGTAATTGAATTGGATTATCAGTGTATTCTGTGAAGGGTCCCTTGGTCTACCCATGCACGAGCTTACTTAACTTCTGTATAAGCTAATGCATTTCTCTTATCTTTTTCTACAGGTGACCTTGGAGAAACTCTATGCTAATACTGGTCCAAAAGGATAATTCCTATAGTATCAAGGTACAAAAGGTAATGGTTTTGAGGTAATGGACAAGTTAGCCCTAGGTCCTAACTCTTACATCTAAGCGCCTAAATTTCATTTATATGGGATCCCATTATAGGGATATGGGTAAAATATTGAATTATTAGTGGAGTTAGCTACAAATTAAATGGGACCCATGTGATAGGCTTGTGGGAGATATCCATGTTGCTCAATCGTGTATGCGAATTACCATGAGAGAAATCGCAGTTTGAATGTGTTTTGGGGTTTGGGCATTTGGAGGGGAGGAGCAGAGGCTCCTTCTTGCTTCATCGTTTTGGAGGAGGCCTGAAAATGAACATAGCTTCTCTCTTGGTCTGTGGACATACATTGCAGAAGGGTGTCAACATTTAAGCTGGAAGCACACTCAGGTAAATTGTTGCTTTCATCATTGCTACGATTTGGATTTTATTTATTTGTAGCAGCTTTCACCAGTATGCTAATAGGTTTCATTTTGATCTTTTATGCCCGGAAGGAGGGTTACGGGCTGGCTACTTGAGAAGTTGTTGTTTGGAGAAAGGAGGGTTGACTGCGCATGGTCTCGGTAAGCCACAGGTCCATTCGATATCACTCCCTTTCACGGGATACTTAGCATTCTACATTTTTATGGATGTTGATGTAAATGGTTTTGATGGTTGTGTTGTTTGGAGGTACAAGGGTTTTGGCGATCCTTTCAGGGTTTGGTGGGCATACTCGATTTTCAAATGATTTCCTTATAGGGTCATTTTGAGTTCCCACTCTATCAATTTTTATTTCAGGACGAACACTTGGGGGTTTTGTATTTGATATGTAAGGCTCCACTAGTTCTATATGAATGTTTTCTTGAAATGAATACTCGCGTACTTGGATCTAAATTGTAAGATTGATATTTGGATTTTTATCTTTTAACTCTTAGTAATTTTTGCTTTGTGAGACAGGTATAGATCTTTGATACTTTTAAATGTTGTTTGTTTGGGTTATTTCCTTCTATATCTACTAGTGGCTATGTTTTTTATGGTTATCTATAATTTTAAATGGGTTTTCTCTAAATCTTAACCTTAGTAGATGTATGTGTAAATTGCTAATTAAATTCTATGAGATTTGAATTCTTAAACTGTTGTTTTCACTGTGTGGCTCAATTATTTTTATCTAGTTTTTAGTAGCTCCGTTCAAGGGAATGGATCCCTATTTGTCTTCCTCTATGTGATTCTACCAGTGCTTGGGTGTTTTTGTGAAACCAATGGGTATTGATCCCCAATCTATGTTGGAAGTGTGAATCTAAATAAATTGGGTATTCATGCAAACACAACGAATTGATCCTAGGTCTTCGTTTTAATAGCGACCTCGTTTTTAACTCTGTGTGTGTGTGTGTGTGTGGTAGTAATACTACGAATAATTGATTCCAAGAATATGCTAAGGCATGACCCTATTATGACTTAAGTCGACAAATATTTAAATTTGGGTTTTGTGTTTATAGGTGAATCGTTTAAAGCTTTTATTTAGTGGTTATAATGTGTAAAGTAATGGAAATGATAATTTATATTTGTGAGGGCTTTTCCCTTGTTATCATCTATGGTTGTTAGATTGTTTATACATCTTTAATACATAATTGTAGTGGGGACAATGAATGGTAAATTTATGTGGCTTTTGTTTTGGTATAATATTGATGTTTTATAAATATTAATGTTTACGAGATTTGTATGTGGATCATGTTTGATGTTTATAGAGATGAAGAGAGTTTCTGGGATTAATATATATAAGTTATGTTTATTTAAGATATAAATCATGTTTGTATAAGTTATGTTTACTAATATTTGATACCTGTGTATTTAATATAAGATTCATGTTTATTTAATATATATCATTTATAAATATATATTTACTAAACCACTAATATTTTAGGGCTCTATCCTGGAATCCTATTATGGGATTCTCTCTCTGCATGGGTGTCAGAATGGGAGTTTTCTCCTACAATATATATTCTAACTGTTTTGGAATCTTTACGACTAGTTTCATGATCATGGCTAATTACTTCCGCCAATGATCTATTTATATCAACATGAATTTAAAATTTATGATACATAAATTGAAAGATATTATCCCAAATAATAATGAAAAGAATTTTGGAAATCAGCTGCAACAACATATCTTATATTATTTCCATAGTTTTTTGCATGAATGGACGAAATTAGTTCAGGTAAGCATAATATGGTTCTTCAACTTAGTGCATCTATATTTATCATCAAATATAATAGAAGGGGTTAGATCCATAATATCTCTAAATGCAACACATCTATATTTACTGGCATAAATAACAGAAAGAACTAATTCAGACCTATAGTTTAAAATATTAGAAGAAATAATAACGAAAATACGAATACACTTATCAGAATTTTATTGCAATCTGACTGACTTGGTAACTGCCACCTTCCACCAAACCATAGACCTCAAACAATTCCTGGTTTGTGGAATAGGTCACACCCAAGCCAAACTGAGCATGACAAGGACTAGAAGGCCTAGGGTAGAATTTCCTATCTTCTTTACTAAGAGTAGAGTAATCACAAGGTACATTTACCAGCCCTTTGTGTGAATCTTTTATAACCAATATATTCCCTTACTTTCCCACATTCCTATTTCTGGGACACACCAAATATCAGACAATCGGGTGTTTGAGTGCTCAAGGCTCACGGTTGAACCCTTCAGTGAACATGTAAAACACTTTCCCCCACAATGTTCCTCTCTCTGCGACTTATAAGATTTTTAAGAGGAAAAGCTGCTAGGATTTAGGTTTTACTCACTCAGTTATCTATTTGACACAGTGACTGTTTTGTTTTTATCTTTAATTAATAATTCAATTTATTTTAATTCTCACAATTTATTTTTATCTTTAATTATTTAAAATAGGAATTTAACTAACCTAACATCTAGTTGATCTTTAGTTATCAGCTACTTGACCAATCTAAACTCTTGCATGCTCAGTCCCTCTTTGAGTGGCAGTCCCGGTTAGTTAGAAAGAATAAAATAATAATAATAGTTTGAGTATTAAATAAATATTTAATGGATTATTGATGCTCCAGATCTCCCAACTCAACATCAGTTAATCATCATGAATCAAAGTGCTCCAGAGCATTACTACTCAACACTTAATCAACTAATAGTGCTCTAGAGCCCACCTTCTCAACGCTATTAATTCAATTGTCTTAGTGCTCCAAAGCTTATGCTCAAAACTAGTTAGAATAGTTCAGATGTTCGAGAGCTCACTTCCTCACATCGTTTAATAATTTTGGTTCTATTCAGAGCTCACTTGCTCAACAACCAAAATAACAACTTAGGTGCTCTAGATTTCATTTAACTCAACACCTATCAACAATAAAATAAGTTTGTAAGGAAAAATAACTGTAAAATAAAAATAGTCTTTGCTTGGGATATTACATCCCTCCCCACTTAGAATAACACCATCCCATTGTTAGGGACTTGAACTGAAACCGTGAAATAAGGAGGGGTAGGCCTCTTTCATTGCGGTCTCATTTTGCCATGTGGCCTCTTCAAAACCAAAATGCTACCATTGCACTTCCAGCTAGATAATGGTTTTCTTTCTGAGTGATACCTCTCTCTTGTCCAGTATATGAAGGGGCTCTGCTACAAACTCCCCTTCTGGTTCTACCTATCACAATGACCAATTAATTACATGTTTATTATCATAAAAATATTTCTTAAGTAATAAGGCATGAAACCATTGAGAACCTTTACATGCGCATGTAGTGCTAGTTCATAGGTCACCGACCCTTTCTTGGTCAATATTTCAAATGGCCCAAAAAACTTGGGAGCTAGTTTCCCGCATTTGCCCGAGCTTGATGAGCTTCTCTTGGATTTTAATTTTAAGTAAACATGTTCTCTGATTTGATACTCTTTTTCTTTTCTTTTTCTGTGGGTCTTGTGCTTCTTTCAGATTCTGTTGTACTTTTACAACTAGTTGTTCTAGATCTTTTAAGAGATCTAGACCCAACATGAGCCCATTCAATGGGTTGTCCCAGGTTACCAGTGTTTTACATTTTCTGCCGTAGAGTATTTCGAATGGGCTCATCTTGGATGAGGTCTAATAACCATTGTTGTATGCAAATTCAGCAAGATGTAAATATTCTTCCCATTGGGTAGGATTATTCATTACATACATTCTAAGCATATCTTCTAGTATTTGATTCAGACATTTTGTTTTTCCATCTGTATTTGGATGATAAGTAGTGCTAAATTTTAATTTTGTTTCCAATCCGGAAAACAATGATCTCCAAAAGTTACTTGTGAACTTGGTATCTCTATCTCAGATAATGGATTTAGGTATTCCATGTAGTCGAATAATATCTTGTAAGAAAATGTATGCAATCTTAACAATGTTATACGTGGATTTTACTGGAATAATGTGTGCAGCGTTAGATAATTTGTCTACTACAACCATGATTGAGTAATTATGATTTTTTTCTTTTCGGTATACCTATGATAAAATCCATGCTAACTACCTCCAACTTCCACTCTGGAATGGGTAAGGGTTGAAGTAACCCTGTTGAATGTTGGTGTTCTGCTTTAACTAGTTCACATTATTGACACTTGGTAGTAAATAGTGCTATGTCAACTTTTAATTTTGGCCAGAAAAAATGTTTCTTCAGAGCTGATATTATTTTCTAGTATCCCGGTGTCCGGAATAAGGTTTCTAGTGGAATTCATCCAATATATCAAAGCTGATATTTCCACTTTCAGGGACATAAAGTCTATCTTTAGAACAAAGAAGTCTTGTCTCATCTATTTTATAATCTTTCTGTTGTATAAACAATATGTTTTCTTGTATTTTTTGAAGAATTTCAATATAGAAATGGTCATTTTTACTTGTTGTCCTGATTTTGTCATGAAAATTAGAACATGTTTGGATTACCGCCACCTCATATATTACAAGAATTCTACGACTTAAGTCGTCTGCAATTTTATTCTCCTTTCCTTTGATTTAATTTAGTTCAAAATTGTACTCGATGAGGAAGGCCGTCCACCTAGCCTGCCCAACATTTAAGTGTGGTTGATCAAAGAGGTATTTCAAACTCATGCTGTTAGTTTTGAGGAGAAATTTCTTTCCTGTGAGGTAGTGCTTCCACATTTTCAAGGCGTGGATAATAGCAACTAAATCAAGGTCATGTGTCAGATAATTATTTTCGTGTTCCTTCAATTTCTGTGATTCATGACAGATCACAAAGTCATTTTGCATAAGGACTCCCCCAAGTCCTTCTTTACCTACGTTAGTGCAAACAACAAAATCTCCATCAGGATCCGCAATCCTTAGTATGGGTGCATTTGTTAATAGTTGTTTTAATTTCTAAAAACTCTCTTCGCACTTGGATATCCATAAGAATTTGCTTTCATTTTTCTATAAGGATGTCATAGGGCGTGCAATCCTAAGGAAGTTCTTAATGAAATTCCTATACTAACCTTCCAATCCTAAGAATGATCTGATGTCTGTGACACAGATAGGTGTAGGCCATTCTTCAATAGCCTTGATCTTCTCCGGATCTATGGCTATACCTTTCTCTGAAATCATATTCCCTAGATATTGTATTTGGGGTCTATAAAAGTCACACTTACTGAATTTGGCATATAGTTGGTACTCTCGTAGGACTTGTAGCACAATCTTGAGATGTTCTCTATGTTCCTCCTCATCATTAGAATAGATTAGTATATCGTCAATGAACACTAGTACAAATGTATCTAAGTACTTACTGAAAATGTTGTTCATCATGCACATGAATTTTGTAGGTACCTTATTTATCCCAAAGGGCATTACCACAAACTTGTAGTGACCATACCGGGTTCTAAAAGCGGATTCGTTTATATCTTCATCTCGGATCCCCACTTGATGGTATCCGGATTGTAAGTTAATATTGGAGAACACTCTTGCTCCTTCTACCTGATCAAATAGGTCATCTATTATAGGAAATGGGTATCGGTTCTTTATAATTAGTTTGTTCAGCTGCCGGTAGTCGATGCACATCCGCATCATTCCGTATTTCTTTTTCACAAAGAATATGGGTTCTCCCCATGGGGAAACACTAAACCAAATCTACCCTTTTTCTATTAGTTCTTGCAGTTGTAATTTCAGTTCTACTAACTCAAGGGTACTCATGCAGTAAGGGGCCTTTAAAATTCGTGCCGCTTAGGGTACTAGTTCTATGGAGAAATCCAAGTCTCTCTTTGGTGGTAATACCGGTATTTCCTATGGAAATACATCTCTGTACTATTCTAGAATGGGAAAATATTCAATCCGTTGTTCTCTTTCATTTTCTAAGTTATGAATGTTGACTGCATATAGTTTGCAGCCCTTTCTCACACACTTCTTGACTTGTAAGGATGATATTTGTCAGATAGAAACTTTCTTGGGTATACCCTGTACTTTCCTTTGATTTCCTTGTTTATCTGTGCATGTGGAAATTTTGTTTAGGAAATCAAGCATGACATGGGGTTGTTCTAACCAATCCATGCCTATCAGTAGGTCGTATGCACCTAAAGGCAAAATGTTTAAGTCTTCCCCAGTTTGAAACCTATTGATGTCAAGATAGAAATTTTTTAATAACTTCAGAAATATTCCTTTTTGATCCCATGGCTAATTGTACCATCCATGGTTTAATATGCTTCTCTTTGTTAAACTTGCAACGTTCAACAATTTTAGGGATAACATAACTACGACAAGCCTCTGGGTCAATCAAAATGGAAACAAGTGTGTTTGATATTTTACCTTCTATTTTGACCATGGTGGATTGATGATCCGCTTGTATTCCCTCTAGGGAAACACATATTTTGGGAATCCGTGCCATTCTTTAATTGTTGCTTCATCTTGTAAATTATTTAGAACTCTAGTGTCTTTATTTGGAAAATCCATGTAGTAATGGGGCCCTTAGAAACAACAACATATTCCTAGCATAGGGGATTTCATAGTCCTTCTATCCACTATAGGTTTATTAACACTCTGTTCTGGAGCATTTGATTGCATCCCAAATTTGGGAAAGTTTTTATTTTGTCGAAATCTACATTATTATGTCTTCGATAGGGAGGTTGTTTAAATACTCAACTTCGTTGTCAAAAGAGGTCCTTACCGTTTCCTTTTTTATTTATTTATGTTCTCAGTTCTGTGTTGGTTGTGCTCATAGAAGATCCTATCCTTGTATAAGGACTCTTCTAAGGTATTGGATGCATCAAATTCAATTTTGTCTCTATGGAACATTGGAAGGAACCCTAGGAACTATTGTATTTTTACCTTCTCATCTCTTACGTAGGGTACGCAGTGTAGCAGTTCTAGGAACCTGTTGATTAATGAATCCATGGTAAGGGAATTTAATTGCAGCTCATGAAATTCCTTTATCTGCTTATCAAAAAACCTTTCTGACATATATTTTCCTTGAAATATTTTTCTAAAGGTCCTCTACTTGAGTTTTGTTCTCTTTATCTTCTTAGTGTGTCATAAATATTGCCACAATATGGGAGGCTTTCCATTAGTATTGTAGATGACCAAATGAGCATTCATGTACCTAGAATACTCATGTACCTGAAAGTACTTGTTCATTCCTAACAACCACTCTTCAACTTTCTCTCCTGAATCTAAATCTTCTTCGAAAGTTGGAGCCTTGATTTTTTTAAACTCTCCCTACAAGATGTCTTCTCTCTTGTGTTTCTTCTTACGAGGGGACAATGCATAAGAATCAAAAGAATGTTCGTATTCATAGCCCAAGGTGTTGGATGAGTTGGAGTGGTTTAGCGACTCCTCATGTTTCTTAAATTCTGGGTTACCATCCCTCTCTCTGTGGTGTTGTCTATTCATGACTCCATTTGCTGAGTGTGTTTTCTTTCTATGTTTTCTATTTCCGGTTAAGTTTTGAAGTAATGCTTCATTTACCTCATGTTGTTCTCGTCTCTCGTTCAGGTTATCATCCTTGAAACTAGGAAATTATGCTTGCAAGATTTGTACTTTTTTTAACAAATTAGAAGCTTTGATTGTCCCTAAACTGTCATTCAGCTCAACTATCAATTCCTCCTCTAGAGGCATTGAGTTTAAGTTCCCATGTTGATTGTCTTCTCTCTCATTATTCATGATGTCTATCTTTTCCTGAAAAAGTATTCAGTGTGAAAGAAATTAAGTTTAATTAGTTTTCTCGTTGTGATTTTGTAGTGGTTTTTAAGTAGTGGAGGCTCATACGCCTCGAGTTTTTGAACATGGGATTTGATACCACTTGTAATGTCCTTCAAAAATGAAAAAAAATAAAATTGTGTAGGGTCTTATATAAATGTAAGACACATGATCTTTGTAAAATTTACTTCAGGATTGAGTAGAAAATATGGATATCTTGTTTGTTTAGTCTCTAGTTTTGATCATTGCATCGACCTTCCTCATAGCACTGATCTCATATTTTTGGCTTCCTTTGCACCTTTATTTGCAGGTAAAGTAACCTCATGTATTGGTTTACCTACCTTTATTTACTAGAATATTTATGCTTGAATTTTTTATCCTGGTTTAAAATCGAGCTCCTATCAATATGTCTATGCTTGCTTAACAATGATTTATTGTACCTTACTGTAATTGAATTGGATTATCATTGTATTCCGTGAAGGGTCCCTAGGTCTACCCATGCCTAACCTTACTTAGCTTATGTATAAGCTTATGCATTTCTCTTATCTTTTACTACAATTGACCTTGGAGAAACTCTATACTAAGACTGGTTGAAAACGATAACTCCTATAGGATCAAGGTACAAAAGGTAATGGTTTTGAGGTAATGGACAACTTAAACCTAGGTCCTAACTCTTACATCTAAGCACCTAACTCTCATTTGTATGGGCTCCCACTATAGGGCTATGGGTAAAAGGTTGAAGTATTAGTGGAGTTAGTTATGAATTAAATGGGAGACATGTCACAAGCTTGTGGGAGATATCCACGCTGGCAATGTGTTCCCTCAATCAAGGATGAGAATTACCCTAAGAAAAATCGCAGTTTGAATGTGTTTTGGGGTTTGGGAGTTTGGATGGGAGGAGCAGAGGATCCTTCCTGTTTTATCATTTGGAGGAGACCTTCACATGACCAGAGCTTCTCTCTTGGTCTGTGCACATACATTGTAGAAGGGAATCAAAGTTAAAGCTATAAGCATACTCAGGTAAATCGTTGGTTTCATCATTGCTACGGTTTGGATTTTCTTTCTTTGCAGTAGCTTTTACCATTATGCTAATGGGTTGCATTTTGATATTTTATGCTAGGAAAGAGGGTTATGGGATGGCTACTTGGAAGTTGTTGTTTGGAGAAAGGAGGGTTGACTGTGCATGGTTTTCGTAAGCCACGGGTCCATTGGAGATCAATCTGTTCCACATGATACTTAGCCTTCTACATTTTTATGGATGTTGATGTAAATGGTTTTGATGGCTGCATTGTTTGGAGGGACAAGGGTTTTGGCGAGCCTTTCAGGGTTTGGTGGGCATACTCGGTTTGCAAATGATTTCTTTATAGGGTTGTTTTGAGAGCCCACTCTGTAAATTTGTATTTCAGTACGAACACTTGGGGTTTTGTGTTTGATGCGTAACACTCCACTGATTATGTATGAATGTTTTTTGGAAATGAATACTCACGTACTTGGATCTAAATTGTAAATTTGATATTTGGATTTTTATCTATAAACTCTTTGTAATTTTTTCTTTGTGGTACTGGTACAGATATTTGATACTTTTAATTGTTGTTTGTTTGGCTTCTTGCCTGCTATATCTACTAGTGGCTACATTTTTTATGTTTATCTATAATTTTAAATGTGTTTTCTCTAAATCTTAACCTTAGAAAATGTATGTGTAAATTGCTAATTAAATTATATGAGATTCAAATTCTTAATCTGTTGTTTTCACTGTGTGGCTCGATTGTTTTTAGCTAGGTTTTAGTAGCTAAAGTTGGGAAATCTTTAAATTTTGTTTTTGCGTTTATAGGTGAATCATTTAAAGTTTTTATTTAGTGGTTATAATGTGTAAATTAATGGAAATGATAGTTTATATTTGTGAGGTCTTTGCCCTTGTTATCATGTATGATTGTTAGATTGTTTATAAATCTTTAGTACAGAACTACAGTGTTGAGAATGAATGGTAAAGTTTTGTAGATTTTGTTTTGGTATAATATTGATGTTTTATAAATAGTAAAGTTTATGGGATTAATATATATAAGTTCTATTTATTTAAGATATAAATCATGTTTGTAGAAGTTATGTTTACTAATATTTAAGATGTGTGTATTTAATATAAGAGTCGTGTTTAGTTAATATATATCATTTATAAATATATATTTAATAAACCACTCAGAGTTTAGGGATGTGGCCCGGAATCCTGTTATGGGATTATCTCTCTGCGTGGGTGATAGAATGGGAGTTTTCTCCTAAAATATATATTCTAACTGTTTTGGAATCTTTATGGCTAGTCCCATGATCACGGCTAATTACTTCTGCCAATGATCTATTTATATCAAAACTCATAACTGAATGAAGCCTCATGCAATTTCTCTAACGATTCTGATGTCTCTTCACTCTCCAAATCATCCTCCTAAGTCTCCACCCCAAATGTTTCATTTATATCTTTGGATTTGGGTGAGAATGATGAAAATCACAATGTGCTACGGGAATCCCAATTAGTTTCACTTGTCATTCTTTCATTTTCACTTTGTTAGATTTTCATCATTTAATTAAATATGATCTAGGATCTTAACTGAGAGAACAACATGTACAGCATATCAAACACAAGAGACAAGAGACACAAAGCATTTCACTGGGGAAACCATAAAGGAGAAAACCCCGCAACTTCCTTAGAGATAGAATAAGCACCAATACAAAGATCACAAAGATGAAACCCTAAAAGATAGATGTCTCCAGCAACTACTCCTCCTCCACTTGTGTGCACTCCTCTCTTTCAACTATGCGATTTGGATGTGTGAGTGAATGAGCAAATAGAGTGGTGCAACCACTCTATTTATACTTTAACTTGACCTTCATTTTACCCTAACTGGGCTGACCCCTTATGGAAGTCTAATAACCCTTCCACTTAACTCATACTGCGCCGACCCCTCTAAGGTGGTTTAATAACCGATCAAATACAAGTTACGACAGTTACAATATAACTTGTGACACTCGTAAATAGAAATGACGACACGTTGGAATGGAGGAATAAGAACACCTCCGTCAGGGATACAATAAACTACAAATGTAATACATACAATATATAAGTGAATATCTTCCGAAGTTACAAATACATTAACACACTTTACCTCTATAGTTTAAGTTTTTCGTATTTTCATGTTCAGTTGAGTTCCAACACATAAAATACACGTTTCACGTATTTTCCTTGACCTAAATTTCATGGTGACTTAATCTTAGATGATAATAGGCAACTCAACAAATGTAGTTTCCCCTTTTAGGGCCTTATCACTAACCACTCACACCTTTCTTCTAGGAGAGTAGTGGTTAAGCCATGAGACCATGACTCTTTTAAGTGCTTCATCTGAATTTTCATGTTGCATGTGAACTTAGTGTATGCTTTTGACCTTCGTATTTAAGGGTGCTAAATAGTGTGATAACAATTTTCTTATCATTACTTTTTTAAGAGGTTAACATACTCGGAGAGGATTGAAAATCCTGTGTGAAAAATTTTAAGCTTGACGTTTCAGGCTACATAGCATAGACCATCATTGGGATATGAGATATAGGAGTTTGAAACAAATGTGCTCACTTAGAAGTTCATAAATAATAGATCAAATCCTAGACAAGTGGAAAATCCTTGAAAAGCTAGGTCGTCTTGGAGAAGTTCGGGAAAGAGAAAGGAATCAAGATTTATTGTTAATTCCTTAATATTAAGATTTAAATATATATTAATATACCCTTTTAAGTTCACCATGATAAGGGCTAACTTGTCTTAAAGAGAAATTGTAATAATTTTAAAAGCTTTCTCAATTACATAAAATGGATTTTTTTAAAAAAAATTATAGGTATTATAGAAATGCTCGTCACTCTAGGTAGGTTAGTGCATTTCAACAATTTGTTGTATCAACCAACATTAACCCCACTGGTTGGATTTTTTAGTGTCTTCTCCCAACTAGCTCACCCCTAAAGGAGAGGAGACCCACATCTTAACAGAATGAGCTAGCTAAATTTACATATATATATATAATTATTTTTCTTAGCTCTTAAAATAAAAATAAGTAAAACTATGGTAAAAGTAAAATCTAAAAAGTAAAAGTAAGATATATATCTATATATATATAAAATTTTTAAAAAGATATGCCATGCAATAATTTATATTATATATAATTATAATTTACAAATTCACTTAATCTAGAAGGTAAAGGTAAATGTAAGATATATATATAATTTTTAAAAACCTATGCCATGCAATATTTTATATTATATACAATTATAATTTACAAATTTACGGAAATTAAGTGGAGAGAAACGGCTATAATTTAGTGTTGTCGACGTACATCCATGCCCTTTCTACATGGAGTTAAACGCTATAAGTAAACTGTAACACACGGTAAAACACATAACTCAGACTCACAATCGAAGATTTAGCAATCATAGTGACAATCGAAGATTTGAAATTCACTATGAAATGGCCAAACAATTCTTGCAGATGGGAGATCAAAACACGGCTGATGTGGAATTGCACTTGCACTTGCTCGACGAGGATGGACTCGAATACCAAGAAACCGATCCTATGTTCCTCCATCCTCAGTTTCTTGCGACATGCTGTTCAGTGACGGCATAGAGCACTGTATGGAATATTTGGATGCTCTTCCTCGGACTCCCGTGCAAGAACAGAAGCTTCGAAACCTGATATGATCATTGGGTATATCTATTTTGCCTCATTTAGCTGTCAGACTTGAAACCAGCGAGTGCAAGTCTGATTGTGGGCATTTGAAGACGGTGAAAGAGAACCCGCAAGAAATCATGTCAATGATGAGGAATTGGCCATTAGACAATCGTGGAGGAGACGGGAGCATTTATATCGCAGCGTAGAAATATATCGTAGACACCATCAATGCAAATCCATCTTGAGATATTGCAGACATATCCAGGTCTCTCATTTTTGGACAATTTATAGACAACATTGAGGTTATCAAATTATCAGATTATCATTTTTGGACAATTTATAGAGAACATCGAGGTTCAAGAATCGAGAAGGCTTGTTCTGTCCTGTTGTGGTTAGTTGATGTGTTTCAGCGATGTGATCTCGAATTGTTTGAAAGAGTCCTCAAAATGTTTTGCGAAGACGACGATCTTTCCCATAAGTTATGTCTTGCGGTGGATCAAGATAGATATACTCGATATAAGGAGGGCATGATAGATATACTCGATATTGCAGTCGGTCGATTTATAAAGGCTGTAGCCAATGCGGAGATCATTCTTCCTACATCATATCAGGCATCTTTAATTACAAATTGGTTTTATACTTTAAATGAACTAGTTTATTACACATCTACTCAGGAGAGGTTTCGGGGCTCATTGGAGGAAGGAATGATTGCTATAGCCGAAACTCTGTCATACTCAGAGCAAGAAACCGTTTTGAACGTTTGGAAAATTTTCAATCCATGTAAAGCGATTGTGTGGTGGAATACGAAGGTGAGCCATGCCCATCGTTCTACTAGCAGCAATGAGTCTGCACCGTGAGATACTAAGCCATGAGGAGTGTTCCGGTATTTGATCAGTGTATAGAAATTTATGTTTTTATTAGGTCTGTATAAGTGACCGTTTTTGCCACTGTTTTGTTTTGTTCTCGCTTTCCATTAGAACTTCTTGGATTCAAGGCTCATAGTAGAGCATTCTATTGTGATTTGTTGAGCTTCTGTGCCTTATTATGGCTAAAAGAAGCTAGGGTTACCGAACTGCTTTATGTTGTCGTCGTTGTATTGTTGGCAGCCATTGTATTACTTGTTTAGTGTGGTTATGACATTCATGTTAAATAGAAGAGGAATACCAGAGTCTAGAAGAAGAAAAGGATGCACTAACTGTGCACCTAATAATTGTATAGGATGAGAAAGGGGACCTGGAAACTCGCATCAAAGAGTCAGAAGAAAGTGAGGCAGACACTAGACGGCAGATCGAAGAGTTGAAGGTTCAGTTGGAAGAGGTGATAAAGGAAAAGGAGTCTATGTCGGAACAGTTGGAACTTCTAAAGACTATGTCGGAGTGATGTTTAATAGCAATATTGGCGCTAAAATCGCTTTAAGTCCCTTAAAAGGAATAAGCTTGTTGACAACTACTGTTGGTTGTGCCATCAGCAAATTCTTGACATCGAGCTCAACAAGTTCTAGAGGCAATCTACAAACAGAAGACTTGGTTATTCTGCATTAAAACCCTCTAGAAACCCCTCATCGAGGACAAAAAAGGCAATTTTCTGGATCTATAATGCTTGGTGGACTGACCTTGGGTCATAAACTCTAACGTATGGGAGTTTCTCGGCCTGAGAACTGATATGTCGAAGGAATGAAACCATCAAACATGTTTGTGAGTTCTATGATTTTGTTCAATGACTTGGATAGTGTGTATAAACATTTAAAAAAGAAGCAAGGGTTCATACAAAAATGCTAAGCTTCATAGAAGATTCTCCTCGTTTAAACGATCACTAATTTGAGCTAATTCACACCTTATCCAACAAAGAAAATTTGAAATGTAAAGGGAACACTTGCACCAGACTTACTACTGGGGTGGGGAATCATGCACAATGAGCAGAGAAACCCTCTACAAACACCCCTGCTCAATCTGCTCAGTTCTATAGACCTAATTGTCCATGGCATCATGTTGTTGTTGGAGCTGTCCAAGAGAGTAGAGAAAGGCACCACAGGTGGCCTCCTCCAGCCAGCCCTCCAAATAAAAAATTCCAAACCTTGGCCCTCACCATTTCTATGACTAAAAATCCTTCCAAGCCCATTTTTTATCGAGACCAAGATACAGATGAATAAATCCCACCTACCAATGACAACAATAATTGACTGCCAGGTGCAAGCATGATCCCTGCTGTTGTATAACAGTCTGCACTCTGTGGATACCAGTTGGCCTTTTTTATGGTTATGACAGTTGCTACTATAAGTAAAGCATATAGTCATTGCAGCTTATATGGCACTATTGTTTTCAAATTAATCTTTCTAGGTTGTTGGGATATCATGGACACTATGCTTGTGGTGGGTGCTTGATGTAAAATGTCTTGCACATATTTTATCATATTAACAGTTAAAGTAAGCATTTTATTCATAAAAAACACACACATAAAGTTCAGTAAAAAGAGGGTGCATTGATATAGATGACAATCCATACATTGATAAACTGTGTGTGTGTGATTTTTCAAAAGATAAAAGGGATTTCTAGGTGGAGATGCATCTCAAAAAGGAAATGTGCATACAAATAAAAAAATTACCTTTTTAATAGCAGGATTTGCGAATATGTGTCTCGAACAAGGACCAGGGTACTTGTGCAGTATCAAGGTATCCACCACAAAGTCCTCTGCTCTTGTAGAAATTTGCATCAAACAAGTTAAGCCCTAGAAATATCTGTATTGATTGTGCTCAAGATCAACTTGTCACAATGTAAGGAAAAATAAAAGACAGATTAGACCGCTAAAATTACCTACATGAAAACATTACAAAATAAAAGTTTGAGAAAAGACAATTCTGAAAAGGCCACTAAAATTACCTCAGACAGTAACGTCCTCACAATTAATTTCCTAATTTTGCCAATAATTTGAAACCTCTGATAGAACATTTGCAAGACTTTATACGAGATAGAAGTGCAAAAGGCAGAATATGCACATGATACCAATAAAAAGCTCGCCTAGAAATTTCTAAGTATTTGAAAAATAAATAAATTAACATTGCCAATTGGGTCTAGCCCGAGTGGTTGTGGGATGGGGTGTTAGCTGCCCCACCCAGGTTCCATTCCCGTAAGTGACATGTGAGCTCATGATGAGTCTATTGTTGTAACAGCAACAAGCCCTGTTGTGGACCTGGTCTTGTGCCCTGAAGAATTTAGAGTTTACCTTGGGTACCATCCTTAGCATGAGGGGAAGTGCCCATGGGTTTTCCCTGGGATATGTCACCTGGTAAAACTATAAAAATTAAAAATCAAAATTGCTCTCTTGATCTTAGTACTTTAAAAGCATGCTAAACAATTGGAATATGCAGGAATTTACTTGGTTCTTTTAAAAGACTTTACATCATTTCAATTCAACCTAGATAATATATCTTTTGTTAGATAACTAGGACATAACACAAATGCTGTCAAAGAATGTTTCCTAGTAAACATAGGAGTATTTTATTGTCCCCAGACTGTATCAGTAAATTCAATTGCGTATATTGCTTCCAGCCAGAGCATCTTCACATGATAGAATTTTTCAGCCAGACATCTGAAAAATACACTAGAAGATGACCATCCTACAAACAAACTAGAAAACTAGGACAGTCTTGCCATCAACTAAAGCATCTTGCTGGCCAATTTTGGCACACTGATTCTACAAAGGTGGCTTGCGTACATGCACATTGTATAACTCCTGGGGCCTGGTAGACCAAAAAACCAAGGAGCCAAATCTTAAGCATGTATTTGAAGCATGATATATTATTTGAATAATGTCAATCTTTCAAACACCTGAATGGGTTCAATGATTTAATTTTACTCATCAAACTAAGAGTGCCTCTGAATCAAAAAAACAATCATCTCCCAAGAAGATGATCTAAATGCTTCTTACCAACAGGACGACCTTAATTTATTCATCTTCAATAAATATTAATAGAGGTAGCATATACTAGGATAGAAGATTAAGCAATCAGAGGTAGTCAATGCTAATATAAGAGGTGTTTGAAGTATCTTACTGCGAGTACTTGAGGATGTATGTAAATAAGAGATGGCGGATAAGTGAAAAGACACAAACTTGACAAAGGACTATTTTACAAATTTTACATATGGAGATATCACTAGCATTTCTTTATTATTAACAAACAATATGCTTACTAACTCCCACTTTGCTACTTAAGTTGGTAACTAGTGTTACTATGGGTCCTTGACTTTCAAGTAGGGAATTGGAATTAGTAATCTTAGTTTAAGATTTATGATATATAGATCCATATTTAAGAAGACATGCATAATTAGCTTCTATATAAGTGATAAATAGCTACTAAAACTTGAACTTATTCAATCCACTAACATCGGGCAGCTTTTGATAGAGTCCTGTGAAATTAAAATTTATTGAGCCATTTTCACAGTGAGGCAGGTTTAGATTTTGCAGAAGAAATAATTAGGAAAGCTTAGGAGTAAGTTTCCAAAAAGACCCACTAAGAAAAGTAGACTTCCTCAAAGATCTGCATATTGGTCATAAGACTTGGAAGCCTTTATAATTACACCAAGAAGAAAATAACTTGAAGCATTTAATTGTATACCCAAAAAATCCAAAGTAATAAATGTAGGAGAAAATAGAAGAAAATTGAAGGGATAATAAACACTTAAATACAAAACTTTTAAAAGGCCTTACAACAATTTCACTTTCTGATTCCAATTTAATGGCCACTTCTTTCAGGTC
Organism: Larix kaempferi; assembly: GCA_027924585.1. NCBI lineage: Eukaryota > Viridiplantae > Streptophyta > Pinopsida > Pinales > Pinaceae > Larix > Larix kaempferi. The sequence continues at coordinate 17,578,159 of BSBM01001197.1, read as the reverse complement.
GTGAACACTCTCTACAAATTCGAATGGCGTACTCTCCCATGGGGCAGGCTGAAGAGGTTCAGGCAACTCGGATTGCTTGTAAGAAAATTCAATTTTATCAAGGTCTCCCTGCATAGAAAAAAAACAAATCAGAATTAAAATTACAACAAGTGATGTAAGAAATCTCTCATCCAATGAGCCATTCAGTGTATCATTAGCTGCATAATAATTTCCCATTATTTTCATGGTATCTCAAGACCAGTTTCTCCCTGCATAAGGTATCAATTACTCTAGAGTCTCTACTCTAAGATGTCATTTACTTTATTTGACTAGATACAAAGCATAGCACAAAATATTGCACAATGATTATTTGGAAGTAATGGGTCTAAATATAATGTGCCTCTTCTCATCAAACAAGCTAGAAAAGTGTCTCATTATCAAGATAATTATTCATTGATATTTATATGCACAACTGTTAAATGATGTTCACTCCTAATATACCACATAATTACATCATTTCCCTCAATCAAAGAAATATACATATCACCATCCCATACAGGCACGACCAAAATGATACTTATGATCTAACAAACCTATATCCACACAACATTATTGTCCACAGGCTCATGAAATCAGAATAAATATGACTTGCAGGACGTGATGTAAGAACTATCTCATCCAATGAGCCATCCAATGCATCACTAGCTAAACAATGATTTCCCATTATTTTCATGTTAACTCAACACCATTTTTCCCCTACATAAGGTATCAATTACTCTCTATTCTATGATGTCATTTACTATGTATGAATAGAAGCAAATATAGCACGTAACATTATGCAATGGTTATTTGGAAGCAAGGGGTCTCATAGTGTCAATTACGCTCTACTCTATGATGTCATTTACTATGTATGAATAGAAGCGAATATAGCACATAACATTCTGCAATGGTTATTTGGAAGCAAGGGGTCTCATAGTGTGCATGTTCTCATCAAACAAGCTAGAAAAATGTCTCATTATCGAGATAATTATTGATTGATATGTATATGCAGAACTGTTAAATGCTTTCCACTACCTAATATACAACATCATTATATCACTTCTCTCAATCAAAGAATTATAGATACCATTAGCCCATACAGGCATGACCATTAAAGATATGATAATTATGATAAAATAAATCAATATCCAATGCCCATACAACACTAGTATCCATAGGTTAATGAAATCAGATTAAAGAGGAATTACGGAAAGTGATGTAGCAAATATCTCATCCAATGCACCATTAGAAACAAATGATTTCCCATTATTTTCATGCTACCTCAGGATCATTTTCTCCCTACAACAGGTATCAATTACCCTCTATTCTATGATGTCATTTACTTTATATAAATAGAAACAAAGCATGGCACAGAACATTTTGTGATGGTCTAATAATGTTCATGTTCTCATCAAACAAACTAGAAAATTGCCTCGTTATCAATATAATTATTTCTCTTAATCAAAGAAGAATTATACACGTAACACACCATCAGCCCATATAGGCATAACCTCTAAAATATGATAATTATGGCATAAGAAACCTATATCCACACAGCACTAGTGTCCATGGGTTAATGAAATATATTTTCCTCTCCTTCTGAAGACATAGCTTCTTCGAGAGCATAAGATAGCATTTACTCTCTACCCTAACCTCAAGAATATCAACCAGGCATCCCCCTTTTTTGTGTCTTTAATACATTATTACTGTTCATAGGTATGCGGAGAGAAACTCTATCCTGAAGACATTAACGATTTAACATAGATTCATAATTGAGAAATTGTGTAAACACCATTTTTTGGACACTACCGAATCAGTAAAATCTTCAGTAAATACACCATTTTTTGGACACTATCGATTCTAAAGCCCTTTCTTAATTAAACATCATTAATTCTTAAATGAACTACTGCGTGTGAATATTGTTCATCAATGTCAATAGCTGGTTGTTTTGTATAGATAAAGACCTACTTGGACATAGGCCTTCTCTTTCACAGCTTACTGAAATTCACAAGTCATGCCTTGATTAATTTGCAACTTATATTAGGACTTCTTTTCTTGGATTTTTTTTGTGCTTTCACCCAACAGGATCTCGATTCATCTTTGCACATTTTTAGCAGGGTAAACTGTAGAAATAGTCTTTGGTCCAACTAACATGAGCAACATCAAAATACTACAAATTTGCAGTTACACAAATATTTGCCCATCCCCCAATAGAATCTGTTTCTTCATCACTTGTATCAAGTATGAAGTCATTCTTTAATGTGTATTTATCTGCAAGTATCGAGATAAATGATTACTTTGCAGTTGATAGACAATTATGTACTTGTAGCTAGTATGAATAATTAATTTTTTCTCATATATAATATTAGATTACTTAATTATGCAAACAAACAATCTTTATTAGCATTAATATGTTATCCAATATTGAGGCATTTAATGGTTTTTGTTTAACATACCCATAATTTGATATTTCATTTTTGGAGGTGCTCATATAGGTAGAAAGATTCAATTGACATTGAATTATATTATTAAAAAACAAAAAGGATGTAGTAGTTTTTTGTGACTTATTTTGTTTGGATAAGTCAAAAGGTTGGTTTGTGCCTCTTAAATATATTTTCAAAACGATACTCTTTTTTCCATTTTTATAAAAGAGAAACTAGGAATACTAGGAACAACGATATGTAGAGAGTCAAGACAAGTTAAACAGATTTCTGCTCCATTGGGCCATGAAAAGAGTGGTTATATCCAAGATTCCAAGAGCCAGCTGAAAAATAATATAATATCCCCTTTTAAGTTTTTCTACCTTGATAAGCTGCCATGTTGAGAGGAACGCAACAGGCAAGTGGTTTTTATCACCCAGATGAGGTTTGAGGAAAGATGACCACAAAAGGCCAAAATCTACTGCCATGCTAATTTGGTAAAACATAAAGGTTAAAAGAGATGTTTTAATGGACCTGGGCTTGCTGCAGAAAGGGTATTTAGGGTGAGGAATACTCATGTAGATAAAATGTTGACCAGCAATCAGGTTGCCCAAAATAAGAGACCATTTGCGTGGGTTGTTGATCCACAGTCTATCCATTAGATTAGGCTATGACACCCAGTCCCCAATGCATAAAATATATCTAGGATGGTTCTAACCCCTTGTTTGAATATCCTCGAAGCCAAAAACCATGGTCGCATAGCCATAGGATTTTCATCATGCAAAAGAAATGGAGGCATCCAGATAGAATGCTTATTAAATGATAAGCCTGCTGGAAAACTTCATGCATTCCATTTCTGGAATCAGCCACCAATGTCATCCTTTCTGACTTACCTAAGGTCTTTTTTAATCACCTTGGAAGATTCTTGTCATAGATTCCTTTGATCGGGATGTGTTGTTTTATTTTGAACCTTCCGAAATTCTATCTATCATTAAATTACACATTAGTCTGTCCATCTGTGAATGAAAAACTACTTTGGGAATGAAAAAATAATTGACTCATTGTTTTCTCATTGTTGTGTGGGCATTTGATAAGTTCCATCCATACATGGTTCTCACTTTTCACACTAATTCTATTTGTCATTGACTGAGCATTTTGTAAGGTGCATCCCTACTTACATCACTTTCATGCTATTCTTGAAATTGATTTTGTAACTTTCACTATTTTGTTGAAAACAAATCCCCAAATCACATCTTTCTCATTGATTGGACATTTGGTAAATGTACATCCCTACCTACATTACTCTCCTAATATTCATAAAATTACCGAAATGGCTAATATTGTATTAAAAAATGTTGCATACGTACTGTTCTTGTTCAGTAGTCACAAGTTCAAAATAATATCTTCCAAAATTTTCCACGCAGTGACTATTCTGCTAGCTATAACATGAAAATAGCATGGAAATTTACAAGTATAAATCCTATGGAATTTCCCTACTATCAAAATAGTTTTGCAAAACATAACTGAACCTAGACTTAACTAATGGCAAGACCACTGTGCTTCATCCTGATCCTCCTGGAGAGGATTTTCCTGCTGATATACTAGCTCCATAAATACATCCTCTGGCTCTTATTGCTCTCTTTGGATTCACCAAGAACTGAGCCAATTGTTATTTTTTGCTGAGTTATCCAAGATTGATTGCTTTTTGCCAAGGTCATTACCATTTGTCTCAGCATATTGCCTTCTTCCTCAAGGGTTTCTGTCTTTTGTTGGACAACTATTTACAAGATTTCTGTATGGCCTATATACTAAGCTTCCTCCTGTGAATGGAGGTGGTTTGAATGACAAGTTAATGAAGCTTGATTTCCCAAGATAAGGCTTTCATGGTTCCTCAGAACTCACCGAATACCTCCTGTGAATGGAGGTGGTTTGAATGACTGGTTCATGGTGCCTCAGAACTCACTGAATGCCAATTAATTCGCAAAGAGCACAATGTCCCTGGTGACTACTCCTCCATGTCCCAAAGAGGCTCACTCCCACCAGCCAATCTCAAACAGACAGAGCCACCAACTTCTATGAATTTGGAAATGTGTTCATCTTTGTGTTAACCAAATATTTGGACTGATGGTCTGGACTCTGGTGCCAAAGTCATGGCTAAATCTTTACTATAGGTATTTTGCAGTTGCTAATGTCCTTGTCTACTTTTTGACTCAGGCATAAAATTTAATTTGTAGGTAATCTTTCACTATTTTATCTAATTAATCTTGTTCTCACTAATTAACTAAAAAATTAGTCATGCTTGTAAATACATATCATTTGGTGGAAATATCTCCTTCCTATGTTTTCTTTGTCCATATCATTCTGTTCAGAAATATCAATTTTGGCATCAGTTTATGTAGCCATGCCTAATAATCTCTCTAGCACAATGGTGTTAGAGGGGGTATTATGATGCCAATTATTTACACCCTTGGTTATTGGGTATTTTTGTGCAATCCTCTTTATATATGGTATCTATCCAAAAGACTTATTTTTGGATGGGACCTTTTCAGATCACTATTTTCACCAATTCTTTTCAATTAGTGGCTAAATTAACCATGCACTTTACTCACGTCTACTATGAAAACTATTTATGCACCTCCTGTTAGAGCTTATCAACAGGTTTTTGTATAGCTCAATTATCACCCAGCATGGCAGAAGATGTTGTGAGCTTGGAAGAGACACTTGATGGATATGTAGATATTAATGCCATACAAGTGCTTGGCTAGTAAGAGTTATGTAACAACCATTTTGTTTTGGTATGGGCTGAATCTGAATATGCAATAAATGAAAAGTATCAACTTCTCATCAGTTATAAATTATTTTAAAGATATGCATCCTCTCCTCTCAAGGTTCATCCTACAAACCTAAGCTGTTAAAACTCTAGCATTGATGTGAACATGTGCTGTATAGTTTCAAATTCGCAATCCCCAGTTCCAAACCCTTAGTACAACCGGACTGTTAGCTGAGACATTTATTCAATCACTTAATCACAATACTGTATATGGTCCGGATAATTCCTAGGCCACTGAACTGTTGTGTGAATATAGACATCTAGACACTAGTGCACCACTTCAAGCAAGAACAAGTGTACCTAGTAAATGCAGAGAACGTTGACTCTATAATATTCCAAGTAGGGAAATCTGAATTCTTGACTAAGTTTGTCTCACTTGTTTTATGTAGCTGCTGATTTGGTAGCTTATTTGTTGTTTTGCATGGTTTGTAGGATGATTAATTTCTCATAGATTAATTACATATCACATTAATACATCATAAACCAATATCATGACAATTGATATATATATATAATTTGATAAACCTCCAACAGTTCCAAACTTTAATAACCCAAAAATAATTAAATAAGAGTATGGTGCAAATAGAATTTACTCAAACTGTCCCATAAAATCAGATCTCAGAAGACGTGTAAATCTGACCTTTAAACAGTGATTTCTTGTGCATGGGTAATGGCTGCTACAACTGCTATAATATGACTTCAAACAATGATGATACCTTGTTGTATGTAGTTGTGGAAGCTGCCAGGAAGGTGACCTGGAAATAAAGATAATCTATAGTTAGGGAACATGTCTTTCAAATCCTCACAATTTCTAAATAAGATCACTTGCTCCTTTAACAAGTTGTTATCTCAAAGAGTCTCACACCTGTATTGATGCATGCAACCCTTTATACTGAAATAGGATGGATATAACACTCCCTCAAGGGATGGATCAGATCTCTCAATCAACTAGATCATTGCCATAGGGAATTGGGGCTTCCAATATGATGAATTGTTATCAAAACAGAGATCGTTGCCTCCCTTCAAGAACACGCCCTCTCTAAAATAAGGAGAGATCTTCCCAATGATTCTCAGTGCACCCTGGATCAGTTAATAGTATACTTTAATGAATATGCCTCTTCTCCATGAGTCATGATTGGGACTTGACCCTTGTTTGTTATGCAATCTGACTCTAAAGTGCTTGGATCTTATAGGGGAATGGTAGCCCGTAGAAGATTGCTATTATAAAAAGAAATAAAACCTACATAGATGAAGTATGGCATGCTGCTTAGCTAGCTGCCCTTATTTCAATCTGTGAATAGACCACGTGTTTGGTGATCATGCCTCCTTGGTATTAAGTCTGAACTTTCTCACTGTGTTGTTGCGAATAGAAGAAGGATGGTATTGTGATGGAGTGGGTGTACCCCATGTAGATCGTAGCCCCTAAACGAAGAGATTGTTGCTCCTAGGGTTCACGTCATTCCTGAGATTTACGTGGAAGTGAGCAGTGGTAAATATGCCCACTACATTGTTGATGTATATGTAACTTCAGAATGTATTTCATCTATGTATTTCATATATATTTATTGTACCCTTATAAGAGATGTGTTATTCTTCTATAAGGAAGTGTCATCATGTGTATTGACAAGTGTCGCAAGTATGTTAACTTGTCGATGGGTTATTAGACCACCTTGATGGGTTCGGTCCTATATGATTCATGTGGGTAAAAGGGTTATTAGACCACCAAGTGTGGGGTCGGCCCAGATTAAGTTAACCATGGGTTAATCTAGACATGTAGGCCCCATTAGTTTATTGGGCAGGACAAGACAAGTATAAATAGAGATCGGGAGATCTCTATTTCATCATTCATTCACACACTTCTCCCATTCAGAAAGTGGCGCACTTGTGAGGAGGAGGGTCTGATGCTAGGAGAAGACTATCTCTTGTATTTTGGCTGTATTATTGCTCTATCTATCTCTGAGGAAGTTATTGGGGTTTTTCACCTTTATGGTTTTTCCCAAGTAAACTCTGTGTCTCTTGTGTGCTTGCATTATTGTGTCCATGATTGATATGTTGTAGATTTGTTGTACATGTTGTTCTCCCAGTTAAGATCCTAGATTATATTGAAGTAAATTCTGAAAATTTAACATAGTATCAGAGCTAGCCTGAAAGAAGGCATGATATGGCATGTATGGCATTTGTTGCACTTGCGATGCTAGGGATTGATATAGCAAAAACCAGTCATCATAGCACTTTCGCTATAAATACATTTTGGCGAAGTTTTCGGATCTGAAAATTTTACAAGGTTAAGATCAAATCCTCATGCATCTTGTGTCCAATGGAAAATGTCTAATTCATTGTACCTTGTGATTTATGATCTGTTCAATATAGGGTTTCTGCCTCTTCCATATCCTAGTCAGAAACAGGTACCTGGGAAAAAAGGTCATAACTTGGGCTAGGAAGATCCAAATGAAATTTCGTAAAATGTAACAGGTAGTACACAGATTGTACTATCTCAAGAAAAATTTTCAAAGGCCGAAGTTGAACCAGTGACACATGTCACGCTGTACAAGTTCGCTCTCCTGGTTTATCCCATAAACAGGTCACATTGCGAAACGTGGCATAAATCTCTCTCAGAGAATCCAATTGAGGTCAGACCTATTGGGATGGAAATATGACAGGTCGGGCTATCTCAAGAAAAATATTCAGACCCTATGGATCAAACAGTTCGGAGTTACACCAGAAACAATCAGGTACATATTTCTGTCAAAACATAATTATTTTTGAGCACCTTCATTCATGGCTACCGGAATTTAGGGTTTCGGATAAAGTTGGAATTTTTTAATCAGATACCATGGCTGAATGCTACTCATCAAAATCAAAATTTAAAGACCAAGATCAGAATTTTTGGTTGGGCATAAGGCCGGGCTTGATCAAACCCTAGTTCGGAACTTTGATCAGAAAAATGGAAAATTAGGGCTTCTGCAAAAATGGGAATTTTTGAAATATGTGACCACGGCTAGAAGCTCCTCATAAAAATAGAAGCTTAGAGCTTTGGATCAAACCTTTTGATTGGGCAGAAGAGTGGGCTTCATCAAACCCCATTTCAGGGTCATGTCCAGTGAATCCGGAAGTTTCAAAGGCAAAATAGACGAGTGAAACTTTGGAATTTTCAAATTCTGAATATACCAGCTTGATCAGCTCATCAAGATGCATATTTCTATCCTTTCAGAAGTTTGAAATTCAAAGTTTGAATTTTTGGGGTTTCTCTGACAAATCCTATTACAACTCTAGATCCAATTCCTACAAATCAAGTGGATTGGGTTAATCCTAGAAGATGATGGATTGGTCACTTGCATAAGTGAAGAAGTTCTTGTTTCAGAGGGAGATGAGGAGAAGGCCTTCCATAAGAAGATTACAAGCAATCTTGACAGGTATGGCTTATAGGTATGTTTCGAATTCTGTTCATGGTTAATTTTATGATATGTTTGTCTTCATATCATTACAGTACAATCTTGATTAATTACTAGACTTGTCGTATTACCTTAATATAAGATATTCATTGATTAAGGTTTTGACACTTATGATTGTACTAATGCGTTGTGATGTTGTATGAGGTTTTATGTTGTTCGCTAACATGAAAAGTACACCAAGAAAGACAAATCATGTTCTAGTTCAAGAACATATGATCATGATGACATGAAGACAAAGATTCATCCATTGTCATGGATCACTTAGAAAATCTATTTACGAGGTATGTATAACTTGGTTCTACAATGGATAACTTATGAGACATGCAGGTTACTAGCACAAGTCATTGAAGAGAACCAGAAGACATTATGCGGGTATGTTAGACATAACTAGCTAGCATGCTAATCCAGGTATGTTTTTCCTATATCAAGCTAGAATCCTACCTTGTGTTAGGATCTTATACTGTTGTGTTGTTGATAATGATTATTTATGAAGTCATAGGTTTGAATAGTCATGGTTGTGTGCATATTATGTTTCTTACCATAATTGATGATCATGACTATAAATGCTTAAGATTATTGTGTTTTGATAGTATTGAGATTAAAAGGATAACACAATCATGATACTAATAAGTATGCATAGGGAACTAGGATGAATATAGGTTCAAGGACAGGTAATCCAGGAGACAAAGATCAAGAAGAAGTTACTTCAGCAGCTCCTGCAAGGAAGCAAAGACTCAGAGGGAGTCCACCCAACAAACAAACAAAGATAAGTATTTTAATTACCATTTCTTACATATTTGTTTAAATGAAATTGTTCAATGATGTATAGGATTATGTACCTAGACTTAGGATATGTAGTGTGCATATTAGAATGATTGCATTAATGAAGAGTATACTACTAATATGCATTTGATGGGTAAGTGGCCTATGGCACTGTACAACATTCCATTGCTACTTATCTAGAATGAAACCTCTTTGCTGACATGTTGGGAGTTGTGCACACTCTTAACAATGTTCTGGTAGAGATTGGAAGGCATCTAGAAAGTTACGGGATATGGATAAATGTTGTATTGAAGCATTGGCTAAAATAATTGCATGACTGTATGACATATTTCTTTATGTGTAAGAATTTGTTCTAAAAACTATGATAAGTTTTCTAATCATGCAATTTAACTTGTTGTGTAGGAAAGATCGTATACCATCACCTACAAAAGAAGGACTACAACATTTGTTCAAGCACCAAAGTTATCTATTGAAAATATTGAAGATATTGAAGTTCCCAGGATCTGGGAAGAATGCCATGATCAAGGAGTACCAGTCGATCATGAAGATGTTTGCGATGCAGTCCCAAGACCTAAAGGGGAGTCTGTAGTGACTTCCAAGAGGATCTACAAGATCAATCATGCTGCAGGTGGTAGCATAGAGACTTTTGCTCCTGTAGCCAGATACACTTCCATTAGATCCGTACTTGCTCTGTCCGCAGTGATGAAATGGAAGATACACTAGATGGATTTCAAGACAACTTTCTTGAATGGTGTAGTTGAAGAAGAAGTGTATGTGGAGCAGCGACTTGGTTCTGAGACACATGATAGGGAGTCATATACGTGCAGAACTTGGTATGGTAGGATAGACAGCTTTCTATCCAGTTTGGGCTTTATCAAGAGTAAAGCGGATTCCAAGCTTTACTACAAGGTTGAGGAAGGCAATCCAATGAACTACTTTTGTATATGGATGACATGTTTATTACATGTGAAGATAGATTGATTGCCAACACACAGCATAAGCTTGCTGTCGAGTTCGAGATGAAGAACTTGGGGATGGTGCACTATTTGTTTTTGGCATGGAGGTGTGGTAGAGTCTAGAAGGAATCTTCCTTGGACAAGGGAAGTATGCAGTAGAGATCCTGAAGAGGTTCGGGATGATGGACTGCAAGGCTATGGCCACACCTATGGCATCGAACCTGAAGATTCTGTGTGATGCTCCATCTGATCCGGTTAATGTCACGATGTATCGTCAGATGATTGGGTCCTTGATGTACCTGACGAACACTAGACCAGATATTTTCTTTATGGTGAACACATTGAGCTAGTTCCTGATGGATCCCATAGGTGTTCACTTGGTTGTTGTAAAGCATATTCTGAGGTACCTGAAGGGTACAGTTGATTCTGGGCTCAAGTATGATGCAAATCAAAAGCTTAACCTGTAGGGTTATGTTGATTCAGATTGGGCAGGCGGTGCTGCAGATAGGAAGAGAACTTCTGGGTGCTGGTTCAGTATGGGATCAGGTGTAATCTCTTGGTTTAGCAGGAAGCAGTTCTGCATAGCACTGAGTATAGCCAAGGTAGAGTATGTTGTAGCCTGTTCGGCTAGTTGTGAGGTAGTATGGCTTCGGAAGCTAGTGCCTGAGTTATTTGATCTCTCGTTGGATGCTACTGGTATCTTCTGCGATAACCAGAGTTGTGTGAAGCTGTCTGAGAACCCAGTGTTTCATGACAGGTCAAAACACATAGAGATCAAATATCACTATATCAGGGATGTGGTGCAGAGAGGAGCTGTGAAGCTCCTGTATGTTGCGACGGATGAGCAGATTGCAGATGTGCTGATGAATCCACTATCCAGGGTGAAGTTCGAGTACTTCAGGGAGAGGCTGGGTGTTTTTCAGATTGAGGACACTTCGAGGAAGAAGTGATGGACACATTTGTTGAAGCCATTCCAACCATGTTGGAAGGAGATCCTTCACATGGCTGTGGATGTAAGCGCTGGATGATGAGCATCAGGATGATGTTCTGGTTTCTACTTTGTATGATCAGTTGGATCATTTATATACGTATGTACGCATCATGTTGGATGCTGGATATGATCAGTTGGATCATTTATATATGTATGTACGCATCATGTTGGATGCTAGATATGATTAGTTGGATCATTTATATATGTATGTATGCATCATGTTGGATGCTGGATATGATCAGTTGGATCATTTGCATGTATTTTTGTATATGCATCATGTTGGATGCTCGAACCATGTATCTGTATATGTATCAGGTGGATACATTGTATGATCAGGTGGATCATGTATGGTGATATGTATCATGTATTTGTATTTGTATTAGGTAGATACTTGGTATGCATCAGGTAGATGCATTGTATGATCAGGATGATCATGATGACGAGCTTCAGGATGTTGCTCCAGATGATATGTACTAGGAAAGTACAGTGATGATGATCAGGATGATCATATGTATCAGGTGGATATAGCACATAATCAGTTGGATTATGTGTGATGAGTTCCGAAGACACAGATGCACAATGCCTTTCCGACATGGTGGTAGATGCGTTCTCCCATGTGCATTGATGTAAGTGCAGAGCCTTTCCAACATGGTGGTAGATGTGTTCTCCCATGTGCATTGATGTAAGTGCAGTGCCTTTCCGACATGGTGGCAGATGCGTCCTCCCATGTGCATTGATGTAAGTGCAGAGCCTTTCCGACATGGTGGTAGATGCGTTCTCCCATGTGCGTTGATGTAAGTGCAAATCCTTTCCGACATGGTGGTAGATGTGTTCTCCCATGTGCATTGATGTAAGTGCAGTTCCTTTCTGACATGGTGGTAGATGTGTTCTCCCATGTGCATTGATGTAAGTGCAGAGCCTTTCCGACATGGTGGTAGATGTGTTCTCCCATGTGCGTTGATGTAAGTGGAGGGCCTTTCCGATATGGTGGCAGATGTGTTCTCCCATGGTCATTGATGTAAGTGCTATGAGCCCTTCACGGATGGTGGTAGGTTGGTCCTCCCATGCCGTTGAGTGTAAGTGTTGTGTGTGTGCATCTGGGTTGTGCTTTGTGATACTCTGTGGCCATGGACAAGTTGTGCAATAACATGTAAAAGATCGTGGGAGATCCAATAGGTTGAGCTGTGTGCTCGTAATCAGTCCTAGGAAGCTCTTTCGAGGTTTTGTTGACTCATGTAATAAGTCCTGAGGATTCCATAGTATGGCTAGTGATGATGAAGACCTGCAGGTGGTGGGCCTACATCCAATATGAAAAAGGACTGGCTCTGTAGAACTTCCTATGACGAGTAGATTCAGAGATTGATTGAGATAGCAGCAGCAGTGACAATGACGATGATTCGAGGATGATGATTCGATGATGATGATCCAAAGAAGAAGACTTGTGCTAGCAGATCTGTGTCAAGAAATACCTTCCTAGTTAAGAGGGAGTGTTGATGTATATGTAACTTCGAAATGTATTTCATATATATTTATTGTACCCTTATAAGAGATGTGTTATTCCTCTATAAGGAAGTGTCATCATGTGTATTGACAAGTGTTGCAAGTATGTTAACTTGCCGATGGCTTATTATACCACCTTGATGGGGTCGGCCCTATATGAGTCATGTGGGTAAAAGGGTTATTAGACCACCAAGTGTGGGGTCGACCCGGATTAAGTTAACCATGGGTTAATCTAGACATGTAGGCCCCATTAGTTTATTGGGCAGGATAGGACAAGTATAAATAGAGATCGGGAGATCTCTATTTGATCATTCATCCACACACTTCTCTCTTTCGGAAAGTGGCACACTTGTGAGGAGGAGGCTCTACTGCTAGGAGAAGACTATCTCTTGTATTTTGGTTGTATCATTGCTCTATCTATCTCTGAGGAATTTATTGGGGCTTTTCACCTTTATGGTTTTCCCCAAGTAAACTCTGTGTCTCTTGTGTGCTTGCATTATTGTGTCCATGATTGATATGCTATAGATTTGCTATACATGTTGTTCTCTCAATTAAGATCCTAGATCAGATTGAAGTAAATTCTGAAAGTTTAACATGCATCACTCCATCACCCTCATTTTCTTGGAAGAGTTTGAAAGCCTCATTGATATATCCACTATGTGCATATCCTGTAATCATTGCAGTCCAGAAGACCATGTCTCGCTCAAGCATTTTCTCAAACAGTTGGCATGTATCCTCAATGCTGCCACATTTAGCATACATTTCTACAAGTGAAGTCGTCACAAAAAAATATGAGTTAAACCCACTTCTCATTATCTATTCATGGATCTCTATACCTTGTTCCAGAGTTGCAAGCTTTGCACATGCTGGGATGAGTTGAGATTCGTAGGCGATCTGCATCACTACCAAAGCAGGGGATGAGTTGAGATTCATCGGTGTTGAGACCATAGAGAGCTAGTCATTTTTCTCCATAAGAATCTACCAAAGACAATATAGACCCCATGGCCAACACTCCATCGCCCTCATTTTCCTTCACTTTGTGACTCTGTATCCTATCTCTTCTTCCACAAAGATGACAAAGGAAGGCAATTTTGACAAAATTTGGTGCCACCTAAAGTTTGGGATTTTTGTTTTTTTAATTCAGTGTAATTATTTTTTTTCAATTTTCAATATAAGTTTAATGGATAGTTTTTGGTGGCTATAACACTCACAAAACAAGCTAAATCTACAAAGCAATTTGGCAACTATTATATTTTCACCACTACAATGGCTAATTAAATAAACAATGAGGTGAAGGCTATAGATGGACATCACATGATATGTGGAAGATGTAAAGCCCAAGTATCATTGAAATTCTATGGGAGGTTTATTTTGAAATGAAAAGGATTTTTTTGGAAGCCCCATTATGTTCCTCATGCATACGAAATTATGCATTTCTTGGCAATTTGTTAGCCCTTTTGTTTTAATTTATTCCATATTATACTTATGTACATTCCTGCAAAAAACAAATATGAGAACACAACCAACAATGAAGAAGAATGGAGTTAGCTACCCACGAGGTGTAGAATAGATAGTGAATGGATGTACTATTAAGACACTCCTTGCATAAGGTCATCGGTTCAAAACTCCATGGGTATGAGCCTTAAAAAAAAAATGGAGTTAACTGAAGTATAGAATGGAGAAATGAGGGAAGAAAGGCAACCTTCTTCCTTCTAAAATCACAACATGTCATTTCCCAAGATGATGGAAACTCAACCAACACATGAAATTACTGAGGAAGAGTGATAAAGTTCAAATTTTTAATGAAGAGAGAATACAACTTTTCTAGATGAATGATTTTCTCAAAGATAGTCTAATTGTTGAGTAAAAATTGAAGAGGTCCAAATTCTTGAAGAGGTACGGTAACAACACTCGATAGTGAGTGATTTTCCTCTAAGATTAAAATTGTGACTTCAGAAGGATTTATGGAAAAATCACTAACCTTGGGAGCCTATTTTCCTCGTAGTTCATCAATTCCCTCTTTGTTGTCTCTTGTGTTTGTCACTAATTCCCAAAGGTGCAAAAGGAATTCCCATGAATAACTCCAAGCTTTGTTGGTGAAAATATTGAAATGTGACAGAAGATGAACCCTTCTAACTCGAACATTTTATTTTCAATTGAAGTTACCTAGGAATAGATGCAAACTTTGTTGGGGAAAAGGGACAAAATGGGATTGAAGATAAAACCCTTCCATCTAATCTTCACATTAATAATGACTACTCATAATCCTTGATGATGAGAGGGGAATATTAATATGGCGAAGGAAAGGGGTTTAATTTCTTGTCAATTTCGTTCGTTCTCCTCTTCTGCAAATCCTTAATTTCTATGACTTTTTGAATCTAGTTTTCCTTTGAATCTTGTCCATAGTTAGGAAATGGCTGCTCTAGAAATAAAAATCAGTAAAAGCAATAGAAAAACTAGCCTTGCCATCCAAATATATCATGAAATTGAAACACGAGGAGCACAACATTTATTATAATATCAGAAGACTTTCACATAGACAATCGAATCGGTTATCGAACCAGTGATTGTCATACTCGTAGGAATTCATAGAAAAAGGACGAAGAAGAGGTTAAGAAGGAACATCTCAAACATGAATTGCTGGAAGTGGAAGAGAAATTGGAGCCTCTTTATAAAATATCTTGTTTGATTTCTGTAATACAATGGACAAGGAACAAATTATAGAATTGGAAGCTAGGAAAGCAAATATACTAAGTGTTGAGGAAGAAACATGGTGTTTAAAGAACAAATCTATGTGGATTTCACAGGGTGATAAAAACACAATTTTTTCTCAATGGTTCTCCAATTGATTTTGTCAAAGTTGGAAGCAGGAATATTAGACAAGGATTTCATTTATCCCCTCTCCTCTTTATGCTTGTGATTGAAGTGCTAAGAAGAATTATAGGAAAGGTTATGAGAGATGGATGTCATAAAGGGGTAAGGTTTTCCACATCTCTTTATATCACGCATTTGTTATTTTAGATGATGTATTGTTGTTTGGGGATGGAATAGTGCAGGAGTGGTAAAATTAAGGCCGACCGAGAAGCTGCCACCTCTCACCATGTGGCTCCTTCTCGGTCGACGCACCATGCAAATTAAGGTGGGTGCTCTTCAATGATCTAAACCATAAAAATGTTGACATCCCACATGAGCTGCAAAGGAGATCGGGGTAGGATGGAAATCATTCCACTCTGGTGCGAATTTATGGCAGGAAGAAAGGTCATTTCTGGGTTTAATCACAGGATCTACCATCATTTTTGGAGGTGGAGCAGGGGAAGCACAATGAGTATTTATCCTTGGTGTAGGGATGGTTGGTTGTGCATTGCATACTTGATTTTTCCTGTAGCAGGCTCTCGTCTCCTCCATGACCCTGGTGTCTTGGGAACCACCTTCGTTTCTCATCAGATTAAGCTTGCCCCTTGAACAGGTCCTCCCGCAACCATGTATCGGCGGCCAAGAGCTAACCCATGTGGTTGGGGAAGAGGTCACTCTTGTGGGGGGAGAGACACTGATATCGGGAGATGCGGGAGCTCCATCAACTTTGGCTATGGCAGTTCCATCCCAATGCAACTATGCACCATTCTTGATGACTGGGAGGAGGAAATTGTGGTTCAGTAGGTGACCAACTAGAGGGAAAGGACGCAACGCAAGAACTACTGGATGCTCAAGAATTCATTCGCCTATATTCTCATGTTTTCTCAGAAACTTGAGCAGGGGAACAATTCCCCTCCCCCTCCATATCCACCCCCTATTCATCACCACATTCCCTCCCGTGGTGCCTCTCAGGTTTTCTAAACCAGAGAAGCACTGTGACATCCAGCTTGGCAAGAAAGCCACCACACCTGGAAACCTAATTCTAAAAGTACTTCAGAACATTATTAACTATGGGTGTTGGATTCGTATGAGGAATTATGAAATTCCATGACCAGGCCTAGAAATCCACATCCCATCCACCCATCAAATGGAAATTTCAAAATTGTGTATAATTATCATTGCTCAATACAAGGAAATGTTGTAAGGTACATCGAAGCATATATAGATGAGCAATTGATTATTAACCAATTTTTCTTATTTATCCTAATTACTGATCTCTTGTGTTGATAAATAGGCTAAGAAGGAGCTATATGTTTTTTGCTCTTCTTTTTAGAACTGAGGACTGTATATTTTTTTATCGGCAATGAATAAAAAAATAAGGCTAAGAAGGTATTTTGTTGGCTTGCATCAATGTTCCGCACTACAAACTTATGTACATAAAAGATGGTTGGTTGCATTCATATTCTTCATGTGGCTAACATAGTTTATTGAGAAGGTGCTTATTGTGAATTCTTCAAGGCCACGCTCATAGTGAATTAAATAAGGCCACACCGGTTTGGGTAAAGCCCCCTCATAAATATGAAAGTGCCAAGTCAATTTCTGAACCTCTTGGACAATGTCAATTACAAGACCTGGGTTGAGCATACTAGAATTTCAGATCATTTTCATGTGGTGTTAGAAACCATATCTAGTGTTTTAAACTTCAAAATGAGCACCACATCCCACTTCCAGACCAAATATCCCCTATGGAGGGATAATATGGTGGTTTGGGACCACACACATGGACCATGACCCCCATAGTAAGATCTCTAAATCCATCTACATTGTTAAAATTTAGTAAAATATTGTACAAGTTCATTATCAAAATTGTAATTTTCCATTGTTAGTGTGACACAACTAAAAACAACTAACATAAACGACTAATTCACATTAATCGTTGTTAGCTAGTAAAATTTATATTCCCCTGACTAAATTAGTCATTTATCTTGGTCGTTTCTAGTTGCATTACTTAAAATTGCTCAATTTTAGTCATTTATCCCTTGAAAAAATAGTGGTGACTAAATTTTTTAGTCACCTAGTCACTTATCTCTCATTTTGTACTAGTGTAAGCCGCAAGACTTAACTCCTTTTCATGAGCAAGCATGTGGCATTTAGAATAAGATCTATCATTTACAAGAGCTCATTGCCGAGGAAGTCAGCAAGACGAAAATGATGATATTGAGGATGAGGGAAATTGATGCTGAAGCTCTAGGAGTAAGACTGAAATTAGTACGAGCCATGGCTGAGATCTAGAAGCAGATAAACTGGAGAAAAGGGAAATCAGAATTCCCTGAGCACCTGCCACCCAAGAACATTGCAGATTCGAATCTAGACATAGGCCTCCTCGAATTTTGTAGAAAATTAGGTCTACAGATCAACAACAGGATCTCGAAAACCATCGAGAAATGTACAGGTTTTTACTAGAAAATCTGTGAAATTCATGAAAAGTGTCAGTTGGTTATGCCTCCAGCCATAGAAAAATTTCTAGAAAGGGATCAATGCTTATCAGAATTGCAGAGCACATTGAGTGATGATTTGAATTACATTAAGAAACTGGAGGTGCTAACAGGAGAATATCTGCATCATTTCATCGGACAAGCTTCCATTTACTCTTATTTTTTAGAAGACAACTATAAGGAAACTGCAGATGGAGTAAAGAGTATAGAAGCATAATTATCTAATCATGAGATCTCTTTAAAGACGGTGGATCCCGTCCAAAGTAATATTATTTTAGAATAAATTGACATGTGGGCTAAATATATTTCTGAGTTGGAAAAGATAGCTGGAAATTAATATTTGTAATATTCTTTGTGTAAACACTAGAAAACAAAATTTTGGGAATCCCTAGGGCTAGGGCATGTGAAGAAACACTAGAAAACAATTTTGTAAAGTTATAAATAGGGGAAGAGAATAGAACAAAGGTACTTTTGGCAGGTACAATAGAGCTGGACTATTTGTATGAGAACTATTTTTCTGCTTAATAAAGAAGGCTCTTTTGCCTGGGGAAAGCTAGCGCATAGATTTTGCTTGGAATATGTGGAATGTCATGTGGAACTAATTCATGGTACATTCATATTGCATATTGTGAGATCATTCTAAACTGCCTTTCATTACTTGATGGTTTTGAATGATTTTATTTCCTTTGTAAATGTTGATGTGCTAATTGAGTAATAGAATGCTTTAATTATATCAGAGCTATCTTTTGTATCTTTCCTTTCTGCTTGAAATGTGCTTATTATCTTGAAACAACTATCTGTGAATATTTTATGTGTATTTCCAATTTATTACTCTTAATTCAGACTTGCTCCCTGCAGGGATAGTTTAGATTAGTTTAGTTAGATTAGATAGATTAGATAGACTACATGCATTTAACTAGGGCACTTGCATCTCATCTTTAAATAAAAATACATAAATGGTGGACCAGGCCTCAACCGGTGAAACCAAACTTTAAATCACACATGATAGTCGGGTCGTTAACCGGGCGGATTCCCCACACCAAACGGTGAGCGATCTAATTGGTCTTGCTTACCAGGGAGAATCCGTCTGGTTAACAGGTGTGAATTTTGTTGCTGCGAATTTTGGGGAATCAACAGGTGCATACCATTAAGATTTCACAATGGTCGTGAGTCTGGAAGTCCATGGGGTTGGACAAGGAGTGAAATGAATGGAGTAACATGCATCTAAGTGCAGAAGATATCATACTAAAAGGACTCATAATGTTGTAGAAGGAAAGAATAGCATGGGTGTCAAACGACAAGGACATCTATGGTGAATTCCATGTTAGGAAGTCTCTACTGCTGAGTAAGGGAAAATGCAAAGGTGGCTAGGTTGGGCCACTTATTTTGACAGGGAGGTTCCTACAAGTGTATAAATAGTGTATGGAGGTTGATTCACAAGATTTTTTTCTGGAGGTAGATTATATATATGTTAGTTAGGGATTTATACTTGTAGAGGATGGCTACTAGTGGATATTCGTGGAAGTTTTTGCATCAAGCACCTACACATAAAGATGGTACCCAAGCGTAAAATTGCATCTAGAAGCTAAATAAAATGCACTCATAACTTAAAGAATATGAATATTGAAATTTTACCTAATGGAATACAAATCGGGGTGAATGGGATAGTGAGGCACAAAAAATATCTTTTGATCCTGACACACGGTTCTAATAATCAATTTAGCTTGGAAGCTTCATTCCAATAGTACTAATGGAATGTCAAATGGACTTCATTTGAGCCCACAAATAGCTTTACAAAAATGGGGGGGAAATCAGTTAAATAGGGGTGGGGCCCACCACTCCAAGTGTCATTTTCATTATTTATTGTTGTAGGAGTGTGGGGGGCTTAGGTCTTTAGTTTTTTATTTCTTCCATTTTGACCGTCACATTTATCCATCTCTTTATTAACCTATAGATGTTTGCTACAAATAGCTACACCTTATATTCTTTTTCCTTTACTGACATTCTGGCTCAATACAATATGTATTTGATATTGCTATGTAAGATATTCTCACTCACTTATTTGATGTGGGACCTCTTGATATTTGGCAATAGAACCCCACCAGGAAAGAAGTTTAGATAATTGGTTCAAAACCTTTCCCATTTGATGTCTCTCCTTAGTCACAACAGCTTTGTGTGGAGTAATGGGAAATGTTTTGGTAAAGGTAAAGGTAGGGATCTTTGTCATAGTGAAGCGAAAACCTTGAATAAGTTGAAGCGAAGTAGCATATGATAAATAAGATATTCTGAGATAGAGGAGTAACCCCTTGGACTTAGATCCACATCAATCCGATTGGTGCTTGTTTGGATGCTATGATTCCTACTGGTACAGTCACGGGTTTTTAGTAAACTGCATATTCTTAAAATCATAGGTAATTGGCAATAATTGTTTTTATAATGCACTAAAACTTGTCATTTCGGTATATTTGTAGATACCGAAAAAAGGAAGATGGTTGGAATCCTTTCATCCTTATCATTACAGTTCATTTAAAAAACTTTAGGAAATTAATGCCCCAATAGTTTTTAAGGTCTACACTATAACATTAACTTGAAAATTATATAGACTACTCTCATGGAACAGAGTTCATGAACTCTATTCATGAACACAGTTCATGAACATGCCTTCCCTTTTTGCTGTGTGAGAAACTGTAGGATATTTTGATGGATTTTCTCACTTGTGTATATAGCTATTGAACCAATGCACAATCTGAATTTGAATCTTTAGCCCTAACCAATCCCTCTATCTGTATCCAGCCTTTTGTTACAAGCAGGGAGTTTTAAAACCTAAACCTTTATATGTAAAAGATTTATTTTTTCAAAAGTAGCAAATATACTTATGGATAGATATATTGGATTTCTACTTGGGTAAGATCTCTTTAGATGATTATTATGTGTGACTTGTAGTGTGCCTATAGATTAGATCAACTCTAAAGATTTTACTGAGGCTTAACACTCTACCAAATTGTTTGTGCATTTAATTTGCAACCTAAAATAATGAGGATATACCTCTCTGGTGAGACTTTCATAAATCAGTTAAACACCTAACCCAAAAAGGTACATGCTCCGTAAAAATCCATCCTATAGAATCCTTTTTAAAGGAGGATCACCCTCGGGAAGGTTTGCTGCATGAATATCTTCCTTGTTAAAAAATGCATAATTTCATAATCCTGCATCAACAAAGTTCTCCAATTATTCAGGTTCTTTAATCTCAAAATGGACCAGTATTTGAACTGTGTTCATGAACATAGTTCATCTTTGTTAATGAATAGAGTTCATGAACTCTATTCATGAACATAGATGAACTATGTTCATGAACACAGTTCATCTCCTTTACCTCCACAATGGACATACTATTTACAACCTAGAAGTAGTTCAAATGTACTTCATCTATGAGCTTGTGTGCTGATTATCCGGATTAATAATAAATAAAGTAGGTTAAATTAAGGAATTAAATAAAGGCATTATAAAAAGATTGAGACTAGTCATTTTCCAATATTTGAGATAATTGCATGAAAGTATATGTGTGTGTGTGTGTGTGTGTGTGTAATTACTCTCTTCATTTATGTTATATTGTTTTAATGCGTAAATACCTTTATGATAAGGCGAGCACGAGTTTCGACCACTTTTTAAGATATTTTCCTATAGAAACTTCTGTTCATTGACAGAGTCCATGAAAAGACATATAGAAAAATATAATATAATTAAATTATTTTAGTAATGTTAATATTCTTAATGTTCATTATACTAGACTTGATAGAACAATTGTTAAGGGCCTAAGCTAATGGTACTTCAATGAAGTGATCCATATCATATTAATACTACTAATATAATTAAATTATTTTAGTAGTGTTAATATTATTAATGTTATTATACTTAGACCCCCATTAAATCTAATAAGTGAGAAGAAAGAAAGACCACATTGGCGCACCTCTTTCTTCTTCGCACTGACTTAGCAACTTTCAATTCACAAACTATAAAATAGCTAATAAGTGTTGGCCCACCATAGGGATGAACTTTATTAACACGACTAGACTAATATAGGAAATAAAAGTAATGTATAGAACTCCCCTTGACATGTGTGTTGTACCTCAAATGGTTGGATGGTCAAAATTAAAATTGAGCATAACAACACTTACAATCTTTATTTTTTCTTATATAACATAATATCTTTTATGGGAGATTAAGTTAAATGTTTGGAATGTTAAAATATCAAAACATGTAGAATTTGAATATGTTATGAGTTGATAGTTGTGTAAATGTAGATATCATATCAAATGGAAAGAGAGGATTCTTTGAGGCAAAAGTGTAGGAGGTCATCACGGTCATCAGGAATGTGTGTCTCAACTGATAATCAAAGCTTTCTGGCTTCACGTCAAGATTCAATCTTATTGTATAGTTCATATTCATCTGATCACCAACGAGGAAAAATGGGTCCAGATGATTCCCCTGTATCTTCTATGAGAGAACATCGATCTCGACCTTCTGTTGGTATGGACATTTATGTTTTAATACATGTATCAATTGTAATTTTGTGCGTGTTTAAAAATTTTGTACATGTTTACACACAATTGTGTATGTATTTGAAGCAGAGAAAGGTTCCGAAGAGGCTCGTAATTCTACATAGAGGGACAAAGGTTAAGAAAGGTTGGCATATGTTGAGCTAGATGTGGGTTGTACACCCATAACAACTTATCCATCTAATTTACCTGAGGATATTCCATGCGAAAGTGGTGTTCAACAAACGACCCTTGAAATCTGTAGATCTCACTATGAAACATTGCAACATGATCTTTCTAGTTTGGATCTCCCTTCAGAGAGCAAACAAAGTCTATATATTTTTTTGCGATCATTGCAAAAATTCATTGATGCATATGAGGATCTCAGACCAACTACGAATGATTTTTTTGACTTGATGTGGAGGAGAAGGGCACAAGTGATGGGTCCAGACAACTGGGTTGTTGTAAAGGAGAGAGTGACCAAAGAACATGCCAATTCAATGTTGAACTTCAAAGAAGGACTAAAGTAAAAAATGTTGAAAGTGCAATAATACAAGCACCCTGAACTTGGACATCTAATATATGATCTGTTCCTTGCATCCTATGGTTGGTTTCCATGCAACGATGAGGTTCCTAATTCTTTCACCATATGTTTTTATGAAAAAAAAATTTTAAATATGAAGCCAGACTATAACAATCTTCATTCTGACTTTTATGGAGTTGTAAAGGGGCGAATATATGATCAAAAAGGTTCTCTTAGAGATCCCACAACTCTTCGACCTCCACCCCATATATCTCTCCCACCCGGGTTTGTGACATTAAAATCGGAGATGGAGCCCACATCCCAACTTTGGACAACTGCAAGGAATTATGTTGTCGAAGGTTTAATGTCGTCATTTGTAGGAGTTGATGTGGGATTGGTTCGAGAGAGGGATCGAGCCACTATTTGTCACTAGTTTGTTTACATAACGAATGATGAGGTAGATGGAATGAGCATTTAATATATTATGGATTATGCTAAGGTTTGTCGTGATACAACTTCGGATGTCCTATCCAATGACACATCAAGTATATGAGAGGTCTATTGTTTATGTACATACAATCTATTTAATTGTTTTATTGATTTTGAATTGAACTTTTTGTTACATTATATCTATGGCATTATGTATTTTTTTATGTATAGTAATAAATACATTACATAAATGTTTGTTGGTTTCAGTTTTCTAGAATGTTGAATGAACATAATTTTCGACTCTCCATTAGTGAAAATGTAGAAGAGCATCTTAGAGAGGTATATTTATTATTTACATATTTATATTTATGTTTGAAATATATTGTATGCTTTTTTTGAATTTTAATTTATCTATGTATCTTATTGTTAATGTGACTTATCCATGCAGGTTCATTTAAGTTCCAACTTTTTTGATGATTTTCCATCTCTTGTGAGCTCATGATTTCAATTTTTTATGAATTGCTTAATTTTAGTTTGTTTTGCTTGCACAATGTTATATTTATTAACAAAATTTAAATTTTAGGGAACATGAGAACATATGTAAATTGGTGGTCAGGACATAGGTTCTTTGATGGACGTGGACATTGGCACTGAGGTGATTTTGTTAAGAATTGAACTATTTCTTTTAATTTTTTTTATAAGTTTAATATTTTAATTTTTTGAATTTAGTTTAAATTTTTTTGAATAATTTATGAGATTCATAATTTGCTTTTATACATGCTACAGGTTGGGTCTCTTCGAGGCAAAGGAAGACCCCCATGGATGATAGTGGTCGACTTTGATTTAGAGAGTGATTTTTATCATTGTTATTTTTTTGTTTTCCCATACTACCGTATTGCATATATCTTCATGTTGATACATATGATGTAGTTGTTTTGGACATCAAGGAACTTTATTTTTTGACTATATATGTACATTGAACTCACATCTTCAGGAACATTTTCTTTTGGATTATATAGATGTACATTTATCTTACATATTATGTATTTTCTTTCAATGATCTAACGTTTTTTTTTTAATAATTACATAACATACTTTGTGTGGCAAATGCTTAGAATATTGTAGGGTCTCGTCAACATAAGTATATATATATATATATATTGGTATTTGTTTCTCTTATTTTGTCGAAATAATATTAAATGCTCTATATGACAATATAATACCTAGTATATAACCTTTAAAAGATAAAAGTGTAAACTTCACCTTATCATTTAGCCAACACTACTCTAATAAATTTAAAACATCAAATACACTAAGAAATGATCTGTATTTATTTATAATACCCTTACTATATTAAAGGATATATCATACTCCTTTATTATAATAATTAATCTATATTCATAAAAAGATAAAGGAATAATTTCTTACTTTAATATTAAACCATTATTATTCTAATCTTTAGAATATCAATTACACTAACAGATGGAATAGCATTACCTAGATTCACTTTATGAACTACTAGATAATAATGGTTTAATGGTTTAATGTTCCTCATTTAAGATTAAATTTAATGTTTTAATAACAATGCTATGACTTATATTTTAGTCTCATTATTTCCAAGATAAAGCTAAGAGTTAATAACATTATTTAACATTCATTCCTATTATTCGTATGCACGAATGGCCACATACATCTATACTTTAGAGATGTACATAATACTTTCAACAAAAGATTTGTTTGAAATATTTTACACATCCACAACTAAAGGTTATCTACTTTAATATTTGATTACATAACATATACTTAGTTATAAACAAGTGTAAGAACTTTATATATGCATCCCATTCCTAACTAAATATAATAATCAAATGTAAAAGTCTAATGCAAAGGGTTTGATGTTTTATTTCAGTACTAACCAATGCAAGTAGTATTTCTATGTTATCTTTCGGTTGGGAATTTACTTATGACTAAACGTAGGCATCCATTCTGTAATCTCAATTTAAAAAGAATATAAATAGAATAAATAACCACCCACATCTAATTCAGTAAGTTATTTCAATCTACCCTTAACATGAATAGTTCATAGTTAAATATAAGGAAACTATAGCTGTCGTAACTTTTATAATTAATACAAAGAAACTAAAGCTGATGTAACTTCATCTTCATCCTGGATCGTCACGTGTCAATTCAGCTCACGTGTCACTTCAGCTCATCAAAGGAGTGCTTTGAATTGTAGCTAACTTCACAAATTCTTCGATTTTGAGTCAAGCTATGCACAGGCATCTTCATCGGTTTTCATTCTCGGTTGTTGGACAAATCCAGAAAATAACCAACCATAAACCAAAAATGATGCACTATCAATTTACATTATTTATAAGAATCTTCAAATGTATGCCACAGTGATTACCCTAAACATTAGAGTGCACTGAATCTATATTATTATCAAATACCAATATACTACATCAATTTTTAAACAAATATGACACACTATTCATTACATTATTATGTCCCCGAAGGGGCATATATATATATCGTGCTTGTCCTATTAATTGACTTATATAGTTTATAAATTTTTTCTTTAGCTATAGTTATTCTATAGTTCAAAAATATTTTATTAAACAAACGTTAAAAAAATGTAATTTTATTCTATAGTTCAAAAATATTTTATTAAACAAACGTTAAAAAAATGTAATTTTATAAATTTTTATTGGTTGCAGATTGTGACATCATCCTTGTTTTTCCCTTCCCCCAAGGAGGCGACAGGATGACATCTTCTAGTTTTTAATTATGTTGCAGACTTCTGAATCCTGATAGCTATTTGTGAAAAGGTACACATCAATTCATTTAGTTGTGTGCATACATTATGAGTCCCATTTAATTCGCAAGTTTAATCATCGTGTTTTGTTTAAAATGTCCCCATCATATAAAATATTATTGAGACGTGCAAACAAGCCTAGATTATGACGATGTGAAGGAGGTTTTTTGTCTGTCTCTCTGTAGAACATATTTGACACGTCAATCTTTACGGGAATGCTAATTATGATAAAGTCAATTTGACATCCGTCATAAATTAATACCTGATTGTGACTGTAAGCATGCCTGAATAGCCATAGCGGGGGCTGCATTGGTTTCCGATGGAGTATTAACTATGAAATTTAATTCATAAATTCATAATCTGAAACAACTCATTTCCAATTAATTCGATTCTAAATCCTAGATTTTTGAGGTGTATACACAATTTGGTGTCGACTCTAGAGAGTTCAGATTCTGAAATCTAAAATATGTTGTTGTAAGTCCAGCGGCCCAAACATAAACCAACTAGATTTTAAGGAGAAAGTGTTTGATATGTTGTAATTATTGTAACTGGAACAAGAAATTATGCATATATGTGAATGGATTTCTTGTTAATATTAAAAAAATGACTTTAATTTCCTTTAATTCCGCCTAAATAAGGCGCCTAATCGTTTTCATTTGTTGTTTTCCTTTAATTCCTCCTAAGTAAGGTGCCTGAACGTTTTCATTTGTTGCAACCGAGCAATGTGAATGTGCTTGTATGTTTTTCAATGTCCTCCGGCATTGCTGTGCATGGTGAAACCTACTACCAGTCTGCCACAATCGAGAATAAGAACTTAATTTGCCACCATGTAATCATTTCCCTGTTTTCCTAAGTGAATCAAATAGGCACTGGTCTTAACAGTTGGAAATGAATCAAATAGGCACTGGTCTTTACAGTTGGAAATGAATCAAATAGGCACTGGTCTTAATAGTTGGAAATGACTTTGTAATGGATTAACAGTGTGTTTTCTAGGATAATTGAAATGATCCCTCCTAAGTGCCTAGTATTTTCGTTTTCAATAGGTTCTCTAGCGAAGCTCTAAAACTAATGAAGTCCATAACAAGTTGCCATTTGAGCCCCCTTTTCAATTAAAATCTAAAACCTCATATTAGTATTACTTAAATTGATTCTTTGCTAAGAATTGAGTAGTTTTCTTGCCATAAAATTCTAGAACTAGAGGCTGGATTTTTCATTCTGTAGCAGCTGTGTGTTTCCAATTGGTTTGATTATGGAGTTTTTTGTTATTTTTTATACCCAAAATTTTTGTGGTTGAAGTTTAGAGAAATGTAAAAATTGTTATAGTGAAATATTTACAAATAACAACACCAAAAAAATGAGTGTGGAAAATTTGCATTAAACATAAAATGAAGGGCATTAAAAACAAAGGAACGTCGTCAAATTTCAGTTTTACAGATAGAGGGAATATATGAAATTCCAGGCTTGCATGTAGGAGCTGCAATACTATGTTTCAGACTTGGAAAAAGAAGAGGGAAGAGAGAGTAACATATTGTTTAGAGAAAATTATAAGATTGGAAGAGGAGGTTGCATTCTTAGGGGTTGGAATTTTGTTCCTTGCGAAATATCACCATCATCCACTAGAGATCAGGTGACCCTATCATGCACTTCCGATGGATCTCGGTTTATGGCTCATAGATTGATTTTGGTGAGTTTTATTCGTAACCTATCAATATTTTTGTTGTCATCCTCTTGCTAATTTGTGACATGCGATTATATGTTGGTTTAGTTATCACGTTATATTATGGTTTAATTTCTGCAGGGCAACAAATTTCTGATATGTGATTATATCTTTGTTAACTTGTATTGTAGTATTAAATTTCCGCAAGCAAATAGGTCGGACGTATTCTGTAAAAAGCTTGATGAAACAGATATATGGGGGAGAGACAATGCAATTATTATTGAGAAATTTAGAGGAGTGACTGTCAAGGTGTTTCTCAAGTTTATGTACACTACCAAACTAAGTGATGAAGATATGCATACCAATTACAGGGAGCTTGTGGAACTCGCCCATCTCTACTGAGTGAAGCTGCTTATCGCGAGGTTGGACGGATTCATTTGTGCAGAATTACTTACAAAAGATTCAATACCAATATTTCATGTTTAACGATTCAATATACACCCAATTCTTTTTGAATTATATACAAAGGTTAATATGGGAATTATTATTCATTTTTAGTGAATTAATGGTATATCGTAATCAAAATTTATTGTGTGTTGTATTAAAAGGCACACAACAACAGCTTACATGAAAGTATAAAATAACCTTTTAATGAAGAACCTTAATAATTTGGGGTAGTCATCACGCCTTCAGCTATATATAGTAATTTGCTACGGAAGACAATATAATTCAAATTTCTTTTCAATTCGAATTTCAAATTCTTTATGGTCTGAGAAATTAATTATTTGGTTAGGTGTTTATTAAAATTATTTCAACTCTTATGTTTCTAGTATTCCTTGTAAATTTCGCTTCCTATGTTATGAATTTACCTATTTTTTCACACTCAACCGAAACGGCCAGTTTTGATGGACGAAGGCCTCACATTTTATCATTTCCAATAACAGGTAAGCCTCTCACATAGTCTTAGAAAAGCTCATATGGAATCATTAAAAAAAAGTTAAACTCGAACCATCCAAAAATGTAGGTAAATTATCTATCACATAATGTTAGAAATGATGAACATTTAAGTATGTCACTTTTTTTTACGTCTTCATTATATTACTATGAATATGAATATGTAAGATAAGTTATTTTAGTATTTTATATTTTTTAAATATATTTTATTAAAATTTTAAAATATAAAGTTATTTTATTTACATATAGATAAATAAATTTTTAGATAAAAATAAATAATTTATGTAAATTTTATAAATATTAATTTTAATAATAATATTAATACATCTTTTAATTTTTTTAATAATAATAAAAAATAAATTTAATTAAAAATTTATGGTGAAAAAGTTAAATTAAGAAACAATAAACTACATTCTTATATAAACAATATAAATGAAATTTTATAAAGAAAAGATGTGTATTGTACCAAATCTTGAAGAGAATGGTGCATGATAAATCATGTTCAAGGATGGTTGATGTTTGTGACAACTAAGTTATTTATATGCATATAGGAATATATATTATGTCAAATATTGCGATATCTTAATAGTGGAAAATATTATAGTTAAACATTGTGAAATTTTTTATATTATTTTGGTTTTGAATATAAATTGATATACAAATTAAATTTGCTATAAATTAATATTAATTTATATTTATTAAGTATAAATGTTGAGATTAAAATATCTTATTGGAATTAAATAAATTAAGTTAAAATAGATATCTACTTATTTTTATTTCATTTTCTTTAATTTTATATTTTTATCTTTTAATTTGTATCAAATATTAATTTATGTTTTTCTTAATTCCATATAAATTTAGTCAAAAGTTATAATTCCACTTAATTGACAAAAAATTTGACTATAAAATTTTGATCATTCTAAAACAATCAATATCTATTTTACCTTATATTAAAAAAAAAAAAAAACCTTATTTAAATTAACATTAAAAAATCGTTTATTTATTAAAAAATCTTCAAATCCATATTAAACTCATTTCTACCATATAAATTTTTAATTTTTATTTATTATTATTATTATTATTATTATTTTAGTTAACACATACATACAAATTTAAATAAAACATACATGAGAGAGATTATCAGATTGAGTCAATATTTTCAATTAAAAGCAACACACCTTATCCTATTCTCATCTTAGAAGTGGTTATTTCCCCCATCGAGAGCATGGTTGTGACTAGGTACCTGATGTACAAGCACAACATAAAAATCATAGCAGCTCGCATTTGCATAGTGTCAAGTGCACTGTACAGTCGGTTCTCTTTTCACATTTCTTTTCGGTTCGTTTGCAGAGTGACACAGAAGGTGCAAATTCATGCGTCTCGGGGCTTGAAAACCATTAGTGTTTTGGCATTTTTTCGTGCCTTCGGCTTTGGAAGGAAGAAAGTCGGAAATCTGTGCACGTTAGAGGTCCAGATGGAGGAATTTGTAGTTCTTTCTATCCAAATGGTCATTGCAGAGAGGCTTTTGTAAAAAAAGCAGTCACGGTGGAGGAATTTGGAAGGTTTTTTTTGTGCAAATGGCCTTTTCAGAGATGTTTTTTGTGAAAATAGCGGTCGATGAGCAGGAAGTTACAGTTCTCTCTGTCCAAATGGTTGTTTCAGAGAGGGTTTTGTAAAAAAAATGATCGCAAAGGAGGAATTTAGACTTCTTTCGGCAGGTAATTTATTTTAAAGGGCTATTTTTGGGGGAAAAAGTGTTAAATTCTGGTTCTTTTGCAGAGCAGGTGAATTTGTCGTAAATAATCGGGGGGAGCTTGAATGAATTCAATGTGCCATGGATAATTAGTTCAACAAAAGGTATTCGGAGGTTGATTTGCTTTGCATATAAATATCACAACTGCATAGAATGAACGTAGTGGATTTGCCAAGAATTTCTTTTATCAACAAACTAACATGGAAAGAGAAAATCCTTTTCTCTGATCTTCTGTCTTTTTGAACTTTCTTCTTTGAAAAGATGAGTTTAATATTAAAGCTAATAAAATATTTTATTAAGATTGTTTTAAATCAATTTTATTTTATGTCACATGTGTTAAATTTCCTAGATAAAGGAAACAAATAATCTCATTTTTTTATTTACAGGTAAAAGAGCTTCCCTTTCACATTAGATTCATTTTTCATTTTCAACAAAGCATTAAATTGCAATTAAAATAATTAATCGAAATTTTCTTTCATATAAATCATTTAATGACTATAATTCATATTTCAAATTTCAACAATAACAATGATACTATACAATAGTAACATTAGGTCATACCATTATCGTGCCAGCAATGAAACATGACGAGATTTTCTTACTCCTTCGCATTTTCCATCTTGCAACAGCATGTGGCAATGACAATGTCAGAGACATTGCCACCACATGGCTCTTGTTTAAAAAGAACAATCGGATGTAAGCGACAATGGTTACCATAATGATAAAGTGCAGTGTCACTCGTTTACCAATCTTTATAATAAAACAAAAGCAAGAGATTAACGGTGAGTCTGACTACCCTTCTCGACATCCCTTAAGAAATTCTTATTTATCCAACGCCTAAGTATTGGTCGCAAATTTCAATTATGCGACTTAACAACCTATGAATAAAGATCCATACCTTGAGACACCGAGAAGATATTACCTAAGTAAACTTGTTGTTATCTCAACTATGCCATAAATATTACCTTCATAATAAAGTATTCAGTTTCAAAGTATCCAATCAACACGGAACACAAATGCACACACGGTAAGCATTCAATGGAATCCGAATTGTTAAAAACAAAGGGAAATAAATATTCTGACATTGTAAAGCTTAAACATCGAGTCTGCATCTCTTGTCGCCACTCACTGTCTGTATGAATCTACAGCTCCGAACGTTACCATGTAGCCATCACAAGAATGGCGCCAGCATCTGCGTTGATGAAGGAAGAGTAGGCCGATCCTGTTATTCGCTCACCCGAAATATATCTCCAGATGTTGACTCTTTAGGATCTTCAAGGGTTTCTGTTGCAGGTCGCAGGCTCAGTGTTGTCACACTAGATCATATCAAGTTGGGTCAGGAATGTTGGAATTAATTTCCAACATCAAGCAAATATCTGACGGGAGATTTGCATTTAATCACACTAATGGAGATATGGACGGTAATTGTAATTTCGTCCAGCAATCGCATTAACTCACGGACGCGTGGTAGCCTCTCTCAGGTTGTAGTGTATCAAGGTGGTGCAGAGGTAGCTGTAGATGACAGACTCATCTATGGTTTATTAAATCCACTTTATAATATTCCAACAGGCAACAAAAGTGTCGGTGAGCTTAACTGATGATCTCGCCCCTACATGATTTTCTGGTCACCGATAATGTACATGTATATATGTATTTTCTACTTAATGAAATAGATGAGGGTTCTGGGCGTCGTGGCCCCCAAGATTTGTGTGTATCCGCTGTGCCATTTCCCACAGTTGGTATCAGAGCAGACCTCTGTCTGACCACAATCTGCGCCCACTCTGGCCCGTGGTAAAATGAAGGGGCCAGTGTTCTGTTGTTGGTGAGCCCGCTAGAAGCCGAAGAGGAAGTGAACCAAAAGGGGATAGCCTTGAGAGCCGTAAGACTTGTCGTAACCTAGATTCTGAAAAGGAAGAGTGGTCGTTTGAGTAAAAGAAAATCCCACGAAAGTGAAAGTTGCAGCGCCGGCTAGTTGAGTGTGGGTTTCCTCTCACCGTGTGAGGCTGGCGTGATCTGTGTATTGGAGCAGAGCAGAGAGTGGCATGCACTTGGTATCTCCTCCCTCCACATTTAATCTTCTACAGATTATTAATTTGAGTTGTAGCTCGCCTCCTCCTGCGTCCATGCTTGCATTTGAATAATGAGGAAGGGTGTGTGAAGAACTTTGGGCGATGTAAGAAGCCTGTGCTCAGAACTGAGTCAGAGAGAAGGCATGCCGAAGGGTGAAGAACCCTCATCCGCGTGAATCAGAGGCGTGGTAGAACTGGAGCGAACTCAGAAGAGGAGGCTATGCCGATTGCGGAGAAGAGGTTAGAGCCATAGTCACTGTGGAGGAAAAGAAGAGGTCGCCGCTGGTTGAGTTGACACTCCGGCAGATTGAAGACCAAAAAGGTTTTGTTTTTACTAGTAACCAAATGCCACGGGGTATTTAGTGGTTGGTACAACTGGAAGTTGAGAATATTGGGGCAGTAGCCAGAAGAAATTTGTTTTGTTGAGAAGAAGAAATCCCCTGAGTTGGGTGAGTCGGTGCCGCTGTGGATCGATGCAGCCATCTTTGCAGAGACCCTTGGTTGTGCAATCACTCTCGTTGTTTTCGATTCTCATGAGCATGTCTGTCAGGGTGGAATGCTGATCTGCCTGACACAGTTCATAATAATGAGTATTAGTAATGTGGGTGGCATTAAAACTGGCCGTTTTGGACTCAGCCGAACTCGATGCCCGGACGTTTCCCGCTTCTAGGGCACTATAAGGGCTATTCATGGCAGTTCCAACAGTGGTTCGTTCTGTGAGAGATTCAGATGAGCTTTGAGTGTTTGACGCAGACATGGCGGCCGCTTCTGACGAAATATGATCGCCGTTTAGCCAAGCAATTTTTCCTTCAGACGCGTGTTCCAGTAGTTCTTTATGTCGTTGTCTGTTCGCCCAGGCAACTGGGCTACAATGATAGACCATCTGCAAATATAATTTACACAGAAGAAGGAAGTTAGCAGTGACCCTCGTCGCTGGTCATCTTCCTTTACTGAGGTAATTGAACCATTTCTGTTCATAGCTATAGAGTGAGGCAGTTTCTCTGGACTGAATGAAGTGTTGTAGCACTGCTTAATACTCTGTTATGCTCTGTTTTTGGGGTTTTTATTTCTGCTCTGTCCCCTTCATTTGGGGTTAGTTGAAGCCTATAGCCGCTTGTTTCCTCTGTATTCTGGTGAAGGGAACCATATTTGTTGGGTTTAAGAAAGAGTTGTAGCACTGTTTTGTCTAATTCTGCATCTATATTGAACCCCATAGCTTGTAAGAGTCCACATTTGAATCCTTTTTTCTACTGCTGGACATGGTTTCTAGTGTTGTCTGCACACCTATGTGTCATATTGTTTGTGTGTTGAAAGTGCCGTTGTTGTGGAAATGAAGTAGCAGTTGCTGGTGTGAACTCTCATAATAGTTAGTGGACTTGATTGGTAAACCCTTTGCATAGCAAACATTTGTGATTGGTGAAAATCCAGTACTTTATGGGAGGCCATTTTTCTTTTTGAGAAAGAAGAAAACCCTCTAGAATGAATAGGCGTGATGCTACAGCTGAGTTGCTGAAGCCGTCAGTTCTGAAGTCCTCAGAATTCTGATGTGTTCTGTTGAGTGCTTCCATGGTTAATGGTAGAGCAGATTGATTGTTGAATGCTCCCATAGTTAAATGGTTGAGCAATCTAGTAAATCCTGCTTACTCTTGTGGATGAAAATTGTGAAGGCTGAAGCTTGGAGTTGAATTTTGAGTTTAGCAGAAGCTCAATATTTCAAGAAGAGTACCAGAAATTGGAGGAGCAGAAGCAAAAACAATGTCTTTTTATGCAGAATTGAAGCGCATCGCAGACTGGCTTGAAAATCCAAGGAATCCAGTTGAAAAGGTGTCATGGGTCAACAAAGACGTCTTAAACAGATTAGAAGAATGAATAGAAGGGAAGAAGCAATTTATTTTGCACAAATTTATGGTAATGATTCTGCTGTAGCAGAGCCAAGGATTGAAGAAATCTATAATGAATTTCCCATTCCAGTTTTCTCAGGTAAGAATTTTGAATTTTGGGTTATTAAAATGAAAACTCTATTTCGCGCTAAGGGTGTGTTGAGTGTAGTTGAAAGTGGATTCAAGGAACCCCCAAACCAGGAAGCCTATGAGCTTTTGTCCCAAAGTCAAAAGATTGAGCTCATGGAAAATATGAGAAATGATGATGTGGCATTGTTCCTCATTCGACAAGGCTTGAATGAGAGAATTTTACCCACGATTGCTAATACAGCTAGTGCTAAAGAAGCCTGGGAACACTTGAAAAGAGAATTCGATGTAAGGGGGAGCAACGCAACTCAGCAGCAAGCTAAGGTTCTTGAGGAATCAATAGAAAATTCTGCAGCAGTAGCTGAAGTCAGCCAATCCATCAGTGAATCCCACTATGTCAATATACTTGTAGACAAAGATACTAAATCTGAAGTTGGTAACGAGCAACAGCTCATGCAAGATCTACCCGAGGAATCTGAAGTTACAGAATGTGCAAATAATGCAACGTGTGAATCAACGGTTGAAATAGAATTGGAAAATGTGCTAGAAAGCACGAATGTTGATATAGCTGTCATGGACAATGCTAGAAATTGTGATAAAGTTAATGAAATACTTGCTGAAGCAGAAGATAACATTGAAGATGCAAATATTAGAGATGTAAAAGAAGACAAAAGCAATGATGAATTTGTAGAAAAGGAAAAAGCACGGTGCCTTAGTCGTGTTGTCGGTGATCCTTTTAGAAAAGATGCTGAGCAAGGTCCTCAGATTGACCAGGAGCAGTTTAACAAAATTCTGCGTTATATTAAAGCTGCACGGGAAGCCTTTGATGAGGGCCCATGGCCAAAACTGACTGTCTATGAGAGATCATGTATTGTGCTCTGGTTTACTGATTTGCTTGAAAAGCATAATGACGAGATTGCAGCTTTGGAAACATGGGATAATGGGAAGCCTTGTGAGCAAGCATCCTTGGTTGAAGTGCCAATGGCAGTGCGGCTGTTTCGTTACTATGCAGGTTGGACAGATAAAATACGTGGCCTTGCAGTCCCAGCTGATGGACCTTATCATGTTCAAACTTTACATGAACCTATTGGAGTCGCAGGTCAAATCGTTCCTTGGAATTTTCCACTGCTTATGTTTGCTTGGAAAGTTGGTCCTGCGCTAGCTTGTGGAAATAGCATTGTATTAAAAAGTGCTGAGCAGACACCATTAACAGCTTTTTATGCAGTAAAAATTTTCCACGAGGCTGGACTGCCTCCAGGAGTCCTGAATATTGTTTCGGGATTTAGTCCAACTGCAGGAGCTGCAGTTGCAAGGCACATGGATGTTGATCAGGCTGTAGAGCTTGCACACTTTGCGTTATTTTTCAATCAGGGTAAATGCTGCTGTGCTGGGTCGCGAACCTTTGTACATGAGAGTATCCATGAAGAAAATTCATTGATGAAAGATGAAAGCAGCCTTGTAGATGCTGCAACACAAGACAAAGTTGAAAATAAAATGGATGAAAACGTCATTGCTGAAAATGAAGTTGAATTTTATGAATTTCATGAAAATGTTAATGTTTTAGAGAATGAAAATGTTAGTGCTCAAGCATGTGCAATAGATGAAAAGTTGGCAAAATTTTTGTCAATTAGAGAAGAAAATGAAATTCAAAAAGCACCAATTTATGATGAAGAAGTTCTAACTGAAGCTGAAAAGATTGCAATCGAGATTGAAATGAAATTGATCTTAAAAATGCTTAATTGTGAAGAAAATTCATTTCGAGATGAATGGAATCAAGATGATAATGTTAGTGATAGCATTGATGCACAAGAAGATTTAGCAGCAGCTGAAGCTATAGAGAACATTGCAGACTATTCAAAACTGAAAGTTTCAGAATCAGCAGAAGTTGATGAAGAGCTTTGTGCAGGTGATGTAGTCCTTGAAGAAATGATTGATAAAATGCTACAAATTTGTATGAAATTGAAATCAGTAGAACGAAGGTTGATTGGAGAAGTGGATAATATAAATGAAAACGATATGAGTTTAATTGCAGCAAAAATAATTAAAGAAATTCAAGCTGAAATGAATGGTTATGATGAGAATGGAAGCGCTAATGCTGTAAACACTGAAGAAAATGTACATATTGAAAAGACGGAAATTGAAGAACAATTTGAGAATGAAATCCTTGCAAAATGGTGTTCTGAACAGATCAAGCATTATTATCAGTTGATTGCATGGCAGCAGCCAGTTCAATATAAGATGGATATGTCACAGTTTAAAAGTTCTGAATACAACCATCAAAAAGCTATTAAAAACTTTGTGGATGCTGATGGAAGAATTAGACCAAAGGATGTTAACGATAACAGATTTGAAGAATCAAGGAAAAATATCATGCAGAAGAAGAAAGTGAAAATGAAAGAGCCAAAGCACCGCTGGTTTAAAGTTTGGCGTCGTCGAAGATGGAAAAGCTGCAAACAAGTTTGAGTTTCCAGAATTATGTGTCTTTTGAATGCCTCATCAGTTTTTTTTTGAATCATTTTGTAAACCTAGCCGAGACTGAGACCGGCAGGCATGTCTTTCAATCATATTTTGAAATCTGTGTTTTATATGTCTGTAAGTATATTTATAAATCAAGTTTTGTTGTGGTTGAAAATTAAAGGGGAGATTGTTGGAATTAATTTCCAACATCAAGCAAATATCTGACGGGAGATTTGCATTTAATCACACTAATGGAGATATGGATGGTAATTGTAATTTCGTCCAGCGATCGCATTAACTCACGGATGCGTGGTAGCCTCTCTCAGGTTGTAGTGTATCAAGGTGGTGCAGAGGTAGCTGTAGATGACAGACTCATCTATGGTTTATTAAATCCACTTTATAATATTCCAACAGGCAACAAAAGTGTCGGTGAGCTTAACTGATGATCTCGCCCCTACATGATTTTCTGGTCACCGATAATGTACATGTATATATGTATTTTCTACTTAATGAAATAGATGAGGGTTCTGGGCATCGTGGCCCCCAAGATTTGTGTGTATCCGCTGTGCCATTTCCCATAAGGAACCGATCCGGTAACTAGGGTATAGCTGATCAGCAAATCTAAGGAACAGGGTACCGAGCTTTCGATCTGGACTCTCACACTAAGCGTTATCACAGTAACAACCCAATAACAAGGTTCAGAATAAGGCTCGACCTGGACACACGCTAAGGGCATTTTCCACATGGACAGAAATGGGCGGTTACAGAACGTGGTTCGATCCGGTCACTACTAGAGTCTTTTATCACAATAACTAGCATTAGGCCATTTACAGGTCATGGTTCGATCAGGTATAATAGGGCGTCATTGCCAAAAAAATAAAACACTAGAACAAGCTTGATCTTGACTCTCATACTTGATAGAGTTGTATAAACAGAGGGCATTTACAAAACACATTAATTCTCAGCAAGGGTTACGCTCATAGAGCTTTAGACAATTAAACCCAAAAAAATAAATAATACTGGACAGAAACTCAACAATCAATTTTCCCCGCTTGGTACACATAATTGTAATTTCTCAGAAAATACATGTCTTTGGGGATTAATACACAGTTTCAATTTCTGATTTTGTTACGTAAATAGACAGTAATACACAGTTTCAATTTCAATGCACCACCGCATACTCGCAGATATGGGGAAGATCTGGAGCATATATCTCATACATAAAACAGAATAAATTTTACCCAGTATGTTACGAGTTCATGTTTTCATCAGTACAGAACATAGATTTAAGGCTATCATGTTTCCTCATAAAATGTACTTACAGTTCCTACAGATTGCATACCAAAACATCCAAGATATTTGAAAGTAAATAATATTTGAATTTCGTACAGATAGGAGTACTAAATCGTTCCTCAGAAAAATAAATTGATATAAATTTCATACAGATAGAAGACATAAAAAGATCAATCACCGGACTGTTCGCTAAATGCCGATACTACAGATCTGAAAGTTCATCACAGTTACAGTAATGATAACAAGGCCAGCCATTGGCGTGGAAACCTTATCTATCAGAAATGCAGCA
Source organism: Larix kaempferi (assembly GCA_027924585.1). Classification (NCBI taxonomy): domain Eukaryota; kingdom Viridiplantae; phylum Streptophyta; class Pinopsida; order Pinales; family Pinaceae; genus Larix; species Larix kaempferi. The sequence goes on along the minus strand of BSBM01001197.1, from coordinate 17,539,120 downwards.
ATTAAAATACAGAACTCATTTAAAGTAATACTTAATATTCGATTTCCTTCAGATTGAATATTAAATCGTCCAACAGAAAATAATTTACATAAACAAAATTTACCAGTCCGGACAAATGGTTCTAGCTGAAGTTCGAAGTCGCTTCAATCGGATCTCTTTGTCTTCTACAATCCACCCACAAACACCTCGGTTAGCCTCCCAACCTTTCCAGGAGTACTCTCCTTCCTCCCAAACCCCCGAGCAGTATCAAGAAATCCAACTTGGGATCCCCCCCAACCAAGATTTCCAACCAAACCCTCAATAGCAGCAAGTCTCGAGGCAATTCAAAATTACGATGGCCATCCAGGTTCTGGGCCCCTTACCCATTCCGCATGCTTTCATTATAAAGGAAAATCCCATGTGACACATGTCGCTTCATGCATAAATAATTATTTAATTAATTCTTTAATTACAACAACTCACCCATCCAAGTGTCAGTTTCTCTAGGAGATGCACCAACATCCCTAAGTTTGCTCATGTCTATCCCCCAGATATTTTATTTAACTCCTAGCTTTTAGTTGACTAGGTGTCCATGCTTAGGATTCTACTTTGTTCCTAAGTAATGGTTTATATTATTTTAAATGCTCAAAATAATAACTCATGTGCAAATGCTTAAATCAATCAATATTATTTATAAGCCAAAATAATCATTGATGTGCAAATGCCTAAAGTACTCAAATGCATTTCTAAGTAATGTTCTAGGTGCAAACTTATATGTTTTATGCAATTAAGTTTAACAATCACTTTCACTAGGACCCCGGTGACGTGCCGTTGGGCTTCCCCGTTCCTTAATTTCATTTCCCCGACATGACAGCACTCCATCGGGTCCATTCATCCATAGTTTTCATTCTTTGGCAAGGTACCACATCGTTGGGTCCTTGCGTCCACTCTTTATGTTCTCGACGGGGTATCGCACCGTCGGGCCCTTCGGCCGTCATCCTTTCATTTTGACTTGCAGGAACTTCATGTAGGGATTTCAAGAGCCGTTACCTTCCATCCTCCATCTAACCGCTATTAGGGACTAATGGCATTGAGGAGTGAGTCTGTTCTCACTGTGCGCCCCCCAACTCGTACGTGACCAACTCCATCGTGGCCCACTTCGTACGCCCTCATGCTTTCCTTTTGAGCAAGCGGATCAGTGCTTATCTTCCCAGCGTGGTATTCCGTCGGGAGTCGACATCGTCGTCACTCTCCCTGTGTGTGATTTACCCGTATTCTACGACCCTTCATATTCCTAGTTTGTGTGTCCGTCGGTGAACCGTTTCACCTGTCGCTACACACATTTCTCACAAACAAATTATTAGTAGTACTGTCCTCAAGAATCATCATCTGATACATAAATCTGCTATTTCAATAAGCATTTATAGTTCACTCAAACATTACTTGTTCATCTAATCAAATATACATTTCGTCGATAATTACTTTGTTCTTTTTTATCACATAATCACCATATAGCTAGTCGTTAAGCATCATTCATAAACATATTTTCCATAATCATAGTTAATCGTTAAACACATATAATCATTCATTTACATCTATTGTTCAAATACACATACTAAAATCAAAGAGTTATTTTATTAATGTTTCAATCTATCGAGTCACTCAACAGGTGCCCTCAATGTCTACAGTAGTCTAGGGGCACTACAAATATGATTTTGCATGATGTTCATGAATGTATGTTCAATCTTGAAATGGTTTTAAAATATATTAGTACACATGTTTTAATGTTTAAACTACTTTATTTTATGAATAATATAAAGTCCATATCATTGTTGTTGGAGCCTGTCCTCGTAAACTGAAATATTTTATATCACTGTGTGATGTAGAACAACACTATTTAGTTTATGTACCTTCTTTTGGTAATTTTCAGATTGCAAATTTTATGTAAGGTAGACATTAATTATTTATTGTTTTAAATTAGTTCATAGAATATAGTGTTTCGCAGTTTGCAGACCTGAATCTTTTTTTATTGAATTTTTGTATATGCTAGCCTTAAGTTTTGATATGTGCAATCAAAAGTTACAAGTTTTAAAACCTGCAGGATTTAATCCTTGAGTGTAGATTTGTAGTATTGACAATTTTTTAGTGCAGATGTAAAATATTTTGAGTGTAGATGTAAACAAAATTGAGTGAAGGTTTCAACCCACTTGGTTGTCTTTTAATATATGGTCATCTTGGTTTCAACAATAAACTTGAATTTCATATAAATGATAACTTGAATCTTATGTAAATGATCCATACTTTCAATTTTTAACTAATGATTCATATGTTCAATGTTCAGGTACAACAGGTTTGTAGTTGGTGAACTATATATGCTGCTGAAATCATGGAAAATGGGGATTTGACGAATTTTTGTTTTTCAATCATAAGGATTTTAGGATTGTGAATCTTATGTTAAATTAGAGCAATGATTTCAGACAACAATTTGATGAATTGTCACCGGTTTGTTGTAAATAACCATTTCTCTAATTTAGCATAAGCTTCACAATCATGCAATCCTTGTTTGTGATTAAAAATCAAATGATCATTATCTCCATTTGCCATGACTTCAGTTATGCGAACTGAAATAATTATGTTCAATTCCATCATCATATAAAATCATATCTTCATATAATCTAGATGAAATGGAACTAAATTCTATCTACATAAGGAATATTGTCAAGAATTCAAAATCAGATCTTCATATAATCTAGATCAGATGGAACTAAATTCTATCTACACAATTGATATTATTCTTGCACATGTATCATTTATTTAAAAACCATAGGTTAGCAAAGTTCCAAAAAAATCATTGATCATATTCATATGAATTGTTCAGCCCACCACAAAGCCACCAAAAAGCCACTAATGGGTCAACCCATTTAATGGATCAATAATAATAATTTCCCATTTATATAAATAATAATTGCATTCATCATACAATTACTATTCTATAATTGTCTATTAATAATACATTTGAGAAACATGAAATGGATTCATCACAATCCAAATATTTTCACGAAATTACACATTAAAGACCACACATATTATCCTAAAATCCTTCAAATTCAATCAAGGTCAAATGCTTTTAACTATACCACCACATATCAAAATTGATCTAAGGATTCCAATTTAGGATTTCCTACACATACTTAAATATGATAGATCCCCCAATATAATGGACTCAATTATCTTAATCTAATAGAGGTAATAATAGACAATCAACTTGTTATAGAGAATTCTCCATCATTTTCAAACATTTCTTAAACAATTTAATCCTACATCAATAAATCATACACCACATATCCATATTTCATCATGACATAACATAATTACTCAATCATGTCCAAGAATCTTTAAACAGTCATTCTTAACAATTAACAATCTTTTTACGAGATCATGTTTAAACTTTTATTCCAGTTCCCATACATTACTTTTAAAATTACATTTGTAATCAACATCCCATAGTTGAAAGATGACATTTTTCAACTTTTTCCAACTTTTATTAAAGTTCTCATTACCAAATAATTATCGAATCAATTTCAACATGTTAAAATACAATCATTTTATTAATGAAATCTCAGCCCCATGCCATCTTCTTACACATTACCAAATAACACACCAAGTCATCATGCCATCATCCATATTTAAGCAATCATAAACACAAGCTTATAAAACATAAATAAAAATCTAACACCTCAAGATCATAGTCATAGTTCTCAATATAAAATATATTGTACACAACATTTGACATGCACAAAACAAGTATAAATTTGTAGTTATGATCATTAAATATTACACAATCATCTTCCACATAGAAGCTAAAATGATGCCATGTGTTTCCTATAGATCTTTTAACCATGATCAATTCATTTTTGATATGGTTAAAAACATCGCAATGGAATGCTATCCCCAATTATTCTTTCATGGTCATATTTGGACATTTTCCATTTTCTAGTTTTGTTTTTTTTTATCGAACTTGTACTAAATTTATTCAAGATGCACATACTAAATGACTATATTGACAACAGATAACATCAGTTTCATAATATTGAAAGTAGACACAATTTTCAGTCATATGGGTTTGTTGAAAAAAATAACCTTTTAAAATGATGGATCCTCTCTCATATGTAAATCCTTTCTCATCGTAGTCTTACAATAAATTCATCTTTCCTTCTGTGCATCGCATCATATAGTATTTCACTTTTTCTTTGTTGTCTAAAGGTACTATCACAACGAAAACATCACATGTGCAAATTACAATTGACGTCGGGGTTTTTAAATCAATTAAATTGACTATACACATAAGGTGATGGATGTAACAATGAACAATCAACAAAGAATTTGTAAGTTTTATTTATATACATAATTTATATGAAATGAACAAACATTGTTTATAATTTATTTCATTGCCTTCTCTAACAAGATCTGAAATTCTCTCACCATCAGATGATATTGCTATTTCTTTTGATTCTAATTCTTCTAAGCTTGCTAGTGAAATTTTTCCCTTTGGATTAATCTTTGTGTGTTTCCAATTTTTTAGGTAGTTGTTCGTTATGTTTTCACAAACTTCTGTAGATTCAACATTTTCAATGCAAATATGACAAAAGCATGATTGCTTGCTGCTGTCAAATGCAAACACATTTTGGAAGGATTTTGTTTAAATAGAGTGCAAATCTCTAGTCCTATGTATGGTGTCAACCTCGTATGGGATTGATCTATCTATATCTGGGATCCCAATAATCCAAGAGAACCTACACAATCTATGACAAATTACAAAGGACAAATTTGAATGTTAGTGTACATATACTGATCCGGATTTATGTGGGAACGAAACAAAAGATAGCATATATAGAATCATATACAGAGATATATTGCAAATAACATAGTGATACAGTAAACACATATTCTATTAAATAGCAGAAATAGAACAGACTGTAAAATACAATAGCTAGAATGGTGGTAGCTATCTCTGAGAAGAGATGTGGCTGCTATGCTCATTCGTGCCAAGATGAATACAAAGAGAGGCTGAAAGGGCCTATTTATCATAAGCATGAGGGAAAGAATCCCAAACATCCAAAAACCTAACCCTAGAAGATGAACCGTCATAAAGTTTGTGGCCCCAAGGTGGTTAGTTGAACAGTCAACTTCCCGGGGTCATAACTTTTGCATACGATCTCTGTTTAGGGCGCTCGGTAGCCCGTTGGAAAGGTCTAACCGAGATTTACAACTTTCAATTGGGCCCAAATGCATGTCGTTGGCAAGCATTTGGTCCCCCAAATCGCCAAAAAATGTCATTTAGGGCCTCAAAATGGCTCCGGAAGTTCAGGACCCGAAAAACTGCTAAAAATAGTAATTTACCAAAATTGCCAGAAGACTGTTTTGAGACAGTTGGAAGAGGTGGGCCGCCACCGATATCCACCTGGATCAATCCTCCCTCCTTAGGAAGCAATGGTCTCCATTGCGTTAATTCCCTTATCATATGTCGAGCTGTGTGTTGAGTTGAGCTCTTGGTGCGACATTTGCTGAAGTGGAAAGGTTTCCTTACTTTGACATCTTCAGAGGGTTGTAATTGTTGTTGATGGATGCGCTGGAGCTGTTCAACAGTTTTGGTTGTTGTGGTATCCTTGGTATGCATCGGTGTGGATGGTTTCTTTTTGGAGGAGCACCTTGAATGCGTGGCCTTGCACTGTAGAGGTACCTGAATAGGCGATGCGGCATTGAATTTGTGTTCTTGTTTCTGCTGAGTAGAAGGATAATCTGCAGAGGTTGTGGATGTCTCCGCGATCTGATGTTCACCTTTAGTGGCAATTGCGAATAGGGAAAATTTTTCAGTGTGGGAGATTATCTTCCTTCCCTGCTCGTTTGGGGTAGGTGCAACTATCTCTGGTATCCGATAGAGTTGTCCTCCCAAAGTGACAATGACACTGCGAGGTCGTGATTCATATACAGCATGACGCTTCCACATATATGGTTGTCCTAAAAGAACATCACATACTTCGAGTGGGGCCACATCACATAATACCTCATCTTTGAAGGGCTTGATGCCATATGGTAGGCGACATTGGTGACTGACACGGATCCTTCGTCCTTGGCTTAGCCATCCAATGGTGTATGGTTGTGGGTGTGGCATTATTGGTAGCTCCAATCTCTTGATGACTTCTTCTGAGATCAGGTTCTTCTGGCTGCCGCTGTCCACAACAAAGTGTAGGGGAATTCCCTTCACCCACATCTGTGAGTGGGAAAGGCGCTCCTCTGCCTCGGACTCTTCAGGTTCCTCTGGTTGAATCTGTGTGGTGGAAATAACGACACTGGGTTCTGCATCAATGATCTGCTTCCCTTTTTGCGTAGCTGTGAAATTAGGTTCTAAGTCAGAATCAGAACTGGGATCTGATTCTGAAGCTTTGATCTCAGCCACCAATGACTGTTTTGAGCGACATTCATCAGTGTTGTGCCAGGGGCTTTTGTGGAACTCACACCACTTCCCGGTGTCCTTCTTTGTCTTTTCTTTACCCTTCTTCGCTTGTGGTTGGGACTGGTTGTCCTTTCCTTGCCCCGTGTTCTGTGAGCCAGAGTTTCCCTTGCCCTACTTCTGCGCAGGTCCGAAGTCACGCTTGTTCTTTTGCTGAAATTTTTGCTCAATTTTGACAGCATATCGATAGGCGGATCCGAGTGAAGAGATTTCCAAGAAATCCATCTCTGTTTGGATGTATCGGTGTAGGCAACTGCGATATTTCAGTACTAGGTGCCGCTCGGAGTCCTTGATACCTAGCTTTGTGCGCAAGGTATCAAATTTGTTGGTGTACTCCGACACCGATTGGTCCCTCTCTTGATGCAGAATGGTCCATTTTGTGTACTGGTCATCATAGTTTCCAACAGGGTAATATTGTTCCTTGATGGCATCTATAAAAGAGGCCCAAGTGGGATTGGAATATTCAAACAATCCAGACTCGTCTGATGAGTTTTGCTCACAATAAGTTTCCCACCAATTTTTGACATGGGGGACGGCCTTGAGGAGCGCAAAGATGATCTTTTCCCTGTCGGAAAATTGGTGGACAGAGAAATACCCTTCTAGTAGATTCAACCATTTATCTAGAGCATCGGTATCGATTTGGCCTTCAAATAAAGGGATATCAAAATTAACTTGTACCTTGAAGGGAGTAGTATCTCCGAAATGGCTGCTCATTGAGGGTGCATTTGCCACTGTTGGCATGCGTTGAAGGATTTGGGTGAAATTATCCATCATCTCGTTCCTCTGTCGCGCGAGGGATTCCTCGAGCAACAACTTGATAGGATCTACTGCTCCGTCGTCTCTCTTTTCTTCCGCCATGGGAGGCCGTTTGGGGCGGCGAGAGTGGTCTTCCCCAAGTGAAACTAGTTCGAGACCCAACTCTCTGTATCCTGACCTCGTCGGGGACATGCACCGAGAAACAATCAAAGAGCAGACCGCTCTGATACCACTGATCCGGATTTATGTGGGAACGAAACAAAAGATAGCATATACAAAATCATATACAGAGATATATTGCAAATAACATAGTGATACAGTAAACACATATTCTATTAAATAGCGGAAATAGAACAGACTGTAAAATACAATAGCAAGAATGGTGGTAGCTATCTCTGAGAAGAGATGTGGCCGCTATGCTCATTCGTGCCAAGATGAATACAAAGAGAGGCTGAAAGGGCCTATTTATCATAAGCATGAGGGAAAGAATCCCAAACATCCAAAAACCTAACCCTAGAAGATGAACCGTCATAAAGTTTGTGGCCCCAAGGTGGTTAGTTGAACAGTCAACTTCCCGGGGTCATAACTTTTGCATACGATCTCCGTTTAGGGCGCTTGGTAGCCCGTTGGAAAGGTCTAACCGAGATTTACAACTTTCAATTGGGCCCAAACGCATGTCGTTGGCAACCATTTGGTCCCCCAAATCGCCAAAAAATGTCGTTTAGGGCCTCAAAATGGCTCCGGAAGTTCAGGACCCGAAAAACTGCTAAAAATAGTAATTTACCAAAATTGCCAGAAGACTGTTTTGAGATAGTTGGAAGAGGTGGGCCGCCACCGATATCCGCCTGGATCATATACTTAAATGATAGAAGTTTGCAAATAACATTTTTTTAGATTGACAATTAATATAAATAAAAAAATAGTGTAAATACCTACGAACAACTTTTGATTGTTGATTATAATCACTTGTAAGACATAATTGACACCATTGTACCACCTCTGCAGCTGAATGAAATTGTGCAAAAGAATGGTTCATTTTCCATATTCGAAGTGCTCTTTTTACACATGCTCCTGCACCATCATGTTCACCTTTTCCATGTCCGGTTTCAAAGAAATTCCAATGATGTTTAATGTGCATTGCTTTATGAAGTCGACATAACCAAAAAAATGATCGTGAATATTTAAATTGTCCTGCACATCCATCCGACCATATCCAATATTCATTGAATTTAACTTCACGTCTTTTTAATGATTCATAGAAAATATTTTCTATACAATGCTGAACAAAATGTGTATTGTGTGTACGATCATCACTGATATAAAAATGATATTCTTTAATCACATCTCAACTGTCACATGTGCTTTCAATGCCATCAACATATTGTTGAGAATGTCTTTATAGAACATGGAGAAATATTGAAACTTGGTGAGGATGATAGTATTCACTTTGTATCTCCTTTTGTGCAGCAAATGTGAATGCTCAGGTCTTTTGGTCAGGTCTTTCCATCATGCTCTATATGAATGTTTGGTGTATTTATAAATTTCACTTTCAAATTTCTTCATAAAATATGTCACATATTTTATCTTCTCTCAAATCAATTCGCTTGGAATGTGCATTACTAGAACTTTTAGCATAATTGATGTATTCATATCTTCTCCAATCAATGGTTACATTTGACTTATCATTATCAATAAGATATTTATTGCGGAATAAAACTAGATTCCCACAATGATGACAATGTTTTCCATTGACACATTTCTTATTGTAAAATAGTTCATTGTGATCTCTCTCACATAGAATTTGAGATATGAATTCACGTATTGTGGGTGGAGGTGGTGAATTTGTCCAAAACATTTTACCAAATTCAAGAAAAGTGTCGTAATATAATTCAAATTGCACATAATAATGACAACAACATGTGTCACGCATAGTAATAGGCCTAACATACCATGGTTTTTTTTGCGCAAATGTGGTGATTGACATATTAATTCCACAATGATCCTCCTTGAATTTATTGAACAATTGTACTTGTGTCATTTCCATAATATGTTTTGCATGGATTTTGTATTCATTTCATGATACTCTTTGTCGTATCACATCCCTTGAATTTAGTGAAACTTGAGCATTTGCAAACCAATATTTATGTACAATATCTTTAACACGTACCTTCATTCTATCCTTGTAAGGTTTTCTACAAATAATTCCCCAAAACACAAGTTCATCATTTTCATCTATTTGCATTATGAATTTGTTATGTTTGTATAATGTCTTTCTTGAGGTTCCTATTGTTTTCGCTAGTTGTGTTATCAAATGACTTCGTCTAGTACTAACTGAAATAATTGTTGTTTGTATTGCTCTATGTGCAGCTTTGGTATCTTTATTCTTAGATTTTCCATTTTTTTTTATTACATCACTAATATTCTCTATCACATTATGTTTCAATTTCGACTCTTTTGTCTCCTTGTGAATACCCAATAACGACATAGCACCTCTTAACTTCTTGGACACTAATAAACATCTCAAAATTTGCGCTTGTCCTGTTATTGAATATTGTTTGAAAAAATCATCATAAATTTTCATAGCACAATATCGTGCAACATGCATGGCTATTTTTTCTCCATATTTGTTGCAATAAATGTCTTCTAACATTCCATCATCAATGGAGAAAGCACGTGTACATTAAGTTAAATTTAATTTAACATATATCCAAAAATACAATTCATTGTAAAAAATGAATTTGGAAAATACATGATATATACATACCAGGTCCAATTTCTTGTTCTTGAACTTGATCTTCAATATTGACTTCATCAACATTAACATGTAAATCCCTATTTACATCTTCAACAACGATCTCTTCATCTTCAATTTGTTCTTATTGTACTCTATTTTCAATATCCATTACATCAACATTATAATGTAAATATTTATTAGTGTCTTCAATAATTGTCTCTATGTTTGTGCAACCCTTGTTTTTTTGGCATGATATATGAGTCTTTATGTTTCCCTATGAGCATCAACATCATGTTTACAATCACTTTTTCTTTGGCAGTTTCTCTTACTACCGATGATTGTTTAATCTACAGAGGTTAAATTAAAAAATCGTCACTTGATAGTAAATAAATAAAAATTTAAGATTTAAAAACAATTACTAAATTTGTTTTTTTGATTCTTTCAACCATTTATAAAAACATAAATTGAAATTTACTCACCTTATAAAAATCTTGTAAGAGTCATTTGAAGAAAAAATCCTTGGAAAGAAATTTCCTTTGAAAAAACCCCTTGAAAAAAAATAAGAAATCTCCTTGGAAAGAAATAAAAAACTCCTTGGAAAGAAATCTCATCTAAATAAAAACTCTTTGGAAAGAAATAAGAACTCATTGGCAATAAATATTCATTGAAAAAATACCTTGGAAAAAAATGAAAACTCCTTTGAAAGAAATCTCCTTTGCAAAAACCCCTTCAAAAATATTTTATACACACCTCTACTAAAAAAAAAAGATGTGAAATAATGACTCCTTTAGTTTTATTTATACAATTGTAAATAACTTAATTTATTCTTTTTTTCCGGCCGCAGAAATTTTTTTTGCATTTTGTTTTTCGTCCAAATAACCGTTGTCAATTTTAACGGTCTGCTAGCGGAAAATATTTATTCGGTCGAATAATTATTCGGCTGAATAATATCTGAGACATGAAAAACAATGTTATTTTCAAGCTTCTATATTTTCGGAAGGGAAAAACCATTTGTTATAGTGCAAATCAACTTTCGGACTTGATACCATTAGTTTAGTCATTGAATCTACTCTCTGTTTGTATAGATTTTGTTGTGTTTAGGTCGGATATGATAATTGTAATTATTTTTTTTGTTAACATGTGTCGAGTTTGGTTTCATCGATTTCAAAATGAGGTGAAATGAACAATCCATAACTTTAAAAATACACCATAAAAAAATTGAAAAAAATATGGTGTAGTTAATTGGAGTGTCAACTTAAAAATGGTATTCTTATATGTTTTAGTTTTAGTGTAAATTGAGAGAAATGTCACGTAAAAAAAATGTTGAAAATTGACAAGTTTCCCCATTGATCGAATTCAAAAAAATATAATAATTAGTATATAGATCCATTGGTTACAAAATTATAGTCATGCAATAGTACATTTTGTGTAGATTGTCGTAACATATTTTGTTTTTACAAAACACAAGTTTAACAATGATTTCAACCTCTCCCAAAAACATGACTATTTTTTAGTCCCTTCATTTTATAAGAACATACTGTCGAACATTTTCCAAATTGACATATCAAATCGCAATAAAAAATTTGAAAAAATAATGAATAGAAAGCTAACATAATTCTCTAAAACTTTTATTTTACTGAAAAGTGCAATTCTAAACACAAATATCACTTTTGTTCGCCCAAAGTTGAAAAACATGAAAAAATAAGATTTGTTTTCTCATGAGACACCCCAAAATAGACACCCATCTTCACGGATTCACCCAAAGAGTATAACCTTTACTTCACCATTCTTAAGAGAACTAAAGCGTTAGCATTGGCTTAGATCATTACAAATTTTCCATCTACATCCACTCCATCTCTTATCATCAATCATTTTCCATATGAACATCTGTTCACCATACCCTCTAATAATCCATGGTGGAGTGACATCATGGTATATTTGCACGCTCAAAATTTTGGTCCTCATCTAAACCATGAAGACCGTTAGCGCATTTGTCCCTAAGCCACTTGGTACCTCCCTATTGGGGATGTCCTATATCGAAGGGGAATCTCTACTATTTGATGGCGATGTCTTAATGATGATGAGGTTGATGATGTTTTAAATGATTTCCATAGTGGATCTTGTGGTGGACATCTTTAAGGAAAATCCACTTCCCAAAAATTCATCTACTTTAGTTATTTATGGATGATTGTTTTCTCGATTACATTGCAATACCCAAACATTACCGAAACTTCCAACTCTTTTCTCCTGAATCAAGAATGCTTACTAAACCTATGCACTTGCTCATAACCATTGGCCCCTTTTGCAAATTGGACATCAACTAAATGGAATACAATATAGCCTTATCTCTTGGTCATAAGTACATAATTTTGGTTGTCAACTATTTCACTAAATGGGATGAATCCATGCAAACCTTGAATTGCACTAGAGGCACTCCACAGCGTGGTTCTTCTTTAACCACGTCAATGCCTAATTTGGCATCCCCCACCAATTTTTTTCATATCATAGTTCCAACTTCATGGATACTGTGTGGAAAGAGTTTTCCCATATTTTGAAATTCGAGCACCACTTCTCTTATGTCGATGCACAACATCGACATGCTTCTGAAGTATTCCGTTCATGAAACCAAAGGATAACCTACTAAACATTGTCATGATATCATTCTATTTGCACTGTTGTGTCCAGAGTGATGTTCTTGTCGCACCTGTATCTTGTTTTTCCATTTTCACTTTCATATGACCTCTTCGATAGATCAACCAAGTTGTATCATGCATCATCATGTCATGGCCGAGTTGATTCTTAGTATTTGGTCATATTTACCTCTCAATATTTCCATGTTAATTATTCAACACCATTTTGTTCATCTCATCATGATGTTTCTCTCCATATTTTGTTTGGTAGATAATCTTTTTTCGTTTGATGCTTTTAACACTTCAAGAAAGTTTCGACAAACTTGAGTTTTATTGCATCATGCCAATTATAATTTGCCAATTTTACATCCTCCAATATATATAGATACATCCATCCATAATGATTAATGCTACATGTAAGCCCAAAATGGCAAAAAAATTCCCCTAAGCCACTCTCTCAAAACGCAGCCATATCATCCAATTTACCCAAAAAAAAAAATTCACAAAATACCCGCTTACCCTTTTCCCTTTTCATTGCCCTTTAATTACCTTTCAATAAAACTTAAAATTTCCTTTTAACCCATATCTTTCTCTATACCCCTTCGAATACCCATATCCATATACATAAAATATAAGGGATTTATGTTGGAAAAAGGTCTTTATGTAAAGCTAAAAAAGGGCTTTATTTCAACATGAAGGAAATAAATAAAAAATTGAACTCTAAAGAACGACGGCCAAAGATCTAAGCTGCCACATACGAGGTTGAAGGCACAGGCGTCTAGGACAATGTTGGTGGGCAAGTAATTCATGGAGCATAGATTACATGGAGAGGGCCGCCAAGTGGTAGAATCAGGATCAGTTGGATAGAGAAAGCATCAGTTCACAAACAACATTGAGGGAATGATGCGAGAGGGAACATTGAGGAGGCCACCATAATAAGAAATACACTATCAACGTAAACATGGAATATATAAAATTCAAACATGCAGAGAGGAAGAATGCCGAGAGGAAGGAATATTGCAGACACTTTAGAACCGTTCCATCACCTCTCTAGGTGTGTTTCTTTGAGAAACTATGTTCTCTGATTGTTGTGATGTATGTGCATACGCACTAGGGAAAAGCATAAACATGCAAAAGAATACTGGGGGAATCCGCAGGTGGCCTCACTCTGAGTGGTATAATATGAAGTATCATTTATGGAATTAATCTTCCCTTCGGTCATCCCGGAGGTACCGAGGATTACATGTGTTTTGTTACAAGTCCAAGAGTGAAAGCTTGTAACAACAAAAGAAAATAGTTGATGTTGCGAGCATCATGGAATGAGATTTTAAATACAAGAGTCATATGATGAATTTGTGTAGGGGGGAGAAAGTCCCCAAGTTAATAAAGATGGTGAGATAATTCACATACCTTTGATCCCATGCTCGTTATCCTTAGTTATATTATATATTTTATACCAAGTGGGGTTTCAAGGCTACAAGATCTTAATGGAGACGGTTTTGACTGATGGTCTGGTCAATCAAATAACTCGCACCTTCTGCATAGATATGTATCAGATGTCATCCTCACGAAGGCATATCCTGTTATTTTTAGATAGTATTCACACTCAATGGTTCTTGGTGTTGTATGTTGCACTACTCAATGAAGTAAGACTGTATTTTTTGCCCAGGCATAGTGTACTTCGATCATATATGGCATGCATGGAGTTCGTAAGAATAAAGCAAGTAAGAATTCTTTACAGAAAGTTTTCATGGGATGTCTAATTGCAAAATTCCCCCAAATATGTGAAGTGCTCGAGGAAAAAAAAAATCAAGCATTCAAGCTTTTAGATTTTGCAGTTGTTTGTTTGTGTCCATCTCGCGTGCGAGCATCAGTGTTGGTTACTGCAACATACTCTCTTTCAGAAATGCATTCAAAACTAAAATGTTAAGTGACAGAACAACGATTTAGATCCTAGTACTTGATAAAACCTTTTTCCTTCCCGTGTGGTATCCAAAGGAATTCATGTACCGTGCTGTATCCTTTAAAACCTTGGTGAAGCTTCCAAATATTTCAGGCATGTACTTCTTGTCACGTAATGTTACTACATATAAAATAGTAATTAAAAAAATTTATGTTGAAGTAAAAATAAAAAATTTAAATCCATATTGGCTTATAAAATAAAATAAAATTAAACCATCTTAGATCCATCATAAACCCTATCAAGCACTAAGAGGGTTCCAATTTATGGAGATGTAATTTTTTTGGATATGTTAAAAATTTATGGTCACCAAAATTACAATATCCATCATTCATATCATGTTATGCATATTTAAAATGATATCAACATTAAACCATATAGCCAAACATATAAGATAATGATAAAACTTGCCTCAAAAATGGATTATCATTAAGATACGTGTCTATCATAGCATGAAGTATATGGGGAGTGGAGAGGATGGAGGGTTTGGTGTCGGGGGTATGTGGTTTTTTTCGGTAGTTTTGTCTATCTCTGTCTGCAATAAGCTACATTGTTTGAGCTCAGAGAAACTTGGAGTCATAGGCAATCTGCGGGTTGTCTACAGTACCAACCAAGGTAAAAAATAAGTGGGAATGTGATTTTTGTCTCCTAGCTCCAATTTGTCTTATTTGCAGTGTTTGTCATCTCGCCATTGGTTTTCCTCTTTTGGTTTTGGACATTTTCCATTGGCCGAGATAACTTGACATGCCCTAGCTTGTGTTTGTGAAGTAGATACTTTTTTGGGTCCGTTGGTAGTTAGTGGGGTGTTTGGGTCTATTTTAGTGGACAGCTAGCCCTGCTGCTAGTGTCCTGTCAGGGCAGGTGGCGACACTTGTGGGATTTGTCAGCGATACCTATTTTGATTGTGACGGTTAGGGTTTGCTATGGGTTTTTCCGGTAAATCTCCCTCGTTTGCCATTCCACCCTCATCTGTGAGGGATTTTGAATGCTCTAAGCACTCTCACTGTAACCTCCAAGGTTCACGGGCTCGCATTCACCGGCAAACAAAAACCATTAAGGCTAGAGAAGGCCGGCTCCTATTCTCTGCTGATTATGACCATAACCTGGATAGAATGCAGGTTCTTGTTGCTCGTGGGTTAGTGGGTCGTGTGGAATTTGCTGGTAGCTGCAGGGAGGAGATTGTTTCGTGGGTTAATGAGCATTGGAAGCCATTATGCGGCCTGGCTTTGAGGGTAAATTTGCTGGTCAATAGATGGATTCTGTTTACTTTCCTTGTTGGTTTTGATGTGGAGAATATCTTGAGCCGAGTCTGGCTCTTTAAGGAGGGCTCCATCTGTCTAAAGAGGTGGTATATAGGGTTCGACCCACTCAAGGATTCTCAGAGGCTTCGTCATTTGTGGGTTATTTTGTTGGGATTCCCGATAGAATTGTAGTCTGAAAAGAATATTATTGGGGTTGCGAATATTATTGGTAAGTTTATCAGAATTGATAAACAAACCCTATTTGGGTATGACCGTCGTGCGGCAAGGGTGATGGTTGAAATTGATTTAAGGCAAAGCTTACTGGTGGATATTGATATATGTCGGGGTTCTAGGACATTCCATCAGCAAATGGATTACTTTAAAATCTCATTCCGATGTTTTCTCTGCAGAGAAACCAGGCATTCTGCTTCAAAATGTCCCTTCAAGTTAAATATGGTGAACTCTGCGCCGATCACTGATCTGGTATATATTCAGTCATCTTCTTCGAATGGTCTTTTGGTGGCTAGGTCAAGTTCGGGTAAGTCCATCAATGAAACCCCTTATAAAGGCATTTCTCAGAAGGAATTAAATTTTTATGAAGATGTTGAAAATTCTTTAAATCTTCGTATATCTAAGGGAGAAATTGCCATAAACCCTTCTGCTGTGGGTAGGCCTTTTTTGATTGAAGGAAACCTGGGTTCTGCTCAATCTGACCAGGGTAGGGTTAATATTTCTAATAGGCTTGCTGTTTCGGATCCTGCACGTGTTACTACCTATAATGTTGCTAGGATTTTAAATTTTGAAGAAAATGATATTTTAAAAGAGAGTGGTTACAAACCGGATTTGGGTTCATCTGTTTTATCCCCATTGGAAGTTTATTCTAAGAAACCAGACATAAATTCTGAGGTTCTCCCTGCTGAAAGCCTTAAGTTCAAAAATGTTACCATTAGGAAGTCCAAGAAGTCTCGAGTGACACTAGATGATGGCCTTCTCGGAGATGTATTTGTTCCTCTATCATCAAGAATTGATGCTGCTTCTGAAGATGGTGACGATTCAAACCCTAGGGCACTTAGAGCCGTGATGCCCTCAAGCCAGGGTTCTTAATGTTGATTGCTTCAATAAATATCCAAGGGTTAGGCAAGGTTTCCTGGGGTAGGGCCTTGTCGAAACTGTTAATTGCTACTAGCCCGGATGTCCTTCTTATTCAAGAAAATATGAGTTCGGATTGTGAGGCTATCCTTAAGCTGGTCAATATTTGTCCTGGGTGGGAGTTTTTTTCTCTTAGCACCTATGGGAAGTCTGGTGGGTTGATAGTTGGTTGGAACCCAAACTTTTGTTGTTTTAGCTCCTATAAATCAAACTGGGGGATTTTTCAAAATTCTCATATTTCTATCCTAAACTGTTATGGACCTTATACTAATAGGGTTGAGTTCTGGGATGAGCTTAGGGATTCTGGGCTTTTAACTTTACCTAATCTCATCCTTGCAAGAGACCTAAATTTCACTTTAAATTGGGCTGAAATATGGGGCTCCAAGGCTCGTTATGATGATTTAGCTGATTATTTTTCTGATCTTTTGATTAAATGCGACTTGGTGGATGTCGCTCCTGCATCTGTTCTTCCTACTTGGACTAATGGCAGGGGTGGTAATGATGGTATTCTTAAAAGACTGGACCGTTTCTTGCTTTCTCGGCAATTGCTGCAACTTTTTCATAGATATCGCTCTTGGGTTGGGGAGCATATATTTTCAGATCATTGGCCTATATATCTACAGTTTGATGACTTTCAGGTTCCAAAATATTTTCCATTTAAGTTTAATAACTCCTGGCTTCAGGATGAGGATTTTTGTGTGACCATCAGGAAGTCTTGGTTGGTGCCTTTATAGGATGGGGGCTTAAATCCTATGGATTATTTTATAGAAAAGCTCAGGAGATTGAAGGCTGTGGTAAAATAGTGGATAAAAATCAGAAAGAAGTAGGATCTTAAAGAATATATGGATCTACAGGAGCAAATTAGGTTTATCTATCAAAAGAAACTTGATTCCATTGAGGATGATTCTGATCATGATATCTTAAAGGCTCTGCATGTAAAAAAGGAGCTGTTATTGAGTCAAGAAGAAGCTGAATGGTGATTGAAGAGCCGAGCATTATGGTTTGAGCTCGGTGATAGGAATACCAAGTATTTTCATGCCTATGCGTCTTATAGGAGAAATAAGAAAGCTATCTGGGAAGTTAATAGTGATGATGGGGGCACAATTACTGGTTAGAATCAGCTTCTAGATGCAGCTGCAAATTCTTTTGGTAATATCTTCAAAGATCCGGGGGATAGTGATTTGCTTAAACAGATTGAGATTGCTCGTTTATTTCCAGTTTTCTTCAATGCTCAGGAAGCGTTGTCTTTGGATCAAGGGGTTACTCTTAAAGAAATTGAGGATACACTGAAGCTTTTTGCTAAATATAAGAGTCCTAGGCCCGATGGCTGGACTATGGAATTATTCCTTCACTTTTTTTATTTAATGGGTGAGGAAATTTTAGCTATGGTGGAGTATTCCAGGATCAATGGCTATATTTTGGGAGCTTTGAATTCTACATTCCTTACTTTGATTCTGAAATGTAGCAAGCCATCTACCTTTGGTGAGTACATGCCTATTGCATTATGCAATTTAATTTACAAGATTATATCAAAAATCATTGTTGTGAGGATAAAACCTGGGCTTTCCAAGTTTGTGTCATCAAATCAGTTCGACTTTCTTCATGACAGACATATTTTGGATGTTGTGGGTATCTCCCAGGAATTTATCCATTCGATTAAGGTTTGGAACAAAAAGGCTTTTCTCCTCAAGATGGATCTTGAAAAATCCTATGATAGGGTGGATTGGAGCTACCTCAGAATTCTCCTTATTCAAATTGGCCTGTCTCCATTGATGGTGAGGTGGATTATGTCTTGTGTGACTTCTACTAACATTGTTGTTCTTGTAAATGGGATCCCATCTGATTTATTTAAATGCTCTCGAGGGATAAGACAGGGATGCCCTCTTTCACCTATTCTATTTGTGCTGGTCATTGATGGATTAAGTAGAATTCTGCTAAAGGAAAAAGTTGAGGGTCGTATCAAGGGGATCAAACTTTCCAAAGATATCTCTATCTCACACTTGTTATTTGTCGATGATGTTCTCTTGGCTGGTATTTATTCCATTGGTGAAAGGAGCTATTTCAGGAATTCTATTTCCCTATTCTGCAGTGCATCTGGCATGAAGGTTAGTGATAGGAAGTCCATCCTATTCCAACACAACCTGGATGATTTACAAATTGAGGATTTACAGAGTATTT
The DNA here is from genome assembly GCA_027924585.1 of Larix kaempferi. NCBI lineage: Eukaryota > Viridiplantae > Streptophyta > Pinopsida > Pinales > Pinaceae > Larix > Larix kaempferi. The sequence goes on along the minus strand of BSBM01001197.1, from coordinate 17,519,982 downwards.
TTCCTTATAAAATTCAGAAGTTAGAAGATGGATTTACTTATTTGGGTTACTTCCTTAAGCCAAATAACTATAGAATCAAAGATTGGTCTTGGCTGGTAAAAAAGATGGAACTCAGAACTCATGTTTGGACAAACATACTTCTCTCAGTTGGTGGTAGAGTTACTCTGATCAAGGTTGTTCTAACTAGCATTCCTGTGTACTGGTTATCCTTGTTTAAATTGTCGAATTCAATTCTTAAGCAGCTAAATAGACTCTGCTCAAATTTTCTTTGGTCGGGTGGTTTGGACCGCAGAGGTATAATTATGGCAAAGTGGGATTATGTCACTACTCCTGAGAAAAGTGGTGGCTGGGGGATTAAAAATATGGATATCTTTGGGAAAGCTCTTCTGATGAGGAGCCTTTGGAGAGGTATGTGGGGCAATACTCTTTGGTCTCAGGTATTAAAAGTGAAATATTTTAAGTCTGATGTTGTGGAATGGATCAAGAAACCAATGAAGAATTATTGGAATTCTTCTGTTAATTGGAAGGGCTTTATGCAGGTTTTTCACTGGATTAGGAGTGAACTGTCTTAGCAGATTGGAAATGGTCAAAAAATTCAAGTTGGGGTATATCGTATTCTGGGTCTACATGAGGATTTCAAGCTGTCAGATGAAATTCTTGATTTTCTCATGAATAGGAATTTCACTACTATGGATCGAATGAGAAATTATGTCACTTTTCAAAATGATTCCTACTAGATAAAAGGTGCTGACTTGGGCTTATTGGACTGCTATGAAAGAGAATGAGATTTATACTTTTCCCATTTGAACTATTGTGGGTGTAGACTCACATCCCAAAGTGATGTATTGAAATTGGAGGGGAATCCTATTTCTGGTGAGGTGACTGCCAAATCTGCCTACAACTACATTATATCCATTAGGAATTTTAGCTTGCAACATTGGTGGTTCAAGAAGCTGTGGAGATGGAAGATACCAACTAAATTCAAATGTTTTGGGTGGTTTGCCTTTCAAGAAAAATTGAAAACTTGGGATAACTTGGCTCGTATGGGATGGATTGGGCCAAATAGGTGCCCATTATGTAAATCTGAGGCAGAATCTACCAATCACATTCTGGTTCATTGCAGGTATACTAGAGATATTTCAGAATAGGTATGTAATGTTCTGGACATCCATTTGCATTGGGGATGGACGTCGTTCGAAGTGGCATTCCTCAGTTGGTTCAGGGAGTGCAAATCTCACCCTGTGTTGCCACTTTTTATTTCATGGGTGGTTTGGTATAACAGAAATAAATTTATTTTCGAAGATATGATTCCATTGGTAACTAACGGAGTCAAACAAGTTCTATCACTTTACAAATCTAGTTTCAAAGGTAAGAAACCATCTGTGGTTAAAAATATTGGTGCTTTTGAGCCCAATTTTAATTGTCCAGTCCTTTTCTTTGATGGCACGACTCAAGGTGGATTTTCTACAATTGGGGGAACTATCTTTCTTAATGGTTCTCATCATTTCACACTCGAAATGAATTGTGGCTTGGGTTCAAATATGAAAGCTGAGCTCATTGCACTGTGGTGTGTTTTAAAGGTTGCAAAGATATTTGGTATCGATGATCTAAAAGTCTATGGAGATTCAAGGGTCACAATTAAATGGGCACAAGGTGTATGTGATCTTAATGTATTGGCTCTGGTCCATTGGTGCCATCAAATCAGATCTGAGATTCAGGGATTTAGGAAGATAACATTTCAGCACATTTATAGACAACACAATGCTCTGGCTGATAAATTGTCCAAACTTGCCTTGTTGGGTGACATTGGTGTTTTAGTTTGGGAAGAATTTCTTAACTCTCAGATTCAGAATTCTGGGAAATTGGACTTATTTGAGTGATCATGGTGTATATCTTTGAGTGCTGTTAGTATTTTGGCTTTTTGAAGTATTGACGATTTGACTGACTTCCTACGTGTCAATCAGTAAATCTTTTTGTTAAGATGATGATAGCTGGAGGTTTCTTGGATAGAAATGGCTAAATAAATCTTATGAACATTTAGGATCTTTGCATGTACCTTTTGATTCTATGGAGTAACATTGGTATGCTTTTTCTTGCTGGAAAAAAAAACTTGCCTTAAAAATATTTTTATCTAATTAACATGTATTTACCATGTCATGCATAATACATAAAGATAATCTATAAGCATCAATTATGAAAAGAAATCCACAATATCCATCATTCATATCATGTTATGCATATTTAAAATGATATCAACATTAAACCATATAACCAAACATATTAGTTTCCTTCATAATATTTTTATGTAATTAACATCCAATGACCATGCCATGCACAATACATAAAGATAATCTACACCATAAATTAAGAAATGAAATCCATACACAATATCTATCTACACAACCAATGACATTGATTATACAACATGATAACTAATAATAATAAGAACAACATCATAACAACACTAAACAAGTAACGCATTGGCCTCCTACAAACACAATGATAAATAGAACTACTATTCATTTCCAACTACTACCCCTTTAACACCATTTAATGTGTGTTATGTTCCATCAAGAGAAGACATATAATTTTTTTTCCACTTGCTATATCATTTATAAAAAGAAACACGAAAACATGATTTTGATTATAGCATATACAAAACCGCTGTTAAATGAAATTACAATGATACAACAATGGTGAAATTACAATGATATAACAATGGTTATTATGAAAATTACATTCTTAGAAAAAAATAACTGATTTAAATTTCATTCTACTATCACCAAAATAATACAATAATAACTCCCTACCAACACAACACAATGATTAATATCACTACCATTCTTGGCCAATATACTATAATAACCACACTAAACAAAATAATGCAATATTGACTCCTTACCAACACAACACAATGATTAATATCACTACCATTCCTTGCCAATATACTATAATAACCACACTAAACAAATAAGATAATAACTCCCTACCAACACAACACAATGATTAATATCACTACCATTCCTTGCCAATATACTATAATAACCACACTAAACAAATAAGATAATAACTCCCTACCAACACAACACAATGATTAATATCACTACCATTACTTGCCAATATAATACAATAAAATAGTAACTAACAATATAACCACTATAAAATATATTAAGTCGAATGCACATATATTGAGGGTAGGGTAAAGTAGTTCGGTAACCCTAGCTTCTTTTATCAATAATAATAACTAACAATAGAATGCTCTACTATGAGCATTGAATCCAGAAGTTCTAATGAAAAGTGAGAACAAAACAAAACTTAAAAAAACATAAACTTCCATACACTGATCAAATACCGGAACACTCCTCGTGGCTTAATATCTCACGGTGCAGACTCATTGCTGCTCGTAGAACGATGGGCCTGGCTCACCTTCGTATTCCACCACACAATCGCTTTACATGGATTGAAAATTTTCCAAACGTTGAAAACGGTTTCTTGCTCTGAGTATGACAGAGTTTCGGCTATAGCAATCATTCCTTCCTCAAGTGAGCCCCGAAACCTCTCCTGAGTAGATGTGTAAGAAACTAGTTCATTTAAAGTATAAAACCAATTTGTAATTAAAGATGCCCGATATGATGCAGGAAGAATGATCTCCGCATTGACTACAGCCTTTATAAATCGACCGACTGCAATATCGAGTATATCTATCATGCCCTCCTTAGGTAGTGGTTCTTGATCCACCGCAAGACACAATTTATGGGCAAGATCGGCGTCTTCGCAAAACATTTTGAGGACTCTTTCAAACAATTCAAGATCACATCGCTGAAACACATCAACTAACCACAACAGGACAGAACAAGCCTTGTCGATTCTTGAACCCCGATATTCTCTATCAATTCGCCGAAAATGATAATCTGATAATTTGATAACCTCGATGTTGTCTATAAATTGTCCAAAAATGAGAGACCTGCATATGTCTGCAATATCTGAAGATGGATTTGCATTGATGGTGTCTACGATATATTTCTGCGCTGCGATATAAATGCTCCCGTCTCCTCCACGATTGTCTAATGGCCAATTCCTCATCATTGACATCATTTCTTGCAGGTTCTCTTTCACCGTCTTCAAATGCCCACAATCAGACTTGCACTCGTTGGTTTCAAGTCTGGCAGCTAAATGAGGCAAAATAGATATACCTAATGATGATATCAGGTTTCGAAGCTTCTCTTCTTGCACGGGAGTCCAAGGAAGAGCATCCAAATATTCCATACATTGCTCTATGCCGTTAGTGAACAGCATCTCGCAAGCAACTGGCAAAATATCCAGTGCTTCGTCCACGCTAGAGAACGATAAGCGCTTGGAAGAATACATGAGCTCAAGACATTTACTATAATTATCGGCACTGTGAGAAGTTCTTACCTTGATTTGAATAGGCAGCTGCTTCTTGTGTGAAGTCCAGCGATCAGAAAGCTTAGCTTCAAAAAACTCAGACTTTGTCAAAACCTGAGAATGGAGGAACATAGGATCTGTTTCTTCGTATTCGACTCCATCCTCGTCGAGCAAGTGCAAGTGCAATTCCACATCAGCGGTGTTTTGATCTCCCATCTGCAAGAATTGTTTGGCCATTTCACAGTGAATTTCAAATCTTCGATTGTCGCTATGATTGCTAAATCTTCGATTGTGAGTCTGAGTTATGTATTTTACCGTGAGTGTTACAGTTTACTTATACCGTTTAACTCCATGTAGAGAGGGCATGGATGTAGGCCGACAAGACTAAATTATAGCCGTTTCTCTCCACTTAATTTCCGTAAATTTGTAAATTATAATTATATATAATATAAAATATTGCATGGCATAGGTTTTTAAAAATTATATATATATCTTACATTTACATTTACCTTCTAGATTAAGTAAATTTGTAAATTATAATTATATATAATATAAATTATTGCATGGCATAACCTTTTAAAAATTATATATATATATATATATATATTACTTTTACTTTTTAGATTTTACTTTTACCTTTTAGATTAAGTAAATAGTTTTACTTATTTTTATTTTAAGAGCTAAGAAAAATAATTATATATATATGTAAATTTAGTTAGCTCATTCCGTTAAGGTGTGGGTCTCCCTCCCCTTAGGGGTGAGCTAGTTGGGAGGAGACACTAAAAAATCCAACCAGTTAACTTGATGTTGGTTGATGCAACAAATTGTTGAAGTGCACTATATTAAGGGTTGATGCAACAAATTGTTGAAATGCACTAACCTACCTAGAGTGACAAGCATTTCTATAATACCTATAAAAAAATTTTAAAAATCCAAATTTTATGTAATTGAGAAAGCTTTTAAAATTATTACAATTTCTCTTTAAGACAAGTTAGCCCTTATCATGGTGAACTTAAAAAGGTATATTAATATATATTTAAATCTTAATATTAAGGAATTAACAATAAATCTTGATTCCTTTCTTCTCCAAAACGACCTAGCTTTTCAAGGCTTTTAGCCTTGTCTAGGATTTGGTCTATTATTTATGAACTCCTAAGTGAACGCATCTCTTTCAAACTCCTAGATATCATATCCCAATGATGGGCTATTCTATGTAGCCCGAAACATCAAGCTTACAAATTTCCACACAAGATTTTCAATCCTCTTTGAATATGTCAACCTCTAAAAAAAAGTAATGATAAGAAAATTGTTATCATAATATTTAACACCCTTAAATACGAAGGTCAAAACAATATACTAAGTTCACCTACAACAGGAATATTCAGATGAAGCACTAAAAAGAGTCATGGTTTCATGGCTTAACCACTACTTTCCTAGAAGAAAGGTGTGAGTGGTTATTGATAAGGCCCTAAAAGGTGCAACTACATTTGTTGAGTTGGCTATTATCATCTAAGATTAAGTCACCATGAAAATTAGGTCAACGAAAATAGGTGAAATGTGTATTGAGCATGTGCAAGTTAATGAGGGTCACTTTTACGTGTTAGATGCAATCAAAAACTAAAAAATCGGGCATCTATAAACTTACTTGCTTTTTTTGAGATACTTACACAAGATATCTTGCATCGAGTAAAAAATATGAAACGTAGGAAATTGAGTCACGTTTCCGAATATATAAGTTTTAAGTAATGAAAATTTGCATAACTATGTCAAATTTCATTTTTTCTAATACTCACAGTTTCTTGGCAAATGATAATATATGTGTTTTTGTGGGTGCAGCATTTCATTGCCTAAATGACGGTTTCGGGCTACAAAAATTGGTATACATGTATAGAACCCGTAGCACTAGTGCAACAATATTTTTCCAAAAGTAAATTGTTAAATTTTAATTTTCTTTTAATTATGTGAGTAATCAAACCTCAAGAACGGTACGTCAAATGTGGGTGCAGCCTTTGAAGGTCTTAATGCAGTTATTTCGACTTGGATTTTTTATAGCATGTAGAGGTCAGTGTCTACTAGTGCAGCATGCAATTTTTTTTTAAAATGGTTTTGAAATGAAAAAGTTACGGAATAAACACTATAAGTATGTTTTCTGACTTAAGGAGTGATGACACGAGAAAATTAGGAAATAAATAGAAAATCTCAATATTTTTTTTAAAAAAATACCTATTTGGAATCTACATAAAAAGTTCTATCTATGCCTAATATTTCGTCAATAATGGTCATGTACGTCATGCGGTAGAGAGCGGTGAATGACAGGATTATTGAGAAAAATGGTGAAAATGTCTAATTAGCTATGGTTTTGTAAATTCCATAGCATAGGGTTGGTAAGTCCGAACCAACCACATAGGACTATGGCTGACACGCAGGCGTAGGAGGAGTGGGTGATTGGGAGCTCAGGAATGCGTGTGCGTTATGTTTAAATTCAAATAACGCGCACGCATTATAGTTAAATTCATTTTTTTTATTTTCACGCCTAATGTTATAATAAACGCAGGAGCATTTTGTCTATACAAAACGTGTGCACGTTCTTTATATACATAATGTGTGCGCGTTATTATCTTCACAAATTTATATTTTCAAGTGTTCGATGGAGATAAAGGGGGCGAGAGAAAGATGACGATGATGAAAATTAGCCAGCAACTATTGCATTAGATAACTTCATTTAGTGATGGGTCTAATTTGACTGCCATAGAATTAGATAGCTTCATTTAGTCACGGGCCTAACTTGACTGGCATAGAGTAACCATCAATGACCGCATTGGATAGCTTCAGTGACTCCATTAAAATTCAATTGAACATGACATGAATGATTTAAGTTCAATACCTTAGCTAGCTTCATTTCATTCAGTGATGGGCCTAATTCAATAGGAGCATGGGAACCCAGACTCCATTAAAATTTAATTGGACCCATTAAAATTCAATTGGACGTGACATGAATGATTAAAATTAAACTCTAGATGGATACACAAGCCACTTGGACGATGGTTGAACATCTGGTACATTGGTGCTTTAAATGATGAACTCTTTCCTTTATGGCATTATAGGGATGATTACCCTACATTTAACGATGACATTAATTAGTTAATGGCTTCCATGTTCGGAGCATAGAGAAAAACCTTGTCACATTACAAAATCCTTGCAACATCATACAAATAAATAGGGGAGGCTGCCAATATGATCTCAATTTACAAGAAGCTTCCACGTAGAAATAATTTATACTCTGTATAAAGGGAATATTATTACTTGTTTTAAAAATTATTTCCCGCCCTCAACCCTGTTTTGTAGATCTATGTTGGCTATTGTTTGGAGGGATTTATCTCGCCCAATTCCGCGACCATTTTCAGTTACATTGTGTGAAAAAATACAACATTTATTGCCCTCAACCTACCTCGTTTTACCTCTTCCCAGTTCAAAGGTGTTCATGCTCATCTATTTAAAATCACATAAATTTTGGACCGAGATATTGATGATGTGCAAGAAGGCTTGACCAACTAGCTGGTTTGAGTCCTAAAAAGACTGAAATACTCCACTCAACCCGCTTAAATGATATTGAGAAATAATACCTTAGTGACTCTATCGGGTTAGTTTTGATGGTTAAAAATTTCAGCTGGGTAGGCCATAAAATGTTTATCGATCTCTAATCCACCTATAAAGTTGAATCAGATGGTTCGAAACCAGAATCAAAATATGCACCAGTTCTAAAACCAAAGTAAGCAGTATAAATCTTACTTGCAGCAGATTATCCAATGACCATAATTCCTGTCAAACTAAGTGGCAAGTGCAGACCAGACTAAGAGAACCTAACATAAATTCCAAGAGAAAAAGGTGAATAGGAAGAACTTGTTCATATTTGCATAGCTAGGCATTTTTCTTTGATATTAGTTTTTTTTTTAATTTTTGAAGAGCAGCTTGAGTTCCTGGTAATGTTTATATCATTTTGTTTCAAACAGAAACCACCCATGGAGAGTGGAGATGTTACATTGGTTGGATGTTGTATTTGTCAGGAAGAGGATAACAAAGGAAATATGGAGAATCCGTGTCCCTGTTTTGGCACCTCAAAGGTAGGGGTTTACGGTTTAGGAGATAGATAAGAATGAAAGGTTTATCTTTTTTGAGTGTTTCTTATTGAATTCTTCATCCCAATTTGTGTTTCTCTCTCCACAATATGCTTAGAGTAATGTCTAGAGCATTGGTCCCACAAAAAAGGAGATTCCATATGTGAATTGTGCTATCAGGTTCATGGTTCTTTTATTTCTCAAATTTTTTATTTTTGAATTAAATGTAATTAATTTTTCATTCATCCATTTTGGTTTTAGAACTTTAAAAATCTAGCATTTCCTAATTTATAGATGATTAGTGTTTTAAGTTGATGGTATTATTTAAACTGGTCTTTTTCCCAATCCTTTCACACTACTTGCAATCTAAAAATCCAATTCTATCTCTATGCTACTCCCCTTAGCCCAAAACCCCCTACTCTCTATCTCTCTCCCCTCCTCTCCCTAGTCCTTACTAACCTGATCTCTCTCAGTCTCTCTCTCTGTGTTGGAGAAACTCACTATGGCTTGGGGTGTACCACAACAGACAGATGACTACCAGAAATCAACTCAATTCCTAGAACTATGCTATATAAATGACAATGCTAAGATAAAGAAGAAGATAACCAACCTCAATCCAAACATTTGATGTGGATCCCCATTGGAGCTTTTTCAATCCATGCATTTGAATCTGCAAATTAGTCTTGAAAACCAATATACAACCAGTACATATAATATATAAACGACATTAACATCAACAATAGCAATGGCCCATGAAATAACAAGTAAATTCAACCCAATGTAAGATAAACAACATTTACAACATTAATGGATGAGAATATGAGTATTTCTATTTATAAACAAGAAAAAGTACAAAGTGATACGAACTCTTGCCGGCAACCAATCTGGATCAATCCACTTGTGCCTCCACCACTTCAATCCTCCATGAATGGAAAACTCAAACTAGATAGGAGTTTGGAAGGTGAACATAAAGCATTCACAACTACAAGGATCAATGAGTGTAGACTCAATATAGGGAAAAAATCCACTAGAGCTCCCTTGCTCTTCTTTTCCCTCCCGTCCATAAGCCATATGTGCTCAATATATAGTCCTCTCAAAGGTAGGTGAAAGGACACATTGAGGCGTTACTTGGGCAGATGGAGATCCAAAGGTCACCCAATGACCGCTTTCTGGGAGTAAAAAGTAATAAACTAGTGATTTTTACCATTTTACTTGATACCCGCGGGCTATAGTGATGCAACTCATGGGTACACCTACTATAGTGATGCAACAGGCGGGTAGGAATAAAAATAGGGCAAAATAGGGCTGAAGGATATAAAGTGAATTTGAGTCAATGAAATGGATCCTACAGGCCAAAGAATGTTGATGCTCACAGGGTGGAAGATTACGTTGTAACAGATGCCCCCCCTAATGTGTGAGGTCAGAGACTGATGCTACAATGGCCAAAATACATTATAAAACTCAGAGGTGGAGTGATGGAGACACAAGTGGGAAGAGCACCTCACTCGTCATAATACAATAGTATCCATGAATACATGTCGGTAGTATAACAATCTGATACAATGGCCATGAATATGTAGTACATAAATGGATATATGACATAAGTGATCATAGCCATGATCCCTCTACAGTAAGATATGGTCTCCTGCTAAAAAGGAAAAAACTGGTGCAAATTGGAGGTACAAACTGCTAATATCTGAAAGGTGATATCTCAAATGTAAAGTCAAAGTCATAAGTAGCATACTAAATGCCACTATCGCCTGGGGTCTTCTACACAAGTCTTCGACAGTGCAAGTACCATCAAGTGAATAAAAGTAGTTGGGGTCGAACCTGATGTGACATCGTTTGATTACCGGTTAATGATGTATACCGTTAACATATGCGAGATAACCCACCAATAATGAAAATGGGCATCAAGGCATAGAGTACAATCATCGGAGTGTGAATAAATGATTTGAAGTCGAACACTAGGATGAATCCATTGATCAGGGGACATTGATGTATTCCCAAAACTATCAAGGGCGAGAGAACCTGCCACTAATGACTGCAAACCTCAAGGTACTCAACCGAACTCTAAGCCTCAATTCCCGGAATAAATGGGTTGAAGTCGACGGAATGAGACTCATTGGAAGGAGGGCATTAAGGCATCCCCCATCAACCATCACGAGGTACCAGCTACGCTGAAAGATTTGGAAGAAATTAGGTAAAATAGACTGACTCAATAAGGATGGCCAACATGCAATGGTCAAGAAATTTTAGGAGTGGCCGACACTGGTTCAGGACTTCCTTTAAACAAGAGCATGAGACGATGGATAGACTCGGGAAGCATAGACTTGACATAAAATTTACAATGTAGGAGGCATTACAGAGGGCTCCATAATGACTGGAAGCTTAACCAATCGGTGGAGAAAACTGAGAACAAGTACAGCTCCTAAGTTCCAACTATAGTCCCAACTCATAATGTATGGAGTGGAATGAATGCTCTGTTCAAAGGCGACACAACAACTGCCAACAAGAAATAGTAACCATAATCCCGTCCAGCTTTTTGGAATATTTGATTTTTTTTGGACTTTTTCATATTTGGGAAAAGCTTGAAAAATAATAAAATTGCTTATAGTACAACAAGTGAGGGAACGAGTGTCAAATAGCGAGCAGACTAGTTCCAAGTAGTGGAACATACCTATGATCAATGCAAGGAAGTGCATGCAAGATGTGGACACTCGGGGCGTATGTTCCCTCAGGGTCAAAAGGTGATCAAAATTGTGAAGGGAAAATATATAAGCTCTGCAGGGCTCGACAGGGAAAAGTGCTCAGGCACCAGGCTAACAACTAAGTAAGTGGGAGCCGGCACAAGGCTCAAGCGATAAGCAGGATGATTTAATGCAATCACAACATGATATAACTGAGGGGAGTCCTTAAGGGAGATGGCTAGCATAAGACAAATTACAGTATGAGTCTTTATCGCAATGTCATAACGTAACTACGAAGGACTCCCAATCCTAAGGTAAAACAACGACATGGGCACCAAAATGCACAAAGGGGTTCTAACTAGGGTATCCATGTTATAAAAAGCCCTACCGCCGCATAACAACACTTCTATAGTAGTGTGAAGGTTCCGTGTCAGTTACGAAGTGGGGTTGCACCTAGGGTTTATGAAAATGGTCAATAGGTCAAATGCATAATGCACATGGAAATGGCATCTAACCTATATGCCAGGTGTGAAATGTACCTGCCGTAGGTGTGAAAAGGTCTAGAACGACTCTCGCCGAAGAAATCTGATTAAAAATACTACTCGAGACATTATATTAGTCCATAATGGCACAAAATGGCAAAAACTATAGACAAGTGGGTCTTGAATATTATAAATAGTAATAAAAAATTACAATTCACAATTCGTTTTTACTATTCACCACATTTGGAGTTTTTGGTTAGTTTTCACCTGAAAGTTCAGTTGTCGATTCTGGGAGCTAGGAGCGATCGTTCATTGAACCATCCAAAGCAGGTTGGTAGTCACTTCCATACCTTTCATTTCAATGCTTTCATTTTAATTTTCAGCGGTGGGTTTTAAGTTAGTCCAAGCCCTAGATGGCTTTGGCGCTACCCACAGGCTATAACTATGAGGGTCACGGATAGGGCATCAAACACGCAGTCAAAAAATAGACTACCCGCGGGTACCCGCACCTGTATACAAATTAGCTTGCGGGTACGGCCATGAAATTTTTTTTACACAAGAAACTAACCAAAACTTGTTTGTTTCTCTATCCAGGATGGTTCTAGAGTGGAGGGAGAGAGAGCATGACCAAGTTGATGAGGTCGTGCGCAATGATGTGCAAGCACAACAGGCATTGCAAGCATGTGGGTTGAACAAGTTCTGGAGTATAGGGGGTTTAAGGGCCCAAAACCTATTACTCCATCACCTGATAGGCTACTGGGATGTGGACGCACAGAACTTCATCGTCAACGGGAAAACCCTCACACTGGAAGTGGAAGACATCTACTTCATTACTGGTTTGTCCTGTAGAGGTGAGGTGGCTAGTCTTCAGTCTCAGACCATGGGTGGTGGGATCACTGTTCAGGACTACATAGCGCGATATTGTCCCGCAAACAGACGAGCGGTGGGAAGTCAAATTCCCATCAACGCCATGGTGTATCTGAGCACAAAGATCATTGTGGCTACCTTGGTGCGGATCACTGGATCCAAAGCTCTGCACCAGGCATCCCGGCTGGTGATGTTCTATACATCACAATGCATGCAACCTACGGTATTCGACTAGTGTACTACACTGTTGGTGTCTATGAAGACACAATTGACAGAATGAAAAGAGGGGAAGGCCAAAAACTTTGGGTATGGTATTATCCTATGCAGCTTCTTCTTCGAGAGGGCTCCGGGGCTTAGTCTAAGGGTGGATGTCCCTCCTCACAGATTTTGTGATCCAGCCCTGACCCGGTGGGCTGAGATCTTGACAAGGCAGGGTGGTGGCCGTTTGGCGTCACCATATACTGAGGAGTTCTTCCGTTGGTGCAATCGGCAGGTGGTGGCGATAGAGGACTATCCCTATGCGGGGATAGACTTCAGACAGGATCGGGACATGCCGCTCCCACCAGGCGAGGAGCATTCGGAGAGATCAATGAGCACTCTTTTGGTTTTGTGTTTATTAAATTTCTATGGATTTTTTATTATAGTTGAAATACAAAAATCGTTTTGGTGGTAGTATCAATTGCTAAAGTTTGACTATTTGCTCGCAGACAAAGGCCCTGTCAAGCACCCTATATGCAGATAAATTGTTACCAATACACACAGAGCATATGAAATTTATTGTCAACCCGAGAAAGTATTTTTATTTCAAAGGATAAGTGCACAATAGATGCTCAAACACCAAACCATTAGAAGTGAATACTTTTATCTTCTATCAACCATGTTCATCCCCAAAAATCTATGCAATCCCAATTGTCTTCTAACTGCTATACTTCAATTCCTCTCTATCATGCATCAATAAGAAATGGTATCAGATCTAATCAATCAATTGTAGAAAAGAAATCTCATTCGTATTCTAGAACAATCACTTGTCTGATCTAATCAATCTGGAAATCATAAAACATAAACTGAACATTAATCTAGAAATCCAATTGCCAAAGATTGAGTTAACTGTTCTAAGAAATTAAATTGCAGAAATGAAAATCAAGCAACACACAACAGGAAAGATAAATTGTAAGAGCTCATGGGATCACAACTTAGCTTTAAGATGAACACGGCTGTGTATAACAGCAATTGAAATGCATAAAGCAAACCTCACCCAGTCGACTGATATTCTACACCATTCACCAATTTCACAGAAATATAATCTTTTACTGAGAAATCCACACAATAAATATTGCTGCTGCGTACAAAAGGAAAGAACGAAGTATCACACAATAATAAACTCAAAATCCTATTTTAACTCAGCAATCTCTGTGGAAGACGGGCCCAGTATTCACACAGAGACGCTGGCTGAACAACACAACTCTTTAGCTCAAAAGTAACCCCTTATATTAACAGAAGAATAAATACATAGTTTTGCTCAGCTGCTAATACAATAATTTAATTTTCTGTTGTTCAACACCTGGGTCGAGGCAACTCCCCATATTTATACATACAAATCGTAACATCTAATCCTATAATTGGGCAGCCATGAAGATCTCTGATCTTCAAGCACCCTAAATAACTAGCTGTTACAATGCGTGGCAGAACGGAAACATCCAAATATGAGAAGGTTATTAATTGACCCAAGAGTGGCGGTCTTCCCATCTCACAGCTAGACTCGAGCAGCAACATACTTAAGATAGTGAATTCTATTATAGCTGCCCTGTCACAGCTGTGCCTTGCTTGATGATTCGAGCCCCAAGGATCCCTCTACAAGCAACGAACATCTCTTCCTTCATGACTTGTTCAGCCCCGATCTTCTTGCAATCTATTTGTCTCAACTACCTTCATAAATCGCAACATGTTAGCACAATTTGAGAGATGCACAGCTTTAATTATCACAATCATAAGCATTAATAAAATAAAACAATGATCAACCATACCTTGGTAATTTGGGGAATAAGGTAAGGACAATAGGTTTGATTGCCATGATAAATGGTGTAGGACAGGGGCAGGAAAGATGATTAATGATGGCTAAAAAAGGCCAATTTTGAGCTCAACATCTCCCCCCAACTATCCTGTTGCATGTCCTCATGCAACAACCTACATTATTTACAATCTGAATCCTGTATTGAGCTCTCTCCATGGAGAGAAAAAGAATTGTAGGAAACCCAGGTACCTTATCTATCTTTTGAACAGCCTCTGTGAGTAACCCAACATCTTCCTTCATCACTGTTCCCCCATCCACTGCTAATTGCTGGTATCTGGAAATGCAGCCAATGTAGTGGGAATCTTCCTGCAATCTCATTATGCTATGCCTGAGAGCTTAGAGGGCCATTCTTAATCTGAATCTATATCAATAACATTCCTCGGAGGGAGAAGCACAGGTTCTTGTGGGGCAGTGTCTTCTAGCACATCTAAATTTAATAAAAGAGTTGTTGGTTCTTGTGTGACAGCAACATCCTTTAGGCTTTCTTCAGCAGCTACCATCATTGCTTTTAGAGACACTGGTTCTTGTGCAGCAGTGTCTTCCTTGTCCCTCTGCTGCTAAGATTGAGTCTCCTTCTCATTGTGCAGTTCATCCTCCAGAATTTCGGTGTCACCTGAGCATGGTGTCTATACCTGTTCATCTTCTCCCAACTGTATATCGGGAATGAAATCCACTCCAAGTTTATCTTCTAGATGAAATTCAGGAGCTCCTGTTGCAGCTTCCAAGGATGTTGGTTCTTGTGTAGCAACATCCTGGCTTGCCTCTTCAACCTCCTGTTGCTGCAATTCTTCTCCTAGGAGCTCTGTGTCATGGGAGTCCTCTGGGGTTACAACCTAGAGTTCATCATTAAATTCCAGAATGTCCTCTGTTCCAGGTTCTTCTCCCACCTGTTTGGCTGATTGGACAAGTAAATTCAAGTTTGTTGGTTCTTGTGTTACAGCATCCTGTTCCAGTTTATCACTGTCCTGCCTCTGAGCTTCTTCTTCCAAAATTTCTGTGTCCTGGGAGTCCTCTGGGGTCACAGTATGGAATTCTTCAGTGACCTCTATTCCAAGTTCTTCTCCCATATGATGTATGATTTCTGTATCGTGGGAACACTCTGGGGTTTCACTATATTCTTTTATAAGCTCCAGGGCGTCCCCCATCCCATGTTCTTCTCCTACCTGTTCCATAATTTCTGCATCGTGGGAAATAACAGCTTCAGCAAGGATGTTTAAAAGTGCTGGTTCTTGTGTGGCAGCACCTTCTTTTTCCACTACTTTCCCCACTGTGGCCACAGGCTGTTGTGCTGAACAAGTGTTAAGTAAAATTTTATGGGCTGCTTCCTTAAAGATTTCTCCACAGGTGGGGCAGAGTATTCGTTCATTCTCCTCCCTAGCTCCAGCAGAATCGGATTCCTCCACTTGGTCTACAGCCTCTATTAGTGTGTATATTTTTCTTTCACCCTGCTTTCTGCAGGTTTCCTTCCAAGTTTCCAGCTCCCTTCTAAGTACTTGGAGGTCCTCTTTCAGCATTGCATTCTCATACAGAAGTCCTTCAATTCTCGGTTCTTCCTCCACTGGCCTTTGTGGAGCATCCATTGGCCTTCGTACAAGGATTGGGAGCTCAACCTGTGTCTCTGAGGTTGTCCATTTTTTTCTAGCTGCCTCTGCTGCTATGGCGGATCGAGTTTGTTTCTTTTTGATTGGTGCTATTAGGTCAAATTCATTGGTGGCTCTCTTTCTCTTCTTCTGTGACGTTTTCTTTTGTGATTTTTCTTTTTTTGGTGTTTCCTCCTGTGGAGCTGGGATATAGGGAGCCAAAACTGAGGTCAAAGGAATATTTCCTTGCCCCTCATGTTGTTCTTCTTCAATCACAGCTCCTCCGCCTACCCACTCGGGTGAAGACTCAATTGTCACCAGCTCAATGTCTTCTTCCATTGCCCTAGCTCCGTCATCTTCAGGTTCCATTGTCGCAGCATTTGATGCTGCTCCAATTTCACCTTCTGCTGTCGGAGCTATTCTATTATCTAGGTTTTCCACAAAGGTTTCATCTGCACCATCATCTAATGGATCTGTTTGTGCTTCCCCTTGCTCTCCTTCAAATGCAGTGTCATCCCCCACTGGTTCTGCTTGTGCTGGAGATTCATCTCTCCCACATGGCCCAGCTTGTGCCCGCGGCTGTTGTTCTTCTACTGTGGTTTCACCCACCCCGGATGGTCCTGCCTGTGCCCCCGATTGTTGTTCTTCTCCCATTTCATCCCTCCCCCCAACTTCACTGGAGGAACTCCGGTCCTCCTGTTGTGGTGGAACCTGTAATTGCTGTAATGGGATGACCCTCAAGGGAACAGGTTGCTGTGGTCGGGTTATAAATTGTTCCCAAGTTATATTATGTTGGGAAAGGGTTCTTACAATAATCAACTTGATAAGGCCATGGTGGGTGAGAGAGGAAAGTGGGTGCTTCACAGACTGAACAAATGTTGCCATATGACGCAAGTCGTGCAATAAATAAAATGGAATGTTTAACAAAATGCCATGGCGGAGATGAGAAAGCAAAGGAAGTTCAGAGTTATACATAGTTTGATATCTACCTTCGCAAGTAATGTATTTCCTGAGGAAGACAGCAACCTGGTCCCATGGCCGCGGCAGTGAGTTCAGTGCATTCCCTCTCTTAGATGCTTCAACTTGCTCCCCTGGAAGTAAAAATTCTTCTCGTGCAACCGTTGCAGGGACTCGACGGTTAAACCAAGGTTTTCCCACCATCGGGATGGCTGTGACCTCGGAGATAATGATCTCGGAGACGTCTATACACAACCCCGACACTGTGGAGTGAGTTTTTGTAAGATTCAAGGCAAATTGCAGGGCTGCGTCCCGATCAAATCTGTCCAATCGCTCAAAGAATTCGAGCCAGCCAGCATCTTGAAAAATGGCAAGAACTTGAGGATTTCGTCTGAGCTCCCGGGTGTTGAAAGGTTCATGGCGAACTGGAATCCCCATGGTCCTGGCTGCAAGCTGAAAGTGCTATTCCACAGATTACAGGATCCCAGAATGGAAGTTGCAGCACAGAGGATGCACGAATCGTTGAGCGAAGACGTTGAGCGAATGAGCAAATTTGGAAAGTTGAGCACAGAAAAGCATTTGAAATTTCCATGCCGAATTGGGGAAGGTGGCAGTTATTAATGTTACGTTGTACGAGGGAGAGGTTTAATCAGGTATAAATGGTGGTACGAGTGAAGGTACTAGTAATATTGTTTAAATGACATCAATGCTTAATCACGTGATAAATGAAAGCCATACCTCATAAAACTATGAGTCGGAAAGCTGTGAAAACTGGTGGAGCATGCAATTGATGACGTCACGGCGCCGAGCTTGTGCACAGTCAGACGTGTGATCATGATGACTCGGATAAGAGAATAATTTCTTCCGCCGGTGAAATACAAACCATCGTGTTCTCGGGGTTGGAATGATGAGTTCGCCGGCACGACTGAGGTGAATCAACACCATAATTAGTAGATTTGGAGCAATTCTTTTGTTAACACGGGAGTTACCACTGCAAGTTGCCAAAAAAAAATGATAGCGTGGCTGACGAAATTGCAGTCGCCAGAAAAGAATATGTTGCAGTCGGCGGGAAAGAAATTGCAACCACCGGAAAAGATTTCACGGCAGCCAAAAAAATGATTTACGGTATCGGGGAAAATTACGGCTGTCACAGCAAAGTTTTACGGTGGCGGGAAAAATTACAGCTGGCGAGAAAAGTTTCATGACTGTGGGAAATATGTTGCAGCCGCTGTGACATGATGTTGCAGCTACGGGAAAATGGTTGCGGCTGTCGGAAAATAATTCACGTCTATCGGAAAAAGTTCACGGCTGCCGGGTAAAAGATTTTACCGGTTGATGGAAACTGATAACGAAACTGCTGGGAAATGAGGTGGCGGCTGCGGAAAAAGATGTTGCACCTGCCAATGTTGCCGCCGTCGATGTTGCAGCTGCTGGAAAAGGTTGACGGTAGGTGAGAAAAAGGATGTTATGGCTGCTGGGAAATGGAGTGGTAGTGGCTGGTAAATGAGGTGGAAACTGCGGAAAAAGATGTTGTAGCTGCCGATGTTGCAGCCGCCGATGTTGCAGCTGCCGGAAAAGGTTGACAGCAGGCGAGAAAAAAGATGTTACCGCTGTTGGGAAATGGAGTGGCAGTGGCTGGTAAATGAGGTGGCAACTGCGGAAAAAGATGTTGCAGCTGCCAATGTTGCAGCCGCTGATGTTGTAGCTGCCGGAATTTTATTTTATTTTATTTTATTTTTAAATCAAGGACGGCACAAGGAGATTTTCACTTAATGGGCCCAAACTGGTCGTTCTCCTGGCGCTTCCCTGCAAAATTTTTTTGAAAAATGATAGCAAACGAAAAGATCAAATGTAAAGAGGAAAAGAAAGCAACACTTATACACTACAGCAGGAAATTATTTATGTACAGCAAATACGATTTTCAGTTTTAAGGATTGGCAAAGGAAGAGAAAAGTTCCTGCTCTGGTGCCAACTGATAATCTGGATCGGCAGCAATTTGTGAAATGAATGCATCTTTCGAAATGGGCTTACGATACAGTCGCAATCTGTGGCCGTTAGCAAGTAATGGTATCCGGTTTTCATCAATGGTCACCAGGTGAACAGTGCCGTTGTCAAATACCCTGTCGACCAAATATGGTCCCAGCCATCTTGTATGCAATTTTCCTTTAAAATCCTTCTTGAATCTGGAGTCGTATAATAGTGCCCAGTCTCCTTCACAGAAGATTTTCTTTTTGATGAATCGGTCATGCCAGTTGGATTTCTGTTGTTGGAGCAGCACAGTCTGGTCTACTGCAGCTAACCGTTTCTCATCTAGTTCATTTAATTGATTCAATCTTCTCTTCTGGGCTTCTGTTACATCTAGACTCATTTCGGTGGCTGTTTTCAGGGTCTTGATCTCAAATTCAATTGGAAAGATGGCACTCTTTCCATACACCAGATCATAAGGAGAAAACCCTGTGGTGTTGCGCCAAGTTGTGCGATATGCCCACATTGCTTCTGGAAGCCTGTCAGCCCAATCCTTTCGATAGCTTTTAACTGTTTTAGTAAGGATTGCTTCAATAACTTTATTAGTAATTTCCACCTGACCATTGGCCTAGGGGTGGTAAGGTGAAGCTATCCTATGCTGCACATGATATTTCCAGAGCAAGGACTCAAATTGATGTGAGATGAATTGCGGTCCCCCATCAGTGACTACTTCCTTTGGTACCCCAAAGCGGGTAAAGATTTCACTGTATAGAAAGTCAATCACCACCTGGTCATTAGCCTTAGTCAAAGCTACAACTTCCACCCATTTGGTCATGTAATATGTACACACCAGGATGTAAACCCTCTGTTTGGAAGGAGGGCCGATAGGGCCAACAAAATCCAATGCCCATCTGTCAAAAGGTTCTAGTACCTCTTGGGGCTGTAAAGGCATCTGGTCTGTTTTATTAGGTTGGCCCATCCTTTGGCAGCTGTCACAGGACTGAACATATCTTTTAGCATCCCTGAACAGTGTCGGCCAATAATAGCCCATCTGCAGCGCCTTATGCCCTGTTCTTTTGTCTGCAAAGTGTCCTCCACAAGGTTCATCATGACAGGCCTTCAGTATATGAAAGATCTCATCTTCCCTTACACATCT
The DNA here is from genome assembly GCA_027924585.1 of Larix kaempferi. NCBI lineage: Eukaryota > Viridiplantae > Streptophyta > Pinopsida > Pinales > Pinaceae > Larix > Larix kaempferi. The sequence goes on along the minus strand of BSBM01001197.1, from coordinate 17,499,713 downwards.
TCTAATCTCAAGATCGGGTCCTGTGTAAAAGAGATGGCCCTTGAGCCAACAATACCTGGCAGTTTGCTGGATAATTTTTCTTTTCTCTCGTTTAGACATATGTGGCGGAAGCTTTCCTGCAACCAAATAGTTAGCGACGTCTACATACCAGGGTGAATGAGCTGAGAGTGCGAATAAATGTTCATCCGGGAAAGCATCCTCAACAGGCGAACTGTCATCACTGTTAGTAAATCGTGATAAAAAATCAGCAACAACATTTTCTTTTCCAGGTTTATCTATAATAGTAATATCAAATTCCTGTAATAATAAAATCCACCTGGTTACTCTGGCATTAGTGACAGGTTTGTTCATCAAATACTTAATGGTAGAGTGGTCAGTGTGCACAAATGTAGGATACCCAGTAATGTAATGCCGAAACTTATTAATAGAATAAACAATAGCAAGGAATTATTTTTCAGTAACAGTATAATTAAGTTCAGTAGGGGCTAAGTTTTTACTAACATAATAGATGGCATAAGGTACTTGACCATCCTGCTGTCCTAATACTACTCCAATGGCGGTATCAGAAGCATCTGAAGAAATGTGGAAAGGTATGGTCCAATTAGGTCCCCTTAGAATAAGGGCTGTGGACAGCTTCTCTTTAAGCTTATCAAATGATGTCTGGCATGCTTCACTCCACACAAACTGTGCGTCCTTCATTAATAATGAAAACAAAGGGGAAGCAAGTTTGGAGAAGTTTTCTATAAATCTCTGTAATATCCAGCATGTCCCAGAAAACTTCCCACTTCTTTCTGCGTTGAAGGAGTAGGTATATTTTTTATTACCTTAATTCTTGAAGGATCCACCTGAATACCATCGGTAGAGATGAAATGTCCTAATACCACTCCCTCACTCATCATCATATGGCATTTTTCAGTGCTTAATGAAAGGCGAGACTGTTCACAGTGAATTAAAACCTTTTTTAAATTTTCCAGTGCTTCCTCAAAATCCTTGCCATAAGGAGTAAAATCATCCATAAAGACTTCCATGCTATCATTAACTAATTCAGAAAATATGCCAATTACAGCTCTTTGGAACGTTGCTGGTGCATTACATAAACCAAAGGGAAGCACCCTGTAGGCGAACGTTCCCCAGGGGCAAGTGAAGGTGGTCTTATCCTGGTCCTCTAGAGCAATCTGAATTTGGTTGTACCCACTAAACCCATCCAAGAAGGAGAAGAACTTTTTCCCTGATAGGGTATCAAGTACTTGGTCAATAAAGGGCAGAGGGAAATGATCCTTTTGTGTAGCTTTGTTCAGCTCCCTATAATCAACACAGACTCTCCATTTACCATTTTTCCTGGGCACAATTACAAGCGGGGAAACCCATTCACTATCCGAAATAAGGTAGATAAATCCTGCTTCCAAAAGTTTCTGGATTTCCTCCTTCACTATATCCCTTAGGTTGGGGTTCATGCATCGTTGGGGTTGACACACAGGCCGGGAGTCATTTTTAATGTAAATATGATGAGTGCACATATTAGAAGGGATACCCTTCATGTCTGTATACTCCCAGGCGAATGCCCCCTTACATTCCTTCAAGAGACTGATTAGGCGCATCTGTTCTTCTGAGGAGAGATCAAGGTTAATATTCAAAGTTCTTCCAGGCTCTACCTCAATAGAAATGCTTTTTGAATTTTTCAAAACTGGGATTATGTTCATATCACCAACCAATGTTTCCTCCGTAAGATTTTCTTGTTCTTCCTTACCAAGGGTAATGTTCAGGATTTTATAGACTTCTTTATCCACTGAAGCAGGTTCGCTGATGAAATTACTGATGGCATCATCTTCTGTTTCATTTTTAAAAGTTAAGGCCTTCCCTATTGTTAGTAGTGGCTGAACGTCCTCCTCCTCTTCCTGTTCTATCCAAAGTGAGGTTTCAACTTCTCGACTCGGCCGTACTGGAGGATACAGGGTGAGGTTTTTGGTTTCCAAACCATCAGATATAGTCATGGACCCAGATCGACAGCTAATGCAAGCATCAACTGTGGCCAACCATGGCCTCCCCAAGATCAATGGATGTCCCCCCAGCTGTGATTTTGGTTGCAATATCAAAAAGTCAGCAAGGTATTCCCATGAATCTACTGAGATGACGAGGTCATCCAGAATCCCTTCGGGTCTAATGGTGGATCTGTCTGCCAATTCTAAAATGGTAGGGGTCGGCCTAAAATTAGTGAGCCCAAGCTTCCTCACAGTCTCAATTGTTATAACATTGATCGCTGCTCCTAAGTCGACTAGCACATTGTGTATCTGCGTTTTTCCTATATGTACAGTGACAGTAGGATTTCCAGGGTCGTCATACTTGGTCATGGGGATTTTTCTTGTTATTAAAGCGGATAAATTCCCTATGACATGAACAGTGGGCGGATCTCTAGGTTTCCTCCCTGGTTTCTTAGTGCATAGATCCCGAACTATTTTAGCATAAATAGGTACATCTTGAAGGGCTTGCAGGAGGGGAATTTTAATATAAAGATTCTTCAACTCTCCTAGGAGGTTGAACTAAGGTTTCCCCCCCACTTTTGGTAGCATTAGTCTCTCAGGGTATGGTGGTTGCCTTACCAGCTGGGTAGGCTGTATATTACCTGATTTCTCATTTAATGTTTCATCCGTCCCATCTAAGGGATGCTCATCACCTTCAATGATAGGAGCCGGATCGGATGTATGCTGTGAACTCTCTCCTTTTTCATGCACAGAAGGTGGAATATCCTCTGTAATTACAGGTTCTATTATCTTCCCAGATCGTAAACGAATATCATTACAAGGTACAGGGGAGAGAGAGTAAGCCGGCATATTGACCGTTTCTAATTGATGGACTGTTTTATTATTCAGGTTAGGATTAGGTTGGGCAGGCAGCTGAGGCCGTAAGGGTATATTAGAAACAGGATTATTCTGCAGCTGCAGCTACGACTGCTGAGGTGGGTAATGAGGATATTGAGGAAATTGAGGAAATTGAGTGTATGGTGGAGAATAGGGTGACTGTTGAGGTGGAGGTGGTTGAGGAAACTGGTTCCCAAGAGGGAATTTCCTCCATCCAGGAGACCATGACGTAGGTTGATGTGGTGGCTGTGTCCAAGGACTCCATGAGTTAAAATTTTGCATTGCAGGTTGAGAAGGATTCCACTGAGTATAATTTGAAGGGAATTGTGTATTCACATTTTGCATATTATTACTCCAATTATTCATATTATTCAAAAATGGAAATGAGTCAGGAGGCATACCTTGATTTCGAGGCTGCCACGGTTTCTTCTACGCAATGAAATAAGCTGATTCTACTTCTGGAGTTGATGCTTGAAGGACAGCCTTCATTTGAGGAAGTGTAGGACATTCCTTCATGTCATGGTTCAGCTCACACAGCTAACATACTTGTATTTTTTCAATAGGGCATTCTTTCAGTGGATGATTCTTTCTACATCGGGGACAGAACACACCTAGGGTGAGATCCTCCACTGCCTGTTTCTGTTTGGCCTTCAGGACATCAATCTCCGAAGAGATGGAGCTCATCATTTCTGTTTTAAAATTTTCAAGCAGATTGCCTATCTCTGCATGTGTAGCTCCTCCATTGGATGACTTCTAAGTTCTGTCGAAGACATCAAGTTCCAGCTTATCTCGTTTATCTCGTTTATTGTTCCTGGAAGATCCCCTGGAGTATCTCTTACATAATTCCACAATTGTCTCAAAGGGTTCTTTGGAGATATCTCCCTTTCCTAACAGATTTAGCATGTCTAAACAATCATCCCTGATCCCTCTAAGCAAGATTATCTTGAGTACATCCAGCCCCATGTTCGTCTGCCCAGCTCTTTGCACATTGTATAGCAGCCTTTCTACAAAATCCTCCAGACTTTCATCCTCCTTCTGCACCATCTTGAATAATTCTTCTCTTTTGTCCCTGGTGTTGCAATATTCTTGATATTTTTCCAGGAACACTTGCTTCATCTTATTCCAATTAGCAACAGTTCCTCCCCCAAGGCTCATGAACCATCGTAATGCATTGTCCTTCAGGGTGGCAGGAAAAAATTTCAGCTTTTGAGCATCTGTGACATAATCATAGCTGCGACAGAGGATATCGAATTCAAAAAGGAATTTGTCTGGATCTTCTGCCGCCCTGCCATGGAAGCGAGGCAACACCGATGGTGAGATGTTCTTCATAGGAGCTGTCCCTTCTAGCTGCTGTATTGGAAATTGTATTGTAGTCGTGATTCCTTCTGGCAGGGAGTCATTCTCATGATGGTTTTCTACCACTGCTTCCTCCTCTTCGTTCTCATGTCTGTTATTCATCTTTTCTTCTTTGTCCTCTTCTTCGCTCGTTCCTGCGTTCTTTACCTCAACTGTAACAGCTGTGTCTTCTTCAGTTGTAGCAGCTGTGTAATCTTTAGTTGGAACAGTTGAATCAGCTGTACCTTCTTTAGCAGGGGTATATGCGGGAATCACGGCTGCTCCTGTATTTTCCACCGTGGATCCTGATGCTGACGCTCCAGGATCAGCAGGGCTTCTTCTGATAGGAGTCTCCTGTTGATGAGTCCTGGTAGCTGAATCAGTTCTGTCAACAAGATCGTCGATGAATGTTCTTCTACCCAACAGTGGGCCTCGACCACGACCCGAACCACCTGCGCTGTTAGTGTTTTGTGGAGTTTTGGGGGTTGGGAGGTGATCGCGTTTTACCCTCCTCGTATTCATGCGAAGCAGATCATTTCAACAAAGAAGAGACTGACTAAAAGCAATTATCAGATGCAACTAATGACTAGTGTTTAATTTTTATCCTTCCCCGACAACGGCGCCAAAATGTCAAGCACCCTATATGCAGATAAATTGTTACCAATACACACAGAGCATATGAAATTTATTGTCAACCCGAGAAAGTCTTTTTATTTCAAAGGATAAGTGCACAATATATGCTCAAACACCAAACCATTAGAAGTGAATACTTTTATCTTCTATCAACCATGTTCATCCCCAAAAATCTATGCAATCCCAATTGTCTTCTAACTGCTATACTTCAATTCCTCTCTATCATGCATCAATAAGAAATGGTATCAGATCTAATCAATCAATTGCAGAAAAGAAATCTCATTCGTATTCTAGAACATTCACTTGTTTGATCTAATCAATTTGGAAATCATAAAACATAAACTAAACATTAATCTAGAAATCCAATTGCCAAAGATTGAGTTAACTGTTCTAAGAAATTGAATTGCAGAAATGAAAAAGCAACACACAACAGGAAAGATAAATTGTAAGAGCTCATGGGATCACAACTTAGCTGTAAGATGAACACGGTTGTGTATAACAACAATTGAAATGCATAAAGAAAACCTCACCCAGTCGACTGATATTCTACACCATTCACCAATTTCACAGAAATATAATCTTTTACTAAGAAATCCACACAATAAATATTGTTGCTGCGTACAAAAGGAAAGAACGAAGTATCACACAATAATAAACTCAAAATCCTATTTTAACTCAGCAATCTCTGTGGAAGACGGGCCCAGTATTCACACAGAGACGCTGGCTGAACAACACAACTCTTTAGCTCAAAAGTAACCCCTTATATTAACAGAAGAATAAATACACAGTTTTGCTCAGCTGCTAATACAATAATTTAATTGTCTGTTGTTCAACCCCTGGGTCGAGGCAATTCCCCATATTTATACATACAAATCGTAACATCTAATCCTATAATTGGGCAGCCATGAAGATCTCTGATCTTTAGGCGCCCTAAATAACTAGTTGTTACAATGCGTGGCAGAACAGAAACATCCAAATATGAGAAGGTTATTAATTGACCCAAGAGTGGCGGTCTTCCCATCTCACAGCTAGACTCGAGCAGCAACATACTTAAGATAGCGAATTCTATTACAGTTGCCCTATCACAGCTGTGCCTTGCTTGATGATTCGATCCCCAAGGATCCCTCTACAAGCAACAAACATCTCTTCCTTCATGAATTTTTCAGCCCCGATCTTCCTGCAGTCTATTTGTCTCAAATAACTTCATAAATCGCAACATGTTAGCACAATTTGAGAGATGCACAGCTTTAATTATCACAATCATAAGCATTAATAAAATAAAACAATGATCAGCCATACCTTGGTAATTTGGGGAATAAGGTAAGGACAATAGGTTTGATTGCCATGATAAGTGGTGTAGGACAGGGGCAGGAATGATGATTAATGATGGCTAAAAAAGGCCAATTCTGAGCTCAACAGGCCCAGTGAGACCCGAGCGCTTCCCAAGACATGGTCGTCGGGGTAGAGGTGATGAGGTAGGAGATGCTGCAGTAGGGCACACTCTACAAACATTATGGTGCAACATATCACAGATGGTTTCCTGGGTACCACATATAGAGGTGGCCCGACTACCTTAGGCCATGCAGCACAAGTAGTGGGTGTTCCTGATGAGTGGGTGCGGCTACAGCAGTGGGTAGCCAATGCAGTACAATATTTCTATGAGACACATCCCGTCGAAGCGGAAGCTAGGCCTCCTCGGAGGGAATAGACATCCCAGGATCTCAGTTTGTATCTATATGTATATTTTTAAGGGCTACGGGCTCCAGCTTTGTATGACACTACCATTTTGGACATATTTATATATAAAAACTTTGGTTCTCGGTTCTACTATACGTGTGTATGTACAAATGTATGAATGTCTTTGTATTTATGTGCTTCATGATGAATGTGACAAATTCCAATCTAATACATAGTTAGCATATGCATCTAATATATGATTAACACTTCTCGGAACATGTATGTATGTAATTGAAACAAAATATCATTCCAAGAATCTTACCCTTAGGAATTTCCGTAATAGCGTAGGATCTCGCACATGATACTGCCCATTCAGCTGAGAGACAACTAGTTCTGAATCCAGGAAGACTTCTAAAGACTAGACACCATGGGAAATGGCATCCCGAAGTAGCTCAATGATGGCACTATACTCGACCACATTGTTAGATGTGGGACCAAGACAAGCACCTCCTGAGGACACAACTAGGTGGTCAGGTGAGAAAATAACCCAAGCAGCAGAAGCAAGCTGCTGCATATGACGGCTAGCACCATCAGTGAATCGTAAGAATGTAGGAAACTCTGCTGACATCTGTCAATCAAACAGAAGCTAATCAGCAGACCCAAAAACCAAAAGAAATCTAAACTATGTATAGAAGCAACTATACAATAGTATACAAAAGTATCAGCCTGAACCAGAGGTTCAAGCATAATACCGCTTGAGGTAGAGACCATTTCTAGGCTCCTTCAAGATAGTCCCCTCATAGTCTTCTAATTCATAGGCTCCTTTTTCCAGGACACGCCTCACAATGTAAGGACCGTGCCACGTGGGGTTGAACTTGCCTGCCCCCAAGGGTTATTTAGCTTGGTCATATAAAAGGACCAAGTCACCTTCATCATACTATTGGGGACGGACAAACCTATCATATTGAACATTAACACGACGTTTGTTGGCATCTATGGACACATCAGCATCTTGACGCTGCTCGTCAAGTTGCTCAAGGTGGATTAAACGTTGCTCAAGACCTATCGTATCAGGGAGGAGCTCTATGGCTAGTTTAAGTGAAGGGATCTCGCATTCAATCGGTAAAAGTGACTCCACATTGTGAACTAGTTGAAATGGTGAGAACCCGATGGCAATCTCGACTGCGGTTCGATATGCCCACAAAGCAGGATATAACATGATATGCCAATTGGTCTTGCTTTGTTGGATGGTACGTTGGAGAATGGTCTTCAAAGACTTATTGACTGCTTCTACTTGACCATTCGCTTAGGGATAATAAGAAGATGACTGTTCTTGACAAAACCCAAGCTTGAGAGACAAATCCTCCATCATCTTGTTTTGAAAGTGACTGCCATGGTCAGTGACAATCTCTTTCAGGATACCGAACTAAATTATAATTTGATTGAATACAAAGTGGGCTATTGTAGCACCATCAACTTTAACTGTAGGCATGGCCTCAGCCCATTTGGAAAAATAGTCCACGACCACTATGATATGGTGATGCCCCCCAGCCGAAGTTGGTTTTCAATCCATGAAATCCACCCCCCACTTGGTGAAGGGATGAACGATAATGACCACATGAAGTGGCGTTGGATGCGAGTGTATTTTCCGAGAAAACACGTGGCAAGGGTGACAATGCTTCACAGCATTAACACAATCCATAAAGATGGAAGGCCAGAAATAACCAGCTTGCATAATGCGTTGGGCTGTAGCAATCCTGGATAAGTGTGTTGATCTATATGTAACTTCGGAATGTATTTCATCTATGTATTTCATATATATTTATTATACCCTTATTAGAGATGTGTTATTCGTCTATAAGGAAGTGTCGTCATGTGGATTGACAAGTGTCGCAAGTGTGTGTACTTGCCAATGGGTTATTAGACCACCATGTGTGGGGTCGGCCCTAAAATATATATTATATTGTGGATGTATCTAGATAGACAAGTCAGCCCCATAGTGTAACTAGGCAAACAGGTTAAGTATAAATAGAGATCGGGAGATCTCTATTTGGATCATTCAGAAAGACACACTTCTCTCACTCAAAAAGTGGCGCACTAGTGAGGAGGAGGATCATCTGCTACTAGGAGACTATCTCAGTGTATTTTGGTTGTACTTTGGTTGAGCCATTGCTCTCTCTATCTCTGAGGAAGTTGTGGGGTTTTTCACCTTAGGGTTTTTCCCACGGAAACTCTATGTCTCTTGTATCTCATGCTTTTGATTTTTGTGATGCTTTTCATGCTTATTGTGATTGTTATGAATTGATATACTGTACATGTTATTCTCTCAGTAAAGATCCTAGAGTATTGTGAATTAATGCTCAAAATTTAGCATGGTATCAGAGCTAACCTGAGAAGAAGACATTTTGTAATGACGAAAACTTGAGTTTCTTGTTTATTGGGTTTCTCTCCACAGATTTTGGAAACGCAGTATAGTAGATTGGCTCTACTCATCAAGGAGAATCTATTTTCCAATCAGAATTCAATTATGAGCATTTTCAGATTTGGCCCTAAAAATTAGGGTTTCCAGACAAATAGGAATTTCTGGAATCTGAAGACATAGCTGGAAGCTCCTTGAAAAAATCAAAGTTTAGAGCTTTGGATCGATATTTTTGGCTGGGTAGATCTCCGAGAAACTCAAACCCTAATTCAGGGCTCTCCCTAGTGAACCTGGGAGGACAAAAAGACAAATCTGAAGGTAAAGCTTTGCTAATCTCAAATTTTGAATACACTAGGCTGATCAGCTCATCAAGGTGCATCTTTCTATCCTTTCAGAAAGTTGAAATTCACATTTTGAATTTTTAGGGTTTTTTTGACAAACCCTAATCCGGGACCAGATCTAGTTTTCAGCATTTCAAAGTAGTAAGACCTAAATCTTTTCTATTTCCATTTGAAGTATTCTTTAAGATGTCTCACCACACCAAGCTTGAGGATAAGCTTGAAGGGGCTGATAACTTCCGAGCTTGGAAGTATAGGATTGGGTTAATCCTAGAAGAGAATGAGTTGGACTCATATATAAAAGGAGACATCCCTATTCCAGAGGATGAAGAGGCTAAGGTATTGCATAATAAGAACTTGGTCAAGGCAAAAAGAATCATTGTTGATTCTATCAAAGACCATCTCATACCCCATGTGTATTCTCTAAAGACACCCAAGGAGATGTTTGACTCTTTGACCAAGCTATTGGAAGGGAAGAACATAAATCAGAAGATGACTCTGTGGAATCAATTGAAAGGGGTCAAGATGTTTAATGGAGAAACCATTCAATCTTACTTCTCCAAGGTCTCTCAGATCAAGGAGCAACTTGAAGCTGTGGATGAAGTAGTGGACAATGGTGAAGTTGTTATGACCACTCTGAATGGCCTACCTGAGTCATGGGACTCCTTTATTCAAGGAATCTGTGCAAGAAAGAAATTGATCTCTTTCAGTAAACTGTGGGAGGAATGCTCTCAAGAAGAGGCTAGACTTGTAGCTCGTGAGGAAAAGATGGGAGGTGAAGATCAAGCTCTCGCAGCTCACACCAAAAGAAGCAAGCCCAAGAAGGAGCACTCTCGCTACAAGAGATCCTATCAAAAGAATAAGAAGGATCTAAGATGCTTCACATGCAATGAGAAGGGTCACTTTGCTTGAGATTGTCCCAAGAACAAAAGGGATAATAACAACAACTCCAGCAAGAAGAGGAAGGGTAGCAAAAGAAAGTTCCATGCTCATGCTGTTGAGGATGATGAACCTCCAAAGAAGAAGGCTAGGGTAGAAAGTGATAATAGTGATGATGACTCATCAAGTGAAGAAGAGTATGTTCTAATCTCTACTCTCACAGGTACTATCTCCCATGGTTGCAATGATTGGTTGATTGACAGTGGGGCTTCCAAACACATGACTGGGTTTAAGGAATATTTTGTAAACCTATCTGAACATGAATCACCCTATAAAGTGAAACTTGGGGATGATTATCAATACCCCATCAAAGGAAGTGGTGAAGCCTCCTACAACCTAGATTCTGGAAAATCATTGAAGATGAAAGAAGTCCTTTATGTACCTTGGCTCAAGAATAACCTACTCTCCATCTCTGCATTGGATGCAAAAGGTATGAGGGTTGCATTTGTGGATGACCAAGTTTTAATGTGGCCAAAGGGAAAGACCATAGATGATGTAGTAGTGAATGGAGAGCAAGAGGGAGGATTATACAATTTAAAGGGACAACCTGAACATGCTATGAAGACAAAGATTCATCCATAGTCATGGATCACATAGAGGTATGTATAAGTTGTTTTTGCAAAGGTTAACTAATGAGTTATGCAGGTCATTGAAGAGAACAAGAAAACATTGCTAAACATAACTAGCAAATATGGTGAACAGGTATGTTTTCCTTCTATCATAGGATCTCTTATATAAGTATGCATGGCATGATTGATGATGATTGTTCATAAAGTCATAGGTTTGAATAATCATGGGTATATGCATATTATGTGTCTTACCTTAATTAATGATATGACTAACCAGGAGAGTCATAGGTTTGAGTAATCACAAGTTTAGACATGTTATGTTTCTTATGATATGACTAACCATAAGAGTCTTATATATATAAACCTTGAAGCTAATGCTTATCATTTCTATTTGAAATGATCATGACTATACATGCTTGAGATTATTGTGTTTTGATAGTATTGAGAATATACTAATGAATGTATGATTTTGTATGAGATCACAAGGATAACACAATCATGATACTAATAAGCATGCATAGGGATCAAGGATGAATATAAGTTCAAGGACAGGTAATCCAGGAAGCAAATATTAAGAGGGAGCACACTCCAGTGGTTTCTGCAAGGATGCAGATATTCAAAGGGAATTGACCATCTCTCTACATTCCACAACAGAAAGGTGTAAGAAGAAGCTACTTTAGATTAAGACTCCAGCAGCTCCTGCAAGGAAGCAAAGACTCAAAGGGAGTCCATCCAACAAACAAATAAAGATAAGTATTTGAATTGTCATTTCTTATATATTTGATTGTTTAATAATATGTTCCTTGACTTAGGTTGTGTATTTTGCATATTTGCATTAATGAACAGGATACTACTAATATGCATATGATGGATAAGTGGCCTATGGCACTGTACAACATTCCATTTCTACTTATCTAGAATGAAACCTCTTTGCTGACATGTTGGGAGTTGTGCACACTCTTAACAATTTTCTGGTAGAGATTGGAAGGCATCTAGAAATTTACGGGATATGGATAAATGTTGTATTGAAGCATTGGCTTAAATAATTGCATGACTGTATGACATATTCCTTTATGTGAAAGAACTTGTTCTGAAAATTATGAGATGTTTCTAATCATGCAATTTAACTTGTTTGTAGGAAAAGATTGTATACCTTTACCTACAAAAGAAGGGCTACAACATTTGTTCAAGCAACAAAATTATCTATTGAAGATATTGAAATTCCCAGGATACGGGAAGAATGCCATGATCCGTCGATCATGAAGAACGATGTTTGGGATGCGGTCCCAAGACCTAAAGGAAAGTCTGTAGTGACTTCCAAGAGGATCTACTGGATCAAGCATGTTGTAGATGGCAGCATAGAGAAGTATAAAAGTGATAAAATAGAAGATACACTAGATGGATTTCAAGACAGCTTTCTTGAATGGTGTAGTTAAAAAAGAAGTCTATGTGGAGCAGCCACTCGCTTTGAAACACATGACAGGGAGTCACATGTGTGCAGATTGAAGAAATCCTTGTATGGCTTGAAGCAAGCTCCTAGAACTTGGTATGGTAGGATGGATAGTTTCCTATCTAGTTTGGGCTTTACCAAGAGTAAGCGGATTCCAACCTTTACTACAAAGTTGAGGAAGGGAATCCTGTGATTCTACTTCTGTACGTGGATGACTTATTTGTAACAAGAGATGACAGATTGATTGCCGATACCAAGAGGAAGCTTGCTGCCGAGTTCGTTATGAAAGATTTGGGAACGATGCATTATTTCCTAGGTATGGAGGTGTGGCAGAGTGCAAGTGGGATCTTCCTTGGTCAAGGGAAGTACATAGTAGATATCCTGAAGAGATTCAAGATGATGGATTGCAAGGCCATGGCCACACCTATGGCATCGAACTTGAAGCTTCTATGTGATGCTTCATCTGAGCCGGTTGATGTCTCTATGTATCGTCAGATGATTGGGTTCTTGATGTACCTGACGAACTGTTAGGAACAAATGTCTTTACTTTGTTAGTATACTATTGTTGGATGCATATGCTTTGTAAGTCGTCCCATAGTATTTGTTGATCCATAGTTTATATTAGCCCATAGTATTGACCCATAGTATTGGATGCATATGCTTTGTAATTCGTCCCATAGTATTATATGTCCCATGGTTTTGACTCATAGTATTGGCGCCTAGACTTAGCCCATGGTTTGTATTAAGACATAGTATTGACCCATAGTATTGGTGCCTAGACTTAGTATATAAGTGTGTGTTGAGGCCTATGAAGGCACCATGAAGTTAATTGTATTGAGCTTGCTCAAAGGAGGTTGCCCCCTCGAAGTGGCCCATGATCAATATAAAAGTGATTCCGAGTTCAATTATTTCTGATATCTCGTGTATTTGCATTAATTAATTATTGCAGGTTCTTCACATCTGGTATCAGAGCACTTTCTTGGACTCGTTGGGTGGAATTTCTGCCAAAAAAAATTTCGCATCTGTTGCAGCTTCGGAGTGGGGAATAATCCCTATCCGCTTAACTGTGGGAAGTACTTGGGAATAAGCCCTAAAACTCATTGTGAGGAGTACCACAGGAACCCCAAAGTAGCTATCCCATTGAGAGGACCTGCCAGCGGAAAGGGCAACGACCCCTACCTGATTAACTAGTTCCCACCCGTGAGGTAAACCAAGAGCTGTCGTTTGTGGCAAAGCAGTTATCAGTTTTACCTGAGCCATGGAGTGAGGGGTACTGCTCCAATATGCAAGCCGTCAGACAACATTGGTGGCCGAGTGAAACACCTGAACTGTTAGAAATCCATACATACCTGGGGTCCATATCTATTTTCAGTTGAACTGTTGCCAATCACTTCCGCTCCAAATCCAGCCGTTTCAAATCTATTCTGAAAGTCATTCCAGATCTAGCCATTTTCGATCCCTTCCGCACCGTTGTAGATCCATCTGTTGCAGATGCCTTCCGTGCTGCTGTTGCAGATCCATTTCTAGAAAAGAAAAAAAGAAAAAAAAATTGGTTTTCGGCCATATCTCCCTTGTTTCAACTCTGTTTTCCCTTAAACTTCACTGACATCCCTGCAATCCCATTCTGCATATTTCATTCCTGAAGACCCTATCCCAAATTCCACTTCCCAAGACCAGAAATCCCACATTTGTCTATTTTTAGGGTTTGCCATAACTTCTTCAATTTTCACCCGATTGCCTTCAAATTTTACCATAGAGTTCCCGCTTTTGAAATCCCCATTTTTTGCTTCCCTGTCCCTAAGAAAGTGTCGAAAACCTAGTCAAGCCCCAATTACCCCTCTGATTTTTTCCCAAATCAAAATTTTCCCTTACTAAATAAGCTTGTGTTTGTGTTTTTCTATCTATTCACCCTCCCCCCCCCCAAAAAAAAAAAAAAATTACTGGTTATGGTTGTCACTTGCGTAGGAGAAAACACCATGGAGGAAGCACTTGCAGCCATCCAAACCAAACTCTAAGATATGGACAAAAAATTTCTCAGCCTCCATCTTCAACATTCAGCCATGAACAATAACTGACAGCCAGAATCTTTTGCAGCCACCGGGTTCTCTTCTTCCAGCAATTTTCGTGGGTCGAAGCTTGATTTTCCTCGCTTCAATGGTACTGATCCGACTGGATGGATATACCGAGCAGAACAATATTTCAGTCTACATAATACTTTAGATGTCCAGAAAGTTCAACTTGCATCCTTTCATTTGGAACAGGAAGCCCTTCAATGGTACCGTTGGTACCTCAAAGCTCATCCCAAGCCAAACTGGACAAATTTTTGCCAACTCCTTTTGCCACGATTTGGTCCTAGTTCTTTTGATGACTTCACAGGAGCACTCACTAAACTTCACCAAACTGGCACAGTGAGAGAGTATCAGACAGAATTTGAGAAACTAGCCAATCACACAAAAGGATTGTCTGATGAATTCTACAGGAGTTGTTTTATCAGTGGTCTCAAGGATGAAATCCGCTCAGAGGTCAAAATGTTTTTTTCCTAACACAATGATGGAAGTCCTAGGGTTGGCTAAGCTGGATGAGGACAAGATCGCATCTCAACAACGCTCCAAACCCACCTTTGTTCCCTTCAAAAATATGGGTTCCCAATGACCTCCCATCATGCCTGCTCCTCAACCAACTCCTATCAAGCAATTGTCTGAAACAGAGATGCAGGCATGCCGAGAAAAAGGGCTTTGTTATAATTGTGATGAGAAATTCACTCGGGGACATAGATGTGTTCAACAAAAGCTCTATCTCTTGGATGTGGATTCTCCGCCTGCCTCAGAACTTGATGAAGAAGCTCCAGATACTGTAGATGATCAGGTCGACTTTCAACACCCGCCTGTTGACACCCCCATCTCAGGACGACCCACCCGAGATCTCTCTCCATGCTGTAACCGGCGTCACCATCCCACAAACAATGTGAGTCAAGGGATACTTCAAGAAGCTCCCTCTTACCATACTCATTGATTTTGGTAGCACTCATAACTTCATTGATCCTTGGATTGCTAAACAGGATGATTGTTTTGTCCATCCTTACTCCAACTTTGAAGTCATGGTTGCTAATGGGGGAACCTTACCTTACAAGGGGAAGTGTCACAATGTGCATATCTCTATGGAAGATTATAACCTGTGCTCTCACATGTTTTCCTTGTCCTTAGGCGGATGTGATGTGGTTTTGGATGTTCAATGGTTATGCACACTTGGCCCCATATTATGGGATTTTGCTGAACTTTGGATGCAGTTTTCAGTCAATGGGGCACAACACAAATTGATGGGCTTACAACCAGGGTCTCTCTGCATCATCAGTTCACATCTTCTGGAAAAAATACTTAAGAAGAATTCACATTGTGTCATCGCTCAGCTCCATTCCATTCAGATGCACCCATCAACAGTCTCCACTACTTCCTTGGATAGATATGCAGGTGTCTTTGTTGAACGAATGAGCTTGTTGCCTTCAAGAGACCTTTCCAGTAAGAATTTAGCCGCATCTACCTCTCAGCAGGAAATGATGACTATTTTGCATACAGTACAGAAGTGGCATCCATCCCTATTGGGGAATTATTTCTGCATCAAGACTAATCTCCAAAGTCTGGAAACTTTCCTGAAACAATGGGTCTCCTCCCCAACACACCTGAAATGGGTTATCCAACTCATGGGTTATGAGTATGCGACCACTTACCAGAAGGGTAAGGACAATATGGTGGAAAATGCTCCTCTTCGCACATTTGATGACTCAGATTCTCTTATAGCTATTTCTCTGCTTGTTCCAAATTGGTTGCAATCTGTTCAACGGGGCTATCTCTTCTATGAACTCCATGCTTCTTCATCAGTAGGGCACTTTAGGTTCCTCAAAACGCATGACCAGGAACAATGTAACTTCTTTTGGCAGGGACTGAAAAAGACAATTCAACGGATGGTGGTTGACTGTGATACTTTTCAGGTCAACAAGGGTGAAACGACCCTCCCTTCGGGGCTGCTCGAACCCTTGCCCTTCCCTCCACAGATTTGGACAACTATTTCTATGGATTTCCTAGAAGTGCTCCAATGGTATAGTACCACATCTCAAAAGACACCATATGAAGCAGTCTCTGGACAGGCACCACCAGTTCTTCTTCCATACACCTTCAGCAGCTCCCTAGTTCAGTCAATTGACTCAATTCTTCAAAACCGTGATCAGCTTCTTCTCATTCTACAGGACAATTTTCACATGGCAAGAATTCGACTGAGACAACAAGCCAATCAACACCATTCTGAGTGCACTTTTCACATCGCTGATATGGTTCTTCTTCGTCTACAGCCTTCCATGCAATCCTCCCTAAAACTCCAAAGGCGCCAGTGGCTCGGAATGCAACCCGAGGATGCTACAGGGGACCCACTTCTTCAGATTCTGCATCAATTTCCACATCTAAAGCTTTGAGGACAAAGCTTTTTCTAAGGGAGAGGGGATGTTAGGAACAAATGTCTTTACTTTGTTAGTATATTATTGTTGGACGCATATGCTTTGTAAGTTGTCCCATAGTATTTGTTGATCCAAAGTTTATATTAGCCCATAGTATTGACCCATAGTATTGGACGCATATGCTTTGTAAGTCGTCCCATAGTATTATATGTCCCATGGTTTTGACTCATAGTATTGGCGCCTAGACTTAGCCCATGGTTTGTATTAACACATAGCATTGACCCATGGTATTGGTGCCTAGACTTAGTATATAAGTGTGTGTTGAGGCCTATGAAGGCACCGTGAAGTTAATTGTATTGATCTTGCTCAAAGGAGGTTGCCCCCTCGAAGTGGCTCGTGATCAATATAAAAGTGATTCCGAGTTCAATTATTTATGATATCTCGTGTATTTGCATTAATTAATTATTGCAGGTTCTTCACACGAACACGAAACCAGATATTTTCTTTGTTGTGAACACATTGAGTCAGTTCCTGACAGATCCAAGGAGTGTTCACCTGGTTGCTGTAAAGCATGTTCTGAGGTACCTGAAGGGTATAGTGGATTATGGGCTCAAGTATGAGGTGAATCAAAATTTTAACCTATAGGGTTATGTTGATTTAGATTGGGCTAGTAGTGCTGCAGATAGAAAGAGCACATTTGGGTGTTGCTTCAATATGGGATCAGGTGTGATCTCTTGGTTTAGCAGGAAGCAGTCCTACGTAGCACTTAGTACAATTGAGGCATAGTATGTTGCAGCCTGTTCAGCTAGTTGTGAGGCAGTATGGCTACGAAAGCTACTCTCTGATTTATTTGATCTCCCATTGGATGCTACTGGTATCTTCTATGATAACCAGAGTTGTGTGAAGCTGTTTAAGAACCCAGTGTTTCATGACAGGTCGAAACACATAGAGATCAAATATCACTATATCAGGGATATGGTGCAGAGAGGAGCTGTGAAGCTCCTGTACATTGCGATGGACGAGCAGATTGCAGATGTGCTGATGAAGCCACTAGCAAGGGTGAAGTTCGAGTACTTCAGAGACAGGCTTCGTGTTCTTCAGATTGATGACACCTCAAGGAAGAAGTGATGGACACATTTGCAAAACCCATTCCAAGCATGTTGGAAGGAGGATCCTTCACATGGCTGTGGATGTAAGCACTGGATGATGAGCATCGGGACGATGCTCCAGTTACTGCTCTGTATATGCATCAGGAGGATGTTGGATATGATCGGTTGGATCATTTATTTGTACATGTATGCACACATAATGAGGATGCTGGATATGATCAGTTGGATCATTTATATGTATATGTATGTACGCATCAGGAGGATGTTGGATATGATCAATTGGATCATTTATATGTATATGTATGTACACATCAGTTGGATGTTGGATATGATCAGTTGGATCATTTATATGTATATGTATGAACGCATCATGTTGGATGCTGGATATGATCGGTTGGATCATTTGTATGTATTTTGTATATGCATCATGTTGGATGTTTGGACCATGTATATGTATATGTATCAGGTGGATACATTGTATGATCAGGTGGATCATGTATTTGTATTTGCATCAGGTAGATGCATTGTATGATCAGGATGATCATGGATGATGAGCTTCAGGATGTTGCTCTAGATGATATGCAGCAGGATGTCGCAGTGATGATGATCAGGATGATCATGTGTACATCAAGATGATGTATGGTGAGTATCATTTTGATACTCTATGGCCGTGGATCAGGTTGTGTAGATGAGCATATAATTTGGCCTTGGGAGATTTGCAGATTGTCTTTCAAGGTTTTGCCTATGGCATGTAATCTGGCCCTGGGATATCTGGCAAATGCTCTTTCGATGTTTTGCTCTAGGAGGACATATAATTTGGCCCTGGGAGATCTACAGATAGTCTTTCGAGGTTTTTCCTATGGCATATAATCTGGCCGTTGGATATCTAGTAGATGCTCTTTCGAGGTTTTGTCCTATGGAATATAATATGTCCCTGGGAGATCCAATAGGTTGGGCTGTGTGCCCGTAATAAGTCCTGGGATTCTCTTGCAAGGTTTTGCCATGACCACATATAATCTATCCCTTGGATATCCTATAGGTAGAGCTGTGTGCTCGTAATAGCCTGGGATGCTCTTGTGAGGTTTTGTGGTGACCACATATAAACTGTCCCTGGGAGATCCTATAGGTAGAGTTGTGTGCTCATAACAGCCTGGGATGCTCTTGCAAGGTTTTGTGGTGAGGTCACATATAATATGGTCCTGGGAGATCCTATAGGTAGAGTCGTGTGCTCTTAATAGCCTGGGATGCTCTTTCGAGGTTTTGTGATGCACGTAATAAGTCTTGAGGATTCCACAGTATGGCAAGTGATGACAAAGAACTGTAGGTGGTCGGCCTACATCCAGTATGAAAAAGGACTGGCTCTGTAGAATTTCCTACGACGAGTAGAGTCAGAGATTGGTTGAGACAGTAGCAGCAGTGATGATGATGATGACGATGATCCCGAGAAGAAGACTTGTCTAACAGATCTGTGTCGAGAAATAACTTCCTAGTTAAGAGGGAGTGTTGATGTATATGTAACTTTGGAATGTATTTCATCTATGTATTTCATATATATTTATTGTACCCTTATTAGAGATGTGTTATTCCTCTATAAGGAAGTATCATCATGTGGATTGACAAGTGTCGCAAGTGTGTGTACTTGCCAATGGGTTATTAGACCACCATGTGTGGGGTCGGCCCTAAAATATATATTATATTGTGGATGTATCTAGATAGACAAGTCGGCCCCATAGTGTAACTGGGCAAACAGGTTAAGTATAAATAGAGATCGGGAGATCTCTATTTGGATCATTCGGAAAGACACACTTCTCTCACTCAGAAAGTGGCGCACTAGTGAGGAGGAGGATCATCTGCTACTAGGATACTATCTCAGTGTATTTTGGTTGTACTTTGGTTGAGCCATTTCTCTCTCTATCTCTGAGGAAGTTGTGGGGTGTTTCACCTT